>OY728140.1:926471824-927835866 GCA_963277665.1 Viscum album | reverse complement strand
TTTATGTTAATAGATTCATGTATCAGAATAAATCAAACATTTTATATTTATAAAAAGTGAAAGACATACTAAAATCAGTTGGTGTAACATTCTACCCCCATAAAAGGAATTTCCATGACTATCATTAATTAAGATAATAAATATGAATGACGATTCTATTAGATCATTACAAATTTGGGTTCACACATTTCAACTTCAAACTTATCATTCATTTAGAGAACTTCAACTATGTTAGTGGTTTTGATTCATTGTATTTTATCTCTATAATTGAATATTTATATAAATTTTTTCCTTATAATATATATGATTTTCTTATAATACCACCTCTAAGTGTGGTACTTGTGATGGATCAATTTTATAATTATTTTTAAGTTTTATATGAGATATATCATATGTGTGTGAGATATATGGTGGAAGTGAATATTGACAAGGTACCATCACATCATGATCAATAATTTTTAAGAGGCCACCATATCTATGTCCCAACATACCATTAATTCAAAATCACATCACACTATTTCATTATTTTATTTGAAATAATAAATTTTCTCTTGATAGTAAATCCAAAATTTTTTAATGATTACTAACATTGATAATCATTTTAATTTTTTCTATTTTTTTATATCATTGAATGGTTTGAATCATCATGAATATTTTTTGAACAAGATTTTTTCAAATACATTTTTACTATCTGAATTTATCACAACATATTTGGGTTTCTTTCATCTTCCCTTATATATCCCTTAACTCTTTAATCTTAATTCCAGAATTATAATTAGTTTTATATTTAAAATATATAATGGGATGGTGTTGATCACAACCTCCCATGAAATCCATCGAATATGACCCCAACTCTAATTTTTAGTATTGAATGGTTCCTTCAAATTTACCATAAATTTTAGGAAGAAAATATATACTAAATGCCATCTCATTTTATGATTCTTCTTTAAATCTTCTCTAGAAATTCAATGAAATCTACATATATATATATATACAATACAGTTTATTGGGGTTCTCTATAGTTCCTTACAAAATCATTTATGTATATCATGGACGGTTGATTAAGTGAGAAATATTCTCAAATAAAAATGAAATGTACTAACTTCATATGGAGTCCAATTATAAACAAAATGGATTTGTGATATTAAAAGGCCTTATAAATACCTATAATTAAATCTACGGTGATGTTATCACATTATGATATAAGAATTTGCATTGGTTTCATCTTCCCCTTAGACATCTGTCGTTATCCTTTAATATTTTTTCTTACCAAGCATTGTGATATATACCCAATAATTTCCCATTTAATGTTTTTTCAACAAAAAATGAACATTTAGATCTATATATATTTTTTATTCATATATTAATATGTATTGATGTGTTATTTTCATAATATAGTATAAGAGTATTTAATTATGGTGACAAATGGACACATGTTTCTTTCATTTATATTTTAATTCAATCAATCCCAAATTTAGTTTTTTGAATATTTTATACCTTCAATAATATCAATATATTATATTCATATATGTATTTGATCTTCTCATGGAAGGGTGGATTAATATAAATTTGGGAAATTATAGTTTTCTCCCCTTAAAATTTGATATACAATTATATCTATTTTAAATACTTGAGTACTATGACTCATTCAATACACACTATAGATAATGCAGCATGATATTTCTTACCAAGGGGATTAGATACATAGTTCACAGTCCCAGTATTATAATGTAATAGAATTCATAGTCCATGATCAAAGATGACCTCCAATTTTGGGGTCGGATTAACACCTTCTATGTATGTATATAATTTAAACACATTTCCATATATATATATATATATATATTTCAAAATTTTCCCTATAGGATTAATTTTTCAATATATATAATGAAAATATTATCATTTAAAGTTAAAGATCATGGTTTTTTAAATTATATTGTGAACCATTAGTTGATATGAGGCATAGAGTTCCACCGTGTCATTTTTTATAAAGATAGACCCTAATAATCAATTTTATGTGCATATTTCTCTCAAAGGTCCTTATCCAAAAAAAATTATTTTGAATATAGGTGGAGTAAAAAAATTATCTTTAAGTCCTTGAAATTGTTTTCAAATTCAACTATCCAGAGCCACATCACTCAATTATAAGTTAACAAGGATAATGTATTTCATATTTGTAATGAAATGATTATTAAAAATTGATATAATCTAACCAGTTCCTGGAAAATGATAACTTTTTTAATGTGGTTTCTTTTGTCCATTCTTATAAAAGCTTAATATTTGAAGTATATATATACATAGGAAAACTTGAGATTACCTATCCTAGGATTTATAATTTATATAAATAGAAATCACATTTGATTCATTTGGATTATATTTTCCCTATTATTAAGTACTTAAACAATTTCATTAAATAGTCCTCATTTTATTCATTTATCTATGAATATATTGTAATATCTTCTACAAATAGAATAATATGCTTATCAAGGTAATATATAATGATTTAACTTAATAGATAATTGATTATTTCTGTGTAGTTTTTATATCAAAAAATCATCACTATGAATTTATAGTGGTCTTATCATGTATAGAAGGATATCATAGAAATATCTTAATTTTCTCCCCTAATTGATAATATCCATGGAAATAATAAATTTCATAGACATAAATACCCCCACCATTGTATAAAAAATATCATCAATTTGACTTACTTGATAGATGATCTTGATAACTACCTTGTTACGTTAATTATTATCAATATATAGATTCTGCGATCCACATTTTTTATCTTGAAAGAGTATCTGTAAACCCCACACTCATGTTCATGGATGTATAAAACCATTATCAATATTATATTGTTGTTTATTATCCAGTTAATTAAATTAAATACTATTTATACTATAAGGATTCTTTCATAAAGTAATAACACAATGTGTGAGTTATATTGGAAACTCAACCTCATGATATGAGGTGACAATTTTATGCTCATCTTTGAAAACTATTATATATTCTTCTAATATTAAAATAATATATAATATTATGTTTTCTCAACAACCATTTGACTTATATGTTCCTCATAATTATGAAACAATTCTAATAAAAGTTTATTAACATTCATATAATGTTTATAGTCAACAATAAAACAATCGATGATCAGGGGTTCATTCTAGATATTAAATATGGTTTCTTTATCCCAAAATAAAAATTACCTTTATGTAAAGAGAAATAATCCTTTCAAAAGGTTGCATAAAATTTAACTAAACACAATGTAAATATCTTTATAAGAATCATATTCTCCCACTAATATTAAAGAGGATTTATAGGATTGGTATTCAATAATTATAATAGTTAGATTATTTTTTTTAAAATTCATTATCTATTCCATTGTGCAATGTTTTAATTATATTTGACATCATTGAATATTTGATAAAAGTGATTTAACTATGATAAATTAGGTTCTTATTATATTGATGGTAGCATTCACCCCCCCCCCCCACTCCCAATATATTTTGATTCTATCCTTATTCCCAAACTACAAATAAAATACTTAGGTGGGTTATGAAAAAATAGTCTCCTAATTAAATAATCATGTAATTATTAAATTCATTATAATATTTCCTTAAATTTTGAATCATTTATTAAAAACAATTTTATATCATGGTCTAATTATATAAATATTTTTTCATTATACAAAACATTTGGTGCAACATTGGTTGCTTTATGTTGTATTCCCTCATTCTTAATAACATAATCACACTAATTAAGTAAACTGCATTTTTACACAAACTAAGATGACACATCCCTTACAAAAATACACAATACATAATTTCCCATTACATATCATGGTAGAATCCACATGGAAATATATAGTATTAGATTTTGTAAATGTCATCTGCATGATATTCTTTTTATACAATAAGAATACAAAATATCCAAAAACAATCTCAAATGAAAATTTCATTCTACACATATTACACTTAATAGTACTATTTATTACATTGAAATGGAAACATAAGAAAATTGTGAAATTATGTTCATTCAAATGGGAAATTTAGTAAATATAAATTGAATATCAGAAGAGAAAATATTATGAACATGTGGGAAGGGAAACATAATCAAGTCGCAAAAACAGAATATATTAAAATAAATCTAATTTAAATAATAATCATGATTCAAGAAAATATTATTTGAAAACTAATTTTCAAATGTGGATTATAAATGTGGAATCGTGAGACTATTCACTCAATCCATGGAAAAATAACACAAGAACAATAAATAATATTGAGATTTGGTATAAAATATTTCATGTACATAATAATATAATTTCATTTTATATATCAAGGATCACTGCAAAGACCTTCATCATATAGTGTACAACGAACCATAGCAGATTAGGTTCAATCCATAGTCCCATATTATTCATTGTAGTAGATAAAAACAATTACCCAAATAATTTATGGGAAATAAAATATCAATACCACTCATAAAATTGTCAAAAACATTATTAATATATTCCACAAGGACATGAATCAGTACTAGATTTAATAAATGCTATATTAACACAGAGAATAAATATTATATGGATGAAAATATTCACAATACCATTTTGTAATATATATATATATATATATATATATATATAATTTTGACTTTGAATATATAGAATAACCGTATTTTAGAATTAGAAATGGATACTAATTTTCTCAATGTATAAAAACAATTGATGAATAATATTAATATATTTTTTAAATTGGAATAAAAACCCCATACATTATTAATAAATTTAATTATAAAAAATATAATACATATAGAGGATATTTTAAGAAATTTAAGGTAATTAAAAGTTATATTTAATAATCATTATATCATAGAAATTATTATTTTTAATAAAAATTGAAAATATTTATTGATAAAAGAGAGGATTAATGAAAAAATAAAATATATAATTAAAATATTTATAAATGAAAGAAAAAGTTGATATAAAATGAAAATATGAAATAATAACAATTTGGATAACAATATTATCAAATGTATATGAATAAAATATACATGACGGAGAATTAATTGGCACAAAATGAACGAAAAGTGGTTGGCTACACTTATATGAAACATTTGGGTTGATTTATTTTCGAAAAATAGAGGAAATTGTAATTATATAGTTAAATCCCATAAATTATAATTGAACATGTTGAATTTTTTTTATAGTTAATATATATATATTTATATATACAAATTTGAAATATTTTTATTTAGAAATTTTAAGACATCATTTCAATGCGGCATTATAAATGAAACACTAACCATTACTCATGACATCCATGAATTCTCATTAACAACATATATTATAATAATAACTATATTAATAAAATTTTTACAGTATTATTCATATGTATATTATTTTTATTCAATAATGAAAATTCATCACACATATATTAGTTATTTACTATTAATTTTCCTCGTATTATGTTAATAATTTAAAGTGTTTCATAAGAACATCAAAATAGTGATGCTGATTACCAATAATTCACTAATAATATAAAATTTAAAGATTAATTAATTTTTTAAAATAGATTTATTATAAATATTTATAAGATAAAATTTTATTTATTTGGAAGTTATGGATTTTTTAAATAATGGAATCAATGATGTTCATGTTTCCTGTACTATAAATAGGTTAAAAAGTTAATTTGTTATGATAATTAATTTTATCAAATTATATAACTTCATTTATAACATAAATTATACTTATAATTATATAAAACATGTATTAAAGTAACTATACACATTTATGATATAAATGGTATTTTTTGTTGAACATAATTCATATAGATTGATAATCCATACAAAACAAGAACATGATATTCTAATAAATGAGAAGTATTATTGGGTAATATAAGATTAATGTATTTATAAATGGAAAATAAATATGTTAATATGACATCAACAGAGTTTATAATTGTACATATAAATATTACATATTAGAAGGTAATTGAAAAATAAATTTACTAACAAAATAATAACTTTTATGAGTTCACCCTTTCTTGGAAAGAGATACTTAAGAATTAAATATTTAGACCACTTTAATAGAACCAAATGAGGAAAAAGTGTTCAATCGTTTTTGGAGATGTAATTTTTTAGGGATTTAACATATATCAAATTAAAAGATTTATTAGAATGTTAGAGGAGTCATCCTATTATAAGTGAGTTTTGGGTGTTATTTTCTATAAATGCGCATTCGATGTAGTTTATTGAGGACATCTGACCTTGGAAGCAGATGAAAAGTGGGATAAATAATATATAAGTCAATAATAAGAAATCTAAAAGTTTTTTTATGTAATATTACATATATTTTAATCCATTTCTACTTAATATTTAATTTAAATTTTATCTTACTCTAAATTTAATAAATGTATATTATTAAGTTTTATATAATAAATAAATAGAAAAATAATTCTTTAAATTATTGTAATAACATACCATAATATTAATTATTTATACTTTATAAATTCAATTTTATCATTGAATTTCTATATACAAAATTCACATAATTTTATAAATACATAAAATAATTCTACAAATAATAACAATACTTAATTAATAAAAATTATTATTTATACTAAATATTTTTAAAAAATTACTTTCTTTGTATTTAAATCAATAATTATTTATTATGTGTGAATTATATTATAATTTGTCAATAAAAGGTATAAAAAATAAATGAACCTATTTGAAACATGTTTATCCAATAGACATGTATCAAAGGGTTATATAAGAAATGATCATATCACTACAAATCACATATATAAAGGTCATATTACATTCATATATATAACATTAGATAAATCCGTAAAATCATTTATCCAATCAATTATTTTCATTATAATGATTTTTATTTTATTTCTAATGTCATAAATACTTTATATAGTTTTTTATTTTTAATCCGGTCTTCATTAAATATAATGTAGAAGAGAATTTAAACCATGTAGTATTTTTATTTACATTTAGATTCAATTAGTTAGTAATTTATTAATTAGTTTGAAGTAATTTTTCTTGTAATATATTTTATTTTCTTTTATAATATTCTTCTATTATGAAATAAGGTGTGGGTAATTTGTCTATAGTGTTAAGTGTATCAAAATATATTCAGCAAATGTGTTTTTTTAAATGGAGACACACTAAAATTATAGTCTGATACATTGTTACGAAAATCATTTTGTTATTTTTTATCACTTAGGGTTCAACATCATTTCAAATTATAAAATTGAATATATCAATAAATATTATTGTAATAAGTTCTAGTTCTCTTAAAGTAATGTTTTCTTTTGAAACATTGTACCTTGTATATTGAATACACTAAATATATTTCTTTAAAACAATTGTAATGATTGATATCAATAATCTGTTTTACAAAATGAGTATATGTCTTATATAATGTGTTATTCGAGGCATAATAATTCAGTATCTTCATAAATATTAATAAATGTAGAAAAAACAATTACACATATTTTTTATTTATATTTATATATGTGGGTGGGGTTATGAAAAATTAAAACAGTGTTAATTAATCGTACATTGATAAAAGAAGTGTTATATTAATATTTATAAATGTAAAAATTTTATTTCAATAATTTATTTTACAAATAATATATTCACTCCGACCTTGTGATTATTATCCTCTATTATGGTATTGTAATTTTTTTTGATCTAATAATTGGTATGTATTATCTCAATAGTTAATACCATCATATTACATAATTTATATGAAAAATAATTAATGAATTTGAATTCATTCTAGATTAATATTTATAAATATTCAATTTTTTATAATATTTGGGTGATATATTTCATCATATATGTCTTCATTGAGATGTATGAAAGATAAATTTTTGAAACTATGTTATATGATCTTAAAAATATTGTATAAATTTTTTATATTTGAAGGTATCCATTTTATTGTTAGATTCTTTGTAAGTGGGGATTTAATTAATGGTTCATCAACTGATAATTTGAAAATCATTTCCAATAATTTAAAAAAATAGTTTTGAAAGTTAAATATTATTCAATTGATAAGGAAATGATATGTGTATTACCCAAAAATATGTTATAAAATAAGATTGATTAAAATTATTAGTAATAATATAATTTTTAGTATTATTGAAATCTAAACGATATGTGGTTGGAAGAAAAAAATCAACTAAAATTTGTAATTATTATCTATATATCCAATTTCGATATAAAAATTGAAGGCCAATTATTCAATATAATATATAATATTTTTTAACTAGATACCATGATAATATGTGGTTCTAATACTTCTGAATTATTTTACAAAAAAAAGTAAATGATCTTGAAAATATATAATATTACTTTATTAATTAATAAATATTTATGAAGATGTATCTTAATGAAATACGATTATTAAAGAATATTATATTAGTTGAAGATCTTTTAAAAGTTTTAGGATAATATATTCTAAGAATTAAATAGTCATATGAAGTCTATAATAATAAATTTAAAAGAAAAAAATACATTTTAAAAATTAAATAACATATCTAATTTCTAGTCTGTAAAAATTGGTGGATTTGGATGATTGGTAAAAAAATTATATACTTGATGAAAGGGTGTATATCTTTAAAAATACCACTATGAAGATAATGGAAATGACCACACATTCGTGATTGTAATAGAAAGTATTATCAATATGAAAATAACCATTTAATATATATGTGAGGGTAAACATTATGTATAATTTATAGTACAGACTCACCCCACATAATGAAAACACATAATAGATTATTTCATAAATATATAAAAATACATATATAGGGTAGATACAAAACATTAAATAACATATTGTATAATGAGAAAATAGAAATAAATAAATACAAATATTCATATTATAAATTTCAAAAGGACAGGGTATCTTAGAAACATACCACCACAAAAAAATAGCATAGTGAGAAATTGAAACATATGATATATGATTTAATGTGTGTGAATGATATACTAAGTAATAAGAGAAAAAAATGGTTAATGGTGGGAAACTGTATTTAAAATATGTATAAATGATATATGACTATCAAAATATCTGGATGACCTTCAAAATAGTTACTAGGTTGTTAGTGTAATAACATGATAGATATAATAATAACAAGAGCAATGAAGTAGTGTTATGTAAACATAAATATTATTTGGATAGAAAAAAATTTATTCAAATTGGGTGTTTCAGATAATGCTTAATTATATATTTTTAATATTGAATGTTTGAATATATTTTTTATAAATATTTATTTTAATATTCATTTTGAAATACTATAATAAAAAACAACTGCATTATTAAATAATTTTATTTATGTTTTTCAGATAAAAAATATCCATGTTTGGTTTTGTGGAATATTTCGGTAAAAATAATTTATAAGTGAATATTAATTATATATTTTTTCCAAAAAAAAAATTTGTAGTTTATATTAAATAATGGAATTTTAATGTATATAATGGATGTAAAAACAGAAAATGAGTTCAATGTGATAAATAATATATTTTAAAAAAACAATTTATTTTTAAAACCTAAAAAATATATTCCCATTATCTAAAAATATAATGAATTCAATGAAGACTGACTTTTTATTTATTCATTCACTATTTTGTAAAAAATATACAACTCAGTTGTTGATGGGATTCCAATTAATAAAATATTATATTTAACTTGTATAATACTCATATTCTCAAATAATACTGGTACTACATTTCATAGATTTGAATTAGTTTCTATTTATTATTTTAAACATAAAATACTTATCCACCCCAAATATAAACACATTATACAACCCCCATATAAATTAATTTCCAAAATCAGCCAAATTAAAAAAAACATAAAATGAATTTCCATATTCATCGTTGGTTTCCTAATGAATAATTATGGTCTCACCCACTCCAATCATTCAATTATTTATACGTTAATACAATAACTAAATGCTAATAATTATTTAACTCTTCTATTATCATCATTTTATTTTTCTTCATAGAATATTAAATTAGTTTTTCTCATTTTCAACATTCACATGATAATTATTATATATTTATAAGGATTATAATTTATTTATTCTATGATACTTATATATATATATATTCATTCCACATCATTTGACACATATCATTAATGTTTATTTTACCACATAATTAGAAATTTCCTATTATTTATTTATCACCACATGTAGAACTATTTTTTTAACATGGGTATATATAAATTTTAAAAGGTAAATTATTTTTATTTTAAGATATTTTTATTACATATTCATTCTTCTTTCCACTTTTGAAACACTCCTTTAATGGTTTATTGGTCCTCCTACAAAATAGGATATCAATTCTTTAATTATATCCACCTTCACAATAGGTTAGAATACAATATATATAATATATAAATATAAATTTTTACAAATTATTATAATTTTGGAGATATTTAAATTATTTGATAAATAATAATTAATCAAAAAAATGACATTTGAAATAAAAACAGATTAATACAACAACACATGTCATCGATGAATTTTATCACATACAAAATAATTTATAAACAAATTCCAAAGAATATAATACATCAAAAAAGAGAATAATATAAATCTAAATAAATATTTTAACGAACGTGTTTTGAAATTATAGGAGGTGTGAAATTAATGATAAGAGGGGGAACAATTTTAAGAGGTCTCTAACACTTCCCTTTTAATTCATGTTTACTATCTATCTTATTTTCAATTTCCCTATGATTGTTTTAATTTTTCATTACATACCTTTCAAATGAAATTAATTTTAATTTTAATTTTATTTATCTAATGATATTTATATCATGATTTAATTATGTTGAATTTTTAGCAATCTTCAGTCATTATTGAGAAACATATTATTTTCAAAACCTATCCCGGACATTTATATTATTGGTTATTTTTTCTTCATGAACTATGCTATTTTATTTTTATATTCCACACATGAAAATCACAAATAATGTTTTCCATTAATATTTTGGATACAACCATGTCTAGTCAAAAAAAAATTATTTTCAAGATTATAATCAAATTTTATGTCTACTCATGCTATTATCATTTGATAATGATATATATAAGATTCTTTTCCAAAATGAATTAATATATTTATCTTTTTATATATTGATGGTTCATCTAAAATTTTACATAGTTTCAATTTATCACGAAAATAATTATATATCATTATATGATTTGGAATTGATATTATGTATTTATGTTTATCTATAATTTTATTTATGTTCATGATGTTGTTAGCCTTTCCCATTATGTTATAATTCCTTGGAAATAAGACAACTCATATGATATTTCATTATTTTTCATTTTCCAAATTCCATGATTTCCATCATTTTAATTATGATCCTATCATAATAATGTAAGGTTTATTATAATTAATGGAATTGTACTTATATTGATAATTTATTATCCTGATTGTTATCATTCCCCAGATTTGAGGGTATATAGAAAAACAAGTCACTGATGTACATCAATTTGTGATATAATGTAATTAGAAGATAATAAAATCACATAGGTGGAGTATAATGAATAATTAAAATAAATTTTATGGTTTTATGTTTTTTAATGATCAATGGAAATTGTTTCTCATCAAATTGATCATAAAGAAAATTAAAGTTGTAATTTTTATATATCTTTAATAAAAAATGTTATGAACATATATATTTGTTAAACCTATATATAATGTGGAAGAAAATATAATATACTTAATAAAATACATAATAAATATATTTTCATATAATTTCATGGTGACATCCTACCACCTTCCTTCACAAACCTGATCTCCCAACACATCTTCACAACAACTCATTCATGTTTTATAACACACTTTGTAAATAACCAATGAAAAGGATAAAAATAATTGGGTCCAACCAAATAAAAAATATACATGATATAATTTATTTAATTGAAAACCACATTGATGTTATGTTATTATTCTCCATGTAAATCATGATTGATAAAATATTTATAGTATTGTTCTATAATTGGTTAACTCAAAATATATAAAAACTACATATGTGGTCACCATAAAACATGAATACACCTGATCTTCTATGTAACTCAATATTTCATGAATATGTTAACTAATCCATTTTATTAATATATTTTTATTTAAACCATTATATTAAATGAACATATTAATGTATTAGTACTAAACCTATATACTAGTATATAAGAGAATTCTATTACATCCTTCCCTTGGAATCAAAATATTCAGACTACAATTGGATTCGCACATGGTCTAACACACACCCACACACATGATACTGATAGATTCTAGTATCTAATGATGATAGATAAAGTAATTAGCCAGTAAAAATATTTAGCATCATAAAAAGAATAATTATTAAATGAAAAAAACTAATCAATATGAAAAAAAATAATCAATTAAATGTGAATCCATCTTGATCCACTAACTCATCAATCCTCATGTATATTAAATGTCTATTTCCAATTATAAAAATATCAAAAAACAATTAATTTCCTTAAATTATTACCAATCATGATGAGATTTCCAAAGAATTTCACATTTATGTTTGATTATGAATTATATAGTGTGTCATCAATAACCCTAATTAATTTTCTTGGATAAGTAATAAAAAATAATATACCCATAAAAAATAATAAATCTAATTTATTTTTGTTTAAAAATATTGATTATACTAAAATAATTCAAAATAAAATATACCATCAAAGAAAATTTTCATCTAAAACCACATTTTCTAACCATAAATAATTAAAATCTATTTTTAATCAAATCAAAATATTTAACTATGTTTTATCAAAAAAATGATCCTTTATGAAAATAATATATTTTTCTAAAAAATAAAATAGTATATTTAGATTTCCATAATTTCTAAGGGAAAACTCATCAATTTTATGTAGATATATTAGAGACTCTTAAACAAATTATTTACTATTATATACTACTCATTCCGTATAAATTCACCCATTCAAGTTAATATTTGGTTATAATCAAAGTGATGTCAATAAATGTAATGTACATATGTCAAAATCATCATACTACCTACTATATTTGATTTAAAATTATCTTGATTCCATATGATTTAAATAAGTTATCACATTATCAAAATTTTATCCCAAAAAAATCAACATTTCCTTGGTAAGGGGTTTTCTATTTCCTTTTAATCATGGTTATACTGACCGTTTCATACCTAAATTTACACTCCTTTTATATCATCTTTATACTGATGAATATTATTTTTTATAAATAATTCTCATCACAAAACATTATCCAATTTCAAAAAAGAACATGAAATAAATCATGTAATCAAATTTAAATATTTATCAAATAAGAATCTTTCTAGAATAAATACTTGGTGATTGACATAATTGAAATATAAAAAAAATTGATGAAGTGTTTTCATTGTGATTATTGATAATATATGATGTTGATTTTATTTTTTTTCAAAGTTATTATAGAATAATAAAGAAAATTTATAGTATAATGTCATATAAGGGTAACTTTGGATCTTCATCATTTATATAAGAGTAATCTTTTAGAAAATGGATATATAGGATTCATATTTAAAGATATAGCATAATTCCCATATATATTTTTTTTGATAACATATAGAGATACGTCATATTTTCAGGGATTTTATTCAATAAAAATATGAATACATTCAATGTATATATGAAATATCTAGTAATAATTAATATTTACCTAGGGATTAACAAATTATATAAAATTATTCTTATTGATACTTAATAATACTGTCTCAATATTGTTTGTGGAAATTTTTAGGATATATAAAAGTTTCCCAAACATATATAATAACTGTTTCGAGATAATTTATGTATAAACTAGTAATTTAATATGATTTGAGTAGAATATTATGTGGTTTTGTATTAAAACAATGAAATTCCAAAGAAATTAAATCAAATGTTCAATATCATGATCTATGGAGAGTTAAATTGATATAATCATGGATATTTTTAATGGATCTTGATTAATTAGTGTATTAATAATAAATGGAGTTATTAATTTATATATTTAATGATTTGAAGTTACAATTTTTTAGAGGAGATTAATAGTTTGTAAATATATATTCAATTTCATGGAAGATAATCAACAGATTCATTATAGTATAATTCATGAAAATGAAATAAGAGATCTATTTTGTTTATTTTGAGAGTTGAAAATATAAAAAATCAGATATATATAAATATATATATATGTTACATCTATGAGGAATTCATTAATTATATTTTTATTCCGAATGAAGATCAAAAAACATTAACATTAATGATAGTTCATGTTTTTTTTCTATGTGATTTAATAATAAAACCCTTTTTGTGGGTTTCATGTATCCCTAGTCTCATTATAGTATGTGTATAGATATATTGTAGGAGTTACATTATGGATTATTTTATGTAATTCCAAATAATTTTAATCATCTATAATGAGTGGGGATATCCTACTGTTTGTGCCACTATATCAATTTTAAACTATAGCAACTTTTTTGAAGAACCATTAATATAAGTCCACTATATTAATAGTATTAATCGATCATTTGTATTGGGAAACCAATACCAATGGATTTATAAAAAAATTCAAATACTTTACCACTGATACCACCTCATATTGAACTCTTTCCCTTTATGAAATAAATTCCACGTGTAGCCCTGTTTTTTCCCTCTAGTAGTTATCTTTTATTTTACATTGATTTTTATTTTATAAGTCATATTTATAATGTTTTTTTGATTAACTTAAAATCCTATTTTTATTTTTTTATAAATTATTTTATTCTATACATTTATTAATACATTTCCAATTATTATATTTTGTATTGAATAATCTAATTAATACCTGAATTCTAGTCAGAGGAATAACCCCTAAGCATTTATTAGAATTTATGAAAAGTCCATGAGAGGATGGGGCAGGAAACATGACCACATTCAACATAAATAATATTACAAATCATAGTAATAAGAGTAATTATCATAGCCATGTTCATAAGTTTCAGATTGGGAAGGACAAATACATGGATTAGTGTACTTTAATGCCTTGATATCCGTCATCCATGAAATTGAAGATCGGGTAGTAAAATTCATTGGTGTGTTAGCGTAGTCTTTACTCGGATACCTCTATGGGGGTAAGATTTCATGCCTTCACCTTTTGTAATAATGTCTTTAAAAGATACATTATTGGGCCTTTTTGCCTTGTAATGATCAGTACACAACTCAATCCAATGAACCTCATCCCTTCGGTCTTCAATGGCCATCACAATATCATATGGCTGCACAAAACCATGCCCCATAAATTGTGGTTGGGAATTCATATTCTAAAGTAGTAAATCCTAAAATGCATGACCCTCATATATTTTATCAATCGACTTTCAAACTGATCGGGTTTCCATTGATAGGGTCAAGTAGGAATAATCCTTGATCCAATTCTTACTACATCATTGATTTTGATTCTTCCTCAGACATGGGATTATACTATCATGTCAAACATCATCAACATCAATGGAAATCCAATCAGAAGGCTCACCATCAACAATAATTCCTTGTTCATCAACCCGATCCTGCTCTATAATATTTTCCTCATTCACCAATACCTCAAAGTGATTACGAAGCTCAATATTATGCCCAACCTATCCAAGACTTGACTGCATCCTAGTTTGGATCCTCACCCACTCGCCATTTTTATTATTTGAACCACCTGCATGTATTCCCTTTACAGATCATTCTCGCACCTCCTCATTACAACCTGAGAAATAAACCCTTTCCACGACGAGGTCACATTTCAGTCTATCAAATACACCATCTACTCTAGGATCCAAAAGTCTCACCACTACCTTTTCAAGACCACCATTCACTACATTACCAGGGGCAGAGCCAAACCTTGTCATCTCCCCACTAGTTAGCTCTAGATTTCCATACTGAGGACTCGACACCACCTCGACCTGTTCATAGAAAGTAGCATGTAAGACCACTTATCTTCCCTTGCAGATTTTCATACGATGCCCAATCATCAAGAACCTTGGGTAGTACTGAAACCAAGAATCAAGCACAATGAATTATTTATATGTAAACTCATCACCCACATCAATGATGACATATTTAACTAGATATCTAATTAATTCCACTTAAACACTGATCCTATGTGAGACGGATTGGCCAACCGCACTAGTTCAACAGTCGGAGAAAGGATCCCATCAAACATGGATCCCAAGGATACGAATTATATATTGATTCTGAAAATGGAGTGGTAATTCTAGAAATAATACCCAAATAGATGTGGTCGGAGAATTATGATTAATGTGTTAATCATATGTCCATCAAAAGGGAAAGAATCAAAGGCCATCCCAAGAGTGCATAGCGGATGACCAGGCCCGAATCAGATCATTTTCTAATGAAAAACTAAAAATAATATGCTTTGAGTCGAGGATTCCCATAGTGGCACAGTCCTGTAGATTTCAAGAATAGAATATCAATTGGTCAAAGAGATCCTTGGACAGACATCATTTTATGAATCTCAATATCAACATCATGTTCAGCAGGGAGGAAGCATCTGTGAAATCTCGGTCCAAGATCGAGATATACGGAGTCCCATTGAAGAACTCTAGAATATTGGGGGAAATAGAGATTTGGGGGATTGAAGGCAGGAAATCAAGATCCGAGAATGGTAAGAATGGGTGATCATAATCAGGAAGTGATGATGTGAAAGTAAGAAAGTGTCACTTCCCCGAGATAGATTTCTAGGATAAGCCTTGTTTGTTTCTTTGAATATCATGGATCTAGGGATTTTATAAAAAATACGAATTTATTTTCATCCATTATAAATAGAATCACTTGACATAGGCTCATCTTTCTTATTCACTAGGCTTTTGGATATCGTGTTATACAACTGTTGTTATATTTTAGAAATTTAGAATGTATTTTCATAGTAAGTAGTAACACTATATCCCAAAATATTAATTCATTTATATCCCTTGAGATCGTCCAAGTCATGGAATTAATCTTCATCATTTTATAATAATAATTTCTCAACCATTACCTTTACATAATAATTGGAACATATCAAATGAGGTCACTTATCATTCATCCACTAAAATGAAAATTAATAGAAACCCATCACGAAATAATTAATAATTGTTTATCTTACTTATTTTACATAAATATTGAATGATGATAATGGATATTTGCTATTTTGATTGATTATAATTCTTGTACTATTTTTTAAACCTATATTCTTTATTTACACCCCAACACTTTGTGCTTGTTGTGAGACTTTAATTTTCTTAACATATATTGAAATCATATAAAATAAAATATAATCAATCAAACTGAATATATATAAATGAACTAAACTATATCCTGAAACATATTTTTTTATTAAGATAAACACTTTTGTGGGAAAAGTGAGAAACCGAAAGGTTCAGCATACAACAAAACACCCAAGTAGAAAACCAGAAACAGACCCGACCAAGTAAAGATAACACTGCCAACCCCAATGCAGGACCACTCGGTGATCCCATGCAAGCATGGTCCCTCCTGAAGGCAAAGCCCTCCCTCAAATTCAACCAAGTCCCAAATGGCATGAAAAGTGGACAGAGGTGTGCTCCAGCCCATCGGAACCAGTCTGGCCCTCATACTTTCCCACACACATCAATGAAGATTTCATAATCATTGACAAACAATTTGATTCTACCAGAGCCCATATCCCTAAAAAGCTTCCACGATAAGAAGGATACCTGAGAGTGTGGTTCCTCCCTTAGCAGATCTTTAAGTGCAGAAGTCATCTTGTTCTATACCTGGATATACTCATCTAGTTTGATCACCCCCTTGTTGAAGCCGCCAACCAGAATCATATCTTGTTTTTCAACCCATTTTTATTGCTCTTCATTGAGATTCACGTCAACGGTCCGACCCATAATCCTAGCTGCATCCTCCTCCAAAGCATTGAGAAATAGAACCTTTTCTTTCACCTCCTCGTCCGAGGACAATATCAAGTCTAAGGATGGGTCAGACTTACCAGATGAAATTAACTGACATCCAACCCCACTGCCCAGCTCCTCGACCACTGCCCTTTTTGCTGACCGAGTCCTCATAGGATGTGGCCGGGAGGAGTAGTTCTTCTTACCCCTCCTCCTATTGTCACTCCTATTGCTCTTCAGACCTTGTTCTCCTTCAGAGTAGACATTACTAACCTCTAAGGGTTCTTCATGGGGATACTCTTGGTACTCTACCACAAAAAGACAAGCAAATCTGTTGCTCAGATTGACCATAGTTCGAGTTGGAGAAACTGCTCCCCCTTCTTGAATGCCCGAGTCTGGTCCCCTTATTTCTCCAACACTGGTTAGGAGAGGAACATCCAAGACCTCCTCTTGCATAACACTAGATTCGTCCTCCCCTATCCCCTCCTGAGAAGCCTGTTCTGCACTTCCATCATTGAACAGACCTTCCTCCCACCACTTGTCCCCCGCACCAGCCTCCATGGAGCAGCTGGCCACCCATCCTTCTCTGTTATCCACACTCTTCAACAAATTGATTGCCAGGTTCAGAGTTGGGCTCACCGACTCATCGGGGTTGTGTGTTGTCTCGAGACCCCTTCCCATAAACTAGAAAGCAGTATCAAGGTTCAACACCTTGGAGTGTCTAGTTTCCCTCTTACACATATCAGAAGTATCCGAAGGGAAATCTCCAGCATCCTTTGGTAAAGGAGCCTTCTGTTTGGCCTTATCCAATCCTACCTCCTCCTGAGGCACCCCCATCCCCATTGAGACATTGACCTCACTTGACTTAGAAGGGTCCATGTCAGCATGAGGCCAGCCTGCAAGTGTGTCCTGGGCACTGCCATGTCCAACATTAGTGGGGATCACACCACCCCTCAGAGGTGCAACGGTGGACACATATGTGGTCACAGTGGTTCGACCACTCCCAGATCTTCTTCTACAACCCTACTCAACATGACCCTGTCTGCGGCAATAGGAACAAAATCCAGTCCAGGATTCATAAAAAATCGGTTGTGCATACCTGTACTCCTCCTCAACAATAATCCATACTATCTCCGGTTGGATTCTAGAGAGATCCATTTCGACACAAATTCTTGCCGACATGGGGTGCGACAAGGATGATGTTCTTTGATCACTACACACAAAAAGACCAATATAATTGCCAATTGGTCTCAGCAACCCAAGGTTCTGGAACGGGAGAGGAAGGCAAGGCAACTGGATCCAAATTTCCGTAAAGGGGGAATCACGGTTCATGTGGACATCAAAAGACCAGTGGAGAAAATGAAAAGGGAGGCTGGAGAAAGATTTCCTCTTTCTTGACCAAGCCCTTCCCAAATCGTCTTCATCAGCAAAAATAATAAGAAATCGACGCGGCCCCATAATACCTACCTACGCTCGATGTTTCAAACCCCAATCCTCATTGACAGCCTTGGGAAAGAGTTCCACCAGAGGTCGCCGCCTCACAAAAAACACAATCGGAGCCGAGGAAAGCAACCCCGATGCATCAGTGAATTCCCTAACCGAAACCGAAACTATCAGCTGACCTGAAACCCTGCCAGGGACTTTCGGAGCCACTTATGTTTTAGGAACGAAATAGCCCACGTCCGTCGAGGAACGAAAGGTATCGGGATCTCCCGAGTGCGATGCTCCATGAAAAAAAGCAGAAGGCTGGGACCCCTCCCCCCCCCCCCATGGGAGGAGGGGCCTCATCAGACAACATCACCGTAGGGTCAGCTGGCCTCCATCGCCATCGCCACCGCCCTAGGGTTAGCTTTCCCCCAATCCGTTGTATGTAATTATTAACTAAACAATATCAAAACTCATAAAATAAATAAATGGTAGTGAAAACCAATTATAACATAATCAGAATGAGTTGAACCAAAACAAATTAAACCAAATAGATTAAAAATGAAACAAATAAAATGAAATTGAGGTGAACTAGATTTAATCAAATCAACTATATGAGAATATAATGCAATTAGACCAAAATAAATCAAGCTACACTTATCTATTATAGAAAAACCAAACCCATATAAATTAAAACCAATACCAAGTACACCAAATTAAATAAACATGAATAAAAAATAAAATGTAATATAATATAACTGATTTGAATCAAATAAAAATATGTCAATATACATTTAATTTAATATATTTAAAAATAAAATAAATAAATCCTATATGAATGTAAATGAGATAGAATTATTTGAATGAAATTTAATCGAAATGAATTAATATATGATTATATCATATTTACATAATTATGAAATTATTTTCCACTAAAAATATATATAATCAAAATATTTATTATATTCATGAATCATCTGATTATAAAATATTATATTTAGAACATTTAAAATATTTTTTAGAACATAATGTAAATATTATGACCATAGGATAATGATTAGTTTTCAACTGTGTTTCAAAATAAGATCAATTATTTCATTTATTTTTTATTTAATAATTATTTAGATAGAGATCTAATACATTAATATTGGTTTAGTTGTACTGGAAGTGTTTTATAACTATCTCTTATAATGTTTTAAAGACCACAAAAACTCTTTTACAAATATAATTCTGTACATTAAATGAGTAATAGTATTAGTTATCAAATTTGAGGAGTTTAATTACATTGATTATTCAATTTTCATTCAATCCATTCTAAAATATTGGTTATTTTTTAAATCATCCACTAAAGTGTTGTAAAAATATACAAGATACATATAAGATATTGGAATAAAGAAAAAAATGGTCTAGTTTAATAAGATCCTAAAAAAAGAGTTCACTAGATACTTAGTGAGGTAAACCTTCTTCCAAATGAGGTACACTAGATACCTGATGAAATAGAGGATGTAACCCCCTCTAGTAGTTGATCTATTTGGTTATGTGGTGGAGGTCCAGCAACGATGAAGTGCCTCTACAAGGTGTCATGTGATTCATACCTCATCCAAATGGTAAGTACCAGCTATCTATGAGAGGTGTTCTATAAGGCAATGGCTACATGATTCCCACCATATACATGGTTTATGTTACTAGGTATCGTGCGACATTATGAAGATTCCAGTGATGAAGATATTAATATGGTCAAAATTAACTTTATGGATCATCATTCCACTTTTTATATACCTCCGTATTCTTGTAGTCTCCCAGACCTTATTATAAATCATATAAGGACACAAATATCTTCGTGATTATTTAACTGGATATCATGTGATCATTCCTCTAAATTATGTTCTCTAAAAAACAATTCAATTAAAAAGATATAAAATTTCCATTTTCTCTTCACAAACATCGATTTTTTTAATCCAATAATGTATACCATCCTTTGTTACAATATCATATTCCACAATTATATATCCTATTTTGATAGTGATTTTAGAATGGTGTGTAAAGGTTATGCATATACAAACCCTCTCTTTACACAGTTATCATTGAACAAATGGTTCATAATCCACAAAAATATAGAACAAGTTACTTGATGAATTAAAATGATAATGATATTTTTCAAAGTACACAATTTTGAAGGAGGTTTCTTGGTCAAAATTGAGATTAGGGGATTTATATCATTAAAAACTCAATTATGGGGTTAGATTTGTAGCTTCTCAAATCACTCTTCATCTAAAATATTTATCACTTTGTTTCACCAATTTACATTTCCTTGACGAATCAATAAAAATTATCTTACAAACATGAATAATTATAATTTGAATAGTTATGTGCTTAAATGAAATAAAAAATATATTTTTAAAATTTGATTGAAATTATTTATAATCACATATTCCATTTATAATTTTAATATACATGTGTCCATAATTTTATATTCAATGTTTCCCCGTTTTAAATTTTTAATATGGAAATTGACCCTCTGTTGAAATAAAAATCAACCAAAACTTTCAATCAAATATGATTTTTTTATCAAGAATTAGCAATTTTTAAAGTTGTGTTTATTTTTAATTTTTCTCAACTGATGAATAGGTTATTATGAAAGATTTTTATTATGTAATATAATTACAATTCACATGGTCAAATTTTTTTCGACACCAGTTACTCGTGTGGGGTGAATTTTTTGTTCTCTCTCATTGGGAGTATTTATTATTCTATGTTGAAAATTGGATTTCAATTGTATGCTCTAACTATAGAATCTAAATATAAATTTGTTCAAATGTATATAAACTATTTTTAATTGAATAGAAAATAATTGATTGATCAGGGTTTTGATAATTATAAACATGAATTTAAATGTTGTGCAGTATTAAAAACTACTTATTGTATTTAGAAATTATTATAGGTAACACAAAAATGTATAAAAATGTCAAAGTAACTATAGTCAATATATTTTATCAACATTTTTAATGTTTTATTGTGGATTCCAATAAATCTAATACTATCATGATTATGTGATTTAATGACATAAGAAATAGTTTAATGTCCCTTATTGATTAATTAGCTACATAAACACTCATAAACAAAATATCAATGGCTATGCCTATCTATTGGGCTCTTAAACTCATGGAAATTGAAGAATCCAAATACCTAATGAAATCAATAGGCATAAGAACTCAATAACATTTTAATTATATGATAAATCATGATGAAACATTGAGTGGAATATGAGGCCAATAAATCTATATAATTTATTATAACCATCACCTTCAAATATAATAACCATGTAAAATCAAGAGATTATGTTCATTACAATAGCCTTCCTATCATGGACATGTTCTATGACATCCATATGAATAACTTCAAAAAGTGATTTCAAAAGTAAAATCAAAATATACTACTAGATTTTTAGTTCTATAACTGTAAAAAATGGTTATATTATTCCAAAGAGTCCCATCAGAAATAAAAATCTCACAGAAATACTGAAGTTAAAAAATTAATTTAATGAATATATGTGTCTTGAAAGTGATGATTTCATGGATCCTTCTCTATCACCCACATAAATTGACCCAAACTTTTAGGTCCCCTAGGGTCATTATCATAAGAAAATTATTTTATTATGACATTTAATATTTCCACCTCCTCATATTCCTCTCCTCCACATTATTCTTCTCATATCTACCCCTTTTCATTATACTCTAGTCACACAAATAAATATAATCTAAAATATGACCAAAATAAATATGAAAACATATATAATCCACACGATTCATTATATAATAATTTAGAAAATAAATTTAATAAATTCATTTGTCTATTTGGTTTTCATTAAAAATTAAAATATATTCTAATCCCTGAAAAATATTATCTCATCAAGAAAAAAAAATCATATTAATATTTATTATAATAAATCCACAATTAATGATCTAAAATGTTCTCATTTTAAATTAACCTATGGTTAATGAATTTATTTAAAATTTTGAGTTATAAAAAAAATAGAATATTTTGGGTTAGTATGGGTTAAACCAATCGTGTGTGAACCTCTAATAATTATTCCAAAAATACATTTACTGAAGGGTTATATCAATAAAAATAATATAGTTATTGGGTAAAATGTCTTTTAATTTAGAAATTTTATTGAAAATAATTATTATATGGAGAAAAAAAGTAAATTAATCTATTTTAAAATACTTAAACAATTTGTTGAAATTTTTTGGAATAAGAATTTATTATTGTATAATGTCAGAGGGTCCATTTTTTTATTGGTTTGAAATCCAAAAAAAATTATTCTAGTATGAAAAGTGTTATCCGAGAAAAATATAAGAAGAAATGGAATACCTTGATTATTTTTGTTCAAGAGAAATGTGTTGATACAACTCAGGGTTTTGTCAAACCATTATTATCGAAGGATTTCATATGACCATTAGTTATAATTCATGGGGTGATTTAATAGAAAAAGTTAACATCATTGTTTCCTACTAATAATTAATTAAAAATAAATTTTTTATGTCTTGAAAAAAATTGACTAATAATTAGTCATCTATATAATAATGGATTTATTTATTTTCAAAATATTATTTGAAATTTTTTTATTCTAAGTGGAAAAAATAATTTTAGCCATTCCATATTTGAGGATGTATATAAAATTAACTCAATGTGTCTTGCTTGACAAAAGGTAAATTTTTTACGTGAAAATTTTATTGAATCGTGTACTTGGTGACAATTCCTTGGTTATTTTTGAATTCACCATATCTACAAACTCAAATTAAATTACTAGTACGAGATATTCCAAATTTTTATTTTAATAATTATGATATTTTTGATGATAACATCATGTTATGAAATAAAAAACATATTTTAAATAATAAAAAATAATTTATTCACAAAATGATTTAGAAATAACTATCATGACCATTCATATCCTAATAAAACTTAATGAATATGAGGGAAAGACAATACAATTATAATTTTAGATTAAATTAGATGATTTAAAATGAAATATTTATTATCTCATAGATGTGAATCATGGTAATCCTATAACAAAATTTGATAAACAGTTGAATATGTAATAGGTTTTAATGTTATTTCCATTCATAAAAATCATGGTTGAGAATTCAGTAATAATGAATTTAATAATTATTGTTCTAAATCAATAAAAAACATAATAAAAATGGATAGTAGTTCTGTGAAATACAATAATCCAAGAAAACACTCAAAATCGTCCAAATTTATAAAGACCTGAAAATTTCAAGGAAATTTTTCTTCTTAATTTCTTTGGGATTTTACAAGAATGCAGTTTTTAACGGCAACTGATTCCGAGGCCCGGAGTGCCTGGAAAATTTTTCCGAAGTTTAGCTCGGGTACATTCAGTGAACGAACGAGCGGGTTTATCTAACTTTTGAACCAGTGGTCAGAATTGAAATCTGAGGGCACTGATGAAACTAAAGCACCAGTTTTTTCTTAAGTTGACTTTTACGGTAGGTGCATTTGTTCAGGAAAACAAATTAAATTTTGTGGTTTAAGGAAGAAATAAATAAAATTGTGAACAATTTTATTTTTTATATTCATGGAAGTTAAAATCTACCATGGGAAGTTGTTGGTGGGGTCCACAACCACCCAACTTCCCATGTGTGAATATTTGGGAGGTGGGGCCCACACCCACCTAACCTCCCATAAGAGAGTTTAGTGTGGTGGGGCCCACAAGAGACTATAACCCCTTGAATTTCTTATAACCCCCTTAAACTCCCTTGGTTTTAAATGTGACTTTTCACATCCTCCTCTCTTTAATAATTTCTTGCTGACTCACCTCTTGAATTAATTGGTAACCTCCTCTTAATTTGTGTAACTTCTCCCTTTCACACTCTCCCTCGTAATTATTTTAAGCCAACACACACCTTAATTAATGTATTGAGTCTCCTCATTTAATTAATTTATTGTTTGAGTTTTGAAAATAAAATGGAATGTGTTAATAAAATAATTGGTGAGCCATTATTTTTTTTGGGACACACTTTGTGTTGGAGAATTTGGAGAGAGTTATTGTGAGAAGAAGAAGAAGAAGAGTTGATTTCCACTTCATTGAAGAATGATGCCTTCTCAACGAAGAACGACGCTTCACAAAAAAGAATGCCAACTCCATAATGAGCGGCGATGTACCCCTTTCTTCCTTCTATGTGACAAGAGGGGAGGCGTCACATCTTTGGGTACACTTTAGTGACGACGGGCCTTCCAAGACCATCGATGCAAAACGCTTCCCAGATCTCCATCAAATTAGGAGACACCGCCATGGGAAAACTGCAAACAATGACATCACCTTCCGATGTCAACGAACAACGCTACCTCTCCACAGATCCATAGAGGGATCACTTCACGAGGTAGGGGTTTAATCTTCGTTCAAGTTTTATTTAACAAACTTCGTTGATAATTGTTGGCTACTTGGTATCATTATAACTGGAGGAGGTTGGCCTGCACAAATACGGCTGACCGTCCTCCCCCTTGCTGTCATACTCATTGTGGCTCGGATGAAGGTGACGTGGTGCCGTCGCACCACACGGAAACAAGAAGGAACACGGCGAAGAAGCACGGCGCCATCGCGACGCGCCGTTGAGGCCGAACGAAACTGTGAACCGTGGTTGGAGTCGACGATACAGAGGCGATTCGAAGACTCCGTAGTTTGTTTATTGACGTGAGGGTCTATGGGTGATGAAAAAGTGGGCCACAATGGCGTTTGAATCACTTCGTAGTGAATATCGGGTCCTAGGTGGACCGCTGGCGAAGATGGCGAGCTAAACGGAGCACCGGAGCGCGTCCGGTGGTCCGCGGAAAATGGCGGCGGTGCGCCACACCGGCGGCGGCAGCACGTCGCCGGAGCAGAACCGCCATGGCTCAGCTGTGGCGGTGGACCAAACTGGAATGGCTTATCCATTCCAGAGGCAGGGCAATGCGGTTTAAAGCTAGGCTGGTTTCTTCAGCCAGGGGGTTGTAACCCACCCCACCCCCCCCCCCCCCTCCACACTGGCCACGCGGACCGGCCGCACTGGTCTAGGCCACGCCGGCTGGGCCGGGACGCACCCACTGGGTCGAGCCGCGCCCTAATGGGCCGGACCTGGACCTGGGTTAGGTCGACCCAGTTCAGGCCGACCCAGGGGGGTATCGGGGCGGGTCGGACTGTGCCCGAACCCCCTCTTTTCAGACATATCCTTTTATACACCCAAAACATGTGCTATAGACCTTCGATCGACGCACCCTCAGTTGAGATGTGATCCTTCGATCGAGGCGGTCGTTTTAGTATATTACACTCAAGGTTTCGGTGAACATTGGGTACGACCGGGTTGGTTCGAACCCGAAACCAACGGGACCCTCGGAGTGGAAACACTTATAACTTGAGCTCCAGACGTCCGATTGATGTACTGTCGACATTGTTGGATTCTCTTGATGAGACAGAACTTTAGGAATAATTCTCATGAGGTTTTAATGCAATTGGATAGTGGCCGGGTTGAATTGAACCCGAAATCCAACCGGGCCCCTCGAATGGAAAAGCTGATAACTTTCAGACCGGTCGTCCGTTTGACGAACCGTCAGTGGCGTTGGTGACCTAGTTGAGAAACTGTCCCTATGAGTATACCCTATGATATTTTGGGTAATAGTAGAGATATGTCCAGTTTGGTTTCCACACGAAACCACCTGGGCCCATGGGGCAAAAAGGCTAATAAGTCACAGATCGGGTGTCCGATTGATGGGTCGTCTGTTGCGTATAGACCCATATGACGAGGCGGTACTTAGAGATACATATTCGTGGGACATTGTGATACTTGGAGTATCGACCTGTAGATCGTGGAGCGGACCATCTCGGAGACGATCGTACGGAGTACGGAGACCGTGTAGCTGGCTGAGAACTGATGACTGCTTGTCCGATTTGATTCAGCATGACTTGTATAGCCCAGTGGGGAGCACTACTTTGTGAGGTGGCAGAACCATGGTGGAGGATCCCTACATTGTGAGGTGGAAGACCCGCGTTACTCGACATGAGGAGTACCTCAGCAGTCTTAGGTTAGTGAGTAGTACCTCGGAGTAGTGACATGATCACTGTACTCGTCAGAGACGAAGATTTTCAGTAGTTACGGTTTCGATAATGAAAATCCTGGTTTGAGATGAGTCTATGACCTTTGTGTTTACTTCATTATTGAGATGGGTCATTTGAAAAATTAGGTATTTGTATGGGCGTATACCTAGGTAGTTTTTATCTGTTGATTTCATAACTGTTGTGTTTCTTCATGATTGAGATGGGTTTCTTGATAACTTAGGTATACGTATGGACTTATACCTAAGTAAGGGTTATCTTTTGAGATCCTTATTTTTGGTTATCCATGTTTGATTTAGTGAGACATTGAGGGTCTTGGGGTCTCTACTGAGTATCGTATACTCACCCCTGCACGGGCTATGCCCGCACCTCGTTGTGTTGGTTGTAGATGATGGGATGTGCTGACGGAGGCCGAGTGTTCGAGAACTAGACAGTACCCAGTGGTGGACTTCAAGACGAGAAGATACTCGTAGGAGGTTGACGGTAGAGAGCATTGTGTAGGATATCTATACCTACCCTTTAGGAAAGATCTGTGGTGGACGATCCAGGAGTTGCGCTATCTGTACCTAACCTTCAGGTAGGATTCTAGGTGGACGACCTAGGAGATGCTTCTATTATTCTAGTTGTTTTTCTTTTCTGTTTTACTTATTTTCAGTTGTAGCTGTTCTTTTCAGTTGGGTTTGTATTCTGGCCCTTTTTACATTTCAACACATTCTTTTTTACTTAGTGTATTACTTCCGCTTATACTCTGTGGTGTTTTGTTTACTTTTATAAAGGCAATGCCTTCCCTGTTATCGGGATTTACGCCTTTGGTGCTAGTCACCAGCCCTTGGCCTATGGAAGGCGGGATTTGGGTAGTCACGGCACGAGCCCCGAGGATGGGTCATGAAAAATTGGTATCAGAGGAGTCAGTTATACTGCAGAACATATAACTCTGATATTTTCTTTATGTGAATCAATAGTGTTAAGGTTACTGAGAGTGGTTTTCAGTTCAGGGAGTCCAGTGTTGGTGCGGGAAGCCGATGTATGCATACACCAGGACCCTGACAACTGATTTCCGAAATTGTGCACGAAAACACTGATTTCATTTGTGTTTTCATAGGTTTTCCCTTAAAATAGCTCAAACCAGGTCAGCTCACCATGTATAAATCGTTTGACCATGTCACGTTTGTTTCTTTCAGGATACCTCCCCGCGGACGACCAGCTAGAGCCCCAAGAGTTGTATGTACTGACAGCCCGTCGAGCGACATGGCCTCAATATACGGCCCTATCACTATTGAGGCACTTGCCAAGGCACCATCGGTACTACCACCGGTTGGGCCACTGATGCCACCAGCCCCAGCAGCAGAGGGTGCATGTCAATTGAGCACACTGCACGAGTTCTAGCGCCAGAGGCCACCCAGGTTTAGGGGAGAGATAGACCTACAGGCATCTTAGGATTGGCTGGAGACTGTGGTGAGAGTCTTGAGGCTAGTGGGGATGCCAGCAGACTTCATGGTGATCTTTGCTGCCAGCCTTCTTCAGGTAGCAGTAGGAAGATGGTGGAGCCTGATGCTCCAGATGCATGATGAGGGGACACTTCTGTGGGCAGACCTCGAGAGCCTCTTCCGAGCAGATTTTGTGCCAGCCACCCTTTGAGCGGTGTGTATATAAGAGCTACTGCAACTACAGCTAGGTATCATGACAGTGGCACAGTACTCAGTGAGGTTCATAGACCTCTCGCGCTACTCCACAAATATGGTACGTGACCCATTCT
Source organism: Viscum album (assembly GCA_963277665.1). NCBI lineage: Eukaryota > Viridiplantae > Streptophyta > Magnoliopsida > Santalales > Viscaceae > Viscum > Viscum album. Next base: position 927,806,616 of record OY728140.1, on the reverse strand, counting down.
TCAGGGATCGAACCTTCGAGCATGGGCTCAGGCGAGAGAATAGAGCTTCTGTTGTTTCTCACAGCATTCCGAAACAGATAGGGGTGTTGGAGCGAGCCCTATTAATGGATAGTTTCCTTGCTAAGCATTCTGCAGCAGCAGGACCCACCACTAGCTGGCATGTGATAGATACTTCTATAGCGGGCAGTAGACAGATGACGCAGTGGTCCAAGAGGACCAGACCTATAGGTGGTCGAACGCATGACTCAGGGTCGGTAGTGTGAGGCACCCATGGGAATGACAGAGCCAGACCTGACATGCTGTGTTACATGTGTGGTGGATAGGGTCACATGGCTCGTGACTGTTCGACCCACTTCTTGGATGATCAGAAGATAAATGAAGGACCTCCCAGGCAGAGGCAGAGGTTCGATCGAGGTGGACCGCAAGGAGAAGAAGGCTGAGGGAGTGGAGCTGGCCGTGCATCTGGAGGTGGACAACTCTTCGAGGTGTTTCCCCCAACACCATGAGGTCCACCCCGACCGCATGGAATAGGTGGACATGGGGGATCTCAGCTTCAGGCAGTAGAAGCATACGACTACGGAGCTCCATAAGCTCACAGACAAGAGTGGGACTAGTTCCAGGCATAGGTCCTTTGATCTTGGTGCTTCTAGTTTCCTTGTTGTCATTTTTGTGTGTCTTTGTACTTCGAGCTGTAGTAATAAAAGAAACTTGTCCTTGTGCCATTGTCTTCCTTCCTTTTTGTGTACTGAGAGGTCCCAGTTAAAGCAGTTGACTTGACCCTCACTTTCAAGATTCCAACTGGAGGAGACCCAGTAACCTCACGCTGATGCTGACAGTGTGACTTGACTCTTAAAGGTGAGAGTGATGGTTGGATCTCTTGGTAGTAACTTCGAGGCCTTACGACATCCTCCATGGAATGAATGCATCACTCATGTCTGGATTGACTGTATTAGGCAAAGAACGTGGTTCATCTAGGGGATGAGACTGGATTTATCTAATCGGAAAAGAATAAATCATAGTAGCTCTTATGGGACCAGAGATAGTCCAGGTCATGACAGAGAAGGTCCAGGTAATCCAGGAGTGGATTAGGACAGCCCAGGGCCGACATAAGTCTTGTTGATAGGAGATAGGACCATTGTAATTTGAGTATGGCGACCATGTTTTCTTACGAGTCTCACCTCGACGAGGTCTATGAAGATGTGGCCGAGGCGGTATGTAATCTCCAAGGATCAGCGGACCTTTTAAGGTCCTTAAATGTGTAGGCGAGTTGGGTTACCGCTTGACCCATCCACCTCATTTACACCAGGTGAATGACGACTTCCACGTATCTCAGCTGAGGAGATACGAGAATGACCCTTTGCATGTCATCGACCATGGGGAGCTGGACTTTGGAAATGGGGTGACTTTTGTGGGGTCCTAGTAGAGGTTGAGGATCGAGAGGAGTGAATTCTACGAGTATGGTTGATTCCTCTTGTGCGCTTTCGTTGGTAGCACGAGAACCTCCAGGGGAGCACATGGGAGTGGAAGGCTCAGATGCATGCTCTTTACCACTTTTTTATCCCAAGTTTGTGTTAAAGCTTTATGGGGATGTAAAGCCCTGAGAGGAGAGTAATGTAAATACTCATAAATTTCAAGGAATTGTTTTTTAATAATTTCATTGGGACTTTACAAGAACACAGTTTATGACGGAACCTGATTCAGAGGCCTGGAGTGCCCGGAAACTTTTTCTGAAGTTTATCTCAGGTACGTCCAGTGAACGAATGAGCAGGATTATCTAACTTTTGAACTGGTGTTCAGAATCGAAATCCGAGGGAACCAATGAAACCACAGGACAGGTTTTTTCTTATTTGTACTTTTATCGTAGGTGCGTTGGTTTGGGAAAGAAGTTAAATTTTGGGGTTTGAGGAAGAAATAAATAAAATTTTGAACAATATTATTTTTGATATTCAAGGATGTTAAAATCTACCATGGGAAGTTTTTGGTGGGGTCCACAACCACCCAACTTCCGATGTGTGAATATGTGGGAGGTGGGGCCCACACCCACCTAACCTCCCATAGGATAGTTTTGTGTGGTGGGTCCCACACGAGACCATAACCCATTGAATTTCATATAACCCCCTTAAACTCACTTGGTTTTAAATGTTACTTTTCACATCCTCCTCTCATTAATAATTTCTTGATAACTCACCTCTGGAATTAATTGGTAACATCCTCCTAATTTGTGTAACTTATACATTTCACACACTCCCTCTTAATTCTTTTAAGCCAACACACACCTTAATTAATGAATTGAGTCTCCTCAATTAATTAATTAAGTGTTTGAGTATTGAATTTAAAATGGAATGTGTTAATAAAATAATTAGTGGGCCATTATTTTATTTTGGGAGACACTTTGTATTGGAGAATTTGGAGAGTGTTCTTGTGAGAAGAAGAAGAAGAAGAGATTTCCACTTCGTTGAAGAACGACGCCTTCTCAACGAAGAATGACGCTTCTAGAAAATAATGCCGACTCCACAAAGAGCGGTGACGTAACCCTTTCTTCCTTCTCTAGGACAAGAGGGGAGGCATCACATCTTTGGGTACACTTTGGTGATGATGGCCCTTCCAAGACCTTCGACAAAGAACACTTCCCAGATCCCCATCAAAGGAGGAGACACTGCCGTGGGAAAACCGCAAACGACGATGTCACCTTCTGACGTCAACGAACGACGCTACCTCTCTGCACATCCATCGAGGGATCACTTCACGAGGTAGGGGTTTAATCTTTGTTCAAGTTTTATTTAATGAACTTTTTTGATAATTTATGGCCACTTTCTATCATTATAACGGGAGGAGGTCGGCCAGCACAAACATGGGCGACCCTACTCCCCCTTGTTGTCATAATCGTTGTGGCTCGAACGAAGGTGATGCTGTGTCGTCGCACCGTGCAGAAACAAGAAGGAACACGGCGAAGAAGAGTGGCGCTGTCGTGTCACGCCATTGAGGCCGAATGAACCCGTGGTCTGAGTCGGGGACGCAGAGGCGATTCGATGACCCCACAGTTTGTTTATTGACGTACGGGTTGATGTGTGACGATGAAGTGGTCCGCAATGGCCTTTGAATCCCTTCGCAGTTACGATCACGTCTCAGGAGGACCGCTGGCGAAGACGGCGAGCGAAACGGACCACCGGAGCGCGTCCGGTGGTCCAAGGAAAATGGCGGTGGCCTGCCCCACTAGCACAGCGGCGCCAGCGACTAGCGGCGGCGGCACGCCGCCGGAGCAGAACCACCGCGGCTCAGCCGCGTCGGCCGACCAAACCAGAACAAATTAGTCGTTCTGGAGGCAAGGCGGTGCAGCTTAAAGCCTCGCCAGTTTCTTCAGCCGGGAGGTTGTAACCCCCTACTACATGGTGGCCATGTGGTCCGGTCGCACTGGGTCGGGCCACCCAGGCCGGCCCGGGCCGACCCAGGGGGGTATCGGGCCGGGTCGGACTGGGCTCGAACCCCCTATTTTCGGACAGATCCATTTAAAATCCAAAAACATGGGCTACAGTCCTCTGATTGACGTACTATCAGTTGAGATGTGATCCTTGGATCGAGACGGTCCTATAGGTATATTACACTCAAGGTTTCGGAGAACATTGTGTATGGTCGGGTTGGTTCTAACACGAAACCAACCGGGCCCTCGAAGCAGAAACGCTTATAACTTGAGTTCTGGACGTCCGATTGGCGTGCCGTCGACGTTGTTGGGTTCCTCTTGATGAGACAGAACTTTTCACATACTTTGCCTAAGGTTTGGACGCAGTTGGATAGTGTCTGGGTTGGATTGAACCCAAAATCCAATTGGGCCCCTAGAACGGAAAAGCTGATAACTTTCAGACCGGACGTATGTTTGACAAACCGTCAGCGGTGTTGGTGATCTCGATGAAAAACGGTCCATATGAGTATACCCTGTGAGAGTTCGGGGTACAGTTGAGATACGGCCGGGTTGGTTTGCACATGAAACCAACCGGGCCCCTAAGACGAAACAACTAATAACTCATAGACCGGGCGTCCGATTGACGCGCCGTCTGTTGCGTTGATACCCCTATGACAAGGACGTACATTGAGATATTTCTTTGTGGGACTTTGTGATACTTGGAGTATCGGCCTGTAGCTCATGGAGCGAAGCCTCCCAAAGACGAGCGTACGGAGTACGGAGACCGTGTAGCTGCCTGAGACCTGATGACTGCTTGTCCGATTCGATTCGGAGTGACTTCCATAGGCATGTGGGGAGAAGTACATTGTGAGGTGGAAGACCCGTGGCAGAGGGGCATTACTTTGTGAGGTGGAAGACCTACAGTACTCGATAGGTGGAGTACCTATGTATGCTATGAGGGGGAGCACTACTGTGTGAGGTGGCAGACCCATGGCGGAGGAGCACTACTTTGTGAGGTGGAATACCCTTGGTACGCGATAGGAGGAGTACCTCAGCAGTCTTAGGTTAGTTAGAAGTACCTCGGAGTAGTGACAGGATCACGGTACTCGTCAGAGAGGGAGCTTTTCAGCAGTTACAGTTTCGATAATGAAAATCCTGGTTTGAGATGATTCTATGACCTTTGTGTTTACCTCATGATTGAGATGGGTCACTTGATAACTTAGGTATATGTATGGGCATATACCTAGGTAGTGGTTATCTATTGATTTCATACCCTTTTTGTTTCCTCATGATTGAGATTGGTAACTTGATAACATAGGTATAAGTATGGGCTTGTACCTATGTAAGGGTTATATGTTGAGATCCTTCTTTGTGCTTATCCTTGTTGGATTTAGTGGGACCTTGAGGTTATAGGGGTCACAACTGAGTATCGTATACTCACCCCTGCACGGGCTATGCCCGCACCTCGTTGTGTTGGTTTCAGACGACGGGTAGCACTAATGGAGGCTGAGTGTTCGAGGACTGGATGGTACACGGTGGTGGAAATTACGACAAGACGATACTCAGAGGACGTTGATGAGTGAGAGAGTTGTGGAGGCTATCTGTACCTACCCTTCGAGTAGGATCTACGGTGGATGATCCAGGAGCTTCGCTATCTGTACCTACCCTTCAGGTATGATCCGAGGTGGACGACCTAGGAGCTGCTTCTATTCTTCCAGCTGTTGTCTTTTCTGTTTTACATCCTTTCAGTTGTAGCTGTACTTTTCAGTTGGGTTTGTATGCTGGCCCTTTTTTACTTTTCAGCACTTTCTTTTGTACTTAGTGTATTACTTCCGCTTGTACTCTGTGGTGTTTTTTTTTACTTTTATAAAGTCAATTTCTTCATTGTTATCAGTATTTATGCCTTTGGTGCTAGTCGCCAGCCCCTGACCTATGGAAGGCAGGCTAGGGGTAGTCATGGCACGGGCCCCGAGGACGGGTCATGTCAAAATTAATTTTATCTTCCAATATCATTTTCGTATAATTCCATGAATTATGAATTATATTTCCTAAATTTAGTTCTTATTAATCATTTTCTAAAGAAAAAATGTGTTGAGACTTTGAATAAGAAAAACCAAATGTGATATTTTTCAATGATTTATATTATTTATATTATATTTTAAACACTAAATAAAGAATTAGTAAATTTGATATTCTATATAATGAATGACTCAATATCAAGTACATCAAATCATGAATAACTTACTATTTTTATAAGAAAAGTTATAAAATGATGAAAACCCAATCCATTTGATTTTTTATTAAAATATTGAAATACATATGTGACATATTTTATTTAAAAAAACGGTTTTAATGTATTGTTTTCAAAATAAATAAGATGAAAGAATAAAATAATAATTATTATAATCTCTTCCTAATATTTTGTAAAAATATAAATACCACCCTAAGAAAATGTCATCAACCATTTATATGTGAAAATTATACTCATTTAAATGACTTAAATGAGGTTGTACACCATGTCTTTGTATCCCTCCTTAAACCCAAACACATTATCAATCCCTATAATAGTGTAAATAGGGTACATTCCATGTTATATTAACTTAATAAATCCACTAGTAATTATGTTTATAATCTAATATGAATGAATAGTGATCGAAAAATTGTTAGATCTAAATTAAGTTTATAAAAATAAACTAGATAAATATATTAATATCTCTTCAAAAAAATATCATTTAGTGTGAAATGTTTATAACTAAGATGAAGTAATCAACTATGGTGAAGCATTGTTACCTATATCTCCCCATAACTCCATGTGAATATTTTTGGGATTCTCTTATCATTTAAATTATGAAAATATTGTAATCGGTTTAAATGTATCTTTTATACATTGTTTTATTTTAAAAAAAAATATTTTGAAAACCCTCCTTAATTTTAAAACTTAATTTCATTAAATTCAATTTTCAAACATACTAGGGATATTTATGGATTAAAAAATACCCTAATGCTTTATCCAAAAAATCCCATCATGATTAGATTATAACATACTAAGGATCTCACAATTATCATCTTTTATATTCCTTTAAAATAAAAAAAATGATATAAATCAAATTTGAAAAGACTTCCCAAATGATATTTTTATAATACAAATTTTTCATGCTTTTATTTATCTACACCAATAAAAACATGTTATTTTTAGTTTTATGATTTAATAATGAACGGATTTAATATAAGATTTATAGATGGTCTTAAATTATTTATTATTTTGCATAACCCTCAATGTTATGGTTGAATCTATTTAAATAAGTTAAAATACAATAGTGAAAATATAAAATAACATTAATTGGTAAATGATATTGAAATTAGTACTTCAATGAGTACAACATTAAAAATACCTAGGATGGCTTGTAATGCATTGACCCAAGAAGTGAGGATCTGGTGTACAATTTTATTTACATTTCTATAGGTACACGCTTAAAATAATAAGGGACTAAATAGTATATAAGTATCAAAAAACAATATAACATAAATGATACCCATGTTGAATTGGGAAAATAAATAAACCATGCCAAAAATAAAATCTGACTGTCTTAGAAACTCATTAAATGGATTCATCATCATGACATAGGGAATGGAAACATAATAATGGTGAGCTAAAATTCTATGTAAGGTTAAATAAAGTATAAAAATTAATTAGTCAATAAAAATAGATCAACATGTGAAATTGAATAACTAATAACTAAATAACTAGTTAATGCATATTCAATACAGAATGGTAAATAACTAAAAAGAAATCCATTTAGTCCAAAATTTTTGAATGAAATGAATATATAGATTTTATCTCATTAAAATATAATAAAAAATGATAATATATATATATGATGTAAATTCTTAATTATTGGACCTCATGTTTTACACACATGAAAACATATACCATTATGACCATTAATAAGATGGTGTTAATCTACACGCATAAACTCGTTTAATTTGGACAACATAATTCTCTAATAAGAACATAATGATGCATCAAGGGGGTATATAATGTCTTATCACCACCCATAACATCCATTAAAAATAATTCCTCATATAGAGTAAACAATTCAATTAATAAACGAAATTCCTTATGAAATATCCATATTGAATAACATATAAACTGTTGTAAATATTTTCCTAGAAAATCTAATAAATATTTTAGAAAACACCATATATAAAAAAGTAATATTGTTAATTATTAATATTTTCCATCACCCAATAAATGGAATGATTAATTAAATTTACAATGAAAATTTATGACAATATAGTTATTATTTCATGTGAATGATTTTAATCACAAAATAAACTTAGATTATAAAAATAAGTTTTACAACATGGAAATATTCAATCGAAAATCCATGGTATAGATAATTCAAAATAAAACATTAAATATATTGAATAATGATATATTAGTTATATAAAATTTCAAATTGGTTGTACACACCCCCACATTGAAGTGAATTAGTGAATATCAAGAAATAAGTCTCAATAGAGTATAAATTGAGATGAAATCCATTACCTTTCATTTCATTTTGGGTGAATGTCCTTCAACATCCTATATAATGGTTTTATGCATGATAATAACTTATAGTAGAACTGATATAATATTTATTATATCATTTATTATCCTTTTATGATATATTATTACATTTTTGATAACAATGTATCATTACTTTCAGTATTTTAGGTGTTGATTACATAGTTTTTTAATTATTTTTTGAGTTTTAACTTATTGGTAACATTAATTAGATCATGATATAATAATCTAAAAAATTTAAAACATAACATAATAATTATATATATCCATTATATATATATTTATCATTATCCAAAATATCTGTAGATAATAAATGAATTGCACTCTTCATAGAGATGGTAGATCGTACATACACATGAACGATACATCACTCACATTATCATATTAAAAAATAACATTAAATAAAAAATATATATTTGTGTGTATATTATAATTACATTATAATATTTTTCTCATATATGTCACATATTTGTTTTAAAATCATCCCAAATATATTCCATGTATAGCATAAATGAATCACGTCACTTTGAGGAGGAACTCATCCACTATTCCACAATAAATGTTATTATATCCCTGCAAAGAGAAAAATATGAAGGTATGCATTATTTAATAATTTAATAATTATTAATAAACTATATATATCCTATATAACATATAAAAATAGTATTTATATTATCACTCCATTAATGAGTGGTGGTAACGAAATAATGAACAATAATGGTTTTGTGGGGTGGTAGTTTGTTGTACACATGAATGCTATATGTGTTACACAATAGATGAATGTTAGGGTAAGTGTATATAGAAACCATTTAATTTAAACATTTCAGTATATATATTATATTTAATTTATTATATAATATTTTAATAATAAGTGTTTATGGTATGGAGAAGTAAATGAACAAAATGTGATCATTTGAATACTTTACCTCTTAAACAAGCTACATCTTTTGGTTTAAAACAAAATAAATCCATGGATTTATTTCATCTCAATTGATAGAATTTAGGATAATGGTTTGTATTTTGGGTTTTTATTTGGGAAATGTTTTAGTGAAGCAATGTTCTTTAGGGGTGTGACTAAGTAGTAGGGTGAGTTTTTTTATTATGGAGGAGGAGTGGCATTATATAAATTTGTGAAAAGGGAATTCCACCAATGTTTTATACAAGTGGAAATAAAATTTTTTTAAAAAAATATTATAGTATAGCATTGAACTATTTATATAAAATATACTTTTTAAATGTTTCTTGGTCATTGTGTTCTCAGGATTAAGGTTTAGTCCATTTTTATGGAAAATTTTCTCTTTAACACTTTAATTAATGTTATTTAAATTCAATAATATTTTTTTGTCAAAAATAATGTTTTAATTTATTTAAATTATAAATTATTCTGATTAAAAATATTGAATTTATTTTTCTTAATTAAATTAACATAGGTGGTATAAATCAATATAAATTTAATCATGTAAATGAGACGACAATGCATGTTTTAAAATTTAAAAGTGTTCAAAAGTTTTTAATGTTTTAATTTGAAATTTTAAGGAAAAATTGATTCCAATAACATAAATTGGATTAATAAATGTAAATATTACATATGTAATCTTTCATTCCCATATATAATGGAACTTATCCATTTAAATAAATAAGATTTAAAAGTTGTTTTACATTAAAATTATAATTTTTCAATTTTAGTCACAAATGAAAAACAAAGAAAAATACCAAAAAAATATCCACAACCTAATTTTGATATTTCAATTTCAAAAAATAATTTTATTATGAGATATTGAATTTATAAATGTTACAATGTATATCTTTAAAATTGGTTATTCATTAAATGATGGTAAAATTTCTTTTGTAAAAATGTATGTTTTTATGTGTAAAAATATATTTATTAATATATAAGGAATATAAAATATATTGTATGAATTAATACATATTTTATTTTATATATAACAAATAAATTTACAATAAAAGTTCTATAAACATTTTCAAGACAATTTATTTTTGAAAAAATGTGTCTAAATAGAGATTTTATTAAATCAGTTTTTGAGTGCATTACAAACAAACTCTATATTTTATGTTCTTTAACATATAGAAAAAATCAAATAGATTCTAAAAGAAAAATATTGTAATTTATTTGGGTTATATATTCTTCTATCCTATAAAACTTTAACGCTTGATATTTTTCGGTTATTTCATTCTAAAGAGATTATGGTAGTTCTACTTCATAAAATCCTCTTATTCCTATGTTGATTGTTCCATTTTATGATTTCTCTAGTGTAACATCACCAGATGAGTTGTCTAATTCCCTAACAGTTGATTTTTTAGTATCATGAGTCTATATAGGTGCTTTACATTTCAAAATTTTTGGTTCTCACTCAACAACTTTCACGATTCGTCCCCCGGGGCATGTGCCTTGAATACCAAAATCCCACCTTCCATAGGCTAGGGGATGGAGTCTAGCACCAAAGGTGAAATTCCCTAGAAATTGGAAGGCATTTCCTTTATGACATGTAAACACACACAATAGAGAACACGACAAGATACAAATCACTAGGTAAACTTTATAACAAATGAGTGCAGAAAAGTAAAAGGGTATGGAAATACAAGACCAACTATAAAGTACAAGGAACTGGAAGCAAAAGTACAATTGAAGGAAATGAAAAACATCTACTGAGTCATCCTCCGGGAATCCTACCTAAAGGGTATGTACCGATAGCCTCCTCAACACTCCACATATGTCAGTCTCCTCTGTGTACCAACTCATCGTAAAGTACACATGCAGGTACCGTCCAGTCCTAGTACTCTCATCCTCAGTCAGTGTTGTCCATCATCTACATCCAACACAATAAGGTGAAAGCATATTCTGTGTAGGGGTGAGTATAACGATACTCAGTAGGGACCCTGAGACCCTCAAGGTCTCAAAAAATCCAATAAGGATAAATAACAAGAATTAAATCAATAGATAACCCCACTTAGGTATATGCCCATACATATTCCTAAGTTATCAAGTAAACCATCTCAATCATGTGGTAAACACAAAAGTTACGGACTCATCTCACATAGGTATACAAATTTTGTTGATAGATAGAGATGATTATATGTAGCCCCTAAGTCATCTATTCTGTCGAACCCACACGGGATCCAGGAAAAGAAATCAGAACTGTTGAACCCACAGATGATCTCGGAACAGTATTCAGAACAATCGAACCCACATAGGATACAAGAATAGTAGTCGGAGATGTCAAAACCACATAGGATCCAGGAATAGAGGTTAGAATTGTTGAACCCACATAGGATCTAGGAATAGTAGTCAGAGCTATCGAACCCATGAAATATCCAAGAACAGCGGTCAGGACTGACAAACCCACATAGGATCAAGGAATAGTAGTCAGAGCAGTCGATCCCACACAGGATCCTAAAATAGTGATAAGGACTTTCAAACCCTCACAGGATACATGAACAGTAGTCAGAGCTATTAAACCCTTGTAGGATTCAAGAACAGTTATCAGATTTCATCTAGCCACAGGGTTCAGTACAAAGCATGCTTGATTCTGATAGGGTTCACTCCTCAAGCCAAGTATTGATATGTCAAATGCCATGAAGTCCCATAACGAAATATTCTAAAGGTACACCTCATCAAAGGGATCTCAACACATTAGACAGTGTGTCAATCAGACGTTCAGTCTGAGAGTTATTATCCTTTTAGTCCTGGGGGCCCGGTTGGATTCGTGCATGATCCAACCTCACCGTATCTCAACTATACCCCAAACTCCAGTGGGTGATAATCAAAGGGACCATCGAGCTCCATGATTACCAGCACTGCTGATGGTTTGTAAAACGGATGTCTGGTGTTAAAGATATGTCCAAAAGAAGTAAAGGGTCTATAATAGGTCTAGGTCTGGTCCAACCCGATCGGACCGAACTGACATGACTTAGTCTGGGCCAACCCAGTTCAAGTCGCCTGGCCTTGGCCGTTGGGTGGGCCAGACCATTGGGTTATTTCCGGCCGACTAGGCCCCGCCCTATAGGTCGCGAGGGTGGTCCAGCCCAGGCTTGGGGTCGGTTCATCCGGGAGCACCGCGAGGGCGTGGCCCAGCTCGGATCTTCCCAAATGGCGCGGTTGGGGCCGGTTTGGCCAGGTTTCCATGAGGGGGCCGCGAGAGAGCTCGGAAGTCGGTCTTAGCCAGGGTGCTGGTTCGGTTGGGAGGCTGGCGTGGCTCGAGAGGCCAGGAGGCTGGTGGGAAGGCTGAGTGGCGGTCGTTCAGGCCAGTGGGGTGGCCGAGCAGGCCAGCAGACAGCTAGGAGGCGGCCGGGCAAGCCGGCCAGACAACCAGGCAGGCCGGCATGGTGGCCGGGCAGGGCTGCTGGGTGGGATGACGGCCGACTAGAGGGGCTGAGCCAGCTGGGGGCAGTGGTTCGGCTTGGCAAGCAGTGTGGCCGGTGGGGGCTTGGCCGAGGCTGGTTCAGCTGAGGGCAGTGCAAGACACAATGGAGGCGGCGCAGGTCATGGAGGCCGCAGGGAGCGCGGCCTTTATCGGTGCCGCCTTTGTTGCCTCATCGCTTCTTCGCCATGCAGAAGGTCATCCAAAACAAGAACGACAAAGGGGTCAAGCCATGTTGGTTTGGCCCGCACCTTCCGCGTTTATGGCGGTAACAATTGGATCATCAAATAAGAAGAAATATGTACTTGAAATTTTATATCCTCTTCAACGATTCCTTTCCAACCGGAGAAGAAAATAAGGAATGAAATATTACAAAAATAAACCCCCTACCATTGTTCGATGTTTATCAATGTTGGCTCGGGGAAGAAGATGAACCAATGGGAAAAGACGGATGTCGGTATCATCGTCATTTTCCTTGATCGTCATTTTGTGCACCGACTCGTCGTAGTTGAAGACGTACTACTTTGGATTCAGTTCTGAGGAAGGAAGTCAAAGTTTCTCCTCGTCTGTGTTCTTCATTGGAATAATGTGTTCTTCTTGGAAGAAGCGTATTCCTCCAAGTGTTGGATGTCATGTAACATTACCAATTCTTCTTCACTTGGTGAAGCCATCCCAAAACCTCCTCCCAAGCTTCATATATATATGAGAGGGAGGGAGGGAGGTAACGATCATTGTAATTTATGACAGTTCATTTATTAGGATCCTTCCTAAATTCCAATGACGTAGTTATTTAAATTTAAACGGAGAAAGCTAATTAAATTATGCTAGCTCAATTTAAGAGGTGTGTTGGCTATAATTATTGGGAGGATACCAAGAGGCTTCCCCACATTTAATAGGGACATGAGGGGTTTCTCTTAATTAATGGGAGGTTTCAAGGGGGTTAAACCCCCGAGTGGTCCCCACCACCATAACCTCTCATGGGAGGTTATGGTGGGGTGGTGTCCACTTCCAACGTCCATGTAGAGGTTTATCTCCGATGGACCCCACCTTAAATATCCAGATAGAAGCTCAAATTAAAATAAAATGAAGCCTATTTTATTTTATTATTTCCATGAAAATACCAAAAACTAACTTTCTCCCTCATCAATATGTCATTGAGGTGAAAGTATCTTTATGTGAATATAGGCACTGCGAGTTCAACGGTGCCCTCAGATTTCAATTCCATGCACCGGTTCAAATTTTATAAAACGCCGCTGACAAGTTTACTGAACGTAACCATAAAAAAATTAAGGAAACTTATTATGATCCATCCTCGGCCCGCATAGGTCAAGGATAGGCTCTGGCTTTGTGAAACACACCCCAACGAACCCAATGGTACTATTGGATTTTAAATACGAGTTACCTTTTAGAAGTTATGTGTTTTATAAAAAAATAATTGTCACTTAATTATTTTATTTGTGGCCAAAAACAAAATTTCATTGGTGGTCTTCACCAACCAAAGTTGGTCTCTTCATAAATAAATCATTCACCCTCGATTACATCAGTGGTCAATTATTTTTAATCTGATTTACCATTTGTGAGTTATAAGAATCTGAAAAATAAAATAATTTTTTAATTATTTTTTTTACGATTAGGCCATTTTTGGGTTTTCTCACACAAGGCCCGTGCCGAATAATCTTAAGTCACGCCTAGGGTAAACTCGCCATCAGGAGGACAATGGTGACCTCATATTTCTAATCTCAGTAGCCGTTTTATATTTATTCTACTTTTTCAGGAAAACTGCTTATGCACATTAACTTAAGCTTAACAAAACATCAACGGATCATTTCGGGAACTCTGGGACTCGGAATCGTGCGCCGTCAAATATTACGAACTCCTTTAATTCCCATTTACTTAAAAAATTATTTAAATTTGGGGTCTTTACATTCTCACCACTTCAGGGCTATACATACCCATAAGACACAACTCATCTAGGTAAACGAGTGGGGGTAAAGAGCACGCATATGAGCCTCCTACTCCAATTTGATCACCTGGAGGTTCCCTTGCCTCCAATGAATGTAAACCAATGGTATCAACTGTCCATGAAGGGCCTACTTTTATCATTCCTTGATCTCAACTGGAACCTCTGTAAAAGTCGTCCCATCATCAACGTCCAACTCACCATTTTCAATGATGTGAGAAGGGTCAATCACATATATCCTCAGTTGGGATACAAGGAATATGTCATGCACCCGGTGCAAATGAGGTGGAAGAGATAAGAAGTATGCCACCTCACCAACTCTATTGAGGACCTAGAAAGGTTCGATGAACCTCAGAGATAACTTTCCTCCTCTGCCAAATCTCCAAAAACCTCATCGAGGTGAGACCCATAGAAAGATGTGGTCACCATACTCGAACTCCAAAGGTCTCTGTCTCTTATCGGCATATCACTTATTGCTGCTCTGTGTATTTTCCATCTACTCCTAGATGATATGTACCTTCTTTGTGGTAGCACGTACCATCTCTGGTCTCACTAGTGCTGACTCCCCAGGGTCAGTCCTACACAAAGGTGATATGCATGGTTTCCCTTATAATGACTCAAAAGGTTCCATCGCAATGGTAGAGTGATAGCTTTTGTTGTATTCAAACTTCACAAAAAGGTAAGTGATCCTCCCAGATATGACTAAAGTTGAGGACATAAGCACGCAGCTTTTCCTCGAGGGTATGAATGGTCTTCTCATTCTGTCCATCCATCTTTGGATAGAAGGCGGTGCTCAGATGAAGCTGTGTTCCGAAAGCCTCCTACGAACCCTTCCAAAGCTGTGAAGTAAAATGTGTTTCATGATCGAAGAAAATCTCCATGGGTAATCCATGTAACTGAAGAATCTAATGCACATAGAGGCGTCCCATGCTCTCTACTGAAACCTTTTCTCTAATCGATTGTATGTGGGCCGACATGGTGAGTCGGTCAATGATCACCCAAATCGAGTCATGTCCATTGGATGTATGTGGAAATCCTGTCACGAAGATCATGGATATCCCATCCACTTGCACTCTAGGACCTCTAAAGGCTGAACCAATCCTACTTGTACCGGATACTCCACCTTCAATTGCAATCATGTGAGGCACCGAGAGACAACTCAGCAAGTGCTTTCTTCATTACCGCCCACAAGTGTTGTCATTGGAGATCCTAGTACATCTTCACCACTCTTGGATGTTCCACTAGAGGGGATGTGTTGAACACCCTCAACACTTCCTCCTGAAGTAACACTGGTACCATAGTACGTCCTCTGAAGAGGATGACATGCTACCCACCTTCAGAAAATCCATCAAGTGTCTGCCATGTGGATAACTGAGCATGTCATGTCTCGCAGTCAGTGTCCCCATGTTTTGCCTCCCTGACTCGCTGACGAAGTGGGGGAGTGACTGTAAGAGACTGAAAGAAGGATGATCCATCTCTATCCACAATGGATATCTGTAAAGCACCCATCTGATCTGTCGCCTCACTCAGTAGATGCATGCCAGACCTCCTATTGAGTGCCTCTTCTACAATGTTTCCCTTCCCAGGAGTATATATTATCTCAAAGTTAACTTCCAATACCACGAGGGTTATGTTGGATGACTCACAAGTGATTGGACGAACCATCTTATACATGAGTTTATATTGTGCTTCCTGGGTTTCCTTTTTTTCTTACCAATGAAAACCCCATCTCATTGTTGTTGATAAACCACAACCTGTTTTCCTAATATAGTTAATCTGAGTGAGAACTGTGGATGTCAAGTCCAAACCCAAACTAACTTTGTAAGGCCCCGACATTGTCACCAAGAGGTTCCAACTGAAATACTCACCTCAAGGGTTATATCACACCATCGGCATAAGTGTGATTATCGAGTCACTTCCCAATGGTATATCCAGGCGTGAGGGTCAAGTCAAAGGTTTAACCAGAATCTCTAGACCCTGGATAAGATTCTTGGAAGGAAGGAATGATTGGTACCTTTGTTTATTGATACAGAAGCTACTAATAGACATTGACCGCACCTCAAATCATTATTAGAGGCCTTGGGTTGCATTCCTTGACCTCATTCAACTACTCTCTTCCCCTTTCCTCCAACTCCCTAAGCCTGGAGGGGTCCAAAAAAAAGGTTGGTTGTAACATGTCGAAAAGTACACCACCACATGCTTCATTCCAAGCTCTGCTTCCACATCTACTGCCCTGCAAATTCATCTGTCCCTAACACTTCTTCCAAAAACATTTTTCATGCCCAAGTCTCTGAGACTGGCGCCATTTTCCTACTTTCCCATTGGTATCATTCAATGGTTGTATTTTCTCATCCAAATAACATTCAACCACAAAGGTTCCCTCTAGAACCTTAACATAATTAGGAATACATAGAGGAATAGTGATTTCTCAGATGTAATTTAAATACACCTCACTCGGATGTTAGAGCCCTAAAGCACTAATCGTATCATATTCATCGAGTACCAAGAATTATCAGTACACCTCGATGAATACTCATCTATTTTCCTGTCGTCCTATAGAAGCTGTAAAAGTTCTAGAGCACTCTCAGCCACCTCCTCAAACTAGTCCTCAGTCGCCTATGATTTGGGTTCTCCTTGGAACCTGAGGGGTATCTGATTTTGAAACACTTGTATGGAACTATGCCTACATGTGTCACTTACCGATACCTCCGATTGTAACTGCTGACCAATAGTTAGTGATATTGTTGGCACACTACCTGAGGGTACTATCTCGGGAAACAGTCCACGTACCAAAGCCTCATCACATTGTGGACCATCCTCATGGTCACTCCCTAATAAAGACTAGTATCTAAGGTCTCTATCTTCTCTAGGGGTTTATCAGCTATATGGGAAACTCTAGCAATCGCCTCTAGCCAGCCCTCAGCTATGTGGAAATCTGTCTCACCTCGGAAACTCAGAGGCCTCTACTAATAGAACATGAGCAATGTGCTTAGTTGGCATGCACTGTCCACCAGTTTGGCTGGTGGTATTTGCTATCAAAGAGGTGTTGGTGGTGCTGGTACACCACCCGAAGTTGCCAACATAGTAAGAGGGCCCTCCACTGGAGCCTCGTCGCTCTGTGGGCTATCAGTGCATACAACACACAGAACTATAACTAGATGTCTGAGTGGAGGCATCCTGAAAGTAACAGATAAGACATGGTCAAAATATTATACCTGGTGAGAATACATGGTGATATGACTTATGAAATCACAACGGAAACACACACGCAATCAGTGTTTTCATGCACTGAGTCAGAAATCAGAAGTCAGGGTCCTGGTCTATGGATACGTCAACCGCCGCACCAACACTGGACTCCCTAAACTGAAAATCACACTCACTACACTTAACATTATTGATTCACAAAAAATATCAGAGTCCTACGGTTTATGGTAGAACTGACTCCTCTGATAACAATTTTTTACGACCTATCCCCTGAGGCCCATGCCGTGACTACCCCAAGCCCACCTTCCATAGTTCAGGGGAGGACATCTAGCACCAAAATCTCAATTCCTTAAAAATGGGACAACATTGCCTTTATAACCTGTAAATAAAAAAACAAAGCACACAGCTGGATAAAAAACACTAGGTAAACAGTATAACAAATGAGTGATGAAAAGTAAAAGGGGCCAGAAATACATGCCCAACTGTAAAGTACAAGGAACTATAAGCACATTTAACACTTTAGGAAAGGAAAAAATAGGTGATGAGTCATCCTTCGGGATTCCTACCTGAAGGGTAGGTACAGATAGCCTCCTCATCACTCCACATTCTTCAGTCTCCTCTGTGTACCGACTCATCATAAGGTCTACCTCCGGGTGCCATCATGTCCTGGTACTCTCATCCTCAGTCAGTGATGTCCATCGTCTACATCCAACACAATGAGGTGCGGGCATAGCCCATGCAGGAGTGAGTGTAACGATACTTAGTAGGGAACCCGGGACCCTCAAGGTCTCACAAAATCAAAAAAGGATAAATGAAAAGAATGAAATCAATAGATAACCCCACTTAGGTATATGCCCATATATATACATAAGATATCAAGTAATACATCTCAATAATGAGGTAAAAAAACTTTAATGACTTAGGATACATAGTTATACAACTTTTTTTGAGAGTTATAGATGATTATATGTAGCCACTAAATCATTTATTCTGTCGAACCCACATAGGATACAAGAACAGAAATGTGAACTGCCAAACCCACATATGATCCAAGAATAGTATTCAGAACTGTCGAACCCGCACAAGATCCTCAAACATTTTTTAGAGATGTAGAACCCACATAGGATCCAGGAACAGTGTATAGAACTTTCGAACCCACACAGGTTCGAGTAATTGTAGTCAGAGCTGTCGAACCCACACAGGATCCAGGAATAGCGGTCAAGACTGTAGAACCCACACAGGATCCAGGAACAGTGGTCAGAGCTGTCAAACCCACACAGGATCCAGGAAGAGTAGTCAGGCCTATCAAACCACCAAAGGATCCAGGAATAGTAGTCAGAGCTATCAAACCCACATAGGATCTAGGAATAGTAGTCAGAGAGCTGCCAGCCACAGGGTTTCGCACAAAGTATGCCTGATTCCGGGAGGGTCCGCTCCTCAATCCAAGTGTCAATACATCAACTGCCACTAATGACGAATAATAAATATCCAAAAGGTCCACCTCGTCAAAGGGATATCAATGAAATAGATGGTGCGTCAATCGGACGCCCGATCTGAGAGTTATTAGCCTTTTAGTCTCGGGGGCCCGGTTGGATTCATGCATTATCCAACCTGACCGTATCTCAACTATACCCTAAAATATAGTGGGTTATACTCAAAGGTACTTCCAAGATCCATGATTACTAATGCCGCTAATGGTTTTTCAAACAGACGCCAGGTGTAAAATATATGACCAATGAAAGTAAAGGGTTGGTAATAGGTCTGGGTCCGGTCTGACCCGGTTGGACCGACCCGACCTGACTTAGTATGGGCCAGCCTAGTTCGGATCTCCACATCCTGACCCGTTGGGTCCATCCTGGCCCATTGGGTGGGCTAGCCCATTGGGGTTGGCCCGGCCCACTGGGCCCTGCCCAGCCGGCCCTGAGGGTGGTCCGGCACGGGCTTGGGGCCGGTTCGGCCTAGAGCGCTGCGTGGGCGCGGCCCCACATAGATCGGCCCGAAGCACGTGGTTGGGGCCAGTTCGGCCTGGGCGCCGTGAGGGGGGTCGTGGTCTGGCTCGGAAGGCCGATGCGGCCAAGGAACTGATTCGGTAAGGAGGTCGGCGCAGCTTGGGAGGTAGGGAGGCCGGCAGGAAGCCCGAGCGGTGGCTGGGTGGAGACCGAGCAGGCCAGCAGGGTGGCTAGGCAGGCCAGCCAGAAGGGAGGTCGGGCATGCCGGTGGGGCGGTGGGCTGGCTCGGGGCATCGGTGCGGCCCGGAGAGTCGCGCGGCCGGCTGGGGCACGGTCGGGGCCGGATCAGTCGGGGTCGGTTCGGGACACCGCTGGGGCAGCACGGATCATAGAGGCCGCGTGAAGCATGGCCTTTGTCTTCACCGCCTTCGTCGCCTCTTCGCTTTTTCGCCCTGCCTAAGTTCATTTAAAACAGGAATGGCGGAGGGGTCGGTCCATGTTGGTTTGGCTCGCACCTACCATGTTGAGGGAGGTAACATATGGCTCATCAAGAAAGAAGAATGATGAACTTTAAATTTTACAACCTCCACAACGATTCTTTTCTAACCAAAGAATAATATAAGGAATGAAATATTACACAAATAAACCCCCTACCTTTTTTCAATATTGGTCGACATTGGCATGGGGAAGAAGACGGGTCATAGGTAAAATACGGACATCAGTATCATAGGCGTTTTCCTCGATCGTCGGTTTGTGTGACGACTCATCGTAGTCGAAGATGTCCTATGTCAGAGTAGGTTCCATGGAAAGAAGTCGAAGTCGCTCCTCGTCGGCATTCTTCATTGGAAGAATGCATTCTTCGTGAGGGAAGCGTATTCCTCCAAGTGTTGGGTGTCACGTCACATTACCAGTGCTTCGTCGCTTGGTGAAGCCATCCCAAAAACTCCTCTCAGGCTTTGTATATATAGGAGAGGGAGGAAGGTAGGTAACGATCGTTGAAATTTATGATGGTTTATTTATTAGGAACCTTCCTATATTCCATAAATGTAGTTATATAATTTAAAAGGATCAAGCTAATTAAATAATGTTTCCACAATTTAAGAGGTGTGATGGATATAATTATTAGGAGGATACCATTAGGCATCCCCCATATTTAATAGGAACTTGAGAGGATTCTCCCAATAAATGGGAGGTTTTAAGGGGATCAAAAACCCGGGTGGTCCCCACCAGCATAACCTCTCTTGGGAGGGGATGGTTCATGTGGTCCCCAATTCCCACATCAATGTATGGGTTTAGCTCTAATGGACCCCACCTGAAATATCCACATGGATTCTCAAAATAAAATTAAATGAATCTTATTTTATTTTATTATTTTCACGAAAAACCGAAAAACTATCTTTTGTCCTCATCAAACTGTCGTTGAGGTGAAAGTATCCATAAGCGAATACCGGCACTTTGAGTTCAACAGTGCCCTAAGATTTCAATTCCGAGCACTGGTTAAAAAGTTATAAAACGTAGCTCACAGGTTTACTGAACGTACCCGAAAAAAAGTTCGGAAAATTATTATGAGTCACCCTCGACCCATACTGGTCGAGGTTAGGCTATGCCTAAGTGAATCACACCCCAAAAAACCCAACGATACTATAGTATTTTCAGTATGAGTTTCCTTTTAGAAGATATTCATTTTATAATAAAATTATTATCACTTAATTATTTTATTTGTGGCCAAAAACATACTTTTTATGGTGTCCCTCGCCGACTAAAGTTAGTATCTACTTTAAGAAAGAATACCCTCAAGAGTTCAGTAGTGGTATCAGATTTTTAATTCGTGTTAACATTTATGAGTTATAAGAATTTTAAAAATTAAGAAATTTATTTAAATATTTTATTTACGATTATGCGATTTTTGGATATTTGGATATTCTCACAAGAGGCATGTGCCAAATAATCTTAAGTCGCGCCTAGAGTAAACCGTTCATCCAGACCGCAATAGTGCACTCAGATTTCAGATCTGAGTAACCTTTTAAGATTTATTCCACTTTCTCAGGAAAACTACATACGCACATTAACTTATTCTTAAAAAATATCTATGGATCATTCTAGGCACTCTGGGCCTCAGAATCGCTCGCGGTTAGATTTCGTAGACTCGTAAAATTCCCATTTATTTAAAAGAAATTCATATACATTCCAATTATTTACAATAACATCATATATGTGGGATGTTCTTGTTCTATAATTTAATTTTTTATAATAGAAATATAGAACATGTCATGTACCTTTGAGATATTTTGAAGCATTTTCAGATGATAACAGAAAATTAATTAAATTTTTCGAGAATTTCAAATAGAAGTATGTAACTTGGACTATGATTCCTTTTCTTACTGAATTTTATAACACAATTACATGGAGATACTTTCAATAAAACATGATATCTTACATGGAAATATAAATCCTTCCTATCATAATAATCATAACTTTTTATACTATTTTGAAATGATTTAATATGATCCGAAATAAAATTTTCCTTTTTTTTCTCTTCAAAATGTTCTAAAACTATGTGTTTCCTTTAACAAACATCATCCAAATATGTTATAGTAAAACTAATCCTTACATATAAATCGTTATACAATTCTATATTAATAACTGAATGGAATATATTATTATAGCTAATGTCAATAAAAGGTATGCATTGTCCCACACACCTTTAATGGAGAATTGTCATGACCCAATCATTTATTCCACTATTTGAATTATTCTTTCAGATATTCTACCATTTAGAGGATGGTAAGAGGTGCTCAAATGAAACATAGTGTTAATATCCTTTTGTTTACTTTTTTGGAAATGTGATGTAATGTGTGAATCTCAAGAAGAAACAATTAATTTTTATAGACCATGATGTCTTACATGTTCACTAATATAGATACTTTAGAATTGAACTAGAAGAATATAATCCCTTGTAGCATGTAAATATAATGAATTTTTAAGGATATAAATGATAAACCATGTTGCAACATTCATTATTAGAGTCTTTGTTATTCTCGTGAAAAATTCCATGGTAATTTCATCCCATTTCCACAAAGGAATAGTACGATTTTCTCAGAATAATGTTCTATGTATGACTCACATAAGTCATATGTTGACAAAAAACATATAGATAAATAATTATCCATTTCTAACTTATTGGTATGAGCACAATATTATTCCTCCAAATACAAATACATATTTCTTCTAGTTTTGTGTGTATAAAAATAATATTTATGAGAATCATCCATATATTATCTTTTATACTCGATTATGGATGAGACAGATAGCCTCTTTCAAAACATTAGATATCCAAATTAACCAAATAAATAAACTAATCTTCCTTCTATCACAACGTTAATTTTCTTCTAAATGATATCATCATCAGATTGAGAATTCATTATCTTCTCTACTAAATATCTTTTCCATCATTTGAAATGATTTTAATTTATCCTCTTCTATATAAATTCCAATATTCGTATTTAAATGATCATTAAAAAAGGATCCTTCTCAATTTGATTTTGGGATTAAACTCAATGATCATTCCCTCTCAATGCGTCTTCTTCCATTTTATCATTCCATGTGTGGTAATGTTTTGAGAAATCAAAATCATTGAGTAGATCAATCCATCATATTCTTCTCATATTTAAAAATTAATATTATAATATTTACTTTAGGATTTTATTATCCTTGAAAATCTCACACAAATAACTATAGTGATAATGCCTCCATATTTTAAAATTGAATATTACAGCAACTAAATCATGATCATGGTTTGGATAGTCTTTTTTATTATCCCTCAATTTCCTTTTTTATTACACAATTACATTATGATTTTTCATTTGTATAAAACTGTGTCCCTTCATTGATTCATCACTATATATATCATACTCATCCTATCTAGATGGTAGAGTCAAAATCATAGCATTAAAAAAATTATTTGGATTAACAAATCATTGTACACATTACATTGTACAAAAAAACTATTAAGTGTAATATTGGTTAAAGAGTGACCTAATAAAGAAACATTTAGAAAAAATAATTGGGAGTATACTTTCAAACAAATGAAATTGTATTCCTCTTTTATGTATGTTGGTGTATGTTTCTCTCAAAATTACTTCATCCTTATAAGATAAACTAATATTCAATCCTTGGAGATAATATATTCACGAATAGAACCCTCTTGATGATAAAAATTACACTTATTAAATATCCTATATAACTCATCTTTTATTGGTGTTTTAAGAATAACCCGCGTGTGAATCTCATAGTCCTCCTAGATTATAGAATACACTAGAATACCATCAATGAATAAAACAAATAAATCATCAAAATATTAATCAAATACTCTTTTAATTAGGTTTATAAAAATATAGGGTTCATTATTCAATCCAAATGTCATTACTGTAAACTCGTAATGTTTGTACCTCATCTAAAAAGTTTTCTTCAGAATGTATTCATTCTTCTCTCACAATTATTGACAGATAGAATAAATATAAATATATGAAAAATATAGTGATTCATGAAGTATATCAACCAAATCACCAATCTGAGGAATTGGGTACTTACTATTTATTATAGACACATTGATTTCCCTATAATCAATACACAAAATCCTCGATAAATCTTTTTATTAACAAATAGAACATAGGCTCCACATGGTGGAATAGTAGGAAAAATAAATCCCTTATTACCCAAATCCTATGTTTTATTCATTACCTCTAGTAATTCCACAATATAAATTCACTAGGTAATATATGACATTATCCTTTCACTAGAGATAAAATAAATTAAAAATTGAACTTCATGTTTAGGGGGTGTCTAATTAATTCATGAGGATATACATAAATTTATTCCTTTATAATAGTTTCATCTTCAATTAGAATATTACCTTCTTCATCATTAATTGTTGTTTTCTCTTATTCCCGATAAATTTCATTCAATTATAGCTATTGGGGTGGATCTATATAAGAATTAGGTGAGGAATATTATAATATAATAATGAGGTATTCTATACCTTCCTCACAATACCTAATTTCCTTCTCCTTGAAACAAATGTTTTCATCTTATTTTGAGATCCATTCGAAATGGAGGATTATATGAAATTCAACCATAAGAAGGATTACAAGGCAAGAAATTAAAGAATTTTAATGTGTCATAATTAGGACTTCTTACCCCATCTTTATTTCAATTATAAATTCCATATTACTATTGTATGACAATTCACTGATTAAATAATAAGGGAAATGTAAAATTTTCATGGACACTTGTTTAGATATAAAAGAGGTCAATGATACAAAGTCAAATATTGAAAGGGATAAATTTGATGACAGTGTTATACTACCTTCCAACACATCATTTGGTAATTCTACTTCTGGTTTTGTGATTTCATAATCTGGTCCATGTACCCTTGGCCTATTATATAGTATATGTTTTTTCACTCTTTGGGAATAAACATGTGTAGTTCCCCCATTTAATTATAATTTTAGTAATAGAAAACATTTTTTTGTTTATTTCCCTAGATTATATGAGCCTTCTGAACTCTATCATCGTACATATCAAAAACTCACAGCCACATCATGATTTTCATTGGGTGATTTTCCCATTCTTTTTACAAGATGTAATTTCCAAAAACATCATCCCATTCTCTGATATATTCCCTCTTTCACTGTGCTCATATGGCTCTATATTGTCTTGGTTTCCATTGAATATATTATTTCAAAATAATTGCATCTCCTCCTTGATGGAACATAAAACTATTTTTCATATGCTGATTTTTTTGGGAGAATAGTTCCCTATGGAGACATTGATTGAGCCCAAGAAAATTGATCAATCATGAACTCCGTGTTGCATATATAATCTATAGAATACCTGGATAATCATGTAATGTTATCATCATAATACACAATGCTCTCATATACCATTTACTTTAAGATAATGATCATTCTCTTAACTCAATTGTTTGACCATGAGTGGAGTATTTATCGATTAATGTCTCATTAAATGCTCTCTATTCAATGAGTAATATTTTTTCATCCTCTCATGTATTCAGAATAGGCTACCACTATTAATCATCATCACCTTCGATACAATATACTAAAATGTAACTATTTCCATTTCAATGTATCCAAAGGATATAAATATTTTCTGTAGGATTATAATACATTTTTCATCTACAATTGGATTAGTAGTGTCACTAAATGAAGGAGGATTCTATCTGATATTGTGATACAATAGAAGTGATTCTATCTATTGAATTGACTACTCCATTCAATCAAGAATATTTGTCATCACCTAACCATGTTTCCTTAAAATTTTCATAATTATCTCTATTCCAATACAAACTGTATTGGTTTCCTTTAAAAGGGAATCTCTACATCTCCTATGAGTATTGATATCATTTTTCCTTCTAGGTTTCGTTTATAAACATTTACATATACTGTATTAGCTCATAAATTCACAATTTATATACCTAATGATGGTATAAAAAATATCAGAAATTTATGCATAAAAAATCATTGAATTATAAACATTGTTTTTTTGGGATGTATCTAATTTAAATAAAATATAATGGTGTGTAAATAATATCTGAATTATCCTAATAATATCCACTATGAGTTTCAAAATAGGTGCATAATAATGCTCATTGTTGTGTACTACGTTATGCCTGAGTCATGCCAGATTTCCCTTTGTTGGAGTTTTATTATTATTGTTTTTTTTAACCACGTTCACTTATAGTATCCATAATGAAATGTATTTGAAGTAAGACCCACATAATCTATACCTTACCATAATTCTCAGATATTATTATATGATTTTCCTCAAATTATATCTTCTGTGTATATTCTATAATATATGTTTTCTAATTTTATTATCCACTATTATTGATAAATGTCCGCTGATACAAAATGTAATTCCCCTGACCCTATAAACATAATGATGGTTTGTTATGTTATTACATTATTAGAGATAAAATCTTCAAATACCATGTAACTTAATAGTTTAACATTTTTTGAAAATAATATTACATACAAGAATTCTATATTATATTGGGATAAGAAAAAAATCATTAAAAAAATCTCATCATGCTTTACCCTCATTAAAAGGATTCTTCTTCATTACCATTGGAAGGGAAACATTATAAAGGTGATCTCAGAACATTGTAAGGGTAAATAATGAAATATCAATACTTAATAAATAATATTTTGTCAACATGCCATGGTTAATAACTAAGAACACATTCCATTTAAATAACATGATATGAAATAATAAATATAGAATAGAAAATAACTGAAAGACGTGTCATTTAGTCAAAAAACATAGGAATAAATCCATCCATTAATATTATTATATGAAAATAATTTTGGTAAAAAACAATGATAACTGAAATATCTATGAATTAAATTCCTAATTATTGGATATTATGACTGGGGAACATGAAATCCAATAAATTAAATCCTATTCACAAGACGTCTTTGAAATATAGTTATAAACCCATTTAATTTGGACAACTTATTGTGCTCAAGATGACATGTCGACGCATCAAGGGGATGTATAATGTCTAATACCCACCCATACCTCCCTAAAATATTATTCATCATCTCTAGTTATCAATTAAATTAATATAAAATATTCCATGTCAAATATTCCTATTGAGTAATGTTATTGGATTTCACAATATTTCCCTATACAATTATATAACTATCAATGTAAAAAAATTATGTGAAAATGGTATACATTTAAGGGAATAAAAATTTTCATAATTTTTTAATGTTGATATTTATTGAAATATAAAATTGAAACATGATTACAATAATTTTATTCTTTTAGGATTAATTTAATAATCACAAAAAAATGTGAGAGTTGATGATAAATTTTACTAGTTGGATGTATTGAAGAAAATCACCATGGATGAGATTGTGAAAAGAAAAACTTAATATACCATGATGTATGATAGAATAATGATATTATAAATACAATGGGAATTATATACACCACATTAAATTGATTTCGAGCATCACTACATATAATTCTCAATGGAATTTAAATTGAGATGAAAATTTTTTGCGTTGTGTTTCCTTCTTGGGAAGCATCCATTAAACTGATATATAATGGTTTTAAGAATATAAATAACTTATAACAGAACTCTAATCATATTTATAATATCATATTTTATTTTATTATAATATATATTTAGTCATTTTTTGAATAATCATTCATTATTTTAAAAATACTTGATGTTAATTGCTGAGTTTTTCGAGTTTGTTTTGACTTGTTACTTGTGGTTATTATTAATTAGATAATGATTTCATAATATAAAAATGTAAAACATGTTTTAAATACTATATATTTACATTATATATTTATTTATAATAATCCTTGATATTTTGACGTAATAATTGAAAATCATCGTTCATAGAGATGGTAGGCTATACATACACATGAATGATACTTCCATATATTTGTCACATTAAAGGAATAAAAGTTATGATATATGTATATATTAATTATAATATCATATTAAAATCATACATGTCACATAATTTTAATTAAAACCTTCCCAAATACATTCCGTGTATACCATGACTGAATAACATTGCTTTGAGGAGGAGATAGACCACATATCCATAAACGAAGTTATCATATCATCAAAATATAGAAAGAATGATGGTATTTGTTATAAAAAAGTTAAAAATGTATAAAAAAATTATAAAAAATTAATTACATATAAAAATGTATTTACAGCATAATTACCACTATGAGAGGTGGTAAATGAAGAATGAAAAGTCATTGTTTCACGAGGTGGTAGTCCGCCATACACATGAACAATAATATTATTACGCATTAGATTGAAATATATGTATTTTTATCTATAAACCCTAGAATAAAAAATCTCATATATCTTTGAATAATTTATTCTTATTTAAGTATAGAATAAGAATATTTTATGTGTTTTATAATTAAATGAAAGAAAATTGATCTTTGGATAACGGTACCTCCAAAATCCAGTAACACCATTCTTCCCTGGATTGAGGTCAACCCAAGGTAAGGATTATAGATTTAGTGGAGTGATAATTGATGTTTATATTATTATATATTATGAGAGAGAAATCTCTTAATAAGTGTGAATATGTATGTTTTGTGAGTTCATTTTTATTGTTGAAGAGGAGATGTATTCTTGTAATTTTTTGAAATGGGAATTCTATACATGTTTTTCCCTTCAATTTGGAACCAATAACAGTCACAATATAAGCAAAAGTAGTTTATGTATTAAATATGTAAATGAATGGATTTTAATAGGGTTCTAGGTAATTATTGTCCTTATGATTAATGTTTGGACCTTTTTTAGCTATTCTTTCTCTTAATCATTGTTTTTAATATTAATAAATGTCAGTAATGTTTTTGTCAAAAAAACAATGTTACTATTATTAGAAAATAAAAATGTTTCTGATTCTTAATATGGATTTAATTATTCTAAATTAAAATCACAATATTAAATGAAATTAATTTTAAATTAATACTATATTTTTTATAACAATGTATGTTTTTAAAATAAAAACTTTCATAAGATTTAAATGTTTGTATATCCAATTTATATGTGAAATTTATTCAAAATGAATACATTTTATTAATAGATTTATACATTATTTAATTATTTTTTAAAACTAATAAAATATTAATTTATACATATAAAAAAATACATGAAAAAAATTATTTGAAATAAATTTCAATATTCTTCACTGTTATTCAAAAAATGCAACTTCACAAAAAAATACCAAAAAGAATCCTAACCAAATTTTGGAAATTAAATTTCAAAAATGAATCCCATTTTTCATATTTAATTTATAAAATATACAAAATCAAGATTTAATATAATATCACCATTAACAGTTGATAAAAGAACTTTTATTAAAATATATAGTTATATATATATAATTAGGTTTATTATTATCTTATTCTATTAAAATATATTGTATGAATGTTACAATATTTTATTTGAAATATGAAATATAAATTGGATACACAAATTATCTAAAAATTGTTATAATTAAATTTACTTTGATAAAATTGACTAAATATTGTTATGTTTAAATTATGTCACATGTGCACTAAAAACTAACTAAGTATTTCGTGGTTTTTATGCGAATGAAAAAAATAAATTCATAATAAAATTAACATATATGAAATTAATTAGATTATGCAGCAGTCCAATAAAATCATTGATAAAATTAGCTAGATAATTATAAGTTGAATTATTCTTCATCTTAATATGTATAGGCATGATATCAGGTTTCATGATTATCTTTATGCTCTCTTATAATCATGAAAAATGGAATCTATATCAATTTTATTATTATTTAAATGGTTATAAACATATATATATGTTTTAACCAAATGGAACCCATTTTTTATTTCTCATCATTTCCTCATGTTGATATTAATTGATGATAACTATATAGGAAATATACTAGTAGAACTTTAAATCTACTATGTATCTCCCTCAACAAATGGAGTGGTTAGAAAAATATTGTGGTTTTTATTTATATGGAATATGTAGATTATATATCCAAAAGTAGTTTTTGTTCTCTAATTCTATGATTAAATCACACATTCATTTACAATGGGATAACATTTAACCATGTCCCCATCATGTGTGAAAATACATGGTCTGTAAAATTATCTAAAAATAATATCTAACACTATCTCTTCAAAAACATTGAATGACAGTTTTAGTTCCTAGGAGATAAATTCAAAAAATATATATATATTAATATATTTTTCCTAGTAGAATATCAACACATATATATATTCACGAATCCTATGGACATTTATTATTTCAAATTCAATAAATGTGAATCAGATATTATTCAATTGTTCATTTTTTTATTTAATCTATGGAAATATAGTGTTTTCTTTATTCTTCATTATAAAATATTCTTTTAAAATACTAGTTTTAATATAATAAATTTATTTATTTATTTATTTATCTATAATTTATATGATCTCTAATATCACATATATTATCATTTGATTGGAACCCATTTACCTTTTTAATTCAGAAATTTTCCTTAATATATATATCATTCGTTTTAAAAGGAATTATTTATTACATTTTAAAAAATCTAACCATATATTTTAAAATGACTTATTAATATTTCCTAAATAAATTATTTTTCTATAATTTAATTAAAAAATTAATTTAATACATTTATCATACCTTTTATAACATATATATTAAACATTATATTTTATTTTCAAAACAGTTTCTAAAATTTATTTTTAAGAATCATATATTAATATATTATTTCATTAAAAAAATATTACTCCCGAAAAAAGATTCAGAAAGAGTAAAACTCCTCAATATAAAATTATGTAAATTAACTCTTTAGTTTTTATATGGAATTCTATTTTGAAGAAACGTATTCATTGTATGTTTACACATCATTAGAAAAACATCTACAAGATATTTCAAAGAAAAATTATACAATGAATGTGAACTCATTGGTTTCTTTTTTTGGCCATGTTATGAAGATGTTTTAATTTAACTCTATTTTTTCATTCATTAAATCCTCAATAATTATACCTTATTAAATGAATTACATAATTTTCCTCATTCCATTTTCCTATGATTCTTGTTTTCTAACTAATTTTTTAGTTTCAATCTTCCCTCAAAATGTTATACAATAATTTTGATAGTTTTTAGGTTAAGATTTATATTTCAAATTTTTTAATTTTTTATTTATTTTAATTATCCCCCATTATATAATAATTATATTATTTTGTGTTTTAGGGAAATTAAAAGGTATTTTCAAGATAATTTTATTTATTTTTCACTATAATTTTTATTCATTTATAATTATAAAAAATATCCCTATATTGCTTTGTTAATTATATTATATTTTATTTTTCATAAAAACATAGATACAAAATCTCTTAAATGGGGGTAGATGTTTTCAAAATGATTAGGGAAAAATTTCTAATCATATTATTCTTCAAAAGGGGTGACTTATTGAAAACTTTTATCAAAATATTTTTCATTCTCTAATAAATATTTCTTATAAATAGGCATCATTTAATTATAATATATTCTTTTATTATAATTTTTAAAATATTTTTTTAATGATTATTTATTTATCTCATTGTATGTATTTCTAATCAATTGAATATATTATCAATCACTTTAATTCATGATTTATTCTTAATTTATATTTTTTTAAGTGTTTATGATTATCAAAAGGGGAATACTATTATTCATATCTCTCTATCACGGTGTATTCATAATACCAAATAGTCACCTCTCAAATAAATGTTATCATTTATTTGAGATTAATTATTGTTTATTGAATTCATATTCCAATATTAAATGTAATTTTAATCTTCCTTTGAATCCTTTCTATTGAATTGTACATGTTTAAAATCATCCTTTATGGATTGATATGAAACATAAAAAAAATTAAAAGGGTATAGAATGAACCTGATAAGGGACTAGTTTAAGAAGAACCTAGGAAGAGTGCATCAGATTTGATAAGTTTCACTAGTTACCCAGTGTTGGGGTACAGTAAGCCTCTTCTACAGAAGATCAACAAGACACTTGATACAGGAGCACTAGTAGGTCAGTGGCTCTAGCATGTGTGAATACCTTCATTAAAAATCCCACTATCTGGCTTATATCCAGTAATGACTGTACATTAGAGGTATTCTAGTTGTACAAATCTATAGGTAGTCAGTTATCTAACCAATTGAGGGCTCTCGGTATCTGATTGCATTGGGAAGAGTCCAATGATGTGGATTTTACTATAACGACCCATGAATTTAAATCCATAAAAATACATTCTATGTTTTATAACATGTTTCAATAGTTTATTCCAATGAAAAAAGAAATATAATATTAAGAATAAAATATTGATAAAACTAAAATAATCTCTAAGATGATGAAACAATAAGAGTTATTACATTTATAAGGATAATAATTATTATGAGATGATATTCAGAATGTTCTTTTCAGTAATAGTGGTATTATTTATATTATTTTTTTAGAAGAAATTTTTCAAAATTATTGAATATAAATTTAATAATTAAGATCTTATTTATTTAATTCCATGCAATAAAATTCTTATATGATATTTTTATTATTATTCTAAAATAATCATTTTTAATGTTAATATTGAAGAATTTTTTATTATTGTTCTCACATTTGTGAAATTATTTTATGAATACATCGAACATTCTTGAAAAAATATTTTATAATATTATATATAGAAAATAATATTATATCATTTTAAAATATAATTTTTAATTTATAAACCCAATATCCACCTTTGGAAAATTTATATAGTTTTTTAATGAATAATTTTTTTGATTATTTTTTCTAACTAATTTAATCCTGATGAAATGATATTTTTTATTTCTTTTAATATTAATGAAATAATATTTTATTGATAATAATTATTTTAAATTCGTTTAAATCATATTTATTTATTTTTTTTAAATTATAAATAAATTTTCATACAAATAAACTTTTCCAATAAACAACTTCTACGTATTGTACAGTCCAATGTTAAAATTTATTTACATAAACATATAATTCTAATTTGAAAATTTCATTCTTCAATTTGAGATAATAATGTAAACATGGTTAAATTTTTCAAATTTCATTTTTATTTAAAAAAATTAATTCACTAGGATTAATGCCAATATATTTGATAATGATGAACCAATTATTTTATAATAATTATTTTCTAAATATCAATGAATTTATATAAAAAAATATAATAATATTAAATTAGGTATCTAATATGATTCATAAAAAATTAAATAAATATATTAACACTTATATAATTTCTAATCAATATTAAAAAATATTATAATTATATTATTGTCCAAATGTAATTTTTCTATAAATAAGTTTTTATAAATCATTGGTGTTATTTTAGATATTAATTTTAATATATACATAAGCTGAATTTGATTAAATACAGGTTAAAATAATTTCTTATTATAGAAAAATTTCGTTATATGGGTTAAGTTATATGTTTAATCAAACAAAAAATCAAGAAGTTAGGAAATATTTACCTAGTTTAAGAGTAAAAAACTAAAATAAAAAAACATACTAGTAAAAAAATAAATAACTTGTTTAAAACAATAATAGAAACAAATTTTTCATAGATTTTAAAACCAAATACACCGAAAAATAATTAAATTTTAAACATTGAATCAATTTAACATGGAATGGGTTCTTTGAATTTTTAAATTATAAAGGGTGTTTCAAAAAATTTCCATGTTTCCCTATTATAAAAGTGGATCGCTTGCACCTTTTCTAATATGAACCTTTCCTTAAAAATACTCATATAAAATATTCCATTTTACTCTCCCTATTTAACAATCCTAAAAAATTATCTTTTATCCAATCATATTTTTCGTATGTATTATTATTTCTAGGAATCTTCCACTGAAAGAAGAAAGTCTCTAATGTAAGTATTAACCACATTTAAACTTTTTATATTAATATTAATCATAAATTTTTTTTATCACTAAAATAATATGTGTAATTAAGTATCATTACTATAATTTTAATTTTTTATTTTATTATTACTACACTTTTTTATTCATTTTAATCAGCATAAATAAAAAAGGTCATTTCTTGATTTTAATGTGGACTACCACCTCCACAAAGTGAAACCATCTAGTTTCATTTAATTATTTTCATGGATATTATTTTTGATGTCCTACTAACCTCCAAGAGTACCCCATATAGTCTATATATTATTGAATAGAGATGGTTATTTCAAGATTCCAGCTTCTATTGGTCCCTAGGTTCGCAACTAGAATCGAGGTAATATCATACATTCTGTTAGAAGGCATTACCCACTAAAATAAAATTCATAAGTAGGAAATTGATAAGACTGGTAGAGAGATAAAATCCTTATCATAATATAATTTAAATCTCAGTTACATACATATAATTTCATATTTACTGAATCAACTAAAGAGGAAAATATAAATACATGAATGGAAAACCTAGTAGTGAACACAAAGACTAAATAGATCATGCAAAACCACAATCCATTAATATCTTGCTTAATCTCAACCATTCTCATACTAAAATGTTATATAGAGTGTGGGTGGTGGTGTTTTTTTTCAATATATGTTTGTAGAGTGAGTATTACCGGTTTAATAAGCAGTTTAGTACCAATATTCTCTCATTGTTTTAAAAGGTTGGGGTCAAAGCCTTAATTTATTATTAATGCAAAGACATCTTAGAGGGGTATAAGGGGTCCCAATACATTTCCCGAAGGCCCAAGGCCAAGTGGACTGAATACAAGACTTGAAAGCCCATTTTTTTTTTCAAAGGACCCTCTGTGAACAGTACTACTACAGTACCCTACGCAGCTACAATACCTGCTATAGAACCCGTACGCTACTACAGTATTCTACAACGGTTCCTCCGCCGCTACAGTGATGCCTCTGCTACAGTTCCACTAATGCTACAGTAACTCGAATATTCATTACTGCCCGGATTTGAACTCCTCCATTGATATACCTCACCAAGTATCATATACATGAGATCATTTATTATTAAAATAAAACAACAATTCAATCTTGATACAACTTTATCACTGATTTACCACTCTTCCCCAATGTCATACCTCCTAAGTAATCTCCATTAAAATGTATCCAACCCTTAAACGCATGGGCAAAAAATCACAAAATGGAACATGTACAACACATCATCTCATTATCCCATACACATCTCGATATAGTGGCTGCATTGTTTCTTGGATTCTCTAAATCCTATATTATTTGTATTATAACATTATAATTATACCTCATATAAACATAGCCCATATAAAGAGTAATGTAACCTAATCCATCACATCCTATACACATCATATAAACCATTGTACATTGTATTTTATATCTGCAGATTCAAGTGTGTGAAATAAAAAAAAGAATCAAATATATCTAAACACATTTTTGGGTAAATGACGAAAAATATATACAAACATATAAAAAATTCAAGAGAATATAATGATTCTATATGGGTTTTTCTTCCTTATATACTCACCATTAAGATGTTGGAGGAAACCCTCCAACACTCCACTGATTTTCTGTAGAACAACCAATATGAGTGTGATAGTGTATGAAATCACTTATCATATATGATATAATATATGTCACAATCGTACAATGGGAATAACATAATCGTAGGCTCAAAAATAACAATTTTCTCCATGAAAATTGAATTCTACTATTAGGGATTAGATATCCTTTAAAGACACAAGAATTTAATAGATCTGCACTAAATTACATATGGTATTCCAAAATTTAGTATATGTTAATTATGTCATTATGAATTATTTAACATAATTAAAATTTTATTTCATTAATAATCAAGGTGAAGTCCATTACCTTTGGGATTAATCCACTCAAGTCTACAATTTCAAATGATTATCAATGCCACATTCAAGAAACAACCAACCCCTAGGGTTAAAACATTTATTCAAAATTTATAATTATATTATTCCAGATAATCTTGGAAAAAACACTATGATACCACAAAATATGGATCCAAACAATAACATCAAATTGTCTCATGTATATGGGAATGTAATATAGATAAAAAAACTCAATAAACCGACCCTTTAAACAAATTAAACATACAATAATAACAGTATTCGACACCACAATAGGTAATCATATATTCAACTATTTCTACAATCCTTATTCCATGACTGAAACCGTCATTTATATCACTATGAATCCCTCCATCTATGGAATTAATTGCGGCCACATCCTTGGTCCTCCCCACTCTTATTTCATAATCCATTGAATAATAATATCACATCCCATAGAACGGATCATGCGAAATGAAATATATAATGAATAAATCAAAGAAATATTCAACAAGGAAATGTTGTTCTAAAAACAAGTAATTCATCCTCAACATTCAAAGGAGGTCTCACGACCCCCAACAAAAGGAATTTAGCCTTTATAAACGAGTGTAAATCTAGAACCCATGAATTTTTCTTTACCAAAAATGTTTCATTTATTCTATGATGAATTAACATATTCGTTAATCATAGATTGCATCCATTTTTATCCTATGGAAACATATTTTAAAATATATTAAAATTGTTAAAAAAATTTCTTAGAGTATTATCATGTTTCAACTACATGAGAGAATAACCATACTCAATATCATTTCATTTAAACTAATTATAATAAATAATAATTTTTGCATCATATTTATTTTA
This sequence comes from Viscum album, assembly GCA_963277665.1. Taxonomy (NCBI): domain Eukaryota; kingdom Viridiplantae; phylum Streptophyta; class Magnoliopsida; order Santalales; family Viscaceae; genus Viscum; species Viscum album. Next base: position 927,769,884 of record OY728140.1, on the reverse strand, counting down.
CAATTCTAATAGAAAATCAAATAAATCCCTTAGTATAATATTTATTACTAAATAATTTTAAGAAAAAATGGGATCTATGAAACATCCAACTTATTTATTTCATTACCCAATCAAAAATATATTATCAACATTACATTATTCATTTAGTTTTATCAATTAAATATACAAAAATAATAATAAAAAAATACAAGGAAAATCATAATATCGATAGAAAACTATATAGTAATAGAAGTTATATATCATTATCACATAAGAAAACATCTTCATCTGATTTCTATAACCATAAAAAAATTAATTGATTAGTATTGTTTAAAATTAAATAGGTAAATTCAATCATTATCAAATGGGATAAACAATGGTAAATTTACGGTTCCACATAAATTATTGAGATTCAAGTAATATCGTACCTCAAACATCTAACAATCTTGTAATAAAAAATAAAACCCAAGGAGGATCATTGATCACTTATCTTTCAAATAATCTATGATCTCCCAAGGATGTTTTTGAAACGAACACAACATAATACTCAAAAAGAAATTCAATTAGAAAAATGGATATAAAATTCTATAGTATGTAAATAAGAACATTAATTATATAAGAACAACTAGAGTAGAATCCATATGAAAATAGGGGGAACCTACCATGGATCACCATGGATTGATCTCAACGAGTCTTAGCTTAATCCAGATTAATATTGGACTCAAACATCTTCAAAATAACACTAGGAACCTATCATTTGAAAAATATTTTGTTAAAAAATCGGTTAAATGTAATTTTAGGTGAGTATACTAAATTTTTTTTTTATTAGACCACAATGTCACCCCGAAGGCAATGCTATAGAACCTCCTAGAATTTTGTGTACTAAGGCATTGAATATGGGAGTGCACTGTATCGCCCCCATCAATGTGTTTGTCCAAGGAATATAGAAAAATACAGTTATATCATATTTAATCTGGTAATTGGACTTTGACCTAGACAATATCCCATATCATATCCACCCTCAATTTGGATGAACTTCCCAAAACATTTATGTCAAATCCACCTACCACCATATTGCAGAACTCAACGATTGGGAAGGTCCTACACCATAGCCAACCACCAACACATAGATTCCCTAATAAATGAATTATCATAGAACCTCCTCCCCTAACACCCCAATTCCATAGCTGGAGATCCATAACACTATAAGAATAATAGCTTCTGTGACATCTGTAACCACTACACTACAATAAATGGCCTCCAATCATATCTATAGGCTCCATAATATAAGATTTAACTGACTACTCCTTTTTCATTGAAGAATTTTATTATCTCATTCAATATCCTCTAACACTAAGAACACAGAATATGATGGGATGCTAAATTTCAAGATCATATATATGATATATATATATATAACCATTTTCATTATAGAGGAATAAAAATAATTCCTAGTTAGTATGAAATAAAGTTTAGTCTTCTTAATATCCATCCCATTATATACCTATCTTAGATATTTCTATAATATTAGCTCAACCAAAATACATAGAGGATCCAAGAAGAAGACAACATAATAGAAATAATCATCTCATAAACACACTTCCTGAAGAGATACATATCTAAGAAGTTAAAGGCCCCGAAGAACTAACACAGAATGAACATCCTAAACAATAAAAGGTCAATATCCTCAATATGAAATACTATAAAATATTATAAAAATAAATACAAAAATGTGATTATATGAAGGTATCTAAAACAAAAATTCTAATTAAATTTCATCTAAACAATCAAGACTCCATAAGAAATTGAGTACATAATAGCACCCCAAAGAAAAAACTTCTCAATGTGATCCTAGGCCTCTATAGGTTTCCCTTAAATGGTTTCATCATCTTCAACACCAATATAACCCTAATTATTGATTTTTTATTCATCATCATGCTAAAATAGTATATACGATATGTGAAAGACATTTTGTTTTTTTGTTATATGTAATGGTCTAGATATGCATTGATCGGCACCATTGCATCTTCCGGAGGATTTCAGAGCTCGGAGGATGCTTAGAGGAAGTCTGGAGTAGTTTAGTTTCTAAGGGTTGGATTTATGTACTGATTTCACATAATGAATTGCTACATAATGTGAATAAGGGTTTCATGATTTGTAATATTTTAGGGTTTGAAAAATAACTTAAATGAAGTGGTGATGGTTTTTTTTGTGGAAACTGACCTTGAGGCATTACCTGACATGAAAGGATATAAAACCTTGACTAATACCCAACTACTATACAATTTTTAAAAAAATTCTACCACTAGGGTTGTGAAACCCTATAGTTGTAGTAGATATCTCTTGACTCCCCATGACCCGATGAACCCTTTTCAATGTTTTGGGGATTCCATAATGAATGATTAATTCCTTGATTTCCTCAATCAATCGTAAATGACTCTCATTCGATCTAATAATCGATCTTCATATGTTCTTGTGGTTTCTCTCAGTTTGATCTTTTTTTCATTTTTCTTCCCATGTGATAGCAGATGATATCCTATTATTATAATGGGGGTTCTCTCAGTTTTTGATTGTGCGGTGGTTCCAAATAGTCCTCAGAAGGATTTATTCATGGGGTATTGGTGATAAGAGATCTATTGGGTTGAACCATTCTCGTGGCAAAATTGTTGGCGATGCTCTGAGGTGGGGTATTCATTACATCACTATTTATTTACGTTCAATCATAGAGATATAATTATGTATATCCTTTGATCACAATTAAATTGAACACATTAATTATTTTAATATGATTAATGAATTGGAATCGATCACATAGCGATGTTGCTACTTTTACCATGATAATGGGTTTCTTCATGATTTCCTATATAGTTTGATAACTATGAATTTCTTGGATTAATATGTAGTTATAGATGGAAATTTTAACTGAATGTAAATCTATAATTTATTAGTAATTACCTTTCTAAAGAAATTTAAAAATTCATGATTAATGAATTCATTTATTGTTGTTACAATTTGATGATAATCAAATTGAGGCAGATATTCATGATTAATTGAATTTATAATTAAACTTCAATCATGGTGATGCTTGTTGATAAAATAATTAAATGAATATTAAATTAATTGTTTAATTAATTTGTGATATCATATGACAACTTATTTCTTTGGTTTCCCATATTTAGAACCCATGAATAATGAGTTGGTTAGATCATGATTATAATATAACTGGTCAAGTGATAAGAAATAATTACATGTATGGACTGAGTTTCCTAATTCCATGTAGGTCCAAGTTCATTTTTTGGAGATATGGGATCTCATTGTGTGTGAAGATTGAATGCATTGATTTAGGGACCAGAGCTTTGTTCTTGTGTCTGTTTCCTTATACTTGTGATATAGAAATTCTGGGAGGGCTATTTTCTTATTTAGGGTAGGGATCCCCAATTATTTTGGAAACAGTAGATGCTTTTTGTGGCGATATGCATCGTTTTATGAATGTTTTTTTTAGTGAGGACATTAGGGTTTATGGAACTAGTTTATGTTTGGATTAAACATTGATATGCATATTGAATTCAAGTTAGAATATGTTGTTTTTTAGTTGTTATCTGTTCACCGCTACATGAGGTATATTGTTTTAGTTATTATTTTCTAGGAGGGGTGAAGACGTATATGGAATGAAATGTGCTTTCTACATTTATTTTCACCTATTTGGACTTCTATATGTTCCTATTATAGGTGGTGATGACATGATGATTAGTTTATCTACTTACCATTTTTATTCACTTGTGTGAGGTAGCAAAAAATGTTTTTATAGAATACCTAAAATTATAAGAAAGGGTAATTTTGTTAAATAAAATAATAAATGTTGATCACATGGGGTTGGAGATTACATAGATTCTATGATGAGGTTATAATTCTAATAATTTGTAGAGTGAGTTTCCTTTTGAATAGAGGGAATGACACATTGTTAAAATGTTAATGAAATGTAATGTGGAAATGTTGTTTTTAGTGAAGGATTAAGAAATTAATTATCATAATGTAAAACCGATTAAAAGGGATAAAGTAACATATTGTATCTATTCAAAAAATTTCTGATTATCTGATATCTTTTCATCTTAGTAGTATCAAGGATTCAGAGAGTCGTTAGCTGTAATAGTGTATAGGACTAGGTTATTCACATAGTATAGTTTAGAGATATATTATATCATGTACTTTATGTGATTCAATATGCTACTCCACCCTGTAGGTTATGGAAATATAAAACCTTGTAATTCTTATCCCGGTGGGATATTTTCCTCAACATTATATAGGGAGACTGGATATTTGACTACCCTAATGGCCCTGGTCTCTTCTCTTGGTAGTTACTTGTGTTGGTATTCATAGTTTTTATTTTTTCCATATATGTTTGTAGAGGTCTATAATGTCTTCTGGTTATTTCAAACACATATATTCTAGATTTATTTTCATAAGCATAATTATCGCTTAACATTTATGGTCTATGATGACTTGAGGATCCATAATCAGTTTATGGGTGTTAATTTCATGAGGTATAATATTGAACGTATGGTACGTTCTATGTGGGATATGGTGGATCCAGAAAAGTAACTAGATACTTTTTTATATGTTTGTGTGGTGGTTCATTCACATGTTGTGTGTTGTGGAACTTAACAGAGTTGTCTCTGGGATAGGATTATTGGAGGGATATGCTGAGGACTTGCAAAAATCTAAAATAAGGGGATAATAGTGGGGAAGTGGTTTGGGGATAACCTTGATATTATTTATTATGTTATATTGTATTGTATGAGATACATGGAGAGAGTATCAATGCTGAGGATGGGAACATAGTATACATGTTTAGATCACGTTTTATTTTCACTTGTGTTTCAATATACTTTAGCATGCTTTCTTTACATTTTCAAGATACATTATGGGGAGGGATATATTGAGTATATTTTTATAATCACCCTACATTATATTAAAAAAATTAGGCCAATTATAGAAGGTTGGAGATCAGACTAGTTACAAATTCTTATGGTTTGCGGGAGAAGTTTGGGATTCATTATCACTTTTGTTTTTACCTTTTATTTGGTACTTGAAATTTCCCCTTTTATTTGTAGTATTTCATGGTTAAAATTAATTATCTGCACTATTTATTTTATTTTATATTGTTGTCTATGAATTACTTGGTTCGTGTTTCTATTATCTACCACGTCTTCATGTGTTTCACATACTAGGTAATGCCTCCCATCTACATGATTATTATACAATTGGTTCTAGTCACCAACCTAGGGTCTACTAGATGCAGAACTTAGGGGTCCTTATATATCATCTCCTATTATTTTCCTAAGAAGATTAACATTTGGTTGTGGTGGTCCGGAAATAGTTATTTAAAACGTCATATATAGGGATAGGATGTGTTTTGGAGTTAGGAATATGTGATTTTTCATGTGTTGTAAGGGAAAGATTGTTAATAATGTATAGAAAGCATAGTAAACAGGGGATGCATGATGAAACCAGGGTATTTATCTCACCAAATGATTTGATGCATGGACCATTAGTCATATAATGTATATTAAAGGAAGTGATACTGGAATCACGGTAGAGACCTAGAAAATGACCATGCATCATTATTCTTTCCTCGATTTTTCAATGTGTATACCTTTAGATAGGTTATCTAAAAATGAATAAAACACAACAATTAAATAATGTTTTATTCTACCATATTCCAGTTTTAGATTCTCTAACTATTTGTTCTGTTTTAGGTATAGTTATTGGTCAACGTCGACATATGGTTCATGTATATTATTTTCATCAAGTTTCCCTAGCTTATCATCATACTGTAGTGGTTGAAGAATTAAACATTCTGAGGAGGAAACACAAAGAGTTTCTGTGACAGAGTATATAGAGGTACGAGGTCTGCATTTTAGATTCAATCACATAAGAAAGGATGGTGGAAGTTGATATAGCCCTATTTATATCTGGGATCATAGGGATAATTGTGTATCATTTTCTATGATGATGTTTTCTGTGGATGAGAAGAAATGGTGGTTCATGTTCCGTGGAGAACATGAGAAGTCGATATTCTCATGGGAGGAGTTTTGAAACTATACCAGATTTGAGTTTCATTCTTCAACAATGAAGGTGGACTTTTTATATAATATTATTACACTTCGTCAGTGGATCTTCAGTTTGTGAGTGTTTGGAATCTGTTTTAGGATCTTTTGGCGATATTCTTTGGACCTGTTACCAGTTGAGGAGAACAAGGTACAGAATTTTGAGGAGGCTTCGCATCCTTATATCTAATTCCTGGTAACCCCATTTATGATGAAGACGTATATATAGGTTCTATATTGAGAATATGTCATTGATATGATGTTAACAAAAAATGGTTCATCGCGAGTGAGGAGTCATAAAGATTCATTACAAAGTAGTTTTGTAGTCTCCAGTTCCCATTTTTTGGGGCATAAGATATTCTGAACAGTCGAGGGTAGGTCTCATCCCTCAATGTCTCATTTCACCCGTGGTGGAAGCTCTCAGAATTATGATAAGGGAATAGACACATGTTTTTATAATGGAGGTTGAGGTCATCAACCGAGAGAGAACCCGACCATTATGTGTGGTCAGCGTGTGCTTGAGGTTCTTCATCAAGTTCCTCCATTGAGGAAGTTCTATCTAGGGTAGAAGTATAAGGTTGGTCTAGTAAGGTATTAGTAGAGACTAAATTGGATAGGTATAAAATAGCCTCCAAAAAATCACTATCCTCATAGAGTAGAGCTCAGTAGTGGAGGTTTTTTTAAACATGGTTAGAGTGGACATGGAGAAGGAGGTATTCGACGCGATTCATTATCTTTTCTAGTGATATACAATAAATATATCATTTTAGATACCCCTTTATGGATTAATTATTTTATTCTTGAATTATTTGATATAGGAACAAAAGAATCAATCCTATCACCTACCCCTACACAATATTTGGTACTTTAGGTCGGGACACATTCAGTGTCTTTGACACTTTATACTCGAGTTGGAGGTCATGAAGACTTGTTTGAAATATGTAGAGACCGTGTGCTAGTTCTGAGGAAAAACTAATATTGGGGTATTTCCTATGTTTATGGATAGCACTACATTCCATCATATTTCTCAAGGATTGGTTATATTCTTGTGAAGGCTATTATGGATTCCTTAAGGGGGAGGTTGTGTTCTTCAATGCTGATAGAGATCCAACATGATTTTTTTGGGGAGAGAGAACCTCTAATGGGTCAAAGGCGTATTGTATCCTAGTAATCATAGATTGTGGATATGAGGCTATTTTCATCACAGGATTATAAATCAGCATTTCTTAGGGTCTAAGAAGTGTATCCTAATGTATTTACAAAGGAGATTTTGGTGTTACCCCCTCGATGAGAGTTTGAGATTTTAATTGAACTATAGTGAGCTATGTGTGATATATAAATGTCTCCATATATGATGGAACCTAATGAGATTCATTATCTACACATATAGCTCAATGGTTCATTATGATGTGGTTTTGTTCATCATTGTGTGTAACTGTTGTTGTAGATGTTTTTTTGTGAATAAGGATGATGGTAGAATGTAGTTGTGTATCAATTTTCATCTCTTGAACCAAGTGACAATGAATAACCTCTATCCTTTTCCACATATTGATGATTTCTTGGTCAATTAAATATTTCATTTCAGTTCCTAAAGATTTATTTTTTGTTAGGATATAATTATATGCATGTAAATGTTGAAAATATTCCATTGACTATTCTTTATTGTTATTATGGGAATTACAATTTTATTATGATTTTGTTTTTTGTGATGAATGCTCTAGTTTTGTTCACTGGTATCATGAATGATATGTTCTATGAGTTATTGGATATGTTCATGGGGGTTCTAATTAATGATATAATTTTTTACTTCATGTGTGATAAGGATCATGAATGGCGTCTACATGCCATTTTCGGAGTTCTTCGCCGTGAGAAGTTGTTTGGAATGTTTTTGATGTGTGTGTTTTGGGATTGATAAGTTCTTTTCATGGGGAATATTGTGTCATAATTGGGAGTAGTTTTGGATAAGTCAATTATATATGAATTTTGGTCTTTGTAATCCCCCAATATAGCGGTGGAGGTGGGATGATTCCTTGATCATGATGGTTATTATAAGAGGATGATAATCGATTTCAATAGGGTTGCGACTTCACTGAAAGAAATGACTTTAATGGATAATTTATTCTTGTAGACTAATAAGTGTCAAGAAGCATTTGAATATCTGAAGGATAATTTGGTCGGTGATACAATTCATTCTCTTCCAACAGAAGGAGGTAAGGTTGTGTTTTCCTATGATGTGTCATGTATTTGGTTGAGTAGTTCTCTGATGTAGTAAATATCGGTCATTTCATATGATCCTTGGCTGTCTCTCCCAATATGTTTATGTATTCCACCCATGGTGTTGAGTTAGAAGCAATGGTGTTTTTGATGATATTGGGGATACATTACCTCTTCAGTGAATGCTTGTGGGTATCACCGATAATAAAATTCTATGGTTTGTTTTCTCAAAACATGGCTTGATCCTATGATAATATAGGTTGATAGAGTCCTTATAAGATTACATATTCAGGATATTTTATAAATCTGGAAAGGTAAATGTTGTGGCTAATGCATTGAGTAGGATGTCACGTATTGATACAATGTGTGAATTATGTGATTCAAATAAGGAAATGGAAATGAATTCAACATTATATCTGTATATTATAGAAGTTGAGGGAAGAAGTGATCTTTTCTAGATGACAGTCCAGTCATATTTGGTGTTGTAGGTGGAAGAGTCACAGTTGGGGGGTCTTGAAAAATACACTGTTTAATTATCATAATATATATTGATGGAATTGTTCCTATAGAATACGAAATACACCATCTGTATTAAACAACAATGTATGGGATACTTCTTATAGAATACCAACAAACATATTTATGTGGCTCATATTGTAGGGGATTCTTCTCAGATAATACCCAAAATCCCCTCAATATGGATCAAAAATTGGAGGAATAAATCCCTACAATCAGAGTTCACATTAATTCCCACAAAACACAATTAGGGGTGACATAGGATCTCTCCAGTCCCAAGGAAGGATACCATAACACTATTCAGGACTCATCATATTGAGGGGACTATTATACAATGATGTTGATGTAATACCATATTAAACCCTGTAGGAATGATCCAAGGGAAATTATACACCTATAATGGTCTAAGATGAACCTCAGTAAGCCATTTAAAAATAATTGGATTGTCGCAAGAGTCACAATGCCATAGACGACTCATGTAACACACTTTCTATTTGAATGTTCTGTAAATTTTACTAAAAATTTAGACTGGGGAGAAGTCCAGATCTGTTTTGGGACTGAACCCATTTTCATGAACATATCTGATCAACCCAACCCAGTCTAGCCCATCTAACAAGAACTATCTGGGCACAATCAGGATGTCCCATTGGGCTCGGGCTACTAGATCGCTTGACCCGACCCGCCTGGCCGCTTGAGTGACCTAGTCCATCCACCCTGGACGGTTTTATGTGGGACATTCCACATATATTACATTATTTCGACGCATTTCCATTCCTCATGTCAATACAGAATGACCATGGTTAATGTGGTTGGGCACCATGTCCTCTGGCCTTCCCTGTGGCCTCCTCTTCCGCAGCCTCCATGGTAACCCCATCTGCGTACGATAGCTCCCATGTGACAACACTCCAGCCGTGGGTTCCCATGCGGTCCATCATGGACTGCTATCATACAGTTCCCTGCAAGACACTAAACCACCACATTCACCCCCTAAAATGGCTCGATCCACTACTTTAGTCGTTGTAGTGCACCACCTCCTTACGCTACCACAAGCCGATTCCTTGACCAATTTGTGTCACTCCTTCACCATCGAACCTCCACGATGTCATTTTTGAGTTGGATCTTTGGTCATGGTTTCCTCCCCCCCAAATATATGGTCAAACTATCATACTCTCCTAAAATCATTAATAACCCCATGAATGTGAAAAATATACAAATATCATGAGCGATTGAGGGTAGAAAATAAATACACATGAATGCATGATGAATGAATCTTTTCCTTTGTTCGTATCATCCACACTTATTACTTATTAGAATGAATAATGAATAATTAATAATAAAAAAGATTAAACTCCCATTAGATCTCAGTAAATCTTGATCATCCCACAAGAATGATCGATCTACCAGTCTATATGTTTGTTGGTTGATCCTTGTTAATGAATTTTTATATGAAATGGAAAAAAATTAACATAAAACCTAACACCCAACCTGGTTGATTTCAAACACCAATGAATGATGTAGTTAATCCGTGATTTTTTGAATAGTAATTTGATTTAACTGCGTGTGGATATTCGAACCATGATTCGGTCTTCATTCAAAAATGAAAAAACCTATATACTCTCCCTAGAAATACTCCGACACTCTCAGGGTTATTCGACTAGCCCTGGTATTTCTACATAAGGATGATTTTAAAGGAAATCATCACTACTTAATCAAAAAAATTATCTTTAAATCGTTCAAGATTGATTACATTCTATTCTGTGTTTTCCACAACCGACCTTCTTTGACAAAAGTTTTGTCACACCTAGGGGAAACATGAAATTTCAATCTCAACGGTGGTCCCAAATTTCCAATCTGAGTCTCTATTCATGAGCTATTATTATTTAAAAATAGAATAATTTTTACATATTATTTTATTTATAGTTACATCAAAAAAATTATTATCATAGTCAGCCTACGTCAGTCGATCTTAGGGAATGCCTAAGGTAATGTGTCTTCTTTGTAAAAAGTAGTGACCCCATATTTTTTATCATGGCATATGTTTAAGAGAAATTCTACTTTTTAGGAAAAATAGTGCATGTGCAACAAAAAAATAATATTTTTCAATGATCTATTCTGCTCACATCAAGAGTCAGAATCCCACAACATATCACTACTTGTTCTCATAATTTTCCGAAATTATTTCTAAATATATATTCCTGAATATACAATTCATTACATTTCCCCCAACATAGATATTTATGTCCCTGAGATCCAAACCAATGGCTGTGAAAATAGATGAGGGTACTGAGTGTGAATATGACCCTCATGATCCCATGTTCTCTCTTAGAGATTATAATACAGCCATTAAATGAACAGTAAAGAAATTAATCCCACACAATGAATCCACTGATATCCAGAAAAATAGTAAACATGAAATCCCATTGTATTCCCTACCAAACATGAATGGTCCACTAGGACTGATCATCTATCTGTTGGTGTAATTCTCTGTTAAGCATAGCTAAGTCCCAAACGCCTCCTGAAATATCTTCGACAACCTATATGTAAGTTGGTAATAACAATATTCAACTATCATCAAAGGTAATACATGGTGTCAAACTATATCTGGCACATTGAATCTTCTGAATATCACTGCTGAACTATTCTCCCAAAATTCAATGAAGTGGGCCAACATGGTGAGTTGGTCAATGATCATTCAGATGGTATAATGTCCCTAGGACATATGTTATAAACCTATCATGAATTCTAGTTATCCCATAACACTTCCATTTAGGAACCTCGTGTTATTAAGTTAAAACCGCTAGAATCAGTTGCTCCACCGCCACATACAGGTAATTTAGTCAATGATTGACAAACCCTACAACTTAATTCTACATTCCTGGTAACCAGAACTCATTCAGAGGTCCTAGTATATATTCACCCCAACATGATGTACCTCCAAGGAGGACATATGGAAATCACACAAGACCTCCTCCTATAATGCCACTGGTACCACTGTGTTTCCATTGAAAATAATGATATGGTCCCCACCATTTGATTATCCATTAGGGGCATTCCCTATGGAAATTTCAGCACATAAAGTATCAGAATAGGTATCAACATGTTTTTCCTCCTAGATTTTATGTATGAGTGAAGGGTTGACAACTATAAACACGGGGTATGTTTCTCCATCTCTATCCAGAAATGATATCTACAACATACACAACTTCCCTGATGCCTCATTAAAGTGCTATGAACTAGATAACCTATTGAGATCATCTTCCACAACATTCCCCTACACAAAAGTATAGACATTATCCAGGTCATAGTCCAAGAAGAAAACTATCCATATCCTCTAACTCAAATTTAGATCCTTCTGAGAGAATATGTACATGATAATCTAATGGTAATAGATGATGATAAACCATTTACCCATCAGGTAGTGTCTCCACATAATAAATGAAAGGACAACTACTGCTAACTCAAGATGATGGGTCACGTAGTCTTTCTTTTGTGGGCTCAACTATCATGAACCATAAGAAATCAATGTTTTCCCCTGCATCAGGACAAAACAATGCGTGGTTATTGATACATCACATAACACCACATACTCAACACCCTACTCTTGAAATCTCAAAATAAGAGTAGTATTCAAACACTTCCTCAACTACTAAAAACTATCATAGAACATTTTTGTCCACATGAATGGTTGGCCCTTTCATGTCAATGTTTTCTAGAATACTGCTACTCTAAAAATATTGGGTAAAAACCACGGATAGTACCCCGAAAACCAAAGGAAGCTCTTCATCTCAGTAATACTATTGGGTGGTTCCCATGCAAGAACCACCACTATCATTCCATGAATAACAACTACCCCATCCACTAAAATGATGTGTCCCATAATGTGGACCTCTCGTATCCATAATTGAAACTTTGAGAACCTCTAATAATATTAGTGTTAACTGGGTGTGTCCATGACTCTCCTCACATGTATCATTTGATTCTCATCAAACACCAAATACCCATGGATGTCATCAAGGCCACCACAAACCGGTCAATGTATGGGTGTAGTATCCTTTTCGTGAGACCCATGAACACATATTTGCAATATTTCATGAAAAATTACACCACCAAGTACTCATAGTGCCCGTATTGACATCTGAATTTTGTATTTTGTATATCCTTATTTGGTACTTGAATATGGTGATAGCCATATCTGAGGCCTATCTTGGAGATTAATTTTACCTCGATCAACTGATCAAAGAGGTTTTCAATCCTTGGATGTGGATACTTGTTCACCGAGGTCAGCTAGTTTAGTCTCTATAAGTCCACACATAACCTTAAACACTCGCCATCCTTTTTGGAAAAAAAAACTAGGATGACCATGGTGAAACATTGTGTCTCACAAGTTCCTTCCTCAATAAGTCTTCCAAGTATTCCCTTAGCTAAGGAATCTCTATGAGATCCAGCCAATATGATGTTGTAGTTTTATGTGTCATAAATAGTTAAAGATCAATGAAAATTTCTACATATCTGTGAGGAGGTAATCATGGAACATTCTCATGAAATATTTCCACATATTCCTCCACCACATCAGTAAATTGGGGACTCATATAATCCACTACACTAAGGTTCAGGAAGGCAAACTAAAGTGGCATCAGTTCACCTCTCATGTGTGAGTCCATCCTATACTGTATGGGTTTCCTTTTCTTTGAAAAAAAAAGCTCGTTCCCATCATGTTTACACGGAACACACTATTCCTAAAATAGTCAATTTGCTCATGTACTATGGATAATGAATCCATAATAAGAATCAAATTGTATGTCCTCAACCCAACTACCTAGATATCCAAACTGAAACACCTAGATCTAAGATTAAGGTCACACTATAGGTAGTAGTGTGTAGTCATCAAATTCCCTAACATATATGTCTCTAAACGTATGGTTTGAGTCAACATTTCCACCATAATCTTCGATTCTTGAACTTTTTTTTGGGAATAAAATAATGACTAGTAACTGTGTCTATTAAATCTATAGATAAGGTGAAAACACATATATCATACAATGTATCATCCCTAGATACTCGAGATAAAAATCCACCATCATATGATATTAGAATCATCCCCATAAACCAGCTCCCTAAGTCTATTGTGGATCTCTTGGGGGTGGTAGTGGTAACATATCAAAATGTAGACCACCTCCTACTACACATCCATCTCTTAAATTTCTGCTACCCTAAGGATCTTCCTGCTCCATTCATTTTCTTTACATCTGTGGTCACTCAATTTTTTTTAATAAACTATATGATAGGTTAGGAAATCTCTTGATTGATGTCCCTGACCTCAGAATTATTGACATAGTTTTTTCCCTGGCCGATTCATGCTACCCTCAGGTCACCTCATGAAGTACCTGACTTTCTTGAATCATTATGACTACTATCATCTAATTTCTACTGAGGTCTCTGCACCAACCATCTCATTTCTGACATCCAATGTGTGTATTTTGAATTCCAAGGAACACTCAACCACCATGCCTCATTCTAGAACCCCATCATAGGTAGGAACACATAAAGGGGTGATGTTGGATAAGATGTATCTATGAATCCCTTCCTCTGAGGATCAATCCCTGAAGTATCTATTGTGTGTCATATCCAATGAGTTCCTGGAAAGGTTGGTAAACCTTGATAAATACTTAAAAACTGTCATTTCACCCTTCCAAAGATGTAGAAGCTCCTATACATGCCTATCCCTTTTATCATAAGGTGATAAATCCTTTATGAAAAGTTTCTCCTACTATTCCAATTGAATATTCACCTCATCGTAAGATTGGGTATGTAAACCCCACCATTTCCATATTACAACAATTAAACGGCTCAATTCCAGGACTACTATCTGATCAGATTTTTTCATGAATTGATGAAAAATCCACATCACCGCCTCAAAACATTTATCAGCCACCTAGGTGTCAAGATTAGCTTAGAACATGAGGGGTCTCTACTATTTAAAATCGTGAAATGAACTCAAATTGAGCTCCTAACTCTCTTGTAATTTGGGGTCAATGCAATGCACTACAGGTGGTGGTTTGGCAGGTGCACCACCTAGAAGTGTTATCTCATGTACACTTCCATGTATTGATGTCTCGTCACTAAGTGGATTGGCCTCGTGATCATTCAAGAGAAAGATGGATGGGAATTTATGTGGAGACGTCTTGTAATAAAACATGGTGTAACACTGTTAATAGTTTATACCTGGTGAGAAGACATAAGAAGGACATGAGAACACTCTCAAATACTATATGATGAGAGTAACATTGTTTTCCCTACAACCAGTGTCCTCATGAATTGAATAATAAAGTTGGTGTCTAAAGTCTTGGTGTATGGATAAGCTAGCCGCAACACTAACTCTGGAATCCCTAGTCTGAAATATGAACTCAAAACACTTAACATTATTTCCACAAACCAACCTCACAGACTCCCATTCCATAAGTAGAATTGACCCCTCATTGAATACCACTCTGTAATGACCCATCTCAATGGTGAACATTCCATGACTACCCCAATCCTACCTCATATAGGTCAAGGGAAGAAAAAAAATCTTGAGTAGTCATATCTATCAAGTGGGTGGAATTTCCCTAATTACCATTACACATGCACACATCTCCAAGCCATAAACGCTGAAATTTTAAAACACCATGTAAACAATGCACACATACACTAAAATACCAACCACATATTATAATAGTATAAACTGGAAGCTAAATAAGGCCAGCATACATGCCCACCAAATTAAAGATTCTATAAAATAGAGAGCACAAGTTCCAAAAACCCATCAACAGAAGAACCTTCCTAAAGTGTTGGTGTATGATAGCTATCAGAAGCTGTAGGATCACACCTCCTCATTCCTATCTTTCTAAAAACGACCTGGTCATATTCTAAATAGAATATCATCAATGCATCAATCATCTGCACAAGACATGACATGTGTAGGAAAAAAATATAGGGGTAAGTAAAACAATACCCAGTAGGACACCACGAAACAATAAAGGAAAATCCAGAGATGAAATATTATAAGTTAATATTATAGTATTCTCTACATATGAATATGTTTGTAACATAAATACCATGGATATGTAGTTATACTAATAACCAGACCTAATTTAAAGAGGTATGTCACAAAAAATCCCTGCCACATTATTATGTTCGGGGCACAATTGTTTCGGGATAACTCACTCCTCGATCCCGGATATTGTCAGAGACTCTGGTGAAGTGGTGACACTTATTTTGGCCCCACCCAAAAATAAATAAACTAGTCAAAATCATCATATACATATAGGGGATCCATTCTATAGTATTATAATAAACTAATTTGTATTACCCCTCATCATAGGTGATCCTTCGCAGATAATACCATCAATCCTACCAATGTGGCTCATAACGTAGGGGATCCTTTTCAAAGAATACCAACAACCCTATTGATTTAGGTCACTAGTGTTAATACTAACTCCCTACGATCAGAGGTCACGTCAATTACCATAAAACTCCATCCTGGGTGATAAAGGATCGCTCTATTTCCATAGCGGGCTACCACTACTCAATCCGGGACACGGCCTCTAGATCAGACTTCTATCCAATGATTTGGATGTAATACTGTACTGAACCCTCTGTGAAAGAACCAAGGGAAATTCTCCACCTGTATATATCCAAGCTAAAAACACACTATTCAATCTCAAAATGGACACCTTTTTGAAACGTTCCTTGTGCAATACAAGACTCATTAAATGAACCTTCTGTTTGAATGTTATGACAATTTTTGCGAAAAAGTCTGACTCGAGTCAATTTCGGGTTAGACGCGATCTGATCGTCCTAGCCCTGCCTATTGGGACAGGCCCGGCTGAACCCGCTGTGCTTCTAGCCTACAAGACGCAACCCACCATGCTAGTGGAGTGGCTCGGCAGTCCTATTCATCCCATTGTAGGTGCTCTGACCCCCATATCCCTCACGTGGCAAGCCCAGTTACATGCTCCTTGTCACCACAATGTTGCCAGGGAAAACATTATGGAAAATGCATATGTTTCCCTCTTAAGTGGACTTCACCGATGCAGGCTCCACAAGGACCCCATCCATGTACTCCATCACCATCATGGCACTACTCCGGCTGAGGGTTCCCACACGGTCCTGCAGGAACCATCGCCTTACGCCCATCCATCAGTTACACATCTAGCGGTCCATCCACCTAGTACTCTGATTTGTGAAGACCTCATCAGGATGTGTATTGGATATATCCTTGACTACCATGTCAGTGGACCTATTTCCCCTTACACAATACCTGAACCGTCCAGATTCACATCTCTGGTCTCCACTATGTGCCACCGCCTGGTGCCAACACAAGCTGCTTCCTTGGACGATTTCCACCGTGCCTTCCCCATCACACCTCCACACAGTTGTTGTGCCATTGGATCTTTGGTCACGGTATTATTTTCTAGTAATAGAATGCACAATAATCATATTATACTAAAATCATGAAGAATTCCAAGAATATGAAGAAAATAAAAATAATGTGGTTGATTATTGGGAGAGATTAAATTCACATGATTCCCAAAGAATGAATCATGGAATATTTTCATTTATTTGTTAATTTGTTTTGGTTATAATGATTAATGATTAATGAATAATCAAATATATTAATCTCCCCATAAATCCCTAAAAATCAATCTCATCTTTCATGAATGATCGAACCGTGGGTCAACCATTCGTTTGTTGACCAGTGTTCATATTTCGTTCTACAAACAGGGAATAAAATAAATTTAAAAAAACATCTAACCTCTTCGGTTTCAAACAACAATGATGAATGGGGTTGCACTATTTTTTGGAATGATCCTTTTATTTCATCGCATGTTGATCGTCTATCCCAGATTCGGTCATCATTCTCGAAAGAGATATCCACAAATCCACCCCTAGTGATTCTCCACCATTCCCAGGGTTATTCCTCTAACCTGAGGATTTATATAGAAGGTTGATTTTAATGGAAATCATCATTTCATCAATAAAATAATTTATCATTAAATAATATATTGTTCATTACGGACTTTTTAGTTTTTTCCATTGAATAATCGTGTGGACTAAAGTAATTTTAGACCAAGGAAAAACACCACATAATGAACTCAAATGTGGTATAATATTTTCAATCTGAGTCTCATTTAATGAGTTATTAGTATTTAAAAATAAAATAATTTTAATTTATTTATTTGATTTATGATTACGTCCAAAAACAATCATTCACAACATAACTACATTTTTCAATGTTAGGGGTTCCATATGGTAAAGTAGTTGCTCTAAACTCAATGGATCCTTTAGATTTATAATCTAGGAACTCGCATAATATTGATTCGACTTTTTCAAGAAACACTTATTCATAGGCAATTAAAAACATATCATTTTTCAACAAACTGTTTTGGGAACATCATGCATTGGAATCGAATGATGTCTCATCATCTGGTCTCAGAATTTTCCCAAATTATTTCAAAAAATAAATTTAGTAAAATTTGAGTCATTATACTATTTGGGTATTAGTGGATCATTTCAAAAAATCATCCCACATTATTGTGATGATGGATTCGACCTTAGTGGATATTTTGTTGAAATAGAATCTAGAGGAGGTGGTGGGACTACACGTTGTATTGAGGATGATCATTTCTGATTGAGATTCTCATTTTAACTCTATGGTGTTTAGAGGTCTCCATACTGATTTTGTTTCTTAGAAATTCCTTTGTACGTAATTTCATCTACAAATTAATGGTACGATATATCATACCATTCAGACTCTTGAAAACATGTTGCAATATTGTGTCTTTGCATTTTAATTTTCTTGAATGTGGTACCTAACCATGGTATAGTTTTCATAAAAAAATATTTTCCTCTTCACCATCATCGTAGCTCTATTTGAAGCCTTGTATAGTTTAACCTTACATTCATCATAATTCTATGCTAAGGTAAGACATTCATCAATTCATATGTTGAAACTAGTACAAAAAATGATATATATGGTTAGGGTAATTTGTGAGTGAATAAAAGTAGAAAATGTTCATCAAAAATCCTATATCGATCATATGAGGAGACCTCTAAATTCTATTTTTTGGATCATTTATTCTTGAAGGTGACTGATGTCATGGGAAGCGAAAAGTAGGTAATTGGAGTGAGATTCTTCCTAGTTTTATGGGTCTTTCAAGGTGTTGGATCATCTTGGAGCTGTGGCGTATCAGGTTCAGCTTCACACATAGATGAACTGGATAAAATATGTTTTTCATATTTCATATTTCTATTGTTAACATCATGATTAATCTCACATTATTAAATGGTTATTAATCAATTTTTAAATTGATGTGAACATTAATGAGTGCCATATAGATATCTAGGACCACTAGGATAAGGTGTTGCACGAGCATAATATCACCTTGGTTCATGTATTGTGGCAGCATGGTGGAATGGAGGAGTGTACATAGAAATGTGAGTCCCAAAAACAATATTAGTACACTATGTTTTTTTATTATTATATATTATCTTATAAATTTATTCATTTTATAGTTATAGAACATTTTTATTTATGAGAAGGATTTCACTTATTGCTTATTGAGTATTTATCTTTTTTGAGTGTTATCTCCCAATGACTTTGTTTAAGATATGTTTGTGGTTATTTCATAGTATAAAGGCGTTCCTTTTATGAAGAGGATAAGCTAATGTGGTTGTGAGATCCTTGAGATGTATCTCAGGGGGTGGTAGTTTGGAAAACCACTTTTGTTATCCCTATCAAGGATAGTTTTGGATTCATGAGGATAAGAATTTTTTGAGAGGTATCCAATGTAAGGGACTAGATACCTATTGATAGAACCATTTGAATTTTCCCAAATCATCTAATTCTTATAATAGTCTAAGAGGAAGTCTACAGTAGTTTGGTTTTTTCAGGGTATAAACAAGGAAGGATTTCATGTTTTGAAGTATTAAACAACCCAAATAAGGTTTTCATGATAAGTAAAATTTCTGATTTTCAAAAATTAAAAAAATGAACCGGTGATGGATTTTTCTGTTTTAACCAACCTTATGAATTACACAATTTTAAAGGAGATTACACATCATGTAATCCCATACTACCATATGTTTTAAAACACTTTCCAGGAACATGGGTTTTCAATCTATATGGCTTCAGTGACTCTCTCTTGACTCTAAGGGACCTAGAAACCCCTTTTTGATGTCTTGATGATTCCTTCATCAATGATCGATTCCAATATTCCCTCATTCAATCTATAAAAATATATCATGGATCTAATGTGTTTTCTTCCACAATAATTAATCTTTCTCCTAGTCCGACGACCTTTTCCTTTCTTTTGTTCTTTCCATGCAATGGAGTATTATCTCTCATTCTTATAATGGATGTTCTCTAGGTTTTTTATAGTGGTGGTGTCATGGAGTCCTTGGATAGATGATGATCTTGAGGGAGAGGTGATAATAGATATGTTGCATTGAACTGTTCTCATATGAAGAATGTAAGAGATCTTTTTATATAGGGGATTCCTTTCTTCTCTCTTTATTTATGTGTAATCAATGATCTATCAGGATTTATACCCCTATATCACTATTAAATTGAACTAATTTATTATTTGAACTATGTTAAAAATGATATCAATCTCATAGTGATGTTTTAGGTTTGTATAGTGATATTATTTGTCCACTTGATTTACTATATTTTGATATCTATGCATTGATTTGATAAGAAAACTGGTCTCAATGAAAATTGGTAATAAACATAAAGCTTTAATTTATTGATAATTAACTAACCTATGGGATTTAAGTGGCATTTTTAATGAATATAGTTTATGTTGTTTCAATTTGATGATAATCAAATTGATGAAGATATGCATGATGAGTTAAAAAGGTTAATGAACGTGAAACTTGTTTATTATTAATGATAATTGAATTAAATTCATTTTAAATTAATTGTTTAATTAATTTGAGATAGCTTGTGATGTCCTATTGTTTAGGTTTCCCATAGTTGGAACCTATTAATAATGAATCAGTTAATTAAATATGGAATAAAATCTATTTGTTTAATAAAAGATAATTCCTTTATAGTGAATGAGTTTACCACATTCCTGTAAGGCCATTTTCCTTATGTCTTAGAGTCTTGATAGCATGATGTGTGTGAAGCCTAAATGCCTTGTTTTTAGGGATATGATCTCTATTTCTATGTTTTTTTCCTACTTCTTATGATATCACTAAGCTTAAAGCTATGTTGTAGTATTGGGGATGGGGGTCCCTATTTATTGAGGAAACAATTGATTCCTAGAGTGGAATATGCATTAGTTTAATCATGTGGGTGTCGGGGATGAGACTGAGGTTGATGGTATGGGTTGATGTTGTGATTACCCATTAATATGATAGTTAGACCTGTTTTTGAATCTGTTGTATCATTAGTTTTTATTCGTTCCCCGATGCTTGGGGCATATGGTTTTGGTTCTCTCATTCTATGTGAGTCAAAGATAATAAGGGCATGGAATGTTCTTTTCATTATTCATTTCTTAATGTTGGAATATTATATTATCATTCAATAGGTGGTGAATACTCAATGGGGTTTTCATCTACTCAACATGTTGAGCATCATTTTTTTGGTAGCATATTATGTTTTTCTAGAAAACCTGAAAATATTTAATGTTTTAATGTTTTAAAATATGTAAATAAATGTTTTACACAAGGGTTAGAATCTTGTTAGGAATAAATATTGAGGCTATGATTCAGAGAAGTCTTGGAATCTATTTTCTTGTACCTTTTGGGAATGGATATTTGTTGAAATGTAAATTATATGTAATGTGGAAATTTTCATGGTTAATTAATGATTAATGAATTAATAAAAATAAATTTCAACTGATAAAAGGGGATAATGTTACTAATGTATCTCTTTAAATGGTTGTGTTCTTATAAGATATCATGTCTTAATAGTGGAAGTAGAGAGTCCATGAGATTGTTTATATAGTTGAGTCTAAAACTATGATATTTCCATATTTTGGTTGGGAACTATTTTATACCATGTAATTTTTTTTATATAATCTACTCCACCCTATTGGTTAGGTAAACTGACACCATGGGGATTTAGAGAAATGGGGGATGTTTTCCTTAACATCTAGGGGAGAGGATGGACGACTAACTACCCCTTTGGTCATTCCATCCTCTCCTGGTTGATACATGTTCTTGTATGAAAAATGATTAGATTTTTTCCATATATGTGTGAAGTGGGTTGTAATGTATTGTGTTTATTTCACACATATATATTTTCGATATATTTTCCTAATAGATACTATAGGTATAAAGTGTATTTGATATGATATATTGATGATCGTTACTCAGGGTATGGGCTATAATGGATTGAGTTATAATACATGATATATGTTACTCATTAATCATATTTCGGTGGATCTTAGAAACAACATGGTCACTTTTGGATATTTTTATATGGTGCTTATTGTGCTATAAGGTCCACGTTCTAGAACTTCTCCTAGGTTAATGTAGGTAATCTGTTTTGGTGATAGATTCTTAGGACGAGCGATGTTGGGGAAAAATTGCAAACTCGTTGAGATGTGGTGATGTGTATCGTTGATATTATTTATTATATTATATAATCTTTTGTGTGATACATGTTGAGAGTATCCACGATGATTATGTTAATATAGTATAGAATATTAGATAATGGGTTATTTTCACTTGTTGTTCACCATGTTTTAGCATGCTTTCTTTACTTTTAAATTGGTGGCTCTAAGAAGAATCCCACTGAGTATACCGTAATGATCACCCGACATTATATAACATGTTTTCATATTAGTTGGTGACGTCTTGGGATATGGGTGGTTACTACTAGCCTTTGGGTTGTAGGTGCTCTTTATGCTTTAGGGTTGCTGTCATCTTCAATTTTCTTTTGGTACATGTAGATTCCCTATAGAGTTGTAGTAGTTTCTATATTTCATTAAATATTTACAATTTTTATCATAATTTATATTGTAGTCTAATAAATATTTGGTTGGATTCGATCTTATCTCTCTCTTCTTCATGTGTTTATATTAGAGGGTAATGCCTCCCATCTGTATGTTTATTATACCCTCGATGCTAGTCACCAGCCCGGGTCCTATAGGTGGTGGGATTCAGGGGTCACAATCACTCTTCTCCCATTTCTGACCTTGTAGGTGAATTCTTTATAGGGAGGGGGTCATGAAATATTGGTATAAGATTTTAGGATGAGGGATTGTATGGATTTTGGAGTTAGAAACATGTGAAGTTTGATGATTTGGTAGATGGGGGACCAGTTGAGAAATGAGTATTTAGGTACCCATATGATTTGATGCATGGACCATTAAACTCACTATGGCTACAAAAATACGTGACTGTAGTTTTAGGGTAGATTCCATGTTAATGATCATGAATAATTCTTTTTTGTGCCTGTGTGTTAATGGGTTGACCTCGGGATATATTAACCTAAAATGAAAAAATTTAAACAATTGATTAATGTTTATGTCTTCCATTTTTTAGATTTAAGATCTCTAACCATCATTTCATTTAAACATATTTCTCCACATTGACATCCTCATCACGTTCACATTGAATATGTCTAGCAGGCTACACCAGTAGATCTCTACAGGGTAGAGGATGATAAAGGCGACACATGGCGGAGGATGATCCTATAGTATTAGTGCCATTGTCTTCAGAGGTATGAGGGTTCGTTTTTAGATGCGGTCACTAAAGACTAGTTGTATGAGGTTTAGATATATTTTTGTATTATATGTTCATGGAAGGAGAGTTGTGTATCATTGGATATAAAGATATTGTCTGGGATAGAGAGGTAGTGGTTATTCTTGTTCCTCAGAGAATATGATTATTGTGTTGTCTCGTGGTTAGATGTCAAAAACCAGTTTAGAGCCATGTATCATTTTTAGACTTTGAAGGCTGCATGTCGAAAAGGGAATCATACTATTCAGTATAAGAGCTCCAATGTGTGAGATTATGGACTAAGATTTAGGAAACATTTGTGATATTTTTATGACATATTGCTGGATGAAGAGGCTATGGTGGAGGCATTTCGATGATTCATTACATCTAGAGATCCATAACTATGTCACCACATTTATGCTAAAGATATTCCTTGATGTTTTGATGAGAGTAGAGGTAGTCTATAGGAAGTTAGTTAGAACCCAATCTTCATAAGAGAGGAGTCGTTAGGATTCCCCATGATGTAGAGCTATGGTCTGGGTTTCACATTTTTCATGATAAAAGAGCGTACGATCAGTCGGGGAAGGTCCCATCCATCAGTGTTTCATTTCACTAGGGGTGATTTGTTTAAGACCTATGACAATGGATCATACTCATGATTTTCAAATGGAGGCCGGTGTAATCAGAAGCAGGAATTCTTTTCCTTTCTAATAGGTTAGAATCTTCCATTTGTTATGCTTCAGGTTCCTCCGTTTAGGATGTTACAGTTGAGGTAACGGTATTAGTTTGGTCTAGTATGGGATCAACAATGTGTGGTAGGAATATTATTACCTCAAGACAGTCCCCATCCATTGAGAGAAGAGAATTCCTTTGTTGGTGGTCATCATCATTGTCAATGAAGTAATGGAGGAGGGTGTAGTTAGTCTCATTCTTTAGCATTGCTAGCAATAGGAGAGCTAGACTATGACTGAGGTTATATTTTTTTCTTTTATACTTCGTTGCATGACTTTTTTATCTAAGATTGTTTCACACCTCTATATAACCCTCCATTTTCTATGCAATGAGAGGAGAAGTAGAGACTTCCAGTCCCCTTGGCGTTAACTAGGGAAGTTGGAGGTCGGGCTGACTAGTATGAATTATATAGTTATTGTGAGCTATTGTTGGGGTAGCACCCATCATGGAGAGATTTCCTATGATTACATATACAACAATATGACGTGATCCTCAACATGGAATGGTTTCATTTAGTGTAGTCTTTCATGGAAATTTTCGTAAGGAAAGTTGTTTTATTTGAGTTTGACGGTGATCCAACATTGTTTTTTGGAAGGTAAGTCACTCAAATGTTTGAGATGAATGTCCTATAATTTACATGCATGATGGCTAAGATGATTTTGAGTTCCTATGAGGATAAAACATTGGTGGATCATAAAGTAATTCAAGGGTTCCATTGTGTCATTCAAGGGGGGTTTTTAGCGTTACCCCCATGACGAGAGATTGAGTTTGTTATCAAACTAAATCTAGGCGTATCTCCAATATCAATGTATCTTGAAAGGTTGTAAATTTATGATTTGTGAGAGAAACTTGTATATATTGATGGTTTTATATTGGATGGTATTGTTTTTTCATGTGTATCACCGTGTGGTGCACCAATTTTGTTCATGGAGAAGGCTAATGGTATTTTGAGTTAGTATATCGATTATAAACACTTGAACCAAGTGAAAGTGAAGAACCACTACCCTCTTATGTGGAATGGTGGTTTGTTCAATCAACTAAATGGTGTGATTTGTTTCTCTATGATCAATTTGTGGTAAAGATATCATTAGATTCATGAGGATGACGATATCTCAAATAATACATTCCATTATCCTGATGGAAAATGCATGTTTTTTGTGATTTCATTCGGTGTAAAGAATGATCTAGATGTGTTTATGGAGTCGATGAAAAATGTGTTCCATGAGTTTCTAGATAAGTTCATAGTGGTTTTCATCAATGAAATCCAAGTATACACCATATCTGAGGAGGATTATGTAGAGAATCCACATGCTCTTTTGGGAGTTCATTGCAATGAGAAATTGTTTGGGATGTTTCTGAATTGTAGGTTTTGGTCTCGAGAAGTCAATTTCATGGGGCATGTTTTTTCCCACAAGGGAGTAACTATGGATCCATAGAGGATAAAAGTGGTTTTGTTTTGGTAATCCCTTGGGATAGTGATAGATATTAAATGTTTACATGGTATGTCAGGTTTTTATATGAGGTTCATAGCTGATATCTCTTAGGTTTTGAGTCCCCAAATAACATTAGAATGAAAGGATTAGGAGTTCATTTTGGACTAGTCATTCTCAAGTGGATTTTGAGTATCTAATGAAGAAGTTTGTCATTGATATAATTTATTATCAAGAAAAAGGAGTAGTTCAATTCAAGGTTTTCTCTAATTCTTCATGTCTTGGGTTGGGTTGTGTTCAGATGAATCATGGATTGATCATTTCTTATGGTTCTTGAAATCTATATTCTCATTTACATAACTATTCCACCCATGATTTTTAGTAGTCATCGGTGGTGTTTTCCATTATGTTGGGGGACATTACTTCATTGGTGAGTGCATTGTGGTCCTCACCGATCACAAAATCCAAAGGTATGATTTCTCCTGGCATGACATGAACTGACATATATGTTGGTGGATGTATTTCACGAAGTATTATAATATCATAATTTTAAATAAACCTAAAAATTTAAATTTTGTGGACGATGCATTGAACATGAATTCGCGTAGTGATGTAGTTCATGAATTAGGTGATTCTCTGATGCATATTTAAGAACATTAAGTGACAAAAATTCCTTTGGAATATGTTGGGGGAAGAGGCTATCATTTCTAGATTATGGTGTAATCATCTCTGGTGTTATATGTTGAAGAGTCCTGATTGGGGGATCCTGATGTAGTGGTATGGAGAGACTGAATTGTTTGTGATTAGGCCCCTGTTGGTTAGTCTAAGGAACAAGAACAATGGTTATTGTTTTGGATAAATATTGTCATTCCATTGGATATGTGTGAGTCAGTTATTATATAATTAAGTATATCATCCATAGTGGTACGTCCTAGCATGAAACAATTGTACTAAGAATAGAGTAGTATGTTTTGGTGGTTTGGGTTGAAGCGTGCAGTTGCAGAGTTGGTTTCTCAATGTTTGTTCTTCCAAAAGATGATGGTAAGGCACTGTTTTCCCAATGGTCTTCTTCAATGATTTTATATTCCTTAGTGGACGTGGGAGGATATCTCGATGGAATTTGTTACTAGTTTACCTTGATCAGTGGGAGGCTATGATGATAAATGGGTGGTAAGGTATTTTTTGATGAAATAATATCACATTATAATGATCAAGGAGTCTTGATCAATTGATTTTTTATCAAGGCGGTATCAGGAATAGGTGGTGAGACACCATGGGTTCCTAAGGATGATAATTTCCAATCAAGATCCTCATTTTACCTCTAGGGTTGAAGTGGTCTCCATCATTCATTTGATTTATAGATATAACATAGCATATATTTTCATTCATTGAATGTTGTTTAGAAAGTAAAAACCATCAACAATCTGGAAGACATGTAGCACAATTTTGTCCATGATTTTGGAGGTTTGTGGATGATAAACCTACCCTTGGAAGATTTTTCTTACATTAATTGGTTTCACTCCACTATGAGCTTTCCAATATTTGAATCCTTTTATTCCAAATCTACCATTCTCAATTGTGAAATATTGGGGTCATTGTATCAGTAATTCAAGGGTTGGCACTCGTACAGAACATTCCCGATATGGTTCGGGTAATTCATGATAGGATGAATATAGAATAGGATCATTATAAATTCTACATTAATCATAGGAGGATAACTCTAGAGTGCGATGTTGTGGATGTTGTGTTCATGGAGGTGAGTCCCCATTGTATGAATTGAAGGTTTGGTTGTTGGATTAAGTTTTCTCCCCAAATTTTGGTCCCCTCATATTGTTTTATCGTATTGGAGTAGTGGTATATTGTGTTGCACATTTTCTGTAGATGATCTACGTACACGATTTTTTCACCTGTCACATCAATGTCGGTATATTCATAAAGACTCTCACATCATCAATTGGTTTCAGATCAATGATGATGATGATTCACTGATGGAGGAATTACCTATATATATCAAGGACTGCCAGTAGATGGTGTTTCATGGGCATGATATTTATGAGTATCATGTCTTGTGGCACCATGGTGTAATGGTGAAGTCTACATGGGAACATGATTTAAGGATACAAGATCAATACCCTATGCTATTTGATGTTTTTCTCTTATCTTGTAACATTGTTCATTTGGTTGTTTAAGACATTTCCTTTTTATAAGCTGAATCTCTCTTGTTTATTGTTGTTTCTATCTCAATTTTGACATGTAACTCCCTCAATAGAATGTTTAAGAGCTAGTTTTGGTTGTTTCTTGGTTTCATATTGTTCTACTGATGAATTTATTGAGCTATTGTGGTTGATAGATCCATGGGAGGTATGTTGTAGGGGATGTTTGGATAACACCTTTTTTGTTCTGTCATAGGGTTGGGTTTGGATTCATAGGAATTAGAATGTTTTCAGAGGTATCCTATGTAAGGTCACAGATCCACATATATTATCCCCTTTGATTGTTCATGAGGTTTGGAGAGCATAGAAGAGGCTTAGAGGGTGTATAGTGTATTTCGGTTTCTAGATGCTGAATTTAGAGTATTATCTCATGTAGTGAAGAGTTAGATGATTTGAATAAGGGATTCAAAACAAGTAATATATTGGGTATTTAATAACAATTAAATTAAATATATAATTAATATTTTGGTGGAAACTGTCCCTGACGCATTACACAATGTGAAATAAAATTAATCATTATGTAATCCCCCATTGTTGTATATTTTATAACATTTTTAGGTGCATTGAATTTCAAATACTATGGATGTAGTGACTCTCTCATCACTCTATTCAACCTGGTGACCCCTCTTACATGTTTTGGGTATCTGTTCATAAAGGATCAATTCCTAGCTTCCTTCATTCGATCTGTAATGGTCCACATTCAATCAAAGGTGAAAATTTCCTCTATTCATGAGGTTTATCATGTTTTGATCTCTTTTTCCATCTACTATTATTTCTAGGTTATATAATATGATATCTCATGATTCTAATGGGGTTTTTATCAATTTTTGATTGTGGAGTGGTGTCATGGCATCCTCGAATGGCTAAAAATCTTGTGGGAGTGGTGATTAGAGATCTGTTGCATTGAACCATTGTCATTATAAGAACATCAGCAACAATTTAAGGTACGGGATTCATTTATTCCATATTCATCTAAATTCAATCATAAATCTAGTAGTATTTATCCCCATGGATCACATTTAAATTGAACTAATTAAAAATTTGAATAGTATTAATGAATTGGTATTGATTTCATAGAGATGGTGATGCATTGTAGCGTGAAAATGGTTTGGACTCTTCATTTTCTAGAAAGAGTGATATCTATTACATGCTTGTATTCTCATTTTTTTATTGATATAATTCGTAAAGAATTTATATCCAAAATTAATATATAATTAACAAAAGAATAAAATTTTGGAGTCATGTATAATGAATTTGGATATTTATGATCCAATTTTATGATAATCAAATGAATGAAGATATGTATGATTAATTGAATTGGTTAATAAACATAAAGCATATTGATTCATTTTTTTGAAATAATTAAGGAATTGTTAAATTAATTGTTTAATTATTTTTTTATATATTGTGAGAGATTGTTGTATAATATTCTTGTATATGGAACATGGAAATAATGAATTAGTTAAATCAATTTGGAATAAAAACCATTTGTGTGATAAATGTTAACTCCATGGTAGGGCCTTCATTTAATGGTTGATTTGAAGGAAAAGTAACTTATTCTGTGGATCCATGGTGGAATTGTGTTAATAAAGGTTGAATTCCTCTCTCTATGGCCATGATCTTGGTTACTATGTTTGTTTCCTACTGCTTGTGATATGGATGATCTTGGAAGGCTGTTGTAGTATGTTGGGTAGGGGGCTAGTTATTGTGGATGTAGTTAATTACTAGAGTAGTTACATGCATTTGTTTATTAATGTTGGTGTTGAGGAGTCAACTAGGTTGATGGAAAAGGTTGAAGTTGGTATTACCCAATTATATGAAAGATGGATGCTTTTTTGAATTTATTATATGATTATCTAATATAATTTCCCTAATTCTTGAGAAAGATGGTTTTGGTTACTCTCCTTCCATGAGTGGTGATGACGTGAGGGTATTCCATGTTCTTTCTTTGTTTATCTCCTCATGGTTGGTTGAGTCAATTCTCTACTATTGGTGGTGAATACTTGATGTGTAGTTTATATAATCACTATTTTGTGCCCCTTATATTCAGTATCATAAAATGGATTTCTACAAAACCTAAAAATTTGTAGTGTGGTAATATTTTTAAATAAATGAATAAAATTTTCAACCATGGGTTTAGAGCATGATGGGATTAGATGTTGAGGATATAATTTAGAGATTTCATAGACTTAGTTTACTTCTTCCTAGAGGGAATATATTATTATTGAAATGTTAATGGAATGGAATAAGGAAATTTTAAATGTTAAATAGTTATCAATAATGTAATTAATGTAATGAAATGCTTAAAAAAAGTGAAAAACTAACATTAAGTATATCTTCAAATGGTTTTGTGTGTATAGGATATCTAGCCTTAATAGTGGTAGCCCAAAGTCCAAGAGATGTTAGCTTCAACTGAGTCTAAGAGTAGGTTATTCCCATAGTGTGTTTTTGAGTTATATTATATCATGTACTTTTCTTATTTCTATATTTTTATCCACCCTTTTGGTCAAGTAAAATTTCACCTTGGGGATAATGATTCCTATTGGGTGTTTTCCCCAAAATTTCAATGGGAGGATGGATGGATGACCACCCCCTTTGGCCACACTCTCTTCTATTGGTAGTTACATTTGATTGTATGAATAGTGGTTAGTTTTCTCCATATATTTGTGTAGAGGGATATAATCGATTGTGATTTTTTATCATATATATATTTTAGATATAGTTTCCTAGGGGATACTATACATATAACTTGTATGGGTTTTGATGGTTTGAGGTTCCTTACTTGGTTCATGGGTTGTATTAGATTGGGTTTTAAAACCTGATATATGATACACATTATTTGAGATACGGTTTATCACCAAACTACATGGTTACATTGAGATATGTATATGTGGTGGTGTGTGGTGCATATGGTGCATGTTGCGTCACATTTTATAAGTGTCTACGTGCTATCTATTTTGGAGAGGAATGCTCAGGATGTGTGATGTTGGGGAAAAGTGGAAAACCAATTGCTAAGGGGTAGAAGGGTACCCTATAAATTCCTTATTTTATTATATTGTCGTATATGTGATACTTGGTTAGAGTAGTCATGGTGAGGATGTGATCGTTATATACCTATTTCGATGAAGAGTTAGTTTTACTTATTATTTACAATGCTTTATCATGCTTTGTTTACTTTTTCATGAGAGGATCCATGGAGGATCATTCTGATTATGTAGTTATACTACCCCTACATCATATAAACTATGTTTTAGATCAGTTTTATCATGTTGGAGATCAGGATGGTTGGGGATTTGGGATGTAATCGATTGTGGTTATTTCGATGAAATTACATATTTTCACATTTGATTTTCTTTTATATTTTAGTATGAGACATAGATAGTTGTTTTTTTACATTTCCCCATCTCCCTTGTGTGTCTCTTTTATATGGTAATTCCTCCCATGTTAATGTTTAATATACGCTCGATGTTTGTCACCATCTCGGGGCCTACTAAAGGTGGGACTCGGGGGGTCACTATTTTCCTTATACCATTGCATGCAGAACAGGTGTAGAATTTGTGGGGATGGGGTGACATATTTATCTTTAGTGGATTTTCTATATTATATAACTGGGAACCAATGTGATATAACACCTTAAAGTGTACAAAAACAATGAATGAAACAAACTCCTATGACCAAACATTCACTTTCAATGACGATGATCCGCCTTTAAGAACGCAAGATATCAAACATCCAACTAAAAAGGTATCATCTAATGATATTCACAGGACATATAGTTATCATTGTATTCTTTAATTCATTTTATGATTACCTATATTATATAAAATAGATTCTACACTAGTTTATTCTTGTGAATTTTTTCCTCTCCAAGCCTAGTCTACTGTAATAGGGAATGTAATTTTTATCCATACATAGTTTCAAATTATTTCATACCTATAGTGGGTAAAAAACTATTATTGTAATAAAATTAACTAACGGAAGTTGCATCATACACAAACCTCTAAACACCATTAAAAAATAATGAATCATGTTCTTGAGAGGTTTGATAGTTCCCACTATTAGACCATTTTACTTTAGTTGAAACGTAGTGTCTCGGCATAACTATGAGAAAAAATGATTTTGGGGACATCTACACACCCTAGAGGTAAAAAATTATCTTGATATATTATTATTATCCTTGGGGGTCCATGGAGTCTCAGAATATAATCTAGATAAAAGCTTAAAAACTCCAAAAATCATGACTCCATAATTGATATAATGTGGGTTGTTTTCCTCAAATTATCAACAATCACACATATAGCATGGAGGCCTCATTTAACATGAGCTAAATTGGAAACTATGTTCATCAATATTTCCTCCCACTTCCATTGAGGATAAAATAATGGGTGCATAAAAAACCATGAACACATTTATTAGCCTTTACCTAATGGAAGAATATATAATGAGAAAAAAACTATAATAGAACACCTCAACCCAATCCACCTCTACTGAAGACACAGTGGATCGTATTTCTTCTTAATGGTCTGATGTACATACAAGTGAGAGATATGAATCTCAAGGATAAATATCTCTTCAACCAAAAATATAATGAAAATCCTTATCTCATACAAAACTCAGTTCAAATCATCATGATACAAACCATAATGGGAATCACCTAAAATAATTGGTCCCTCCAGTCCTCCCCATCAAAATACCCTATTTGGGAATCTAACACCTTATTCACCACATATGACTAAATTTTCATCTGAATATGAAAACCTCTACATCCAAACTATAAAATATCAGAATTTATCACCAAGAGTTCATCCATCACTCAATGATTATCTAGATACATGAATCTCATCATTATGTGACTTCTTTGTCAGCTCATCTACTAAATAATTACCCATTCAGGGTGTATAGAAAATATCAAAGTCATAATCCTACAATAATTCTATCCATTTTTATTTTCAAAATTTAACTTCATGTTGGGATAATATATACCTAATTATCTTATGAAAAAAACCACATATTTCTCTCTAATGAGATAATGTCACAAAAACTTCAAGAAAAGGACTAGTGTAACAATCTTGAGATCACAGGTGGAATAGTTATGCTTAACGGAGAATAATTGTTCAGACCCATTTGAAACCAAAAATATCTATTGAATCATAACACAAACCAATCCATGACTTGAATAATTTTATAATAACTCAATTTAAACAACCTATTATAGAAATCAATGTACTAGAAAAATGACCTACTTCCCTATAAGGTAAACAGAATATTACTTCCACAGGGAAGTAAAAATGAATTCCTTACCCTTCATGGTCATTGTTGTTATATATGTTAAAGGATCAAAAAAATCAAATTATATCCTTCAAGGAAAAGAAAAATATACACCTCCACAAAAATCAGGATGGATTACAAAGAAAACAAATACAACTATAATTGAATTATAAAATGAAACTCCTTTCTGGGAAATAAAACTAATAATGAAATGAACTTCATGAACCCAAAACTCAAACATTGACAACATCCGAAATAGTTGTTGATGATGATGAAATCCAAAAATGGGATGATAATTTTTTATTTACCACCCCACATAAATGGATTACAAAAAAATTATATTAATGAAAATCACTTTGAGTATATCTAGAATCCCCCGAAACACTATGCTCATCAATTCCATGAACAATTATAGAATATATTCCACATGAAACTGAACCAAAATGACCTACTAATTCCCATTATGACATTGGAATGATATTATTAGAGTACCACCATCCATCACCAAAATAAAATGATATCCTGACCACTAATCAATCTTATAGAACCAACTAACTCCATTCATATGATCGAATAATTCGTCAATCCATAGAATCGAATTTTGGTTTTCCATTATTTCATGAATTAGGTGATGATAATCAATAAAATGTTTCAAACTACCATTGAAAATCATTAATAACAAAATGGTCACACTATATCATGACAAAATGAGAAAGCAAACACAAACTGCAATAGATCATCGTGTCACAATCAGAACTCTAGAAACATTTAACTAACCATCCAATATATAGACATTGTTATTGGAGAATTACATCAATTTAGATTGATCCCAAACATGATATTTCATTAAGGGGGAAATTATACAAGCCCACCATTATTGAAGTTCATGTAATAATTAACAAACTATGGAAACACCATCAGCTAAACATTATAGGAACTCAATATCACTTTATCCAATAAGGAATACAAGGAAAAAACATGATTTAATCCCATCACAAGGTCTTAATTTCGAATGAACTATGGTGTGCCTCCATCATCAGAAATAAGAAGCCCAAATTATCTCAAAACCCCCACAATAGAGTAAATTTAATACATCCAGTGCATACCAAGGATGATTTTTTGTGGTTATATCTATAAAAATAGGTTATCTAAAAAATATATGTTCTTCCCCAGAACTAGATCACCATATTTAAAAAAATCAGAAAAATAAGATCTTCCTCTACCTAATTTACTCTACATAAAGGGAATTGGATGTAATTCCACCTCAAGTCAATTAAAATTTCCTATGTTATGATTTTTGATGTATTTTATATATCCCTAAATAGGCTAGTCATGAAACTGTTTAGAAAATGTGTAAAGGGTAACTGGAATGATGTTGGGTTCACTAAATTATAGAAATGATAAACAATGAAGCTGAATTTTGCCACTATGACCCAGACAATGACCACCTCACCAATTTTTCTAAACTATATAAGTATGTGGTGCATCTCAGGTTTGTCCTCTTCATTCAACGACCCCTACCTACTGATCCAATTATGAAGCATCATGATAATTCTAAATCGCAAAAAAAATCCAAAATGGAGGAACATAATGTGGAATACCTAGTTCACACGTCCTTATGTGAATGGTTGAGCACTCTCATAAATTATGAATACAACCTTGATAATAAAAAAATCACCTAATCCCATATCAATGGTATGAGAGAAATAATCCTTAATGAAATGAGATGGTGAAGGCGATGAACAACACTCACCTGACTAGAATACTTTTCTAGGTAACTAAGTACCCTAGACCACATCTCCACTTTCTCAAGAATACTAATGGCTCCTCATTTAAAAATATGTATCTTTTCCTACCATCCCCTCAATGAACTCTTCTTTAGTTAAATCCTTGAGATATATAAGTAGCATAAATGGGGTAACATTGAATAGGATCTAGAGACATTAATAATTTTCAAAATACCTCTCCTTATCCTCCTTATCTAGAAATAGGTTTTATTCATGTCACATTTTGGTCATAAAATGTATCCCAAATTCACATCGGTTTGAAATCCTCCATTGAAGGGTATGAAACTCTGGAAACATTCCACATTTTTCATCGATGAATAAAATAATTAGTGAACCTAATACAATAATATCTCAAATGATACCTCTAAGTCTTAATGATATATAAAGAATAATGTCGTACATTGCCTCCCTTCTTAATGAAACATCATCATAGCACATGTGTCTTAAAAAAATATATGTAATTTAATTAAAACTGAAACAACTAGAAATGAATATTTATGTGATAAAATAGAAATCATGGATGTGACCCCAATGACAAAATTTCTCTTGAAAATCCTCGAGCCAATAATATTTAATTATAAAACATTTGACCAGTTACAATGACAACACATCCTACAAGTCATAGAATAGACACATAGAATTTTGAATAACATTTCAAAGCAACTACAATGTAGCCTCCTAACTCCACATCATGGTGGTTTTCACCTAGGTACATCAAATTGTACAACTAACTTCCATGCCACATGTAGATACCCCATCTTGACTTACATGAGCATTAAATTACTTTTGCGGAAAACTTAATACATGACAAAAACAGACGCCCAAAGACAATATTGGTTTAGTGTCTTTGGAAACTCAGACCATAATCTTCTAATCATGGTAAAAAAATCTACAACAACTCCCATAAATATATTCCCCTTTTGTTTTCATACCTAAAACCTTACTCTATATCCTAGGGAAAATAAAACATAA
Source organism: Viscum album (assembly GCA_963277665.1). Lineage (NCBI taxonomy): Eukaryota > Viridiplantae > Streptophyta > Magnoliopsida > Santalales > Viscaceae > Viscum > Viscum album. The sequence continues at coordinate 927,733,951 of OY728140.1, read as the reverse complement.
AAAGTGTGAGCTCAAATTCTCAGTAAGTGTAGAAATTCAAAACATAAAACATTCCATTAACATTTGAACGTAAAAACATGAACATAAAACCTAAGTAATGACATAAATATTGGCAGTACATAAGGCAGAGATCATAAAGGAACCTTAATCATGATAAAATAAAACATTTAATTTGGGGAAACCATTATGAAAATGATATGATTTCCATAGTATCAAAGGCATTTTTCCCAAGACCATCATAGTGGACAAATTCCATTACTGAACCGAGTTTACTTGCCATTCCTGCCCTGTATTACTGAACTAGATTTTACTTGTCATTCCATCCATGTCTATCTCATAAGATATAAATCATTACCCAATGCATTGGAGGGAGATATATGTCCCACCCATCTCATAATGAAATCATTCTTATGTGTTCAATAATATAAACATAAATCATTCATCATAATCAAAAGAATAAAATGGGTTTCATAATCATCATCCCATCATAACATAATCCATATAAAACAAATGGATATCATTTTATCATAAGAATAATCAAACCATTTAAATAATAGATACATTATACCTCAAACATAAACATACTAAATAATTTCTTCTTAGAGGGAAAATAGTTTTGATAAAACACTTGAAATGAATTTTTGAGGAAAATATCCTTTCTTCTTCAAAATCATTTTCTTTTCACAAAATGCCACGCAATTTTAAAAGAAAAGGATTTTTTTGAATGTAATCATGAAATATTGTACAGGAATCCATATTTAAATAAGGTGTTATGAAACCATAAAAACCCGTTCATGCTGAATAAGCTAAAAACAATTCTTCTCATACTTTTACTGGAAAAGTCAAAAAGTACATCATATGGTAAATAAAAGAAAAATTCCATCCATACCATGTGGTAAAATTAAACCATGTGTAAAAATGAATTTAAACATAAATGGAAGAATATTAAACATTTTATGAAAGTATTTTTAGAAGACATGGACATGGATGATAAATATAACCCTAGTAAATACTTACGAATAAACTATCTCGGATAAAAATGAGATTGGAATAATTATCCCTTACCTTATGTCCAATTTCTTCTATATGTGTTTGAGACACCTGTATAGTGGGATTAAACATATTATTAACTTTTAAAAGAACAATAATAATATTTATGATATCATATATGATTCAATTACGACTTTATATTACCCGTTCATTAGTCAATTCAATGTTAAAGCAACGTTTTGGGTAAATTCATTTCATTGATAGTATGTATTTTGACTTGTAATTATTCATATGATTACATAGATCATTATAAATTAATTCCAGAATGTAAAACATAACTTATATATAGTATATATTCAGAATATTAATATATATAATAGATCGATAAATCGAATGAAATACACCGTTCATGGAGACAGTAGGTGTACGTACACATAAACGTTGTTTTCATTTCGTTATTGAATTGAATGGAAGGAAGTAAATAATATATACATAAATCATGTATCATTATTATGTCATATATTTCATTATTATTTATTATATATACTTTATAATCATTTTGGAATGGTTAACATGGAGAATGAATCTCATTGCATCGTGGATACGGTAATACGTACGTACGCATGAGCGATGATATCATTCCCATAATTATTGAATGGAATTGGATTGAATGATATAATATCTCAGAAATAATATGATGTTATAATAATAATATATCGTTATTATTTCCACCATTATACCCATCCATGTATGGTGGTGGTGGAAAAACAGATTACACCATGGCATGGAGACGGTAAGTTGTATGTACGGATGTGTGGTGATTTCGTTTTTCGTAGGATGGATATAAGGTGAAATATGGTTATTTAATATTTATAATAAAATATCATTATATTGGCGATACTGATTTTATTCCTTTATAATGAAACAACTAAATAAGTGAAATTATAAGAAGAAATAAACATTAAAGAATCTGTATAAGAGATTACCTCTTCCTCAATGTGCCTCTTTTAAACTTCCTCTTATGGCACTAGTTTTGGTATTTTGAGAATACAAAAACCACTATAATATAACTATAGAGTTTGAGAAGGTAAATGGGAATGTTTTTTCTGAGTATTAAATCTCAAAAATGGTGTGAAGTGTAGAGATAGGATGTTCCCTTTTATAAGGGAGTAGAGGGGCACTTTTGAAAACTTCCAAAATATTAATTTATAATAATCTGAAATACGACTTAAAACCTTCCAAAGTGACTCCAATATGAATATTAGATAATATAGGGTTGTTTTATCATCAAACAATCAAATTTAAACATATTTTTATTTTATTTTAATCCTTCTCATTTTTATTTATCGTTATTTAATCTATTTTATTTTTTTGTAGTAATAATATTATAAATTTTAAATTTTTATAAATACTTACTTATGTGATGTAAATTGGCCATAATTGGATACTTATGTCATTTTAGACCATATAAATTTAATTTTATAATTTTTAAATATTTTTTTGATTTTAAAACATTTTAATAAATGTTGTTTTTATAAAATATCAATAGTGTCAATTTATAAAAAATTCATTTATTCGAATTTAAATAAAATCCACACAGAATATATTTTCTAACCAAAATATTTAATATATTAATAACATATCATATTTTTCTATCAAATTCTTGGAGCCCATTAGTTAGTTTATATAGGATTTATTTTAATATTTTTAAAACCATTTATTAGATATTTCTCTTAATAAAATAATTACTACAACATTTTTTTTTAATTATTTAATATACTTATTTGTTGCATTAAAATTAAAAAAATAAAATACTATAATTAAGATACATATAATATATTTCATAATATTTCTTTTAGTGGAATTTATATTCTAAAAAAACTATCCTTTAAAATGTTATATTTATTAAAGTACAAAGGTGACACCTTTAACATCATTTAAATTAAAATAATATAAATGTCATAATCTTTTTATAATGATCCAAATGGTCTAATGGTCAACCCTTGTATGTTTAGGGAATATATATACTCGAAAAATAAGGTTTGGTCTTGTTTTTGGTCCTTTTGATGGGTATTATTATTTTATTAAAAACTATATTATTGATTTTTCACTAAATAAATAATTTCTACATCATTAATGTATAAGATATTAATGTAACTATATATTTATTAAAAATTAAAAATAAATTACCATAATAAAGAAAAACATTTTATCTTTGAAATGAGTATTTATAATTGAATTTTTATTATTTACAACATTATATTTAAAATAATTTAATTATTAATGTTTGAGTGAGACATATTTCACATTTCTATAAATAAAATAAATTATTGTTCTTAATCACATAAAAGTGGGTTCTATTAGATTAAATTTCACCCAAGTATGTTTTAGAATGAAATATAATCTTCCAATTATATTATGAAAAGTGTTATGTTAATTTTATAATATTATTTTTACCCTTAATTACCTGATTTACCCTCAACTGTGGTAAATAAAATTTAACATAGTTACTATTCATAATGCCCAAAATTAAAAAGTAGCCTATTAACATAATTTGTACCCACTGATTCCATATATGGAATCTATTTTTAAAAATTCAATACACAAATGTGGCATTATTTCATTTAAAATTAATCCCTACTATTGAGATAAGATGTTTTAAAAGTTAAAACATTGAAAAAGATTGAAATGTTTTTACCTATGAATTTAATGTGAAATTAATGATAATGACATAAATAATATTAAATGGTAAAAATTTATTATATTTATACTTTAAAGACATTCAATAATATTATTTAACCGTAAAAATTATCTTGATGAAAAAAGTTGTTTTTAATTAAAATTTAGCGTATTTTTGCTATTCATCAAAATATGAAAGTTAACAAAAAAAATATTAAAAAAATTATCCAAAGTTAATATTTATGTCCTTATTTAAATGAATAATTTTATTTAGTCAAATTGAGCTTATAAACGTGTCGAAAACTAAATTTAATGTGGGTGTTCCATCAAAAGGCGGCAAAATTTCATTTTTTTAAAAATACTTATTTTACCCGAAAAAATTATTTTGTTCTCATACAATGTTCTAGAATATGTGTAAGATGAATGATATAAAATCAAAAATGTGGTCAATACTATTCATAATTCATATTTCATAATAACTTTATAACAATATATCGTTGTTTAGTGAAACTCGGTATTACGTACAACAAATGCTATTTAAGAAGGTCGCTCTTGCGTACAACAGAAGCCAAAAATAATGTTTGCATATACTACAAGATAATATTGTTTTTCATATAGCTCAAGATAATCTTGGTCTATCATATAACTCAATACATCAAAGTAATTAAAAATAATATTTCTCATAAAATCTTAGGGTGTTACATTCTACCCCCTTAAAATGAATTCCACCCTCGAAATTATTCGGGGTTATAAATAGTTTACTACATAAAAGTTTCTTTCATAGAAGACCACATATTAAAAAGTAACACTAAAACATAATTTTAAAAATGAAAGTTAAAACATAGCGGTCACCCAATGTAACTCAGCACTAGGTTTCCACATAGGAGAATATAGGTGAAAATATAGATATAGAAGAGAAATCTAACCATCATGTTCTGATGAAGAGTGGTAGAGAACATGGCTATGAAAAATACAACAATAACAAAGCCATAAATTTTTTATGATCTATAGTACCATTTGATTCATTGGATATGAGGTTACTAAGATAACATTTTTGGTTTTCAAGATCATTTTTCTAATGTTGAGGAATTTTTACATAAGGATAAATACATACTTGATTTTAGTGTAAAATCATCATTGGTCATTCCATGAACAATTTCCACTTCAACTCTTATTTTATAAATTGATGTTTAGTTTTTCATTTGTGAAGTGTTAGAAAATCATGTGATAGAATGATGGGTCATTCCATCAGTCTCAAAAAAAAGGTTAGAAAATGTTATTAAATATACATAAGTACATATATGGTGATATTAATCGTATATGGATCTAAAAATGGAATTATACTTCATATATCATTCCAGTAAATAAAATAAAACAAAATTCTACAAATGAGGGACTTTCTCTAGGCTAGTGGTAGGAGATAAAGGCCTGTCGTACATCAGTTGTGGGTTTGATTCCTGCAGCCCTGTCTGACACGATGGGTTTTCACCCATCATACAGGTTGTCCTTTTTCTAAAACTATACTTTTATAACATATCAGTAATAATATAAAAAATTTCTAGCCTTAAACAATAATATCTGATGTCTAAATTAGTTCATTCCAATCTTTAGGCTTATCCAAATGACTTCTATCCAATCTCATAGTGTAAAGAAAATGATTACTAAAAAGGCCATCTTCCAAGCATGTGAATACAATCATTTATCCCCCATATATCATAATATATATCTTGTTGTTGGTCACATTCCAAACACGTGTATACCATAATCATGTAGTCTTTTGAAAAATGAATACTCATTGAACCATAGTGAAAACATAAATGTTGTCAAATTTTAACTCTTTCCACATACCAAAATCCCAAAATTTATATATATTGAAACCATGATATAACTTTGTAATTATTCAAGTCATTATCTCATTAATATTATGAATCATATCATTATCTCCTTATCCCTTCATTATGCGCATATCATATAATTTCCAAAAAAAATATTTGAATAACCTTTTATGTTTACTGGCACCATTCAACATATACTTTCTAATATTTTAAGAAAAAAAATAGTGTAACAATCCTTAGATGTTTCTCTATTACAAAGTAACATTAAATTACCTATACAAAGTTACTCTTGATAAACATACAATCATTCCACTACCTTCTTAAACCATTGACTAAGCATCATCATTTTCTTCCACAACACTTCTTACATCTCATATATCATTTGTAGTCTCTTCATCATCAGCAACATAAATACTACCCATATGACCATGTTGATTCTCCTCATAAGATTTTTTCTTCGGGAGTCGATTTTCATAATGCCCATACATTCCACATTTAAAAAGTTAAACCGTTGTTGATGTTTTAGCAATACCATTATCCTTTTCCATGGTATTAACTGAACCATTTCCTTTTCAATTATTGGCTTTGTGTCCTTCTTATCCACACCCAAAAAATATTCTAGTTCATTTGAAACATTATCTTTGATGCCTCTTCCCACATGAATTACATAAGGGAAATTAAACTTTATTTCCTATATGATCATCATAAATGTGAGTCAGGAAACTTACCAAAGTTGAGATTATTGATCATATTATGAGATTGCTGGTTAGGCCTAATAACGATGTTTGAACTTCTAAATCATGTTTCATTTGGTTTCTCATGAATAATATCATTCTATTGTCCATCATATTCTCCATTAACATGAATATTCTTATTTCTATCCATTTTCTTAAACACAAAAAGAATAGTGTGAGAGGGAAAAATCGTACTAGGAATATAACATAATAATGTGTGATTACTTTCTATCTCTAACATCTTAGGTTTAATCCTAGGTTATTCATGATTGTTTTCATGATTCTAGGATTTTAACCTATACTTATACTTAACCTTACAGACATCCCTAGACATACCGTAGATATATCTATATGGATCTCACTAAAGTTTTCACATCCTAGTTTCCAATGGTTATCTAAACCTTCACTCTGATACCAACTGTAGAGACCCAATATTGATGTACATGGACATTACATTACTTTTTCAAAAAACTTAATACATGAAAAAAACAGACGCCCTATGACCGTATTAGTTTAGTGTCTTTGGAAACTCAGAACATAATCTTCTAATCATGGTGAAAGATCATTAACATCTTCCACAAACATATTCCCTTTTTTCCTTACCTAAAACGTTTCATTAAATCCTAGGTAAATGAAAACATACAAAGGGTGAGCTAAAATGATCAGTAAGGGTAAACATGGAGAACATAAAACAATCCATAAACATTTGAACGTAAAAACATGAATATAAAACATGAGTAAAGACATAAATATTGGCCATACATAAGGAATATATCATAAAGGAACATTTATAATGATTAAATAAAACAGGTAATTGTGGAAAACCGTTATTCACATAATATGATTTCCATAGTAGCTAAGGCATTGCTGCCAAGACCATCATAGTGGACAAAGTTCATTACTGAACCGGTTTTACTTGTCGTTCCAGCCCTATATTACTGAACTAGAATTTACTTGTCCTTTCATCCATGTCTATCTCATGAGATATAAATATTTACCCAATGAATTAGAGAGAGATATATGTCCCACCCATCTCATAATGAATTCATTCATACGTGTTCCACAACATAAGCATAAATCATTCAGCATAACCCAAAGAATAAAATGGGTTTCATAAACATCATTCCATCATAACATAATCCACATAAAACAAATGTATATCTTTTATTATAAGAATAATCAAAACATGTAAATAATATATACATTATACTTGAAACATAAACATACTAAATAAAGTCATCTCAAATGGAAAATATTTTTGAGAAAACACTTGAAATGAATTCTTGAGGAAAATATCTATTCTTCTTCAAAATCATTTTCTTTTCACAAAATTCCACATAATTTTTAAAGAAATAGATTTTTTTGAAAGAAATAATGAAATATTGTAGATGAACCATTATGTAAATAATTCATTAAGAAACTGTAAAAATATGTTCATGTCGTATAAGTAAAAAAATCATTATCCTCATACTTTTACCGGAAAAGTCAAAAAGTACCTCGTATGGTAATAAAAGAAATATTCCTTCCATACCATGTAGTAAAAGTCATAAAAGGGTAAAAATGACTGTAAACATACATGTAATAATAGTAAACATTTTATGAAAATAGTTTTAAAAGTCATGGTCATGGATGATAAATATAACCCCAGTAAATAATTACAGATAAACAATCTCGGATAAGAACGAGATTGAAATAACTATCTCTTACCATATGACCAATTTCTTCTGTATTTTTTCGAGACTCCTGTATAGTGGGTTTAAAAATATTATTAACATGTAACAGAACCATAATAATATTTATTATAGCATATACGATTCACTTTCAACTTTATATTCCCCATTCATTTTTCAATTCCATGTTAAAGCAACGTTTTTGGTAAGATTGTTTCATCTATCATATGTACTTTGAATTGTAATTATTCATATGATTACTTAGATCATGATTAATTACTTCCAGAATTTAAAACATGATTTAAATATATTAAATATTCAGATTATAAATATATATAATAGATCGATAAATGGAATGAAATACACCGTTCATGGAGACGGTTGGTCGTACGTACGCATGAACGTTGTTTTCATTTCCTTATTGAATTTAATAGAAGTAAGTATATAATATATACATAAATACTATATCATTATTATGTCATGTATTTCATTATTATTTATTATATATACTTTATACTAATTCTAGAATGGTTAACATGGAGAATGAATCTCATTGCATCGTGGAGACGGTAATCCGTACGTACCCACGAGCGATGATATCGTTCCCATAATTATTGAATGGAATTGGAGTGGATGATATAATATCTCGGAATCAGTATGATTTTATAATAATAATAATAATAATAATAATAATATGGTTATTATTTCCACCATTATACCCCTACAAGTATGGTGGTGGTGGAAAAACTGATTACACCACGATGTGGAGACGGTAAGTCGTACGCACGCACGCGTGATGATTTTGTTTTTCGTAGGATTGATATATGGTGAAATAGGGATGTTTCATATTTATAATAACATATAATTATATTATTGATACTTATGTTATTACTTTATAATGAAACAACTAATTAAGAGAATGCATAATAAGAATGAAACTTGAAAGAATCGTTAGAAGATATTACCTCTTCCTCGAAGTGCCTCTTTTAAACATCCTCTTAGGGCACTAGAGATTGTCTTTTAAGAAGACAATAACCTCTATAATATAACTACAGATGTTGAGAAGCTAAATTTTCAGGTTTTGGACAAGTTTGAAAGCTGAAAAATGTTGTGAAGTGGAGATGTAGGAGGTGCCCTTTTATAAGGGAGTATAGGGGCACTTTTGGAAACCTCCAAAATTGTAATTTATAATAAACTCAAATCCGACATAAAAACTTACAAAGTGACTCTAATTCGAAGATGAGATAATATAGGGTTGTAATATCATCAAAAAATAAAATATAGACCTGTTTTGATTTAATTTTAAACCTTTTCATTTTGATTTAACCTTAGTTAATCAATTTAATTTTATTTGTGGTGATAATATTCTAAATTTTTTATTGTTATAAATACTTACTTATGTGATGTGAATTGTCAATAATCGGATACTTTATTAAATTTTTTACCATTTATATTTCATTTTATAATTTTTAAATTTTTTTGTGATTTTTAAACAATTTAATAATATGTTATTTTTATAAAATATCAATAGTGTCAATTTCTACACTGTTCATTTATTTGAATTCAAACAAAAACCAAACAGAAGACATGTTCAAACCAAAATATTTAATAGATTAATAAAATTTCATATGTTTCTATAAAATTCTTGGAGAACATTAATTATTTAATATATTATTTATTTTAATATTTTTAATTTCATTTATTTGATATTTCTCTTAATAAAATAATTACTACAACATTTTTGTATAATTATTTCATATACATATTTCCTGCATAAAAATTAAAAATAAAATACTATGATGAAGAAAAATATAATAAATTTCATAATAAAAGTTTTAGTGCAATTTAACTTTGAAAATAACCAACTTTTAAAATGATATCTTTATTAAAGTATGAAGGTGACAACTTTGACATCATTTAAAATAAAATAATATAAATGTAATGATCTCTTTTATAATGCTAAAAATGGTCCAAAAGTATACCCTTGTGTTCTTAGGGTATATATATACTCTAAAAATATGTTTTGGTCAATTTTATGGTCCTTTTTATGGGTAATATTATTTTATTAAAAACTATATTATTGATTTTTCACTAAATAAATAATTTCTGCATCATTAATGTATAAGCTTTTAAGGTAATTATATATTTCATAGAAATTAAAAATAAATTACCATAATAAATAAAAAATTTTATCTTTTAAATGAGTATTTATAATTAAATTTATATTCTATATAACCTTATATTAAAAATAATTTAATTATTAATGTTTGAGTGAGACATATTTCACTTTCCTTTAAATAAAATACATTAAAGGTCTTAATCACAAACAAGTGGGTTATAATAGATTCTATTTAGACCCAAGTATGTTTTAGGATAAACTATAATCATCCAATTATATTAATACAAGTGTTGGGTTAATTTTATAAAATTATTTTTACCATAAATTACTTGATTTACCTTTAATTTTGGTAAATAAAATTTACCGTAGTTACTTTTCTTAATGCCCAAAAATTAAAAGTAGCCTATTAAAATAATTTTGACCCACTAATTACAAATATGGAATCCATGTTTCCAAATTCAATACACAAAAGTGGTAGTGTTTAATTTAAAATTAATCCCGCTGTTGAGAAAACATGTTTTAAAAGTTAAAAAATTGCAAAAGATTGAAGCGATTTTACCTATGAATTCAATGTAAAATTAATGATAATGACATAAATAATATTAAAAGGTAAAAATATATTCAATTTATACTTTAAAAACATTAATTATTATAATTTAACTATATAAATTATCTTGATGAAAAAAGTTGTTTTTAATTATAGCTTAAAGTATTTTTACAATTCAACAAAATATAAAAGTAAACAGAAAAATATTAAACAATTATCCAAAGTTAATTTTTATATCTTTATTGTGATGAATATGTTTATTTCTTCATATTAAAATTATTAACATGTCAAAAAATATATTTAAAGAGGGTTCGCCATCAAAAGGTGGAAAAACAACATTTTTTGAAAATTACTAATTTTACACGAAAACTTTATACTGTTCTCATACCATGTTCTATAATATGTGTAAGATGAATGATATAAAATTCAAAATTTTGTTAATACTATTCATAATGGATAATTAATAAAAATTTATTAAAATATATCGTTGTTTAGTGAAACTCAGTATTGCGTACAACACACGCTATTGAGAAAGGTCAGTCTTCTGTGCAGCACAAGCAAAGAAAAGTGTTTGCATATACTAAAAGCTAATATGTTGTTTCATATATTACAATATAATCTTGGTTTATCATACGTCACAAGACATCAAGGTAATTAAAAATAATATTTCTCATAAAATCTAGGGGTGTTACATCAGAACTACCCTCAACATGGAATTGTTCTCAAAACTCTACCCCAAGCTCGCCTATATCATAGATGAGGTTCTATTACTATAGAATAAAATAATACAGTGATATATAAGTAACCATTATTCTATATTGGACATTAATATGGTTCATCCTATGGACCCACAATGAAAAATTGACTAAACTCACCATTCTCCTCCAAATACCCTAGTACGTCCTCCAAGTGCATCTAATAATAAAAACACACAATGAGATGGGATGATAAGGTCTTATCACATTCAACTGTATTGGTTTTATTTATATGTAAATATTATATATCCCATTTATATATGAAACTATAATTTCAATTTAATATCCACCTTCCCCAACTCTCATGCATTGTGAAATTGAAATTCTAATCATGGGTGTGTCTATATTACCTCTGTCATGGTGAAACATTCATCATTATTCATTTATATTTTCATTCATTCTATAAACATCATAAAATATTTTTCAAAATAATAAAAACATATAAATAATATAAATAAAATTCTTTTATATTTATATTATATAACTAAAATACCTCTTTATCGATATTTTATAATCGAGTTTAACTGTTTTCATGTATGGTTTTGTTTATCAACCTAGAGGAATAATGATTAAAAATATGACTATGGATAACTATGGGAACATAAAGGCTAAAATTATTATAAAATATTATGTAAATAAAAATAATTATTATATTATCATTAAAATATTATATTATATATTTAATTACTACTAAAGTATATATTTCATTTGAAAAAAATACAGAAAAAAGATGTTATCAATTTTGTTTTCACATAACATAGCTAATATGAATATGGGGTGAAATAAGAATGTTTCAAATCAACATTAGTTATATATTACATAATCATAAATGATATATCAATTTTAAAATTGGAATCAAAAGACAGGAAATGATATCAAATTAATGAAATTTTCACAATAATGATAATGTTATTAACATCATGTGGTTACAATATGATATTATAAATTTATGTACCCATAAAATACATATAATAGCCATTATAAACTGTTAATTTTTGTGAATAAGGTTATAAAATATTTTATTCTTTTATCTATGTTTTGTTCACATGGGGTTAGTGAATCGTAATCTAAGGAAGTAATAATGCTAAGGGTTTTTTGTCTCAAGTTCACTCTCTTTGCAGCATGATTTCAAGTTTTTTAAATTATTTTTCATTGATGTGCTATATCTACTAAAGAAATCAATTACATGATCACAAATAAAAATTTTAAGGATATGTTAATTTAATTTCCACAATAACTTATTAATGTTCTTTATATCAAATCGCCTCTCATGTTATAGGTTATTATTTTTTTCAAAATTAAATCTCTTCAATCAATTTCATAAATAACACAATGATTTATTTTATATGGTTTAAATAGTACACCATACTTATTTTTTTATTAATTTTTATTTTATGAAATTAAATATATTATTTAATGTATACCTTTCTCATATTTTTGTTTCAAAGTTAAAAAAGTAATAGGAGGATTTTGTTAGTTGAATCTAATCATAGAATCATTTTCAATATTCATTGACAATAATCCATTAAAATTAATCTTTAATAAAATATGCTGATGTTATGTTGTATTTTATATTTTCTTGTAACATACTTCTCTTAATCAATATACAATTCTTCTATTATGTATTTTACAAAATAAAAGGGTATCAATATTAATAAGAACTATAATTCATAACAATGGATCTTTTCTTACATGTCTATATTTTTCTTCCTACAAATGTTTTATTATCTTTATAGAAGGATGATATAAACAAATTTATTTTTCTTAATAATTATTTATATTTATTTTGTAGTTAAATTAAAAACCCTTTAACTATATATATTTTTATATGTTTTAGTTCAAATTTATTAAATGTTTTATTTCCACCCATACAAATTAAATTTCTTATCAAACACTCCACATTATCATTTCATAACCCTTGTATATCTATTTCAATTATTATTTATTAAATTTAAAAAATAAATTATTTAAAAATTCCCTCAATTTCCCATTTTAGAAACATTATTTCTTTATGTACCCATTAGTAAGTATTATTTTAGTAAATTTTAACATGGACTTTTGACTAATCAATTTTAAAAAAGTTCTATCTCAAAATTATATTTTATTTAAACTATTTCTAATATTTTTTTAGATGTATTATTTGTCTATTGATCCATAAATTATTAAATATGTTGTGGACTAGGTTACATGAACTTATTTTTGTTAGTTTTTCATTTTATTCATTCGAGTTTTATCTAGGACATAACCTTTTAAGTGATGTTTTCCTTTTTATATATCAAGAACAAGATTTATTACAGAAATTCCATTTCTAGGAAAGGTTCTATATTATTGATATATATACCGATAAATAATAAAACTTTTATATACCCTAACTATTGAATTTATGATTTTATATTTCTTTATAATTTTTTTTGATCATCATATATTTCATTTTGACATCTTATTGTGATATTAAATTTTATTTTTAGGAAAAATATTATTTATTGATACATATTTTCAGCCATGTCAATACTTTAAAATATCCTTAAAATTATGTTTATGATCTTATGTTTCTTTATCATGTTTTCAGATCCTCATATATGGTCTTATTACATCTCATTAAGATATTCTAGTCATTCTCATGTACCCCAACATGATTATGATCTAACCCATTATGATTTGTTTTTACATTACTATGTAGCTCACTCATTTATTATGCTTATATTATGAAGGTTATGATGATGAATATATAATGTGATATATGTAAAATCGATTATAGAGATTAATTATTATGGAGAAATATTCATAAGTGTATTAAGATGAGTTTTTTATATATCTAATCTCCATGAAAATAAACATTTAAATCATTGGGTTGTGAAACTATTCGTGAGGTTACTTTTTTATCAAAATATTTGTATTATAATATTATTTAATTCTTGTATATATTGGGTTTCATCAGTTGGATTTATTGTTGGGTTTAGTTATTTGTGATATTAGTTAAATAATTTGTTTAGTTTTTTTGAACTACATTTTAATGAAATGTAGTATTTTTTTTAAAAACCTATGTAAAACCCTATGTATTATATTATTTATAGGATGATATCCTAAATTATTTGTAAATTATTGAATAGATGGATTTCTATGAGATAGATCAACATCAGGATAATACCTACTGAATTTTTTTAAAATTGATTCATCTTTGGTAATAACCCAAAAAAGAGTTGGCCGCGTATATCTAAGACATCATTCCGGTTCATGGTGTACAAGACCTTCTATGAATCTACGTTCACTATCCCATTGTACATTGTTGGGTTAAATATATGATAATTAAAACTCAATATGAAATACTGAATTCCTTGTTTAATTGATGTATTTAGTAGTGAAATGTAAAATTTCCCAAATTATTGTAAATTACATACAACTAGTAAAGATATATATTTAACTAAATTACTTTTTCCCATCATATAAATCCAACAGAACAAGTTTTTTATGGCTTAATTCATTTTTATTCCACCATATTATTATCGTTTTTCCATTATGTATATTTTTTTGGACTTCATAATGGTTGTATATTTATAGAATAATGGGTTCAATAAATAATTTCCATATTATATTAAAAACAATCCTCAAAATTATAGGTGGAATGATAAACCATCTAATATCATGAAATTTGGTCAATAACATGAGTATAGAAAATGTCCCAATTGCATCGAACAAGAGAAATATGGAGTTTCAGGAAGGATAAATTGAAAAAGATGAAGGAGAAAAATATTAAATTTAAAATAGACCAACGATGTGGGAATAAGAATAAATGAAATTTAGTTATGGGATTGGATGAATACTAACTAATGAATCATGGTTTCATCAAGCATGAAACAATCATTGGTGAACAAAGAGTTATGTAAACATTAGTAATGAAGAAATAAATCATCCTATAGAATTATTAAAAAAAATTATTTCTTTTAGGATACTAGAAAATTATCTAAGTCAACTCCCTAATACAAGGATTGTAGAGGATGGTAGAAATATATAGTCTTCTTGACTGAGGGAGTAAGGATGAACCTACACAATTAATATCGATGATGAGGATAGTGGTAATTAGGTTTCATTTATCTTACAACAAAAATTTAGTAATTTATTATAGTTATATACACACTATTATATATATATGATATTTTATGAGGTCATTAAATCACCCCCGTATGTGATTTTTTAAAAGAAAAAAGTTAGTTGTATGATTTTTATTCTTTTGGAAATAAACATAATGAAATATCATAATATCCTCCACTACAAAATTTGATTCAATTTTTCAAATAGGTTACATATCATCACATTGTCTAAAAATTAATTTATTAAATAAGAAACAACACAATCTAAATAAACTATACCAATGTAATTATTCAAGTACAATGAAGAGTTATCTAAGAAGAAAAATAAAACATTCTTATAGTCCTTGAAACGTAGTTATGATATACTTGTCCTTGAAATGCCTAGGGAAAAAATGAATCCCCGAGTCTTCTAAATGATATTAATGATAAAATATCATTATAGAAAATATCTAGAGAAATTTAAATATTTCCACCTCCATTATATATAATTTTAACAAAAGATTAATTAAATATTAAGGGTGTGATTTATTGATAGGGTAGAATGTGACCCACGAGATTTTAGATCCTTTAAAATACAATCATGTTTCAATAACAAGTGTCACACAATAAAACCTATTTTAAAACACAAAAATATGAATAATACATAATTAATAACAGTATAAAAAAACTATTATGATAAACTATTTATATTTATTGCATCTAGATAAAAAATAATTAAAATGAGTAAATATTGAAATCTTTAATATAAATAAAATTTGATTTCATTATATTATATATATTCTCTGTAAAGGAAATATATAAAAATTTATTGTTTTTAAAAAATTATAACATATTTTACCCTTCATCAAAAAAATATTATCTTCGGATATATTTTTGGGATTATTTAAAAATAAAATTTTTAGGAGTATAGTGGAAATGAAGATTATTGATGTCATTCTTGTGAATTTCTTTTTCAAATACAATTAATGTTTCCAAAATTATTAATTATATACAGTTATATATTATAATGTTTAATAATAATTTTGAAGTTATTATTTTCAATTTATAAACATGTTCTAAAAGTTCTGAACTTATACATAGCAATTTAATGAAAAATTGGTTTTATGATTTTTTTTAAATTAATTATGACATGATGAAATATTGTTTTTTATTATTTTAATGTTAAATAAATATTATTTTAATGAAATAATTATTCTAAATTTATTCCTATAAACGAAAATTTTTAATTTATTCAAATAATAAATGAATTTCATTAAATGTATACATTTTCATAAAAATGTATTTATGTATTACGTGTGATAACATTATGATTTATTTCCCTAAATATATATAGTAAATATGAAAAAATTATTAATATATTTAATATGATAATTTTCATATTATTTATAATATATAATTTAAATGTTAAGTATTAAATTTAAATTGTATGGATCTATGTTAATCACCAGAATAATGTTCAAATAGTTAATTTAAATTTATTATATTATTAATATCAAAAAATTTATATCAAAAAAATTAAATTCAAATAAATAAATAAATAATGTATCAAATAAGCTTGATAATCATGTAAATTAATATCTTAAAAATAATAATATTTTATCAATACTAAATAGCATTAATAAATTATTATATACAAAATATATATTTTTTACTAAAAAATTATTTCAACATTTTTTCTATTTTTATTAAAAATATAATTTTATAATATCTTGAGTTTGAATTTATTTAAATTGAAAATAAATTTATTTCCATCACATCCAAATTTTGATTCATGGGTTATTTTATATAAAATCTCATAGAAACAAAATAGTTACCTACTTTAAAAGTAAAAAAAAAGAAAACTTTGAAAAAATAATGCTAAAAACACTTTAGAACATGTGAAACATGTGTCTGTAATTTTTTAGATCCATATAAACCCAAAGATAAATAAATTTTAGTCTTCGAAGCCAATAAACATTGAATAGTGTCCAAAAAAATTTTAATTAGAAATAGTGTTTGCTAAAGTGTCATATCCTAACTCTCACTTAAACTCAGACCTCTCTTTTGAATTCATCATCAAGATCTAGGATGTTAATCTTACTAAATTCCTATCTATAAAATCATCATTGGTTCATTTATAGTTTCTCAAAGATCATCTATTTTTATGGTTCTTCCAAGGGAAAATTCAAGTCCCCAGTTAAAGTGTATTATGCTCATAAGATGTTATTGTAAATGATTCTCATATAAATATCTTATAAACATAATAATTCAATGAACTATGTAATATTATTATACTTATTATTTTAAAATTAATGTTAATATTGTTATTTATTTATTTTTCATCCACCTGTGGAACAAAAGACCATTACTGAATTTGAAAAACTACCACCTCCGCAAAGCAATGTTGTTTGTTTTCCATTACATATGATCATGTATGATACTAATGGTTTTTTTATTATTTAAAATTATGTTTATGATATAATTCTAAATGATAATTTTAAATTGAATATCCATCATCACCCCTTATCCCGCATTATGAAGTGGTAACAATAATTTTGTGTAACTGTGGGTTACAATTTTTTTATCGAAATGTTTTTTAATTTTTTTATTAAATTATATAACAAATTATAAAATATTTTTCCACATCGTAAAAAAATAATTTCAATATGGTTCATCAATTTGAATAACATGTTGGAATTAAACACCCTAATAACCATACTCTCTAATATAGTTAAAGGGTATTCATGTTTCGACTGGTTTAACCACTTACATAAAAAATAATTTAAACTACATTTATAGATGACTATGTTAACATGAAAACTAAAATGCTGATAATAGATTATGTAATTTTTTACTATTATATTTTTCTATAAATATTAAAGTAATAATTATACATATAATTAATGTAACATTTTTATTTCATAAGATTAAAAAATAAGTCATTATAAATTATGTTTTAAAATAATGTAAAAAACACATATGGAAATAAATATAAACATTTAAAATAAATATATTTTAAATTTTATAAAATCTTATAGGATATATCGGTAATTAACTTTGAATAAAATTATTTTTGATGATATAATTTTTTTAAAGACATGTAAAGTTAATGTTATTAACAACTGGTGGTAATATTATGTTGTAACTACTTTATATTTCAATGATAATGAATTTTAATAAGTAATATACATGCGTACTATTTATTAGTAATGTTTAGAAATGGGTTATTATGTTAATATTATTTACTACAGTTGTAATTACACCCACTCCAGTAACGTAGCGAAAATTTCTATTTTTTTTACAATGACATATATACAATGGGTAAAATATAGAAGGACCGATCAGTTTAGTAGTTTATGAGAAATAGATAAATAAATTATAACATTTTTATATAAGCAATTAAAATACCATTATAATAGTGGGATATATATTCTTAACAATATGGTACAATATGATTATCATTTCATGTATACATCTAGATATGCATGATTCCCAATTACCATATTACTGTAGACATATATGTTTACACAATTAAATTATTATTTCTATATATTGATTATTGTTTCAAAATGTTATAGAATGACTCAAGATATAATGAAATCCTTGAGAGGTCTAGGAATTAATATAAACATATTTCATTTGGTCTATATACATCAAACAATCTAGAAACAATTAGTATCTTACTGTCTTGTGATGGGGTCTCATAAGCATTTAGATTACTTCCCATGATGTTCTCAATTGGTGATATATATTAGTCGAGATCATTAGGATATACCTACCAATTGAAACACCACTTGTTTAGTGTGTCATTAGATCTCCTAGTTGATGAGCATGTGTATTGATCTTCTGACATGACATCATTACCAACATAGTCCATATGATTCTATAATTTTATGCAAGGAAAAACATTATAATTAAATTTTCTTGAGATATCTTCTATTGGGTGCATCATTGTTCGTATGAAATTATTATAAAGATCAATATATGATTTGTCGCTTATTGTTTAAGGATATAATATATTAGTATAGGTAGTTTAGGTTGTTTTCAACCACAAAAATCTATGGTTATAGTAATCCAAGATAAATCCATCCAGATAGATCAACATATAATAAATCATTTATGCGTGATAACACAAATTTTAATCCTACTTTCATAGATATATAAAGACGTAGATTATATTACATAGTTCATTTTCATTGGTATGTTGTAATTTTTTGAATACTACTTATCTTTTTTAGGGACATTATGGATTGATATAATCTACTCATGGTATATGAATAATATTCACTACTATCGAGATATGGTTCTATTGGGGCTCACACAATAACACATTCATAAATAATCTCTATTATGGTGAATAGTTATACATGACATTTTGGGCCCAACTACATGGTCCAATTGTTTTATAGGTTTTATCATTCACTACTGTATAAATAAATTCATTATTATATAATTAAAGAATATATACGGTTAATTGATTTACAAAAACAATTTTTAAATAGTGATGTAAATAATAGGATAAGTACAAATTTTATTTTAATATCCATGTTCATTTAATATTTTTGATATTTATGTGTCGACTCAATAGCTTAAGATTATCACATATTATATTTAACATATATTATATGTTTGGGATAAAATATAAATAATATTTATGATGTAGTTATATTAATCATCATCATTATTCATTATTTATTTATTGGACATTATATATACAGTTATGAGGAACCCAATTTGGTTATTTTGAAAAATCTTCTATATAAGTGATAGAGGAGCTTCAGTACATGAACATATCATGCATTTGGAATTGATAAATTCTCTTTTATACTGATTTATAAAGGGATAAAAACTCGAATGGAGTGTAGGAGCCAAGATCTCCTTCATATATTAAAGGCATGTGATTTTGGTGATCATTACTTTGTTTAATTCATTGTCAAAGCTTCATTCTAAGACCCAGAATCTCACAAATGATATATCTGCAGATTTGAGAAGTGTGTGTTGAATATATATTGGGGATTGAGTTTCGATCCTTTGAGGAACAATCACTGTTGATGAGCTATAGTCGATTCTAATCCATTTCGTAATGAGGTACTCATTCATTTTAATTTTTCATTCTCTATTTGCTCTACACATGATCCTTAGACTATATCGGTGTATAGATCGACATAGATAAAAAAATTCATTATTTCGAAGACAAAAATTTAAAATTCACACCCTTGACTCCCACTAC
This sequence comes from Viscum album, assembly GCA_963277665.1. NCBI lineage: Eukaryota > Viridiplantae > Streptophyta > Magnoliopsida > Santalales > Viscaceae > Viscum > Viscum album. The sequence goes on along the minus strand of OY728140.1, from coordinate 927,713,325 downwards.
ATTCTATGATACCAACCATTGTTGTCAGTGTGGTCGTATGGATTATCTATGCCAAAAAATTATTTTTCTTTTCATTTTAATTAATTTGTAGAAATTTTTTTCCAATTAATCTGACTACCTGTTGATCCGAACACGGATGGCCATGTTATGAACATCTTAAAAAATATTGAACTATCACATATATGTTTGGGTATTAAAAAATATGAATAAAAAATTCAATATGTTAATAATACCCCGAATTGATTCTATATATGGATTTTGGTTAACCAAACCAATTTCGATTAGCCACGATGGTTGGTTTGTTGTTTTCTTAAAATGAAATATTCCACTAATTTGTGGAGTTAAATATTGTGTCAAGAAATAATTACAAAAAACCATTCTAATTAATAAGAATTTGGAATTTTAGGTTGCGTGATTCTTGGTATTGAAGTTACAATGATATAGATAATATCTTCAATCACATATTTCAGAAATGACACCAGCATTCCCTGATGAGCTTTTAGCTCATAAGAATATACTAGTGTTTCTTGGTATACAATGTTATTCCAGAGGATACCTCAGAGATTTAGAAAAAATATTCATTACAATATAGAGAATGGTTTCTAGTAAGGTTCCTTGGGATTGCACAGAAAGTTATTCTAAAGTAGTATTAATATTGAAGGAAAAAACACATAATCTACATGAATTAGAGTATTCAGATGGTAGTGAATATCAACTTATCTAAAAAATAAATGATTCAGACACATAATGGGAATGCATCCTTATGATATAGAGAACCCATAATTATAGACTAACTGAAAAGTAATTTTTAATTATTTTCATGGGGAGGACTAATCCCTCCAAAAAACAACCCTCAAGGTAGGCAAAAATAGTGTAAGTCAAGAGAATATTTTTCCACAAAAATTTTACACTCCTTCGAGAGGGACCCCAAACTGTCAAAAATGATTAGCCCCTCTCAAGAATGTCTGATTTTTGCAAGAGTATCTGCAATAACGTTCGTCTCCCTCCAATAATGATAAATTCTTTGACCCTATGTGGTTTCGATAGCACATCTTTTTATTATATAATCCAGGTCCCAAGGAGTCTCATGCCTACCCTGGACCATCTTCACCAGGGAATCTGAATACGACTCCACTTTCAGCACATGGAAGTTGCGCTCCTGGAAGACTTGTAGCCCAGTATACAACGCCCGTGCCTCTACCACCAGGGAGTTACACGGACTATAGAAAGTGATGAATTCCACCAGAATAGAACCACATGCATCACGAAGAACTCCTCCTCCTCTCATGAGTCAATCATTAAGAGAGACATCTACTTTGATCTTCAGCCCACTGGAAGGGGGATTCCATCTAGTTCAAATACCTCCCGAACTCCCATGCGAAATAGGCTTGTTGTGTAAGTTATATATGTGGGATGATTTTTTATTCACTTTTATTAGTGAAAGCAGTTCATAGATTAAGAAATTATCCCTCATATAAGGGAGAGAAACCGAGGTCTGAGATCCCAATCATGTACAATTCCTTACCTCCCAAATTTTCATGCAGAAGGAATCAAGGATGATGGATCACACTCTACATTTCATGCTCTTATTATCTAAACCTTGAATCCATGAGGACATGAGGTCATGAAAGGATGGATGTTAATGACCGAACCTTGGATTTGGAAAATAAAAAGACCAGTGTTCCACTATAGAGTCACTCTACGTAAAAAGATGACCAGTAGACTCCATCTTTGAAATTGTACAATAGAATCAGCATGATGCTAAAGGTATACCCATTCTATTAATGCACTAATCTGTGGGTGAATCCTTGTTCTTGACACGCCAAAAAATGATCATTTTGGTGGGGATTTCATTACACAAGTACTTCTCAACCCACTCCTCCGATTTGATCCCCGCATGCCTACTTCTCCTAAACTCCCGGGTGGAGAAGTTTCCATGATTTGAACCTATGAAACAACATCCATCCTCATCCTTAAACAAGCCAATACTATTAAACACCGCATGTTGTTCATCATTAATTACCGCCTCACGTAACGTAGGATATTTTCTTGCTTCTTTGAATGAAATATCAGAAGATGGACATCTCGGGAAGAAGAGCCTTTCCCCGGTACAGTTTTCCTTCTAAAAACCAATGTATCTTATTCCAACAACCCACTGAATAGAGTTGAAAAGCTCATCAATATGGCCAAACATGCATTGTGCCAGCCTAATGTGGCCTCATCTCCTGCCTTCTCCAAACCTCCATGGATGACAGTATCAACATTTGAAGAAAGAGGCCCATAATGATATTCCTGTTATGATGTCACAAGCAGGATGCACTAGCATGCCCTTCATTCTATCAGAAAAATCATGTAACCCCAAGCTGCCTTCCTCCACTGGTCTCGCCATGTTCTCCTTGGATGCCCAATGGCATTGTCAAATATGGTTGGAATCCCACATAAAAGAGGACATAACTTTATCCATCTTATCTATAGTTCCCTTTAGTGGTTGGAAGATCGACGTAACTAGTAAAGGAATGGAGGTGACAACACTGTTGATTAGCGTGACACATCCCCCGATTGAATGAAACATTCTCTTCCATTTAATGATTCTTCCCAGGATTATATTTAGGATGTCTTCAAATTAACTTTTCTTAACACGCCCTAGAGAGAGTGTATCCCCAAGGTAAAACATAGGATGTAGCTTTTACTGGTAGCCCAGGATCTCTTGAATAGCCATGCATCACCTCCCCAAGCACATGTTGGATATATAGACAAGGCTCTTCCCTATATTGATATTCTGCACACTCAAGGAACAATACCCCATGATGATACCCATGAGTTCATCCATGGACCTATGTCCTCTATTTGTGAAAACCAAAATGTCGTCTGCAAAATTCAAGTGGAAAATTTCCTCCCTTCCCCTCCTCCCAAAGAATGGTTCATACTTCCCATTTTCCATTCCCATACACAGATTATGAGATAGGGAATCCTGGCCAAAATGAAGAGGAAATGGGACAAAGGGTCACCTTGCCGAACGCCCCTCACCGATTTGAAAACTCCAAAGCACATCCCCTTCAGGGATATTGAAAACCACATGGATGTGTAACACCAGAAGAAAAGATCGCTGACCCTTTCCTAAAACCCAACCAAGCGCACCACCCAGATGAAATTTCTCCATTACACATCATCATAAACATTTTCCATATCCACTTGAACAATGACATTCGATCCAACCACCCTTCTATTGCTTTCTTTCACATGTTGGCTAGAAATTCTGACCACAAACTGTATGCATCTCCCTTTTATGAAACCATGTTGCAGACCAAAAACTAATCATGGTATGATCCCACTTATTCGTATAATAGTCAAACTTGCAAGTATTTTGAAAAAAACATTATAAACGATTATGGGTCTGAACTTCCAAATAGAAGAGGGGTCTTTAACATCCTATATGAGTACCTACCTGGAAGCATTCACCGACCTACTTAAATTACCACCTCTAAAAAGGTCATTAATGGCCTCCACCACTAGTTTTCCAACCACATCCCCAGAAGCCACATAAAATTCTCAAGGAAAGCCATCTAGTCCGGGTGCACTGCCATGAGGCATAGAAAGGACAAAACCCTTAATCTCCTCTTTAATAGGCACAGTAGACATAAGATCATTATCAGATTAGATAACCATTTGTGGAATCCCTTCCTAGAAGGCCTCCTCTTCGGATGTGGTTTGATTACCCCCATAGATTAAATGAACTGTCCCGACCAAGAGGATTTAGAAGTGCTCCACATTCAATCATCCAGTAGCCTCCACATCCGACATATAGACCCCATTTCCCAAATGAAGGTTGAGCCTTGTGCTACTCTTCTCTTTCAGACTTGCATCAAAGTAAGCATATTTTCGATCCCCCTCCTTCAGCCATCTAACATGAGATCTCTATTTGTAGCCTTCTTAATTTTATGTAGCTTCTTCACATGGAAGGTGTATTAATCGTAGTGTAAAAGAATATTCCTTTCATACTAGTTGTTTTGTAAATCTTCCTCATGCCTTCCAATATCTTCCTGGACATTTTCCACTATGGATTCATCGATGGGTCTATGAGAAATCCATCCTAGATGATCCTTTTTTTAGCCTCTTGAATATATTAGTAAGACCATGCCTGACCCTCCCCCCTCGCCTCCCCATGAGCTTTTGACCATCGACATGAAGTCTCCCTCCTGGTGCCAATTTCGGAATTAATGGAAAGCCCTATGACCAGACACGTCCCATTGGAGGTCCAAAAAAGCGGAGAGTGATCATATAAAGTTCAAGGGAGATGAGTGACTTCCCTATGCCTGATGATGTCAAGACCTTGGTGATTTGTGAAACATCTGTTGTGTCGGTTCCAAATTAGACTGGTTACCCTACGCTTGTTTCACCAGGTGAAGCTGTTACCTTTGAAGCCAAGGTCTAAAGGACAAACCGAAGAGATAAAGTCACCGATGTCTTGCATGCCAATATTTCTACTGGAAGAACCCCCATACTTTTACAAAGTGTTAGTGATCATGTTGAAGTATCCTCCCATGAATCATGGAATAGAATCTGTCTGGAAGGATCCTAGGAATCACCATAGATCCAATATCTCGATACAATCATTACTAGAATAAATAAAAGAAAACATTATCTTGCCACCAACAAAGGATATCCTGGTATTAATGAACTATGACATAAGGATAACAAGCTCTACCTTTATTGAATGTTCCCAGCAAATCAAGATAAAATGGTTAATAGGAAATCCATGCATGCACGAAGCGAATCCCATCTTTATCTCCATCTTATGGATCTTAGAAGCACCCTGCTTTCGTTCAAGGATGGCCACCACATATGCCTGGGTCTTCCGAGATTCCAAATCCAGAAAATAACTCTTTGAAAGAGCCCTGATCCCTCTTGCATTCTAAAGGATTCGAGACACCATTAGAATTTGACAGTCATGGTCTTATAACCAGCTGCTCCAGATGGGGACAATGAGATTTTCATACCATTCTCTGATTTAGATCGCCTTACTGGACCAGGGAGCCTATTGCGGGGAGCGACCCTGTGCGAGAGGCAATCCGAACATAATAGCCCAAGAACTATTGGGTGTTTTGATTCGTCAAAATCTGAAATGCATAAACAACATTTACATTTAATTTATTAAATGGAAATTGATAAAAATATAATGTTAGAGTTGAAATTCCATAACAATAGGAATGAAATAAGTGAATTCAACAATAATGAACAACTCACTGGTAGTGGCAATTACAATAACATATTAAATTAAAAACAGACATATTTGAATTAATATTCCAGAAGCAGCAAATTCATTCATCAATTTGCAAGTTGAATAAATACAGAAATGTAAATTAGTAAAAGGGACACCAAAGATTTAGGTGCTTCGGCCACAGGCCTACGTGCACGGGGCATAATCATCACAGGTTTTTTACTATGCAAGGAAACATGAATACATGCAGCATCATTGGAAAACAACAGCACATAAGAACGAGGCTGAGACCCCCCATACTTGGGGTTCGACTATACATGTTTGTGGAACAATGCTGAGATGAGCTGACCTAGATCCTTTGGATTCATCCACCAGATCTTGAGGAATACATTGATGTCGGATGCCATCGCATATGAAGAAACCACCCCACTGAAGCTAGTGCATGTGCATCTACCCGACCTTAGTCGATACCACCATGTTGTGACCAGATGCTGCTATCTCATCCTTCACGATCAACGTCACATAAGACTATCACTAAACAATTCTAGTGATGATGTCCAAGAAAAAAACTAGAACAACATCTTCTTCATAGAAATCCTACATGCACTTCCTTCACATTCATCATGTTCCAGATCGACACCGTATCAATTCATGACTACCCAGAAGTATCAATGCCATCTGGGTGAGCCATCGTGGACCAAGGATTTCCACCGCTATCTTGATCTGGTGTGAACCAGATTCGCAGACCTTCAGGTTCAAGAACAAGAAGTCGTTATCTCTGTCACCGCCTCACTCTGGGTTCCTCCAGATGATGACCTCCATCATGTTCTCCGGCTTGTACCTCCACCTGTGTCGTCACCACAACGACGATGATGCCGCCGCCACAAAGACTCGCTCCAACAATCATATCTGGGCCATCATGCATCATCTTTCGCGCTGCATCAGGACGACGGAAAGGGGAGTCTCAATGGTGAGTCTTCCTCTCTTCCAAGAATGTGTCGAATGCCATAGGGATAGAAGCGTCGAACTGCTGCCACACCCAGGTTCAAGAATCAGAACCGGAAACATCCCCGCGACAAACCCTCACGCACGGGTGACTCTGATGCCGCCATGATCCCAAACTGAAAAAGTTGTGCCATCTGTTCTGCAGAACACCAAGAGCTGCTCATCTCCCCGGTTGAGCGTGAAGAGAAACAGCGCCCCTCCACTCTACTATTCTCAGTCATGCCAGATTGCTGCCCTCCTGGAAAAGAGGTGCTCTCAAATCCCTAAAAAATGTGAAAACAAAAGGAGGGGGCACATGGACGGGGAAGCCTGAGAGGGAAGTACCCCCTTTCCAACGGCATAAAAAAAACAAAAAAAATCGAATATTAAAAATAATAACATTTTAATTAACAAAAACACGTGAATATAAAAATTCACAAATCTCCACCATGGAAATTAAAATGCATGAATATAATATGTAACAACATCACACGCTCCACCTTGAAAAATAAAACCAAACCACATGACGATTTTGCACCACCTAACATCATCAACTTGGGAAAATCCTAAATAGGAAATAATCTACGGGGTATGACCCAAATAGTCCCCCTACCATGTATCAATTGTGACACATGTCGCCCGAAGTCGAATGACATAAGAACAACTGCTAAACATGCTCAGAATTAAATAATTCTAAACAAATACATGATGAAAGGTCATACCTGCACTTTCATGATTCGCGCTCTGAGATGATGCCAATGAGGAAATCACGAACCGACAAATCACAAGCCATCTGGTCCTTGGAACAGCTCACCAATGCATGCAGAACACTAACAAAATAGAGAAGTATACATACTAACACAAAACATTGAAAAACATGACTCACATAAATTCATATAGAATATAACTCAGTACAAAACTGTGCAATCATGAAAAACAGTAGAAAAGGAAGCAGCAAAGAGAGAGAACATGCATAGTAAATGTATTAACCCAAAGAGGTCGCCACCTGAACCCATAAAAACCCAAGAAGACCGAAGCACCTAGCATTGTTGGCTTTAAGCCGAGACATGCCACCTTAAAACTCTATCAGGAAGACTCTCAACACAAGGCACCAGAATATCCTATAAACATGGATTCGGAATCTCCACCCAAGGATAATACCGGCTAAACAAAATCCAAAAGGAGACATTGTCACACGTAAGGGAAACTGCAAGGACACATGCAAGTAGTCCCAAAATCCTAAGACAACTATATGATATGAGAACAAAAGGCTGGGAGACAACTAGAAACTAGAGGAAAACAATCCGCAAAAGGCCACACTTCCTAGTCTAGTCTTACTAACGACACACGGTTCCCGAGAAACCATACAGAGCCACTAAACAGGGTCAAACAATAAACAAAGAAGCTTGGTGATCAGCCAAGCGTCATTGCATTCACAAAATACCCAAGCTTAAATAGTGAACTCGTTATAGGACCATACATGGAGTAAACAGTCCTAAAGGATGCAGAGGAACACAACAGATCTAACACAAGATCGCCTCCTAGGAAAATGGAAGAAACTAGAGACATGATCATGCCACGACCTTACTGCTAAACAGCTCTCAAACATAGGAAAACTTCTCACAGAACTCAATCCTATCCCAAAACCGTATACACACATAGTTAGAAACTACCAAGAAGAATCTTTGAGGTTTAGACAGGCAAAGAAAACTACGAAGCGACAAGGAAACAAACTATCAGCAATAGAATGAAATTATAGCCTAAGAGAGCTAACGACATAACAAAACAAAACAATCAAATCATGATACAATAGGTAAAAGCCACTAACAAAACATTTTAAGGCAATGAACATTCCATTTCAAATTTTAACAAAGAAAAACCTAAACCCAATTAGGCTTTGATACCACTTTGTTGCGGGGAGCGCCCCTGCACGAGAGGCAATCCCCACATAATAGCCCAATAACTATTGGGTGTTTTGATTCGTCAAAATCCGAAATGCATAAACAACGTTTATATTCAATTTATTACATGAAAATTGATAAACATATAATGTTCGGGTTGCAATTCCATAACAATAGGAATGAAACAAGTGAATTCAACAACAGTGAAAAATGCACTGGCAGTGGCAATTACAATAACATATTAAATTCAAAACTAACATATTTGAATTAATATTCCAAAAGCAGCAAATTCATTCAGCAATTTACAAGTCCAATAAGTGCATAAAGGGAATGCAGTAAAAAGGACACCAAGGATTTACTTGCTTTGGCCATAGGCTTACGTGCACGGGGAAGAATCATCACAGGTTTTTTATTATGCAAGGAAACAGGAATACAAGTAGCATCAATGGAAAACAATAGCTCATAAGAACCAGGCTGAGACCCCCCTTTCCTGGGGTTTGACTATACCTTTTGGTGGCACATTGCTGATATGAACAGACCTTGATCCTCCAGATTCATCCACCAGATATTGAGGAATACATTGATGTCAGATGTCATCGCAGATGAAGAAACCACCCCGTTGAAGCTAGCGCCTGTGCATCTGCCCTACCTTAGTCGACACCACCATGTCGTGACCAGATGTTGTCATCTCCACCTTCAAGATCGACGTCGCACAGGTCCACCACTAACCATGTCTGGTGCTTCTATCCAAGAACAAAACTAGAACAGCAGCTTCTTCATGGAAATCCTACACGCACTTCCTTCAGGTTCATCCTGTTCCAGATCGAAACTGTATCAATTCATGATTTTCCAGAAGTGTCAATGCCATCTAGGTGAGCCCTCATGGACCAAGGATTTCCATCATTGTCCAGATCTGGTGTGAACCAGATTCGAAGACCTCTCGGTTCAAGAACAAGAAGTCGCTATCTCTGTCACCGCCTCACTCCTAGTTCATCCAGATGATGACCTCTATCACGTTCTCCGGCTTGCACCTCCACAAGTGTCGACGCAACAATGATGATGATGCCTTCGCAACAAAGACTCGCTCTGATAATCATATCTGATCTATCTTGCATTGTCTCATGCGCAGCATCAGGACGACGGCAAGGGGTGACTCTATGCTGATTCTTCCTCTCTTCCAAGGAAGTGTCGAACACCATAGTGATAGGAGCGTCGAACTGCTGCCTCACCTGGGTTCAAGAATCAAAACTGGTAGCTTCCCCACAACAAACCCTCATGCGTGCGTGACTCTGATGCTGCCATGATCCCAATCTAAAGAAGTTGCACCATCTATTCTGTAGAACACCAAGAGCGGCTCATCTCCCCTGTTGAGCGTGAAGAGAAATTGCGCCCCTCTTCTCTACCATTCTCAGCCAAGCCCGTTTTCTACCCTCATCGTAAAGAGGCACTCACAGATCCCTAAAAAACTGTGAAAAAAAAGGAGGGGGCATGAGGACGGTGAGGGTGGTTCCCCATTTCGAATGATTTAAAAAAAAAATCTCATATTAAAAAGAATAACATTTTAATTAACAAAAACACCTAAATATAAAAATTCAGAGCCTCTCATCCTTGGTGACTGGCTTGGAAGAGAGGGTCTTCATCTTGACCCCTTCCAAGTTCTTAAACAAAAAATCCTTTCTGAAGATGTGGGAGGTGGAGAGAGCACCTCTGATTCCCCATTAAGAAGGGAAACCAGAAGTAAAAACTGAGGGGACTCCCGAGAAGACTCCATCTCCACGAACACACCTACCGAAAACGATTCTCTCTGAGGCAACCCACTGGAGGATGGTGTATCGGTTTGGAGCAGAGATCATTAGGTGAAATCTGGGGGAAATATGTAAGTGATCCAGAATGGGGGGGGGGGGGGGGGGGGGGGGGGGGGTTGATAAAAATTTATGAGTGTGATGGATGGAAAAACCCGATATTCACACCGCCTGGAATCTCCTAAAGAATCCGCAGTCGAGTCGATCGTTTCTGAGTGCCCACAAATCGAAGGAGAGATAGAAATAAAATATTTTTGTGGGGAACTGGGACTGAGAGGCTCCAAAGAAGTCCGAATGGCCAGATCCAAGGATGATGTGTGCTGGTTCAGACCACCATTTGAATTTGAACTGGCCGCCGCAATAGTGGGATGCTTTGGCATCTCTAACGGCGGTCCCAACGACCCCAAAATGATCCACACTAGTGATCCTATCTTGCCCATGCATTCACAAAGTCGTCAAAAGAGGAACACTGGATACTGAACATAACCCTCACAAATTCAGACACATCGACCAGTCGCTGGAGCCCCCAGGAGTCAACAAAGTATCAGAATGCAGTTAGAGGGGGTTTGTTGAAGCCGAAATAAGCTACCAAGTTGATATCATGGAAGGCCGATGCATCCTAGAGTTCTTTTTCGAAAATCTCCCCCACAGGAAGGTCATCCACCTTACAAGTGTTGAGTTTTGACGAAAAAATTATCACTGTCCAAAATGGTGGGTGACCCCCTTTGATGACTAGCCGCCATTTATTACCCGCAAATGAGGTTGGCACCACTTGAAGACTTCACCTGGAGTTTGGTGCAGGATGAAATCTTACAGAAGCCTTTGATTTATCCTCTACCACTGATGCTATATATATATGTGTGTTGTTGTATGAGATTGGATATGAGAGATAGTGGGAATTTGTAATACTTTTTTTTCCAGTTTCAATAAGAGAATATTGGCCGCCTTCCCTATGGACGTAATTCATCCGACGGAACCACATAAATTAGTGTGTCCCTATTTGATTTCCTTCCCCTGTTTTATGTGTGATCTGAAGAGGTTGAGCGGTTCCACCCCCAACCAAGTGGTATTAGAGGTTTGACGTTTAATTACCTTCGAAGAAATAGCGCTGCTGTTCAGGCCTCCGCACCCTCTTTGCTGCTTGTCCAGGCCTCTGCAACCCCTGGACTATTGATGTCCGAGCCACCTAGGAATCCCTACAATTCCTGCTTTCTATTAGAATCTTCTATCCACACTCTGAAGAATATACTGCTATCTTCTTGTGCGAATTTACATCTGTCCACAAGGCATCATCTGATGTCTGCACGCTTGAGCCTACTGGTATTGGCGCTTGGTAGAATCTGGTGTCCACAATCCAACAAATCGTTTAGTCTGGTTTGATTTCCCCCCACCCCTCTCTTTTTGTTTTCATCCATGGTGAGGAGGAAGAAGGGAAGAAAGGGTTTTGTTTGAGATTAATAAAAGAAGAAATAATTAAAGGGAAGGGGACACAGGTATGTGGAAGACAAATAACAAAAGGGATATGTGGTTTGTTTTTCCATGCACATGTGAAAAGGAAAACTAATTTGTCTTTTGATTGATATAAAGGTCAAAAGGTTGGGGTGTGTGCGCATTATAAAAAATAAAGTGTGATTATGATTTCATCTCATGTGTGAAGGAGGGCCACCCCAACCAAAAAATAGAGAGTTTTTTGTTTGTTTTAAAAAGAAAAAAAAATTGAGTGGGGTGTTGATATGTTTAAGTGAGGTTTATTATTATTATTTTTTGAAGTTGACATTTTTTCCTTTTCAATAGGAATAAATAAATACTTTGGGGAGAAAATTTGTTATTCATTTGGAATCCGATTTGGAAAATTAAATAATCAATTTCAGCATTTTCGACTATTTTAGATTCATCGGTGGTGTCTGTTTTTTGAAATTCTGATTTGTTTTTGTGATGGAGAATCTCGAAACTGAAAGTAGTGTGGTACCTCTCTAAGAGCACCAGGAGTCTATTCCAGATAACCACGTCGATACTGCAAATACTTCTGGATATAGAAGTATGGTGCCTAGTACCAAATTTGAGGTGGAGAAGTTTGATGGGATGAACAATTTCAGTATGTGGCAGAGTGAAGTTTTGGATATTCTAACTCAACAGGAGTTAGATATCACCTTGGAAGAAAGACCTGCCAACATATCTGATGGTGATTAGAAGAGACTCAACCATCAAGCTTGCGGTATGATCCGACTTTGTTTGGCTAAAGATCAGAAATACAGTGTGATGCCTGAAACTTCAGTAAAAAGTTTGTGGAGTATTTTGGAGAACAAATATATGGCCAAAAGCATTGAAAATAGGTTGTACCTAAAAAAGAAATTGTTTATATTTCAGTACAAGCAAGGTACGTCTATGATTGAGAAACTTGATTAGTTTAATAAAATCCATGCAGATTTGCAACGTTTGGAGGTAAAAATTGGAGATAAAGATAAGGCTCTATTGCTATTAAACACTCTACTAGAGTGTTATGAACACCTTACTACAATGTTGATGTATAGTAAAGATGAAGTGAAATTTGATGATGTTTCAAATACTTTAGTTAACAATGAGTACAGGCGAAAGGACAAATATGACCATTGAGATTGTGCATATGAGGGATTAATGACAATTAGAGGAAGGTCGTCTGACAGGAAATCCGGAAGATTCAGAAGAGATGAATCTCGATCAAAAGGCGAGTCCATCTTTAGACGTCCAACAAAAGATGAGTGTTCCTACTGTCATGAAAAGGGGCACTAGAAGAAGGATTGTCGCAAAATTGGGAAATTGAAGGCAAATGTTGTACGGAGAACCAAGGATATTGAAGATGTTGAAGATACTATCCTCATTTGCTCGACGATCAACCATTCAGAAGGTTGGATTCTTGATTTAGGTTGTTCATTCCATATGTTCAGGAATCAAGATTGGTTTTCAATCCTCGATGAGTCAGATTAAGGTGTGGTGTTTATGGGAAACAACCACTCTTTCCATATGAGAGGTATTGGAACAACGTAACACCCCGAGATTTTATGAAAAATATTCTTTTTAATTTCATTAATGTCTTGTGTTGTACGCTACACCAAAAGGAGCTTTCACAACATGCATCCCTGACATTCCTTGCATTACACGCAATCGCAACCTTCCTCGATAGCGTGTGTAGTACGCAATACCGAGTTTCACTAAATGAGATATTATTATAATATTATTATGATCTAGCTGTTATGAATAATAATACTCAATTTTTAAAATTTTATAAATATTCTCTTTCAAAATGGACTTCATTTTTGGTTTCGGAATATTGAAATTAGCTTAGGGTGAAATTTTGTTACTTTTCGGATAACATTCGTATTCAGTAAAAATTACTAACTTTTTTAATAGAAATAATTAATAGCGATAAATTATTAATTTGAGTGGTTTTAAAGTATATTTAGAATATATTTTTACAATTTAATACAATTTTTGTCATTGGATTTAATTTCACATTTAAACCAGACATAAACATGTGTCAATCTTTTGATAGTTATTATCTCTTAAGAACACGCTATTTGTTTTGAAGACGGGAATTAATTTTTCAATTAATTAATGCAACTGATATGTTTTTAATTTGGTAAAATAGACATCATTTTTGAATTCATAATATCAAATATAGCTTAGGCCGAAATTTTGGTATTTTTCTGGAAACATTCAATTTTTGATGAATAGTGAAAACACTGGGTTACTATTTAAAAACGGACTTTTTATTTAAATAATTATTAATTTTATTTAAATTTATTTTAGGTAAATATTTATACACAATACCTATATAAGTTCAATGTAATTCATTAGAGTAATTTTATAATAATTTTAGATATATAAAAATTTTATTGAACTTTTCACCGTCTTTTACACACCTCCTAGGAGAATTTGCAAATTTACCGAAAATATAATTTTACCGCTTCTGTGAGTGAAATTTCAAAAATCCGAGAGACACGGTTGATAATAGTAAGTAAAATGTGGTTCAATGAGATGAAAATATTTTTTTGGTGAATAGTAACTTTTTACTTTTTTTACCATGGTTAAAATTAAATAGGGTAATTAAGGGTAAAAATGATATTATTATTACCCTAAATCATGTCCTAATTCTATTGGATAAGTGTAATTCGACCAAAAATCAAATTTAGGAATAAAATATGACCATTTAGGCCCACTTGGATTAGATTAGGACATTTATTATTAATTTATTTAAAGAAGGGTTAAAATAGTTAAAATAAAAGTTTAATAAGTAAATAATTTTTAATATAAGGTTATACATAAGATATATTCGACTATAAATATTCATTATAAATCTAAAAGTATTTACTAAATAATGGTTTTTATTTTTAATTTTTAGAAATTAAATAATTTAATTTATTTATGACACAAAATGATGCAGTAATTATCTTATTAATGAAATATTGACATAATTGATGTTATAAATACCCAAATAAATGTAATTTGAGACTTTTTATGAATTACACTAATTTTATAGGTTAATATGACATGTTTTTATTGATTTAATTAACTTTTTTCGTGATAATAATTCTGTTATGATTTTCACAAAAATCGATTACTAAATAGTGTCAAAATTGACATAAAATAGTTTTTAAAACAAATATTATATTATTAACTGTTATATTATTCCTAAAAATCAAAGGTTAGTCCAAATGTCTTTGATAAGGTTATATATATTAATAATAATCAACTTGGGGTTCGTTTGGCTTGTTATTGTTTTTTTATTAACCTTATAGTGTAAGAACACAAAAAGACATGGTAAAAGTAAAATTGTCTAGCTTAAAGTTAAATCTAAATGATAAGGTTAAAATAGTATACTAAACTTGTCCAAATTATATTGGATGAGAGGATTTCGACCCATCCCCACCTTAGCTTCTAAATAAATCAATTTGGAGTTATTTAAAACCGAATATAGCTTTATAATAAAATAATAATTTTAGTTTTTCCAAAGGTGCCCCTCTCCTCCCTTATAAAAGGGAACCTCCTCCCTATCTTCCTAACACCACTTTGAGCCTTCAACCTCGGCCAAACCCTACCAATTTCTCCTCTCCACTTCCCTAGAAACATCCTAGAGGTCACGGTCTTCTTCAAAGACCAATTTTAGATCCCTAAAAGGAGGTCTCAAAGAAGCGCTTCAAAGAAGAGGTAACGTCCGTTACCGATTCTTTCAACTTTATTTCTTCTTTAACTTATTCTTGTTTAGTTGTTTAATTATGAATTGATAACATCAGTATCACTCATATACTGATATGTTATTATAAGTATGAATCAACCCTATTTCACCATCTATCCATCCTACGGAAAACGAAATCACCGCGTGTGCGTACGTACGGAATACCGTCTCCACGCTGTGGTGTAATCTATCTTCGACCACCACCTTACATGGATGGGTATAATGGTGTAAAGAATGAATATATATGATTATTTTAAAGTGATAGTAATTCTGAAATAGTATACATACACTCCAGTACAATTCCACGATCATGTGAACGATATCATCGCTCGTGCATACATACGGAATACCGTCTCCACGATGTGATGTGACTCGTTCTACATGATTTTCATTGCATAATGATTACATAAATGCATTGAGTGAATAAATATGATATATATTACACTAATAACATTCTGTAAATGAGGTATCTATAACCTAAAAAGAATAATAATAATTTATTCGACAAAACACGCATAAGAACAAAAAGTATTAAACACCCGAATAACAAGTAACAATGAAATATTACTAATAATAAGCTAAGAATATGACCATATATGATATCATAACAATGAGTATTATTCTAAAATAAGTCAATGACATTATTTAAATTATTATACAGGAGGTTCGGACAGTTATGATGAAAATCGGATCTATGGTAAGGGAAATATCACAATCCCATTTTTATCCGAGATTGTTTATACTTTGGAATTTACTGGGGTGTATTTTATCATCCACATCCATGTTTCCACAATATGTAATATTATTTACATCCACCTATAATTGTTCAAATCCAATTTTACCCTTTGGTGAGTTTTTATTAAATGGTATGAAAGGAATCTTTTATCGTTTTTTGTACGAGGTATTTTTTCACTTTTCTGGTAAAAGTACGAGAAAAATGTTTTTTTTTAACTTATACAACATGAATGGATTTTTAAAAAATTATTTCAAGAAGCTTCCTTTACATGTTTTCAAGTTTCTTTTTAATCAACTTCTTTTAGTTTAAAATTTTATGACATGTTAAGAATGGAAAAGTGTTTTTTTGAAGTAGAAATGATATTTTCTTCAAGAATGGAGTTCAAGTGTTTTATCAAAATTATTTTCCATCTATGATAATATATGGTTCTTTTTATATCCCTATTATTATATTTATTAGATTATGTTATGATGGAATTATTTTTATGAATTACTTTATCTTATATGAATTGTTTTATGATGTCACGATGTTTAAGAATCCCATTTTTATTACATGAGTTATGTTATGATGTATGGTTTATGATTTTGTGGCACACATAAGAATGGTATCATTATGAGATGGTTGAGACCTATATCTCCCTCCAATGCATTGGGTAAAGATTTAAATCTCATGAGATAGACATGGCTGTAACGGAAGGTTAATCTGGTTCAGTGAAACAGGACTGAAACGAGGAGTGAACTCGGTTCAAAAATGGACATTGTCCGCTAGGATAGTCTTGGAAATGAGTCTTGAATATTAAGAAATAATTCTCTATGATTATGTGTGTATGACACAAAGATTCATGTTTTATGTTATGATTATTGTGATTACATTTCACTACCATGATTTATCCCATGTTATGAAATTTTGATCTCTTTTGCAGGGTAAGATTTCTACAATGTTATGTTCTTATGAATATGATGTGATTGATATTTCCTTTGTTAACCCTTACTGAGCATTTGAGCTCACCCTTTTTATGTTTTATTTTCCCCCAGGATTAAAATAAAGGTTTTAGGTATGGAAAAAAAATTGGAAGATCTTTATAGGAGAGGTTGAAGATCTTTCACAACGATTAGAAGATTACGTTCCAGGTTTCCAAAGACACTAAACTATTACAGTCCTTGTGTGTCTGTTTTTGTTATATATTTTGTATTATGAAAAAGTAATGTAATATCTATGTACGTCAAGCTTCGGGTCTCTACATTTGGTATCATAGGAAAGGTTTAATCAACCTTTGGAAACTAGGATGCGATAACTTTAGTGAGATCCCTAGAGATATTTCTAAGGTATGTCTAGGGATGTCCCTAAGGTTAAGTATAAGTATAGGTTATAGTCCTAGAATTACGGTAAAGATCTTAGAATTAAACCTAAGATGTTAGATATTGAAGGTACTCCCCCTTTATTATGTTTTCTTCCCTATCATGATTGTTGCCTCTCACACTATTATTTTTGGGTTTTAGACGATGGCTGGAACCCGAAGGAACCGTGTTGATCAATGCAATGGACAATACAATGATTGTCATCATGAACAAACAAATGTTATGGGAGATGGAGTGCAAAATCATATTTCTATACTTACAAAAGCTATGGATCATTATGGACTTCCAATTGAGCAGAGAAGGGAGCAATATTCTATTGAGTCCTTCATGAGGCAACGTCCACCTTTTTTCAGTGGGTCTTCTGATCCACTTGTTGTTGAACAATAGATCAGTACCACTGAAAAGATATTTTCAGTTCTTCAATGTTCTGAACATGATAAAGTCATCTTAGCAGTATATCATTTGGAAGGTGAAGCTGATCAATGGTGGAATCTTATCAAGAATACGAGGCCAAGAGATGAAATTGAGTCCATGGAATGGGACGAGTTGAAGAACTTATTTTTCAATAAATACTTCCCTCGTATTCTTAGAACAAAGATGGAGAAGGATTTTCTTGAAATAATTCAAAAAGATGATGAATCTGTTGGTGTATAAAAAGTGAATTTTACAAGGCTTGCAAGGTATGCATCTGGCTTTATCATTCAACATAAAAGTAAAGTTGATCGATTCTTCAGTGGCTTAAAACCAAATCATTGAAGGGCATTAGCTATAAGAGACTTCAGTAGCTACGAAGAAATTGTGCATTGTGCTATCAAGGTAGAAATGGAGGTTGGTGTTACTTATCCATGTCATTGTTTTGAAAAGAAATGAAATATGGAGTTAAAGGATAAATCTCAGAATAATGGTGAAAAGAAGATGAATGATTCCTTATGGTCAAAGTGTGGAAATAAGCATGGTGGAGATTGTAATAAAGGGAGTAGAAAAATTTTTAAGTGTGGAAAAGAAGGTCATCGAGCAGCTGAGTGTTGAAGTAATGGAAAAAGGGTTTCTAATGATGTGAATAAATAAAAGACTGTAGAGAACGCACCACCAACACTTCAATGCTTCAAGTGCAAGGAAATGGGGCATTATGCTAATAAATGAACTAATCCAAGGGTTAGTGATGATCGACATGAGAAAACACTTAAGGAAAAGGAAAAAGGGAAGTCACATGCGATCACTATTGGCAATGTTGAATATGACAACGATGTGGTGGATTGATTAAGTGTTTATGTAATGGGATTCCAAAATAATGTTGTATATAGTATCGTGGAATATTGGAATATTTATGTATTGGTCTATTGTGGTTTTCAACAATTTTATGGTACGAGTAACCATGGCAAGTGATTGAGATATTTTTGGAAAAAAGATTATATGCTCATATTGAAAGGATAAGGAGAAAATGAAATTATTGAAAGTATTCATGAGCTCATTACTGATATAAGGAAATAATTATATCATGGAATGAGGTTTTGGTATTTGAAAAGAGTTAACTTTTGACAGCACTCGTGTTTTCACTAAGATTCAATGGGTATTCATTTTTCAAGAGAATGCATGATTAAGGCCTTCGAATGTTTGGAATGTGACCAACAAGACATATCTCATGATATATGTGGATCAACGATGGTATTAAAATGCTTGTTATATGAACTCTTTGGTAATATTTTTCACTATAATATGAGATTGGACAGCAGTATTTTGGATAAACCTAATGATTGGAATGGATTATGTTGGAAATAAGTTAGTATTGTTTAAGGATAGAATTTTTTTTGATATTATTGATGGGATGTTATAGTAATGTAGTTTTAGAAAAAGGAAAACCTACCGGATGGGCGACAGCCCATCGCGTCGGACAAGGCTGTCGGAATCGAACACACAACCGAAGTGTGACAGGCCTTTATTGCCTTCCACTGGCCTACAACAAGTCACTGTTTAGTAGAAACTAGTTTTATTATATTATGAAGTATGATATATGAAGTATAAGTCCATTTTAGGAACCATATATGATTAATCTCACTATAGATGGACTTATGTATTTTTTGATAAATTTTCTAACCTTTTGTTTGAGATAGATGGAATGACCCATAATTCTATCACATTATCTGCTAACACATCAGAAATGACAAATTCAACTTCATTTCTTTAAGAGATGAAGTGAAAATTTTCCAAAGAACGACCAACGGTAAGACTGTACCAAAATCATGAAAGTATTTCTTCTAATTCCAATTTCATCAACTTTAGGGAAATGATCTTGAAAATCAAAAATGATGTCCTAGTGCTCTTATATCCGATGAATCATAGGGTACCTTAGATCGTCACATATTTATGGCTTTTTGATTGTTGGATTTTTCATCGCCATGTTCTCTACCACTCTCTATCAGAACTTGAAGGTTAAATTTTTCTTCCATATCCATATTTTCACCAATGTTCTCCTACGTGGAAACCCAGTGATGAGTTAATTTGCGTAATCGTTACGTTTCATAAGTTAGTTTTTAAAGCCAAGTTTTGGTATTCCTTTTTACGATGTGGGTTTCTATTAAAGAATCTTTTGAGTAGTAAACCATTTATAACCCCGACGAATTTCGAGGGCGAAATTCATTTTAAGGGGGGTAGAGTGTAACACCCCGAGATTTTATAAAAAATATTCTTCTTAATTTCATTAATGTCTTGCATTGTATGATTCACCAAAAGGATCTTGCACAACACGCATCCCTAACATGCCTTGCATTACACACAATCATGACGTTCCTCGATAGCGTGTGTAGTACGCAATACTGAGTTTCACTAAACGAGATATTATTATAATATTATTATGAACTAGCCATTATGAATAGTAATACCCACTTTTTGAAATTTTATAAATTTTATCTTTCAAAATGGACTTCATTTTTGGATTCGGAATATCAAAATTAGCTTAGGGTGAAATTTTGGTACTTTTCGGATAACTTTCATATTTAGTGAAAATTACTAACTAATTTTTTAATCGAAATAATTAATAGTGATAAATTATTAATTTGAGTGGTTTTAATGTATATTTATAATATATTTTTACAATTTAATACAATTTTGTTCATTTGATGTAATTTCACATTTAAACCAGACATAAACAAGTGTCAATCTTTTGATAGTTATTATCTCTTAAGAACACGCTATTTGTTTTGACGACGAGAATTAATTTTTAAATTAATTAATGAAACCGATATGTTTTTAATTTATTAAAATAGACATTATTTTTGAATTCATAATATCATATATATCTTATGCCTATTTTTTTGTATTTTTTTGGAAACTTTCAATTTTTGATGAATAGTGAAAACTCTGGGTTACTATTTAAAAACCGACTTTTTATTTAAATAATTATTTATTTTATTTAAATTTATTTTAGGTCAAAATTGATACATAATACCTATATAAGTTCAATTTAATTAATTGGAGTAATTTTATAATAATTTTACATATATAAAAATTTTATTGAACTTTTCACAATCTTTTACCCACCTCCTAGGAGAATTTACAAATTTACATAATACATAATTTTACCACTTTTGTGAGTGGAATTTCAAAAATCTGAGAGACATGGTTGATGTTAAGAAGTAAAATGTGGTTCAATGGGATGATTATAATTTTTGTGAATAGTAACTTTTTACTTTCATTTACCACGATTAAAAGTAAATAGGGTAATTAAGGGTAAAAATGATATTATTATTACCCTAACACATGTCCTAATTCTATTGGATAAATGTAATTCTACCAAAAAAAACCTTAGAAATTAAATATGACCATTTATGCCCACTTGGATTATATTAGGACATTTATTATTAATTTATTTAAAGAAGGGTTAAAATAGTTAAAATCAAAGTTTAATAAGTAAATAATTTGTTATATAGGGTTATACCAAATATATATTCGACTATAAATATTAATTAGAAAGATAAAAAGATTTTCTACTTATGGGTAATTTATATGTAATTTTTAGACATTAAATAATTTAATTTATTTATGACACAAAGATGATGCAGTAATTATCTTATTAATGAAATATTGACATAATTGATGTTATAAATACCCATATAAATGTAATTTGAGACTTTTTATGAATTGCACTACTTTTATAGGTTAATATGACATGTTATTATTGATTTAAATAACTTTTTTCGAACTAATCATTTTGTTATGATTTTCACAAAAATCAATTACTAAATAGTGTCAAAATTGACATAAAATAGTTTTAAAAAAAAAATTAAAAAATTAATTGTTATTTTATTAATAAAAATCTAAGGTTCAGAAAAATGACTTATATAAGGTTATATATATATAATATACAACTTGGGGTTATTTTGGATTGTTATAGAATGTTTATTAACCATAGAGTGTAAGAACACAAAAAGACAGGGTAAAAGTAAAATTATCTAACTTAAAGTTAAATCTAAATGATATGGTTAAAATAGTAAACTAAACTTTTCCAAATTCTATTGGATGAGAGGATTTAGACCCATAACCACCTTAGTGTCGAAATAAATCAAATTGGATCTATTTAAAACAGAATATGTCTTTATAATAAAATAATATTTTTAGTTTTTCGAAAGGTGCCCCCTCCTCCGTTATAAAAGGGAACCTCCTCCCTCTCTTCCCCACACCACATTGAGCCTTCAAGCTCAGACAAACCCTAAAAATTTCTCATCTACACTTCCCTATAATCATCCTTGAGGTCCTGGTCTTCTTTAAAGACCAATTTTAGAGCCCTAAAAGGAGGTCTCAAAGAAGCGCTTCAAAGAAGAGGTAATGTCTGTTTCTGATTCTTTCAACTTTATTTCTTCTTTCACTTATTGTTATTTAGTTTTTTAATTATGAATTTAAAACATCAGTATCAATAATAAGCTTATATGTTATTGTAAGTATGAAACAACCCTATTTCACCATCTATCCATCCTACGGAAAATGAAATCACCATGCGTGTGTGCGTACGGAATACCGTCTCTACGCCATGGTGTAATCTATTTTCCTCCACCAAATTATTTGGATGGGTATAATGGTTTAAATAATGAATATATATTATTATTTTAAAGTGATATTAATTCTGAAATAGTATACATACACTCCAATACAATTTCACGATCATGGGAACGATATCATCTCTCGTGCGTACGTACGGAATACCGTTTCCACAATGTGATGCGATTCGTTCTACATGATTTTCATTGCATAATGATTACATAAATGAGTTTAGTGAATAAATATGATATATATTACTTTAATAAAATTCTGATAATGGGGTATCTATAACCTAAAAATTAGAATAAGTATTTATTCGACAAAACACGCATAAGAACAAAAAGTAATAAACATGGAGACCGTTATGGAAGAATATCAATTGTAGAAAAATATTTGCAGAATTTCATGAATTGGGAATCCAAAAATCTACATACATGATATAGAATTAGAACCCAAATAGTTCATTGAATTCCAAAAATTGTTTCGCATGGTATTAGTACAATTCATTGGAATTAATAAAAGTAGTGCACCGTAAGTTGGGTACCTTGTATGGTGAAAACAATTCTTAATAATGAATAACCTGATATTCTATGGGGGGTTAAAAAAATTAAACATATCAGATTGGAAGACTGATTGATAGTGCTATTGAATCTATACCCATGCCACTAGACTAATGGACCTATCTAGAATGGGTTTTATGATTCGCAGTTTAGAGATGAAGATTGGTTAATGTTCAATTTGAATAAGTGACATTATGGTTGTATCTAAATATCATGGAGAAATTATCTAATTGAATTAAGAACAATATTAAAATAATTTATATTATTTTTAAGAGGAAATGTGTATGTCTCTATCAACCATGGATCCATGTAGCATTCATAAATGGAACTTCTTGGCGACTTCACAGCGGAGGTTGACACAATTCATGAAGAACTAAAGGCATGGAAATGAGATAAAGAAGATATCTTTTTTACCAAATATAAGATCCAAAACGCCATCAAATATTTGAATAAAATTAAAGAGATACAATGAGAAGTCCAATTTGGGGAAATAATCCGTCCTCTGTATGACGTTGAGGGATTCTAGGTGAACATCCAGTCACACGTTTTTTCCTTCATGGACGATAGGTTAAAAATTATCATGTAAATTATGTAATTTTTTCATAGTATGTTGTTTGCAGTGGATGTTTCATGGTATTGTGTCCCAGATTTAACTTTTGAATTTTCTTTTGTCATTATCTAAGAGCATCATGGGAGAGCTTATCCAAGATCCCTATATAAGGGACATCTAACCCTTTTGTTAGGAGATGTGATTTTGAATAGAAATAAGAATGATGTGAGATATTATTTATCTACATTATCACTAATCCTCTATATTCTTCATGAAAATAGACTCTCAAGATGATCCTATAAAGTGGAAGACATGTCGATCCCTTACCCTCTTTGTGGATAATTTTTTTCTGATGTTTGTGATTTTTGTAGCCTTTCTGGTCTCCCAAATTATGATCGTGTTAGTGACCTCCTTTGAGACATCCCCAACTAGTTATATTATATTGTGAGTGGGAGAATAAATCTATACAGAGTTATTCTTCAATGGAATTTCTAGTAATGAATTTTTGGATCCCATGGTTAAAGGTAATTATTATAAGAAGAAATGGTTAGAGGGTAGGGTATGATATTATGTTAATAATGACAATCATATTTGGCTTATAAAGTATCATCATATTCTAGAAGCCAGATTGAATTTTGAAAACGAACACAAAGTAATCGAGTTAGGGTAGATATCTTAAAAAAATGTGATAATATTGAGAAATTGAAGGCATAAATTAGGATAAAAAATTTTATTTAAAAATTGGGTACATGGGTCAAAATGGAGAAACCATAGGTCACACATTTCTAGTCGTCTCCCTCATATATATCCTATAAAGATGACTACCCTACCAGCAAAACAAACTGTCGGTGATCATCCCTTAATTAGCCATAACTCATCTTTTTAGTCCTTCATTTATCTCCAAATAGCACCCATGTCATGCCCCTTGACTCTCCATGATGCAGAATTCGCTCGATGCTCCTCTTCCATGTCTACCCAGACCACTGTCACACATATCCTCCCAGCCAGATTAGACGGGACCGCCTGCAGCTTCCTCATCACATACCAACATCAGAAACCCTTCAATTTATAGGCCAATATTTCCTCTTGGATCATAAACCATCCAGATCTGTCCCTATACAGCCCTACTTGGAGACTATCCTCCTATAATGGTGACAATCTAATTTAGGATTCCCATAGATGTGTCTTTGCTTTATCCTTGTGCCTGTCTGGATGAGGTCCTAGCTACACCCCAGCTCACCAGCCATCATAGCCCAAAAAATACCATTGGTTCCCTCCTATGTGACTGATAGTTTAAGGCCATGATTTGATCCCACAAGCACACTTCATCATATGACTGTTGAACCATGTCGATTCCTCACAGTTGGCCTTTGATATCCCATATCATGTGAGGTACCCTTAATTACCATTGTAAAAGTAAGATCTATATAAAACATGCACGGCCATGTCATCCTAACCCACAATGGGTTTATTGGAACTTCATATCCCAAAACAGCATTGCATAGGCTTTTCACAATCTAAAACTGTCTAATGTAAATTCAATCAGAACCACACAGGCTCCCCATGGGTTTTAGGGCCCGAGTATTTATTTTATATACACAAATTAATTTATTTTTATGTATCGAATAAAATTAAATACCACATAATTTATGTTATTTTTGAATAAAATAAATTAATCATAGTTATTAATTTTATTTAAACTAAATAATTCAGTTTTTGGTATTAAAATAAAATTAAATTGTAGATCAAATAAAAATAATCCATTTGAATAAAATATTTTATTTTAATAATTTATTTCATTTAATTGAATTTCCCACATACATTAAATTTATAACATATTATTTTTTAAATTTTCCATAACCAATCAAGAGCATCAAACGACTAATGTATGTCAATATACTAATTTTTTAAAATAATTAAAATAAAATTGCGGGATGTATGTATTTAATTAAAATAGGGTCTATGCATCGTCAATTTTATTGTTTAATATTTATAACGGTATGTATGTCCATGTGTTCTATTTTTTGGATTATTATGCATTCATGAGAACCCATCACCTACATATTTTTCTTCGCATCTCGCTTTTCATGAAGGTTCCATATTTGCTGGATGGATTCCCTAATCTCCTAATCTTTTCTGCGGAGTTATCAGAATCCTCGGATCTTCCGAAGAATACATTTGTTTCTCATTTTATGCAACACTGCCCTTCTATTGATTCGTTCGATAGGTATGTCTTTGATGCTTGGAATTTATAAGAGAGGGAAACAATTTTCCTTCTAGACATTCATTATATAATGATATATTTTGGCTCTAAGGAATATCTAATCAATGCCCCATCAAGTGCACCCTAAAAATTCAATGGATTTTGGTTTTTCCTATTTCAATGGTCCTTTGATTTTCATATGAAGCACAATCCACCAACAATGGAGATATGGGAGAGACTTCCAAATCCCCCCTAACGTTCCATAATCCTGATGTTATTAGAATACTTGGGAATCTTCTTGGTAGGTATATTTGTTTAGACTGATGCACAAAGATGATTTTTCATCTAGTGAATCAGCGAGTTTGTGTTAAAATGAACATGTCAATATTACCATTCGAATATGTTTGGGTTAGAGTTGGTGAGGATTACCATTGAAAGCAACAAGTGGTATACGAATCCTGGATTGACTTCTTTGATTCATGCAAGCACCTGGGTCATGCAAGGGAACTTTATCAATGGGGTTCTCAATTGCTAGCTATGACTGGAAATGGTATGGGTAAAGAGGCAGAGCATCATAGTGGAGATGGATTATTGGAACTGATGGAAACTAGTTGGGAATATGGTTATCATGATGTTCATTCTCCAGCGGGTGGGCTCTATCAATCGTCCCTTAATAGGAATGAATATTCTATGTATGTGGGTCAATCGGGCAGTGTCCCAACAGTTCATATGATTAGGATAGATGTGGTTAGCTGGAAACAAGGAGTGGTGGTTCATGAAAACCCAATTATTTATAAGATATTTGGTAGGTTGAGAAAGGATTTGGCTGGACCATATGGTAGTTGGTATCATAGAAGTACATATGATGGAGGGTGTATGAGCTCTGACTGGATAGAGACTTCCCCTTCTGATTTGCAATTGGATGTGAGTACTACTACCGCGGTTCAGGTGGTGAGTGGAGAAGAGGAAGTTGTTGTTTATTTTGTAGAAGTGGTTAGTCCGGGAAATGGGATGGTACAAATCTGTAGGAAGGGCCCAAAAATTGGGGTGGAGGTCCATATTGGTATGTTAGAGAGTCCTACTACAATGAATCGATCTCCAATTCGGCTAAAAAATTGTATTGATGGTCCTTCAATTGATGGATTGGTCTCTGACCATGCAGTCCCAGAGGACGTAGTTCATGTGGAAGAGTCCAATGATCTTGATTTTATGATTTTCCTCAAGTAAAGATTCTGGCCTAAGGTGATATAGGGGTACAATGAGGAGGAAGGGAAGGAAGGATTACTCCCCTCTACCACCCCTTCCGGTGAGTCTGTCATAAAAAATTATAAGAAATGGAATGGAGAGGTTCTTAGTCAATGGAAATTAGGAGGTCTCGGTGATCTAAACATGGATATAATTATGAGTTCAGAAGAAGAGATGGTTGAGTAGGACCTGTTAGTCAAATCCCCTAAATAGAAAGCGACCAAAATGATGGGGAGGTCAATAATAATGGCTCTAACTAAGTATCAATATACCTGGATTGAAAAATAGGACCTAATTTTGGTTGGGGGCTTTAATAAGGGGATGGTCAATATTGATGAATATATTCATGCATGGGATAATATGACATCTGATTTTGAATTATTTTTTAAGGATGATCCATGCTCGTAGGTAACCACCATCTCCTGGAACATGTTTAGGGAAAAGGATTCTGGAAGGATTTAATTACTCTTTAATGACTATGATCTTACTTGTTGCGGTTGATGCTTGGTATCTCAATTTTTTCCTTAAAAGTATATGAAGTAAAAAAAAATAAATCATTAATCAATAAGTCTATTTTATATAGTCGGGGAACTATTATATTCAGTTTATTCAATGTCATAGATTCACAAATAGTTGACATAGGAACAAATTCCATAGTAGGTGTGAAAATGAATTTTTTATAGAAACATATATTGTTGGATGGATAAAACCATAGTGATGGTTATATAATCACCTCAACTAGTAGAGGATTATTTATTTAGAATAATAACTCCTTAAATGGTTAATCATATAGAAATTAGCTAAAATTGACATGATAAATTAAAATTTAATATTTTATTCTGGGTATCAATTTGTAGAGTCTTTTTATTTTTAAAATTTTTATGAGTATTCAAATGAGTCAATACATGGATTGTACAAGTGTGGTGCCAATAAGAATATATTGGTAATACTATTTTGTTCTACCTAAATAAATTATACTTTATATTGTATTAGCTAATATTTTATGATCCTTTTGTTGGTAATTGGATGTCAAAACCACCAATTGTGGAAAGTGTCTATACGACCAAACCTGAGACAGATTTTTTCATCCTAAAATCAACATATGTGTGAATGTAAATGTACGTAATTTTTATTAATGTAATAAATATGATCATTGAATATTCCTTTCACATGATGATGTTATCTATGACTAACATTGGTTAGTTGGAGGGACATGGTTTTACATGTATAATATTTTAGGTAACAAATTGTAAAAAATAATTCGCTTACAGTTAGTTTTGACAAGGATAAATCAAATAGTCGATATATTAAATTAATGTTGAAACCAATATTTTAGTGGATATGATCTACTAAGTTAGACATAACATTTTATTTGACCAATTAAATAATACGTATTTTTACTAGGTATTGAACTCAAGTCAAAATAGTGAATAATTTCCCTTGTCACATTTCATAAATCATTCCAATATGACATTTATGGTACATAGGGGGAGATTAATGTGGTCAGTTAAAAATTATTATGGTGAAGTGATGGATCAAAAATGTGTGATGAGATATATAAATGATAAAATATTTTAAAAATATAAATTTTAGTAGGAAAATATTAGTTTTATCCAAGAGAAAGGCATCGAAAGAACTTAGAACTATCTGATTGTACTAGGTAATGTACAAAGGATATATACAAATGATGTTGATAATAAATGATACACGTTTTTAGGGGAAAATTACACTTCCTTGGTTTACAGTGATATAATTTCATAGTCAATCTACATTAATGGACCAAAATTAAAAAAAAATCATATTGTTTTGAATTTATTATTAGAAATGAAAAATCATCCTCAATATTACCTAAAGGGGATTTAGATTCAAGTGGATTTTTTTCCATAAAACATAATATGAATATAATATTCCAGATATTTTGTTGTTTAATTAAATCCACTATATTATTTTCTAATAGTTGAATACCCACGGAAAATTCTAGAATCCCTCGTGGAAGAAAATGTTTCCAAATTATCAAAAGTGAAAAGATTAAAGAAATTGAGACCATAAACTCAAAATTAGTTCATATTTGATTTTATACTATTTCATAAGTAATATTCTGTTTTATTTATGATATATTTATTTAAAACACTATTATATATATATACAATGATGTTTTCAAGGTATATTCCCAAAAATAAACAAGAAGGTTATACACATTTAGTTGTACATGAAATTTCCTGAAGTTCCATAATTCTTATTTATACCACACAATATTATTATGGGTTCATATGACTAAAATATTTATGTTTATACTTATTTTTTGATAAAACAGGGATAATTTCATGATTTAAAAAATCATAGCCATGATAAATTCATGCGTTCATAATCTTATGTCCCGCTACATTTTCTACAGACATAGTATACTTGGTGACATAATTAAATGCATCACTTTTGTGGAAAACAATTTTTACCCATGTATTCCTAAAAAAATCGTCTAAAAGAACAAAAAATTTAGTTCGTTCCATTTATGATAGAGAAAATATATTTTCTGAATAAGTTAATGAGAAATAACCCTAGGAGTATTGAAGTTGAAACTCCAGTCGTTGATTTGAATGATATTTTGTGATGTTTCCCATTTTGACTTAGTTTAAAAAAATCATATGGGAATTCACATTTAGGTAAATCATTAACTAGAAAATTCTTAGTGAAATTTCAATGTGAGTTAATATTTAAATCGATATGTATCCTATGTCAAAATCAATATTCAATGTGAAAGGTTGTTGTACATGATATACTGGAAACGCTCATTCAGAGGCAAGCCTCTGACCATTTATTATTAAAAGAAAAGGCATAAAGTAGATACAACAAGTCCAAAACAACTACATATCATAGAAACCATACTCATCACCACCCCCTTTAGAAATTATGTCCTCTGCATTATCTGTCACCCACTCCGAGATTTCATAGTATTTAAGAACCTTGGCATATTTCCGTCTAAGATTCAACTTCTCCAAGGCCAGAAATTCCTTTGAGGACTGCATAGCCCCACTCTCCTTCCCAATTGAAGATCTAGTAGACACTGTCTTCAGAAGATAAGAATAATCTTTCTTCACTCTTCATCGTGGAGGGGCAGTCCTAGAATCTCCATCCCTATGCACCTTCATCCTTTCACGTTGTACAACATCACTATAGAAAGGCCAGACCTCACCACTATTATTTTCCTTGTCACTATCTAATATATCACCCCACTTTCCCAAGATTTACACCTGTTGAGATTCATCCTTAAATCCACAATCCTACTGGGTTGTATTGTTAACGTCAACTATATAAGGGCATTGTGGCTGATCCTTCACGGCCAACACGACTTCACTGGTTACAACATCCAGTGAGTCAATCTCAATCTGCAAGTGTCCATCTTTCTACCCCACATCAATCTCCTCATCATGAAATTCCTCCTCAATATCGAGTGCAAGGAAACTATTCCCAGTAGAAATCATGATCTCCACTCCCCCATCTCCATCATCCTGCTGTTCTGGATCAAAATCCCCCATAGCCTCTAAGACAGGAACAACCATCTCCAAAATAGAATAAATCATAGGATAAAACTACAAGGATTTGCAAGCCATAACCTGCAATTTGAACTCGTGGCCAATATGCCCCACATCCTCAGCCATATCCTATCCAGAGGTCACCACAGTAGTAGAATCACGATTCACCCCCTGTAAAAAGACTAAAGCCGAGTTCTCCTCCACCACTGAGTATCCAGTACCTCCCACCTAGAAGCCCAGTATCTCCTTATAAGAACAAACTGAGACCACAACAACACCATTCTCTATTGAATCCTCTACAAAACCTTCATTACATATGTCCATAACCCTCTAGTCACCAGCCGCAGTGACCATATGCTCTTTAGAGGAAGGATCCATCTCCAGGTGACTTGTACTCCTTACCAAAGTAGACCAGGACTTCACTTCAAGATCACACTTCATCCTGTCAAAGACCTGCATCACCGATGGATTCATAGAAACCTGTGCTACCTTCACACGATATGTATGGGCTGAAGCATCATCAGCCAAGCCACCCACTTCAGTGCAACAAGATCCCAGCCGACCTCCCTGCCCATCTGGACCATCAGTTATGAAACACCCATCAGATGCAGTAGGTGCAATCAAGACTACATCCATACAGCCATCATTCAAAGCCTCTAGAGCTGGCCTCACATCATTAAAAACAAAAAAAACCCTATCCACAATTACCTTCCATCACCTATAATCTACTATTCATCTCTCCATTACAGAAACCAACCCCCAGATGCCCAAACCGTTTAAATTTCACACAGAATTTCATCCACGATTCGAATACAACCTCTTGCATCCATCAGAACCCCTTCTCATCAGAAATCCAAACACGATGCACCGGGGGCTTCACAACGTCATCCTTAACACATATTCACGGACATATTGGATAAGAAACAGACACAATCCATTGACCTGAACAAAGATAGAGGCCGATCATATTACCAATTGCACAGAGAATCGAGGGATTTTGAAAGGAAAGGGGGAGACCAGGGATCCTTACCCATGTGGCTATCGAAGAAGGATCTCATTGAATATGAAATTAAAAATTCCATTGGATAAAATAAAAAGAGGAACCGCCACACCTTCCTGGAGTCTTGGACCATGAAACATTGATGTCCTCTTCTGATCCAAAACGAACCATTAAATTTCTCCTATAAAGCAGCCCAACGATCGCACGCTCAAGAAGCTCCCAAGATTTAGAAACGACCTGAGCGAAAGATTCCACAGAGAGTCTTTGAGGATGAAAGAGAGCCACCAAAGGGATCTTCCATAGATCCACAACACTATTTATCACCGATGGAAGAAGAGAGAGTTGGAGAGCCTCCTGGAAGAGACCCATCACTTTTAGGGAGATGGAGATCTTCAGAAAAGGCTACAATGTGCCCTGGCATGACGAAATATCCTCCCCCCCAGGAAGCAACGAGCGTGAACCTCCTCCCTCTGATAGGGAGGGGGAGAAACATCCGACAACAAGGATCTAGGTCATCAGAGAGGGGAAGCTCACAGCGAGTTGATGGTGCCTTTTTTACATCAAAAACAAAGATAATAATGATTTTAAATTAATACCATAGACATTTTCATTTTTCAATGTATTAAAAATTAAAGAATTTTATAATCATAAACATGGGAAGTATTAATTTCAATCATCACAAGAAAAAACATATTAACGTATTTATGAGATTTTTGGTATATTTTAATTTAATCATTATAAAAACATTACTTTAGGAATTAAAAATATTTTTGGACTTACCGATCGGGCCAAGCCCAATTATTTTCCCATTGAAATTGTCACCCAATGTGACATGTTTACTATACACATTTATTAGATTCTTGAAATGTGAATAATATATAGAAATATTTTTGGAACAACCACTATCTAGGTACCATAAATTCTTATTAGATATCTTCAATCATGTTTTCTAAAAAAGTGTTCTTTACACCAAAAATGATTTTGGTTACCAAATATTCTTATGTCAAGAAATGTTATTAATTAATGATTTTGGAACACATATTTTTGTTAAAAGTATTTTATACATATATTTTCAATTTTATAAATAAACAATTCATTGGGTCCTAATGAAAAAATTTGATTATTTTTTAGAACTAGGAAGAAAAATATTTTTAATTATTCTTTTATATCCATGTTTATACCCTATACTAGTAGTACACTTGGGAGTAGTATGTTTATGAAGAATTTGAGTAAGTGTCTTTATATCATTAGTGAATTTATCTTGATACATTTAAATATTAATATTAATACATATTGATTCATTATTATATTTAAATAATTAATAATTTTAATATTTCTCAACACAAAGTGATGAAATAAAATTAGTAATTAAAGATAGTTTTTTCTTTGGATTTTTATAATTCTATGTAATCTCATTGAATATATCTTCCAACAATTATAGTACTCAATAATTTCTTCATTATTCATGTTTTAATAATTATTTTTAGCTCTAGAATATATATAAATATGTTCAGGAGATGAATGAAAAAAATTAAATACCTAAGATGTGTTTTCCATGAAATAAATTTTAGCATCATCTTATTTATCCTCTTGGGTAGTTCTGAAGAACTCATGTTTTCCAAAGAATAACTCAAAGATGATTTCTTTTCATTATTTTACTTACATAATTTATTAATATATTTATTTTCTAATTTCATATTAAGATATTTATATTTGACATGCTATTTTCATTACACTCATAACAAATGATAACATTTGAATCATAATATCTCTTCAAATAAATTACCACATTTTCTTAATTTTTAGATTAAAATGTATAGAATGGATTCCTAAATAATATATTCTTCTTATAAATACTATTCAATGTTCTTGATGGATGGTAAATCTCTTTATCAATATCTAGAGGTGATTCTTCATCACCAGAACATTGATCTTGAATTTTCTCCTTCCATTTTTAAGAAGTGGATTATAAGGATAAAATTTTTAATTTTTTGACCCTCATTTTATCATTTTAATATGAGTTATTACTTTATACAAATTTATTTTTTCAAATATGTTCTTTAATATATAGTATACATAAATAACATGTCACACTCGGGTTTTTCAATTTTCCTTTTTTCATGTTCGGGTTTGGTCCTTTGGTAGTCTATCAGGAACCGGGTGTGATGAGTTTAAATATACTAGGAGTATTCTTCCCTTTTATATATGTTTATGAATTCCACTTCTATTTTCATTTATATGTTTTGTAGAAAAATGTATGTCTTTGGGCTAGACAGACTGAAGCGTACGTTTTGCGCACAGATTGTTATACCTATGAACCAACCTAGTAAACCATGAATTAGGCGACAAAACAAACCTCATGTACTCCACATAGCCCTAAATCTCAGCCTGGGTAAGTGTGCAGTTGGGTCTCCTTTGGAAGAGGCAACATCAATGTCTCCTCATAGTTTGTGAAATAGTGCAGACTAACCATATTGTCATGCCAGGTCATTAAAAATGATTCCATCATTTCTATCTCCAAGATTTCAACCACTTTTCCCCCTTGATCAACCCCCATGGACTCCCCAACCCTAGGCGCACAACCATAATTCTTCTCCCCCACTCAGGATTCTATTTTTGGGGTCTTTTAATCTAGACTCTTCATGGAATCATCTTGTAGGCCTCTTCTCTATTGTTTTCATCCATTATTCTAAGGTTTTACTCACTCTTCATTGGTTTTTATTTTCTAAATATGGTTTGGATTTTATTTATGGTTTTAATAATGTGTCTTTGGGTTTTATATTATTCATTATGTTTCATTATTACCTTCTTGTGGTGTGATTGAGGTGCAAATAGGGTTTCTCACCGTTTTCTAGAATTCTCTTCACATGAGGTAGGTGGTTCCATAATCTATCATTACTAGATGAATTTAATATATATTTTTAAGATTACAGATGTGATCTTTGGTTTGATTTTGTGGTGTGAATTGAGTTCATTGAATGGTCAGTTTAATTGTAGGATAGATATGGATTTTGACATGGGAAATGATTGTGTTTTGTTTTTCTGTTATAATGTAAGGATTATAAAATGGCTGTTAGGGTTTGGTTGGATGGTGAAAAATTTATTTTCAAAGTCACATGAGTTTTGTAAATGTTTAAAGGGGATTTTCAATGGAAAATTTATCATTTTGGGTCTGTTTGTCTTGTTATGTACTTTGATTTTGAAATGTGAATTTTTTTGAATGATAATATTTTTCGAATGGATTTAGAGTATGAATGGATATATGAAGGGTATTGCCCCATTTACGTGGTTATTTTTAATTGTGGGATTTTTCTTATGTTTAGAAAGGAATATTTTTTAATTTTATATGTGATGGTGAAGGAATTTTAAATGTGGTTTCTTTGAGAATGATTGATGATCACAGAACTAACTAAACTACAGATATGATTGATCATCAATAGAATTTTGGACGCTTCTTCTCTGTAGTTTCTCATTCATAAAGACATAGATGGTTGTGGTTACTATACCACCTTCCACCGACACATGATGTTCTATGGTCCCACTCGATCATGAATAACACATGGGATGCACACATTGTTTTGTACTATGAATAATTCCATTCCCTTAATAGGAATACGGTGGACCACATGAGTCTTGGTGATATTTAAGAACTCCCTTTCTCACATAAGATAGTATTTTTGAAATGGTTTTACTTCAAAGTGTTCCTTTAAAATGAAGACGTGATTAATTACATCTTATAAATGTTCCATTAAAAGTGTTAATTTAAATGAACATGTTGACTTATATTTTTAATCTTATAGAATGGATTATCTTTCTTGGGTGGAATCCTAATGGGCTTTGGCTCAAACCCTAAATACACCCACAAGTGTATATATATCTTGTTTTTTGTTTCATCCAAGTAAAGACATAATATTTTATGGTCATGGTGAATGTTGTAAGTGGTCTCCTCTTATGGGTTTTGTGGCCATGGCTTGAGAATACGGTCCCTCCTGTGGCATGATGTTTAGGGCTGGAGTTGTTAGTTTTTATTGCTTTAGTCCTATTTTGGGTTTCATGTTTAAAGTGTAAAATTAAATTTTCATAATTGTTACATCCTTATTTGGTTGTGTAATTTCGTTTTTTGAACAATAAAAAAATGCTGTTAATATGTATGAAATTGGGTAAAATCATTCCCAAAGAATTTTATTGATGCACATACACTAGTTTCCACCTAGTGGGGATCAGGAATGCCCCTCAGGACGTTCCATAGACCGGGTCGGGTGATGAGGTGGATGGTGACCCTACATGGTACATGAAAAAAATGTATTAGATATGGTCGAGTCCTTTAGGGCATGTTACATGTGGAAATTCCTAGGTATACAAGAGTTTGGATTTTTAGGACTTTACATTCTAGTTTGGAGTAGGGTGACTTTCAAGCACACCTTATGATGGGTCTTAATTAACTAGGGGTTGTTGGGTTTCATCTCAGTAATTTTTTGGGTTCAATAATTTCTGGGAAAATGATATGAGATTTGGTTCAATGGTCTCAGTGAGCTCATGAGGCCGTGATAGACATGTGGAGGTTGAAATATTTCCCCTGAACAATCTTTGTGATGGTGTACTGTTTGGAGTATGGATACAAACCATATGCAGAAGCCACCAGCTGACAATAATTTCCTCTCACATGGACTTTTGTCTCATTGGGTTTTTGAAAATAATTTTGAAAACCATTATTTTAAAATTTTCCAAAATAAGTTTTTTTAAAATGAATATGGGTTACAGTGGATGAAATTTAGTTTATCAAGATAGGATTTTATAACTTCATTGTGTGGATTATTTAAATCAGTTTTTTGGAAATCATAAATTCTTTTAAAATGGGTTTTCCTAAATCTATTTTAAATTGTATTTGATAATCTCTTTGAATTTATTTTGAATGGGATTGAATGTTTTGGTATTTATGGGTGATTTTTGGAAATAACCTTTGATTTTGTAAGAATTTTTTAAATCTTGATGAATTTATTTAAGGAGGTATTAAATAAGGATAAATGGGTTTTAAATGAGTGAGTTTGGATGAAATGGAGTTTTTTGCAAAACATGTTAGTGTTTTAAAATTAAATGAAATGTTTGGAAAATTTTTAGGGGTTTAAAATGTGTTTGTGTTTGAATGGTTGGTGTATTGATTATTTTTTAACCATATAATGTGTTATTATTTTTTTCTAGTTTGTTAGGGAAAGAATATGTAGTGAATTTTCAAAATGGAAAGGTGAGTTGAATGTTTATTTTGGAAAGTGGAAGAGTTTCCCATTAACATTTGGTATCACCCTGAGGAGTCACATAAATAGGATATGTGCATGATGTTAATTGTTTCCTAGTTAGGAATAATAAAAATTAATGTGAGAAGCATCATGGGAGACCATTAGTGAATGTACAACTCACCAATTTGGTTTTATCTGTGATGGAGTTTCTAAATAAAAATTTGTTATCTATATTTTCATATTTTTTTATTGTTGTCATGGGGTGTTTTGGGGTTTTATAACACCCTTTGTTTAAATTATGTTTCATGTTTTCATTCCCTCAGTAAGATGGGTTGAACTATTCGATATTGGTTTTTTTATAATTGTTTTAGGAAGCCTTTATGGTGGATACCCTAGAGTGTTCTGTTATGGTTTGTGGCATGTTTTGTACTATAGTTCATTTTTATTATTACCTTTGTTTTCCTTCTTCGATAGTGTACACCCCTATAAGAAATTCAATGCATGATTGAAGTGTAGACACACTTGATTCCTCATTGTCAGGTCCTCCAATTGATAAACATGAGGACTCATTCCTTGAATTTCAGAAGATGAGACTACATCCTTTTTGACTCAGTTAAGAGAGTCCTCTTGTTATGGTATATAATATGAAAGAGGATATAAAATATGGTTTGGTTCCATTATGTTTGTATGTTTGAATATGATACAAGGAAATAATGAGGGTAATTCAAGTGAGGAAAGGTGAGTTGTCCAATGTTAGTGGTGTTGGATGTTGTCTTTATGGGCATTTGGGTTATACATTGGTCCCATCTAAGAAGGGATTCATGATCGACCACCAGTGTATAAATTCTAGTCCTAAGAGGATGTTATGACCATTTATAGAAATTTTTTATGGTTTGGGACTCAATTTATGTTCTCTCTCAATATAATATTTTTATCATTCACAGTGGTCATGTTCAATGATTCCTTCATTTGTTGTGTTCTCACACATTTGAAAGGGTGGATGTTGTGAAATTTTTCCCAAGAATAATTAATTTTATACAAATGTGTTTACTTTTAAGAAATCTAAAATTACTCTATCTTAGAGGATGGTTTAATCTATGTGTCCTTCCTCAGAACCATTCTCATAAAAAGTATCAAGGGGTGATGCGTGTAAACCATCTAAACCATTGAACCTGTGAATATGTTATGTGGATGTAAGTGGATTTCGTGGTGTCTTTTGTCTGATGGTGTGGTCTCAGGAGTAGTATAGTTGTTCTGGAACAATAGAAAATTTGTTCTTTTTTAGAGTTTTAACAACTCAATACAAGGTAAGAGATGATTCAATCACAATAGATCTAGCCATATGTCTGTGAGTGAATCTGGCACATAGTTAAGAGCCCCATAATTATATGGGATCATTGTATAATCTCTGTCATTAGTGTTTGAAATGGAGTCAATTTTAATCACCCAATATTCCCATTTTATTTCGGGTGGTCCTGTGTGGTGAAAAGAGAAATGGGTGACTCTATTAATTAATGTTTTGATCTATGTAGATTTTAGAGACCTTCCATTACTGAAAGGATGATGGATTTTTTCTTCTTGAACCATAGTGCTCATGCATTTGTTGATTTGGGCCTCTGTGTGATTGTTCATATAGGGTTAACCCTAGGGATTCAATATCTGTATTGGTTCAAGTTCATAAAATAACGGTAATACCCTATAGGAATAGTATACTACACAATGTTCCAAATTAGTTTAGAATTTATTTCTTTAATCCCATTGTAGTGGGGTTTGGGTTGGTGTGGGTTTTCCACATCGGTGTGTAGTGATCATTTAAGCTGGGTAGTTCATTTGGTGGGGAGACCCACCGTGGTTCTCATTTGGTTACTTCAAAAGTAATTCAGTGTTAATATCTTTCATATGGTGGAGTGATTATTTGTCCCTTCCCATGATGGTGTCTTAGTTTCGTTTCAAGTGTTATGTTTTTTCTTATGGTGGGGAGTTCATATAGGAATCCCTATGTTAGTAATTTTAAATTGTTCCTAGTGATATATTATAGACAATGTTTCCCATTCAGATTTATTTATCCCACCATATTCTGTATTGTATGAATATTGGTATTGGGGTGTGCTCAACAGTTTTTTTAGTTCAATGATATTTTATCCCCATTTGAATTAATTGTTTGATTCGGGTAAATTGATTGGGCCTTGTTTTCTAGTGTTTAAGGTGTTTTATTTTAATATGTGGTTTGATTCTGTTTTCCCTTTTTAGGTAAGTGTTGTGATTTTTATTTAGTGAGGTATTGGGCGTTTGAATCAAGAGTTTGGGATATGGGTGTTGAGAGTTTTCTTTACATGATCGTTCAACTAGAGGTTTCTTAGCTTTGTGGGAAGGAGACACTTAGCGGGAATCCCTTTATGGTCTCCCATGTTCCACTCATAAACCTCTATTTATGACGTGTAACATATTGGTTTTTCATTGGGAATATACATGTGTTGCAAAAATGAACTAGGTATATTTTTATAATCAACATTGGGATGAATATCAAGGGGAGAAAAGCATTATGGTGGGAAGAATTTTAACACATAGGTTTTTGAATTCCCCATTTTTTCTTAGTTGGTTTTGTCCATCGGGTTTACTCTAGGGAACTATGTATGACGGGTTTAATTTATTTTTGGAGTATTCTTCCATTTTATAATTTTTTCTATCATTACCCCTAGAGTTTCTTTTGAGTTTTTTGAAAGAAATGTATGTTTTTGAGCTTTGTGGACTGAAGCACATGAACCGATTAGTAATAACTGTGAACGAACCCCATAAACCGTGCGGTAGGAGACAAAACCTTCCACATGGCCTCCAAAAAATAGTTTATCTTAGATGAGTTAAGTAAGTGTCTAGCTCTCCATTGGAAGAGTTAGGGGAATGGTCTCTGTATGTTTTAGGAAACCGTGCGGATTATCCATTCGACCATGGAAGCTTGTCAAAAATAATTTTCTCTTTTTTCTATCTCCCTAATTTTAACCCATTTGGCCCACCTTTCCTGATCCCTATAGACTCCCCATCCCTTGTCACAACTCCCTACCTTGGGATTATATTTTTGGTGGTTTTCATCCAGATTCTTCAAGGAACCCCCATGTAAGTCTCTTATCCCTTATTATCTTATATTATTCTGGAGTTGTACTCCCTCTTCCTATGAGTTTATTTTATCTTTTGGGCCGAGGTTCAATTTAGGGTATTAATCTAGGTTTTATGGGTTGACATTCATGAAAATGGTTCCTTATTGTCTAATGGTTTTTTATTGAGGTGTAGATTGGATTTCACACCATTTTCTAGAATCCTCTCAATATGATGTATGTGTTTCCATTCTCTAAAATTAATAGAGGGATTTAATTTTTTTGTTTAGGTTTATAAATGTTTTATTTTGTTTGATTTTTTGTTGTGAATAGTGTTATTTGAATTGTTTGTGTGATTATAGGTTAGAGATGGATGTTAATAGGGGAATTATTTATGTTTTTTCTTGTGTTATAATGAAAAGTTTCTAAAAAGGGAATTAAGGGTTTTTTGGAACGTGTGAAATGTATTTTCAAATGCCTATGAGGTGTGGAAATATTTATAGGGTATTTTGAATGGTCTATGTATCATTTTGGGAATGTTATCCTTGATATGGACTTTGAGTATGAACTATGAAATTGTCTGAATGATGAAAATTTTGTGTTTAAAATGGTTTTTGGGGTGTGAGTGGATTTATGAGGGGTCTTGGCCCATTGACATGGTTGGTTTTTATTATGATTTTTTATTACTTGGAACGGAACATTTGAGAATATTTTAAGTGATGGTAAAGAAATACTGAAAGGGGTTTTCATTGGTTTACGTAAAATGATAAATGGGTTGTCTTATATAAAAAGGTGATTCCCTTGAAATTTTTAGACTTTGTTGTGAAATGTTGGAATGTGTGTTTTTAAACATTAACTCGAGAACAAGAAAACCATAGTTATCTAGGAGGGTAGACTAGAACTAGTGTGCTAGTGATATGAAAGTGACTTTTCCTTGTTTCACTTACTATTATTGATGATCAAAAAACTAAATAAACAATGATGATTATTGATCACCACTATAATTTTGGATGCCTCTCCTCTCTAGTGGGTCATCCATAAGGAAACAGACTGTTGTGGTTACTATACCACCTTCCTATAAGAAACAAGGTTCTAGCGTCCCACTCCAGCAAGATGAACCTAGGGGATTTTACCATATTGAACTATTATGCCTGATGTGGTTCCCTCCATCGTTATATGGGGGACCACTTGAGTTTTTGTGCTATTTAAGTATTTTCTTCTTCATAGTAGGTAGATTTTGTGAAATTGGTTTCCTTCACTGTAATACTATAAAATCTTTATA
This sequence comes from Viscum album, assembly GCA_963277665.1. Lineage (NCBI taxonomy): Eukaryota > Viridiplantae > Streptophyta > Magnoliopsida > Santalales > Viscaceae > Viscum > Viscum album. The sequence goes on along the minus strand of OY728140.1, from coordinate 927,672,390 downwards.
TAATAAATGATTTCTTAGAAATTTTACATTGAAAGTTTTAATTTAACTAAAATGTTTAGATTGTATTTTTAAGGTAATTAAGTGGAACCTATTTCAATGGTGGTATCCTACTGGGCTTTGGATCACAACCTATATACACCCTTGGGTCTATATTGGTATTATTGTTTGTTTAATCCAGGTAAATCAAGACTATTTAGTGATCAAGGTGTGGGTTGTTAGTGGTCTCCTCTTTTGGGTTTTTTGACAGTAGCTTTTGGATATCGTCCATCTTGTGGAAAGAAGGATTTGTTTGAAGTCGTAATTTTTTATTATTTTAGTCATTTTTGTGTGTGTAAATTGTAAATATTATTTCTCAAAATTGTTTAGGAATTTTTCGGTTGGGTAATTTATGTTTCAAAACATTTAATTTTTTTTTGTTTATATGTATACAATTGGGTAAAATTGATCCCAAATCATGTTATTGATACCTAAGCACTAGTTTACCTCTTATGGGGATCTGGAATTCCCCTTAAGTTATGCCACATACTAGGTCGGGCATGGGGGTGGATGGTGACCTGGCTTAGTTCGTGACATCACACACTTCTCTGATTCAGATTGGGGTTCCACTTCATCATTCCCATAAATAAATAATTTTTTATTACCTATATTCTTTTGTGAACATGTTTTCCTAGTGAAGGCATTTTATTCATGATATTATAGAACCTAATAATCTATCAAAAATAGAGTCATAAATTTTCATTTCAAAAGACTTATTCTTAATTGTACAGGTATATAAGTTTATTTATTTAACATTAGTTGATCCTTCATGGGAAAGAAGTAAAATTCCCCAAATTTTAAAATAATATGTATATTTATATACTATATCAAATCCATAATCACCAAATGAATAGTACAGATCGTTTATAGAATTACCATAAATATTAAAATTAGATTTAGAAGAATCACTCAAGGAAACTCTAGTATTTTGAGGTATTTAATATTGATCTTATCATACAATAAAATTATGAAAATGTATGATTTCAATATGAATTGTCATGTTATTTTTAAAATATGCATAATTTGTTCACATAAAATTGAGGTGTATTAGAAGAATATCCTTATTTTCTAATATCCATAAAGAACCAAATTTTTTACTAGAAGAAATTTTAGGTCATTAAGTCACAACAAAAAATAGTGTTGAAATATATTTTATTATCCTTTGATACAAAATATTGGTTGAAGTGATTAACTCAAGATGGGGTGTATTGTTTCCAAATAAATGATCCAATTAATATTGAGTTCAAATTACGTCACCAAATAAGAATAAATTCACCCATTTCGTTAAAAATTTAGTTTATTATATTTTTGATCATATAGAAAAAATCTTAAGGATTGATTAAGGCTCAGTTAAAATAATACATTACATTACATTAACATCTGAAATCAACTAACTCTAAAAAATACATATATAAAAATTAGTTTAGACAAACTATCAATGTATTAGTTATGTTTAAAATTAAGAAATGAATATTATTATATATTTGAAGTTAATAAATGAAAACATATTCAGAAAATGAAATAAATAATGGGTTTAGTCTCAATATGAGACATAATACCCTCTGCATTGAAATCAGTCTGTACAAATATAATTATGAATATAATTAGATCAAAAACATGGATTGGGTGTACATACAATAGATATGTTTTCCAAGCTCTAAGAAACATCAATAGTTTCTTATGGTATTAAAACTACACCAGAAATACATGGACCTCTTCAAAAAATATCATGGGTAAACATATAAAAATAAATAGAAGAGAATATCTTGTATTCTTCCATTATAGAACAAGAGTCAATGCCTATCAATAAATAGATAAAACAACACACAACTTAAAATTAAATGAAAAAATAAAATTATATTAAAATAATAAATATAAAAGTTAATTTTTCTTGGTATATAGCGTTTCATTTTCTTGAGTTTCCTCAGATATGCCTTCATGTGGAGATCAAAGTATTTATTTGACTATTTCAGTTTAATAGTGAATTATATATTTCTCTTTGTTCTTCCTTTATGAATGTATATGGATCTTCAATGAGTTCCACTATTTCACAGTTGAATTTTGGATGGAATGAATCATGTATGCTCTCTCATAATAACTTCCAGCATTAAACCTATGCGGAAACTTTCAACTAAACCCACATGAGGGGTGTACTAAAATTCATAGGAATGTATGAATCTATTTATGTATAATGATTGATACCATCAAAATTATTATACTAATTCTGAATTCTTGTTTAAAGAAACCATTTAATTATTATGAAATTAATCATAAAACGAGCATCATCTTCAATTTCATTAAAAAAGTCATTGGGAAATTTATCTGAATTCATTCAAAATATGTACTGAAACCCTTATTTCAGTGACTAATTTCTGGTGGTGATTTTTATTTTTCAAAAATTACTCTCTTGTGGTGATTCATGTCTAGAAGGGACTCCTTTTGAGTGGTGACTCATATAATGTAGTGACTAAATATAGTAGGGACACAATATGGAATGAGACATTTGAACTAACTATGACTCAATCTAGAATTTTCTCAATTTCATATTGTTTGATTTGTGATACCAGTGACTCAATGTAGTAGGGAGTCATATGTGGTAGTGATTCAAGTCAAGTTGGCATTAAATTCTACAAATAGTGGCTCAGTTTTGTGGTGAGTCATGCATGGTGGTGATTCATTTAAACTATTAGTGACTCAAGTCTGGTGGTAACTCAACTCAACAAATAGCCAAATTTTCATGAAATTTCGTTATAAAATCAAAATATATGACTAAAAAAATTCAATAGTAACATATTAATCATGTTTTGTGATAATTAATATAATTATGTTCCAATAATGATATTTTAAGGGGACTATTTTTCTAATAGGTCATTATTTCAATATATAAAAAATTTTAAACAACAAATAAATATCATATTTACAAAAATTACACAATTTTAAAAAATATATATTATTGGTTATGAGAGATGAAGTATTTTATGATCATAGACATGGTAAGTCATACATACTCATGAGTAACATTTCAATTTTTTAGTTGTCATTATGGAAATGATGTATATAATAATTTATCATTACAGAATGATAAGAATATCATAAGTACACTATTATTTATTTTAAAATACATACATACATACATATATATATATATAATCCATGTTGTGTGGTGATGAATGGAGAGTCTCATATCTTCAATTAGGTGTTCGTCCACAATTACACACCTGACATAATCATCTTTTTGTGAGTGAAAAGTAAAAAAAATTATATTACCTTCTAATAATTATAAATAACTAATTAATTTCATAATAATATCATATATATATATCATATATTCATTAATGTTATCTTTATTACCATACATGTAAAGAGTTAATGAAAATTAATCAAGTAACATCTCTTGGTTGTAGTACCCCATACATATGAGTGATGTTGTAATTTCTCCTACAGAATGGAATGTTGGAAAATTTATAAATTATAGAATGAAAAAATGAATAATTATGTTATATAATATATATATATATATATATACTATAGATACACTATAATACCCAACCATTATATGTGTTTATTGTCCTTTTTGGGTAAGGAATAGCCAAACCAAAAGGGTTTGAAAGGTGAGATGAATAGATGAGAGGGTGACCTTTTATTAGTGAGTCAAGGAAAACACTTATAATTTTTGAAAAGGAAAATATGTAACCATGTTATTAAAATTACACATATGAAAATAGATTATTCTAGATTATTTGGAATTATAATGTAGAAATATATCCTAAATGGGTTTTGTACATTCATATATGTTATTTGTAACCCTTATATTCTTAGATTCACCGAAAGTAAACCCTTATGTACCTTAACTGTGAAAACTACTTATTTATATTTTCACTATTAATTTTATTAATAAATTAAAAAGATATTATTTTATTATATTAATAATTCTGAGTCCAAATATAGAATCTATTTTCCCAAATTTTTCTCATAGAGTGGACAAATCCAATTAAAAATTATTCATGATGAATAAACAAAAAAACAATTCTCAAAGTGAATAATTTGTCAAATATATATATGATTTTATTATAAAAATTTAACATAAATTTTATTCTGATGACCAAATATAGTTACATTTTAATTTTATTAAACTAATTTCACTTTAATATATATTTAAAATTCAATTTAACCTTTGGAATTATTTAATAAAAGTTCTCTCTTATAAAATGAAGCATTAAAAAATGAATCTTATAAAAAATACTAACATCTACCTTCAAATAATTTTTATTATATTTTTTACAAATAAATTTTTTAAAAATCTCAATTAATAATTTTACAATAACTTCCCAAGATTTGAAGAAATTGTTTTCAATAAAAAAATTATTCAGAAAACATTTCATTTTCTATAAAATGGTTTTTATATTACTTATAATTAATATTTATAAATATAATTTGTTTCATACATGCTTTAAGTAGTGTTTTAATAGACTATTTCATTTAAAACATTTATTTTATGCATCAAAACAAGCCAAAGTGATTGAATTTATTTAAAAGGAAACAGGTCCTAAATTCATGGGGTCTTATATTTTTTTATAGTTTCATAAACTAAACAAGAATGTAAGGTAAGGATTTGTTGTCTAGTGTTCAATTTCATTGACACATGATATAAAATTTTCCATAATTTTCACTTTTATGTGGTATAGTTACACAAAAAATTAATTACATAATAATAAATCATTTTTTGATGAGATATAAATGTTTATTTGAAAATATCCAAAATTTAATTTTTTTTAATCGATTAACTTCATAGGTTTTATGTGTTTCTTTGGTTCAAATTTTAATCAGTTGAGACATGTTTATTCTAAACAACATATATCCATTTAAATGGTATAAATAATATCACATTATCAGTCTACACAATGATTCAAATATATATAGTGAAATTAATTTTTTTTGTTTTCTACCTACCATGGTTTATAAATTCAAATTTATTAATGGTAGTAAGGGGATTTTTACTCGAACAAATTCATTAAATCATAAGAACACATCATTTAATACAATCATACATAATTTATCTATTGATGTGGTTCGTCTTTGCTTACACCAAAATTTATAGAGATACTACTCATCTTTATCAATATATAATTATTTTATTAAATTGTTTCCCAAATTAACGTGAATGAATGTAAATAATAACCCAAATTTTTATCAATGGTATTTTTGTAATATCTATATTTTCTTCCCAATGAATGTTATCTAATAATTTTTAAGGGAAATATTGAATATTTTATACGATTTTGAAAATTTATTTATCTTATTCCACAAGTAAAATTAAATGTCGTATTAATAATGCAGGGTTTTAGTCTTGTTATTTAAAATACAAAAAAAAATTATATCCATCCAAAATAATATGTATTATTAACCAATAAATATTTTCATTATATATCAATTAATTTAATTTTTCTGTTATTATTTATTCGTTATAAAATCTAATACTTTTGAAAATATTTAATCATTCCCTTTTTAAAAATATTATGTTATTATATTGTTTACATTATGAATTATTCAATTGAGTGTAAAATTTTTCAATTTATATTCAAATCCCCATTTTATTCCATTAATACCATCAATTATATTTTAATGGAAAATATTTTTAAGAGTTTTTAAAAATTATTTTATTTATACTGATCTATGAATTATGAAATTTATAAATGAATTGGTAACTCAAACTACTTTATATAATTAAAATAATTACATGTTTGATCTTATCATCAATGAAATTCCATTTTAGACAATATTATGTTTCATAATTCTTGGGAAATATATATTTTAAAACAGTTCTAATTCAATGTAGTATTTCTTTAAATTTATTTTAAAACAAATGAAAAAAATATAGAGATAGTATTTCAAGAATTTCTTTCATACGATGGATAAAAAATACACTCAAAAATATTTTTGATGATCTTTGTCACTATATGCACAATGATATACATATATTAGTTTTTTCTTAAACATATGCAATTATTTTATTATGATATTATTCTAGTTGGTCATGTTTTTTGGTATGTATTTATTTTTATCATGATGTTATTTTAAATTTTTATGAATTGAATTTTTTTTATATAGGTTCCTTATTAAAATCCAATGACATCAATTTATATATTTTATGATTCCTTTTTTATTTCCATGTATTCTATATATGTTGATTTGAAAATTTCATGAAATACATTATCATTATTTCAGACATTTAATGATGTGATGATTGTTTATTTCAGTGTAACAAAAAATGTATGGGTTATGAGAATGTGGGACCTATATCTCTATATAATACAATTGGTAATGTCATATATCTCTTGAAACAAAAATTTTATATGACCAGTTTAGCATTATAATGATTTGGAAAAGGGTGACTTCTATATATTATTTATATACTCATAATCTTTCAACTGGATGGGTTGTCAGGTTACAAGGTTCAAGAATGTAATAATACTATTTAATTTATTGTTTAATATTTTAATTTTTTATTGAGTTATGCCAAGTATTATTTATTATTCTATATTTTTTGTTTATTCCATACCTTTATGTCTATATCATATGTTTTTTGTTTTTGATATGTATTTTAAATCATGTTAAATCTTTTACACATTATAAATGTCCATGTTATGATATTTTGTTACATCATAATGTTTTAGCATTAAAATATAGGGTATTATTATTTATTATTAATATATTTATTTATTCTCCAAGGATTACGTCTTTTTTATGATGTAACATGTTTTGATATGTTTTTCCTTTAATAATCTACTATAATAACCCCTTTATTCAGTTTATATTTACAGATACACCCCCTTATCATACATAAACATTGCATCACTTTTTTGAAATAATTAAAACATTATATAAATGGATTCCTAAAGACCATACTAGTATAATGACTTTAGAAAAATGGAACCATAAACAATGATACATAACTGAGCTAAATTATCTCCCACTATGTTCTTTTTGTCTAGAACCCTTCTTAAAACCATCAACCATAATACATATCTGCATCACTAAGGGAATGTAACATAAAAATGGTTGGCATAATAGGATCAATAAGGGTAATATATATATTTATATATATATATATATATGTGTGTGTGTGTGTATGCATAAATATGACCATAAATGAATGATAACATGATTATGAATATATATGATCAGTTCATGAATATAAAACATCATATAAATTAATAATGGCATATATCATATATGTTAATAAGACATGAATCATAAGAAAATAAAGATCATAATCCATGAAACCATAACATAGTAATAATACATATAATTATTGAAGACATATAATCATATAATAATATTTCCATAGTAGTAAAGACATCACTAATAAGGCCATCTTGGTTTTATGGGTTCACTCGCCATATCATCTTGGTAGTCATGGTTCCCTCCCATGACAATCTTAAAAGCCTATGATCATTTCAAATACAATATGTTTTGTCATGTTTCAATATCTTGGCCATTATAGTAGTTATGGTTTTCTCCCAAGACCATTTAAATATATCTCATGAGATATAAATATTTAACAAATGAGTTCTAGTAAGATATAAGTCCCATCTATATCATAGTGAAATCATACAATCATGTTCCACATGATCAATAGAAATCATACCATAACTAATGAAATTAAATTGGTATCACAATCATGTAATAACATAAGATAATGTTAAAAATGAAAATGGATTCATAATCATTTTATCAAAATGATAATCAATGAAATAAAGCTGCTTTCAAAGGCATATAACATGTGAAAGAGAAAGTAGTTTCGTAAAAATCATGCCATTGAGACACAATACATTCATAGAATGAATATGACTATAATAATTGATTATTTTAAACATAAATGAATAAGTATCACAAATATTTGACATCATAGCTAATATGTAATTTTGAAAGAACTTTTATAATCATTTCATGATGAATATTTAATTATTCATTGAAAATCCCATTTAAAAACATAAAACATTTTCCAAAACCATTTTCAGTGGAAATACTTTTGAAAAATAATAATTGAATCTTTGAAACCCATAAATAATTAAAATAACTATTCCATTAATATTATGTTCAAGTATAATTTTAAATCATTTTATAAATAAATTATGAATAATTAAATTTTGAAAGAAAATATATTTCTGACCGAAGAGTGAAATACAGTCATATTTTTCTTAATTTTTTTCCTTTCATTAGATTATATACCAAATATTATAAAAATGGTACTAATATATGACGATATCATTAATAAACATAGGTTATTGAAGCACCTGATTTTTCTTAATATATGAATCATAAGATACCATCAATGGAAGCATGAACATAAATATTCTGCTAAAGCGGTGAGGTGGTTTCAATAAACACTTGTCACTGGGTGATATAGGATAAAACAATCAATATATGAAATGGAAATTATATGAAAATTAAAATATGATGAAATGAAGTACATTCATGACATAACATGTAAAACTAATGTATGTACACCGCGAATAATAATTTAGGTGCATAGAGAAACATGAGTCTCAAAGAAAGAAAATTAACACAAAATAATCTTACCAATTTGGGAACTTTTGAAACATAAACACCATGAATGAAATATCATAAAATGGATTTGTTAATAACCATAAATTAATATATAATTTACATATAATAAATTCTCTTTTAGTACATAAATAAAAAAACAATATGTGATTGGTGAATAAGTCATGTATCTCATAAAAATAAAAGTGAGAAGAAATTCATCGTACTTGTGTCTTAACCACCCTTGAACTCATAAAATATTTTTTATAATAACTTTTTGTATAATATAAATATTTATAATAACAAAATTGTTATATCAATTACCACTTATGGTTTTATTATGACATTATATTACGATATTGTGACAAATTCTATGTTAAGTTTTCCTTCCGGGTAATATCTTCTTTGTTTATCGCATGTGACATTATTGGGTATATCTTATGTTCGTATACTTATATAACATTTTAAAAAATTTATGTAATGATATAAATATCATTTATAGTTAATATATTTGTTTTATAATAATCTATATAATATATATGTTTGAAATAGAATACATTATTCATGAAGATGGTAAGTCGTACATTTTTATAAAGGATATTTCTATTTCTATTATCATATTGATTGAAAGAAAGAAAATTACACATGTTTATATATATATATTTATATTATAATAAAAATAAGATTAATATTTCATATATATCATATAATATCAAAAATAACATCATTAATATGTTCTATGTATGGTTTGAATAAAGCACCCGACATTGCGGGGTGGTAGTCCACATATCCTCAAGAGAAATTTTCATTTTTACACCAAATAGAAACAATGAATATATGTGATATCAAAGAATTATAAAACATTTTATACATAATAAATATAATATATTCTATTTATTTACCTAGTTTCCTTGATAATGTACATCATGAGAGGATGTAATGAAAAAATGACCAGTCATTATTTAGTTAGGTTGTGGTTCATCGTACAAAAAAAGTATATTTGATATCCATTAGATGGATGTGTGTATATGTTTAGGTTGAAATGTCTAAAAAAATATTAATATATTTATGATACTATTGTTTTTTATAAGAATTTAATAATAATATTTGATATGGTGGAGAAGGAAAATAATATAAAGGAGCATATGGGAGGGTGTTACCTCTTAATTGGGTAAATCATTTCAGTTTTTGCCAAAGGGCATCCTTGGAAGGATTTTTTCCCAAAGGGAGGATTAATGGAAAAATTGAAGGGTTTTTAGGAGTTTATTGGGTATATAATGGACGAACCTATGTGGTTTCAGTGGTGTGAAGATGTGGGATAGGTTTTAGCCTTTTATATGTGAGGGAAATGACATAATTGAAATTTTTTAAAACTACTTAGGTGTACCACCATTTTTAGATAAAATTGTAATAAAAAATAAAAAGACACAATAGATGTTTTATGCATGATATATTGACATAAAATGGGTTTTGAACAATTTTATAGCTCATTTGAGAGTTTAAATTTTAGGATTATTCCCATATTAATATTATTCAATGAAATTAATTTTATCTACATTCAATAATCATTTTGGTCAAAAACTATGATGACCTCATTATAATTTATAAATTATGGAGATTCCAAATGTGGAATCAATTTTTAAAGATTCAAATAATATATGTGGTAGAAATTAATTTAAATTTCATCTCATAGTTGGGTCGACAATTTTTTTTAATGTAAAAACCTTCATCAATATGCTATGTTTTTATATTTAATTCAAAAGTTTAATTGATTCCAATTACCCACATTGGAATGACTGACTAAATATGATATATCTAACTTTTAATATTATTTTTTATAAAATTTATCTTTATAACTAAATTAGATGAGAAGGATGGATTGAATTAAAATCTTATATTTTTCACTATTTATCTAAAAATGATGATTGTCAGAAAAATAAAAAAACATCACCCTATGATAAATTAAACATTATAAATTAAAAAATGATGTATATTTTATCAAAATAAATTTCAATATATGGAAAAAAATAATTTTATTATTTTTCATAGAACGACATTAAAAGGATTTCATTTGAAAATATATTATTATAAAACCAATAAAGACTTTACCAAAATTTCTATCTTTCGTTATCAATATTATACATATATATATAAATATAACCTTTATAAAAAATATTTTAAATGTATTTATTTATATACATATTATTAATTTTAGCAGATAGATTATAATTATCTCATTTCAATAATTATAACCACGAAAATATGTTTATGGAGAAACCAGATGTTGTGTGTAATGTATGCCAAGTTGATGACTCTAGTGACATAGAACTAGAATTCTAAAAGTAAAATTAGTTTTTGTCTTATTTTATGTAATAAAATATTGAAAATTAATTCATTCAAAAAAATGTTCATCAAAACATGGAGTGAAACATTATACCCCCCTTAAAATTAATTCCACCTTCAAAATTCATTATTCATTTAAAAAATGAGGAAAATTTTGCTTCATCATATTATCCTATTCCAACATAGCTTCATATAACTGATGAATTCTACAGAAAACATTAACTAGGTCGGTGGTATTTTTTTTAAGAACATTATATTTAGGATACATATTTTCAACATATTGTTCGTCATAAGAATGATCTCGCTCTAGTGGTGTGTACAACGATCCATGATTGAAAAAATCGTATATTACATAACATTATATGAATACTAAGTATATTACAAAAATACATGCCCAAGGATTGTAATAGTTTAGTGTCATTGGAAACCGGGATACAAAATCTTCTATCCTGGTGAACGATCTTCAACATATCCGATAAAGATTTCACCATTATTAATTATACTAGAAATGTTTTTCATTTATTGGGGAAATGAAAAATAAGAAATGAGCGAGCTTAGATGCATCGTAAGTGTAAATAAAGGAAATGAATAATCATAATGTGATCAAAATGGTATGGAACTTTAGAATAAAAATTATAGATCATAAACTACATATTAAATATCATAATATGTATTGTAGTTAATATGTCATTGTTCTTAAGAGGATTAAAATAATATGTCATGAATGCATAATATCGGAATAAGACTTGGAATTTATAGTGTGATTTTTTATAACATTCTGAAAATCTATATATAGAAACAAGTTCACTCATTAAGTTAATGACATTAAATATAGCCCCAACATCAACTTATGAAAATTCAATAAGGTCCATGTATAACATTGTGATCATATAATCATGTTCAAACACAACCTTATTGACATGAACCGAGGTTCACACATAACTTTTTGAACATGTAATCAGATTCATGTATATCATTATGGACATGTAATTACTTTCACACATAAACTTGTGGCCATGAAACCATGTCCATGCATAACATTTCCAACATGTAATAAGGGTCACTTATAAAATTATGAACATGTAATCCGGCTTACAAAAAATATTTATACTTTTGAGTTATACATCACTATCCAATTAATTAATGGGAGATATAGGCCCTATCTATCTCATAATAAAATCATTCATACAAGTTCCACAAGGTAATAAAACATTCATCATACAATGATCCATAAAAAGAGACAGGTTTTATAGATATCAAATCATAACCCATGAAATAAAATGGGTATTATAAAAATTTCATCAAATCACAACCAATAAAAAGTGATAGGTTTCTTAATCGCCTCATTGAAGCATAACACGGGGAGAGAAGTGGGTTTAAAAATCATTTATCACATGGAACAAAATTAGGTGTCATAAGAAACATTCCATCAAAACATTAACCATTAATAAAATAATATGGAAGGGAAATTTGGATAATTACCTAGAAGGTATTGAGTAACATCAACAAATGCCATATTTGTTGGAAAATAACATGGAATGATATTTTGAAAACATTACATGAGTTAGATATCATTTCTATATTGAAAAGTATCTTACAAAAATAAAACATTTGGAAAACCAATTTCTAGAAAATAAGGTTGATGGATTTGAAAATTACTATCAAAGACCAACTTGAGAATATGGAGGGTCTCCTGAGTCATATAATCGACATTGTTAATTGTCACTATTTTTTCTAATCGAGCATATTTTTTGGTATGGGAACCTACTATCAAAGGAATTTTGTCTTCTAAATTTTTCTACAGGAACTCTCTGAATTATAACACTGATGCTCAGTGGATGTGAGATTTACATGGGAGATTTATTAGGCCCTCTCAATCCATTATTATCTGGAGGGAGACTCATGGGAAGCTTCCAACTAATTGTTATATTCAAACATGTGGTATTTCTTTATGTTCCGTTTATGTTCTTTGTCATCAACAAATAGAATATGTGGATCACATATTTCTTAGTTTCATTGTTTCTTTATCAATATAGAAGGATGTTGCGGATATTTTTGAAATTATTTTACCTCAGATAGATTCCATGCGAGGGTTTCTTCAGGGATGGCGCAGTTTAATGTAATCTCTACGGCATATGGATCTTTTTTAGGTTGAAACATCTGAATTGATCCACTTTATCTGGAATTCTAGAAATAAAATTTTCCATTTTAGGTACTCTTTAAAAGTGATTGAAGAACTTTCATTGATTCTTGTTTCTATTCGTGAGGCTTTCACTTCGAAGAAACAATATTGTTTCAATTCTGTGCTTGGTATGTCTGTCCTTGGACGAGTTGGTGTTAAAGAAAATATTAGTCCTCCTCTTGGTACATTTGATGTCTTATGGAATGTACCATTTTCTTATTGGATTAGGTTCAATTATGATGGTGCCTCACAGGGATACCCAGGTCCTTCTGCTTATGGTACAGTTTTAAGGAACCTTTGAGAAGAGGTCCTCAGATGCTTTTAGGGTTCTTGCTGTCTTTCCTCTTCAATTGGGACAGAGATGATGGGTATTATCATTGTTGTGGAATAGGAACAGAATCTAGGATGGAAAAAAATATGGCTTGAAAGTGACTCTACCATTATTGTGTCTGCCATTAGGATGGGATCATCTCATTTGTCCTGGAAGCTCTCCAACAGATGGATCAACTTCATGGATTCTCTCTCTTTCCTGGAATACATTATGGAACATGTTTACAGGGAGGCCAATGTGGTGGCTGATGGTCTTGAAAATATGGGTATCAGTGGTGATACTTTCATATGGTATGATCAGCTACCTGATGATCTTTTACCTTTGTTGCGGCGGGATCATGGTAAATTCCCCGTTTTTGAATTATGTAATTCAGTCCCTTTTTTTCTTAATAAACAAGCCTTGATTTTTTGGTCAAGGTCTCATCTTATAAAAAAAATAGTATATTTATGATTTCATATAAATCATAAATATTCACCAATACCATCTTTAATATAATCCATGCAATGTTTGAATGTATCATCTTTCATTGAGGGGGCGGTAGTCCACACTTCATCAAATTAAATTTTCGTATTAACAACAAAAGAAATATTAAATGATTATGTATTTTAAATAGACTAATTAATCATAAATAAATAAGAAATATATTATAATATATATAAATAGTTTCCATCATATTTTCCACCATGATAGGTACTACGGAAAAATGAATAATCATCATTTAGTGAGGCGATTGTTTGTCGTACACATAAACAATATATTCATTACACATTATATGGAGGTGTGTTTTTTAGGTTAAAATCATAGAATAAAATCAGACATGTTTATTTAGGATAATTGTGTTTCGATGCAATAATTTAATAAATAAAATTTATCTTGTGACGAAGGAAAATAAAATAACGGACTTTGGATAAGACTTCCCCTCTTTATCGTGTAACTCCTTTGGTTTGTGCCTAAATGATTTCATTGATTTCTTTCTTCCCAAGGAAAATATTCTTATAGGACAGGAGGATATATGGAAATTTTATTTTCTATACCATATCTGAGCATAATAGGTTTTATAGTTGTTATTATGTGGGAGAGGTGGTGACCTTTTATAGGGAAATAAAATGACTCACTTGATATTTTTTAATACAAGTTAGCTGTACAAATTCCATTACATTAAAAAGTTATTCAAAAACAACCAAAACATATACTATAAGTTTTATGATAGATATATGGACATCCAATGAGTTTTTAAAAAGTGTAAAGGTCATTTGGGTTCCTAATATTATGGTTCTGTCCCCAATTAGGCTTAATTTAATTATAACAGTTGTGATTAATTTTAGTCACTTTTACTAATAATTTTGATTCAAAATTAATTTTATCATAGTAGACACTAAATTTCATAAATATTATAATGGTGTATTATTGTTTTCTAAATTAAATTCATCGAATTCAAAAAAATTATGATTAATTTTAATCCCGTATACGTAATAAAAGAATAGGAATTAAAGCAGAAGAAGTTGAAATGTTTATTACTTTTTATATTAAATTTTAAGGTAAAATTGATTAGAATGATATTTATTTTTTAATTGATGTATTACTGATATAATTTTTTCATTAATAATATTTAAAATATAATTTATCATTAATAATTTTTCAATAGTGCAGTTTTTTACTAAAAAGCTATATTTTTGTATTATTCATAAAAAAATGATGTTTCTTAGAAAATTCCAACAAATTCGACATAAACTAACTAATAAATTAAAAATGAAAAAAATAAAGTTTTTTGTGCCAAATTATAATTTTATGTGTGTCTAAAATTAATCTTACTATTATAAGTGTTTCATTTGAGATAACAGTGTTTTTAAATATAAAAGTACTTTACAAAAAATCATATCGTTCATTACCTCTATGTTCTATCTATAAAAAAATTAAAAAAATCTGAAAATTATATTTTACTATTAATATAACTATATTTAATGACTAGGTTTCATATATCTCAATTAAATAATTATAACAACAAAATGATGTTTTGTAGAAACATTAATGTTGTGTTTAAAATAAGCCATGTCGGTGTTGTGGGTAGCGCAATACAAGTCATCATTATATGTAGTGTAATAAAATTAATTGTTGTTTGTTAAATGAATGTTTGAATTAGTGTTTTAATAAACAGACATATATATAGTAATATTTCAAATTTCATGTGAAATTTAGAATATAAAAAAGATAAATTAATTATAATTTTCTTACGAAATCACGGTGTGTTACATTCTACACCCATTAAAATTAATTTCACCATAAAAATTTGTATGGGTTATCAAAGGTTTAACACTTGAATGTTTCATTCATAGAGAGACAAATAAAAAAATTGAATACTATAAATTCTCTTAAAAGGGGATTTTGGTACCATAATGTTTACACAACATAAAATATAAATGGGTTTCCATATAGAATAACATATTCTTGTAAGTGAAAACATGGGCCTGGATGAAAAGTCTAGCTATAATATTCTAATGGAGAGTGATGGAGAAACATTTCAAGATAATGATAGAAATTAAAAATCCATATATCTGTGATGAACTATGATACCATATAATTCATCAGAAATGGAGGTATATGATACCATTTTTTCTTTTAAGATACTTTTTTCTAAAGTTAATAAATTTCCATAAAAAGATAAACTTGCATAAATTTTAGAAAATATATCCACTTTTGTTACTCAATCCACTTCACCCCTTCCTCTAAAAATGATAATTAATTTTTCATTCCTAATGTACTAAAAGATAACGAGACCCATTATATGACATACCATTTTTCATTAGTTACCCTCATCACATGCTATCCAATATGAATAATTCTTCATATGTAAGGATAACACATAAATATTACAAACATCATCTGATTTTTAACATAATCAGTCCATAAAGGGTTAACCATATACCCCATCCGAAATATAATTCACCCTCTATCCATTAAATAATATTTTATCATAAACCGAAATTTTTTTTTTATAAACATGAGTAAATCATTGTATGAATATAACATACAATGTGATTTTATAATTTCAAAATTTGGAAAGATAATCACATGAAATATCACCAAATGTGGAACAATATGACATCCCAAGGGATTATTCATTCAAAATCATACATAAAATTTCCAAATAAGGAGTGAAGGATAAATAATTCATAATTATCATGGTTCACATAATTCATTATAATCACATAAGATTTCACTTGGTCCATTGTATTCAATAGTTTTAGTGGTAATATTCCATAGTAGTCCAGGGATTGGTGCATTGATTTGAATAATTCCAAAACACCATGAACTTGAATATATAAATTGTGGTTAGTTAATTTTATTGATATTTCACCCCTCTAATTTCATTGAGTTTCCTCTTATAACCACTTATACATTCATTTTCATAGTCTCATGGAATTCCACATCTCAAACACATTTTCGTTCGATTCAGGAACTCTCCTATGTGGTTTTTTCATAGTTATGGAATGTTGTATTTTGAAACTTTTTCTTGACTCCATGGTTTTTATAATCACCTTTAAACTCCATCGTCATATTCTTATTAAAACGATTATATTTATACGTAACCCCAACCTCAATTTGAACTTTGATATCACAACACACCACATCTCTATAATAAATTATGTCTATAATAGCGAATAACCTTTTATGAATTGGTTTTAATCCATTGAAGAACCTATCAACATTAAATTCATGTTGGATGATAATTCCATAAGCGTACATCACAAGTCATGTGAAAGTAGCCTCATTAGTTCAAACACATTCAGCTTTTTTTTTCTTGAAATCATGAAACTCATTTTCTATATTCGTATGAAGAACATGTCACTACTACAACATGGCCTTTTATCAGCATTAAAAACTGACATTAACAGCACTTCAAAAGCAATGTGAATGCTGGACTAGATAAAGGGGGGTCCCCTTTATCAGAGCACCTACAAGCGCTGATAAAGGCCACCTTTATCATATCTAAAAAACACTGATAAAGGAGGTCCTTTATCAGAGATTTTTTTAGTGCTGATAAAGGTAGGACATTATCAGTAGTAAAAAAAAGTGGAGATAAAGGCACCTTCCCATGCTCCTGCGCAAAAATCACATGTACACCTGCACAAAATAACACATGCACATGAACCAAGAACCAAGAGACGACACAGGGCACATAATATTTTGAAAAACAATGCTATATACATTTACTTAACATCATGAATTAAAAAACACACTTTTATATACATTTCAAACAATGTTTTACATGGTTAAAATTAAAATTATCCAAAAACAGTAATAAATAATAATGTTTCATCCTTGATATCCTTGATCCCCTCTCAAAATTGTCGTCCACGGTATTTATTTCCGAACAAAGCATATTAACTCAATGAAAAAATTCACCTACATAAGAAAACAAATATTATATTAGTAATACAATAATGACATAAATTAAAACATTAATATGAAAGAATACATTAATATGGAAATGTGAAACTAAAATATGGAAATGATAAACTCAAATGTTTTCATTCTGATAACAATGGAAGGGAATAATGTAAAATCAATATGTTTTTGGATGATTTATCTCATTTAATAAATACTAATTCTTTATATAATGAAAAGCATTACCGGTCACACCGTGTGTCTGATTGTGGTGTGATTGATTCATACATGTCAAAAATGACTCATGGATTGTTTTCCTAAGGTTTCAAAATAAACCGAACACGTTTGCTCAATTTGTAGTATGTCACTTGTGTTGTTTTCTAAAGTTAATGTCAATTTGAAACTGATATCAAACACTTTTAGCCATACTGGTCACACCGATCATCAGATCAAGGTGAGGTTGATTCATACACGTCAAAAATGACGCATGGATCATTTTCCTAAAGAATAAAAACATTCTGAACGCATTTTCTTAGTTTTCCATATGTCACTTTTGTTGTTTTCTAATGTTAATCTCAATTTGAAACTGATATCAGACACTTTTAGCCATACTGGTCACACCGTGCATCGTATTGTGGTTCAGTTGATTAGTACACATCAAAAATGACTCATAGATCACTGTCCAAAATTATCAAAACAATCTGAACGTGTTTTCTCGGTTTTCCCTTTGTTACTTGTGTTATTTTCTAAAGTTAACGTCAATTTGAAACTGATATCAGACACTTTTAGCCATACCAGTCACACCGTGCATTGGATTGAGGTGTGGTTGATTCATACACCTCACAAATGACTCATGGATCATTGTCCTAAAGTATCAATCAATCCGAACACGTTTTTTTGGTTTTCCATATGTCACTTTTGTTGTTTTCGAAAGTTAATGTCAATTTCAAACTAATATCAAACACGTTTAGCCATATTGGTCACACAGTGTGTTGGTTTGAGATACGGTTGATTCATACACATCACAAATTACTCATGGATTGTTTTTCTAAAGTATCAAAACAATCCGAACACATTTTCTTGGTTTTCCCTATGTCACTGGTGTTGTTTTCTAATGTTAATGTCAATTTGAAACTGATATCAGACACTTTTAGCTATACCGGTCACACCATATTTCAGATTGATGTGTGGTTGATTCATACATGTCATCAATGACTCATGGATCATTTTCGAAAAGTATCAAAACAATCTGAATGCATTTTCTCTGTTTTCCGTATGCCACTTGTGTCGTTTTCAAAAGTTAATGTCAATTTGAAACTGATAGCAGACACTTTTAGGAATATTGGACACACCATCTATCAGATTGAGGTGTGGTTGATTCTTATACATCACAAATGACTCATGTATCATTTTCCTAAAGTATCAAAACAAACCAAATGCATTTTATCTTTTTGTCGTATGTCACTTTGTTGTTTTCTAATGTTAATGTCAATTTGAAACTGATAACAGACACTTTTAGCCATACCGGTCACACCGTGTGTCAGATTGAGGTGTGATTGATTCTTACACGTCACAAATGAATCATATATCATTGTCCAAAAGTATAAAAATAATCCAAATCCGTTTGATCGGGTTTCCGTATGTCACATGTGTTGTTTTCTAAAGTTAAAGTCAATTTAAAAACAACATCGAACAATTTTAGCCATACCGGTCACACCGTGCATTAGATTAAGGTGTGGTTGATTCTTACATGTCACAAAGGACTCATGGATCATTTTCCTAATGTATCAATACAATCCGAATGCATTTTCTCTTTTTTCTGTATTTCACATGTGTTTTTTTCTAAAGTTAATGTCAATTTGAAACTGATATCAGACAATTTTAGCCATAACGGTCACACCGTGAGTCGGAATGAGGTGAAATTGATTTTTACACATCAAAAATGACTCATGGATCATTTTCCTAAAGTATCAGAACAATCTGAATGCGTTTTCTCAGTTTTCCGTATGACAATAGTTCATAAGAGTCTCTCATTAGGTTATTATTTACTAAAAACTCAAATCATTTCTAAAACCATTCTTCATTATCTAAGGATATGAAACATAAGAAAGGGTGATCATAGATTCTCAATAAGTGTAAACAAGGGAGATATAAATGATCATATAAAGAAAACATAAGTAGCAGGAACTCAACTTCATTGTCCTATTTGTTTACATTCTTCTATCTGGTACACTGCCCATTCATTTATAAACACATCTATATCATCTTGTGAATCAGAGTTTTTGTGACAGTCATAGTAGTACAAAAAAACTATAAATACACAAATTATTAATAATTATTTTAAATGAACTAGTAATTATTTTCAAATATACCTCTTTAGGGATGCTATTTTGTTCATGAAATATGATCTCTTTCATAAATTTGGAAACATAATAACCGTAGTCCATTTCATTTGTTTGTTTAGGACACTACAGATACATCAAGAAAAATAAGTAATCAATTTTGATATGTATTTGGATAGTGAAATATAATTATATATACCCTGCTGCTTCTCTATTTGTAGATCTCATGTGCCTTGTTATCCTTAGGCACTGAAATCATTCTAGCCTTTAGACGATATTCCTACACCGACCTATTATAATAGAATCCTCATTAAAAGATAATATAAATTATAACTAGATATTTAGTTCTAAAATGTACGATCTAGTGTTTTACAAATTGACATTTTCCATCATGTGTGGTGAGTTTGTTGGATATCCATGCAGTGAATCCATAAAATAAATCTTGGGAGTATCCAAATTGAATGCAATGATCATCCAATGCTACCTAAAAACACAAAATGGAATAAGTAATGATAGAAAGGAAAATATAATTGATATGATTAAAATGTAGTGTTTTACCCCTGAAATGTTGGTATTAAAAAGATCTTGTCACTTGTAATTTTGAATTGAAACGTTCTGAGTAGGTTTGACATTAATTTAGCTGGAAAATCAGAATCTGTGTCCTTTTGTTGTGTAGACATGGTGTGAGGAATAACGAGTCCAAATTTGTGTTCATGGGAATATCCCTTCTAATTTTTTTCATATATATTCCTGCGAAAAATATGGAATTTATTTAACCATAATTATCATAGTATATCTGCTTCTATAAAATCATATCATGAAAGAATACCTCATGTATACAATTATAATGGAGGTGCCTAGCCAGTCGTATGTGATTATTTCAGCTATAGCGTCAGCATAAAGAAAATCTAATGTTTCCTCTCTGTACATATCATTTTCAAAAAAAAAATTGTGTCATTATTTCATCCTTTAATTTTCCTATCCACATGAGATTGCAATGATATTAAATGTGGATATAGAATGGGCGGGGTGAAGGTGCTCTCAGTAGATCGTTTTGATTGGTCGGTTGATCCTTTTGAGCCTCTCTTTCATTTTAGATCCTTCATTTTGTCCTTCTGTAATAAAATTAATCAGTTCTGACCTTTTCTAATTAAATGATAAAGGTTCTTCTTGAAAAATGAATTGGAAATGAATACGTCCTGGTCAAAATGTTTTTTTACCAGATTCGATGGCCATACAAAGAATGTTCCAACACAGTTTTCCATCGTATTAATGTCGTCATTGTCATTTGGCATGGGTAGATCATCGCTCGGCTCATGTGATACGTTAATTGACACATTTACATGACCGGTTGGATGTGGTCTGGAGTGTAGCGTGTCATTCTGCATATTGGACACTATAGCCCTTGCTACAAGGAAATGCGTGGGAGTTGACAGATATAAATCACAATAATATTCACCTTGTAGAATACCATTACAAGAAAGGTATTAGTGTCTATGTGATTCACATTTCACAAAAACAAATATTAGAACATTGATTAACTCGGTTAAGTCTAGTATTTGAGGGGAATGGCTCACCTCAAAGCTGGTGGGGGTGGGGCAGGATCTTCTCGTGCAGGTTTTTCTTGAGTTGTTTCATCTCTTCGCCTATCCCCCATCAATGTTTCTAGAAACTCTCCCTGACTTTGGAGTTTTTATTCAAGGGTAGCTAGTCTATATCTCATAATTTTCATTTCTTTAGTTTGTTCATCCTTTTGTTTTTTTTTTCTGAAAATATGTCAATTGTGTCACACCAAAACCCACACCTCGGACGTGGCCATACTGTTCTGGCTGTTTCAAGGCCGCTGAAAGTATGTCCACATCTGGTGCGGGTTTTTTTGATTCCTGTGACTTTGTAAAATAGAAAATATGGGAAAATAAGTAATTATCATTATGCAATAGATATTTAAAACAAAACAAATTTATAGTAATTTATACTTACACATGTTTCCCACACTTTTGTGTGTTTTTATCTACACGTTCCCCCTCATTATTAACATGAGCCTCCTTCTATAGCACATTCCATGGGATGGAAGTGGCATGGGATTTTGATTCATCAATCTACATATAAACAGATAAACATTGTTACAGTGTTGTTTTATGTAACATAAAATTATTACAATACTTTTAAAATACGTACCAATTGTTTTTTAATTGAAGCAAACCCCATCCTTGCTTTATGGTAGGGGTATGATGGTTTTGTTGGCCGTTCTTTATTTTCATCACTGAGTTGTTGTTTCATAAATAAAAAACATTCAATAAAACTGATGAATACAATAAATGTTAAATAATGTGTTACCAAACACAATGTACCTGAAAATTCTAATTCGTACGATGGTTGCAAAATGCATCCCATGCTCTCTGCATATCAAGTGTGCATAAGGAGGTGGTGGGTGAAACATTATTTCCCTTCAACATCTTTCAGATTAATTTTCATTAAAATGGTGCGAAAGCCTCTATGAACCCTTCCTACCAGTATTAATACATATTCTTTGGGTGAGACATTTACTATAAATGCACTCTTTAAGAGATGATGAAGAGTTAGTCAATAATTCAGTATTTTATTTTATTTTATTTTAATGAATTAAATAAATGATATCGTAATTTTACTGTAATCTCTTCCCACATTAATTTTTTCAGCCTACTGACAACAGGGTGCCACAACTCTACATCAATCGGCACACTTTACCGAGTGACGATTACAATGTATCAACGAAACATGGATTTGTTGGGGTTTACATGTTGGCCTCGCTTATTCCATCGCACCTCATATTTGATGTTGTTTTCCTTTGCCTTAAGGTTTTTGGCTAAAACTATCAAACTACGGCGCAACTATTTTTTTGTGCCATAGGGGTTTCATTGCCTGCCATTTCCTCAGTTTTTGTATCATCACTATGTTCCTCTGAAGCACTAGCATCGGCACTGGGACCAGCAAAAACAGGTTGAGAAACTTTTTGTACCTCAGTAGTGGGACAAACTACTATAGGTTGAGAAATATGTTGTACCTCAGTAGTGGGACCGGCTGCAACAGTTTGAGAGACATGTTGTACCTCAGTAGTGGGACCAGCTGCAATAGGTTAAGAAACCTGTTGTGTCTCAGGATTGGGGGCATCAGCAGGTGCAGAAGTCCTTATCTGAAGAAGTGGTTTAACATTCTATTTAGATCACATAAATGCAGCAGTGAACAAATAATAATATATTGTAACAAAATCTATATTACAATAAGAAATAACCTGATTATTGAACTCTCTTTTTTTAAAGGATGAAGGGATTTGACCCCTCTATCGACTATCCATATCCCTTAATTGTGGTTGCCTCTGACATATAACACGTCATCTACATTGGGAACACTGTGAAATGATTGAGAAGATCCAATTAAAGGGTCATCCTGCATTGAATTTTCATCAGAACCTTTAGTTATTTTGGTCGATAACAGAATAATTGACCAGTTTCGGTTTGTAGGATCTAGAACATAAAATACTTGCACTACTTGTGATGCCATTATAAACTGTTCGTATTTCTCCACTTTTATACTGAAATCAACATTCAAAAATCCCAATTCATATATTTTAACATCACTCCTGTTATCAACCCACTTGCATTGAAAAATGAAAACATGGAATTCCATATAATCCAACTCCCATATTTGTTTGATGACGCCAAAGTATAACATATTTTCATAAATTGGATTTCTATCCTTAGCACCGGAAACATTCATCGCTTCAGCCACAACTATAACCCCTCTATTCTGTAGGTAATATCTTCATCATGTTCATTGGTATAAAATGTATAACAATTAACTATATAATAATTGTAAGATAATACATACACACTTCGTCCTTTGGCTAGCCATTGAAGTCATTCCGAAATTGACTCTGGATTTTCATATGACTTCTTAAAAATATGTCCCTAAAACCATCCTATAAACTATCGATTATGTGTATGTGATATCCATTTTCATCCCTAAATGGATTCAAATGCCTATGAATTTATTTGTGGTTTTCAATATATGGGCCAATGTCGAAACAGTTATGAAAAACATAAAGGTGGGCCTACTCCTAATCTGTAATATTGATTGTAACAACTCATATTCTAGAAATTACTTCACCCTCAAGCTGCCCAGTGTGATGAAATTTCAGTAGGACAATTATTTCCACACCAGACAGGTATTCGGTACAGAATTCAATGGCTTCCTCAACAATATATCGCTTCACAATACAACCCTCTGGACGACTTCGATTTTTTACATACTATTTCAAAATATTCATATACCGTTCAATGGGGAACATCCATATGTAATGTACATGACCACATAGTTGAATATCTTTCACCAATTGGATCATCAAATAAACCATCATATCAAAAAATGAAGGCGGGATGAACATTTCTAATTCACATAATATGACGAAAATTTCTCTTTCCATAGTTGGCAATTTTGCTGAATCTATAATGTTTCCTCATATAGATCTATAGAAAAAACATTTTTTCATTAATGTATGGTGGAAATTATTGGATAAAATGCAACTTAAAGCTATAGGAATGAGATCTTGCATCAAAACATGGAAGTCATGTGATTTCAGACCTTTTAACATCAAGTTTCTCATTGACATGAGGTTCCTGATATTTGATGAAAACCACTATGGAACCTTTATGTCATTCATGAAGTTAAAAAACTGATATCTCTCATACCTGGAAAGAGTGTAAGCAGTGGGAGGAAGAAATGTTTGTTTTTCACCCTTGACTGGTTCCAACTCTTCTCATATTCCCATCTCAACCATGTCCAACGTAGCCTTAATTCCATATTTTGTTTTCCAGGTCTATTTAGCAATATGCATATGACACTATCAAATACAAATTTTTATACATGCATATCATCAAGAAAATGTCAGACATACAAACAATTCTAGTATTGTAATTCAATAAAAACTGATCTCTTTTTCCAACCGATTTTCATAGGGTTTTTCAAATCCGGTTTACCGAAAGTAGTGTCCACATTTTTATCTTTATGAAACAATTGTTCACCTATTAGTGGAGATGGTTTTTTACATTCTTATGAACATCCATCTAATGATGTCATCCAACATCAGTAATTATGTTGTCGGGGTAGAAATCTATGATGTTCTAGAAACCCAGTTTTCGATGAATGTTTTAACCTAATTGATTGTGTACCTTCTTTGAAAACGAGACACCCTTGAGTTCATTTAATGATATATCCTGAAAATTTTTCATAAGAAGGGAAGTCATTTATCATCTCGTACAACATGGATCTCAAAGTTAAGTCTTCCTTTTTGTAAGAATCATACAATGTAACACCTGAATCCCACAATAATATCAAATCATCGATCAATGGGGATAAATAAACATCAATATCACTACCCTGTAGTTTTGGTCCTGATATAAACATATATAACATGATGTATTTTTGTTTCATGCATAACTACAATGTTAAGTTATAATTTTCGATCATTACTGGCTGTGAACTGTGACTGTTTCTTTGAAAATCAAAAGGATTCACTCCATATGTAGATAATTCTAGACGAAGGTTTCTCGACTTGTTTCCAAATTCAGGATACTCATGATGAATTCTCTTCCACTGAGGAGAGTCTTCCAGGTGACATGGTATCCCATCTTTAATTCTTGTACCTGTATTCCATGTAAATTGTCCTGCAGTTCCTCACATCCATATAGGTTCCTAAACCTTGGAATGATTGTAAAGTAACATACATATTTAGTATTACTGGATTCATCTTTCTTGTATCTAGAAGCACCACAATTTGGGCCTTCATTAGGTGTTTCGTGGTCCATGCTAAATAGTATACAGTCATTCGGGCATGTGTGTATCCTTTCAGAGATCATACCCATCGAGCGTAGCATTCATTTGGCAACATATTTTTGGCTCGAGAGCACATTATCTTCTAGGATCATGTCATTTAGGAGAGAATGTAGTTCCGTAAAACTAGATTCACTCCACCCATTGTCTGCTTTCAAATTATATATCTTTAGTACGATTGATAGTGATGTATATTTAGTGCAAACAGTATTCAATGTCTTCTTTGAATAACTTTTTATCTTCTCAAACAATTTTGGGAAATCACGAAGTTCATATTCGATGGTCCTTGTCATTTTCTCATTACGATCTTCATCATAATTCACATTTGTAATGACATCCTCCATATGGTCATATTCATTTTTCATGCTTGTAATCATATCATATGATCCATAAAACATAGTGTTATCCTAGCCACTCCCTACATTCATTGTTTCCCCATGTTTATTCCAATATGTATAACTCTAATATATTTCGTGAAAGATCAAGTGTTCTTCCAACTTTTCTGGACTATTCTGTTTTGAATAAAAACAGTGTAAACATGTAAAAAGGATTTGAGAAGGGTCATATGCGTGATCTTTTTCAATCTTGGTAAACTCATTCACGACTTCTTCATACTCTTTTGTCAACCGATTGACATTCATCTATTCTTAATTTATAGTCATCCTATTTGAAATCCAAAGGATGGGCTTATAGGTTAGGGGAGAAGTAATATGAGTATAATTTAGATAAAAATATAGTTACTTAAAAAATGGAGGGGGCTTTCTCATTAATAGTAAACCTTGGGTGGTTCTTAGGATTCATCCATTTTCTTCCTCTCTTCGATCCCCCCTGATGAGGGGTGGTTCTTGGGAGTTTTTTATAGAGCGTTAGTAATTTATTCACTCAAACTTTCTCCATTACGATTATCCTTTATTTCCCTATGATTTGGGATGATTTTTACTAGTATTTGTGTGATGATTTCACTAAATCATCTTCAAATCAATTCAGATGATGTAGATTTTGTTTGTATTGGCTAGAGGTTATCCTCTTATAATGAACGCACCATATTTTGTGTCGTTTAGGTTGTGTTGTGTTTCCCAGTGAGTTTTTAAAATATTATTCCAAATTATATTAAGGTGAATGATTAATTATAAGTTTCTATAATAAATTATTTGGGAATTGTGCGTTGAGATTGGGTCTCAATCATTGGTACAAGATTAGAAAAGGCATGTATAGACCTGACTGAGGATGAGTTGATCATGGTGAGGGGGTTACTCTATTTTTTAAGGTAGGTGGACCTTATAATACAAAACCATGTTCTAATTTATGAATGATTGTCCATTCAGGCATGAGTATATGTGCTCTAGTGAGAGGGATAGAAATCATGAGTAACCTAGGTAAATAAATAGGGTGTTTTTGATCGATCGGGAGATAGAGTGAGGGTTCTATTGAATGTTTTTGTTTTTGTGATCATCCAGAGATTATGTCTCCATGGAGGTGATGTTTCTAGTTGTGTTTATGAGAGGATCAGGTTTGGTATGATATTTTTGTATCCTAGTTAGGTTTTCAAAGGCTATTGGAGTAGGTATTAGAGTCTTAGGCCTAAAAAAGATGGATAATATAGATCTATATCTCAAGTATGATGGGGAACACCATATTAAGGATATATAAGAGTCATGGTTTGTGTGATGAGTAAGATATTCCATATAGGGATTGGTAAAGTGTGACATAGAGGATTTCCCCCTTATAACTAGATTAAGAGATCTCCACGGGGAGATATGATATGGTACCTAAGTGAGGGTCATGGTAATAGTATGGATGACTTAGCATAGGGTATCTAAGGATCTTAGTGTGAGTTTCTTCGGATGGCCATTATTTATTTTTAATGAGTTTTAATGTAGGAATTAAAAGATGATATAGAGTAGACTGTCTATTCCTTGATCAAGTATAGCATATGGGATGTGACATTTCCATGTAGAGATGAGTGAGTGTTGGTATCAATGAGTAGAGATGGGTTAGGATTGTAAAACCCAGTAGATTTACTTATAGGCAGAATTAGAATGTCGATAGGTTGGGAATAATTTTCATGTATAACCAAGATGGTTTTAAAGAGAAAATTATGCAAAGATAAATGGATGATGACTTTTATCATTTATGGTCAGACCGACTAAGAGATTGGGACTTCATATGACTTTCACCTAGTTGAAGTATGATCATCCATGGGGACCACCTATTGATGATGTGGTTTAGCTTGTACGAGAGGTTAGCTATCTAGATACCCTCCTTAGATTACTATTTATATGTTTTGTGGCATGAGGAAAGATGGATGTCATTTATTTAAGTGATACGTTGTTTGTAGGACCCTATATTGAGTGAGAAGGCATTGGTTAAATGGGATTGGTGTGTGAAATCCATGGGATCCACCTATTGATGGTGCATTTTGACTTATGATAGAGGTTGGATATTGTGATTCCCTCCTTAGATCTTTTTTTGTATGATAATATTATGTGAGATATAGAAATAAGGATCACTTAGTATTGGTTTGGAGTAGTTTTGTGAGAGGTTGTCTATAGATATTCCCTCCTCAAATTTTTTTATGTGATGTGTTGGTGAGACCCACCTTATTTGAGAGGGGAGCAACTACTATGTTGTGGAATTAGAGGATATGTGAATCAAACCCAATGTGAGTGGTTGGTTTCACTTTTATGTTATAATAATGGGTGTGATATTTAAATTGGTATATGACCCAACCCAGAGAGAGTGGGTAGTGGGCAGGAATTGGTAGAAACCCTATTGGCCTCACTTGTCATTGATTGAAGTTATATGCATCCCAAATTATTTAACCATTCTTAAACATTAGTATAACATAAGTTCAGGGTCAACCCACAGGGAATAATGGCGTGCATAAATTCTATTGAGTTAATACATAATTCGGTGAAGTATGCAGAATTTAGAGTTGATTGAGTGGATTTTGGTTTTTAATTGAAACTAATTTGTCTTACATTTAGGAAATGACTAACAGTTGTAAATAATACAACGTGTAAATTTAAAGAGTTTAAAATATGATGAAAAAGATGTGTCAGGGCTGTTGTGATTAATGAGTACTTTTGCAGGTTGTTTAAATAGTTGTGTTGTTCATAATAATTCAATCATTCTGGATTTCGTTTTGTTACAAGATTTCCTTGGTTCGGTTCCTCTTGTTTGGAATTAGAGCAATTGACTCCTTGGTTCGATGGTCAGTGTTTTGAATTCTTTATTAAGTTCGGTCAATTATTTTAATCGGTGAAATCCTTCCAATGGTCATGGATGATTTCACCGTTACTTTTCTTTTGTATCGCTGAGAATTCTTCCCATGGTCCGGCTCAGAATCCTCAGTTATATTAGACAGTGGTTTAAGAAGAGTAATATGAATTACACCAATTCAAAAAAAAACTATATAAAGCAGCATACAAGTTATGATCCCATTATCCACATCCCCAACACGAGGGGTTTAGTTACACATAGAAATTGGTATAGAAATGACAGACGTGATACCTGACGGATTCATCGTGTAGGCATTGAGGTTTGGTGTCGGAAGGTGGAATAGTGGAAATATGGGACCACGGTTGCTCGGGAATGGTAGAAACAAAGCTTCTTCTCTCCTATAATGGTTCTGAACTCCAAAATCCATAGGCCAAAGCCTCTTTTTATAGAAAAATAAAGTACACGGCGTGTATATAAAGTACATGTCGTGTACTTTTCATCAACGCGCTTTGGCTCCAATTTCTCCACGGGTAGGTGGCCTAACATGCCATCTTTGACTTTTGAACACGCCTCCGCCTAGTGGTTGGGTGTACACGGCATGTAGAGCCGCCATACACGTAATGTAGTGTCATAAGTTTGGCTATAAGCCCCTTCTAGAATGGCAGGCACGACGTCTAGAAATACAAACACGTCGTCTCTCCTTCAATGGCCACATGGGCATGTAGGCTTTTCTCAGAAACCACTGCTTCTAGAAAGTGGTACACGACGTGTAACGCTGCCCCACACGACGTGTATCTATGCCGGGTGACATGGGTGTGTAATCACTGCTTTGGTCCGTGTCCTTGTCTGGATGTAGACGGCGTGTATAAAAGTACATGCCGTGTAGTTTCAAAATTTTCACAAACATCCCTAGATCCGTGTGTTTAGCCAGAAAGCTCCTAAAAGTAAATAGATTAACCAAAATCAATGAATATGTTCATAAAACAACATATAATTTCTTTAAACATGTTTTTATTGTCAATTATATATATGGAAATGTATACACAATTCGAGTGCGTCAAATTCCCCCACACTTAGTCATTTTCTTGCCCTCCAGCAAAATATCAACATCTAATTAAGAGAGCCTATATTTTAAAAGGAAGGCGTTTAATTAATCAAACGAATAACTGATAAATTTATTGAGGAAAAATTCTAAAAGGCACAAAAAAATTCAATTCATAAGATATTAAAATCATGCCTCGTATACAATGCAATTAAATACTCTCATCTTCTTTCAACACATTTTACAACCATTCAAAATTAAGCATGTCATTTGAGGAGTTACCTTACCAGTCAAAATCACACTCCACACTCAAGATATTTTTATTCATAGTTATGCTCAATCTATGTTATATACCCTCTATCCATAGGTTTTCAAGATATCTTGTTCTCTACTTCAAAAAAATTGAATTACAAAAATCATGAGGGATTTATCAATAAGGTTCAGTTGTTTTTGTGGCTCAGGGTTGGTAGGTTCAGGTGTGAAAATAAATTCTGAGGCTTAAAAAAGGAAGTATAATTCCTTTAAACAACATTGCATGATATTCAAAGTAAAGATCACTAAAAATACATCCTTCAAAATCCTAGTTAAATGCTTTTGTAATCGTCACCATCTTCCTTAGGCAAGTAGGTTTCATGGGAAAATAAGCATAAGGTTCCATTGTTGTTTGTTCATTTTTTTAATTACAAAAAAACAAAAGGGAAACACTTATGAATACAATGAGTAGATGGTTGTGACTCATTCTGCCCCAAATAATCAAGAGGCACTCCCCCACACTTTATTTCATGGTTGTGCACAAAATATACCATGTATTCTCAACTCCCTCTTTAAAGCTCAAAAGAATAATCATGCAATGTTTATAAATAAATAGGGTAGTAAGGGAAATAGTCTTGTAATGTGGCTTCCTATAAAGGCTCTTCATGGCTTCTATGGTCTTAACGAAGATTAAATGTTGGGTAGGTCTCAAGATAAAGGGATTGAAACAATCTAATGCCTCAATCATTTTAATGTAATTCAAGAAATTTCTTCATGTTTTGAAATAAAAACATGCAAATTCTGGTAGTGATGCATATCCTAATAATCTCGCAAGAATGATGGTATTAGAAAAGAAATACAAAAAAGGGTTTAGAATACAACTCATGAGTGAAAAAATAAATGGCCAATTAGGTCATGACATGCATAAAAATGATTAGCCTAATCAAAATAATTTAATCAAGGATGAAAAGTTTCAATTGAAAATATATCAGCAATTATTTTATAATACTTAATAACTAAAATAAGCATGAAACATTTCCAAAAGTTCTTACTTATAACTCTAGCATTTATATGAATGATTAACCAAAATTGCTTTACATTTTCAAATATAGAGTCTAAAAATGATGTCTCCTACATTAGTTTAAGGGAAAAGGCTAAGCGGAAAGATAGAGATGCTCCCCCACACTTAATACTACACATGGTCCACTAAGTGAAATATTATGGTAAAGGGTGGGAAACTGGGAGAAATGGGGGACAAAATGAAGGAAAGCAGTGGAAGAAGTAAATCCAAAAAGAAAGCAAATAGAAATGGAATAATACTCCCCTCATGAAAAAGTGATGCCCAAGGTGATCCATGATACCTGTGACTGGAGAGGGAAATGAAAACTACAAACATGCATAAAATCACATCACAAAAAATGACAAAAGAGATATATAAGATAAATAAAAATTTCACTATAATGGGGTCGCCTCAGGGGAGGCATCATCTTTTACAGAATCGACCGGTAAAGATGGCTTAGGAGGCGTGGAAGTGGGAGGCCCAGACTCTGCATCGAGAAGGGGAGCTGAAGAAGTAAGAGCTGAAGGTGCTGGACTCGGCGAAGATAGCATAGCAGTAGGCCATGGCCCTGCAGAAGTGGTAGCATGAGGGCTCACTGTAGTCAGCAGAATAGAATCAGTGTCCGGCACAGGATATGGTGGAGCAGCAACAGAAGGGCCAGGAACGGAGGCAGATGCTGGTGGATGAGGCAGTGGAACACCAAATGCTGAGCAATATTCACCAACATATGCTCCATCTGGTCCTGGCGGCCATCCAGATGGATCAAATGGAGTTCAATGGTTTCATGGCGGTTGCTGATATAAACTAACTTCTGCTCCATCGTGGCTAGGCGGAGGGAAAGGGCCGGATCGACCGAGGGTGCTGGGGTAGGTGGGATGTTGGATGGGATAGAAGAAGGAATGTCAGAAGAAGTGGGGTCAGTAGAAAGTGGGTGAGGTGGAGAAGCTGGAGGGGGTGGGGAGGGAGGAGTGGGGTCAGCTATAAGAGTGCTCTTCTGAGAAGTGGGGGAGTACCCGTGGTAAGGACCAGCGATCTCCCGCCACATGGAAACGGTGCTAGAGCGCTTGGGCCAGGTCATGTCAGAAACGGGGGGTGGGGTTATAGGATGGGGGTAGAAGCCGCACCCTTAGCCAAACACTGTCATCATCATATAAAAACATCGGCCTCCTAGCTGGAATCGAACTACTGGCACTGCATTGCTAGGTGTCTCTCGGTACTCTACTCCATTGAACTCAAACGAAGCCACAAACTCCAAAAATAAATCACAGAACACAGGAGTTCTGACCTGGACAATATCAAGGAGTGTGGTGTGCTTGAGAAGAACCTCCAACACCTCCCAAATACCGAGCTGCTTTGGAATGATGTTGTCGATGTACCAGCCACTCAATGGAATCGGCTGACGAGAGAAGAATTGAAACTTGTCGTATGTGAGGACGATGACCGGGAAAACTATGCAGGGATAGGGAACACCTGCAGGTCCCGGCCCAGGTGCCGGTGCAGCTGCAACGTATGGATCTGATGGTGGATCTGCCGAAGTATAAGGTGGCTCAGTGGAAGGTGTGCTCGAAGAGGGACCAACTACTGAGGATGATAGTATAGGGAAAGTGGTAGCTAGTGTAGCAAAATTAGGCCCGACCTCATCTGAGGGAGTGAGTGGCGTCAGAAAGGCCAATGGAGGGAGCTCAAAGACTAAAGCATCGGGGTCCAGCGGCGTAGGAGGTCGGAGTCGGATCCGACGATAACTGGACTCCTCGACCTCAGTAGCGGAGGCTGTCCACTTCCCGCATAAAGGATCGTGATCTGCCATATCGTAAAATAAAAAAGAAATAGAAAACAAAACTAAAGAAAATGAAAAAGGAAAGAAATCAAAACAAAGAAAATGCCAGAAAACTGAAAAAGAAAAGTACATGGCGTGTACTCCAGAGTACACGGCATGTAGTCAAAAAATGGAGAGTATCCCGTGTTCTCTGGACAAACACTTCGAGGGTGGAAAATAGACCATGTAAAAGTACACGGCCTGTACCGAACATACACGCCGTGTTCAGTCAAAGTGTTGGTGGTCGTGTGGAAAAAATGAAATGTCCATGTTTTTATCAGTTCATAGAAAATAATACATGTCGTGTAGGTACTGGACACGGCGTGGACTGCACATGAAGAACATGGTTGTGTAGAGGGTGAGACACGGGCCAGTCAAACATCACATAGACACGATGTGTCTCGAACACACATGCTGTGTAGAGTAATATATGGTGAGAGGTCATGTAGAGGGGAAACACGGGCCGACTACTGATATAAAGGACACTGTGTGTACCGAATACACACGCCATGTACTGGAACATGGAGTGACATGCTGTGTTATGTTCCACACACGGAGGGGCCAAGGGAAATGGTCTACACGGTGTGTACCGAACAGACACACCATGTATATTCAAATTTCGAAATTCTGTGTGTGTGGTCGTGTACAGAAGTACACGGCGTGTGTTGTTCTTTTCGTGGCTGTGTACTACCGAAAGCCGAACGGTCGACCGATCCGGAAAACATCCAAAACGAGTCTAAAAACATGAAACAGAGGGTGTAGAATGGTGTACCTGGATCGAAGATCACAATGTAAGAATAACTAGAAATTGAAACACCCCAAATCGACGGATCTAGAGAAGGGGGTTCAGGTGGGGTTCGAGAGAAGAAAACGGGAAGAGGGGAGGAAATGGGGAGACCGCGCGACACGGCCTCAAGCTGGGTGGACCGCAGCTTATATAGCCGAGGTACATGGCGTGTATGTATGGTACACGCCGTGTATCCTGATTTGTTTTAAACATATAAATAAATATAATTATTATAGTATACTATATAAAAATTATTAATAACTAAAATAAAATATATATATCCAAAAATTCTACTATAAATAATTTGATACACGATGTATATCGGGAAATACACTCCGTGTATTTTAAAATGAGAAATAGAGTAGTACAATCATTGGTATGGTGCTTGGGGCGGGATTCGAACCGGCGATCGACCGATTTGAACGAACGCCCTCACCCACTAGAGAAAATGTTGTTCTACTGTTCATATTCATTATATATATATATTTATTCTATAAGGCCTATAAACATGGAATGAATGAAAAGCACGACATGTGGTTTTTATTTTGGAAAGGATGGGGCTGAAGCGGGGAGTTTAGCGCGATTCGAAACATGGCCTTTTGAACCTGGTTCCGAGATTGTGCCATTCCGCCAACTTCACCTACATGAAATTTCTTATTTTTCAAACGTTTTTAATTTATATTTGAAAAATTATAGCGCACACAGCGTATATCGGGATACACGTCGTGTGGTTTTATTAAAAGAACAAATTATGGAAATGGGACGGTTGTCTGGATTTGTACCCGAGTCTTTTGAAACTGGATTAAGATTCTATCCAACCAGTCAATCACCATAATGGGTTTTGTTAAACACATTTATATAGATACATATATGGAAATTACCACACACACTGTAGAAATAAAATCAGGAACCCCGTGCTGAAGGTAGGTTAGGAGGATTCGAACTGATAACGGCTCGAATAATCTCCAGTGACTTTGCCATTGACACCGACATCATCCCTAGTTGTTTATTTTTTATTCTAGAGATTTATATTATTAAGATTACAAATTAAAAAGATAAGTACACACCGTGTATATAAGTGGTACACGGCATGTAACCTATGGGTTTCCTCCCTAGAAGCACCTTTGTTTTAGGTCGTTGGCTCAACCCACTTACCTTGCTTACATGAGGAGTATGGTGGACAAAGTTACCACCATATTGTCTGTAGGATGGTAATCTTTCAACCACTTCCCATTTAACTTGAATGGTTGACCATCTTCTCCAGAAATTTCTACCGCTCCATGATGGAATATGCGTACAACGTGGAATGTTCCTGACCATCGTGACTTTAACATCCCTAGGAATAAGCGAAGGCGAGAATTAAAGAGAAGTACCTGATCACCGGGTTGGAATGATTTTCGTTAAATCATCCGGTTGTGAATGGCTCTTGTCTTCTCCTTGTACAACTTGGCATTATCGTATGCCTCTAATCAGATCTCATCTAGTTCTGATAGTTGGAACTTCCGTTTTTCTTCAGATGCCTTCAGATCATAATTTAGGGCTTTGACGGCCCAGTAGGCTTTCTGTTCCAATTCTACTGGAAAATGGAAGGGTTTTCCATAGACAAGGCGGAACAGGGACATTCCCAGTGGTGTTTTGAAAGCAGTTTGATAGGCCCACAAGGCATTATCTAACTTCTTAGACCAGTCCTTCCGCAAAGTGTTCAATGTTTTCTCTAGGATCTGCTTGAGCTCACGATTGGAGAGATCTACCTGTCCACTGGACTGGGGATGATATGGTGTCCCCATCTGATGCTTTACTCCATACTTTGATAGTATTCCTCTCATCAGTGTGTTGTCGAAGTGGGTCCCTCAATCCTTGATCAACACTCATGGAACTCCAAAACTTCTCAAAATATTTTTCTTTGAGAAATTTATGACTACGTTGGTTGTGTCGTGAGGTTTAGCAGTGGCTTCCATCCATTTGCAGACGTAGTCGACACAGACCAGGATGTAAATGTTCCCAAAAGATGGGGGAAAGGGACCCATGAAATCTATGCCCCAGATGTTGATAATCTAGACCTCCAGGATGGGGTTCTAGGTCATCTCGACTCTACATCCCATATTACCGGTCCTCTGGCACTGATCGCAATAGGAAACAAAGGCTCGGGCATTTTTGTGCATGGTGGGCCAGAAAAATCCAGACTTCAAGATCATATCTATGGTACGGTCTGGCCCATGATGTCCTCTTACTGGTGAGGCATGATAGAACTCCAGGACACCGTGAACTTCATTCTCTGGGATGCAACAACGGATCACTCCATCTGCACAGGATCAGAATAGCAGAGGATCCTCCCAGAAGTACCTTTTCACATAAGAGAAAAATCTTATCCTTTGTTGGAAGGAGAGGTCGGGGTGAACGACACCTGTAACCAGAATATTAGCAATATCAGCATACCATGGCCTATGTGTTTTGTTGATCGAAAAGAGGTTCTCATCAGGGAAATCCTCCCTAATCTCCCGATCTTCTTCCTTCTCCAAATGAGTCAGCTCGAGGCGGGAGAGATGGTTAGCAAAGAAGTTCTCACTCCCTTTCTTATCTTGGATCTCAAGATCGAATTCTTGTAAGAGGAGTACCCAGCAGATCAATCTGGGATTCACATATTTCTTGTTGAGTAGGTACTTTAGTGCTACATGGTCAGTATAGACAATAACTTTAGACAACACTAAGTAAGAATGAAACCTTTCAAATGTGAAAACCACTGTAAGAATCTCCTTTTCTGTGGTGGTGTAGTTGATCTATGACTCATTGAGCGTCTTGCTGGCATAATATATAGGTCTGATAATCTGGTCAACTCGCTGTCCCAAGACTACTCCCACGGTGTAGTCGCTTGCATCGCACATCACCTCAAATTGTTCCTCTCAGTTGGGAGAAATCATAACTGGAGATTCCACCAAGCGCTACTTTAGATGCTCAAAAGACCTGATACATGTCTCATCGAACTCAAAAATGGCATCCTTGGTTAGAATATTGGTGGAAGGATGGGATATTTTGGGGAATTCGTGGACAAACCTCCGTTAAAAACCCACATGCCCGAGGAAATTGCAGATGGCTCAGATGGAAGTCGGTATAGTTATTTTTTAAATATCCTCGATCTTCGCCAGATCCACCTCTATCCCCTTCGCTGAAATTATGTGGCCAAGGACTATGCACCTTTTCACCATGAAATGACACTTTTCCCAGTTCAAGACTAGGGTAGTGTGCTCACATCGTTCCAAAACAAGCTCTAGGTGTCATAAAAAAATGGTGAATGATTTTCCGTAAACGGAAAAATCATCCAAGAATAATTCTAGGATTCCTTCCGCCATGTCGTGGAAGATGGCCAGCATACAATGCTAGAAGGTGGAAGCGGCATTACACATTCTGAAATACATCCTTCGATAAGAAAATGTGCCATAGGGGCAAGTAAATGTGCTCTTTTCCTCATTATATGGAGCAATAGAGATTTGGTTATAGCTGGAAAAACCGTCGAGGAACCAATAGAAGTTGTGCCCTACTAGTCTCTCTAGAATTTGATCCATGATTGGAAAGGGGAAGTGATACTTCTTTGTGGCATCATTTAACTTCTGGTAATTCACATAGACTCACCATCCCGTTATAGTGCGTGTAGGGATGACCTCGTTCTTTTCATTTGAATCACAGTGATGCCCCCCTTTTTGGGTACCACTTGGAGAGGACTCACCCACATACTATTCAAGATTGGATAGATGATGCCTGCATCCAATAGTTTGATCACCTCATTTTTGACAACTTTCTTCATGGGAGGATTCAAGCACCATTGTGGATGCCGATATTGCATGGAACCTTCTTCAAGTAACACCTTGTGAGTGAAAATGGTAGGGATGATGCCCTTCAGATCAACGACTATCCACCCAATAGCATGCTTCCACTGTTTGAGAACATGCAGAAGTGCATCTTCCTGCTCCTATGATAGTTCTGCATTTATTATAACATGCAAAGTTTGATTGGGTCCTAGATAGACATACATGAGAGAAGATGGAAGAGGTTTTAGTTTGAGTTCAGGTGCCTTTAAAATCGAAGGCACAAATGGATGCACCTCATCCCGTTCCAAACAATCAGGAACAACTGCACGCTGACAATAGTGGTCGCCTTGGCCTTCTATGAATTGAAAGTCTTCTGGTGCTTCTTCTAATAGAATATCTGAAATATTTAAATTATTTGAAATAAAATAACATCCCAGATCATCCCCTTGTTCGCTAAAATGATTATCCATGGTGGACACCGCATAGCAGTCTTCATTATCCGATAAAGAAGAATATTTGACGGCTTTGAGGACGTTATAGGAAACTCTTTCATCACCTACTCGAAAAATAAGATCCCCTTGGGGAACATCGATTAGTACCTTCCCAGTTTCCAAGAAAGGTCTTCCATGTATAATAGGTGCTTCCTAGTCATCTCCCATGTCGAGGATGAGGAAATCCGTAAGGAGAATCAGCCTACCCACCTTGACCAGTACGTCCTCTAATAGTCCCTTCGGGTGTTTGATGGATCAATCAGTATGTTGAAGGGCAACACAAGTAGGCTTGAGCTCGTTGAGTCCCATCTTCATGAAAAATCCGAGGGGCATGAGGTTCACACTGGCCCCTAAGTCGTAGAGGGCCTTCCCAAACTCGCAAGATCCAATAGTACAAGGAATGGTGAAACTACATAGATCTTGGAGTTTTGGAGGAATACAGTGTTAAACCACCATGGAGCACACCTTTGTTAGTGCAATAACGCCCCAAATCCTCCATCTTCCTCTTATTCGAGAGGAGTTTCTTTCATGAATTTGCGTAGGTGGGCATCTGAGTCAGGACCTCTGCAAATGGTATATTGATGTTGAGCTTCCTGAACGCTTCCATGAATTTTCTGAACTTGTGGTCCATCTTCCTCCGCTTCAATCATTCCAGAAAAGATAAGGGAGGCTTGAATGGTTGGATTACTTTGTTTTCTTTATTATGCAAAGCCTCCTTTTGTGAGCTTTTGGATGAGGAGGGGTCGTTATTGGTACCTTTTTCATCAATAGTGGGTGTGTATGCACCTTGTTGTGCTGATTGGTTCTGTTGGATCTCTTTTCCACTCTGGAGCATGATAGCATTAGCCTCCTCCCTTGGGTTGTTTTCGGGGTTCCCCAGTGGTGTACTGAGCTGTCTCCCTGAAAGTTGGTTTGCCAGCTGGCCAATCTAATTCTCCAAGCCTTGAATCGAATCTTCTTGATTTTGAAACCGAGTCTTAGCAGTAGATATGAATTTATTCATTAGATCCTCTAACCGTGAGGTGTTCTCCTATTGAGGTGGTTGTTGAGCCGATGGAGGAGGTGGCTATCATGGCAGCTGTGGATGAGGGTTTTTATACCCTTGTTGCTGATAAGGACCCTTCTGGGGTTGTTGTGGCCTTTGGTATTGGTTCTGGTATGGAGGCTGGTTGTAGCTGGGCGGTCGCTGGGGCGGAGGATTCTGCTGTTGTTGGCCCCAGCCTATGTTCTGTTGATCTCTCCATGCCGGGTTCTGGTACTGCTGGTACTGGTTGGGCCCTCTATTTTGGGCAATATAACTCACCTCGCTCATCGAAGGGCCTCCATCCGATCCCGGGCATTCTCCCATGATGTGGTTATCACCACAATCGCCGCATGCTGGATGGTGAACCTACATTAACTTGAGATGCTCTTTTGAGATTCAATGCATCTATTTTCTTGGATACAACGTCCAACTGAGCAGCTAAAATAGTGGTAGCATCAATATTGTGCATACCTCACTTTTGAGTCCCCCCGCTCGGCGTGCCACTGGAAGCTGTTGGCGGACATGTCTTCCAGTAGTTCGAATAGTTCTTCGGGGGATTTCCACATCACCGTGCCTCCAGCAACATCGTCCACCACAGATTTGATATTCGTGGTAAGTCCTCCGTAGAAGGACTGGAGTTGCTTCCAGAGTGGGAGTCCGTGGTGGGGGTATTTTCGTAACATTTATTTGAAACGTTCCCAGGACTCATACAACGACTCAGAGTTGTTCTTCTGGAAATTATGGATCTCATTCCGGAGTGTCACCGTCTTTGATGGTGGAAAGTACTTGGACATGAATGCCTAGGCTAGATCCTCTCAGGTGAGGATATATCATTGTGGTTGACCCTTGATCCAGTCATTCACTTTTTCCTGTAGAGAAAAGAGGAATAGGCGAAGACGAATGGTGTCTTCAGACATGTCGGTGTACCGAAAGGTGTCACAGATCTCCAAAAAGTTGGAGAGATGATCATTCGGGTCCTCACTGGCCAGACCTCCAAATTGAACTATGTTCTAGATCAGCTACATGATAACAGGCTTGATATCAAAGTGTGGAGCCTGGATCGGGGGACGAACAATGCCCATATCATCTCTATGGATCGAAGGAATACTGTACTCCATAAGGGTATGTCTGGGAGGTTTCTGCTGAAGGAATGGAGCATGCATGAACTACTCTTAAGGGGCGATGTATGGTCGTGGGAATAGTTTCTTAGGCGGCCGTTGGTAATCCCTTGGGAGGAATTCCATGAATGCTCTAGGAGGTTACTCCGGTAGACCAGCAGCGGGAGGCTGTTGATCCTGGTACTGATGTTCAGTCGCAGCATCTACGGCCGGTGATCCCTCTTCCTTGTTCTCCATGGGTTGTGGTTGATGGTTGTGAGTTTCTGTCAGTGTACGTCGACGATGAAGCAAGGTTCGTTCGATTTCCGGGTCAAGTGGAACTAATTCCGAATATTCGGCACTTCTAGACCATGTAAGACCTCTAAACGTACACTTTATGATCTGCACAACACAAAAATAAAAACCAGGCATAAAAGGGAAAAACAAAAGAAAATATGAAATGGGATTAGATAAGAGACTTTGGAGATTTTTTTTATTTTTACTTAAATCAATTAATAACACAAATAAAATCATAGCACTAAAACCAAAGATGTTCCCCGGAAACGGTGCTAAAATTTGGCGTCACTTGTCGTTGATTGAAGTTATATGCGTCCCAAATTAATTACTCGTTCTGAAACATTAGTATAGCATAAGTTCAGGGTCTATTCATACGGAACAATGGGTTGTATAAATTTAATTTAGTAAATACTTAATTAGGTGAAGTATGCAGAATTTAGAGTTGATTTTGGTTTTTAATTGAAACTAAATTGTCTTACTTTGAAGAAATGATTAACAGTTTTAAATAAAACAATGGGTAAATTTAAAGAGTTTAAAATAAGAAGAAATTGATGTGTTGGGGATGTGGTGATTAAAGAGTAATTTTGCAGGTTGTTTAAATGGTTGTGTTGTTCATAATAATTGAATCATTCTGGATTTTGTTTTGTTACAAGATTTCCTTGGTCTGGTTCCTCTTGTTTGGAATTAGAGCAGTTGAATCCTTGGTCTAGTGGTCAGTGTTCTTAATTCTTTATTAAGTTCGGTCCATTATTTGAATCAGTGAAATACTTCCAATGGTCATGGATGATTTCACCGTTACTTTTCTTTTGTATCACGGAGAATTATTCCCTTGGTCCGTCTCAGAATCCTCAGTTATATTAGACAGTGGTTTAAGAAGAGTAAGATGAATTACAATGATTCAAACACAACTATATAAAACAACATACAAGTTATGATCCCATCATCCACAACCTCAAAATGAGGGGATTAGTTAGACACAGAAAGTGGTAGAGAAACAACACATGTGATACTTTACGGATTCATCGTGTAGGCGTTGAGGTAGGGTGTCGAAAGGTGGAATAGTGGAACTATGGCACCACGGTGGCTGGGGAATGGTAGAAACAGAGCTTCTTCTCTCCTATAATGGTTATGAACTCCAAAATCCATAGGCCAAGGCCTCTTTTTATAGAAAAATAAAGTACAAGGCGTGTATATAAAGTACATGCCTTGTACTTTTCATCATCTCGCTTTGGCGCCAATTTCTCCATGGGTAGGCGGCCTAACACACCATCTTTTACTTTTGATCATGGTGCCGCCTGGTGGTT
Organism: Viscum album; assembly: GCA_963277665.1. NCBI lineage: Eukaryota > Viridiplantae > Streptophyta > Magnoliopsida > Santalales > Viscaceae > Viscum > Viscum album. Next base: position 927,630,160 of record OY728140.1, on the reverse strand, counting down.
GGGTGTACATGGCGTGTAGCGCCACCATACACGGTGTGTAGTGTCATATGTTTGGCTGCCATCCCCTTCTAGAATGGCAGACAGGGCGTGTATAAATACAAACACGTCGTGTCTCCTTCAATGGCCACATGGGCATGTAGAATTTTCATAGAAACCACTGCTTCTATAAAGTGGTACACGACATGTAATGCTGCCCCACATGGCATTTATCTCTTCCTAGTGACATGGGAGTGCACTCCCTACTTTGGTTTGTGTCCTTGTCTAGATGTACACGACGTGTATAAAAGTACACGCCGTGTAGTTTCAAAATTGTAAGAACCCGACTCTAGTTTTAGAGGTATGGGCTTCTTCTTTTCCTTTTCCTTAAGTGTTTTTGAGAAAATATGGGAAATGGGGAAAAATCCTGAATTTTGGAACTACACGCCGTGTACTTTATCCACACGCCGTGTACTTTTGGCCGTGTAGGGATGAGTACACGGGGCATGTAGCCATGAAAGTGACGAAGGGTGTAGGAACTGACTACACACCATGTAGTGGTCCTTTACACGCCGTGTAGTCAGTCGACAGGTTAAAAAGTAAGGCGGTGGAGTCGTCGTGAGCTGGGCGATAGTATACGCTATGTACTTGGGAGTACATACTATGTACTCTTGTCGAAATATGAACAGTGTGGCGGTGCCGCCAAATAAACAGTTAAATGAAAGGAGTACATGTCATGTACTTTGATGTACACGCAGTGTACTTTGTTTTTTTGGCTTAAAACAGGTAGTAGCCTCCTCATTTGGTATAGGAGGCACTTGAGCCATTTTGGAGCCAAAGGAGGAGGCTGGGTCTTTGAAGAACCTTCAGGCGTTCATCTAGAATCTGATTTCGTCTCGGACGATCTCATTGGAACTGCACGGGTAAGGGCTTCCACCTCCTTGGTTGGTTCTTTCCAATTCTTCACATAATGTAATTTATTTACGTTTGAATGGGTTTTGTTCTTCGCCAGATCTACGCCGTTCTTGGGCGTTTCTGGAGTCGGCGTTCGGGTATAGTGTTCGTTGACGAATAAGGTAGGTGTCTTGGTGTTTATTTTCCAACTGTCATGCATTTTTGTGCATTTTCGTGCCACAAACCCATGTTGGGGTGTCATGTGGCTGAGGCTGTTGCTATATTTAGTGCCTATAATTGCATAGGTGATTAAATGGTTATAATAAAATGATGTTTGGGATCGTTTCTTGGATGTAGGACCATCCCGAAGGGTGTGTTCCTCTGTTTAGCCGTTTTGCCAGGATGCTTGAGGGTATTCCTTAAATGTAGTAACTATAGAATTACCTTGAGAGGAATTGATTGTTTACTGCTTTTTGATATGTTGGGCATGGCCTGGTTACATGTTTAGACTGAGAGCATTGTTTTGATAATCCTGAGGGCGTGACTGTTTTAGCCTGAGGTCTGTCGTTATTCCGCCTGAGGGCAACCTTTCGTGCCTGAGGGCTTGACTTCTATTCCTGAGCGCAACACTTCATATGCCTAAGGGAAAGAATTCTATTACAATGCCTGAGGGTGAGATTCTATATAGCCTGAGGGTGTGGTTCACTATATTAGCCTGAGGGCGAGATACTGGTTGGCCTGAGGGAGTGGTGCTGTTGAGCACAGAACGATACTAAATTAAATAAATTAAATGAATAATAAAATAGAAGTTTAATTGTTAAGTTATTTACTTTGGAATACTTCTTACATTATTGAATTTTACTATTGCACACTGTTGTTGCATGCTTACACGCAGTTGGGCACGGGCCTTTGGTGGGTGCCTACTGAGATATATTTCTCACACCCTGTTTGGGTCATGCTTTTTGACCCAAACAGATTACGTCACTGCAGGTGAAGATAGGGGCAAGAGTCCCTATACATGTACTTGACTATTGCTGAGGAGTATGAGGAAATGGGACCGAGCCTAGGCTCGCGATGTCGCTTCTAGTAGTTTTTCTTTCTTTGATGTACTCAGTTTTTTGCTGTACTATATTGATGTATAACATGTTCTGGCTGTTTTCCTAGAACTTGAAACATGTAGCATCATTACTTAAATATTATTGGTTATATCCACTGCTGTAGTTATTTTAGTTCTGTATGTTTACTCCTTCCCCTATTGTTGTATGTTTATTTGGGTATTCCGTCGTGCTACACTTTGACAAATGAGGGCATAGTTTCCCCACTATCAGAACTAGGACCTCACTGCTAGTCGGCAGCCTTTGGCGTTTGGGGAAATGCGCTTGATGTCACGTGGCGAACCGGGATCATGGCACCCGTTGCGTGGCACCCGGGGTCGGGATGTTACAAAGTGGTATCAGAGGAGTTTCTTTTCTTTGACTTACTGTTTGGAGACGTAGTCAGGGATATGATAGAATGATAGTTGGTAATAAACTGTGCCAGGGTGTAGCTAACCCGTGTACAGGGAAAAGGCAATCTACCTCATATTTTTCATTCTTTGGATTTTGCAATTTTGCGGTTGATATGTTTTCACCATTGGGTGACGCAATTGGATTGTGCTGTTTATATTTTATCTATGGGTCCTATTTAGTTTCAACCCAATGAGATGAGGGTATTCCATCTCATGCATCATATAGGCACATGCTAGATATCACATTCCATGCATAGTTTCAATGCCATGTAGGTGCATTAGAAATTCGCATGTTGTTGTGATAGTTGTGGTGCTATAAAACCATGCTGTTGTGATAGCTACCTCATAAATACCTACCTTGTGATATGGTATTTTTGTTTGAGCTTGTTTATAGAATGGATGCCAATCTTTGGTCTTTGGGGAGTATAGGCCCCCATTGATCGGAATTTGGTGGATCATTGACTTGTTATTGGTTATAACACATATAAGATGTCAAACTTTGATTCGTGGGGAGTATGTGCCCCCACGGGTCGGAATATGAAACTTAGGTGTTGTTTTCAGTATATTCTGGGTTCCGGAGAAGTTTCTGAGGCATACTGTCCAAAAAACCTAGAATACACGCCGTGTAGGACCTCATACATGCCGTGTGTGTTCTTCTGTCCGGGAAGAAAAAAATGAACTTTTTGAGTACACGCCATGTACCCCGAGTACACGACGTGTAGTCTCTTCCCGTGTCACAAACCGTGTGGGCGGCGACACAGGGTAGGGAAGAGCTTGGGTAAAATACGCCATGTAGTTTTTGTACATGCCATTTAGTGTTGACCCGGAGTCCGACCGTGTAACTAACAACATGGGTCGGCGAACTCCTTGACAGAACATGTCGTGTCAGTTATGGACACGCCGTGTAGTCTTGTCCGAGGACAGACCGTGTGGAGTTATGCTGAGTAGTCGGCCATGTCACAGATGACACAGGCAGTTGGAAAATAACATCGTACACACTGTGTAAGTATTATACAAGCCGTGTAGTTTTGTTGAACGGAAGCCGTGTGGCTTAGCCGTGTAGAAGGAGTCGGGCAGGGGAAAGGAAGTCAAGTACGCGCCGTGTAGTCAGTGTACACGCTGTGTAGTCTTGTTTTGAAAATTTTGCAACGCCTTCTTCCTCTTGTTCCTTTGTGGTTCCTTCGTTTCAGTCTTAATAATCTTGAATATAAGGTGTGATTTTTACCATATAGAGTCATGCTGCCTATATGACAGTGAGTTGTTTGCCAAGAGATCGGCAACGATTATAATCCGGAGATGGTGGGCCATGGGCTACCAGTTGATCCACCAGCGGAGCCAGATGCGGCACCAGCTGTTATATCGGACACGGGCACGGAGGCGTACTTCCGTGAAGGGTTATTGCGGTTCAGGCAGACCTTTCAGGGAGCACCGCAGGATGCCACATATATGGCCGAGCTGACGCGTATCTTTCAGCAGCAGCATCCGCCTACGTTTTCAGGGGATGGCGGACCACAGGCTGCAGAGTCTTGGCTAGGATCGATGTAGACTATTTTCGAGCATCTTGAGACACCTCCAGGGCGGAGGGTCATGCTCGCGACTTACATGCTGCGTGATTCTGCCAAGAGGTGGTGGGATGTTACCACCCAGTCAGAGCATCACAGGGACATGGCCTGGGAGAATTTTCAGACAGACTTCTATGACTTCTTCTTTCCTGAGATGCTAAGGGCTGATAGAGCTCAAGATTTCATGAATCTGTAGGAGTGCGCTATGTCAGTGATGGACTATTCTGCTCGTTTTACGGAGCTTCAGCGCTTTGCACCCGTGCTGGTGGGTGATGAGACGCTGAGGGCCAGATGTTTTGAGGATGGTCTTCGGTATGACATCCGAGTGCTGGTGAATGTTTTCAGGTTACCTACTGTATAAGCGATTGTGAACCAGGATTTGATTATAGAGAGGAACCTGTGAGAATCTAGTGGTGTGGGCCAGGGTGGTTCAACACCATTTACTGGTACTATTTCTACTGGCAAGAGGAAGAGACAGATGGACTTCTCTCAGGGTGGCAGTACCAGTCAGACGGTCTCTTCAGGTGGCCCGATCATCTGCTACCAGTGTGGCACAGAGGGGCACAAGAGGTCGTAGTGTCCACGAGACCTAGTGGAGTGCCGAGATTGCGGCAAGTTGGGTCATCTGCAGCGCTTTTGCAGGGCAGTTCTACCAGTGGCTAGGGAGAGGGGTTCTATGCATACTCCGCGTGAAAGAGCAGGACCAGTGGATTCTTACCAGTCAGGGAACTGGAATACATCAGGGCGTGCAGGCAGAGATGGTGGTCGTGGTCGTGGTAGCCAGACACCAGGATCTCAGAGGCAACAGGGTGGGGCAGCTCAGGGTAGCCAGGCTGTGTCGCAGGGCCGCGGCACTGGGCAGGCATATGCAGTGCAACAGACCCAGTAGGAGCAGGATCCCGGAACTTTGACAGTCAGAGGTACTATTCTAGTAGCTTTTGTTTTGTCTTCAGTACTTTTTGATACGGGTACTACACATAGTTTTATATCTATACCCGCTTTGGAGAGCCTTGGGCTCGATGTTTCTTCTTATTCTGATATCTTGAAGCTAGACACTCGGTTGGGGACTAGGAAGGTTGGTGTGCGTCAGTGCAAGGAGTGCCCCCTTGAGGTTGGTTGGTGTCACTTCCATTGGGACCTCTATGTCCTGGAAATGACGAGCGATGACGTCATTCTCGGGATGGACTGGTTGGTTCCCTTTCGAGCCTTTGTAGACTGCTATCGTCGTAGGGTGTGTTTCACGTCACCAGAGGGCGAGGAGTTTTTATACAAGGGAGAGTGGGATGTTCAGGCGAGTCGAGCTGGACCAAAGCATCACGATCGAGGTGGAGTCACAGCCCAGATTGCGAGCTTATATCTGGATACCAGGGGACTTTTCAGACGGATTTCCCTCCAGTTGTCGATCGTTTCAGGGATGTCTTCCCGGATGACTTTTCAGGTCTACCTCCGGTGCATGAGGTGGATTTCTCTATTGAGCTTGTGCCAGGAGCAGCACCAGTGTCCATTCCTCCTTATAGTATGGCCACACATGAGTTGCAAGAGCTCAAGAGGCAGTTAGAGGAGCTACATGTGAAAGGTTTTATATGACCCAGTACTTCTCCATGGTGTTCTACGGTCCTTTTGCAAAGAAGGCAGATGGTACCCTTAGGCTTTGTGTGGATTATCGTAAGCTGATCCAGTTGACGGTTAAGAACCGATATCCCTTGCCGAGGATTGATGATCTGTTTGATCGGCTTCATGGAGCACGGGTGTTCTCGAAGATTGACTTGAGATCCAGATATCATCATCTGCGTGTTAGACCATCTGATATACCTCTCACTGCTTTCAGGAGTGGGTATGGTCTATATGAGTATACAGTTATGCCGTTTGGACTCACGAACGCGCCATCGGTTTTCATGGCTCTGATGAATCGTGTGTTCCATCCGTATCTTGATTCATTTGTGGTAGTATTCGTGGATGACATCATGGTGTACTCTCACACTCGACACGACCATGCCACCCATCTTGAGATCGTATTGAGTACACTGAGAGAGCATCAGTTATATGATAATCTCTCGAAGTACCACTTTTGGATGGACCAGATTCACTTCCTGGGTAATATCATCTCAGAGGCAGGAGTTGTAGTGGACCCAGTAAAGGTGATAGCAGTAGTTTCCTGGGATCAGCCTAAGAACGTGTTTGAGATAAGGAGGTTCTTAGGGATAGTTGGTTACTACATACGCTTCATACAGGACTTCTCCCGCTTAGCAGCACCGTTGAATGGTCTGACTAAGAAGGGTGTGAAGATCATTTGGTCAGAAGATTGTGAGACTGCTTTTCAGGACCTGAAGTGAAGACTGACATCAGCACTGATCCTGATACTCCTAGAGCAGGGGAGGATCTAAACAGTTTACTGTGATGCATCAGGGATTGGGCTGGGAGCTGTTTTGATGCAGGGCGACCGAGTTGTGGCGTACGGGTCTCGGAAGTTGAGGCCACATTAGAGGAATTACCCAATGCATGATCTCGAGCTGGTTGCATTTGTTCATGTGTTGCGCTGTTGGAGACATTACCTGTTGGGAGAGCATTTTGTGGTTTTCACCGACCAAAAAAGCCTCAAGTATATCTTTACTCAGCATGACCTGAATCGGAGGAAGAGAAGGTGGGTCGAGTACCTACAGTACTTCGATTTTGGGCATGCCTATACACCTGGTAAAGGTAATGTAGTGGCAGATGCACTGAGCAGGAAGAATCAGATATAGGAAGTGCAGGAGGCCAATGGTGAGTGGCAGCTTATGGCTTTGTTCTCTGAGATGCATCTGGAGGTGCATGAAAATCCGGGGAAGAATTATCTTTCCTTGTTAGTTGTGACTTCTACCCTCCTGGACAGAGAGAGGATGAGGCAACTATCGGTTTTAGAAGGCCTAGGTCTACGGGAGTCGGTGGAAAGTAAGGACCCTACTCCCGGTTGGACGATAGGCAATGATGAGGTTTTGTGTTTCCATGGACGAGTATGGGTTCCAAGGGATATACGCGAGGAGATGATGAAGGAGTTTCATGCTTCAGCATGGGCAGTTCATCCCGGTGTTACCAAGATATACCGAGACTTGAGAAGTCAGTACTGGTGGCCGGGTATGAAGAGAGAGATAACTGGTTTTGTTACGAGCTGTTCCACCTGTCAGCAGGTGAAGGCAGAACATCAGAGACCAGCTAGGCTGTTACAGCAGTTTCCCATTCTAGAATGGAAATGGGATGATGTCACGATGGATTTTGTGATGGGTTTTCCGAGGTCACCTCATGGCAATGACGCTGTGTGGGTTGTTGTGGACAGACTCACGAAGGTAGCTCACTTCTTGCCGATCAAGGAGACCTTCAGTGTGGACGAGCTCGAAATGCTGTATATCCGAGAGATCGTACGTCTTCATGGGGTACCTCATTCTATCATTTTAGATTGGGAAGACCGCTTCATGTCTCATTTATGGCAGAGTTTTCAGAGGGGGCTGGGTACACAGGTTCTTCTGAGCACAACATACCACCCTCAGACAGATGGCCAGTCAGAGCGGACGATACAGGTGCATAAAGACATAATGCGTGCATGCGTCCTATACTATGGGGGATCTTGGGAGAAGCATATACCCTTAGTCGAGTTTTCCTATAACAATATCTTTCATGTGACTATTGAGATGGCACCATACGAGGCTTTATATGGTAGGCCATGCCGATCACCTTTGTGCTGGTTAGAATCGGGTGAGGTAGCTTTACTGGGGCCACAGCTCGTGCTGGATACATCTGAGTAGGTCCGGTTAATTTAGAAGCAGATGGAAACCGCGCAATCTCGCCAGAAGTCTTATGCTGATCGCCGTAAACGACCTTTGGAGTTCATGGTCGGAGATCAGGTTTTCTTGCGTGTTTTGCCAAGGCTGGGACACAAACGGATTAGGAGACAGGGTAAGCTTTCACCGAGGTATGTGGGGCCATTTGAGATTCTGGAGAGAGTCGGGATGGTTGCCTATCGGTTACAGTTACCGCAGCAGTACCGAGCCATGCACGACGTCTTCCACGTGTCTCAGTTGCGTCACTACCATTCAGAACCATCTCACACCTTTCAGCCAAAGGATTTTGAGCTTCAGCATGATGCGTCCTTTGAGGAGCATCTGATTCGTATCGTTGACAGGAGCAGGAAGGTTCTTCGAGGCCAGTCATTTCCTCTCGTATGGGTGCTATGGCAGCATGGCCGAGTGCAGGACAAGACCTGGGAGTGGGAGGCCGATGTACATGCTCAGTGGCCAGAGTTGTTCTGAGCTTTATATTTTCCACCCTAGAAAGGGCGATTCAGGGATGAATTGCTATAAGGGGGGAAGTTTGTAAGAACCAGGCTCTTGTTTTAGAGGTATGGGCTTATTATTTTCCTTTTCCTTAAGTGTTTTTAAGAAAATATGGGAAATGGGGAAAAATCCTGAATTTTGGAACTACACGCCGTGTACTTTATCCACACGCCGTATACTTTTGGCCGTGTATGGATGAGTACACGGGGCATGTAGCCATGCCGGTGACAAAGGGTGTAGGAACCAACTACACGCCGTGTAGTGGTCCTTTACACGCCATGTAGTCAGTCGGCAGGTTAAAAAGTAAGGCGGTGGAGTCACCGTTAGCTGGGCGGTAGTACACGCCGTGTACTTGGGAGTACATGATGTGTACTCTTGTCGGAAGATGAACAGTGTGGCGGTGCCGCCAAATGAACAGTTAAATGAAAGGAGTACACGCCGTGTACTTTGTTTTTTCGGCTTAAAATAGGCAGTAGCCTCCTCATTTGGCAGAGGAGGCACTTGAGCCGTTTTGGAGCCAAAGTAGGAGACCGAGTCTTTGATGAACCGTCGGGAGTTCGTCTGGAATCTGATTCTGTCTCGGATGATCTCGTTGGAACCGCACAGGTAAGGGCTTCCACCTCCTTGGTTGGTTCTTTCCAATTCTTCACATAACGTAAGTTATTTATGTTTGAATGGGTTTTGTTCTTCGTTAGATCTATGCCGTTCTTGGGCGTTTCTGGAGTCGGTGTTCGAGTATAGTGTTCGTTGATGAATAAGGTAGGTGGCTTGGTGTTTATTTTCCAACTGTTGTGCGTTTTTTGTGCGTTTTTGTGCCACGATCCCATGTTGGGGTGTCATGTGGCTGAGGCCATTGCTATATTTAATGCCTATAATTTCATATGTGATTAAATGGTTATAATAAACTTTTGTTTGGGATCGTTGCTTGGATCCAGGACCATCCCGAGGGGTGTGTTCCTCTGTTTAGCCGTTTGGCCAGGATACCCAAGGGTATGCCTTAAATGTAGTAACTGTAGAATTTCCTTGAGAGGAATTTCTTGTTTACTACATTTTGATATGTTAGGCATGGCCCGGTTACCTGTTTAGCCTAAGGGCGTTGTTGTGATAAGCCTGAGGGCGTGGTTACAATTTTAGCCTGAGGGCGTTGTTACTATTTTAGCATGAGGGCGTGACTATATTAGCTCGAGGGCTGTTGTTATTCCGCCCGAGGGAAAAATTTCATGCCTGAGGGCTTGACTTATATGCCTAAGGGAGACACTTCGTATGCCTGAGGGCAAGAATTCTGTTACAATGCCTGAGGGTGAGATTCTGTATAGCCTGAGGGCGTGGTTCAGTATATTAGCTTGAGGGCGAGATACTGGTTGGCCTGAGGACGTGGTGCTATTGAGCACAGAACGATACTAAATTAAATAAATTAAATGAATAATAAAATGTAAATTTAATTGTTAAGTTAGTTACTTTTGAGTACTGCTTACTTTATTGCATTTTACTATTGCACACAGTTGTTGCATGCTTAAACACAGTTTGGCACGGGCATTTGGTGGGTGCCTACTAAGATATATTTCTCACACCCTGTTTGGGTCACGTTTTTCAGCCCAAACAGATTACGTTGCTGCAAGTGTAGATAGGGGCAAGAGTCCCTATATAGGTACTTGACTGTTGCTGAGGAGTATGAGGGCATGGGACCGAGCCGAGGCACGCGATACCGCTGTTAGATGTTTTTCTTGCTTTTTTGTACTCTGTTTTCTGCTGTACTGTATTGATGTATAACATGTTTTCGCTATTTTCCTAGAACATGAAACATGTAGCATCATTACTTATATACTATTGGATATATCCACTGATGTAGTTATTTTTGTTGTGTATGTTTACTGCTTCCGCTGTTGTTGTATATTTATTTTGGTATTCCGCCGCGCTACACTTTGACAAATGAGGGCATAGTTTCCCCACTATCAGACTCGGGCCATCGCTTCTAGTCGGCATCCTTTGGAGTTTGGGGAAATGCGCTTGAGGTCACGTGGCGAACTAGGCTCGGGGCACGCGTTGCGTGGCACCCGGGGTCGGGACATTACAAAAAATATCACAAACATCCTTTGATCCGTGTATTTAGCCAGAAAGATCTTGAAAGTAAACAGATTCACCAAAATCAAAGAATATGTTCATAAAACAACATATATTTTCTGAAAACATGTTTTTATTTTCAATTATAAATATGGAAATGTATACACAAATCGGTTGCATCACCTATTATGGTTTGTTTTTTTCGAAACCAAGGAGAATAGTTTACAATATAGTGTACAATATAGAACTTACTAAATATATGTCTCATCCCATTGGCATTCCTCACCTGATGACATGAATTCACCAACACGGACAGTTCAAACCATACATGGCCTAACTATGGGGTAGTATCCAAAGTTAGAAAAAGATCCTTACTATGGTACACTAGACGGAGTGAAATCGTAATCTAGTGTAACAACCATTCACAAAAAATATTCTCTCTATTTAGGTTTATATCACAAATCTATAGCGGGGAGAGATAATCAAGATCAAACATGTAACCAACCTCATATACATGTGTAACACACACAAGCATCACACACACGAATCACGCCAAATCATAATTAATCTATGTAGTGATAAAAAATGAAAACATAATTATTTCTTGAAAATTAAATTTTACTCACCTTAAGGAGGAGGACCGGGTGGTGGAGGATGAGGAGGCGTTGACAGCGGTGGTAGTGGAGGCAGCGCGGAGGAAGTGGAGACAGCAGAGGCAGTGGAGGTAGCATTGGCAGTGGAGGTAGCTCGGAGGCAGCAGAGGCAGCCAAGGTAGCAGAGTAGGCAGAGGAGGGGGAGCTGCGACAGAGGACGAGAAGGAGGAGGAGCCACGGTGGAGGTGGATGAGGAGGAGACACAGTATGAGGAGGAGGAGGAGAAGTCGGCACCGGAGGAGGATAATGAGGTGGCAGCCGTGGCAGAAGAGGAGGAGAAGGAGGCTATGGCGGAGGCGCAGGGTAGGGCTTCCGCGAGAGCTTGACAGGGTTCGGGGAGGATCCATGGCAAGAGGAGGAGGAGGGGAAGTAGGCGCCGAAGGAGGAGAATGAGGTGGCGGTCACGACAGAGGAGGAGGAGAAGGAGGCAGCAATGGAGAGGAGGCAGTGGCGAAGGAGCAGGGTAGGGCTTCCACGAGAGCTTGACAGGGTGCAGGGAGGATGAGGAGGACCCGGTGGAATTAATAAATTCTGCATGGACCTTTATCAGTGCTAGTAGAAAGTTCTGATAAAGGGGTTCTTTATCAGTGCTAAAATGAAAAGCGCTGATAAAGGTATGACTTTATCAGCACTTTTTTAGTGCTGATAAATCTATACATTATCAGTGCTAATAAAAACGCTAATAAATGTATAAATTTAATAATTTTTTTATATTATTATATATTTATTTAAAATGATATTTATGAGAAATACAAAAATATATATATTAATAATTATAACTCTAAAAAATATATCTTTATTTATAATTATAAAATTATATGAAATATAGTTATTATATTTATAATCATATAAATATATAAAATAATTATGTTAATTATAAATATTTAAAAGATTATAAATATATTAATTATATATAGTTAATTATAATTATAATTACAAATGTATTTTATAGTTATATTTATATATATCATTGAAAATATAATAAAACATATATTTATTTTTTTAAAATAATGTAATACTAATTATAAGTGAACATTTTTTAGAACTTATATATTATATGGGTAACATAATGAATTAAAAATCAATAACACATCAACGTGATATGTAATTCTAATCTGTAAATGAACATTATTCATGCACATATATGATCACATAACCTATACGCTTAATATATTCATTGACCACAATTCATTGGAAAACACATATATATTCAATAATTTTAATTATACATATATATTAAAAAGTATTATATATTTATAAATAAAACAAATACATTAAATATAAACTAATATAGTAAATATATATATTAACTATAATTAATTAATAAATATAATAAATATAACGAATTAAAAAATCTTATAAATCTTATAAATCTAATAAATATATTTATTATTAATCTTATAATTATTTAATTATATATATATATATAGTTATAACATGTGATTTTTATTTAATGTATACAATAAAAATTATTTTTGAATATAAATATAATAACTTCATATGAAGTAAAGAGATGATAAATTTAACCATTATTAGTGCTAAGAAAAGCACTGATAAAGGGATAATTAAAGCCCTAATAAATGTATTATTTATCATGCTTCCTTTGGATTACATCCATTTTCTAAAACCAAAATCAAATAGTATGAAACTATTATCATAATTTTGAACTTCATAATCCTGAAAAATGAGATTATATGATGTCTAAAGTATGACACATTCCATAATCTAGAAACTTTTGGTTTATCCTATTGTATCCATAGAAATCATTCATTTAAATCATTCATGATGGTTCATGTTGAGTTTGTGAATTCTCAAAGCATATCCCGAGGAAGTGTCAAACCAGGTGTGCAGCAAAGCTCGTTGTCCCATACCAGATTACCCCAATTATAGACAAAAACATCATATCGATGTCTGTAAACCTAGTTCATCAGTACCAGAACCACATATTCTTATGGTATAAAAAAATGGATTTATTTCTAGGAACCCCCTCACTATTTCCTTTACAAAGATTCCATGATATTTTCATATATGTTTGCTCACCCGTTTTCTTATCCATTGATACATTCCTAGTTATATCTATGGAAATATACATAGTCGTCTCACTAGTGTTTTATCATACTAGTTTCCATAGGATGACTAATACTTTATTTTGATACAAACTATAACGACATGTGATAAAAAAACATGGATAAGACATCATTTTAGATAAATACTCAATAAATTATTAAAATACATTCATCAGAACAATAATAGTTTAGTTTCATTGGATAAATAGAAACAAATTATTCTATCCTGGTGAAATTCTTCAACAAATCTGATAAATATATACTCATTCATCACTTCTACTAGAAACCATTCTTCCTAACATGTAGAATGTAAAAAATAAAAAAGGGTTGGGATCATATGATCAATAAGATTAAATAAATGAAATGAGTATAAATAACATGAACAAAAGTGTATGTAACATGATTATAACTTTCGTAGATCATACCATTCATATTAGAGATCATAATATTGGTTGGTAGTTCATAATTCATATATCATAACAGTATTAAGAGCATTATTCAGGAAATCATAACATATAAATAAGACATGGAATTTGAGACATTAATGTTTTTTATAACATTATTAACATGTATAAGTAGAAATATGTTCACTCATTATGTTATAGAAATTAAATCAGCCACCTCATCAAATTATGGACAAGAAACTAGGTCCATGAAACACATTATGATAGTGTAATCAAATACAAAAATGTACTTATGGAAATGAAACCAGGTCAATGAATAACCATTTCAACATGTTATCAAGATCATTCATATCATTGTTAACATATAACCATGTTTATCCCTGAACTTATGGACATACAAACAGGTCCATGCATAAAATTGTGAAAATGTAATATGGTTCATTCATTACATTGCCTGAATGGCCCAAAGGCCTTATTTTTTTATTTTTGTTATGGATAATACCCATATTAAGGGTTTAAGGGGAACCCGTACATGAACTGTAGGCCCAAGGAACAAGGCCCAACAAAACTACAAAACATGACCTAAAGGCCCAGTGGAATACCATGCCCAATACACGACCTGTAGTCCCAACACACTTGAACTACCCCTCCCCAGCTTTCTGAATCATTGATCACCTAGCTCCCCACCTTGCATTGCTGATCAGATAGCATTTCCCCATACAATGTTATACGGTGTCTGGTCCCGATGGTGGTTGCCATACCCTCTCATTCTTCCAATCTAGTTAGCTCTGAATCTGGTTGATGCTACTTCTATTACTATGATCCTCTTCTGGGGCCTATTCTATGTGAACTGCGCTACTCCATGGTCTACGTGACGCGAAGGCCCTGTGGCCCGAAGGCCTTTGATGACCTGAAGGCCCTAGAGACCCGTAGGCCCATTCTGATGGCCCGAAGGCCCAAATCGGATGAATATTTCCGGTTGCTACAATATCGAAGATTAACTGCTACAGTGACTGCTACAGTACTATTACCATGACTGCTACAGTACCCAGAAATTATTCTCCACCTGGTTTTGAACCCGAGTCTCTTGGATGCCAAGCAGTAGCCCTTACCACTTGGGTACAGGCTCATTGGCGTTCACTCATTACATTAGGAATGTGTAATCAGGATCAAACATAAACTTATGGACATACAACCTGGTCACTGAATACATGGTGAAAATGTTATCAGGTTGATACATAAAATTTAAACTCATGATTGGAGGGAGATATAGGTCACACCAATCTAATTATAAAATAATTCATACATGTTACCCAAGATAACAATCCTTTATTCATAGCATAACCCAAAAAAATAAATAGATTTTACAAACATCAAACCATATCCCATGAAATGAAATGTGTATCATTAAAAAATAATCACATCATAATGTATGAATATATATAGGTTTCTTTATCATGTCATAAAAGAATAATGCATGAAATGAGTCAGGATTTAGAAGCATAAAATCCTTAAAATATAAATTAGTCTTATAGGTTTTATTCCATGAAACCATTTACCATTTAATAATGAATATGAATGGGAAATTTTGATAATTTCATTGAAGGGATTGAGTAACATCAATAGATCACATATTAGATGGAATATAACTTGGAATGATATTTTGATAACATTTCATGAGGTAAATATCCGTTCTTATTTGAAAAGGCCCTTTAAAACATATATAATTTTGAATCCTAATTTATTGAAAATTAATTGAATTACTATAATGATATATTTTAAAACCTCTAGGAAACCTTTTTATTTTAATAGAAAAAAATATCTATTTTAAACTCCCTGGAAACAATTTTACTTGAAAACTTATAGAAGGACCTTGAAAACCATTTTCCTTAAAAACATATAAAGGAGTTTGAAAAATATTTGAAAATAGTTTATTTGAAAATATATTTTAATAAAATTTTCATTAAAATTAAATTTTACAGATGAAAAGAAAGATTCTATGGATTGAAAGTGAATAAATCCATACATGTCATCCAAGGAAAAAAGAACATTCACTTTTCAACATAAAAAGGTCATAAGAATGCCTTATTCAGAAAGAGACAAGAATATTCCATGGAATGCATTGGTGAAATAATAAAAAGTAGAAATATATTTTAAGGATAAAATGAGATTACTATATTATACAAAGAAACCCTTTTACAGAACACAGTTTTCGGACTGAGGAGTGGATAAATTTGGGATTTCATAAAAGAACTTTGTTTACTTTATTATGTACCAATGATAAGAAATATTGTACCAATAATTGTATATATCATGAATAACCATATGGGAAGAAACATCATGAATATCATGAGATATGGTTTATAATATTTTGTCATTGGAATCATAACATAATCGATATTTAAAAGCAATGAGTTTGGTTCAATAATAACATATCAATTTGTAACATGGGATCATGATCCCCATGTAAGAAAAGGAAATTAAAAAAATCATATAATATCATGAAATGATGGAGACTCAATATATAACTGTTATGCCAGGATATAAAAATATACACAAGATGGGGGTAAACTTTGTCTTTTCTAATTCATTTAGAATTCTACCTCTATTCGTCGAATGATGATTATGGGGGAAAGTAATGTTTGCCTTATATTGGAAATTGTGAGTAGACAATAAAAATAGAAATATAAAACATGGATGTTTATATTATTTTAGAGAAAAAAGATCCCCTAGTGCACTCCACAAAATACTCTCTCTGTGAATTTGGTGAATTTATTTAGTTAGGTCCACATCTCATAATACAAATCCACAAATGAGTGTTGAAAGTTCACACCTTTACAAACTAAACAAAAAACAGTGTGATCTTGTTCTATAATAGAAAACCAATAGACCACAACATATATTGAGAAGTTGATACTCCACAACAATTGAGAATGAGCACTTGAATCTATCAATAAAAATATATTAATTAAAAAGTGTTTCGGTTTAAACATTAAAGTCGAACAAAAATTAATGATAGATGAATCTTATTCTTCATAAAATAATGACATTAGGAAAGAGAAGTTCTAAAGAGATCCAGTTTCTATATATCTTTGAAAAAAAAATGGAAATTAGTACTAGTAGAAGTCATATAAAAAATACACAATTTTTAATATGTATATTTATACTCTAGCTTCTTCAGTAGAAAAACATAGCCTGATTGATTGTTAAAGTATATCTAGAAAATATATTGAAAATAATAAAATTTCAATTGTGATTACGTGTCACAATATATATGTCAACATATATCCCAATATATATATATATATATATCGGTAATTAATTTCATTGAATCACATACACAAATACATAGATCAAATACACCGATAAAAGTAATGAAGAGTGCCTGTATTTTCAATTCATATCCATGAAAATCTCTTGATAAATCTTAAGAATTAAAATTCATGAGAATGATCAGATTAGATATGACTTTCATTAATAATAGGAATGAATTTATACAATTTATACTATTCTTTTATTTAATCATAACGAACATTGAATCGTTTGAAAACAAGATTTAAATCATCCTGATAATTCGTAATGACCATTGCACGAAACTCCAATAAAATTATAAATTCAAATATCTGGTGATGAAAAGTAAAATGTATGGTTCCTTCACAAAAATAAAAAATACCAAATGTAGGGTTCAACTATGTAGTGTTCATTATTCGAACTTATGTTTAACAACATAAGAGTTATCACAAAAGTATGTTTGATGGTACATATATTTATTTCTCCAACGTACCGTTTCATATTTGCATTGTGTTCTTTAACCACATATTTTCTCTTAGTGAAACACTTGTTTTCATCCAAACGTAAGGTTATTTTTCCATACTATTCTATCAAAGTAGTGTTGATTAACCATACCTGCTGATCTATCAGTATGATGTGTAATAAAAATGTAGTTTTTTTTATTTATGTTACATTTCGTCAATATATGATATGAACAATGTTTCCAGAATATGATTAGGAGAATTCCAAACACTTTGACGTATATTCCACATGAATAATAAGCATGAATATACTTACAAAATAATAAATATAAATAAAACTAATTTTCTTAAATACACAAAATTAATATCAATAATAAAATAAACAAGGGAATTTTTGAGAATCAAAATCAATAATATTTATAGAGGATTTTAGAGAAAATAAATACCCAAATATCTCCCCCTGTTTAATGACCACAAAATCCATAAAATTAAAAATATAATTTTTATTTTTTCTAATAAATGAAAAGTATATAATTCGAAATTCATATTCACAAAATTATTTAGAAAAAAAGAAAGGAAAATAAATTTTTATGTTATTCAAATTTCTCCCCCTTTTTTTTAGATAAAAATATTCATTAATGAATAAAAGTCATGTAATATTTCATTGATCTCTAAGTGAATGAAAAAATAATTAGTGTAAATGAATACATCTGGATTTTTGGAATCTAGACATAAACATAAAATAATATGAAATAACATATAAAAAATAAAAAATATGGAAAATTTATTGATTACAAATTTTATAAATACAATAATCAGTTTGATAAGGAAACATGTTTAGTAAACTCAGATGGTTTAGGAAAAAATATTTTATAATAATTGGTTCATTTAAGGTTATACATATTTTGAGCCACTTGAAAAAAATATTTCAACTAAGTTATGTGTAACTATAACTTCTTTAAAAAACTATCCCCTAATTGCATAATTAAAATTCATGATTATTGACTGATATGAATGTTCTCACCAAATTTGACTTTAAAAAAGTCAAGAAAACTCTCCTCTTGCTACATAAACAAGTCTAAGATTCCTATAAAATTTTCAACAGAAATATGAATCCTTTTTCATTTTGTGTTAGGTGGTCTACTAGAAATTTTTGATTGTCCAAAAGATCAAATAGAGGGGCTCTATTTCACTGATGATTTTTAAGATACTCATTCATGTCAACCATTGTTGAGTAGATTTCTTGTAACCTTCGAATTAAATATGGATTGGTAGTAATAGAAGAGATAGATGTACTATTCTAAGAAACAATAATTTTTACTAATTCAAAATGACTCCCCAAATAAAACTTTGGATCAACAAACTCAGACATAGAATCATCTTAATATTTTATTTTTCCAACTTCATTCATCTTCTCTCTATTTAAAGCAACAAATTCATTATTGGAAATATAATTTTCATGATGATCCTGTAACATTTTTATTTCAACATTAATATCTTTTTAAATATTGAAAATATCTTCATGAGACTTATTAAACATCATTACAAGCCCCCTAACCTGATTCGATAGGGAATCAGATGTCCCTTCATCTGTATGTTGTGACTAACTAACCTCCACAATTTCTAGATATTTTGAAGGAGATTTTTACATAGAAATGTCCATTGGGTTTTTAATTCATTTTTCTCCTAAATAAGACCTAATATCAAGAACTTTAGATTTTTATTCCCTTTTATATAGATGACTTACTTCCACATGATCAAAAATAGTGAAGAGAAAATTCCCAAAAATATCCTCTCGCCACATTTTCTATTCTGATCAAATTTTTCCCTCCCAGAACAATTGGTTCTTAATCCTATAAAACTGGTAAATCAATAGCCTTAAGATCTCTTATTTGGATTTCAACCTATTTATCTTCCCAATGTAATTTCACTTTTAGATGTGGTGACCTTTTTCCATCACATCAACCCAACACTGGTTCAAAATATAGTGGATCAACTCTTTTTTGTGGTTTTACAACCTATTCTTCTTGCAAAACCTCTTCTTAATATTCCTCCTATTATTTAAAAACTTTTAAATTTATTTTTTTGGCATGGAATGTATTTCACCATGGTTTTCACCAATTCCATCATTTTGATGTGCAGTTTCGTCCTCCTGAGACATTGATCCTTATCTTTATTTGTCTTCTACAGCAACTAGTATATGTTTTCCATTCACTGTACTCCAGTAAAATAATTATTTCCACAAGGCTCTCACATTGATCACATTGTTCTGATGATATTTTATTTGATAATATATTAATTTTACCATTCATTTCTTAAAAAGAATTTGAGAAATTATCTTTTCACAAGGGTAAAAAGTCATCATATCATCTATTTGACAGTAGTAATTTTAATATCTAAACATATAACTTGTAAATATAAACCTACGTTCTCTAAAAAATAGAAATATGGTATACATGTATGGATATAGAATCTTCTACATATCCACCATTCTTGGAGAAAATCCAATATGAATAAACATAACTATGATTTTAAGGTCTTCCTCAAGATACATGAAAAACTTTTTTCTATCAATTTTTGAGCAAGTCAGAAAATAAATAAGGTCTTTATATTTGTAGACCTTATATCTAATAGGCCATAAATTGAAATGAAACACTCCATCTAGATGATATTTCATGATTTTAGAAATTTCAGTCTAAGAAAATGAAAATTCTTTATAATATATACTTGCAAAAAACCGTATCTTCAGTATCTCCAAAACTAAACAGAATACAATTTTAGAATGAATTTGGTACAACCACATAATGGAATTCCATATTAACATAATTGAATATAGAATCTGATCCTTGAAAATATAATGCTTTCTTAAAGAGTAATTTTTTTTGATAGATTCATTTAAAATCAACTACTTTACCCTGCATAATCATTCTTCTAGAAATATTCGGATACTTCGGGTCACCAGAATTGCCTTATTTAGTTATCTTAGTTTTTTCCATTTCAAATAAATAAAATCTTCGATGTTTTTAGGTTTTTAGGGTTTCAAAGGAAAACAAAGGCATGCAATGGTATTCAAGGGTAAATGAGGGTTTCAGTATTCAAAATGGGTTTGAAAGTTGAAAGTGTTTGATATTCGAAACATTTCTAAAAATCCTTTGATCCACATGTCATTACGTAATATAATCATTAATTTTTATGAAAGAACATGTTGAAAATAAATTTAAGACTTTATTGAATTAAATACAATGAAAATTTATGAGAAATGTTTTAAATAATTTATATTTAATGTAATAAGTAAACAGTTTTCACATAAATAAACAGGAATAAAGAAATATTTTTGATAAGAAAAATATTTGTTCTTAAAAATTTTAAAATTTTAAAAATAATATAAACCTAACTGAACTTAATAAAAATATATATAGAGTTTTAAGAGGTTTAGTAAAAATATCATCTTGTTGATATTAAGTATTTAAAAATTCTAAATATATATCATTTTTAAAAATATGATCTCCTAGAAAATGAAGCATAATATCTGTATTCTTAATTCATGAATGTCATATTGGTTTTTTTGAAATATTTGTAGCACATGTATTATCTCATTAAACAGTTGTACCATTAAAATTTAATCAATAATTTATCAGTGTGTTTTTCATCCCTAATACTTGTACACAAGAACTGCATGTAGATATATTTTATACCTCCACTATTGATAGGGAAATTAAGTGTTGTTTCTTACTTGACCATGATAAGAAACATTTTCCAAAAAATTGATAGGTACCTGATGTACTTTTTATTTTTAATCTACAACCTCCAAAATCATCATCTGAATATGATATGTAATGAATATCAGATGTTTTTGGATAAAGTAGAGATTGAAAAATAGTTCCTTTTAAATATCTAAAAATCCTTTTGAAAATAATACAATGAAATTATTTAGTATTTGTTTGATATATAACACCTAGAAATAATGAAAACATAATATCAGGTCTACTAGAAACAAGATATAATAAACTACCAATCCTTTCTAATGTATAACTTCTTGTCTATTGGTTATCTCGCTTCATCAAAATAATGTTTTATATTGGTACCCATGGTTGTTTTATATGTGTTGATTTTATCAAGGAATTTTTTTAAATAAATCAGGAATATATTTACTTTGGTTTAGAATATTTTCATAGTCCTTTTGAGAAATGTTAATTCCAAAAAACAAGTTTCTTTCTCCCACCATTCTAATTTAAAATTCTTTTTGCAAAAGTGCTGAAAAATCAATAAATTTTGATTATTCGTTGAACCAAAAATAACATCATCAACATATATTTGATCTAGTAATATATTATAACAAATTATTTTCATAAAAAGAGTCAGATATTCCATTCCAACAATAAATATAGTTTTTAAAAGAAAGCATCATAATAATCCATACAAATATCATTGTGTTTGTTTTAATCCATAAAGAGATTTAGATAGTGTAAAAACAGAATCTATTTTTCGATAGGTTTCAAAACCAGAGGTTGTTTAACATAAACATCCTATAATAAATACCTAATTAAAAAGAAGATTTAATAGCCAAATGATATAATTTAATGTTCCTATGATATGAATATTCTAAAATAATT
Organism: Viscum album; assembly: GCA_963277665.1. Lineage (NCBI taxonomy): Eukaryota > Viridiplantae > Streptophyta > Magnoliopsida > Santalales > Viscaceae > Viscum > Viscum album. Next base: position 927,608,368 of record OY728140.1, on the reverse strand, counting down.
CTAATTGCTTGTAATTAAGATACTATGTCAATGGTTACATCGTAATCTATACCTTATTATTAATTATATCCTTTATCCTTATAATCATGTTTTTTTATAATTATAATCCATTAATAAGCTTGTTTATTTAAAAATAACCACTTAGTTATTATAACTAAATAATTTGATGGGCTTTCAAATAATTCCCAAACATTATTTATTTTGAATTGGTTTATCTCATCTTGCATTTCGAACCTCAAAATCTCATATTCTAAGGCTCCTTTAATGGAATTTGGTTCTAGTTGAGATAGAAAGTCATATAATTCAACACGGTTTCCTATATTTCATCTAGTTGTTATTCATATGTCTAGGTATACTATTATAGTTTCTAAAAGAATATTTTTTATGGTTCTTGGCTATATAGGTAAAAAAATTAGTTTCATCTGTATCAGGTTCTTCAGATCCTAACTAAATTTTAATTATTTTATTTTAAAAATCATTTTTTGGTTTTAATGTCTTATTTTGTAAGGGGAGTCAATAGATTCATCAATTTAGTCTTTTTCAATAATAAAAGGTTCAGTTTCATCACACAAAAGATGAAATGATTCTCCCACAATTATTGAAGACTTATTGAACACTCTATAGGATTTAGAGGAAGATGAATATCCTGAGAATATTCATTCATCCTCTTTTGGATAGAATATTACATGATTATCTGTGGTGTTCCATATATACAACTTACATCAAAAAACTCTAAAGTACATTACATTAGGTATTCTATTATTCCAAAGTACATAAAGTGAATTTTAAAAAATCAGAATTAAAAATATCTTCATGATATAATAGTATGTTCTTACAGCATCTTCCAATAATTATTTAGGTATACAATATTAATTTATCATAGTCATATCCATATTTGAATAGTTATGTTTCTTCTTTAGAGAATTCCATTTTGTTGAGGTTTTCATGGTGTAGAGAAGTTGTGTTTAATATAAAAATATGAACAAAAGAAATTAAATTCCTAATTCAAAAATTCTCTACTATGATCAATTCTTAATGAAATTATATTAAAACATTTTCATTTTGAAAAAAATTATTGAATAATTCAAAAACAATAAAAACTCTGCGTTAGAGTTTTTGAAAAACAATCCTAGTAAAAATATATAAATCATCAACTAAAACAAATACATATAACTTTCCACCCAATGTTGCTTCTCATGATGGTCCAAAAAGGTCCATGTGGATATATTATAGAGGTTTTGATATAGCAATTTTAATAATAGATTTGATGGAAGATTTGTGTGGTTTTCCAATTTCTATGTAATAAAAAATATGTCAGTATTAAACATAAGAATATGTAAATCAAAAACTATCTACTTTATAGATAATTTATGTAAATAATAAATATTAAAATCACCAATCCTTATATTCCACATCCAATAATCATTTATCATTATAGTTAAACTATTCACTTTCTTTTTACACAATGAATTTTAATGGAAAGTATAAACGTTATCAGTTCTAGGATCTCAAAACATAGGAAGTTTATCATTAAATACAGGAAATGTTTTTTGAAAAATCAATATAATATCCACTATCACAGAGATGAGAGATACTTATCAGATTATGTTTCAATCCATTTACATATAATACTATGTTGATTTAGACGATTTTTTTTCTCCAACAGTTCGATGTCCAATTATCTTATCATTGGTATTATCACCAAAAGTTACTATACCACCATCTATTTGAGTTAGTGTATTAAAGTATGATGAGTTTCCACACATATTCTTGTGGAAGATAATTTTCATTGAGAATACGTATATTCTTTTTATGTGACCTATTTTCTGAAAATGCAATTTAAACAAGAGTTTGTTTTGGTACACATATTATTTTGGTTCCTACATTCTTAACTAACTAATATCTAGAAATCCATATCTATATTGTTTTTCCATAACTCATATTCAAATTATATAAGCTATTGGAAATAAATTCATTTTTAATTTAACTAATTTGATTATTTCTAAAATAATAGTTTTTATATGCCATCGTATTCTATAATAATGATAGGTAACTGTTTTTGAGTTATGAACTAAATAATACTTATATAGTTTAGAGTTTTCCCACTTACATCTATACCAAATATTTTCTTTCTAGTGATATTTTTACCAATAATATAATTATTAATATTTTATAGATTTTCAAATAAGAGAGTATCAATTTTGTATGTTTCTTCATTATATTGTAATTAATTTATCTTATATTCATGATCATCACAATTTGTGGTAGATGAGTAAATATTTTAAATTAAAACTCAATGCTGATTATGTAAGCCCTTTAATTCTCCAATATAGAATTTTTAATATTTTTATATGATTTGGTTTCTTTAATATGGATTCATATTTTCCTTCGATCATTTTTCAACTGGAATCCTATTTTTTATTTGAATAATTTGAATCATAATCATAATTAGATTAGTAATAGTATTGCACATTATATTCTTCTACCATTAAACACATATTTTCTTTCATATTTGATTATTATATTTCTAAATTAGATATTTTTGATCTGCTGGAGACTTCAGAGACAATCCCTATTTCATATTTTTCAATGTTTTCATTATGTTCATAATCAGAATTAATTTGGTATGCCTTTTCTATATTTCTTTTTTTCAACATTTAACAAGAGGAAATCAGGTCTTATATGACCAAATTTCTTGCATTCATATCATCTGAATTCCCCAGAGTCATTGTCATCCCTTTTTAAAGGCTTTCAGTATCCTATTTTCTTCTTAGAAAACTAGCTAAACAATTAATATAATTGATCCAATTCCATTTTAAAATCAGTTTCATTTGGATTACATTCTTATCTGTCTTATTATTTTCTTTATTTTCATTTCTTTTGAGTAGTTATCATTAGAGAAATATTATACATTAAACAAAGACATTATTACATTCATCTTCATCATGAATTTTAGCTTCATACATCATCATTGTCCCAATTATTTCTCTCTAATTGTATGATTTTACAAAGGTGATGATTATAGAATTGTAGATAAAATACCATTCAATTTATTAGGTTGTACCATTAGTACACTTGATCTATCACGACCCATCCTCAGGGCCTATGTCGTGAAAACCCCATGCCCGCCTCTCATAGGCCAGGGGCCGGCGACTAGAACCAAAGGCGTAAATCCTGAAAAAAGGGGAAGTCATTGCCTTATAATGTAAACAAACACAACAGAGTAAGCTAGCAGAAGTAAACACTAAGTAAAACTGGGTACAATAGTAAGTGCAGAAAGTAAATGATCCAGAATACAAACCCAAACTGAAAGTAAGGTTCAACTAGAAAGAAAGTACAACAACTAAAAGTAAAGCAGCAACGTCGAGTTGTCCACTAGAAGTCCCTCCTGAAGGGAGGGTACAAATAGCCTCCTCACCTCCTCGGGTCCAACCGTCCGCTCCATGTACGTCCCGCCAAGTGGTCCACCTCCAGGTACCGACCTGCTCCCCAAGCCTCAACCATAATCATCGATGTCTGTCGTCTGCATCCAACACAACGTAGTGCAGACATAGCCCGTGAGGGGTGAGTATACACTACTCAGTAGGGACCCCAAGACCCCTGAAGGTCTCCCAGAATCCACATAGTGTAATCCACAAAGGAAATATACAATCACAAAGTAACATCCAACACTACTTAGGTATATGCCCATACGTATACCTAATTCATCAATTCTAGTTCGGATCCAACATCTGAGTCCATGTTTGATAACGTACACACATGATAGTATAACCCAATCCACATAGAAAATCACAACACAATCCACATAGGAAATCAAATCAATCATATCGAAGATAATGATTGAAATTCCAGACTCACCTCACAGAGGTATACTTCTTCATAAGGTAATAGAGATGATCAGATGTAGCTACTGATTCATCTAACCAAGGACCTATGTAGGATACTAGACCAGTTAAGTTGTCAAACCCACATAGGATACCGACCATCTACTTCTCCAGACCCACGTAGGATACAAGAACATATTCAAACACTGCCAGACCCACATAGGATACATGAACAATAGTAATGCCGGACCCACATTGGATACAAGAACAGTAGTTATCACAGTCGAACCCATGGAGGATTTCAATACGGTCTTCGTTGCTACCGAACCCACTGAGGATTTCAGTACAGTCGTCATCGTTACAGAACCCACAGAGGATTTCAGTGTAGTCGTCATCATCATTGCAGTCGCAGCCAGCTATAGTGTTCCCACACATAGCAATGATCGTTTCCTGGAGGGTCCGCTCCATGAGCCAAGGGGTCGATACATCAACTGACATGTAGTCCTTAGTTTATGTATCCCAAAGTTCCGTCTCGACAAAGGGAACTCAACATGACAGATGACGCGTCAATCAGACGCTCGGTCTGAGAGTTATTGGCTTTTTCCTCCTAGGGGCCCGGTTGGTTTTTAATTCAAAACCAACTTGACCGCACTCCAACTACATCCAAACCTCTAGAAGAGTAATCCAAAAGGTCTCTCTCGCTATGAGGAATCCAAAAAAGTTGACGGCATGTCAATCGGACGTCCGGAGCTCAAGTTATAAGTGTTTCCGCTCTGAGGGCCCGGTTGGTTTCGTGTTCGAACCAACCCGGCCAAGCCCCAAGTTCTCAGAAACCTTGAGTGTAATATACTGAAACGACCATCTCGATCCGAGGATCGCATCGCAACTGACATTGGGTCGATCAGAGATCCGTAGCCCATTTTACGGGCATCTAAATGAACCTGTTCGATATTAGGGGGTTTCGGGCCCGGAATGACCCGAACCAAGACCCCCTGGGTCGGGCCAAACAAGGTCAACCCGACCCAGGTCCGGTTCCGCCCCATTCGGGCATGGCCCGGCCCAAGAAACCTGGCCAGGCCTAGCTGGTGCGGCGTAGCCCGGCCTGTGCGGCCCGATTGGCGTAGCGCGGGCGCGGCCCGCATGGCCAGACTGCTCGGCTCGGCCGAGCTGTCGCGAAAGGGGGGGGGGGGGGGGGGGTGGCGCTGCCCCCCTGATTGAAAAGGCGGCCCCCATGTGGGGGCCACTGTCTCTTTCCATCCGGGGGTTACGACCCCCGGTTTCCAGATCTGGCCGGCCGTAACGACCGACCAGGGTGTCACACAGGACCAGCCGGTCCCGCCCCCTGTGCACCGACGGCTGGTGGCTCCGGTTGCCCTCTCCTGCTCCACCGAGGCCAAAAATCGCGGCCTTGGTCCAACCATCACAGTGTGATGGCATCGCGACCCTCTGTCGCGGCCCCGCTCCCGTCGCGGTCTCCTCGTGGTTCTCTGGTGCGGCGTGATGGCATCGTGCCCCTTCGCCGCGGCCCGACTCCGGTCGCGGCTTCGTTAGGCCTCAACGACAGAGCACGACAGGGTCACGCTTCTTCTCTATGTTCATCCATGATTCTGTGCGGTTCCGTTGCACCGCGCCGCCTTCGTTCGAGCCGCAAATAATTTAACAACAAAGGGGGAGGAGGGTTGGTCGTGTTCATGCGGTCCAACCTCCTCCCGTTATAACGATAACAGGAGGCACAAAAATAAATGTCGATGAACAAAAAATAATTCACAAACAGAAATAACCCCTACCTCGATTACGAGTTGACGATCAATGAGCATCGCGGAAAGTGGCGTCGCTTGGTGTGGCTCTGTACATGTCGTCGGTGAATGCCCGAAGAAGAAAATGACGTGTCGTCGTTCATCGGAAAAGGCGTCTCTCATCGGCTACGAATAGGAGAGAAGACGACACGACGGTCTTCCGTTGTGGTGATGGCGTTCTTCATCGAGGTCTTGATGTTCTTCATGTTCATAAACGTGTAAGAAAATGTTCTTCGAGACCTCGATTATTTTCTCCATGGACTCCACACAACGAACCAACCAAAAACAAATTAAGACTTTATCTTAATTTATCCACACTTGCAAACATTTTTAAAAAATTTAAAATCCTCATTTAATTAAATAACGATATTCAATTAATTGAATGGTTGTGTTGGCATTCAATTAAAGAAAGAGATATGGTCAAAAACATATGGGGGGGTTTCCAACATTAAAGAGGGGGTTTGGGGGATTTGAAGGGGTGGGGGTCATGTGGGCCCCATCTCACTATTAACATCACATGGGTGTTTAGTTCCACCCAACCTCGATCCTTAGGATTTAACCACTTAAATGAAATAAAATTAGTATCACAATTTTATTTCTCTGTAGTCTTAATCCACAAAATTTAAACAACTCTTGCCGAGAAAACACAACTCTGAAAAAGGACTTTTTAAGCAAAAATCGGCATTGAGGTTTCAAAGGTGCCCTCAGATTTTGATTCTGAGCACCGGCTCAAAAGTTAGAAAAACCCGCTCATTCATTCACTGAATGTACCTGAGCTAAACTTCGGAAATTGATTTCGGGTACACCGGGGCTCAGAATTAGGTGTCGTTAGAAACTGCATACTCGTAAAATCACAAAGAAATTAATAAAAAAAATACATTGAATTTTATGTGTCATTAAATTACTCCCACCTCAGGGCTTTACATCCCTGTAAAGATACATCACAAACTAGGGAATAAAATGAGGGTACTGAGCATGCATATGAGCCTCCCGCTCCCAAGTGCTCTCCTGGAGGTTCCGGTGCTGCCATCTGATGCGCACTAGAGGAATCGACCTCCCATGTAGGACCCACTCATGTTGATCCTTGATCTCCCCTGGGACCTCCGCAGAAGTCACCCCATCATCAAGGTCCAGCTCCCTATGGTCTATGATATGCGTCTGGTCGTGCACGTACCTCCTCATCTGAGATACGTGGAAAACGTCGTGCAGCCGGTGCAACTGAGGTGATAGAGCCAGGTGATAAGCCACATTGCCTATCCTGCTAAGAACCTAGAATAGTACAATGAAGCATGGAGATAACTTGCCGCCCCGACCAAATCTTTGTAATCCATGTCGAGATGAGACCCGCAAGAATACGAGGTCTCCATCCTCGAAATCTAGTGGTCTCTGCCTCCTGTCTGCATAAGACTTCTTCCGGCTCTAAGCTGTCCTCATCTGCTCGTGGATGACCTGGACCTTCTCTGTCATGGCCTGCACCATCTCTGGTCCAACAAGTTCTGACTCCCCGGGGTCTGTCCAGCACAGGGGTGATCTGCATGGTCGGACATACAATTCCTCCTATGGTGCCATCTTGATGGTCGAGTGGTAGATGTTGTTGTATGCGAACTCCACCAAGGGTTGGTGGTCCTACCAGCTACGACCAAATTCGAGGAAACATGCAAAGAGCATTTCCTCGAGAGTATGAATGGTCCTCCCCGTCTTACCATCTCATTGAGGGTGAAAGGCGGTGCTCAGAGGTATATGCATCCCGAATGCCTCCTATAACCCCTTCCAAAGCTGGGAAGTAAAGCAAGAATCTCGATCAGAGACGATAGATGATGGCACGCCATAAAGAGGTTCAATCTTCTGAATAAAGAGACATCCCATGCTCTCTACAGAGCCCTGCTCTCTGATGGGTATTAAGTGGGCCAACTTGGTGAGTCGGTCGACAATAACCCAAAAGGATTCGTGACCTCTGGATTTACATGAGAGTCCAGTCACAAAATCCATAGATATCCCATCCCACTTCCACTCCGGGACCTCCAAGGGGTGTTCCAAGCCTGAAGGTACCTGGTGCTCCGCCTTCACCTGTTGGCATGTGAGGCATCAAGAAATGAAATCTACTACAGCCTTCTTCATACTCGGCCACCAGTACTATCGTCTGAGATCCTGGTACATTTTCATCACTCTTGGATGTACCACTAAAGGGGAAGTGTGAAACTCCCTCAGAACCACCTCCCGTAAAGCAGCTGGTACCATGGTACATCCTCTGAAAAGGACAACGTGCTCTCCTCCTATAGAGAATCCATTAGGTGCATGTCTTGAGGATATCCGTGCATGCCTCATCTCATAGTCAACGTCCCCACGCTATGCTCTATGACCTGATGTACTAGTGGAAGAGTGAATGTGAGTGACTAAAGAAAGGCTTCTCCATCACTATCCACGAAGGATATATACAAAGCAGCTAGCTGCTCTGTCGCCTTTCCATGTAGCTGAATGCCTGTCCTCCTACTAAGAGCATCGGCTACTACGTTCCCCTTTCCAGGAGTATAGACTATTTCAAAGACATAATCCTGGAGGAACTCGATCCATCGACGCTGTCTCAGGATCATGTCCTTCTTCAAGAAGATGTACCTGGGACTCTAGTGGTAAGAATATATAGTAAAGAGCTCTCCCATCAGATAGTGTCTCCACATATTCAGAGCAAAGACAACTGCTGCTAACTCTAGGTCATGGGCAGCGTAGTTCTTCTCATGATGCCTCTACTGTCGTGATCCATAGGCGATCACTTCTCGCTCCTGCATCAGGACACATCCGAGCCCGGTCCCTGATGCATCGCAGTAGACTACTACCCTACTCCCTCCTCCGGTAGCCTCAAGATAGGTGCGCTGGTCAACCTCTGTCTCAGCTCCTGAAGCTCTACTAACATCTATTTGACCACACAAAGGGTTTCCCCTTCTTATTCAAAGCTGAGAACAGTGCTGTAACTCTAGAGAAGTCTGGAACGAATCTCTGGTAGTACCCAGCTAGACCTACGAAACCCCGCACCATCGTCACGCTCCTGGGTGACTCCCAAGCTAGCACTTCCTCGATCTTCACAGGATCCACCGCAACTCCCACCTCAGAGATGACGTGTCCCAAGAAGTGGACCTCAAGTTACTAGAAATGACACTTCGAGAGCTTACCATAAAGCTGGTGATCCTGAAATGTGTCCAGTACAACCCGTAAGTGGTAGGAGTGGTCCTCCTCGGTGGTCGAGTATATCAAAATGTCGTCAATGAAGTCCACGAGAAATCGATTGAGGTATTTATGAAATATCCTGTTCATGAGACCCATGAACACTGTTGGAGAATTGGTTACCACGAAATGCATAACCATGAACTCATAGTGGCTATACCGACATCTGAAAGCCGTCTTCTTCACGTCCTCATCCCGAACTCTGAGCTGATGATAGCCTGACCTGAGGTCTATCTTGGAGAACCAATGTACTCCCTTGAGTTGATCGAAGAGGTTGTCAATCCTCGGTAGCGGATTATTATTCCTCAAGGTCACCTGGTTCAGGTGACGATAGTCGAAACACAGTCAAAAGCTCTCGTCCGCCTTCTTGGCGAACAAAATCAGGGATGCCAAGTTTGAAACACTAGGTCGAATGAATCCTTTGCCCTGAAAGTCCTATAGTTGTACCCGTAGCTCTCAAAGCTCAGCGGGAGCCATCTGATATGCTGGATTTGATATCGGGGCTGTCTCGGGGTACAATTAAATATAAAAATCTACCACTCTATGAGGAGGTAGTCCTGGAACGTCATTAAGGAAAACGTCTGCATACTGATCCACCACTGTAGGAAAACTAGGACTCAGCACGTCAACTGCTCCTAGGATGAGGCTAGCCCACTGATGATTGATCGGTTATCCTCTCCTCTGCGTGAGTCCATCCTGTACTGCTAAGGCTCCCTTATCCCCGGTGAAGGTGAACATGCTCCCATCGGTGAAAACACATCGAACCTTGTGCCTAATACAGACAATATGAGCATGGACTGTAGATAACAATCCATGCCCATGATGACGTTGTAAGGCCTCGAAACCACTGCAAGAAGATCCTAGCAGAAGCTCTCGCCTCCTAGAGTAAGCTCACACTGTCGTCAAAAGTGCATAATAATCAAGTCTGATCCCGTAAGAGTCTCTAACCATAAGGATCGAGCCAACGGCTCTGTCAGAATCTCCGAGCTCCGAACAAGGGCAGTGCAAATGAAAACATTACTCGCTCATGTGTCTATAAGAACTGCAGCAAAGGTGGAGTAGACATGAATAGTACCTCGAATCATCTCTGATGCGCCGTGGTCATAGGCCTCCACTGCCTGATGCTGATCCAGTCTATGTCTTCCAGCTCTCGGTGGTCAGGGAAGACCTCTTGGTGGTGGTAGTGGTAAAGCCTTAAAGCATCTCCCACCTCCCGCTGCTCGGCCAGCTCCTCTGCCTCATCTACCTGCTCTCTGTGGACTGCCACATTCGACCCTCTGCCTCTTCCAGGGTGGCCCCTCAACCATCTGTTGCTCCTATGCATGGCAGGTCGGGCAGTCAGAAGCCATGTGGCCCTGCCCACCGCATGCGTAAAACTGTCTGCTCCTCGGAAGGGTGGCTCTACGTCGGGTGCCCCGCACCTCTGAGCCAGTGTCCTGAGGTCGTCCTCCTGATGGTCTGGTCCACCTGGAATGCTGTGATGTCCGTTGACTTCCATCTTCAGACGACTCTGCTACGTGCCGCCCTGCAGTAGGTCTCGCTACTGGTGTAGGCTCAGCAAGAAAGATCTCTATGAGAAGGGCTCGCTCCAGTACTCCTGCCTGTGTCGGAATGCTGAGGGATACCATCGATGCCCTAGTCTCATGCCTCATTCCCTGCTCGAAGGTCCGGGCAGGAAGAATGGGTCATGTACCATGTCCTTCGAATAACACGAGAGATCGGTAAATCTCCCCGAGTACTGGGCGACTGTCATGCTGCCCTGCTGCAGCTATAGTAGCTCTTGAATGTGCACCGCACGGAGGGTGGCTGGAACGAACTCCGAGCGGAAGAGGATCTAAATGTCCGTCTAGAGAAGATATTCCTCATTGTGCAACTAGAGAATCAAGCTCCACCATCTGCATGTTGTCGCGTGCAGGAGGCTCGCTACAAGGATCTCAATGAGGTCAGCTGATTTCCACACTAACCTGCAAACTCGAACAACCACCTCCATCCAATCCTCGGCTGCCTGAGGGTCCGTCTCCCCACGGAACCGGGGTGGTCTATGACACTGAAACTCATGCAGTGTAGTAATGCGACATGCACTCTTAGCGGCTGGGGCTGGTGTCATCGGTGGCTCGGCGGGCAGAGGTACCGCCGGTGCCTCTGCTGTAAAAGGGACCTACACTGAGGCCTCATCGCTCGGTGGATTGTCATCTCGCACAAAGCTCTGAACCCTAACTGTCTACCATCGTGGGGCCATCTAGAAAAGAAACAGGTGCGCCACGGTCAGAATAGTATACCTAGTGAGCTGACACAAATTAATCACAATGAAAACTTTTGAAACACACATGCAATCAATTTTTTCGTGCATTGAGTCAGAAATCAGATGTTAGGGTTCTTGTGTACAGAAACGTCGGCCACTGCACCAAAAATGGACTCATTGAATTGATAACCACACTCAATAACCTTAACATTATTACATCACATATAAGAAAGATCATAGTCTTGAGTTCTGCAGTATAATTGAACTCCTCTGATACCAATTTGTCACGAAACGTCCTTGGGACCCATGTCGTGACTACCCCAAGCCTGCCTCCCATAGGCCAGGGGCTGTCGACTAGCACCAAAGGCGTAAATCCTGGAAAAAGGGGAAGGCATTGCCTTATAAAGTAAACAAACACAATAGAGTAATCCATCAGAAGTAAACAATAAGTAAAACTGGGTACAATAATAAGTGCGGAAAGTAAATGGGCCAGAATACAAACCCAAACTAAAAGTAAAGTACAACTGGAAAGAAAGTACAACAACTGAATGTAAAGCAGCAACATAGATCCGTCCACTGGAATTCCCGCCTAAAGGGTGGGTACAGATAGCCTCCTCAGCTCCTCGGGTCCAGTCGTCTGCTCCGTGTACGTCCCACCCAATGGTCCACCTCCACTAACCGACCTGCTCGACAAGCCTGATCCACAATCAGCGCAGTCCATCGTCTACATCCAACACAACGTAGTACTGGCATAGCCGATGCAGGGGTGAGTATACGCTACTCAGTAGGGACCCCAAGACCCCAGAAGGTCTCCCAGAATCCACAAAGGATAATCTACAAAGGAAAGATACAATCAAAAAGTAACATCCAACACTACTTAGGTATATTCCCATACATATACGTAAGCAATCAATTCCAGTTCGTCTCCAACATCCGAGGCCAAGTTAAATCACATCCACACAGGATAGTACAACCCAATCCACACAGGAAAGAACAACATAATCCACATAGGAATGCAATTCAATCATATCAAAGATAATGATTGAAAGTCAAGACTCAGCTCACACAGATATACTTCTTCATAAGGTAACAGAGATGATCAAATGTATCCACTGAATCATCTAAGCTGGGACCCACATAGGATACTAGACCAGATAAGATGTCAGACCCACATAGGATATCGACCAGCTACTCTACCAGACCCACGTAGGATACAAGAACAGTGTCAAACACTATCGAACCCATATAGGATACAAGAACAATAGTACAGATGGACCCACGTAGGATACAAGAACAGTAGTCATCGTCGTCGAACCCACGGAGGATTTCAGTACGGTCTTCATTGCTGCCAAACCCATGGAGGATTTCAGTGCAGTCGTCGTCGCTGTCGAACCCACAAAGTATTTCAGTGTAGTCATCATCGTCGTCGCAGTCGCAACCAGCTCTAGGGTTCCTGCACATAGAAATGCTTGTTTTCGGTAGGGTCCACTCCACAATCCAAGGGGTTGATACATCAACTAACACATAGTCCAGAGTTGATGTATCCCAAAGTTCCGTCCCGACAAGGAGAACTCAACATGACACACAGCGTGTCAATCAGACGCCCAGTCTGAGAGGTATTGGCCTTTTCGTCCGAGGGGCCCGGTTGGTTTGAAGTCAAAACCAACCAGAACGCATTCCAATTACATCCAAATCACTATAGGAGTAAGCCAAAAGGTCCGTCTCACTAAGAGGAATCTAACAAAGTCGACGACACGTCAATTGGACGACCAGAGCACATGTTATAAGTGATCCCGCTCCGAGGGCCCGGTGGTTTCGTGTTCGAACCAACCCGGCTGTACCCCAAGTTCTCAGAAACCTTGAGTGTAGGATACTAAAATGACCGTCTCGATACAAGGATTGCATCACAATTGACGGTGCATCAATCAGAGGTCCGTATCCCATGTTACGGGCATTTAAATGAACATGTTCGGTATTAGGGGGGTTTGGACCCAGACCGACTCGACCCAAGACCCCATGGGTTGGCCCGAACCGGGTGAACCCGACCAGGGTCTGGGTGCATCCCATTAGGGCGTGGCCCGACCTGGTGGGCGCAGCTCGGCCGAGCCGGCGCGGCCTGGCGCGGGCGGGGCCCACGTGAACAGACTGCTTGGCTCGGCCGAGCTATCGCGGAAAGGGGGGGGGGGGTGCCCCCTGATTGAAATGGCGGCCCCCACATGGGGGCCGCTTCTTGTTTCCAGCCAGGAGTTACGACCCCTGGTTTCTAGATCTGGTCGGCCGTAACAGCCGGCCAAGGTGTCACGCGGGACCAGCCGGTCCCGCCCCCTCCTTCTCCGCCGTGGTCAAATGTCGCAGCCTTGGTCCGACCGGTGCAGAGCGACGGTGCCGCACCCCATCGCCACGGCCCGACTCTGGCCACAGCTTCGTTCAGCCTCAATGGCACAGCACGATGGCACCGTTCTTCTTTGCGGTGTTCAACCTTGATTCTACGTGGTGCTGTTGCACCGCGCCGCCTTCGTTCGAGCCGCAAAGAATTCAACAAAAAAGGGGGAGGAGGGTGGGTCATGTTCGTGTGGTCCGACCACCTCCCGTTATAACGAAAAAAGGTAGCCCAAAAATAAAAGTCGATGAACAGTAAAGAATTCTTAAACAGAAATAACCCCTACCTCGATTACGATTTGATAATCGATGAGCATCGCAGAAAGAGGCATCGCGGGGTGTGTCTCCGTACACGTCTTCGGTGAATGCCCGAAGAAGAAAACGGTGCGTCATCGTTCTCCAGAAAAGGAGTCTCTCACCAGCTGCGGAGAGGAGAGAAGATGACACGACGATCTTCATTTGCGGTGATGGCGTTATTTGTCATGGTCTTGACATTCTTCGCGTTCTTCAACGTGGAAGACGATGTTCTTCGAGACCTCGGTTATTTTCTCCCAAGACTCCACACAATGAACCAACCAAAAAAAATTAAACCATTGTCTTATTTTATCCACACTTTCCAACATTTTTAAAAAATTGAAAAACCTCATTTAATTAATTAATGAGATCCAATTACCTAAATGGGTGTGTTGGCATTCAATTAAATAGAGAGATAAGGTCAAAAACTTATGGGGGGGGGGGGGTTGCCAAAATTAAAGATGGGGATTATAGGATTTGAAGGGGAGGGGGATCATGTGGGACCCACCTCACATGGGTGGTTAGTTCCAATCAACCTCCATCCTTAGGATTTATCCACTTAAAAGAAATAAAATTAGTAGCACAATTTTATTTCTTAGTAGCCTTAATCCACAAAATTTAAACAACTCTTCCTGAGAAAACGTAACTCTGAAAAAGGTCTTCTTAAAAAACAATCGGCGTTGCGGTTTCAACGCTGCCCTCAGATTTCGATTCCAAGCATCGGTTCAAAAGTTAGAAAACCCGCTCGTTCGTTCACTGAATGTACCTGAGCTAAACTTAGAAAATTGATTGCGGGCACACCGGGCCTCAGAATCAAGTTCCGTCAGAAACTGCATACTCGTAAAATCCCAAAGAAATTAAGAAAAAAAATTCCTTGAATTTTACGTGTCATTAAATGATATGAATGTTTGATAATATCACATAAGGCTATAATATTATTTATAATATTAGTAATCCTTCGATTCATCTGAGTGATACTTTCTCAATCATGCATTATGAATATATCAAATTTTAGTTTTGCTACTACATACCTTATTTTTTATACATTTTCAGTTCCTTCATGAGAAACTATTATGTTTTATCACATTTCATAAGCAGTTTGAAATTGCAAGACATGATTGAATTCATATGGTCCAGGACCTCATATAATAACAATTTTAGATTTTAAATTTCTGTCATAGTCAGCCTCTATAGCAGCAGTCCAAGTTGGATGATTTTCTAGAATTATATAAGGAGTAATGATTTCATAGTAGACATAGAATACCATATTCATCAAATATATAATCATATTTTATTTACAACATTCATTGTTTTCACCATTGAAATAAGTAGCACGAACCATTAATATTTCTTAACTCTAATCAATCATTTCTATATTTGTATAGAACATATACTTCTATCTTGATATATACATTTCCAAATACTCTACTTTGATACCAATTTTTAGATTGTAATAGAAAAATATACACAGGAGGGGGTGAATTGAGTCTTTTAAAATTCTTTTACAATTTTTCCACTTGATGTCAACTAATAATTACACAGGTAAGAAGTGTTTGTCTTCTATCTAAAACAATGAGCAGCTGAAAAAACATAAATATGGAACACGACAGTTTATAGTGGTTTGGGCATAATGATACCATAGTCCATTACATTGAATAATCTATTAGTGTGTTAGGCTAATTTCACTATTTATGTCCTTATATTAGAAGAAAAATCCACAACAGAGTGCAGGAAGTTGAACAATTTACAAAAAATACTAAAATACTAGTCTACTTGTTCTATAATAGAGAACTGATAAAACACAAATTTGATTGAGATTCACATACTTCACCACAACTATGTACGATCTACTGAAACTCACAATAAAAATATAATGATTAAGAAGGGTTCCGGTTTGAACATTATAGATGAACAAGAACTAGCGGTAGATGAAGATTCTTCATCAAAATATAGTTACTTTAGGAAAGTGCTATTTAAAGGCGACTTGGTTGAAATATATATATAAAAACAATAACAAAAAAAATAGTGACATACATATATAAAATACTAAATTTGGAATATGTGTATTTCCATTGTAGCCTATTCTGTAGAAAAATAGGGTCTGATTGATTGTTGTAGTAGATCTGTAAATTATTTTTACAATAATACAGTTCTAATCATGAATACACATCTCAATATATATCTCAATAAATATATATTCATAATAAATTTACATGAATAAAACAAATATATATATATATATATAGATTAAATACTTCCATAGATGTAAAACTAAGACCCTTTCTTTTTAATTCAGATCCAAGAAAACTGCACGATAAATAATACAGATTCAAATTCCTGAGATAGCTCAGAGTAGTCTTATTTTAACTAATGAATAGGATATAATTTCTGAACACAATTCGATTCATTCATTTAATCATAATGAGCTTCAAGTCTTCTGAAAATGAGCTTTAAATCTAATTGATATTTCATAAAGATCACTGCAAAAAACATTGATAAAATCAAAAATTCAAATCTCTGGTGATGAAAAGTCAAACAAAAGGTTCATGCAAAAAAAAAGTAAAAAAACCAAATGTCGGGTTCAACCACATAGCATTCATTCTTCAATCATAAGGATGACAATGTAAGGATGATAAAAAATGTACATTTTATGATCCATACATTTTTTTCTCAAAAGTATAGTTACATACCTACGTGGGGTTATTTAACAATACTTTTTCTATTTTTCAAACATATGGTTTCATCCAATCATAATGTTCCTTATCCATACATTTCTATCAATGTATGGTTTATTAACCATTCGTGCTGATCATTCAACATAAGTTTTAATACAAACGTAGTGTTTCTTACGTAAGATACATTTCATCAACAAACAATATGAACAGTACTTATAGAATAAGGTTAGAAGAATTCTGAACACATCGACTAATATTACTTGTGAATAATAAGCTTTAACATATTTAATTTTTTTTGAATATAATGAATATTAATTTATTGACATACATTGAATGTAATATCAATAGTAAAATTAAGAAGGTTATTTGTGAGAATAAAATTCCATAATATTTATTGAGTATCTTTGAGGAAATACATGCCTAAAAATATCATGTAATATGGAATTATAAAATCATAAAAATGAATTTATCTTTATAACAAATCATCTGTCTCAATGAAAGAAAATCGAGTCAAAACAGTCTTATGAACATAGTATCTTTTGAAACATAAACACCAAGAAGTAAAGTTCATAAAATGGATATGTAAATAATTATAAGTTTAACTATAATTATAAATGATTATATCCATGGGAATTATAAACAACACATAAAATGTATTGGTTGTGAATAAAGAATGTATCTCATGCAAATGTATACAGAGAAGAAATCTACATTCAATGTGTCATGACTCTCATCATTCTCGTTCACCCACCTAGTATAAACAAATATAAATTTATTATAAATATTATATAGAAACATAATATTATATCTAATTACATATAAAATTTTATTATGACCATATATTAACCTGATGTTATCAATCATATGATAAGGTTTCACTTCAAGTTATATTCAAAATTTTCATCGCATTTGTCTAGATTTGGTATATCATTGGGAAAAATAATTAATATATGGATTTTTATAATGTATCCCATGAAATAAATATAATTTTTGAACAATATATGTGTATTATAATAATCTATAGAATATATATTTTTGAAACAAAATACACTATTCATAGAGACGGTTGTTAGTACGTATGCATGAATGCTATTTCCATTTAATTTGTGTGTTGATAGAAAAAATGTAAAAGACATATATGTATATATATGTAAATATGTAAAATTATTAAAATATAGTTCTGATAGGATATATATAATATATATTCACTAAAACCATCCTTAATACAATCCTTATAGTGTATAAATGAATGATATAACTTTAAGGGGGTGGTAGTCCACACTTACTCTATTGAATTTATCATATATACTCCTAATTGAAAGAAAAAGGATATGTGATGTAATAGGAATAGATAATCGTAATGAAATAATAAATATAATATATTATATATATACAAATTTTCCATCATTATTTCCACCATGAGATGCAGTATGGAAAATTGAACAGTAATCATTTAGTGAGGCAATAGTTCACCATAAACATATATAATATGTTCATTACCGATTAAATTGAGGTGTTTGAAAGTGTATGAAAAACCATTATCATAAATATATTCCAGTATATATTAAGATATTGTTCTTCTTATACAATAATGTAATAAAGTCAATGGATGGAGTGGAAAAGTAAAATAAACAATTGTATTTTTGAGAAGATGTTACATTTTAATATGGTATTTTGTTTTCATTCCAAACTAGTTTCTTTAATAGATTGACTTATGAAAAATGGAATACTTTTTGGAGGAATGAAGGATTTTTGGGAAGAATATTTTCTCGATATTGTTCAATTTTATGAGGTTAGATACTTGTGAGGATGTGGGAGATGTGGTGTCCTTTTATAGGGAAGGAAAATGATTCACATGGAATTTTTATAAACAAGTTTGGTGAACACATGATCTTAACTAATAAAATCATACCAAAGAAACATTATTAAATATTTTAAGGATTATTGAATAAATATTTCATGAAAATGTGGTTTGGAAAAGTGGATAGGTCATTTGGTCCCCTGAGATTAATGTTTATTCCCTAATTAAGAATAACATGACCTCAACTAATGTGATTAATTTTAATCAGTTTTACTAATCAGTTTGGTAAAAAAATTATTAGACTCTAAATATTATACATAATGAAATAGAGTATGTTTTATCTTAAAAATTCAACTCATTGGAAAAGGAAAATTAATATTAATGCTAACCCCTCATACGGGAAAAAATTACAGTTCTTTAAGTATAAAGATGTTAAAATGTTTATAATGTTTTATATTAAATATAACAATGAAATTGTTTCAAATGAACTTCGTTGTATTAATAGATAAATAATTGATCAAATTTGACCTTGAAAAAGTTATAAAATATAATGTAACATAAGTAATAATTTAAATTAAAAGGTAGTTTTTTACTAAAAATATGTATTAATGTATATTCATAAAAAAATGATGCTTCTCATAGAAATCTAAAAACATTACCGTAAGATAATTTCAACATTGAAAATTCAAAAATGAAGATTATTTTGTATAAAATTTTAAGTTTTTTATTAAATTAATTTTACTATTAATAGTGGTTCATTCTAGAAAAATATGTTTTATAACATAAAATGACATTAACAAAAACCATATCATTCTTTACAGATATTTCTTATCTATATAGAAAATTTATAAATAATAATTAAAAATTAGTTTTTACTATTCATATAATTATTTTTAAAAACGAGGTTATAATTATCACATTTGTGTAATTATAACAATAAAATGATGTTTCATAGAAACATCAATATTCCATGTAACACACGCCAAGTCGGTGTTGTTGGTATATCATGATTATTTAGTATTTATTGTTGTGAAATCCAGGTCATCCTTGCATTTAGAAGAATCTAATTCAGTATTGTCGTGAAAGGACTATTTGACATAATGTTTTAACACATACAAATATATATATATAGAATGATTTCAGGTGAAACATGAAATTAAAAAATTTATAATGATAAATAAATTTGAAAATAAATAATTCACAAAATCTCAGTGTGTTAAAGTATGGAATATATGTTCAGTACAAGTAGAGGGTCTATTATGTAATTCCTCTAGAGTGATCAAAGGAAAACATTATGGACTATAGAGATATTTGAAGGATGTTGCAAGAGATAGGGTACCATCCCAATATGTTCAATAATCTCAATGGTACTCATATACCATGGGATTAGATTCCCTTTCTTTATGAACATCATAATAATATATCAAGGAGATATTCATAGAAAAACCTTTTGACCAAAGATAAATTCTAGATTAAGCCATCAGCTATTAGGATAACTTTTCTACAAACATTGAGCAACCTTCATATGATTCTAAATGAATATATCCTTTCAAAAAATATCATCCTTTATCTTAGGCCCCAATAGACTTATTTATACAAATTCATCTTATCATGTCAGTGTTATGAAATTCATCCCATATAGGGCCTCATATGTTGTCATACAAATGTGTTAGTGAAATAAATTGATATAAGAAAACACATCTAAGCGAAGGCGGTGATCCAAAAAACATTTTAAATACAAAGAACAAGATATGAACATATACTATAATGGTGGAATTTTTATTTCTGATTGTACTTATATCTAAGGATGACATGTGGTTTGAAAGCACAAGTTTGTATCAAGTGCATACTGAAGACATCACTATAAATTTTAAGAAAGTAGTAAAACCTGATATGATACAATAATATGTGATACTCCATGAGTCTTTACCATATCCTTAATTTATATCATGGAATGCTGATCTTGAGAGAAGTCATCTCTGATTATGACAATGTGAGATGACATAGTAAGGTTCTCTAATTTATATGATGTTTGATGACTTAGTAAGGTGGTTAGAAACAACCCATATATCATTAAACCCTTTAGTAGTTTTGAGGAGTCCAAATGCCAAATCCATAGTGATATTCTCCCATTTCCATTATTGTATGTGTAGTGGATGCAAAAAACCCTTTCATTTTTTTATTTCATCCTTAACTTATTAGAATACCAAGCACTGAGATAAAAAAATATATGATATCTATCTTCGCCCCATCCCACCCAATGTATTCTTTCACATCCCTAGACATCTTCTTACATCTTTGATTTATAGAAAATTAGGAAATTTGAGCTTCCGCTAACATATTTATTTTCAAATTTTCTGTGGAGTGAACACATACATGGTTCATGAACCTTATCATTTGAGCTATATAAAGTTTATTCTAATGATCATTTCTAACTAACATTATCATCTATTCTACTTCCACTTGCGCCTTTGTAATCATCACATGGATAGGGGGTTAAACACTCAATTTTTAATGATAATATTTTCCCCTTCCTTCATGATTTCTAGATTCATCTTTCAAAGATATAGAAATATAATTCTTTTTTTAATCATCATGGATATGTTAGCATGAAACATTAGACTCAAAGAATCACCTATCCTGTTTACTTTTTTAGGGTAGTAATTTATTGAGCAGTCATAATCCTTTACTAAATCTAACCATCTTCTCTACAGGATGTCTAACTCATTCTGCTTGAATATAAACTTTATAATTTTATGATCAGTATATATATCACAAATTTCCCCATAAAGATAATGCCTCCATATCATTAATTAATAAATTACTACTACAAACTCAAAATAATTAGTCGGGTAAATTTTCTCATGAATATGTAACTATCATGAGGAATATGTGATAAAAATGTTACTATGCATAATAAAACCTCAAACTCTATCATGGATGCATAACTATAAATTAAAAACCCATCTCCACTATAGGGGAATATATGAAAAGGTGTGTAGAAAAACCATCTCATCAATTCATTAAAATTTTCCACATATTCAACTATCTATTGGAACATGGAACCCTTCCGAGTTAACCCGGTCAGATGTTTAGATAGTCATCATTTGATAATAGCCATATAAACCAATAATTATATAGATATGTGTCATTATGGTTAATCTATTCCAGTATTTAATAGCCTTAATATTTTATGGATCTTATGATATACAGTCTCTTCAGATTATGTTTTCCAAAAATGAAAAAAATTGCATAAAAAGTTAACTCATTCAACTCTATTCATATAATTTCTACATAGGATAATTATTACAATTATCAAGTGATATCCATGATCATTGATTCACTTTGAATAAATAATAGTATCGTCTATTAATATTACAAAAAACTAGTGGACATAGTCTCTAAAGACTACATTCATCAAATCCATGAAGATAATAGGGAAATTAGTAAGAAAAAAAGGCATCACTATATATGCATAGAGTCTAAACCTTGTAAGAAATGTTGATTCAGGTATATACTCCTTGTTGAACCATAATTGATCATATAAATAATGAAGTTCAATCATGAAAATATGTTGAGCTCAGCATAATTTTTCAAAAAGACATAATTACAGGAAAGAGGATAGATTTTCATGATTATGATCCATGTTATCTCCCAATAATCAATTAAGAGTCTCATTTATTCATATTTATTTTTCATAATATGAAATTTTGTACCCCATGGTGACACACTTATACCAAATGAACCCCTTATCATGTATTTTGTGGAGTTTCTTCTTCAATTATTGCAATTCAATCAGGTCAATTCTATAGGGAGTATTTGATTTTTTTTGGAGTAAGATTTGAGTTCTATTGATAAATAAACATCACATTTTTTGTGGAAATCATAGAAAATATTTATAATAAACACCCATATATTCTTAAACAATATTTATATAAATGATTTATAATTTCTCCCCATACATAAAAAATAACAAACCCTTTTGAAAGGGAATTAAGACCCATAAACAAGATGTACTCATCATTGGATGTTCATTCTTATATTCTCTTTGATGGATGATCATTTGAGGATTTTAAATTTCAAATGTAACATCCCTTACATGTTAATTGATGTGGAATTTATAAAAAAAATCTAATACATTCCTAATATGACATGAAATTAAAATAAAGGTAGAATGGCATGTTTTCATGAATCACATTCTCACAAAAAAAAAACAAGATATAAATCATTGATATGTGAAGAAATTGTAATACCATTGGGGGTTTTCACTACTAATTATAGATATCATTATTTTGGAGGAATAATTAAGCCCATGGAAAAGTATTTATATATGAATGAGTGGGTAGATTCTGAATTAAATATGACATTACTAGTTGTAGAGTGCGTAATAAACATACCTTTCTTCAAGTCGTTAGAACACCAATCATTACAAATAGTTTCCTTGGATTAAGAGGTTATTGAAGTTGATCATCAACAATAATCCTTGGTTTTTGGATTTTGTTAATTCAATACTCATTCTGCATACACTTTTAGCATGAAATCAAGGTAGGTGAATTATATGATACTTTTTATCCATTCAAACTGTTTTCTATTTTATTCTCATATCACTGAAAATAAAATTCCCAATATACTTCCCTTCTACACTTAAACCATTTATTAGACCCCATATGTTAATTTCCCCATGCATCTTCCAACACATATATCATAATGTAGATTTCATATTCATCACTTCAAAGTTTTTAAATTTTATTTCATACTCCATTATTATTTTCTTGTCAAACCCAAGAGATTGATACATGACTCAGACCTCCATTTAAATATTCATTTCACAATGCACAATATCATTGTATATACTTCGGCCTTTTATGGACAATACCATTCTATTGCTTGATATAAAGACACTGATGAACCAATAAACATTACTAATAAGTATAATGATGATTCATGAAGGGTGCCTCAAATGTCTCAACAAATTATCCTCTTATGTAGCGATTGATTCATTATGTATTTGTTTTAACATATGGATATCTTTCTCCATCGTGGGATGAAGAATCATAGGAATGAACTTATTTAAAAATAAATTCTTTTAATCTCATAAACCATGGATTCAATCACATATTGTTATCTCATATTCTTAACTAGATTAAACCACTAGTATCCTTTTCCATCTAACCAATAAACAACTAGAATGAATTTATAATACTATGAACAATTGAGATTGGTGATTATCTTTTTAGTAGTAGAGATCGATTGTTCGGCAACAATTTGATCATATAACCCACTAAATAAAGTTAGATGTTTCCTTTTGGAAGACTCAACATAATGTTGTCCCCTACATTTATCATTTTTATATTCACAATGATTCATAGATTGAGAATTCTATGTGAGAAAAGAAATGGGGTTTCTCATTCCATATCCCTTAGAATTATGTTGCTCATGTGGGAAATTGTGGCATTGTCCATTGTAATAACCACTAATGTAGTTCTTTTGGGTTCCATAAATTGACTAAAAAACAATTTAGTAATATTCAATTATCATATTGAAGAACAACTTAATAACGAATGATCTATTATGGGACATCTAAATTATGAAACATTCCTTAATCTATGAAACCTTAGTTTTATACTTGTTTATTAAAATCCAACATCTATTAAGATAATATATTATTCCTCGTGAGGGGTCTATGAATTCCCAAAGCATATCCCCATATAGTGTCAAACATGGTTTATAGCAAGGCATGTTTTCATGAACCATATTACCCCAACTCAATCCTTTGATATGTTGTTAGAGTTTTTCCCCTATGTACATTTGTACCAGAGCCACATCCACTTATAGAATCTAGAGAGGGAGTTATTTATAATAAAACACTCACTCTATCCATTAAAATATTAAATAGATATAATACTACATTTTTCATTATCCTATGAATTTTTTTAGACATGTCCATAGTGTTCTCAATACGTTTTTGACATACTTTCTTTGAAAGGATATATAATCCTTTTATCTAATACCAAATATAATGACCCTCAATTTTCATACTTTAATATTACTTAAAATTTACAGAGTACTAAAACAAGTATTCAAATAAATTAAAAAATGATGTGATACTCTGGTGCCATTTTATACATGGAAACATAAAAATGGATACATAAGCGATATAAATTGTCTCCCACTAGGATACTCTTAAAAATAACCTTTCTTAGAAACACAGATCATAATATATATATTCACAACCTAGAGATGGAAACACAAAAATGGGTGACATTAGATGCTCAGTAAGGGTATACAATGGATATATGTCAAAAAACCATGAGCATAATTTTATGTCAACATGATAATTAAAATAAAATATCATACCATTCATATAAAAGATAATATACAAGAATAATGGAATAATGAATTGATGTTTATAAAACCCAAATCATAATAAAATAATGAATAGAATACATAAAAGAATAATATTTTAATAAAACATGGAATTATGGAAGAAACATAATCATATAATATGATTTATATATTATTGAAGTCCTCACTTCATGGAAATCATGGTTGTATGGGTTCACTCCCCATACTATATTTGTAATCAGTTTTCAGTCCCATGGAAATATTAGTATCCCCAGTTCAATCATAATACTATCAGTATAGAAATGGTTCAATCCCATATACATCGAAGTTGTAACACCCAGACCCCAGAAGCTCGAAGCCGGTGCAATATTTTAATACATTGGCATGATTACAAGGAATCTAGTCCCGAACTACTGGTCAGTTTAGTAGTATTGGAAAATAGATTACATACATGAACATTAGATTGCACATTCAAACATAAAACACAACATAATTAATCCACTGAGAATTCCATTATTCCCATAGAATAACCCTACATATGAAAAAAAAATATTTCCTGGAATCTTGGGAAAACAGATCATTAAGAATTTGGTGAGCTCGTATCCTTAGTAAGGTTAAAAGAATTTATTAAAAGCTATAAACTTTTAAAGCAAGATGTCTAATAAAAACAATAGCCATTTAAACAGAAAAATGAACATAATATGAAGAAAATAAATCAAACATTACCATATAAACAAGCACATGGGTATTATACTAGTCGAATAATTACATGTAATAATTAATTTCATAATGAGGGAATGTCTAATGTCAGACATCATTACCCCATAGTCAAGGCCTCGTGCGAAGACTAAAAATTATTTTTTTCAAGGCCTTATGAAAAGACACAAGTTTGCCTCATGAGAACTACCAAAGCATCGAAGAGAGATAGTGGGCTCCACCAGTCACTTACTAATTCCACTGGATTTCTCATATAAAAATGACAAAACATAACATAATCATTTTTATTAAAACAATCATACGAAATGACAATACATTATCCATAAACCATGAATGGTATAAAAATACTACATTCAACGTCAAACATTTCATAACTCATTCAATATAATATAGAGTATTGTATTTCTAATAAATCAACTTCAATTAAGAATTATATCCAAAAATTATGTTGAAATAATTGAAAATGATTAGTAAAAATATTTTAAAGAAATATCCATTTCTCATGAAAACATTTAAAACTCACAAAATTTATAAATTAAGACATTTAAAAACATTTTTGAATCAAATTCTACCATACCTCTTTGAATATTTTCAATGTAATTAACATTTTAATCCATTCATGTCCATATAAATAAATACTTTAAAACAATTTGGGAAATAGGGATATTAATGAGAATGATTTAGTAGAATACATATTTAAAGCATTTAAAAATATGATCTAGTTAAAGGGTACCTTCCATAAAACCATAACATATTCATTTTGAAAACATTTTATGAAACATGGACATTGATTATAAATATGTCCCAGTAAATTCATACATATAAAAAATCTTTGATAATAATGGGATTGAAGAATTAACCCGTACCTTGCACTTTTATTTGGTCGAGGGTACATTTTACCTCTTGTACAATGACAATAGTATGTTAATAAATTATACCAGAACCATATTCATATTTATTATATGATACATTATTCATTTATGACTTTATACTACCAATTTAATAATGGTTTCCTTGTTAAATTACCATTTTCCTTAATAATCACATTCATTATTGTATGTGTTTTAACTTGTTATTTTTGATAGCATCAATTAGATCATGATATAAATAAATCCAGAATATAAAAAATGATTTATATGTAATATATATTTAGAATATAAATATGTAAAACATATAGATATATGAAATTAAAAACACCATTTATGGAGACAGAAGGTCGTACGTAAGCATAAACGTTGTTTATGTATTCATATCGTATTGAACAGAATTAAATGAATAAGATAGATGTTAGTACATAAACGCATATATATATATATATCTCCAATAGAATTATTATGTCACATATTACATAATTATTAATCATATATATTTTTATAATCATCGTTGAACGGTGTACCAGGAAATGAATCTCATCATGTGGTGGAGACGGTAAGTCGTACGTACCATCGAGCGACGATATCATTTCCTAAATTATATAAAAGTGTGGAATTGGAATGTATATTAATTATAAAGAGAAATTAGCATGTTATTTTAATTATTTAAATAAATATTACTCATCATTATATCCTTGCAAATAATATAGAGTTGAATAACAAATTACTCTATGACGTGGTGATGGTAAGACGTACGTACGCACACATGATGGCATTATCATTCATTGGATGGATATAATAATGAGTATGGTTGTACCATATTTATAATAAAATCATAGTATTTAGAAGTTACTGGATTCATTATCATGATATGGAAATAACAATTAATGATAATGTGGAAGAAGAAATGAACATTGAAAGAGGTGAAAATATAATTACGTCTTCTTTGGGTGTTTCCTTTTGATTTCAACAAAAGGGCTACATAGGTTTGATTTATGCTCAAATGAAGGCCCCTAGGGTGAAGTGAGGGAATTTAGGAGTTGATTTTGGAAGGTTTTGTCTGAGAAAAATGGCTTTGGCGGGGTGATTTTGAGATAAGGGAATTCTCCTTTTTATAAGACAGGTGATGGTCACTTTAGGAAAAGATTAAAATATTATTTTTTTATAAAATACATTTTAGTTACTAATTTCTAAAAATGAATTTATTTCGATACTTAGGTGGTTATGGGTATAAATACACCAAATAAATAGGTTTTAGACAAGTTTAGGTTACCATTTTAACCTTATTGTTTATATTTTACTCTTAGTTGAATAATTAAACTTTTATAATGTCTTCTTGTTTTTTTATATTACATTGTTAATAAACATACTATAAAATTCCAAGAGAACCAAAAGTGGTTCATTAATGAAATTAATATAATTATAAGAGTCTTTTGGAAGATCCTTATATTTATAGGTCTATTATATTTTTTCATAATATAGTATTTGTTTTAGAAACTCATTTACGTGAATTTTGATAATATTAGGTATTTTGTTTTTGTGAAAGTCATAACAATATTATTACTTAGAAAAAAATCATTTAATCAACCCTAACATGTCATATGATCATATAAAATTAGTCTAAGGCATCAAAATTCCCAATTTAAAATTATTTAAATATTTATTACATCAATTATTTTAATCTTACATTATTAATGCAAGTACTGCATCATCATTGTGTCATAAATAAATTTAATTATTTAAAGTCTGAAAAGTATAAATAAAATAAAATTATTTAGGAAATATTTTGATCATTCTAAGTAATACTTATAGTCAAATTTATCTTCTGTATAACTCTATATTAAAAATTGTTTATTTATTAATCACTGAATTTGATACTTTTAACTCTTTTTTAAATAAAATAATAATAAAGGTCCTAATCTAATCCAAGTGGAACAAAATAATAATATCTTACATTGAATGTTGATTTTGGTCGAAATAAACTTATCCAATAGAATTAGTACATGTCTTAGGGAAATTATTATATCATTTTTACGTTTAATTACCCTATTTATATTTAACCGTGTAAATAAAATTCAAACGAAACTATTCAGTAAAAATTATTTTCATCCTATTGAACCACATTTTACATACATATGTCAACTATGTCTCTTAGGATATTGAAATTACATTCACAGAAGCGATAAATTTACGTTTTATGAAAATGTGTAAATTCTCCTAGAAAGTGGGTAAATGACGTTAAAAAGTTCAATAAAATTTTATTCATCTAAAATTATTTTAATATGTATCTGATAAATTACATTGAACATATATAGGTATTATATATCTATTAATACTTAAAAAAATTTCATTAAATGAATAATTACTTAAATAAAAATTCGGTTTAAAACAATAATTTAATGTTTTTCCCTATTCATCCAAAATTGAATGATTTTAGAAAAATATTAAAAATCCACCCTAAGATAGTTTTGATATTACGAATTCAAAAATAAATTCAATTTTAAAAAATTAAAGACATTGATGTTTCATTAATAAATTTAAAATTAATTTCTATTGTCAAAACTAAAAAGAGGGTTTTAAAAAGTAAAAACTATAAAGAGATAGACATCTTTTTATGTCATATTTAAATGTTAAATTACTTATAATGTATTATATTGTATTAAATTATAGAAAATATAATCAAATTATACTTCCAAACCATTCAAATTCATAATTTAACACTTTAAATTATTTCGATTAAAAATGTTTTTTTCAATTCATATTTTGTATTTTTCAATATTCGTAAAAATATGAATATTATTATAAAAGTACAATAAATTTATCCAAACAAATTTTTTATGTACCGCTTCTAAAAAAGAATTTAATTTCATAAAATAGAACATATAAAAGTGTCAAATATTGGTTTTAAAATGGTTCTCTATTAAAAAGCGGTAAAATTGCATTTTTTGAAAGATACTTCTTTTATCCTAAAAAAGGAATTTGTTCATATATTATGTATAAAAAACACATAATATGAATTATAAATTTATATGGAGTATATAAAATTAAAAATTCCATTAATATTATTCCAAACCACTTTTTGAACGGCTAGTTTGGTACGTCATGGTGCGCATGAACTCAGTATTGCATATAGCTCAAGTTATTGAATTACATTAAAGATATAATGTACATTGAAATCATGGTGTGTTACATTATATCCTCCTTCAATAAATTGCGTCCATGAAATTTGAAATTGATCTTTGAAAATAAATGTTTAAAATAGAAAAATACATTTGTGGAAAACCCACATCAGAAACTGGGTTAATAAAATTTTGTATTAATAAGAAGGAAAGGGAATTGAAAAATTCACCACCATATTACGATCTCAATTTTGAGAACATTGGTGTAAATTAGAGACACATAATTTGAGAAAACATGTAAATATTTATAGGGAGTGATTGAGGTCATCAATCACAAACAAGTGTAAAATTGAGGGCCTCAAATCCATTAATGTATGATTAGTTAAAATATAATCGGTTCAAAAAAACATAAGGTATTATGATAAAACATTTTTGGTTTTAAGATCCCTTCCATAAAGTTAAAGAATTAATAAATTCAAAGAATAAGAGAAAAAAATACATGACATGTAGAGTTTTCATCCTTCATATGATTCCAACCACAAAATCATCTTTCACAACAAAAGATAATAGAATTAAAACTTATTCTATTTATCCTAATCATATAGGGATAAAAAAATAATGATTTTGTTATTATTTTTTAAGACTATTTAAAAAAAATACATTACACAAAATAGGACATCATTTAGGGTAGTGGTAGGTGATGCACAGTTGTTGCCCTTCAGTTGCGGGTTCAAGCCTTGCAGGCATCCCGGACCCGACGGGTTGTTGTCTGATGTCCAGGTTGTCCTTTTTATAAAAATACAAAAATAATTTTAAGAAATGATTTAACTTTAAAAATAGTATCATATGTCAAACATAATCCATTCCATCATGTATACTTCTCCAATATACTTATTTTCCAAACTCATATTCCAAAATTTATAAGGATGGTAGACATAATGGTGATCTTTTTTCCCACGTAATAAAATGTGAATGGCTTCATCATGTATTCTTTTAAAACACGGTAACACCCTGATTTACCATAAAACCATAATTTTTACAGTCATGCTTTGTTATTACTTATAGAATATTTAATATAATCTTTATATCCAAAAATGGTGTAAAATCCAAAAAATAATGGAATAAAAACAATTAATTAGTTTCAAAGTAGTGAAGAATGGTGAATATAATTTATCCAAAGCAGTAATATATCGTTCAAAAATAACTACCTTGGTATCAAAACCATATTAAAGATTATCTTACCATAAACCATGTATTTTATGAAATGTTTAACATTCTAATGAGTAATTTTTCGTAGAACCATATAATATCATATCCACAATGAAATAGTACTGCAATACAATACTTATTTATTTCCATAATTCATATAACCAATACATTGTTGAAACAACACTCAAATGAAATAATTATTTAATAACAACATAAGAACACTAGGCATTCCTCTTCTTCTGGGGAAATATAATAACATGATTATTATCCAATAGCATCATTTGGGGCATACTCTGATGATTGGGACATTCGTTCGCGTAGTGTCCCAACACCATGCAGATGAAGCATTGTACATTTGAATCCTTTTACATACCATTTCAATCATGTACATGGGGTCCATTTTATCCGCATTTATAACAAACTCAAATTCCCACCATGAATTTAATAAGGTGATTATTTCCATAGTTTTCACATATGGGAAAATCCTTCTTTCCCCACATCCCTTTATTCATCTACCATACTTTACTTATATTTCTTCCCTTCAAACCCATATGACTCAGAGAATTATTTACATAGCTTATTAACACATGATACTATTTATTCATATGATGAGAAAATGTACGATACTATTTCCCTTCTAAATATTAGCTTAATACCATTAATGACATGATCCTACTTACTCATTGGATCATGTGTATTGCTAGAGTTCTCATTCCTTATACTGGGTTCCATTTCTAAATAATGGCATACAAAATGATAGTTTATGAATCAAAATTCATAATTCCAAACTCATAAAAAACCTAACATAAAATGAAAATATTATGCATATAATATATAATCATAAAAAAATATTTTCCCTAAGAATGTATTTACTCTTAAATCCTTCATAATGGCATTTAATGAAAATGTGAAATATCCTAAGCATATCCCCCGGGAGTATCGTAACCAATAGTGCAGCATATCATCTTTTTTTTCTAGAAGGATACCACGAGTCAAGCTCGAAACTCCTTGTTATTGTTTTTACTCCTAGGTACATCTATTCCAGAGCCGCCTCAACCTGCTCATATCCATACAGGGATGCATTTCTTGGAAAATAAAAAAAATCTATACATTACAAAAAATCTAGGAAGTTATTTTATACTAATCCTCAAAGTCTATATTAGGGTAATGTTCTATAATCATATTTTTTATAAATATAGTTTCCATGGATTGTACTATACTTCCTCTTGATACCTACTATAACACCCCGACCCTAGAATCCCAAAGCCGGTGCATTATTTTAATACATTGGAATGATTTAAAGGAATCATGTCCCGAAAGACCGATCTGTATAGTAGTCTAGGAAAATATATTACATACATGAACGTTATATTACACAATCAAACATAAAACACAACATAAATAATCCATTTATAAAACCATTATTCCCCAAGCTTAACCATAAATAAAAAAATAATACACTTCTTGGAATCCTGGAAAAACAAAACATAGGAAAGGGGTGAGCTCAGATGCTTAGTAAGGGTAAATAATTTAGCGGAAGCTATAAACATTTAAGGGAAGTTATGTAATAAAAACAATAGACTTTTAAACATAATCATGTACATAATATAGAGAAAATAAATCAAACATTACCATATAAACATGCACATGGATATTATACTAGTCGAATAATCACATGTAATAATTAATTTCGTAATGAGGGAATGCCTAACGCCGCACATTATTACCACTTAGTCAAGGCCTCATGCCAATAACACAAAAAAAATATTCGCATGGCCTTCTACCAAGACACTAGTTTGTATCATCATACCTACCCATACATCAAGGATCTATTTTGGGCTACACCCATCACTTACTAAGTCCACTGCATTCCTCATTTGAAAATAATGAAACATAACATAAAAAGTTGTATTAAAAATACTTTAAAAACTATTAATACATTTACCATAAACCATGAATGGTATAAAAAATAATATATTCATAGTCAAATATATCAGAACTCATTCAATACAATATTGAACATCGTATTTAGAATAAATCAACCTCAATCAATAATAATATCCAAAAAGATGTTGACATAGTTGAAAATTATTAGTAACACTCTTTGTGAGAAATATCCCTTTTTCATGAAAAAATTAAAAGTCACACATTTTTTAATGAAGGTAATTTGAATACATTTTTGAATCAAAGATTACCATACAACTTTGAAACTTTTAAATGAAATTAACATTTTAAAACATTCATGTCTATATAATGAAATCCTTAAAAACCATTTTGAAATCATGGATATTAATGAGAATTATTTAGAAGAATACATATTTATAACATTTCAAATGATGATCTAATTAATGAGTCCCATCCATAAAACCTTAAAATATTACTTTTGAAAACATTTTTATGTTCCATTTACATGGATGATTAATATTTCTTAGTAAATACATACATAAAAACAACCTTGCATAATAATGAGATTGAGGAATTAACCCTTACATTGCACATTTCTTTGGTCGAGGGTACGTTTAACCTATTGTATAATGACCATAGTAAGTTAATAAATTTCAAAAGAAACATATTAATATTTATTATATCATGAATTATTCATTTATGACTTTATACTACCCATTTAACAATGATTTCCATGTTAAATTAACATTTCAGGTAATAATTTATTTCTTTATCGTACTTTTTTAAATTATTATTCTTGATCTTATCATTTTGATCATGATTTTAATAATTCCATAATATAAAACATTATTTATATAAAATATATATTTATAATATAAAAGTGTATAATATATAGATATATGAAATGGAAAACTCTTTTTTTAGAGACGGTAGGTCATACGTACCCATAAACGCTGTTTCCGTTTTCATATTGTACTGAACAAAAGTAAATTAACAAGATACATGTAAGTATATATATATATATATTAAGTATAATTATAATGTCATATATTACATACTTATTTATAATATATATTTTTATAATCATCCTTGAATGTTGCACATGGAAATTAATCTCATCGCGTCGTGGAGACTGTAATCCATACGTACACACGAGTGACGATATCATTTCCTTAATGAGTAAAAGGTGTGGAATTTTATGATATATTAATTTTAAAGAGAAATTATAATGTTATTTTTATTATTTTTATCAATATTACTCATCTTTATATCCATGAAAATAACATAGCGTTGAATAACAATTTACTCCACGGCATGGAGAAAGCAAGTCATACGTACACACGCATGATGCCATTATCATTCACAGGATGTTGAAAATAATAAGAATGGTTGTACAATATTGATAATAAAATCTAAATATTTATAAGGTACATGAGTTATTATTTTGTTATGTAAATAAAAAATAAAGTGAAAGTGGAGGAAGAAAAGAACATTGAAAGTGGTGATAAAATAATGACATTTTCTTTGGGTGTTTCCTTTTTATTTGAAAAAAGAGCTCCATAGGATGAATATATTCTCACGGGAATACATTTATATTTAAGAGGGGGATGTTGGGAGGAGATTTGGTCAGGGGTAGGTCAAGCCAAATGGCTTTGGAGGTGTGATTTTTAGTGAAGGGGAAGTGCCCTTTTATAAGAGAGGTGAGGGTCACTTTAAAAAAAGTTTTAAATATTATTTTATTATAAAATAATTATCGTTTTATTATGGACCCAAAATAATATATTTCAAGACTGAGGTTTAATGTGTTGATATACTCTCATAAAATAGGTTTTGGACAAGTTTAGTTTAACATTTTACCATTATCTTTTAGATTTAAATCTTAGATAAATAGTTTAACTTTAAAAATGTATTCTACTATTTTTATATTACATGTTTAATAAATATACAAAAAATTCCAAGTTAACCCCATGTGGTTCATTAATGACATATATATCATTATAAGAGTCCTTTCACCGAACTTTATATTTTTTGGACTATTATATTATTTAATAATATAGTATTTTTTTTAAAACTAGTTTCTGTAAATTTTGACACTATTTGGTATTTTGTTTTTCTTAAAGGAATAACAACATGATTACATTAAAACAAAGACATTCAATCAACCCTAAAATTTCATATTAACCTAAAAAATTAGTGGAATGCATCAACAATCTGAAATAATGTTTATTTGGAAAATTTATATTATCAATTATTTTAATCAATCATTAATAAGTTAATTATTACATCAACATTGTGTCATAAATAAATTTAATTTTTTAAGGTCTAAATATTTTAAATAAAATAACATTATGTAGGAAATTGTTTTAGATTTATAATTATTATTTATAGTTGAATTTATCTTATGTATAAACCTATATTAAAAATGGTTTCGTTATTAATCTTTGAATTTAACACTTTTAACTATTATTTAAATAAAATAATAATAAATGTCTTAATCTATTATAAGTGGACCAAAAGGTTCATATTTTATTCATAAGGTTGATTTTGGTCGAAATAAACTTATCCAATAGAATTATGACATCTTTTAGGGTAATTATAATATCATTTTTACCTTTCATTTCTGTATTTACATTTAACTGTGGAAAATAAAATTCAATCGTTACTATTCAAAAAAATTATTTTTATCTGATTGAACAAAATTTTACATATTGATGTCAACTGTGTCTCTAGGATTTTTGAAATTCCATTCATATAAGAGGTAAATATACATTTTATGAAAATTTTTAAATGGTCCTAGAAAGTGGGTAAAAACGTTAAAAAGATCAATAAAATTTTATACATCTAATTTTATTACAAAATTAATCTAATAAATAATATTGAAAATATATAGGTATTATATATATATTTTGAATTAATATAAATTCAAGTGAAATAAATAATTATTTAAATAAAAATTCTGTTTTAAAAAATACCATAGTGTTTTTCAATATTCTTCAAATATTGAATGTTTTCTGAAAAATACCAAAAATTCAACATAAAAGTGTTTTGATATTACAAATTAAAAAATATATTCTACCTTACAAAAATTCAAAACAAAGAATTTTCATTAATTAATTTATAATTAATTCTCATTGTCAAAACGAAAAAGGTGGTCTTTTAAAAAGTAAAAACTATAAAAAGATAGGCCTGTGTTTATGTCAAATTTAATTATAAAATTACTTATAATGACATAAATTATGTTAAATGATAAAAATATAATATAATTATACTTTCAATCCATTCAAATGAATAATTTAACACTATATTATTTCTATTAAAAATGTTGTTTTCAATAAATATTTCATATTTTTTCCTATTCATCATAATAAGAAAGTTATCAGAAAAGTTCCAAATATTTATCCAAACTAAATTTTTATTTCCCTAACCTAAATTATAATTTAATTTCATTAAATTAAATATATTACGGTTTCAAATATTATTTTTAGAAAGGGATGACCATTAAAATGGTGTAAAATTGCATTTTTTGAAAAATACTTCTTTTATCTGAAAATTTGAATTTTTTCATATATTATGTCTAAGAAGCACTTAATATGGATTATCAAATTATATGAAGTATATAAAATTCAAAATTCAGTCAGTACTATTCAAAACTTTTTTTTGAACTGCTAGTTTGGTAAGTTGTGGTGCGCTCGAACTTAGTGTTGCGTGTAGTGGATGTTATTGAATTTCAATGAAGATATAAATACTATGAAATAATGGGGTGTTACAGTAGTAGTCAAGGTTTACACCCAAGAACATCTTAGTCAATAATGTGAGATAAAAATGTTACCCAATTCATTAGATGGAGAAATGTGTCCCACCCATCTCATAATGAAATCATAAATCTATGTGCCACAAGAACATTAAAAATCATATCATGACCCATGAAATGAAATGGGTAACATAATCATTAAATAATATCATGATCCATAGTGAATGATACAGGATTTACAATGTTTTCATCATAGGAATATTCAATAAAATTTCACAGTTTTCAAAGGCATATAACCCATTAACGATAAATAGTTTTCATAAACATCATGAATTTAAAACATAATCCATTTATAGATGAACTATGAATGGATAATTTTAATAATTTAACTATAAAGTCATTATAAAAATTAAAATATGTGTTATTTAATGGGAAATATTTTCAAATACCTTTTAAAAATAGTTAATGTTGATAATACCATTTTTATATTGAAAACCGCTTAGTAAAACATAAAACATTATCCAAAAAAATCATTTAAAGATATATTTTAAAACATATAAAGGAATATTTTAAAATCATAAAAAAACAATTTTCATTGAAAATTATCATCAAATAAACTTTTATAATACATTTTTTATAACTTGGATTTTGAAATAAAACTGATTTAAGATCGAAGAGAGAAATTTGGTCATATTTTTCTTAAAAACATTTTATTACTTATCTTACATACTAAAAAGCGAGAAAATGGATCTAACACATAGAGATATATATAAAAAATATTAGATAAATAAACTTAATTGTAACATCCCCAAATGATAAATGGATAAATGACTAAATGATATGACTCATGTCAACAAGGTGCACCTTCCATTTTGGGAGCCTATCTGATTAGAACTCCATAGTTAAGCGTGATTGGCCTAGAGTAGTGATCAGGACGGGTGACCTTCTAGGAATTTTCCTAGATGACCCGTTCGGGCACTTGGGTGGGTCCCATGGTGGGGACTACGTGTCTGTGGGGAAACTGGTGGGCAGGGCCCACTTTTCACATTTGGTATCAGAGGTGTTACTCAGCCTTAAGTGTGGTGCACTGCCTGGGTTGAGATGTATGGCCCACAATGAGGACGTTGTGCTCTAAGGGGGGGGGGGGGGTGATTGTGACATCCCCAAATGATAATGAGGTAAATGACTAAATGATATGACTCATGTCAACAAGGTGCACCTTACTTTTCAGGAGCCTTTCTGATTAGAACTCCACAGTTAAGCGTGCTTGGTGTGGAGTAGTGATCAAGATGGGTGACCTTCTAGGAAGTTTCAATGGTGTGTGTGAGTGGGGAAAAACACACTGGAAAGGACATGTGTTGGCCTGTGGGGACTATCATTAGTCAGATGACCCGTTTGGGAAAATGTGTGGGTCCCAGGGTGGGGACCACGTGTCTGTAGGGTAACTGGTGGGCAGGGCCCAGTTTTCACATTAATAGTGTTCTTGATATATGTATCATAACATTTCCTCAATGGAATCATTAACATAAACACTCTTGAAAAGAGATGAGATTGTTTAAATAAAATCTTATAACTAGGTAACATGGGTTCATACACACCATGTTAGAAAAGGAAATTACATGAAGCATATAATATTATGAAAATAATGATATTCATGATATAATAGGTAAAATGGTGGTATATACACCTTAAAATTAATTTAGCTTCATACCACACCAATAGTCTCAAAGAATCCAAATTGGGACCAAAATATATCACCAAATTGATATCATTTGATACATAAAACCCATTAAAGAAATAAAATAAAATTTATATTAAAATACCAATAAATTTACATATAATATAAATATAATTCATTCATGGGTTGTACATACACAAGAACAAATATGTGAATGGGGAATAAGGCATGTATCTCATAGTAATAAAAGTGAGATGAAATTTTGTTACCTTGTGTACTGAATCTCTTCACACACATACAAGCCCCCAGTAGAATAAATTTAATATTATTTTAAAATTTTAAAAAAATAATAATATTATATATACTACTATATGTGGTTTTATTATGACCTAATATTACCCACTTGTTAAAAATTGTGTGTTATGGTTTCACTTTGGGTAATATCAACTTCATTTTTCACATGTGTCTTATTTTTTCATATCATTGGTAATTATATATAATGATATTTATAATTTAAACAGTGATATAAATATAATTTATATTAAATATATATTTATTATAATATAATATAGTATGTAGAAATATAGAATAAAATGCATCATCTATTATGACGGTAAGTTGTAGGTACGTGTGAACGCTATTTCCATTTTTATAGCCATTTTGAAAGAAGGAATGAACAAAGGAATATATATATATATATTTATATATATATTATAGTAGACTTATTATTTCATATATACCATATCATTTCTGTAAACTCACCCTTAATACATTTCAGGCATGTTTTGAACGAATCACTTCTCATTGAGTGGCTGGTAGTCTACACTTCTTCAAATTAAATTATCATATTTACACACTCAATGAAATGTATAAATATATTGTTTTTTGAATTATTAAATATGTAAAAAAATTAATAAATATAATATGAAACATATATAAATAGGGTTTACATCATAATATCCACCATGATTGTTTTTAATAGAAAAATGAACTATCATCATTTAGTGAGGATATAGTTTGTTATACACAAAAATAGTATGTTCATTACCCAATAGATAGATGTGTGTATAAGTAAATATATAAAACCTTGAATTAAATAATTTCATTAAATTCAAGATACTATTTTCTTATGTTTAATAATTTAATAGGTAGTTTTTTGTTTTTGGAGAAAGAAAATAAAAATAAGGAGCTTGAGAGAGGGTGTTATCTCTAAATTGGGTAAATCGTTTTCGTTTTCACCAAATGTATTCACTAGAAGGATTTATTGAAAAGGGAAGCATAAAGGAGTAATTTATTTATGTTTATCAGGGATTTTGAAGATAATTTATAATATATATGTGGTTTTACTGGTGTGAGAAAGTGGAAGAGGTTGTGGAATTTCATAGTGGATGCAAATGACATAATTGGAATTTATGAAAACAATTTAGGTGTACCCGTGTTATTACATAAAATATTTTATACCAAAAAAAATAAAATAAATAATGGAGTTTTTATTTCCTAAATTTTTCCATAAAACAGGTTTTGGAAGAGTTTCTATTACATTTGGTCCCTTATATATAATATTTATTCCCTTATTATGCTTTATCACTGTAATTAATATTAACTGCATTCCATAATACATTTTTTTTCAAAAACTAAGTTGAACATACTAAACAATATAAATTATTATCATCCCAATACAGAATCTATTTTTCCAAAATTCCAATCAAATTAGAGAGAAAATATAATATTAATTTAATACAGTAGTCGGGTTGACAACGTAGGTTTTTAAAGTAAAAACATTTAAAATCTTTCTATGAATTTATATTCAACAACAAAGTGAAATTAATTCCAATATTCCAAATTGGGTTGATTGATATAAATATAATATAATTAAAAATATCAAAACATTTAAATATTTTTTATCTGAATAAATAAAGTAGATGAAAATGTATTTTTGAATTGAAATATGATAGTTTTCACTATTCAAAAAAATATATGTTTTTTCAAAAAAACCACATACACTCACATTAAGATATATAGAAAATTGTAAAAAATAAGTGATGTTTATTATAAAATTATATCTTTCTTTATGTGAGTAATATTAATCTTATTATTTTTCACAGATAGACATTAAAATTTGTTTATTTGGGAAAATATTATTTTAAAACGTATTAGAAGTTTACCAAAACATATATCATTCAATATCAATATATTTTATTCATATAAAAGGCTTATAAACAATATTTGAAAGGTATTTATTACTATTCATATTAGTATGTTCAATGGATATATTATAATTATGTCATTTAAATAATTATAATAATAAAATATATCTTTCATAGAAACTCAATATTGTATCTACTGTTTTCCAAGACAGTCATGCATGAAACATATGCCAAGTTAGTTCCACATGAATGGAATGTTTGACCTAGTAAAATTCAATAAAATAAAGGAAATTATTTTATTAAAAATTTTCCATAAAAACATTGGGTTTTATTATATTCCCCAAGGAATTTGGATTGTTATATCTTTTGAGATGCATTGGAAATTTTTTCAAGGGGAATAATTATCATGAGATGGATTTAAGTGTAGTTTAATGTGTTTTTTACTTTTATAATCTAAATTTCATTTAACATTTCAATATTTGGGTTGTGAAGTCATTTATGTGATTTATTTTATTAAATTTAGGATATTTATTTGTTATTTATGTCATGTTTGCTTGGGTTGCCTCATTTAGTATGGTCAAAAGCACAATGTGGGATCACATTCTATGTTCGGTTTAATAGGTGAATCCAAAAGTATTATGAGCCTTATTAGAGTAATGAAAAGGAACCCATTGGCTGATTTAAGACAAAACTACTTGTGTTAAGTTCTCAAAACTATTCTCTCTCACGATATATTCAAATTTAATGATCTAGAGTTTCCAATTTACCTCAAGACCCTTCCATGATTATAATCCAATAAATTATATTTACCTTTCTCACAATCACTTATTTATCCATTTTTCATCACTCAATAGAAGTGATTTGTGAGAGGAATATATGGTATTTTCTTAAATAAGTCATTACCTTCCTCAATCCCCTTTCACAGATAAATCAATATATAATTTTTTTTTTC
This sequence comes from Viscum album, assembly GCA_963277665.1. Classification (NCBI taxonomy): domain Eukaryota; kingdom Viridiplantae; phylum Streptophyta; class Magnoliopsida; order Santalales; family Viscaceae; genus Viscum; species Viscum album. The sequence continues at coordinate 927,567,446 of OY728140.1, read as the reverse complement.
ATATATTACATGATGAAAAATTATTTTCAAGAAGGTTCACAGTAGACATAATTGTCATGGATGGCGTCTTAGTCACCGTTGGGACCATATTACATAATAATTGACCTCTCATGTCATTGGGAATAAACATATGGGATCACATCAAGCATTAACACAACTCCATAACAATTTTATTGGACCTATATTTCTAATTAAAAATTTAATCATTAAACATAATCTAAAATACATGTATAATAATTATTTAAATAATTTTGAACATAAAATGAATTAATATTCTTTTTTTGAACATGAATTGAAATTATCTGCTATAAAATTTACTATTTTTATATTTTTTGTTTCTAAATAATTTCCTTTTATAATTATCCATTGATTAAATTAATCATTTACGTGGGTAATGGACCCCCACTCCCCTCCCCCATCGAAAATATTAGACCAATAGAAATACCTTTGTTATGTCTTGAATTTTTTAGCTTTGAAATAATATTTTTCAATTAAAATATCATTTAAATGTTATAATGGAATGAAAATAAAATCACAGATTTTTGATGAAAAAAATAAATTTTGTGGAAAAGACAAAATTGTATTTATTCTTCATTCATTTATTCCTCAACAAGAGAAATAAGTAATGAAAAATATTTAAAATAATATTAAAGTGTATATGATGAAATTAAAAAAAATGATAGTGTTTAGTAGTGGAAAATTGATTGGATGATTCCAAAACACTTGAATATTGAGCAAGTGGTAAAATGAAAATGTGTAGATTTCAAAAGTAGCTATATCATGGGAAATACATTTATAGAATTTATAATAAATCCATAAAGAATAATAAAAATGTAATAAAAGAATTATTTCATTAGTTTTCTAATATTTCTCTAATTAATTATATTGAATGAATTTTAATTCACAATATTTTTTTGTCTATAAATAAAATCAGTCCATTCATAAAAGATTGAAACTTATTCATGGAGGAAATTAGTTTCATTCATGATTATGATGTATGTTATTGATCTCCATTGAAACAAAATTCATATGGAAATACATCTTCTGATCCACATTCTGATGTATAGACCTTGTAATCAATTCATGGGTTCTTGGATCTTTTTACTTATAAAAAATCTAAAAAGATATGATATTTGATGATTAAAAAATTATTATGGGTAATTATGAGTTAGATCTATTTGTATATAGAATATACTAAGGAATATTTTTTTAATATATCATTATTTTTCAGTTGAGTTTTGTAACATCAGGTTGGGACTATTATAATATGGTTTCAATCCAATTAGTCATATTCTTACATGAAAATTTTTGTGTATAATTTTTATTCAAATTTAAAAACATCCTATATGGATATTTATGAAGATAAAATTAAATATATTTAGAATACTATTATATAGGACATGTGATACTCTAAAAAAATATTTATACCTGAAAACATTAATAAAATAGTTGATAGATCTTTGGAATGTGGGTGTGTGTCGTTATAAAACATATTTTAAATATATATTTCATATACAAAATGTTCTTCTGAGAATGTAAATTGATTTTACAACATAAATAAACATTTCTTACTAGATTATAAATAAAAAAATATACAATTGTTTTTGTATAATGAATTCCAGATCCAAAATTCTTACATATCCGAGTAGATTTACATATATTTGAAATTACTGATTCTTAAAAATGTATCATCCTTACCAGAAATATCGTCAATGTTTTGAAAATACCTTTGTGATTATGAATCCGCCTCATTTTTTTTGAAGAAATTATATTTTTATCAAATTTATTGCTTTAATTTTGTTCTTCAAGAATAACTATGTGAAAAATCGAATGTTAAACAATTATTCTAATAAATATAATAAAAAATAGATGAAGAAAAGTTTCATAAATTATTTTCCTTATTGGAATAAAACTTATAATGTCATTTTGTAGACATAATTCACATTGAGAATCTTATATATGAATAGGATATATAAATTTTTTTTAAAGTTAAATTAGTAGTCCATAGATAATTTACACTCTCAATGTGGATTGATGGATTTTTGTATTATAATAGAACAAAATATTAAGGGTATATGATAAAATAATATAAATTATCCATGTCTTTCCTATGAGATGAATACATTAAAAATTAAATGTATTGGTGAAAATTAGAGATTCACATAGTTATTCATGCAATATATAAAAACAGTTGAATATAAGAGAGTTAAATCAAAAATATATTAAAACTCAATATCATCACATCCATTAAGAAGAATTTATTCAAAACGAATGATTTAATTTTTTGCCATTAGTTTAAGGTTTATGGTGATTAGATTATTCTATTCTTACAGAGATCATTATGAAAAAATGTTTCTTAAGAATTTCACTAAAAAAATAGAGGAAGACACAACGTTAATTTTCTGCAAGATAGTAAAATTTTCCCTTATATTTCTTCCACTACCATGATACATCTATGGGAAAAACTGTTTATTTTATGAAATATTTTTCCTAATAAATTTAATCTCATTGATTTATTTTATTACCCACATCGATTTTTTTATCAAAAAGTAAAATAATATTAATTTTATAATTTAAACATGATCATTCTATCCTACCCATTAAAAATTGTGTCATCAATCGAACAGAAGACATTTTTAAAATTTATTATAAAATAATAAGATAAATAAAATCTATTTATAATTTATTACTAGATATTTTTTATTGTATTTGTATGCTTCAAAAATACATTTTTCTCTCAAAATAATTTTTATCAATTTTTCTAAAAAAATATCAAGATTATGATTCTTTAAGATTTTTTAATTTTTTTGAAAGAATTAACATAGTTTTTTAAATTTTAATATAAAAATTATTTTATAGTTTATTTTTTACAATGTTTTTAAAATATGATAATTTTTGATTAATAGTGACAAATCATAAATTATATAATGAAATGATTTTTTTAATTAATTTACGAGTTTCTATTTTGTATAATGGTATTAAAGTTAACACTATTTAAAGAATATTTATCATTAATAAAAGTTAGGTTAATTTAATAATATTTATTTTCAATTTTGATAATTATTTATTTAACATAGAATAATTCCTTAGAAAATCGATTTTCTATCTCGTCCTTAGTTTTAATTTTGAATAAAATTCCACCAATTCTATGGAGTGAATTTGGAAAAATAAATTTCATATTTGTAACCATATTAGTTAATATTATTTATTAAATTCCACTTTATTTTTTCTCATAATGAATAATTAAAAATAGTATAACATTTATTACTATGTTTATGGTAAAACCGATATAATGAGGATTTATATATAAATGTATAAGTAAAAATAGATTAATAACATGTCTAGTTTCTATTCTAATTTAATATTTATAACTCGTATTCTCTAAATTTCTATAAGGGATAATTTTGGATCCGTTTGGTGTCTGAAAAACAAGTGAATATTTTATTTATTTCAAAAATACCTTGTATTTCCTCTACCCCACTTATAAAAAGAGACTTCCTCCCCTCTTCACACATATAAAGGCATCAATATATGTCAATACCTTCATAGATACCTTACATACACCCCTCCCTATTTCTTATATTTTTTTGTTTTATCTAAAAACAATCCCAGTGAGGCTTTAATTGCAAACCGAAATAAATGTTATAAGGAATATGTGTCGTTCATAACTAAGCATTTTTATTTTCATTATCCTACCAAATCATTCAAATATTCTTAAACTATTATCAAATACTGATAAAAATATATTACCTGAAAATTTATTTTATTATGTTAAATACATTTCCAATATCCAAATCCTCTCCCATGAAAATGGAAACGAAATAGTTGATTGTGTGTAGGACACACTACCACCTCATGAACTAATGAAATTTGTTTTCCATGATGACCTATTTCAAATGGGTATAATGATATATTAAATGTAATTTTTTTATATTTATCAAATAATTATAATTATATAATTATAATATCAAATATACCTTCATAGTATCTAATCAATTGAAATCTGATAACGTTGCTCATGTGTATTTGTGGACTCCCGCCTCCATAGGGTGATGCAATGTATCTTTAAATTTATATTGACATAGATGGAATTAAGGATTGATTTCAGGAATATATATGATAAATATGATAAAATAATTATTCTTTTAAGATTATTTAATATTTATATTTATTTTATTATATCCGTTAAATTATAAGAAATATAGCTTTTTTGTATGCATAACCTACCATCTCCATGAATGATATAAATCATTTTATACCACTATTTGTTATTTATTAACAAATATATATATATATATGATATATAGGTTATTATAAACATTGTAGATAAAATATATCAATTATAAAATTTCAAGGATAAAAATTTTCTGAACCAAAACATACACAAAGAATGTTTCATTTATTACCTAAAATATTGATTTTAACACAACAATTGTTACTGAATGGTTGATAACATGTTTATATAGGAACAATACATTTTATGGTATATATGATTATAGATCATTAATATATTTATATTAAATCTTTATCTATTATACTGGATGTTCATGAACATATGAATGAAGTTAATATTTGAGGTATGTGATTTTTATACAACATTATTTCAATGCAACACGTGCCAAATTCATAATTTCATTTATTGTGGTTTATATAATACCCATGAATTATTTTTATGATTCTTATCAATAAAATTACGGGGAATTAATATCCACCTAATCTTCATTCTCTCATGGGTTTAAAATTTATAAGTTACCAAAGTATTATTTTTTATGTCACAATATCATTGTTTATAGGGATTGCTTTTGATTTTGATTTTGATGATAAAATATCATAATATATACCTCAATAGAATAATTAATTTTCTTTTGATAAAAATATTTATTGATAGTATGTTTTCCCATTCATTTTCCACTATTTATATAACACAAGATACTGATGGAATATTTTTAACGAAAAATGAATTTATTTCTCCCTTCAGTCAAAAGTAATTTATCTTCCATTTATTTGATTTATATAAAAATTATATAAGTTTTTTGAAATTTTTATAATGTTTTTTAATGATATTTTTAACCATGTAACAATGTTTACATAAATTATTTAAAATAATCCTCTTTTATTTTATTGAAATTTTTTATTTTAACATTTTACCAAAGTTGTGAAAAGAATATTTCTTTCAATATGTATGAAATGAACCAAATTTTTTTACATAAAATACATTCAATGTAATAAACATATATTTATGTGTTATCAAGGTTTTTTTAAATTGAAATGTTTTCATTAATAATTGGGAAATTATTATATATTAAATATGTTGTCAAATTGAATGTCGAATTTTGCACATGAAATGTTTCTTGTGATATTTTGAAGTCATTTTACGTCGAAGAAAACATATTTTAATGATTCATAATATTTAGTGGGTATAAAATTCCTTGATACAATCATTTTTATCTCTATTTATGGTTATTATTATGATTATAAGATGTTTGTGATTACTATTCGTTTCACTATGGGTTATGCTAAATGGAATGATGAAATGTCTGTGAAACTGATTCTATTTGAATGAGATGTGTTATAATGATATGATGAATGTTTTATAATCCTATGGATCATTTATGTATACTTTTAATTATGTGAAAACTGTTTATATATTTAAATATCCCTTTAAATAATTGGGTATTGTTTTATATATCATGAGATAACTATGGGTAGAATGTATAAGTTCTTAAAGAACTATAGGATACATGTTGTGTTTTTAGACACACTATGATCTAAGAAATAGTTAGGGAGATTTGGTACATTAATATTTTATGGTCATGGTAGTTATCCATGACATATGAAATGTTTTATTGTCTTATAATGGTGCTACACTTATGTGACATGATCATATGGTTCGTGATACTTTTGTGAATATTTATCACTCTAATGATTCATGTATTTTGAAATGATAATGTTTTATGACATGATGTATGTTTACGATAAAATTTATATTTAGTATGAACTTCTTAAATTATAATCTTGATCCCATTCCCTTACCATTATTGTATTTATTCATATGATCAATAATTTATATCTCCTATAATTGCCCATACTTATCATATAATCCCACACTTTCATATCTTTCATTTCACAATGTTATGAGAATAGTGAATTATTTAGGATATGTCAATGAATGATGTTTTTTATGAAGAACATCGTGGGAGATGATTTATTTATCTTATAAATAATATTTTAAATTATTGAATTTTCTAATGTCACTAAAACTATATTATTCTAGAAATGATAATTATGTTATGTAATAAATATTATTCTATTTAGATTTGATATGTATATATGAAATATGAGGTCACGTTTATTTGTATTGTGTAAGGGTTTAGTTACCCTTAGTAATCTAGGATGTGAGAACTATAGTGAGAACCCCATATATAAGACAAATTATCATAAAACATAATTTACCATTGGTGATGGATAATGATTGTAGATTAATGAAATATTACATCCCATTATGGATACTTCAAGTGGGTGTGGATCCAGAATTGTGGTATCTTATTATAATAACTTACAAATGTGTGAATTGATGTTTGACTTAATAATCACCTAGTCAAAAAAATATTCCTTTAATATATTAGTTTGAATCTCCTAGTGGATGTGATATTATAATTAACACATTATTTCCCAATCGTCATGGTGGTTAATAATATATGACTACCATGAATTCCCTATGTTAAACCTAAGGATTCATATATTGGAAAATATTTCCTCATTTAAGACATCATATTAATTAATTTTTGGGATTATGCGGTTTCCGACCATGGTTATAGTTTTTCATTATATGTGTTTTGGTTGTTAGTCAATATATAAAACCTATAGGTAATGTGTTAATATAGAACTCAATAGACAATGTAATTATTTTCCTCCAGATAGACCAAATTATATAGAAACTGGAATGGAAAATATCATTTCAGGTCTCACACAACATTATCTATCTATGAATTCTGATGAACTTCTGAACAAGAATATGAGGAAATTACATTCTGTTTTCTCTAGTGGTTCCACTGATTAACTAGTTTCTATTAAAATTATTAGTAGGATTTCAATATTATTTTTTCACTATGTTTTTTATAATTCAAATTTCATTTTATGTATCTATTAGTCTTGTAGGTGAAGTAGATAAATAGGGTACTCTTATTAGGACTACGAGTAAAATTAATGAAATAGACTCCATGGAATGAAATTCGATTAATAGACTTGTTTAAAATAAGTTATTTCCATGTATTCTTGAAAATTGTTTTTTAAAGTTAATTTTATTGAGATTAAGCATTAGGATGATGCATCCGTTTTATCTATAATTAATATTATATAAGTCATATGTTTTATGCATCTAGTATTATCATCAAGACATAATGTCAGGCCAATCAATTATTCTACATCTTAAATCTTGTTATATGAAATATGTCATCATTATAATACTTTAGTATCTATGAAGAAATAATTCAATGTTTACTCAAGGTAGTACTATAAATTGTAAATTCTCATTATTCCCATGGGTTTTATAAGAAATCAAAGATTTAAAATCATTAAAATTCAAATAAATCACATGGTTGAATGAAATTACAACCCTCCACATGCTATAAATGTGATAATAAAATTCATGGGATCTATTTGAGAGGAAATTAGATGTTACATAAAATATTAAAGACAATTCCAAAAACATAATAAGGTTAAAATGAAAATAATTTTCTTAATAATGAAATGGAAGTAAGGAAAACACCCACTAATTAACCACCCATGATCCAATATATCAAATAAAATAATTGTGGGAATTATTCTATAATGTTTTCAAATCCAATGATTAATGACGATGATTGATGAAAGAATCTTCCTAAGATGGTATAAAAAGGGAAATCCCTTTCAATGACTATATCGAAGGATGGGTACGATAACAACATGTTTAAAGTTACACATACCATCCACTATGAAACTACTAATGTCTTATTCTATTATGGATATACCAAATATTTAATAAATTACAACATTTTATGGGTATAAAACTCCCACCCCAAATAATTATATGTTGAATTATTAGTGAATTATTTAAATGGATGATTATTTCCTCTTATGTTTATGACTATTATTTAATTATAGTTTGTAGAAATTTTCATTTTTAGAATCATGTTATCTTTTCTCTGGTTGAATTTGATGTTATTGTATCCATGTATTAGTTATCTCAATCTAAATACACAACAGCTATAGTGGATGGGATGTCATATTTTATATTTCGAGAAAAAATATTATCATATATCAATGTGATGATAAATATGACAATCTAATGAAAATTTCCACTCTTTCATGGGTTATGATTCCTTTAAAAAATTGATATTTGTCTTGTATTATTGGGAAAATATCAAAATTGAAGTCATTCTTATTTTATGGTAGTTTTATTTTTCTATACAATAGATTCCACATATTCAAAAAAATATTGATGTTGAGGTCAAAATATAACTCCTACATGGTGATATTCAAATTTTAAATACATCATATAGAACAGTCCCAATTAGATTCATAAATTTACGAAGATACACTAGTAGAATCATGACTAAGGAATTTTTGGCCCAGTGTTTCAATATAGGTTTCTCATATACTCTTTCTTAATATGAATGATGGATTTATGTGACCCTAGGTTTATTAATGATAATATAACATTTTAAATATCATGAGATAATATCATATACCCTGTATTAATGTATTGTTTGGTCAACTCTATAGAGCTCAACAATTTTCCATGAATGGAATTATTTCTAGATACAAACAATTAAGGGTAAATTGACGATATACCTAAGAAAACATTCCATACATGGTATGGAAAATATGAATATATTGTGATTCCATCTCTTCATATTAATTCCCTATATTTCTTCATGTATTAAATTAATATTTGTTGCAGATTACCATGTTTAGTTTATAGTATTATTTATAGATGATATTTTTATAAATTCAATGATATAGGAAGATAATGTGGATAAATTGATAATTTCAATAATTTCTCTTATGAATGAAAATTTGTATGAAAATTTTAATTGGCATAAATTTTATCAATAATTGGTGAATTTTTTTAGGTCATATAATATCATGATAGTGTATATTGTTATATCAATAAAATGTAGATCTTAGTGGATATTTTCAAAGACTACCAATTTTGACTGAGGTGTATTGTTTTCATGGTTTGGTTAGATATTATCAAATTTTATAGATATTTTTACACAACTTCATAATCCACTCAAAAATTAAAATTAGAAGGGAGGAATGTACATTTTTATAGATTAATTTTAATACAATATCAAGGAATTAATAAAAGGTTAGTTAGTGAACCTATTCATATATAACCTTATAGTGGATAAGGGTTTATAATTTACAATGATGCATGATTGGATGGATTGAGATACAATACCAAAAAAATTTATAAATATTATGTGTTATTAAATATGAATTTTATTGAGAAAAATATAAAAACACGTTATTTGGAGTAATAATTATTAGTTTTTTTAGTTATCATTATTGAGGTATAATCATTATAGAGAATTCTGTGATATATATACTAATTATAAATTTCTAAAGAATTAATTCAAATGAAAGGAGTTAAATATGTGTAGAGGAGATGGATGGAACTGATTAAAGATTATGACTTCTCAATAAATTACCATCATGGGAAAGAGAACAAGGTGGTCGATGCTTTGAGGTGAAAGGATCACGTTAGGTTCTCTATGATGAGGATCACAAAAGACTAAATATTTCAATATATGAATATTATTGATCATGAAATCTTTAAGGATGGAGAGAAATATTAAATTTCAAAAAAAAATTTATCCAACTATATAAATGATCATTAAATAATAATTTAAGGATGATATAGAGATTTAGAATATTGTAGAAATGTTCTTAGAGTTTAACCTTGATTATAATGGAATGATAAGGCTTATGAACTGTTTATGTATTCCATACCTTCCTAATTTGATGGAGTTTCTTGAGGAGGTTCATAGTTAATAATTATCAATTCACATATGATGTATGAATATGTATAGAGATCTATTGTCACGTCCCGTCCAAGTGGGTCCTGCGCGGCAACTCCCCAAGCCCGCCTCCAATATGCCAGGGGCGGGTGACTAGCACCAAGTGGGAATATTATTAACAAGGGAGGCATTTCCTATGTACATGTATACCCCCACATATCACCATTACCACAAATGTTGAAATGAAAAAACTAGTATGGAACAAAATGCATGCATACAACTAAACCCAAAAAACCAGTGTATGAGGGAAGGTAAAGTACTAAGAGTAAATTAGGACAGAATACTATCCCACCGAAAAAAGAGATTGAAAACTACAATGTCAACCCTGTAAGCACAAAGAGGTACATGGAATGCTGCTCATATCCAGTTGGACACCTCACCATGTATGGAACATAGAAAGCCCAGTCATGCGCTAGTCTGCCTAGGACTCCGTCAAAACATTTCTCGTGTTCACAAGACACGACACGTGCGGGAAATTCTGTGTAGGGGTGAGTATAAAAATACTCACTAGAGGACCCCAAAAAACACAATTTAATACAAATAGGCAAGATAAAATCAGATATACATAGTATATTTATAATGAGCATATAATTGGACAACACACTCCAGATATACTAAAATTCCAAACATGTAATATTAGGACAATTCACACAACCGTATACCTTCTCTAGGGATTCAGCTCAATGATTTCCACAAAGCACTCATCCTGGAGAACTCACTCCACGCGTCTTATATCTCTGATATCATCTGTCCATGAAGTACTATTCATTGGAAAAAACAATGAGAGATAGATTCACTCATTCTAGGAGAAAACACACCTCCGTGGGGAAAGATCATGTTACCCCAATGAGGATCACTTCCAAGGCCTTGGAGGATACCTCGAATTATTTGGATTCACCTAATAGGTAGAGGATCAGTGACCTATGGACATTTTCAAGTCAATACTTGAATCTACCAAGGGTGAAGAATAGAAATTGGATCTCCCTCCAGGCATCTTAGGAGGATACCTAACTCTATTGTAGAAAGTCCTGCTGAAGGGATCATACTCCTATGAATATAATCGATACCTGACCTACAGGGGAATGAGAAAAATAGGCCCTAACCCAAATGGAACATCTCTAAGATACGGTGGACAATAGGATCAATCCATGTTCTGAAAAGTACACATATTGTAGAATGATCACAAGTCGTGTCCTCTAACTTGGATACTGCCCATGTACAATGGCCAGTGTTTCAAGGCTTGTCATGTAGAAAATGGTATACGAGGCATGTAAGAGAATTAAAAGCTGTGTTCCTCTATTTTGGAAGGACTTCGTGTTTGTTGGCCATGTTACCCTTCATATCCTCATACCATGTGATACAACCTATTTAGCCAGTACATGAGGTAACCCATGCATTCGGTCTGGTCTGGCCATGTGGTGGAGTACATGACCGTGTACATAACCCCATATCTATGTATCTTCCATGATAAACTCTAATTCCTTCATAAGGACTCACATGCCATGTTCTTCGGAGAACACGTTCTGCCATTGCTTTATGCATCGCGAAACACTAACCACTGCTGAGCTGGTCCGACATGGAGTGTTCTTTGGGATACACATTGTGTTCTTCAGAAATTTCCAAAACTACATGTTTTTTATTTTTCACCTCTGTAGATCCTCTATGTTCATTCCAAAAATCTGATCATCGTGGAATTGAAGGTTTGAGGTCACCCGATCATCACAAAGCTCATTCCACTGGTTTCAGGCCTCTGATAAGCCCCGAAATGCGTTCTGGTCCACCTGCAGAATGAATTATTCAATAATGAGAACTCCCAAAACGTGTTGATTGGCATACCTCTATCTTCTTAGAACCTCCAAAAGATTTTCATGATGTCGAATCTTCAATTTGGGATCGTTTTGTTACAAAAAAGATGTGAAACAATCCACTGTTTATAACCCCGCATAGAAAATGAAGAACCCGGGGTTGAATGGGAGAAATAAAAACAACAAAAAAAGGAGAAACACAACTCTTCCATCGTTTGTCACATCGTCGATCTTCCCCCATTAATAGTTTTTATAGGAAAATGAAAAATAAAAACCAAGATCATCATAAAATCAATCCCCGAATCAAAACCCTAATAGAAAAATAAATTGATTCCCTCCCACAAGAAATCCTGATCCATAGATCATCCTCTACTTGGGTTTATTGGTGTTCATCATTTAATCTATGAATGGGGAAAATAAGAATCAAAATAAAAACACCGTTCCATGACCCGGTTAGGGAAAAATCGTTGTGTCGTGTTCATTGGTGAGGTTTGTCGAATCTGAGATGTGTTGATCGATCGTGTCGTCATCATCCGCCAACGGGTTCCCCTCCAGAGCTTCAAGAGTCTATCTCTCAATTCCCAGGGTTATGAGGCTAACCCTTCGAAAATTCCACTAGCTGTTATTTAAAAGGGAGGAATTCGGTCACTACCTAAAAAGGAAACATTTAAATAAAATAAAATATTAACATATTTTATTTTCATTAAAACATCGAATATCTAACACCTGCAGCTAACCCGCACCGATTGACGTTGGGCCCCACCTAAAGGTATATTCCCATATCTAATTGCAATTGTGCCTTCTGATTTCTAATCTGAGAACCTTTTTAAATATTCATCCACTTTTTCAGGAAAACCACTCTTCTGTTCTATTTAAATTTTAATTTAATTCAAACATTTATTCCTGAAAATCTCAGACTTGGAGTCACATGCCATCAAAAGGTCTGGTTTCAAAATAATTCTATAAGATATTTAAATATAATACATGAAAAAATATGAGATATTTCATTCTCCCTATATTGGGGATTTGAATTCAAAAAATTCCAAACCAAAATGCTACTCAAATTGATGTGGGTACTGAGCACAGATTTGAGCCTCCTGCTCCTACATTCTCTCCTGAAGATTTACGTGCTACCATCGGATGAACACCAATGTACTCGATCGCCCAAAAAGTATCCTCTCCTCATAATCTTCGATCTCCACTGAGTACTCAGCAAAGGTCACTCCATCCTCGATTAAAACTTTCCCCAGTCGTTGATGCGCGATGGATCATGCACATACCTTCTCAGCTGTGACACGTGGAAGACATCATGAACCTGGTGCAACTATGGTGGTAGAGCTTGGTGGTACGCCACTACACCATCACTGCACTTTATCAGAAAATGTTTGATGAACCTTGGAGATAGCTTGTAACCTCAGACTAATCTTTATAACCATCATTGATATGAGACCCTAAAGAAGATGTGGTCCACCTCCTCAAACCCTAGAGGTCTCGGTCGTCTATCATCATAATTAATATTTTGGCACTATGCAGTCTTCATCTGCTCCTAGATGATGTGCACCTTCACAGTGGTATATCGCACCAACTATGGACCAATGGGTTTTGACACTCTAGGTTGGTTGAGAAAACTGGTGACAAGAAGGGTCTCCCATATAACGCCTTAGATGGTGCCATTCCAATGGTGGAGTGGTAGATGTTGTTGTACTCAATCTCCACCAGTGGTGGTGGTCCTCCAAACTATTACCAAAGTCCATGATACAGGCCTGCAACATATCCATTAGAACCTGAATGGTCCACTCTATCTGACCATCTGTCTGGGGATGACACGCTGTGCTCAAGCATAGATGAGTCTTGAAAGCCTCGTGTAATCCCTTACACAACAGATATGTTAAGTGGGTGTCTTGATCAGAGACTATTATCGAAGGGCCACCATGAAGAGTAACTATCTTTTACATGTAGAGGCGTCCCAAGATCTCTATGGAACTTTGCCCCCTGATAGCTAGGAAGTTGTCCGACTTGGTGAGTCATTCAACGATCACCCAAATAAAATCATGCCCTTTGGAAATCGGTGGTAAGAATGTCAGGATGTCCATAGATATTCCACAATACTTCCATTCATGAACATCCAGGGTTGAGCTAATCCCACTGGAACCTCATGCTCACCCTTCACCTCCTGGCATGTAAGCCATTGTGAAATGAACTATGTTACTGCGTTCTTCATTCCTAACCACCAGAACAATCATTGGAGTTCCCGGTACATCTTTGCAATGCTAGGATGTACTGCCAATTGGGTTATATTAGACTCCCTCAGGACCTCCTCCTATAATTCCACTAGTACCACAATGCATCCACTAAAAATAACTACGTGCTCCCCACCTTGAGAATATACATCTTGGGAATTCCCTGAGGAAAAATGATCTTGTAAAGCCTCATAGTCGACATCCCCAAGCTCTGACTCCCTATCTCTGTATAAGAGTGGAGGGTAGACAACCATTGGAAAAAGGTAAGATGCATGATCCTTTTCCACGAAGGATAACTGTAACGACACCAACTGCTCTACCGCCTCACTCAACAGCTGTGAGCTTGATCTCTTACTATGATCATATTTCACCGTGATCCCCATCCCAAAAGTATAGATGATCATGAAATCATAGTCCTAGAAGAACTCTATCCAACATCTCTATCTCATATTCAGATACTTCTGCAACACGATGTACACGAGGCTCTTGCGGTCAGAGTAGATGATAAACCACTCACCCATAAGGTAGTGTCACTACATCTTCATCACGAATACTACCAGTTCCAACACAAGATCATGGGTTTCATAGTTCTTCTCATGTGGTATAAGTTGGTGTGAAATATAAGAAGTCATGGCATAAATCTACATCAGGACCCATCCAAAAATGTTCCCTAATGCATCCTAGAAAACCATGTACTCGACACCCTCTTCCGACAATCTAAAATTCAGGGCACTCGTCAAACATGACCTCATCTTCATGAAAGAATTTTAGAGATACTCTATCCACATGTAGGGTTGTCTCTTCCTAATCAATGATTTCATTGGTGTTGATATCCAGGAGAAATAAAGAACGAATTCCTAGTAATATCCTACCTACCCATGGATTCTCTACACCTGTGTCACACTCCAAGGTGGTTCCAATGCTAAAACTGCCTCCACCATGGCTAGGTCCATGGATACTCGATCTGCTGAGGTGTCATGTCCCAAAAATTGGAATTCTTGAATCTAGAAAATTCACTTCGGGATTTTCCCATAAAGATGGTGCTCTTGTAGTACGTCCAAGAACCTTATGCACATGTCTCATGTGCTCCTCCTATGACGCAGAGTACATGATGATGTTGTTGATGAAGACCACTATGATCCAGTATATGTACTTCTGTAAGATCTAGTTCATCAGTACTAGGACCATTACAGGGGTGTTTTTCATGATAAAAGACTTCACCAAGTACTCATAGTGACTGTAGCGGCATCTGAAAGTTGTCTTCTGTATGTCCACATCCCGTACACGTAATTGGTGGTAACCTAAATGAAGGTCAGCCTTCTTAGACCAATGTGCCCCTCTTAGATGATCAAATGGATTTTCGATCATAGGCAGTGGGTACGTGTTCATTGTTATTACCTGATTTAGGATCTAGTAATCCATGCGCTACCTCAAAATCCATTTTACCTTCTTGGCAATAAAAACTGTGGCCACCTAGGGTAAAGTAATGGTCCTTATGAAACCATTTCTCTACAAATCATCCAAAATCATCCTCTGATCATAAAGCTCTATAGGAGCCATCTGTTATGCTAGTAACAATATTAGTGCCTTCCTAGGCTGTAAGTCGATGCAGATGTCGATTTCCGAGCGGCGAGCTAGTTCTAGAAAATCATGGGAAAATACATCCTCTTACTCTTCCATGATTGCTGGGAACTAGAATCTCACAATGTCTACTACTCCAAGGGTATGTATAGACAACAAATGAGTGATTGGAAAGACTATCCAATGCATGATCTCATTTTGTGATTCCTGGGTTTCCTTTTCACCAAACAAGGAAAACCTCTTCCCATCACTACTGACACATCGTAGTCTTTCAAGGATGACTAGATCCATCTTAAGAACCCTTGACTTCCAAACCCCAATCTTGGTTCCTAATGTGATGTTTCTAACATCCTGATCCTGGTGTCTGACATTGGCTCTTAGCTGCCGAGGTCTCCACACCGCTCTACCTGCTGCTGACTGTCATCAGCTGTCTCTACTCCATCAAAAATCTCTATATCACCAAGACTCGCTTGAGCACTCTAACATAAGTCAAGATAAATAGAGACACAAAACTATCTCAGATGTCCCATTGTATACCTCGCTCGAAGTTCTGAGAGATGAAGTACTGATCCCTGACCTTATCCATCGAGTATCGGGAAAGGTTGATTAACCATGATGAATATTCGACCACCATCAAACTACACTACTAGAGTTAAGGAAGCTCAATGATATGCATTTCTCATAGAATAAATAGTTAGAACTCCTCCATTATGTGTCAATTAAACTCCATCGACAAAATAGTCTTCTCATCGTGAGATTGTGTGGTCTGGATCCACCATCTTCTTGATGAACCCTGAAGAAGGCTCACCCTAAGGATCACCATCTGGTCCGCTGGTGTTATCATGATAAGGAAAACACGTATCACGCCTCAATCCAATCCTCATCTTCCTGAGGGTTAGAATTAGCTCAGAACATGAGGGGTATTTGTCTCTAGAAATCATGGAGCACGCTCAGCCCGTGCCCCTCATCGTTCAGTACTGTTGGGACCACAAGATTCTTCACTAGTGGTGGTATAACTGGTGCACCACCTAAGGGTAATGCCTGGGGAACTAGTCCCTATATCGAATGCTCATTAATGAGGGGGTCATCCTCATGATCGCATTGCTGAATCCTAGAGGGTATGTGACACAGAGGAACCATGTAAGGAAACAAGATGTACAATGGTTAATGAGTATATCTGTATAGCTAACATGAAGGACATGGAAAACACAACACATTCCTATATGATGCATGTACCAATATCTTATTCCCCTACAACAATTTTTGTCATGTATTGAGTAGAAAGGCAGGTTATCGGAGTCCTCATATATGGATACGTCGACCGCCTGCACCAACTCTAGAGTCTCTTTCCTGAAAGCTGAAATCCAAACACTAAACGATGTTGCCCCAATCCAATCTCATAGACTCATGGTTCTAAGGTATAACCGACCACCTCTTATACCACTTTGTCACAACCCATCCTAGTTGGGCCTACGCAATGACTCCCCAAACCTACCTCCAACAGGCTAGGGGATGCTAACTAGCACCGAGTAGGCATGTTACTTATAAGGGAGTAATTTTCTAAGTACCTATACACACACTCACACATCTCGAAGCACAAAAATGCTTAAATGAATAAACAACTATAGAACAAAATGAATGCATTTAACTAATCCCATCCAAAATAGAGTACGATGGAAGGTAAAGTACTGAATGAAAACTGGGCTAGAATACAATACCAAAAAAAAAGAGACTGCAAACTACAATGTCCAACTTTTATGCACAAAGAGGTACTTGGATTGCTGCTCACATCCATAGGAACACCTTTTCCTGTAGGGAACTCATAATGCCTGATCCTCTCCTGGTACTCCCTGGACACCGTCAGAAGGCTGATCGTATGCAAAAAACATTACACATCAAGGAATAGCTCGTGAAGGGTTGAGTATAACATTATTTAGTAGAGTATCTCGAACACCACAAACCAATAAACAAATTAAAGGCATAGTCATACAGTATATGTCTACTGAGCATATAATATGAGAAAAAAATCCATATATACTCAAATCCAAAACACGAAGTCTAGTGAGAAGTCAAACAACTACATACCTACACTAGGGATTCAACTCATAGATTTCTACGAAGCACTCATCTGGGATAACTCACTCTATGAGTCTGATAGCTTCGATGTAGTCATTCTAGAAGTATTTTTCATCAGAATGTTCCATGAGAGATAAATAAACTCATTCTGGGAGAACAGACTTATGACTGGGGAAAGATCACAACATATAGATGAGGATCTCTACTAGGGCCATGGAGGATACCGTGACTCATCCAAATTCACATACTAGGTAGAGGATCGGTTCCCTATGGAAATATTCACATCAGTTTCTAACTCTACCAATGGTCATGTTTGGATATAGGATCTTAGTCCAATCCACTTAGAGGGATACCTAACTCAATGTTGGAATGTAATGCTAACGATATAATACTCATTTGAATTGAAACGATACCTGAACTTCAGGGGAACGAGAAAAAATAGGCACTAACCCAAACGAAACATTTCCAAGATACAATGGACAAGATGATAAAGCCATGTATTGAAAAGTACATGACGTGTAGAAGGGTCACATGTTGTGTCTCAGACATTGGTACTTCCCCTGTACAATGGCCCATTTCACAAGGATTGTCTTGTAGAAAAAGGAATACCCGGCCTGTAAGTGAGTGGAATGCCGTGATCCTATATCTAGGGAGGAATCTGTGTACGTTGTCCATGTGACATTACATGGCTTCAAACCATGTGTTAAAACCCTTGTAGCTACTATACGAGGTAACTCATGCAACCTTCATGTTCTGGCCGTGTGGTAGAATACACGACCCTGTACTCCACCCCATGTCCATGTATCATCCAAGATACACGTCGATTCTCATGTAAGGACCTAAAAACCATGTTCTTCCAAGAACACATACTTTCTTCACTTCTTGCATCGTCGATTCCTAGACACCACTGAGATGGTTCCACACGGCATGTTCTTCGGGATACACATCATGTTCTTTGTAAATTTCTAGAACTGCCAGTTCACGGTTCTGTACCCTTATCGATCCTACGATGACCATTCCGGTGATCCAATCATCACAAAATTTAAGGGATGAGATTTCTCGATCATCAGGAACTGGATTATATTGTTTTCAGAACTCTGATCGGCCCAAAAATGTTTTCCAATCCACCAATACAATGAAAACTCAAAGAACGAGAACACTCGAACTATGTCGATTCATCCTCCACTATCTTTGTCGCAACTCTTCTAGGTCATCACGATGTTTGATCTCTAATTTGGAATCATTTCATTGTGAAACAGATGTGCATCGATTTGTTGTTTATAACCCCTTGAGGAAAGCGACAAAGGTGGGGTTGAAAGAGAGAATGAAAAATGATAAAAAAGGAGGACAACACCTCTATCGTTATCCATCACGGCGTTGATCCTCTCTCGTTAATATATTTAACAAGAAGATCAAAAAGATAAACCAATATCACCATAAAATTGATCCCCGAATCAAAACCCCAATATAAAAGGAAATTGACGCACTCCCGAAAGAATGTCTGATCCACTGATAAAATTTTTTGTGCGCTGATACACATTCATCATTTAATCCATGAACGTGGAAAATTAGAATCAAAATAAAAAACCATAACCTCGATCTGGGTGTTAAAAGATCATTGTGTCACATTATTTTGAGATGTTCATCGAATTCGAGATGCGTCGATCAATCACTTCGTCTTCATCTACCAATAGGTTCTCCTCAGAAGCTCCAAGTGGCTATCTCTCAATTTCTAGGGTTATGAGGATAACCCTGAAATGTTTACATAAGTAGGTATTTGAAAGGAAGAATTAGGTCACTACACAAAAAGAAAACTTATAAATAAAAGAAATTATTATAATATTTTATTTCCATTAAAATGTCCAAAAACAAACTCCAGCAGTTGAACCACACATGTTGATGTTAGTCCCCGACTAATGTAAAGTCGCTGCTCCGAATGAAAATGTGACCTTAGAATTCAGATCTGAGAACCCATATAGAATTTCTTCCACTTTTTCTGGAAAACTGCTCGTGGGTACTGTTTAATGATTAATTTAATTCAAAAATTTATAACAGGTACTCTAGGACTCAGAATCGAAAGTCGTCGAAAGGTCTGGTCTCAAAATAATTCAATATAAAATTTAGAAATAATAAATAAAAAATATGAGACATTACATCTATCATATCATTTCAAATAAATAAGAATCATGATAGATATTTATGAGTATGTATATCAATGATTGGTATTCAATATATAAAATGATTAGAGAAAAAAGTCTAATGGGATGTTACAAACAATACCTATACAAGAATGAATATGGAAAACTATCACCATGGTATTTTTCATTGGAGTCCCCAAAACAACTAAAAGGAAAACATATATGTTATATAGTTTATCACCATAGAATTTCAACACATTTCATTATAATAAGATAATATATTACATTTATTAGATTCCCATGATATACATTAAGGATGGGGAATGGTTTCATATAGTATCCCATTATATTATATCTGCTCCTGATATGAAGATCACATAGATGTTTTGATGAATTATTCATATGGGTCTAGATTTGCAGTTGAGTTTCAACACTGCATATCATCTTATAAAAATTAGTCTTTCTGACATAACCATTCAAATCCTAGAAGTTATGTTTTGATATTGTTATCTAGATTTCAAAGTTGGTTTGGATGATCAATTTATTCTAATTTAGTTTTCATACAATGATTACATTTAGTAAAGTAATTATATGGGTTATTATGAAAACTTCTATAAAAAATATATATAACTCCAACATGTTGTGATGAAATTGTAGAAAGAAATATATTGTGATATGATCTATATGAGTAAATATTATTGAATGTTAGATCCATTCAAAAAAACATCCTGGAATATTAGAGTTTAAATAAATTTTATCAGGACAATCCCATAAGTGATCTAGAATATTGAGTTGGTGAGAAGGTTTCTAAATTAAATTCTCCACCAAAAAAGGATATGATATTAAGTAAAAAATGAAATCAGAGGCCTATGTAAATTTTCCCATTAACGATTCTTCTTTATGTAATAACCATTTATTATATCATTCCACTTCCATGAAATTTCTCTCAAATCCATAATGTGATACATGTTTCCCTCTTGAAGAAGTAAATACCTGATATATCAGATGTACTAAACTGAATTTTTTATCAATGGATCATGAAATTTCCTATATAAACACTCATATAGAGATATTAAATCACATGAATAAGGTGTTATGAAACATGACCACTTATATGGTCATATAATTGAGGTGAAACAAAATATTTGAGAAAGTTATATGGGAACCTGAGGATATGATGAGGTAGAATTATCCCCAGTTCTTCTTTCGATATGACATAATATCAAGGATAAAATTCTATTAATGTTTAGATTAATGTAACATCACAACTTTTTTATGAAATACTTTTTTCAATTTCATTTTATTTCTTCGATAGATTATGTTACACACATTATCAAGTATTACTGAATCACAATATATAATTATTATTATTATTTAAATAATACCATCATAAAAATTCTCTTAAAATTAATAGTATGTATAGTAATAAACACATTTTTAAATTTACTTATAATTGGGATTAATAAATTAATAATATTTATAAATATTTACTCACTTTTTTAGATGGTCATTATATACTTCAAATTAAAAAAATTTCTTATGAAAATGATTTCAATTTATTTCTGTAATCTAATATAAATAAAACTATTTTCAAATATATGAATATTTATGTGAGTAAATAAGCCTAATTTTTTAAATTAAATTGAAATTTTTTTCATATTATGAAATTTTGATAAATTTTTGAAAATGTTAATTTTTTTATGAAAAGTGAAAAGTTTGATTTTTTAAAAAAAAAATAATTTAAAATAATTTATAAGTTATATAATATATTATAATATATTTAAAAATAAATTTTTACATATATATTAGGATTATTCTGATTTTGTTCATTGGAATAAATTTTTTATTCAAATTTTATATAAATTCCTTTTACACTTAAGAAATCATTTCCTTTAGAAAACTGCATTTTCATCACGTCTATGAGTTTAATATTGAATAAAATTATGAGAAAATTTTCATTTCCACACGTTGAAATATATTCCATATTTTTAATCATCATAATTTATTTTATTTAAGATGTTTACAATTTTTTTTCATAAATAGTTTTATACACAATTAAAAATTAATTAATGTGTTCAACATTGAAACAGATTTGTAAGGTGTTAAACAAAAAATATATGTATCATAGTGACATAAAAATATTAATATTTCAATTTTATGTCATAATATTTTCCCTATATCATCTATTTGTTGTTAATCATCCATTTTTGATCCATTTGGTTTGAGTAAACCGTTGATATATAATATTTTTTCAATATTTCAATGTATGTTCTCTCCCCCAATTACAAAACGTCACCCCAATCCTATTATACTCAAACTTCCATAACATTTTTTGGACACTAACAAACAAAATAAATAATATAACTTCCTCCCCATGACATAGAGTCTATGTTTTGATCAGGGAACCATCCTAGGAAGGCATTTTGTGTAAAACTAATGAGGTTGTCCTAATAAGTGGTATCGATCTTAGTTGAGTGTTTTTTGTTTCTTCATACACATAAATAAAATCTTATTATAATTGGAATGAATTATATCAAAATTATGTTAGGTATAAAAATATTTTTTTATCTTAATTGAATCACATATATTTATTTTAGATTCTATCAATGGGATAAAAAATCGTCAATCATGTGTATGGATGACTACCTCCTCGTAAGATCATATAATTCATTTTCCATCACTACTTCTCACTAATGGATATAATCATTATATTAATAATTATATTTTTTATTTTTGATATAAAACTACATGTGGAATTATAATATCACATCCATCTTCATATATATCAATCCGTTAAAAAATTATAATGTCCCTCACGCATACGTGTGGATTACTGCCTCTACAAAGTAATGCGATACATCATTTATTTATTTTGACACAAAATATAACAAGGATATATGTAATATATATATATATATATATGATATCTATGATAATGAAATGATTATAAACTATTTAATTATTATTTATGTTTTCTTTTCTCCATCTGTTAAAACAATTAAGTTATTGTTCATGTGTACGTATGACCTACTATCTCTATGCATGATGTGATAAATTTTTAAATCTAGAACATTTATGGATTCCTATAGATATATATGTAATTAATATATGTGATATTATATCATGATTAAAATTATATATATTATTTAACCATAGTTAAATTACATGGAAGGAAATAAATAACTAAAACATAAATTAAAAACGAAGTAGTCATTACATGAAATTGTATTTTTAACAAAGAATTATTAGTTAACATGTGATAAAGGGTCATAAGTACGTAAAATATGGTATGGAAAATATGTTTATGTTTAAGGAATATATTTATAAAAATTTATTAATATAGTTTAAGAGGTTTGAATTCATACCATGTACAAGGATATTTGTTGTAAGGTTTTTCATCTCACTTTTATTTATGTGGGACACATGCTATATTATCAACTGGTTGCTTTTTGTGTTTTATAGACTATCCAATAATTTATAATAATATAAATATAATGTAATTAATGTGATATAAACATCCATATATGTTTTTTTCATTAATGGGGTTTATGATTAAAATGTTACAAAATCGGTACAAGTTTAATGTTACATTACAATTGTAATTCATTATTATTTATGATTATGCATTCGATGATGAAATATCATGATATATATTAAAAACTATCAATAAATATATTCCCTTGAAATTATTTATAAATAATACATTTTCCCTTTCATTTTCCTCTCTTTAAATAAATCACGAGTCAAACTGAATGTTTTTTAAGTTAAAATGACTTTATTTCTCTCTGTGAATTTGAATTTTCATTCAAAATAGTTTCCTTCAGGATTGAAATTTATGATACAAAACAAATAACAACAAATAATTTTTTTTATCAAGATGTATATATTTTATGTATTGATATTACCTAGTGACTCTATCTCTCATGAATAACTATGTTGGCCTTTGGTTTGGTTTCTCCTAATATTGAATTCAAATCATTGGTGATTAGTGGAGAATAATTGTTTAGTAATGATCATGTTGTAATCATGATTACATAACAAGATGATGTTATATTAATTTTCTTGAAATACTATTATCACAATGCATGAGATTTTAATCCATGATATCGAAATGGGAAATCATATTGAGTTTTGGAACAATACAAATATTGAATTAGTATTCCCATAGTCAAGTATCAATTATGAAATGAATGTGATTTGATTCAATGATGTGATAGTTTTATTTTCTTGAATGAAAGTGGATTTAGAGTGATTAAAAATTCTAAATTATTGGATACTGATGAGGCATATATTTTTCATAAATGGTGGATCAAGTGTTTTATATGAATGGTCATCTCAAACTTGAATTCAGTGTCACTATAAAAGTAATCCACATTTATATTTTAATGATAGTGGGAATGAATTTTAAACCACAATTTCATCTTTTAGACTTAAAGAAATTTCTATTTATGATGAAATAAATATAATGATTATTATAGTTAATTTTTTTATCAAAATTAGTTGGGGGTAATAAATTTAATAAACAATATATATTCTCTATTAATTTTGTATAACTCAACATTGGAATTTTGGGATGGTTTAATTACGATTTAATTCTAACAGATTCAGTTAGAAAACATTCAGTGGATTTTAAAAAATATTTGAAATTTAACCCGTAAAATAAACATCCAATTGAAATTATATATAACTTTACATGTAAACTAATAAATCATTCTTAATGTAAGGTAAATAATATTTACATGTAAACTAAAAAACAAGTTTAAATATAAATTTTTTACACATTAGAATACATGTAAATTGAATGATATATATCCTAAGGGTTATATAAGTCATGAATTTAATTTTTTATTCTATTTGATATATTTAACACAAAAAGGTATATATCAGTGTCTCTCTTACTAGAATAACAATAGGAACTATTTTTTTACCAATTTATGTAACATCCTATGTTTTGGTGAAATATTTTTTTCTAAATAAATTTTATCATTTTAATATTTTTTCTTAAATGAAACACTTTTTTTCAATGATTTAAACACAAAAATTATTTTATCATGCACTATATTCATCACTTTTGTAGGTTCTGCTTACATAACACCTATTTTAATCAAAACATGGAATACTATTGTAATATACATATTTAATATAATATTTATCTCATTTCCATTGGAATGACATATATGAAAAGAAATAAATATATTATAAAAATATATTGTTCAAATATGTAAATATAATTATATTTTTTATGACCAATAATTTATAAATTAAAAGTAAAACTATCTGAAAATAAAGGAATAATTTTCCAATAAATTAATATTTTGGCACACAACAACATTTTACCTCAATAAATTAAATAATTCACATTTATGAATGTTTATAATAAAATTCATATATTATTTATTATATAAAATGATAAATATTAAAATTATTTATTTTCTAGATAAGATATAAAAATATTACCATTGTTATATTTGAAAACACTATTTTTGTAAAAATATCATTTTCTCTTTTTTCACACTTAATATAAAATAAAATTTTACCATATTTATAAATTTTAATTTAACAATAAAATATATTTTTAAAATAACTGGGTAAAATTTATCTTGTGGTGAATTTCTCAATATTTCTTGAAATTATAATTTATTAGATGAATAATGAAAGATAATGGTTTTTATCAAAAATATTCATTTACCTTAAACTATTTTAAAAAATAAAAAATACTTTAATATGGTTTCAAATATAAAATTAGATTAATTATATAGAATTTATATTAATTTAAGTCATGTTGATCAATTTAATATTTATATTTTGAAATAAATTTTTTTAATCATTTTAAAATATTCTCTTGGGAACCATGACTTTCAACATCTATGAGATTAATTTTGAATTAAAATTTTTCTGTTATTTAAATATTATTTGTGAAATGGGTATCATATTTAAAATAATAATATTTTATATTACCAAATAGGTTAATTTAATTTTTTACCATATTTAATAGTAAATAACAAAAAAATAATTAAATTGGTTAATGTTACAATATGATTACTAGGTGGTTATACTAAAATAAGTTTTGGGTAAAATAACCTAAAACATGTTCAACACCTATTTTCTTGATATATTTCGACCTTATAACCTCTTAATTTTTTAATAGTTTATTTTGGATCTCTTTTTCTGGTGAAAAAGGATTCTACATCTTAATCTTTGGAATCATTACATGTGCCCCACTCACCCCACTTATAATAGGTCACCACCTATCCTCTCTTATTTGAATTTCAAAATCTCAGTGGTTCACATAATAACTAAATAACATACATAATTACCTAATATCATCCTTTAATCCATATCATTTCCTTTAATCAATCCTAATAATCCTTTTTTCATATTCCAAAAATAATCTTTCTAATGATATGTAATGACCTTGAACGAGTGTATTAATTTATTTCTTCTTCCACCTCATAAATTTATTATTAATACATGATGATATAATATCCTTAGTATCATAAATATTCATATATTTTATTAATTTAATTTTATAGCAAATATTTATCACATAATAAATTAAATGGAATAAGAAATTCTAATTCCTATGTACGAATGGACTACCTCCTTCTAAAATGAAGTTATTTTCATTACCTCACCACCTTCTATATATGGTTATAATGATTCATTTAATGTTTATATATGATATTTATGATATTATTAAACTCATGGAATTATAACACCCCTTGTACCGTCTTACCTCTATACCTATTGGAAAATAATAATGTTGCACGAGTGAACGGTGGACTATTGCATCAGGAAAGGGTGTGATAGGTTTCATATTTCTTTATTACTTCAATAGAAAAGAGAATTTATAAAATAAGTTTATAGGATAATTGTTTTATATTTATACTTATTTAATTATTATGTCCCATATACCTCCTTAATTATCATACTTTGAGAATAATATAGTTCTTTTCATTTTTATGATATATTATTGACTAGAAAAATGATGTCCTTCATTCTTCATGAAAACATTAAATGAAAGATATTATGGATATATTTACATAAAAAAGTGATATATATATATATTAAATTGAATTTATTTTGTAATTTTATTTTGTTTTTACATTTATTTTTTCAATCCCTCAAGTAAATGGATAAATTGTTCATGCATTTATACGACCTACCATCTCTAGGAACAATGTATTTAACATAATATCTATAATAATCATGAATTGATATATATATATATATAATTAATTAATATATATTATAGTTATACCATCCTTATCATTCATTGTAAGATGGAACCACAATCAATGTAATATTAATGAATATGAAAAATCAAAACATATAGGGAAAACAAAGTGGTTATTATCAGAAATTCTATTTTAAAAAGAAATTATACGATATATTTGAATATGAATGAAAAATGTCGACATTTAAGGTAATGGAATTCCATTATATATTTTTTAATGGGAGAAAATTTTAAATTCACTATGAGTTTCTTTTATATGGCGTACATGTTTACCCATTGAAATGATATATAGTTGATATATTATTTTCATTATATATAAACATTCATTTTACATTATCCATTATTGGGGATAACTACCCAAAAGATTATGAAAGTGGTAAATAATATTTGTCTTGAATTTACCTCTTCGACACACATATCATGTTATACACCTATATTCTTATACGAGGTATAAAAAATGAACTTTTATATGTAATATCATAAATTTATTTATTTAAATGATATATTATGTTACATTTAATTTTACACTTTTATGGGTCTTTTGATTTGAGGATGACAATGTAATAAATGTTTTATTATAAAATCTCATCATTTATCAGGATTGTTTATGATTATTATTAAAATGAAAAAATATTATAATCCATCTATCAAAAAATTATTTTTTTCTCCCATATTTATTTAATTAAAATACTTTATTTAACATAATATTATTATCTTAATTTTGCAATGATTGAAAATGAATATGTTTAATGTAAGTAGACATTATTTCTATCATAGTCCAAAAAACCCATTTTTCAAACATATCCATATTTAAAAAAAATTATTCTAAAAAATATATCAAAAGGAATTATTAAAGACATTTATACCCACTTTTATCTTTTACAATGATTTATAGAAGAAATTTCCATATCGTTTTAAATGGAACACGGTTCATTTATTTTAACATAAAATTGAAAGAATATATTTTTTAATATGTATGGTATAAATTATAAGTTTCCCCTTCACGACCAAATAGATTTTCAAAATAAACTTGTATAAAAATGATGATATTTTAAAATAAATTGAATTTGAAATTTTTTTATATTTTAAAAAAAAATCCATGTGGAAAGCTTATTTTCTTCATGAAATGTTCATAGTGGTATTTAAAAATAAATTTTCATATAGCATGACATCCTTTGATGTTATATATCCATTATTTGGGATATTATCTATGTATACAATGTTTATTCATTCCCTATATGGTTTATGTTTTTGATGAATGATTTAAAAAAGATCATATCTCTTCCACATTCTATACATTGAAAACATGACTGTAAAACTTGCTTCCTATTCCACAATATATAACGTGATGAGATGATGAAATGATAATTAAAACTGTTTCATTTCCATATGTTATGCAATGGTGAAATATTTAAGAATCTAATTTATTATCATGTCTTCTAATATGATAAATTATTTATGATCTTAAGGAAGATGTATGTATGTTTCATATTATTGTATATGGGCCTATATCTACCTCAAATTCATTGGAGGAAGATTGAAATCTCATGAAAATATAAGGACATCAGTGTGGAGCGAATAATGTTCAGTAACAGACACAATCATATATGATAGTTTTGGGAATTATATTTTACTAATGTTATCGTATGGGGAGTGAACCCATTCTACAATGATAATATTAAAAAAATCCTTGACTAGATATATAAATCTGTTCTATTCATATGAATATTCCGTAAATCTATGGATTCTTTCAGTATGCCATTCTTAGGGTTTAGGTTAATTGATTAAATTTTCATTCACGTCATATAAACTCCCATGATTTATCCATTGACATAATTTTATGATCTCTGATATGTAAGGGGTCTTTTTCAAATTTTATTCTCATTTTTTCATACAATGACTCTCATGATATGTGTATATCTCCAATAAATATGATTATAAAGTATCAGATCTGACCCTTTCATATATTTCATTTTGTCGTTAAATAATGAATGATATTATTTATAATATTTTAATAATTTCTCATGTTATTTAGAACTTACTGGGATATGAAATAGAGCTCTTATGAATAAGTTGTTTAAATATAAATGATTTCAAATTAACTATACATAAATTAATATTCTGTGAATCATTAGGTTATGTATTGATTATTCATCTTCTATGATGTAATACATTTGAATGAGAATATTAGGTATTTGTAGTTGGTATCAGATCATGGTTTATCTATTATCTAGAAAATATGGAGGGAAAACATTAGTATAATTCTAAGGGATATTTATAAATATATTTATACGGTTTTATATAAGGATAAATCCATGGGTGAGTAAAAATGTTTGAAAATTTGGTAGAATTTATTTATATAATTGATCAAGTGGTTTCCATGATATTAAATATCAATAAAGATACTAGAGGTGGATGTGACTCTATCAATAATGTATCTATGGTTAATAAGTATGAATATGGTGCATTGTTCTAGACTCCAACATTACCTAGTGCATGAAAATTGTTCTTTAAATACACTTGGTTTGGTACAGTTGGGGGATCAAAATTGGAAATTCAAAAACTATTTTCAAACTATGATTAAATATTTAAATTACGACCATGATTGACCAAGGATAATAGTAAATTGAATTAGATTAAAATTATAGGTCTAATTATTTCTCTATCCGTAAAGTTATTTTTCATGAGTATGTTGTTTCCAAATTTTAATTTTTTTATCTCAAGATGATTCTTGGTTTTAGTTAGTGGTGGGAACCATGAATTTGATGGATTAATGTTATATATAACAGATAATGTGTTGATATGAAACCAAATTGGATGATGTATAAAGATAATGTTATTATGATTCTTCATAATCATTTATCAAGAAATATAATTAGAAATGTAACTATTATCAAATTACTTTAATCACTAACTAAGATAATGATTGAATTCATTGAGTGTTCGGATGGTGGAGACAATGGAGGAATGAAAATTTAGTTTTTAATGTGTCTAGAATTTGGTAAGAATAAGTCTATAAAATATTAAAAAGTAATAGTAATGTGTTTTATCTGTGGCTTAA
Organism: Viscum album; assembly: GCA_963277665.1. Taxonomy (NCBI): domain Eukaryota; kingdom Viridiplantae; phylum Streptophyta; class Magnoliopsida; order Santalales; family Viscaceae; genus Viscum; species Viscum album. The sequence continues at coordinate 927,537,244 of OY728140.1, read as the reverse complement.
AATGACACAAATTAATATATTTTAGATGAAAAATGAAATTTCCATGTAAGATAATGAATTTGAATAAAAGTTTCTATAAGGCATCAGTACTATGTGAAAGTTATCAATGTGGAAATAGTGGGAATTAAATTAATCATTTTCCTAGAGGGATGTTCATGTAGGGATCAACAAGGTGGTATGAGTAATGGAAACACTACTGATTATGATGTGACCATGAAATAAATATGAAAGTAAATGTTTATTAAGGAATTAGAAGAACAATAATAGTTAATGATTTAATAATTAATTGGAATTATTTAATGTTTTTCAAATTCATGAATTATGTTACATGAATAAATAAATATTTAAAGACATTTTTGAATATGTTTTTTATTATATATTTTCAAGAATATGTCTAATTTTACCAATTACATTGAAAAGTGATTCAATGGAAATGATATATTATATAGAAACCAATTTATTAATGAAATATGACCCCTAAACATGTTCTAATGTTGAGATAATGGTGTTTAATTTGGGTAAACAGTTGACGGATATAGATAATTTAAACTAGATTATATTATCCACCCAATAAATGATTAATGGTTTGTTGACTATTTAATATATGTTATGAATGATAGATTTTATGAAATTTTTTGGGTTTTTGGAATATATTCAATAATGTATGGTTGTATTTCGGGAATGAGGAAACAAGTTGTAACATCCCAAGTAAGTAATGAATAATAGATATTTCTATCTATGTCTATTAATGATTAAGATAGTGTTTTAGAGGTTTAAAATGAAAGTAAATCCAATCTTAAGCATGGAATACACTAATATTCTTAAAAGATTGTTTTACTGCCTTATGATGGAAAACCCTTTTTAAATCTATCTTTTGACAATTTTATAAACTATGTTTGTCAAAATAAACTTATTCTTTATGATTGGGACATCAAAATTTACTTTGTGTGAATTTTTGGTATTTTTCTAACAATGTTCATTATTTAATGAATAGTGAAAAATACTGCATTTTACATCAAAACTGCTTTTTAATCTAATTTATTTATATGATTAGATTATCTTCTTAATTGGTCTTAATGTGTAATATGAATACATTTTTACCATTTAATCCAATGGTGGTCATTGGAATCAATTTCACTTTGAAATTGGACTTAAACTAGTGTCAATCTTTTGACACTTATTGTTTCATAAAAACACGCTATTTGCTCTGACAGTGGGAATTAATTATTAAATTAATTAATGTGACTTATATGTTTTGAATTTTTTAAAATAGACTTCATTTTTGAATTCGTAATATCAAATATAGCTTAGGGTGAAATTTTGGTAATTTTCTGAAAAACTTCAATTTTTGATGAATAGTGAAACCACTAACTGGTACTTATAAAGACTGATTTTCTGTTTAAATGAAATTTTTTCATCATTGTGTTTTGAATTTAAAAAAATCCTACATACATGGTTGTCATTAATAAGTAAAATGTGGCTCAATGAGATTATAATAATTTTTTGGTGAATAGTAACTTATTAAGTTCTTAATCGCGATTAGTGGTAATTAGTGTAGTTTAAGGTAAAAATAATGATTTAATAAAATAAGATGAGCTTTAAACATGTCCTACCCTCATTGTTTGTGTCATGGCCGACCAGGACAAGCCATGGGTCAACTTGGGGACCCCATGGAGACACTTTGGTTGGGAAATGACATAAATAACTTTTTATTTAATGTAAAAGTTAAAATGACACAAACATAATATGTTTTACGAAAACAATTTTTAAATGGGGTTATAAAGATCAGAATTTTGATTATAAAAAGTCATTGGAAAGCTAAAACGATTTCCTACATCATAGTAATTTTTTTTATAATTTTTAGACATTAAATAAAGTAAATTATTTATGACATAATAATGATGCAGCGATGACATCATTATTTGGCGATTTAAATAAAATGGAAAGATAATGTAAACTCTATGAACTAAATATGTCCAAAACCAATTGGATGAGTTTATTTAGAACCCTTATCACCTTAGCCACGAATTATATCAATGTGGGACCTTTTAATACCGAAAAACATTTTCAAATAAAGTAATATTTCATTACTTTCCAAAAGTGTCCCTCCTCTCCTCTTGTAAAAGGCCCCCACCTCTACCTCATTTCACACACTCCTCAAGCCTTTGGCTCAGCCAAACCCTGGCCATTTACTATCTCCACATCCATCTCCTCATCCTAGAGGATTCCCTTTGGGCATAATCCTTTAAAAGGAAGCCTTTAGGCTCAAATCAAAAGGAGTTACACTTTTAAAGGTAATTCATTCTCTCATGTTCATTTGTTTTATTTTGCTTCTCCAACCCCCTAAAATCATTTTATTTACATCTTTTGTAACAAAAACAGTATCTTCAATATACTAGGATGTTGTTATAAGATTTATTTGATCTACAATCACACACAACTACATCAAATGGTTAAATAACATACGGTTTTCGTGGATGGTGAAATTCTGCCTCCCGAAATGATGATTGGTCAATACTCATTTAACAGCTTCAAAGGTGGCCATTATGATGTCAATATTTTTATATATCATATATAATATGTTTATGTTTTCCTTAAGCTTCTGTTTTTTTCATTTTGGGCATACCTTTATGGTTTCCATTATGGGTAAACACGATATCTTCATTTTAGGAAGTGCGGACTACCGCCCCCTGAAAGTGATGTGATTCGTTAATACCATATGTGAGATGTGTAAAGGATAAATTTAATGATATTATATATTTTATTATAATGGAATTATAATATACTATTATATCATTATGATTCCATTCCAGAAAATACGAAATAGAAATGGAAGTAGCGTTCATGCGTACGTACGACTTACCATCTCCATGAACGGTGCATTTCATTTCTTACCTCTAAATGTGATGTAATATTGTAAATACGTGTATATGATGAATATATATGAAATATATGTTATCCAAATCATTAATATAATTCTGGATATAATGAAACTTTGACCAAATTAACAACATGTAAGTGTAAGAAGTCTATTTTTGACTTAAGAACCAAATACCGAAAAAATGAACATTAGTAACTTAAATGATTACATGATGTTCATAACAAGGTATAAAAGGAATAATGAACTTGAAAAAGGTTCAAAATCAAGTAGAGATTAACTCAAGTTTATTATTCAGGAGATTAAATAACGGTCGGGTCAAGTCGGATACGAGGTATGGGACTTCGTCTCAATATCCTTTCATTGAGGCATATTTTATTTTATACACAACTTTCTTTTATACTGTGTATAAACCCCTTTGACTTTTACGTTTATTCAAAAGGAATATTTTTTATATGAAGAGTTTACTAAACGACAAAATGGAATGTTTTTGTCGTACGTATGCGGCGACAACGACTTCTCCGCCGTCGTGACCGTTATTTGAGTTTCGGCTTCCTCTACAAGCCATACCTTCTTTTTAAAAGAAAAACAAATACCATTTTTTACTTTTATTTTATTTTGGTATTGAAAATGGTTTTCACAATGTTTTTATTATATCAATGTGTTTTATTGATATCTTGTGATTGAAATGTGGAAATGTTATGTTTCCTTTATGCATGTTTTATGTGATACGTTTATGTTATGGTTCTTGGGAATTATTATGAAGACGGGTGGTTCCATGATAATCTATGGGCAGGTGAGCCCGATATAGCTCTCCAATGCATTGGGTAACGCGAAGGAGTGGAACTTTAAGGTTTCTCCGAAGAGATTTTAGGGAATATACTATGATTGGTATTCCAAACGTAACCAAGAGGGTTACTCCCTACGTAAGAATGTTATGAATGCCTCAAGTTACCTTTATGTCTTATGATTTCTATTATTTATTCATGATTTTATGAGGTATGTTAAAGTGACTATGTTTTATGGGTAAAGTATGATTTCATTCTTATGTATATATGAACTCATGTTTCCTTTCCATGTTTTTATAACCCATACTGAGCTTTTTATGCTCATCCCATGTTTTTTTGAAATGTTTTTCACAGGTCAAGGGAAAGGTACATTATATGATGATAGTGTCAAGGAAGTGTCAAGAAATAATCCATGTTTTATTTTAAATGTGTTACCATTGATGGGAATGAAGAATACTATCTTTATGTAACCACTTTGTTTATATGTGGAATGTAATGCAAGTTTTATGATCTAATTCTCTAAAACTCTAAACCCGAAAAGATCCTCAATGTGTAATCTTGTAATAACTCAAGATTAAGTAAGGTTTAAGGCTGGGGCCTTATAGTTGGTATCAGAGGTCGGTTTAGATAACTTTAGGAGTTAAAATTCTATTAAATTATTATCAATTTTTTTTTGAAATGATACAACATTTGAAGATTACCATGTTGATTCATCTAAGACATTTTTGTTCAGAATAGTTTTCTACAGAGGAAACAGGGAAGCAGTGCTAGGAAGGCATACCGAAGGAAATAACCTTCCGAATCAGCATCCAGAAATGGTCAGAATTGGAACTGAACTGTTTGTTGTAGTAATGGCGTAGTTGACTCAAGCAATAAATGGTGGTGGTATCCATGCACGAGATCATCCAGATTAACCGCAGAGGAACATGTCAGTGGTGGAACATTTCATGAGGCAACATCCACCATCATTCAGAGGATCATCTGACCCTGTGCTAGCTGAAGGGTGGATTAAAGCACTGGAGAAGATTTTTGATGTCATGGGGTGTTCAAACAATCAAAAGGTTAGTCTTGCTATTTACCGTTTGGAGGGTGAAGCAGATCAGTGGTGGTCTATGGTTAACAAAATCAGGGATGCCGATGAGATTGATGCTCTTGACTGGGATGAATTCAAAGGTATGTTTCTTGAGAAGTATTTTCCTAAGGCTGTTCGACTTAGGATGGAAAAGCAATTCTTGGAATTTAGGCAAGAAGAAGACTCAGTGGCTGCCTATGAAGAAAGGTTCACTCGATTGGCAAGGTGTGCTCCAAATTTTATCCGAGACCTTGATAGTAAAATGAATCGTTTTTACTCAGGATTAAAGCCAAAATATCGAATGGGATTAGCTTCTCGTGAGTTTAAAAGTTATGAAAAGCTTGTTCGATGTGCTGAGAAGGTGGAAATGGAGTTTGCCAATGAACAAGTTTTCTATAACAACCAGTAGAATAATAGACCGAGGTGGCAGGAGAAAGGTAAGAATTATTCAAAAAAGTCTGATGGTAAGAGAACTAAGTTTCCAGTTGTGATAAATGTGGCAAAAGGCATGTTGGGGAATGTCTTCTGAATTCTGGAAAGTGCTACCGATGTGGTAAGATGGGACATAAGGCTCGTGATTGCACTGAAAAGGATCAAGGTGAAGGTAAGAACAAATTTTATTTACAGTTAGTGAAATGTTTTAAGTGCAATGAGATGGGTCACTATGCAAATGAGTGTCCGACAAAGAGCTTGAGTGATGGGAAGCTGTTAGACTACAAGCAGAAAGGGGTGGTGAAATCCATTGCAACTACTTCAGCAGATGTCGGGCCATAAAATGAAGATGTATCAGCTCCAGGGAGCTCAGTTTTTTTCAAAGATTGACCTGAGATCGGGGTACCATCAGCTGAAGGTAAAGGAGGCAGATATTCCGAAGACCGCGTTCTGTACGAGATATGGCCATTATGAATTTGTAGTAATGCCTTTTGGGCTAACCAATGCACCTGCTGTATTCATGGACTTAATGAGTAGAATTTTCCATGAGTTCTTGGATAAGTTTGTGGTGGTTTTCATTGATGATATTTTGGTGTTTTCTAAAAGTAAAGAGGAGCATGAAAGACATTTAAGGGTTATCTTTCAAACCTTAAAAGAAAAGAAACTGTATGGGAAATTCAGAAAGTGTGGGTTTTGGTTGCAACAAATTTCTTTCCTTGGTCACATTGTTTCTAAAGATGGAATAACTGTTGATCCTGCAAAAACAAAAGTTGTGGAAGAATGGCCAAGAACCACAAATGTAACCGAGATTCATAGCTTCCTTGGTTTGGCGGGCTATTACCGAAGGATTGTTATAAAACATTCACGGTTATCTATTCCAATGACTATGCTAACTCGGAAGGGTGTTAAGTTTATCTGGACAAAAGAATGTGATGATTGTTTTCAGGAATTGGAAAGAAGATTGGTGAATGCTCCAGTTTTGGCACTACCTTCCAGGAATGGTGAGTTTGTTATATATAGTGATGCTTCATTGAAAGGACTTGGTTGCATCCTAATGCATAATGATCAAGTAATTGCTTATTCTTAATGACAGTTGAAAACTCATGAGGTAAATTACCCTACACATGATTTGGAATTAGCTGATGTTGTTTTTGCATTAAAAATTTGGAGGCATCATTTGTATGGAGTAAAGTGTGAAATATATACTGATCAAAAAAGTTTAAAGTATATATTCACTCAGAAAGAGTTAAACATGAGACAGAGGAGATGGCTAGAATTAATCAAGTATTATGATTGTACAATCCATTACCATCCGGGAAAAGCAAATAAAGTGGCTGATGCTTTGAGTCGAAAAAGTAATGCTTCATTAACAATGTTGTGTTTGGAACGTGATCCTTTGGTTAAGGATTTGATGAACTTTGGCATAGAAGTTGTTGGTGCAGGAAGTCCTTCTGTTTTGTTTCAGGTATCAGTGAGATCATCTCTATTATATAGAATCAAGCAAGCACAGAAGCAAGACAGTGAGTTGTAGAAAAAGGTAGAGTTGGTTCAGAAATGTAAGTTGCATGAATTCAACATTGATAATGATTGTGTTTTGAGATTTGGGAAGAGATTGTGTGTGCCTTGTGATTCACAGTTGAAGAGAGAGTTGTTATGTGAAGCTCATAGTTCTCCGTTTTCAGTTCATCCGGGCAGACTAAGATGTATAGAGATCTGCGGGAGTATTACTGGTGGGACGGAATGAAAAGAGACATTGCTGATTTTACTATGAAGTGTTTGACATGTCAACAGGTTAAAGCAGAGCGGCATTTACCAAAAGGGATGCTTCAGCCTTTACCAGTGCCAGAGTGGAAATGGGAGAATATATCCATGGACTTTGTTGTTGGATTACCGAAGACATCTCGAGGTAATAATGCAATCTGGGTTATTGTTGATCGCTTGACCAAATCTGCTCATTTCCTTGCTATACAAGATACTTTCTCTCTTGATCAACTTTCCTATTTGTATCTTAAAGAGATAGTCAGGTTACATGGAGTTCCTCTCTCCATTGTATCGGATCTTGATCCCAGGTTTACTTCTAACTTTTGGAAAGGCCTTCAGAAGTCATTGGGTACTGAATTAAATTTTAGTACAGCTTTTCATCCTCAATCAGATGGGAATTCAGAACGAACAACTCAGACATTGGAGGATATGCTACGAGCTTGTTCTATGGAATATCAGGGAAGTTGGGACCAACATCTTTTTGTGGTTGAATTTTCATATAATAACAGTTTTCATTCCATTATACACATGGCACCATTTCAGGCATTATATGGGAAGCAGTGTAGAACTCCAGCTTTCTGGGATGAAGTGGGTGAAAGGAATTTGATGGGACTAGAATTGGTAGAAGAGATGGCAGAAAAAGTTCAGCTGATTCAGAAACACATGAGAACAGCTCAGAGCAGGCAGAAGAGTTATGCGGATAACCGGAGGAAGGATCTATCTTTCGAGGTAGGTGATCATGTTTTTCTCAAGGTTTCTCCTTGGAAAAGTGTGATGAGATTTGGTAAGAAAGGAAAGCTGAGTCCAAGGTTCATTGGACCATATGAAATTCTGGAGAGAGTTGGATCAGTTGCTTACCGAGTGGCTTTACCTCCGAGTTTATCTCAGGTACACAATTTTTTTCACGTTTCGATGTTGAGAAAGAATATGCCAGATCCATCTCATGTTTTGAGCCCAGAGGTAGTTCAGCTGGAAGAGAAACTATCTTATGAGGAACAACCGGTCCAGATTCTTGACCACAGGGAGCAAGTGTTACGGAATAAGGTGATTCACCAGGTAAAGGTTTTGTGGAAAAACCACATGATTGAAGAGGCAACATTGGAATCTGAAAATGCAATGAGGGATAAGTACCCCCATTTATTCGATAAGTAAATAAATTGCGGGTACGCAAATTTCTAAAGGGGGGAAGGATGTAACATCCCATGTAAGTAATGAATAATAGATATTTTTATCTATGTCTATTAATGATTAAGATAGTGTTTTAGAGGCTTAAAATGAAAATAAATCCAATCTTAAGCATGGAATACACTAATATTCTTAAAAGATTGTTTTACTGCCTTATGATGGAAAACCATTTTTAAATCAATATTTTGACAATTTTATAATATATTTTTGTAAAAATAAACTTATTCTTTATGATTGGGACATCAAAATTTACTTTGTCTGAATTTTTGGTATTTTTCTGACAATGTTCATTTTTTAATGAATAGTGAAAAATACTGCATTTTACATCAAAACTGCTTTTTAATCTAATTTATTTATATGATTAGATTATCTTTTGAATTGGTCTTAATGTGTAATATGAATATATTTTTACCATTTAATCCAATGGTGGTCATTGGAATCAATTTCACTTTGAAATTGGACTTAAACTAGTGTCAATCTTTTGATACTTACTGTTTCATAAAAACACGCTATTTGCTCTGATAGCGGGAATTAATTATTAAATTAATTAATGTGACTTATATGTTTTGAATTTTGTATAATAGACTTCATTTTTTAATTCAGAATATCAAATATAGCTTAGGGTGAAGTTTTGGTAATTTTCTGAATAACTTCAATTTTTGATGAATAGTGAAACCACTAAGTGGTACTTATAAAGACTGATTTTCCGTTTAAATGAAATTTTGCCATCATTGTGTTTTGAATTTCAAAAATCCGACATACATGGTTGTCATTAAGAAGTAAAATGTGGTTCAATGAGATTATAATAATTTTTTTGGTGAATAGTAACTTATTAAGTTCTTAATCGCGATTAGTGGTAATTAGTGTAGTTTATGGTAAAAATAATGCTTTAATAAAATAAGATGAGCTTGACACATGTCCTACCCTCTTTGGTTGTGTCATGGCCGACCAAGACAAGCCATGGGTCAACATGGAGACCCCATGGAGACACTTTGGTTGGGAAATGACATAAATAACTTTTTATTTAATGTAAAAGTAAAAATGACACAAACATAATATGTTTTACGAAAACAATTTTTACATGGGGTTATAAAGATCATAATTTTGATTATAAATAGTCATTGGAAAGCTAAAACGATATCCTACATCATAGTATTTTTTTATAATTTTTAGACATTAAATAAATTAAATTATTTATGACATAATAATGATGCAGCGATGACATCATTATTTGACGATTTAAATAAAATGAAAAGATAATGTAAAATATATGAACTACACATGTCCAAAACCAATTGGATGAGTGGATTTAGAACCCTTATCACCTTATCCACGAATTATATTAATATGGGACCTTTTAAAACCTAAACACATTTTGAAATAAAGTAATATTTCTTTACTTTCCAAAAGTTTCCCTCCTCTCCTCTTATAAAAGGCCCCCACCTCTACCTCATTTCACACACTACTCAAGCCTTTGGCTCGGCCAACCCCTGCCCATTTACTCTCTAAACATCCCTCTCCTCATCCTAGAGGATTCCCGTTGGCCAGAATCCTTTCAAAGGAAGCCTTTAGGCTCAAATCAAAAGGAGTTACACTTTTAAAGGTAATTCATTCTCTCATGTTCATTTGTTTTATTTTGCTTCTCCAACCCCATAAACTCTTTTTATTTACTTATTTTGTAAAAACACCAGTATATTCAATATACTATGATGTTGTTATAAGATTTATTTGAGCTACACTCTCACAAAACTACATCAAATGGTTAAAGAACATACGGTTTCCGTGGATGGAGAAATTCTGCCTCCCGAAACGATGATTGTTCAAAACTCATTTAACACCTTCAAAGGTGGCCATTATGATGTCACTATTTTTATATATGATATATAATATGTTTATGTTTTCCTTAAGATTCTGTTTTTTTTCATTTTGGGCATACCTTTATGGTTTCCATTATGGGTAAACACGATATCTTCATTTTTGGAAGTGCGGACTACCGCCCCCTGAAAGTGATTTGATTCTTTAATACCATATGTGGGATGTGTAAAGGATAAATTTAATGATATTATATATGTTATTATACTTTAATTCTAATATACTCTTATATCATTATGATTCCATTCCAGAAAATATGAAATAGAAATGGAAGTAGCGTTCATGCGTACGTACGGCTTACCGTCTCCATGAACGGTGCATTTCATTTCTTACCTCTAAATGTGATGTAATATTATAAATACAAGTATATGATGAATATATATGATATATATTTTATCCAAATCATTAATTTTGTTCTGGATATAATAAACCATGGACCAAATTAACAACATGTAAGTGTAAGAAGTCTATTTTTGACTTAAGAACCAAATACCGACAAAATGAACATTATTAACTTAAATGATTACATGATGTTCATAACATGGTATAAAAGGAATAATGAACTTGAAAAAGGTTCATAAGCAAGTAGTGATTAACTCAAGTTTATTATTCAGGAGATTAAAGAACGGTCGGGTCAAGTCGGATACGAGGTATGGGACTTCGTCTCAATCTCCTTTCATTGAGGCATATTTTATTTTATACACAACTTTCTTTTATACGATGTATAAACCCCTTTGAATTTTACGTTTATTCAAAAGGAATCTTTTTTATACGAAGCTTTTACTGAACGACAAAAGGGAATGTTTTTGTCGTACGTATGCGGTGACAACGACTTCTCCGCCGTCGTGACCGTTATTTGAGTTTCAGCTTCCTCTACAAGCCATACCTTCTTTTTAAAAGAAAAATAAATACCATTTTTTACTTTTATTTTATTTTGGTATTGAAAATGGTTTTCACAATGTTTTTATTATATCAATGTGTTTTATTGATATCTTGTGATTGATATGTGGAAATTTTATGTTTCCTTTATGCATGTTTTATGTGATACGTTTATGTTGTGGTTCTTGGGCATTATTATGAAGACGGGTGGTTCCGTGATAAACTAACGGCGGGTGAGCCCGATATAGCTCTCCAATGCATTGGGTAATGCGAAGGAGTGAAACGTTAAGGTTTCTCCGAAGAGATTTTAGGGAATATACTGTGATGGGTATTCCAAACGTAACCAAGAGGGTTACTCCCTACGTAATAATGTTATGAATGCCTCAAGTTACCTTTATGTCTAATGATTTCTATGATTTATTCATGATTTTATGAGGTATGTTAAAGTTCCTATGTTTTATGGGTAAAGTATTATTTCATTCTTATGTATATATGAACTCATGTTTCCTTTCCATGTTTTTATAACCCATACTGAGCTTTTTATGCTCATCCCAAGTTTTTTTGAAATGTTTTTCACAGGTCAAGGGAAAGGTACATGATATGATGATAGTGTCAAGGAAGTGTCAAGAAATAATCCATGTTTTATTTTAAATGTGTTACCATTGATGGGAATGAAGAATAATATCTTTATGTAACCACTTTGTTTATATGTGGAATGTAATGCATGTTTTATGATCTAATTCTCTAAAACTCTAAACCCAAAAAGATCCTCAATGTGTAATCTTGTAATAACTCAAGATTGAGAAAGGTTTAAGGCTGGGGACTTATACAAGTATTTTTTTCATTGAGGTTTCATGGAAATTATAGATATTACAATGATTTAAGAGAATATATGATCAATGAATTCACATATTTAGTATATGTACATTACATAATACTTATTTATATATTGGTATTTATGTTATATTGACTTTTATAAATTTAATGATCATTTTTATAAATTTATGGATATCAATTTTGGGTAGACATGTAGTCTCATTAAGGTTAAACATTTATTAAATATATTAAGTTGAATGTTTTATGTTAAATAATTACATGTGCTAAAAATTATATTTTTTATAATAAAAATATAAATATATAATTACTTATAATTATTTTATATATAACATGATCCACTTGTGAATCAGTCAGGAAAAATAATCTTCACTTCCTAAAGCCAGAGATGTTGTGGAAATTGATCGAAACAGACCAAATGATGAAATTTTGATTATGAAATTGAATTAAATAAATAAAGTATTTTTTATCCTGAAAACTTCCAAAATTTTAGAAAAGTATATTGAAACAAATTTTTACATATTAGAATAATTTATAGTGATATAAATGAAATATTTCACAATTATTTGATTAATGTTTTCGTTTTTACTGATTTCCACAAATTCATTCATATTATTTTGATAAATGATCTATATAACTTTATTATTATTTAGACAATATTCATTTTTCAACATGAAAATCATCATTTCCCACTGATGTTTCCATATTTCAAAACCTAGTATCTGTTATTCCATATGACCTCCCAACATCCCTCTATATCTCATTTATTTTAAGAGGTATATTTACTAACCCTTTTTATGAATATGGATTTCAACATAGAGTATTTCAAATATCAAACACCTATTTACCATGAAAAAGATAAAATTGTGATAAAAAATTTATATCAGGGGGCATAATACAACACTCTGAGATTTTGTGAAATATATATTTTTCAAATAAATATAGTCTTTTTGATATTTATTATTACATCAAAAAAATCCATCAGAATAAATACAGTATCTAGAATTACACCCAACACTATGTCTATCTTATATTAAAAGAAACACTGAGTTTAAATAAAATGTGGCAAATTATCAAAATTTTATTATTTACTATTTTAGTTACCACCTATCCATTAGAATATTAATTATAAATAGAATTTAATAAATATTCAAATATTTTTTACACATTTATTTGTAATTAATTTTTTTAGTAAACACAAAATTATAAATTAATATTAAAATAATTTGAAAAAAAATTAAATATTTTTCCAAAAACCATTTTTATGTTCAAAAATACATTTTAGCTATATAATAAAAAAAATTTAATGATTTTAATGAATCATATATATTATAAATTCAATAAAACTGCCATCATTAATATTTTTATTTTTCAAGAAATAAATATAGTAATAAAACCACATTTAATCTTAAAAAAACACTTTTATATAATTCAGTTTTCTATCATTCTGAATAATTATTTTAAAATTATTTTTTAAAAAATTTAAAAAAAATATTTTGTAAAATTATTTAATTCACAATTCAAAAATATTATTCAAGTGATTTATTATAAATTTAAGGAAATTGTAATTATCTCAATGAATAATGATAAATACAAGTTTTTATTAAGATGTGTCATTTATTTTATAGTGATTAAAACAACCAATTATATTAATATGGTTCAACAAGTAAAATTAGTTCAATTATATATATTTTAATACAATTTATATCATGTTAATCAATTAAATATTAAATTTCATAATAATGCCTATTTAATCTTTTGAAGCAATTTTTTTGGAAGACCATTTCTATGTCGTGTCTATGGAATTAATTTTAAATTCAAAATTTTCACTTATATGAGTTAAATTTTTCAATTCAGATTACATATTTTGAATATGAAAATTTTATTTCATCTAATTAGAATAAAATACTATAAATCATAATTAATATAAGTATCATTAAAAATTATTTATAATGGTAATGGTTAATACATGTTTAACATGCAGTGGAACAAAATAGATAAGGGTTAAATGACCTATAAACTTATAAAAAACCCATCATATGGATATATATTGACCTTATAACCTCTATGGTTCTATAATGTCTCATTTTAGAGCATTTGGTCATGTGAAAAATGTGGAAACACCATTTTTATTTCCAAAAATATATGCATTCCACTTGCCTCACCTATGAAAATCCAATACATATCCTCTTCAATTCATACATAAAAACCCATTGATTTGGTAATTACATTTCCAAATTACTTCAATAATTCCACAATATAATCCTATACTCCTTATTTTTCACATAAATCCTACATTTGAATCCTTTTTGATCAACCCAAAAGATGTTTTCCGAAGAAGTGGTAAGGTCTGTAACTGAGTCTTTCATTTTATTTCATCCTACACCTTCTTAAATTATTTTTAAACATAACTCATGTAATAAAATAAGTATAATAAATACACTTTGATGTCATTTTTAAAATTTTTTTACTTATATCCAACTAATCTTCAATCAAAAGGTGTAAAAATCCTTTATTCATATATTCAGGGGACCACCACCTCACAAACCGATATTATTCATCTTCCATCATCTCCTCTCATGAATTAATATATTGATGTATTTATTGTTTATATTTTATATTAAATCTATTATTATAAAATTTTAATGATAATATGACATCCACTTTCTTCTATACCAACTTTTTGGAAATGAATATTGTGTATCATTTGTACGGCGGACTATAGCCATGTGAACCGATATGATATGGTTTTCATTTATATTTTACTTATATAATAATAAAGATATTTTAATTAATTATATATGATATTGGTAACATAATTATACTTTTTTAATTATGATATCACAAATACCTCGTTACATTTCAATCCTTGGGAATTAGATAATATTGCTTGTGTGTACAGCAGACTACTACCTCACAAAGCTATGCAAGTCCTTATTTATGTAGGGTTTATATCGAATGTAATAAGGGTATGTAAAAATATATATATATATATATATGGGATAAAAATTATTCTTTAATGGTAAAATATTATCTAACCTTTATTCATTAAATCTGTCAATAAAATGTTAATAGGGTTTATGCAAACGTACCTCATAGTATCACATTGAATGATGCCTTGAATTTTCTATATCTTTCTTTTATGGATCACTATAATTACATTCATAGTAAACATATATGATATTTATATTGTGGATAAAATTTTTAATATTATTAAACTATAATATATGGTAGTGGATTGAAGATAAAAAATTAAACCAGACACGAAATACAAATTAGTTATTATTTGAAAAATGATTTTAATAAAAAAAGTATGACAAATGGGTAATAAAAGATCATAATAAAATAATAAATTTTATAATTTATATAATTATGAAAATTCATGAGATTTATAATAACCTAATATTTATTATATATGGTGTTCGACCATGTATTAATGTATAAAATAGTGTACAATGGATGGTGACAATGGGAAAATATCTTTTCAAATTGTCAATGGTGTAACATTTTTTACCTATTTTGAATCTGATCTCACGGATTCCTTTGATCCAGGGTAGGATAGATCATTCAATAAAAAATTAACTGGTATGTTCCCAACAAATATAACTATTTTATTTGATACATAGACTTCTAATATAAAGAAAAAAGTTGGAGATAACAGTATCTCATTTATGGAAGAGTTTTGAAAATAAGATCTATGCAAGGATGAACATGATTCAAAAAAAAATCATGAAATTGGATTATGGATTGAGTTCAATTATGGATGATTCAAGGTATCTCTATAAAATGTTATATTTATGTAAATTTTCAATTCTTGTTAGAATATTCTATTTTAACGATGATATTCCATGGTCAATAAATGATCTAAAGATGAGAGTTCTACACTACTGGATTACTAATAAAAGGAGATCAATACCATTTGGGAGGGGACAATTTCATCTCATTTGTAACAGGATATATGAATTTTAAAATCCCATGAATATTAGAATCATTAACTCAAATCCATAACTATTTTAAATCTCGAATTGGAGCATGAAATTCAAAGCCTTTAATAAGAAGCATTCTACAGATCATATATATGAATGTTTTTACAAGCTCCCTTAGGTGTTATGGAATCTGAAAATACTCAATGATTTCTATTCAGGATTTTCTTCACTCATTTAAAAATTAATCCCCACACAATGAATGGGTACATAGGTAATTATGTGGTAATACATAATGATATAGATCTAAATTTAAATACACTTGATATGATCAATTTGTTTGTTAATGAAATGTGAATTAATGTATTGACTGAAACTAAATTTGTGCCACATTTTATCAATGTCTATAAAATCATTAGAGACAAATTTTCAAATTTCAAAGTGGTAAAATGGAAATGATGCCTAAACTGGTTCAAAGTGAATGAGAATATAAGGAAATTAATAAGAAATGTGTGGAAACTATTCTGGAAATGAGTTACCATGTGAGATGGATTGAACAATGATAATAAAGGATGGTCCAATGAAGATACCCTAGGAGATCCTTGGGAAACATGGTGAAACATGAATAGAAATATAAGATTAATCATAATGTTAATTAATATTTTTTATGCACACAATGTCAAAAGGGTTGTGAGTTCATCCTGAAATGAAAAAACTATGCTTATGAAGATTATTATATCCACGGACATATGTAATATGGTGACTCACATAAATGATGAGGAGATTCAAAATGCTAATAAAAATCTCAAAAATGATACATTGTAAAACATTAATAGTATTAATGACACATGAACCTCTAATTTTATTTTAAGTATGGAGTCAACTACAAAATCAGTGTGTTATGACCATATGGATGATAAAACCACAATTATGGAGGCCATAAAATCTAATGTCATTCATGATAGATATGTTACTCATATTATGTTTTATGTGCATATAAATCAACTAGATAACATCAAATGAAGTAAGTATCTCAAAGGTAATATCTCTACTAACAAAAGTTTAAGAAGTACTAGGAAAGAAGAAAGGATGCAAATATTTTATAGGAAAACATGAGGATATTTACCCCACAACATAATTCAAAAAGAAATCCATTTCTATAATTATTAGGGTCTAGAAATCCTAGAGACTTTTATATCCTTAAGGATATTTTTTCAAATTCATAAACATTATTATTTAGGATTTTATAAACCAAAATGAAAGTTCATTCCTAGGGTTTCTTATTTTGAATATAGGGGGTATAACATAATGGTTTTGAAGAAATATTCTAATGATATCAAAAGTATATGGGTATTGGAATAATAAAAGCATGATCAAAAATTGATTCTCAATACCCATGAGAATATGGTTTCTTGTACTTATAAACATGTTGGTTGGATACATTTTTGTTCTTTTATATTTTAATTACCAATCTCCCAGAATATGTGGTCTCTATGGCTAAAATTCTATTCCTGATATAATTTTATTAAATCTACATGTTTCTTAATTTCATACTTCTAATCTATTCTTAGCCCAGATGAAAAACTAGGAAATAATCATAATTTTATTTCATCATGGAATTTTAGATCTCTTATTGTGGATATCAATACATTGGAGGTGAATTTAGTTAGATCAAAGTATTCCTAGAAGAGAAAAGTCCTCAATATAACAATGGTTAGTGAAATATATTGGAATTTTGTCAATGAAACCTCCATATCATTTTGGAAAAAATTTCATGTGGTAATCTCATATAATTTTATTCTTACCACCACCCCATTCTTAAGAAATTATTTGACAGTGATTTGAATCAGCCTTGACCAATTATATTTATTAATGTCTGTGTATTTCATACTAAATGTAAATATTTCATTCATGGTTTCTTGGACTTGGTGAAATTCAGGGGAAATGTCATGTACTGCACAATCAAGCTATAAATTCTCAAAATAAATATGTAGGAATAGAGAATGTCATGGATTGGGGATTCAGAGTTTCATATTTCATCCCTTGAATCAATTGATGCATTCAATATCGGAGGGATTCACTTACAAAGATTGTATTGGAAATTTTTCTAGTGAGTTTGAGGCCTCTATGTAGGTTTAAAATTTATTAAATCGAAGTTTAATCATGAAAAAATAGATTTATAAAGCATAGTGTCTAACAGATGGTGATATGAACACAATTGTATTCAAATTCCTTTAATGAGTCAGGAGATAAAAAGGGAACTACTCTCTTCTAAAAAGTGGTGATCACATTATATTATACATGTAGGCCTTTAATGATCATGTGGTCACTTTTTGACATCACTATTCAATTATCCTTCTATAAAATATTACATCAAGGAAGGTATATATCCTAGTATATTCAATGATATTGAAAATAACGTGATCACTTCTATTACTTTAGACTCATTTATCAAAGAAGATATTCTTTGGATGAAGATTGAGAGTTCTACAAGACTATATTGTTTCATAGGCATATTCTATAAAACTATTTAGGATACCATATAGTAGGATGTTTGTGAATTGGTTACCCATTTATTCATAGGCAACCCTCTAACAAATGGTATGAACACCCTATTCCATGATCTTATTTCTAAAATAGAGAATGATATCGAGATTGGTGATTTCAATTACATTTCTATTTTCAACTCCATTTATCATCTAGTACGAAAATGTAATGCCAAAATACCTGTCAGTATTTCTATCAAAATAAACTCTCAGAATCCATTTGGTTTCATCAAAGGAAGGTTAATACAAGCCTATATTATCGCTTCCTTCAATTGTGGGAACCTTCTCAAAAACCCTTACAAAGATGGGATCATTTCTCAAAATCACAGTGTTAGGAATTATTTTGACAATATGGATTGGGTTTTCAGATGAAAGTTTCTCTCTAGTTTGGTATTTGATAACAATTTTCTAAATTGGTTTATATTTTTATTAGGCTCGCCACATATATATATATTCTTATTCATGTACATCCTAATGGGTATTTCACTACCTCGAGGGTTTAGTAAAGGAGTCCTACATTCTTCAATGATATTTTCCATTAAAGAGGATTATCTTTGACATTTCATCATTATATAGTTTGGAAGGGGAGCTGAAAACCCATTTTTAATGCTAGAGGCATGTATACCCCCTCTCGTTTTCTATATACTGATGAAATTATCCTTGTTACTAAAGGGGAAAAGAAAATTCAGAAAATAAAGAAAATATCATTAGAATTATGAGAGTGTTTTAGGTTATAATATCTGTTAGAATGAATCATTCCGTTATTTTGGTTCTCATATTTCAGTAGTAAGAAAATCAAGCATCACAAGTGAACAATGAATCATAAAAGGGACTTTATTTTTCATTTATATTTGTGTACCATTATTAATTATTGATTTATGATTGTAATTTTATTGTAATTAAATAGATTAAGACTTTTTTTAATAATTATTTTTAGTGGTTTCATTAAAGAAAAAATCATTACTATGTTTTGGAAATATTAACATAAGACCCATAACCTCAGAGGTCTTGGAATCAATAATCTGATAAAATTTAATCAATTTAATCAAGAATTGATTACTTTATGTCTAGTAAGAAAAATTATGGGCTCCTTATATTTTATTGAGTGATATTTCTAAATAGGATAAAAATTGGAATAATTAATTATGTGAGATCATGGGTCTAGCCAGCCTTCAAAATATTTTTCGAGAATTCTTATGGATGCTTAGTGGTAGTTTAATAAGGAATCCTATAGGAAATTTAGGATTCATTATGGGATAGGTACACCTCATTTTGAAATATTACCTCCTACTATAAATATGATTGAATGAAACGATGATATTTATGGAAAGATGAACAACCTAGATATCCCCTAGAGGGTATTGGAAATGTGTTGACAAACTATAACTCCATCACTCAAAATTACATTATGATCTAAGAACTAGTTAATAATTCTATTCGGACATCCAAATTTTACTATAAATATGGAATCCATGTACAATTGAGATTCTTGATTAATAGCATGAATAAAAAGTGGATATATCCCTGTAGATACAAGATATGCTTGAGAATTTCTCAGTAATAAATCCTTGTTGATTCTTTTCTACAGTTAGTTTGTATTTCTCTATACCCTAAATGAAATCTCTATAATTAGAATAAGAATTTCATTAAATTCTAGTTTCATTTCAACAACACATCCTCAGACCACTGGATGGTAGTGTTTTACATCTTCACAATCCCCTTTCCAATTGATGACACTTCTCTGTATTTACTCAACATTTGATATCACCTAAACATTTCATATCAAATTATGAACATACTTATTATTGTAAGCATGGAACTGAAAAAATCATCTTTAGTAGTTAAAATAGGTTGTCACATGACCAAGAAAAATTAAATCTCAAATAAATCATCTATAAAATTGTTTTTTCAGTAAAAGACATATACAAAAATCAAATAGGGTACAACAATAACCCCATACATAATTTATCTATCTTAAAAATATTATAAATTTCATGTCATTTTAACCTTCATATATATACTATTTGAGTATTTTCGAGTTCACCACCCAATGAATGGATTAAATGAAACCATGATGGTTCTTGAAGAGTGAACCCAGGTTTGACAGGCTTCAGTTTGACCATTAGAGACAATAAATGGATAATCATTGTTTTTTTATAAGGAACATGCGTTATTGATTCATCTTTAGAGCATGAAATGTATGTAATAATCAAGGCAGTTGAGGCAAAAAGATAAAGACATGAGATAATATATTTATTGAATGAGATTTTACCACCATTGTGTAATCAGTTTCGCATGAGGAGCCTCAACTATTATTGAAAATGACACCTCAATGGATAAACATCCTTGTATAATTATTAACCATGAATCATTTTATAACACATGTCTTTTAGGAAGAAAATCATCTTGAGGATGATCTTTATAAAAAGGTCTAATTATTGAATTCATCAATTGATCTAATGAGTAACCTGAATTTTGGATATTCATATCTCAATAAGAATATTGTAAAATCAATTCTTTCAGACTATTGGGACATGTTGTTTTAATTTTAGTAACTTCAGCTTTGGGAAAATTCATTTTCATTAAAAAAATGTATTAATAATTTGAGAATTTAGGTATTTGATTTTCAGTCTCTTATATTTATAGGAGACATATGAAAATAAAAAACTCATTTTTTTTTGCTATATCTCCCATCCCATTGACATGTTAAAGAATAAATCTCTAAACATTATTGATATTTAAATTTTCAATGGATGTATTTCTTTATTTGGGCATAAAATTCAAGACAATCATAAAGTGGTAATGGATATTTTTCTCAAGTTTCCTTCATTTATACATATATCATGTTATGAACCTATTTTATTTTATTTGTTATATATACATCCCCTATGAGATTTAATATCTGGAATTTATTTATTCTCAGGATATTTAAGTTCCATTTAATGGTATTCTATCATTGGTCATATGATTCAATGTTAGAAAATTTGTAATGGGTTTCTGGAAATATCTCACTATTTTAGTGTTGTTTATGATTATCCTTATGATGATGAAATATTATGATACATAACTCAAGAAACTCAATAATTTTATTATCCCCGCTTTATGGCATGATAATACACATTATACAATCATTTCCCTCTCTTTATTTACAAAATTTTTAAATTTTTTTTTGAATTAATCCTACATTAATTGTATATTTAGTCAAATACAAATTTTATTCCATATCCATCTTTATTAAAAAAAATTAATTTCCAAATAGGATTTATTAAAGAATTATATACCCTTTTTAGTTTTATTTTTTAAGGGATATTCAGGTTTTTTAAAAAACATGTATGTTTGTCTTTTACCAATTGTGTGAAATGGATCATTATATTAATTTATACAGAATGAATGATATTTTACACCTTCATGACCAAATAATTGTTTATGATCTTTCTTTATATGTTTCCAAGATTATTTTGTAATAAAACTAGTTTTTAATTATTTTATTTTTTATGAAAACTAAATGTGGAATGTCAAATTTTTTTCATGAAATGTTCCCTGTGATCTTGAAAATAATTTTCTTTCTATTATGACATCCCTTAATGTTACGTATGCTTTAATTGTGATGTGATCCATGGGTACCATTCTTACAATTTATTTGGATGGTCTATTCTTATGAGTAAAATCTCTTAATGAAACTCGTTTCTCTTCTATAGGTCATAACATGATAGAATTCATATGAATCATACTTCATTTTCAATAGTTTATTCATTGGTGGAATGATGAATTGACTACAAAACCATATTATTTTTAATAGGTAATGATATTTTAAAACATTCATGACTCAAATTTATCTTCATGGGTATTGATATGATGAATGTTTTATGATATTTTAAAACACATATGTATGATTTTTCATTATGTGATTGTTTGGACAAATATATCCCTCAAATCAAATGTGTAATGATGGTTATCTCATAAGGTAAATATTATAGGAATGGAGAGTAAATCAAAATAAATTTGGGACTATGTCCACTGTGTTAGTATTGGGAGTGAACATTGACTACTATGATGGTTTGGGGAGTGAACCCATTTTACTATGATACTCTAGGAAATATGTCATGAACTACTAAGGAAATTATTTTCTATGATTATGAGTATGACAATGCTATATGCCTTATGCTAATAGGTTTTTCTCATAGTTCATTTTATTTCATTCCATTATGATTCATTTCTTATGAACTGCCAATATTTATGATATGACTCATTTCTATGATCATTGATATTTAGGTTATGGTTTTAGAATGTTATTATCATGTTCCCATACCCTTATACTCTTGATATCTTTAAATCCTTTGTTTATCCTTAACAAGCATCTGATCTCAATATTTCATATGTTTAATTTCCCCAAGTTATACTATGAGGATCTATGTATTATATTTCTATGAAGGGTTACATGTCACAACTCATTACCTGGGGACCATGTCGTGACTACCCCAAACCCACCATCCTTATGCCATGGGTTGGTGACTATCACCGGAAGGGCATATCCCTAAGATAATAAGGCATTGAATTTAAAACTGTACAAATAGAAAGTCCATGAACACAACAAGATGCAATCAAGAAGTTAAACAATAGTTGTAAATGTGTGTATTGGAAGTAAAGTGGTCGGAATACAAGCCCAACTAAAAGATACATCTACTATAAAAAATAGATAACAACAAGTTAGCTCATCCACCAAGGATCCTACCTGAAGTGTATGTACATCTCGTCTCTACAACTCTCCACGTCAACTAGTCACCTTCATCTAACACCTGGTCTTGGATCCTGCAGTCTCATATGATATGATCATCATCTGCAAAAGACACAACTTGGTGCGGGCATTACCCATACATGGGTGAGTATAACAATACCTAGTAAGGACCCCGAGACCCCCGAAGGTATAACATAATTCCACAAAGGATGATCTCAATCACAAATCACAAATCAAATTGTGAAAGACTCATCTCAAACCATTGATAACATAAGAACAGAAGTACAAATGATTTTTCGTAAAGATTGATTATCATATTATGTCAAGGGTTCTTCGGCTGATTCACATAGGATCGTTCATCACTGATCCACACAGTATCTCAATGTGCTGATCCACACAGGATCACTAGGTGATTATCCAAACATGATCTCTAAGTCATGATCCACATAGGATCGCTATTCACTCTATAGGTCTCAGCCTGCCACTATATTCTCATACATATTACGATTGATTTTATGAAGATTCTATCCTTAGCCCATCGATCATACTTCAATTGGAATAACGTACCAAAAATAAGTAACACAATTAACCATCGTGTCATAAGGATTCCAATGCAACAGATGGTCTGTCAATCAAATTATCGGTCTAAGAGTTATAAGTATTTTAGTGCCGAGGGCCCGGTTGGATTTGGGAAAAATCCACCCGAGCCATACATAAACTTTCTCCAAAACTCATGTGTCCTATCTAAAAGGTACCATCTCATTCCACAAATTCCAACACCGCAGATGGATTGTCAAACATATGTTTAGTTTGTAAGATATTTCCTTTTAATCATATCTTGCTTGAAGAGGGTCTGGGTTTGGTCGGACCCGGAAGGACTAACCCATCCTGAACTATCCCGGGCCGACCCAACCTAGTTTGGGTTGACCAAAGATGGTTCAGGTTTGACCCGACCTGGCTCAAACAAGCTAGGCCAGCCCATGTGGGTTTGGTTGTGGGCTCGGTGCAGCCCGATAGCCGGCCGACCGTGCGGGGGTTGCTCCCCCTTCTAGAATGGAAATCCCATTTAGCCATTGTAACCAGAGGTTCCATGTGGGTCCTCCCTAGCTGGAAGGGGGGCCCATGGTGTGTGGGTCTTCATCACCATGGCATTTAAGCTGTGGCCACCTCATGTGACACAGGATGGCGTGCCGCTCTCCACCAATGCAGCCAGCTGAGGGCCAGCCCCCTTGTACAACTGCCACGACATGATGCCATGACACCCAACTGTGGCACACAATGTTGTCCCAACATGCTATCTCCACACCGGAAGATCTTCTATTTGCCACCGGGTGATCTCTGGTGGTCTATTTTCCTTCCCTGAATCACCTACGAGCCTCCGGATATGTCGTCGCCGCTGCGTGCCTCCCGGTTTCCAGGTTCTGTTAAGTTGAGATATTCTACCCCAATGAATACAATGAAAAATCCAATGTCACGGGGTCATGGACTTTTTTTTCCATGTGCCCTCTGTCTTAGCATTATATCACAAAATTAATAAAGAATTCATCATAAAAATAAATTTAATCTTATTCAGAACTTCTATGATTCATCATGCTACAATAACACACCAATGAAAAAATTATCATGAATTTAGAAATAAACAACCCCAACCTCGAGATTTGTTGGGTGATACTACAGTTTTGGAGAGTGAAGAGTCCTTGTAGGATGATGTCGTTGGTGTTCATCAATCCCGAATTTTTGCCGCTTAACCATGCATCCTTTATCGGGGGAAGATGTCACTGAACATCACTGGAGGTTCTTCGAAGTCATGTCAAATACCCTAACACACGCCTCAATTAAATAAATGGGAAAATGAGGTTAATTCAACGAGAGTTTAATGAGGTTCATTAATGAATGAAAATATTAATCTCTCAATGGTGTGGTTACAAACCGAAAATTCAATCCATTAAATGTCTTGAAAACCCATCAGTCCCACCACCACCACTCAATATTAGGTAGTAAAATAATATAAAATTTTTTTACGTCATTTTATTATTTATTTAGAAGTCTCAAAAATAAAATTTTTACCCGAACTACTACGGTCGAAGTTAATCCTCCCTTAAAAGAATCCCAGCACTGCGAATTCAATAGTGCCCTCAGATTTTTAATCTGAGCACCATTTCAAAATATAGAAAATGTCGCTTGTGCTTTTATTTAACGTACCTTAAAATAGTTCAAAATTCCATTTTTGGCACATGAGGCCTTGGAATCACATTCCATAAATTTTTCCAAGCATTTAATAATAAAAAATAATTTAATATATATATATATATATATATGGAATTTATGAGACTTTACATTCTCCCCACCTTAGGGATTGTTATCCCCGACAGCTATAACAAAAATAGGGAAACAAATGGGGGTACTCTTCAGGTATCTGAGCCTGCTGCTCCCATGTTCCCTCTTAGAGGTTTCTATGATTCCAATGAACTCCCAATAGAGGAATCGACCACCAAAAAAGGACTGGCTCTAGTCGATACTATATCTCCACCGGAAACTCCACAAATGTCACCCCATCGTCAATAACCAGCTCGCCCCTGTTGATAACATGCGATGGATCATGCATTTACCTCCTCATCAAAAATACATGGAAAACATTATGCACCCGACGCATCAATTGGGGAAGATCTAGATAGTATTCCACCTCACACACTCTACTAAGGATCTGGAAAGGTCTGATAAAGCTCGGAGATTTCATGCAGCCTCAGAAATACCTCTGTAATCCTCATTAGGGTGAGACACATTGGAAAACAAGGTCTCTCTCCTCAAACTCCAAGAGTCTCCATCTATTGTTAGCATAAGACTTCTGCTGGCTATGTGTCGTCTTCTTCCTCTCCTGGATGATCTTCACATTATCTATAGTATCATGTACTAACTATATACTCATATGTGCTAACTCCCTTAGGTTTGTCCATCATAGTGGTGATCTGCATGGTCGCCCGTACAAGGAGTGAAATGGTGTCTTGCTGATGGTGGAGTGATAGATATTGTTGTATGTAAATTCCTTCAGTGGCAATTGGGCCTCCCAACTATGGAAAAAATCAAGGACACAAGCACGAAGCATGTGCTCGAGTGTCTGAATGGTCCACTTTGTTTGATCATCTATCTGAGGATGGAATACAGTGCTCAAATGTAGTTGAGTCCCAAACACCTCCTATAATCCCCTCCATAAATGGGATGTTAAACGAGTGTGGTGATCTTAGACGATCATCGATGTTAGCGTGTGATCCATAAAATCTATTATACATAGAGGCATCTCAAGCTCCCTACTAATCCTTACACATGGATGGGTAGATAGTGGGACGACTTTGTGAGTCAGTCAACAATCACCTAGATAGAGTCGTGGCCCTTGGACGTATGTGGTATCCATGTCATGAATTAAATTGACATACCATCCCACATCCACTCTGGTACCTCATGAGGATGAGCTTATCTTTTTGTTATATTATGATCTTCCTTCACTTGGTGACAAGTGAGGCATTGTGATACAAACATTTCCTCCTTTTACATCATCCCTAGACAGCAGTAATGATGCCAGAGGTCCTGGTACTTTTTTTCCACTACATGATGTTCCTCTAAAGGGGTTATTTGAAACTCCATCAACACCTCCTCTTGTAGAAACACCAGTACCATGGTGACTCATCTAAAGAGAGAGATGTTCTACCTACCTATAGAAAATATTTTAGAAGACTATCCTGAGGATATCTGAGCACATAGAGCATCACATTAAACATCCCCAAGTTGAGCCTCTAAAACTCGCTGATGATGTAGGGCACAGATAGTCATAGACTGGAGGTAAGATGCTCCATCTCAATCCACAAAGGATATATGCAATGTGGATAGATGCTCTATCGCCTCACTTAGAAAATATAGACCAGACCTCTTACTAAGTGTATCTGCTACTATATTCCCCTTTCCAATAGTGTATAATATCAAAAAGTCATAGTCCTGGAGGAACTCTAGCCATCATTGTTGCCTCATGTTCAGGTCTTCTGTTAGAATATATACCTAAGACTCTTATGATCAGATTAAATTGAAAACCTCTCAACCATCTAGTTGTGCCTCCACATTTTCCGCGCAAAGCCTACTACTGCTTACTCCAGGTCATGGGTAGCATAGTTTATCTCATGTTTTATCAACTACCGTGAGTCATTAACGATTAATTCTCGCTCCTATATATGGAAACAACCTAGTCTGGTTATAGATGAGTCATAGTAGACTACATACCCAATGACCTCTTCTAGTGGCTTTGAGATGGGGGCACTCGTTAGCCTCTGCTTCAGATTTTGAAAACTCTTCTACCATCTCTACATCCACACGAATAGATATCCCTTTATTTTCAATGATGAAAAGGGTATTTCAACTCATGAAAATTTGGGTACAAATAAGCAGTTGTACCCAGCCAGTCCCATGAAGCACCGCACCTCGGTCACACTCCTAGTTGGCTCCAAAACAAGAACTACCTTTATCTTCGCTGGGTCCACTGTAACTACATCCTCTGAGATAATGTGCCCTAGGAAGTGGAAATACCATATCTATAACTGGAACATAGAGACCTTTCTATGAATATGGTGATCTTTGTGTGTATCAAGAACTCTCTGTAGGTGTGTGGCATGGTCCTCCTCTGACTCTGGGTATATCAAGAAATCGTTAATGAATACCACCATGAATAGATCGAGGTAAGGATGTATGATCATGTTCATGATAACCATGAACACTTCCGGATCATTTTTCATGCCGAAAGGCATCACCAAGAACTCATAATGGCCATACTGACATATGAATGTTGACTTCGGTACGTCCTCATATCGTACCTTGAGCTGATGATAACCTGATCTATTGTCTATCTTTGAAAACCAACAAACATCCTTGATCTTTTGGAATAGATCATCAATCCTCGGGAATGTATACTGGTTCATAACATTCACCAGGTTTAGGTGCTGATAATTTACACAAAGACTCATACTTCCATCTGCATTCTTGGAGAACAAAATCAAGGATGCCCATGGAGTATCCCTAATCCTTATGAAGCCCTTCATCTACAATTCATCCAACTATACCCAAAACTAATTAAGATCCATGGGAGACATCTTATATGATGGAGTAGATATTGGTGTTGCCCCAGGGTAAATGTTAATGTATTGTTCTACCTCCATGTGAAGAGTTAGTCCCAAAACATCATCAGGAAATACATCAAAATACTGGTCCACCACTATAGGATAACTCAGATATCTTATGTCAGCAGATCTAAGGGTAAGGATGGACAACTAATGAGTGATCAGCTATACCTTCCTTCAAGAGAGTCCATCATGTTCTAAAAATGATTCCTCCTCACCATGGATGGAATACCTTATCCCATTATTGTGGACACACCACATGTTGTGCCAAAAACGGTCAATAAGATCATGGTTCGTGGATAACTAGTCCATACCCAAGATGATAATAAGGCCTCAACGATGCTATTATGAGATTCCATCTAAATATCTCACATCCTAGTGTGAGGTCACACTATATGTACCATTTTTTAATCATTGATTCTTTTACAGTAGGAGTATACAATTATAAGGATCGAGCCTATGGATCCCTCAGAATCTTCGAGTTCCGAATGAGTGTTGTGGAAATAAAAGACTGTCTGGAACCAGTGTCCATACGAAATGATGATAAAGTGGAATAGACACATATCATATGCCCAATTATCTCTAGATCATTGTGGTCATAGGACTCTGCCACCTGAAGCTGAGCACTCCCCTATCCTCCTGCTCCCTATGGTCGGGGTAGACCACCAAGTTGTGGTGGTTGTAGAACCTCACATCACCTCCCACCACCTACTACATGACCTGCTAATTTTCCACATATACCACCCTACAGATCTCCTCCCTTGAATTTATGCCTCTGCCTTAGCGGTCAATTGAGAGTCTGCTGATCGTCAGTACGGTGGGTCGGGCCATCGTGAGCCATGTGGCCTTGCCCATTACACATAAAGAATAGTATTCTCCTTTGCTGGACTACTCAAACTCATGAGCTCTGCACCTCTGACCCTATATCTTAGGGTCATACCCTAGAAGGTCAGGACCACATGGACCTCTATGTCATCTTCTTATTACCTACTACATATGACTCGACTACCTGTCTACCAAGGGTGGCTCTAACGATCAGGGTCTACTTAGGTAAGAATCTTTGAACCAATAACGCTCTCTCGATCACTCCATCTTACTTTAGGATATTGAGTGGTATCATCGGCGCTCTAATATCCCACCAGAGACTCTACTAAATGGTCTATGAATTGAAAAAGGGGTCATGTAACAAGTCTGGTGGAGTAGCATTAGAGGATAGTGAATCTCATTGAGTACTGGGCCACTGATAGTATGCCCTTCTATAAGTGCAGCGGATCCTAGAAATGCACTGAGCATAAAGTCGCTATTATGAAATCTTCCATAAAGAGGGTATAAATGTCAAACCAGGAGAGTGTCTCCTATTTATGGGTCTAGAGAGTCAGACTCCACCATCTCCTTGATGTTCCGTGGAATAGGCTAGCACCTACGATCACCATATGCTCTGCTGGCGTCTCAACTAAGCAAAAAACTCATGCCACATCTTCCATCCAGTCCTCAACTTCCTGGGGATCTGTCTCACCTCGAATCATTAGAGGCCTCTATCTATAGAACTCGCATAATGAGGTCAGTCAACATGCATGGTCTGCCACCTGGGCTGGTGGAAAAAACAACCCTTCAAGTGGTGGTGTTGCTGGTACACGACCAGAAGGTGCCGATAGAGTAAGAGGGTCCAACACCGATTCCACATCCCTCAATGGGACATCATTGTATAGTATCTTTGAAATCAGGGATGTCTATCTATGTGGTGAAATTCTAAAAAGAAACAATTGCACCACGATCAAAAAATTATACCCGGTGATCTGACTCAAAAGAGTTCAAAAGTAAAAACATTTCAAAAACACAAGAAATCACATTATTCGTGAACCATGTCAGAAATCAGAATTGTGGGTCCACAATAATGGATATGTCATCCTCTGAACCAACACTAGACTCCACGAACTGAAATCCACACATGATACAATTAACACTATTACTCCATTGGAAAGATCATAGTACTATTTTTTCCGGTAGAACTGACTCATCTGATACCACATTGTCATGACCCGTTCCCCAAGGCTCGTGTTGTTACTAACCCAATCTCACCTTCTACTGGCCAGGGGTTGGCGACTAGAACCAGAAAGGGGTGTCCCTAAAATAGGGTGGCATTGTCGTTAAAACTGTATGAACACACAATCCAAGAACACAACAAGATGAAAACACAATGTAAAACTACAGTAGTAGAAGTGTGTACTAAAAATAAAAGGGTGGGGATCCATTCCCAACTGAAAGATACCACTACAACAGAAAAATATAAAATAGATCATGATATCGTCCGCCATGGATCCTACCTAAGGTGTAGGTGAAAATTATCTCCACAAATCTCCACATCAACCAGTCATTTCTATGTACCGCGTGGACCAAGATTCTATAGTTTCATCTGATCTTCTCATCATATGCACAAGAAAAAACAAGGTTCAGGAATAGCCTCTCTAGGGGTGAGTATAGAAATACCCATTAGGTACCTCTAAACCTCATATGTTCACACCGAATTTCACAAAGGAAAACCACAATGCAAGATTTCAATCAAAAATCACAAACAAAAAAAACACAACTCAAAAATTGTATAACTTCACTACAGAAGTTCGTATGATCATTAGAAAAGATAGATCATCATATTTTGTCAAGGATACTACTGCTGATTCACACAGGATTGCTCAATGATAATCGACATAGGATCTCTAGTTAATTATCCACACAGGATATCTAGATGAAATCCATGGAGGATTGCTAGGTGCGGATCCACATAGGATGACTAGGTGTTGATCCAAATATGATCGCTATTCATTCTTCACGTCTCAGTCAGCCACTGGATACCCATACATAGTACACTTGATTTGTTAAAGATATGCTTCTCAAGCCATTGGTATTATTTATACTAGCACAATGTCCCATGAAGATGTAACCCAATGATCTGTCATGTTATAAGGGTTCCAAGGAAACATATGGCACGTCAATCAGATGAATGGTCTGAGAGTTATATGAATTTAAATGTCGATGGCCTGAATAGATTCAGTTACGATCCAAAAAATATGTACAAAAAAATTCTACAAGGCTCAGGTGGATAATATCATTAGGACCGTCTAATCTCAAGGATTAAAACTCTATAGACGACTCATCAAACAGATGTTCGGTTTGTATGATACGACCTTCTAAGAGTATCTGTGAGAAGAGGGTCTGGTTTGGGTCTTACCCAATCTGACAGAAAAGACCTGACCCATCCTCGGCCGACCTGACCTAGTTCAGGTCGATATGACCCGATCCTGGTTTGACATCGGTCAGACATGGACCGACCTGAACCTATGGGGCCATCCCAAGTGGACTGGGACACGACAAGTTCGACTTGATGGGCTGCGGACCTACCTGGCCCAATGGCTGGTGCGGTCCGCTAGCCGGGTGACCGAGGGGCGTGACTCCCCCTTCTCGAACTAGAATTCCATTTTTGATGTGTAACTAGAAGTTCCACAAATCCCCACCTCAACTGGAACCGGGACCCATGGGTGAGGGTCCCCTTTTCCGCTACTTCGATGTCGTGGGCACCTCCTATAGCACGAGATAGTGTTCCTTTCTCCACCAACGAGGCTAGCTGATGGCCAACTAGATTCTGCAGCCATTGTGGCTTGATGTTGGGGCTCCCCGCCACAACACATGACGACACACCTCTAGCTTCGGCTGCAGCTAGATGATGTCCACCACTATGCTAGAAGATCATCCTCCAGCCATCAGGTGAGCTCTGGTGGTCCATTGTTTTCCTTCTGGAAGCCCCTAAATGAATCATGGGATGCCACCGTCGCTATGTGCCTCCCAATTTTATGATTCCATCAAGTTGAGAAATCTTCCCCTGAAGAATAAAATAAAAAATCAAGCAGTGTAGGGTCGGGGTCTTGTTCGTTTTGCCTGTGACCAACGTGTTAGCATTATTTCTAGTGATTAATAAACAATTCAACATAGAGATGAATTTAATCTCGTTCAGAACATCCACTATTTAACATGCTTCAAGATCGCGACAAAGAAACAATTCTCATGAATTTAGAAATAAAAAACCCCTACCTCGAGTTTTGTTGGGTGATGATGTAGTTATGGAGATAGAATATTCTTTGTTGGATGAAGTCACTATTTTCTTTCGATCTCGGATCATTGTCGCCCAAGCTTCCATCCTCCATTGATGGAATATGTCATGATACTTCTCCAGAGGTTCCTCACTACTGTGTCAAAAACTCCAACCCAATCCTCAATTGAATAGAATAGTAAAGGTGGTTAACACAATGTGAAATTAATGATGTTTATTAATTAATGAAGCTTTTAATATTTCAATGGTGTGGTTACAAATGGAAGATTCAAGCCATTAAATGGCTTGACAACCCATAGGTCCCACCACCTCTACTCAAGAGGAGGTAGGATAATAATATTAAAACTTTTATGTTATTTTATTATTTCATTAAAAGTATCAAAAAATAACTTTTTCCACCTAACCCACTTCGGTAGAACCTAAGAATCCCTTAAGAGAACCCTGGTGCAGTGGATTCAATGGTACCCTCATATTTTTAATACAAGTACCAGTTCAAAATTTAGAAAACACTACCAGCGCATTTACTGAACATACCTTAAAAAAAGTTCATAATTATGTTCTGGGAACAGTGGACCTCAGAATCAAACACCTTCAATTTTCACAAACTCGTAATAATCATACATAATTTAAAAAAAATATATATATGGAATTTTAGGATCTTCACATGATTTATATAAAGAACATAGTTGAGATGATGTATCTCACTTATGAACGAGTTGTTGATGTGTCTATGTTTCCAAAGGTAACAAAACTATATGATTCTAATGTGGGTAATTATATTATGTTATAAATATTAATCTTTTAGGATGTAATCCATTTGATTTATAAGTTTTTCTATTTACATTACATTTCTATAATAATGAAAACTTGAATAAATATAAAATATTTTTTCATTAACAATGAATACGTAAGTGAATTTTTTTTATTTATGATTTTTAAATTTATTTTACTTTTTAAGGATATATGAGGTGAATTTAAATTATTTTTAATAATATATGATTTTTTATCGAATATAAAATAATATATTTCAGATAATAATGAAAGAATTATCAAAATTACAGTTTAGAATTATAGTGAATGATGATATAATTAAGTGCTATTAAATAATAAAAATGATTATTTGAAATTTTTTCCCCTCCTACCAAAATTCACATTCTATAAATCTCACTTTTAGACTCATTCTAAAGGTTTTCTTTTGTCCTGGTACTTTCAGTTTAGAAGGGTGTGTTTCAAGTTGTTCATACATAAGGAATCCAGGAGAATTTTTCTTTTCATATTATTTTATCAACTACCAATGCCAATGTTCTTTCTAGATAGTTAGTTTTTCATGAATTCATTATATTATTAATTGGTCCAGACCCTGATTTTATCCTTCATATAGTTCATTTTAAATTTTTTTGAACCTATGATAGACTCATTTGTTCTATATGTCAAAATCATTTATGGTGATCCATTTTCCATTGTTTACATTAAATTTGTCATGTTTTTATGATTTATATGGAAATCCACAAAATAATGGAATTATTTTATCCCATTGAAGGACTATTATTATCCATTATAATTTTTTTATTTATTTGAAAATTGAAATTTACGGTGACAACTTATATATATCATGAAAAAGAGGTTGCAGATTCACCTTCATCAATAATTAATATCTTGAATGAATTAAGTTATATATCTCTCTCTCTCTCAAATATGTGTTAAAAAATATCATCCAAAAAGGTTTAAAGTTCAGAACAATCCAAAAAATTCTACCAGTTGGATTTTTGTTTATCCACATAACGATCTGTCTTTATAATCTAGTTATACCTTTACAAATTCATTAATTAAAATATCATTCATAAATGGATGAATTTTTGGACATATATTTTTAGAAATTATTCATTGAACAAAATAACCAAGCCTCGAATAAAACAACCAACATAATCCATGTGTTTAAGTGACTAAATGTCAAAATACAAAATGGTCCAAGTAAAATAACTACAAATGAACGAAATAACCAAGAAAATAAAAAATAACATAATTAGAAATAAATAGAATTTCCATGAAAATAAACAAATGACCAAAGAACCAATCCCAAAATGATCCAGATTACCTAGCCTAAAATGAACAAAATTTAAAAACCTAAAATAAATAATTAACATATCCAAAAATGAATAAAATGGAATATAATAAAAAATTAAATAACCAAAATAAAAATCAAATAACATACTCCAAAATAAACTAGATGACCTAACTAAATAATGTAATATACCAAAAACGAACCAAATCACATAAGTAAAAATGAACTAATCAAAAATAAACTAAATAGTTGAAGCCAATTTTAGAAAAATAAAATAAAAAATAAATCGAAAATTAGTAATCGAAAATAAACAAATGAATAATGGACCTAACCCAAAATGAACCAAATATACATAACCAAGATGATCTAAATTAACTCATCTATAATGAATAATGGACCATTCTCAAGATGAATAAATTGAAATATCCCAAAAAAATCATAACCGAAAATGAATAAAAATGTCCTCTACCAAAATAAACAAAATGAATCCACTCAAAAATAATATACAACAAAATATAAAAATAATATCTAAAAAAATACATTACATTAAATAAAAAAAATAAACTAATAGAAAACGAACTAAATAACCAAACACAAAAGAACCAAGTAACCTAAAAAATGAACAAATTGCCAAATGACCAAACCCACAAGTTTACTTAGAAACATAAGATAGAATGAATAAAATATCATTAACTAAAATTAATAAATGATCTAAAAAAATCAGCTATTTATCTATCCAAAAAATAAATAAATCAATAAAAAACATATGGCCTAACAAAAAATTACCAATCCCAATCTAAAAAAAACCTAACCAAAAAAGATCTAAATGAAAAAACACAACAATTTTGGGAATGAAAAGTTTAAAAAATTTATCTAACCCACAGAGACAAAAATTACCTCCCCAAAATTGAAAAAAATGATTTATATGATTGAAAAAATCAACAAATTAAAAAATTAGAAAAAAAAGTAATATAACCCAAATAAGAACCAATTTACCAAATGACCAATTAATCAATTTGACTAAATCTCAGATAAACTAAAATAAATCATCATATACATAACCAATTTTATCCAAACCAAACTCTAGGGATGAGAATAGAACGATAACAAATAGTGAAATATGATTTATGCTAAAATAAGTTGAATTGGAAAAAATATAACATTGAAATTGAAAAACATGACATTCCCATATTTAT
Organism: Viscum album; assembly: GCA_963277665.1. Taxonomy (NCBI): domain Eukaryota; kingdom Viridiplantae; phylum Streptophyta; class Magnoliopsida; order Santalales; family Viscaceae; genus Viscum; species Viscum album. The sequence continues at coordinate 927,501,823 of OY728140.1, read as the reverse complement.
GAAGCCAAGTAGTATGAGTTTGTTATATTATTCCCATAGTTCCAAATTTATAAATAAACGTTTATTTATTTTTTAAATCCATTTTAAAATTTATTATACTAATTTTGAAAATAATAAAATCCATCAAAATGGGAATTTCATTAGAGAGATGGGAATTCCTCAAATTGGCTAAAATTTGGAGTATATTATTTAAAATATATATCAATTTCCAAAAATTTCATATTTTTAATTATTTTTAAATAGTAATTATGCTCTATCGTATAGTAGATAATTATTATGTTTTCTAACTTGTAACATCCATTAATATCATAATAGATCAATATGGAGGTACTTGAGTTATAATCAATAATCATTAATCCTAGTCATAGCCAGATCATTTTGTAGATATATGATCCCTCATAGTTTTTATCCCATTATTCCCCTAGAACCACATTTTTTTATGATCATCATACTTATATATCATTTCTTCATATGATAATTTCTCTCACCTCACATACTAATTATCATTTTTCATATATTTCTATGCCAATACCTCCACTTCCTCCATCTCCAATATATTTTTTATTTTATTATTTTTACCTTTTCCATCTTATCTAGTTCATTACGATAAAACTGAGTGTACATTAGAACCTCTAGGACTATATATGTTACTAATCCTTCATATTCTAGATAACCTTTAGATCCCACCCATCAGTGTGGCTCATGTATACATAAAAAAACCCTATTAAATTTTCTTTATCATAATTTTATTATCATTTTTTACTTGTATCAAATTAATATTTTTCACTTATTATTTCAGAGTATTATTTAAAACTATTAGGGGAGTTAAGATTACTTCAATTTTAGGTATGTGGAATATCCAAACACATTTTATGGTCATGAATACTGAATATAACTAAATAGCTGGAAAAACAGGGAGAGACTATACGAGTTGTACGAAGACACATTTCGAATTCGATAAATAATTACTATGAAACCATTTCCCTAGAGAAACCATTAATGAGAAAATATACATAATTTAATCATGTATTTTTAATAAATTTTATATAATTATTTTATTTATATCATTATAAATAAATATAAATATATATATATATATATATATATATTGTAGCTATATGAAAATTTTCTTGAGGGTGAAGTTGTGAGGGTGTATGGGGTGATAGAATTAGGTGTGCTATGAGGAATATATATGTAAAACACAAAAATATCATGTATGGAAGAGTTCTCATAGATTTATATGATATATCAACCCTCCATTAGTGTCGAGTATCTTTTTATAAGGAAACAGTTTATTATTACAATAGAAAAGAGGATAACATATAACCCAATTATAATGTTTTTTGAATAAAATTTATAATGATTTATTAAATAATTCATTTCATATTATTTAAATTTTCTTTTCAAGAATCATTATAATGAAATAAACATCAACGATGTCATGAATTATGTCATCAAATTAAGGAGAACTTTTACACTAGAGAATGAGTTTTAATACTTACTTTTCAAGTAAAATTTATTTTAATTATGTGAAACACTAATGAACCAAACCATATCAAACATACCACACCTAAAATGAATCTATATAAATAAAAAAAATTATTTATTTAAACATATGATAAAAAAATTAAAAAAATTAAACAAAAATGAAAAACATTTCTCACGGAATAATATAACTATTTTAAATAAAATAGATATGTCCCATCCTAAATCACACAAATTTGATATGATGAGTTTCAAAAATATATAAACGTACCAATACCTATATTTAGTGTCCAAAAAAATAAATCTAAATCGATTATGTTTATTGAGCTTTAATAAAAAAAATGAACTTAATAGATCGAAAAATAATAGAACGAAACAATATTGAACTAAAATAGTTTCTGACACATTCATTGGGGTGTGTGTGTCTATCTTCTTGAGTACGAAAGGCGTAGTTTCATTTCCATACATTCCCTGTTTCTAAAGGCGGGTGGAATTCATTCCCTATTTAGTGACATTCAATCCTTGATCAAAACAGGATAATGAAATGTCAGTTTTTCCTTCAGTGAATTCCTCCTCAGAACTCGTCACCTAGTACGAGTCTTCCTTATATATTTAAGACATTGTTTGTGAAACTCTTCTTAGTTACATATCTTCATGGACACAAGTTAATTTACATTGCTTCTGTCGGGACATTCCAAAGGGACTAGTCAGGGTAGCAACCTTCATTATGGGGTGTAGTCACGTTGAACATCATCGGCGTGTCTAGATGCTGGAACACTGGCACATTTGGGATTAATCCCCTTATAATAGGGATTCATGAGGGCACAGAATCCTGAGGAATCCCACATCCAAAATGGGAAATCATATTCCATAGGCATGTATCTTAGGTGTTCCTCATCTTCCCATTTTAACACATGCTATGTCGTAGGTTTAACGTCTGACGAAGACGGATCAGACGGATCAAAACATTGATTAAAGTGGATTAGATGGGTGGAACCTCTGGATGGAAGACTGATGTTGGGGGTTGACTTTTCATGACCTCACTGTGATGTGGCAGCCTAAGTAAGAATCAATATGGATGATGGAGTGTCTGAATGAAGTGTATGGTGGATGGGATGGAACCGTCGTGAGGACGGCAGTAATGTTGGGCTTGAGTCTCGAGGAGACTTCATATGTACCCTTGTCGTAGGGAATCAATGTCTTCATAGTTAGTTAGGGAGAAAGGATTCCTAAGGAGGTGGAATTTGAGAATGGACTCAAGTATTTTCTGTGAAGAAATGGAACCTCTGGGATGGGGCATGACCCTCCTAACAACACATTGGCTTGACAGAAAGACATGGAAATGGGCATGAATTGGGGGAGTATAGAGAGGACGACAACCCGATGATGTTTATGGGGATCAACTATAGTTAGAAGCCCCAGTTGGACTGAAGCCACTAGGACAGACCAAAGATGACGGTCCCAGCAAATGGGATTACTACAACTTTCCATTTGGTAGGGGATGCAAAAACTTACCACGAATTGAGGTTACAACGGCTTACCACTGTATAGGGTCAAAACAACTTACTGCTGGATGGGGTTTATCCTCATGGAAGATTCCTACGTACCCTACCTAGGAGACAGAGATCAAACCCACGTAGTTCATATGAGATGAGGGTTGGTGGACCGACACGAAGGAGGACATGGGGTCCAAATTGATAGTGGGCTTGAACCTCGTGGATGCTTCATATGTACCATGCCATGGCTAAGATCAAAGACCTCATAGTTCATGGTGGAGTTTGGTGAATCGATGTGAAGTGGGCCAGAACCAATGGGTGGTGGGATTGAACCTCATAGAGGCTTCCTACGAACCTCACCTTGTCCTGGATCAAATTCCCTGTATTTCAGGTTATTACAACGATATACCGCTAACTGGGGGAATGAACGACTTACTACTGATTGGGGGAAATAACGACTTACCACTAATTGAGGTTCACGGTTTAATGGCATGCATGACGGGGGTGAACCAATGTGAAAGAAGGTGATGGACCTAGATAGATGGTGGGCTTCAACCTCATTGAGTCTTCCTACATACCTTTCCTTGGAATGGATCAAAGTCCTCGTAGTTAATGTGGTTTAGGAACCAACGTGAAGGTGGTTATAATGACCGAGTGGTGGGCTTGAACCTATGGGAGGCTTCCTAAGTTCCATGCCTTGGCAATGATCAAAGACCATGTAGTTCAGGTATCGATGTGGAGATTACACTCTAGGCTACCAAAGGTGTTGGTGGACCTATGTGAAGATGGTAGGAATGACTGGGTGTTGGGATTGAACCTCAGGGAGTCTTCCTATGTACGTTTCCTTGGCAAGGATCGAAGACCATGTAGTTCATGAGGGTTTGGTTTACAAATTTGAAGAAGGTTGGGACCAATGGGTCATGGGATTCAACCTCAGGTAGGCTTAATAGATACCTTTCATTGGCCATGATCAAATACCACGTAATTCAGGTTGGGTTGGAGATTACACTCTAGGTTTCCCAGAGAGGATTTCATGGTTGATGCGTTCCCTATGCCCACATGATTCATGCTCGGTGTCAAAAACTAGAAGACGACAAAGACCTGATGATCACAGTTCAAAGGTGTGTCTATGGTAAGTAGAGTGGTGATTATACATGGTTAGCGGCCCAAAGGGGAAACTGGGGCTTACAGGTGGATAGCGTCCCAAGGAGATGGAGATTGGGACTTACACTTTTAGGGTGGCCCGGGTAGTGACATAGCCCAGTAGGAGAGGGATTTGGCACCTAGGATGAGAGGAGGAGCATGGATACTACCTCCTATTAGAAAACCTAGGGTCTTACACCATGTTGGTTACCCTTTCCACATGGACATACGTCACTCCGATAAAGAGGATTTCATTCCATGTGAGGAATGATCTCACTCTCGTGGAGACCAGTGGCGGTGTAGAATGTCCAAGGTGGGGTACCCCGCTTGACATATATGGGGCAAGGCCACAGTTTAACATCATGTGTTGAGAATTAAGGTTCTTGGCAGTTTAACTTCATGTATCTTGGTCAATGTGGGTTTACTACGCACCCCTAGGACTTACATAACCATAACCCTCTGCACCTTTGGGAAGAGAAGGGATAAGAAATGTCATGGCTAGAAGGTGTTATGGAGCGAACTATTGGGGGGGTGTCCACGTTAGCGAGGCTATGAGATGAGACAATAGCCATTAGCGTTCCTATGCGATGAAGCATGAGGTGATGCAACACAATGGGTAGTATCGTCCAAGGAACTTTGAAATTGATTCGTGCAAACCTATAGAGATGTATGGGAAAATGAGTTGCAGAGCCGAGGGGTTCATATGTAGAAGACTTGTGAAGCTCTGGTGCTCCATGAAGTGGAACAGCTTCGTAAATGGATATGCTATGTGAAGTGAAGTCTCATGACCTAGTCATATGGAATATGTGAATATTGTAGGATCTTTTTAATTTAGAATTAAATTCATGAAGCAATGCCTCGTGAAGAAAGGGTGCCTCAAGATGTAAGATGTTGTGAAGCAATATGCTTCGCGGAGCATAGTGACACTGCCTTAGCATGTCGGTCATGTTTGTGTGTAGGGCATTTCATGAAGCATAAATGCTTCACAATTTCCCAAGTCCTCATGGGGATCTCATTCCTTCACAAAGGCCCATGGGTTTCGCAAAAGGCATCCCTCTTGGTAGAGGGGCTCAATTAAAGCAAAGGGGGAGGTACTTCCCAAAGAAAGAGTACCTTGAGGATCTCAGGGATCGAAGAGAAATAAGTGATTCATGATTTGATAGATCAGAAGGTGGATGGTCAAATTCTCCGTTTTTTGGGCTCTAGGGGAGACCTATATTTAGAAGCAATAGGTGTCACGAACCATATGTCACTTGGCGCGAAGCTACAGGTTGCTCCGTGGTGGGTTCAAGAACATCAATGGGGTTCTTGGGGAATCATGCCTCCTTGCTCCATGGAGGTCTCACAAATGTCAATTCTGTTCATGGAGCTTGTTGCCTCCCCGAACCATGGCGGGGTCCCAAATGTCAAATCCACTCATGGAGGTTACCACCTCTTTGCTCCATGGTGGGCTCACGAATGTCAGAGGCATCCACGGAGCATCCCACCTCCCAGTTCCATGGCATGGTCATGAACGTCAAATCGACTCACAGTGGTTACCACATCCATGCACCATGGCGAGCTCTCGAATGTTAGAGGCATTCACAAAGCGTCATGCATCATTACTATGAGATGGGTGAAGGACCATGAGGCTCCATGAAAGGGATATGTGAGGCAGCCTTGGAGGTTTCCCTGTTGTTCCTCTTCTTCCCAATTTTTTTGTGTCTGCATATTCCGCCCCTTAGACTTGGAAATGATGAGAAGTCACTCGTTAATGTCTGATGGTCAATCACCAAAATCTCTGGTCATCTATGAAGATAGTATGTGAAGAGATCTCGCAATGAAGATAGGCAACGTGTCCACTAGGCAAGCCATGAAGCTCAGCAAATCATGGATGTGCCATGATGCTCCGAAGGTCGTCTCCTATAAAAAGGGGATCTAACCTCTCTTTTTTCCTTTCTCTCCTCTACGACATTGGCTCATAGAACTCTCGATTTTCAAAGCTCCATGTACTCCATGATTGTTCTTCATGAATCTATGCTTCCTCATCACGGCGTACAGTGAGTCTCCGACTCCGCGACAACGCTTAGAGACATTATTTTGGATGTTCAGGGTAGGGCTCCGCAAAAATTCTCTACGAATGAGCTCTGCAACAGTTCTCTCGGAACGACCTCATGAACTGAACAAAGGAAACACCTAAAAATTAAAACTGAACGGCTTATCAGGTTGTTAACAAGGGGGTCCTCATGGACACTGCATGAAGGATGAAGATGGAGAATAGCTTGTGTCTAGGAGAGCTAATATAGATCCATTCTGACCACAGTTTATTTGTGGAACTACTATCAGAGAGACAGATGAACTATCCACTATGAAAGAGGTTTCCATTGTATGGATTCGGGCTGAGGGGTGACATCTTCATTCCTAATCAAAGTAGGGATGATCCAGCTTACTGGTTCAGGAGTACGCCATGTTAGTGCCAATGGTTCTAAGTGGATGACGGCCATGCCCGAGAAGACTCCATGCCCGTCGATGTTTACTTCCTGTATAACCACCTGAACAATGTTGTTGGGAAGGAATTGCGGCCGGAGACGTCCCCCCTTTGTACCAGACAATCATGAAGGCAACCTTTAGGAAATCAGGGAAGGTATGGTCTGGGGAGTAAGACCTACACCAGGGTGGTAACTTCAGAGATGATTGGGCTTGGGGCTACTAGGTAAGCACCTCATGTGAAGAGTTTGGGGCTGAGATGAGGAGAGTGGGTCTGTGTGAGGTAGCTTGGGCCTCCCAATTTCACATCTATTAGTCTAAGAGGATGATGTCGTAGTTTCTGAGTAGGCGGTCATCAAAGAACAATACCTTCCACCTACACCACAGTGAGGTTGGTATCAACTTGTTCGACATGCACCAGATCTTAGGGGTTCTGATATTGGGGGAAATGTATGATTAATTCCTCCCTGCACTGGGTGCATGGGATGATCTAGAGAAAATGTGGTAGTTGGCAATGGCGTTGATGGAGATGGTGCTGGGAGAGGGCAAATAAATAGTAAGACATGTCCATTTTAGGTTGTGGATCATGTAGTTTTTTTACTTCTTGGAAGATAGGAAGCTTCCTGTGAGGACTCGGACTTTTCCTAAGGTGGCTCAACGAGGCAAGGAGCACTCGTACTGGTGGCTCTTGGAGGGTAGTCAGTGGAAAACCAAGGGATTTAGCGTCATCATTGAGCAGTAGCTGATAGTCAGGATGGAGGGATTTATCATAGCTCTCATATGTGGTTGGATCCTACCGATGAGGGATACAAACATGGGTGTGTGATCCATCACATTTATCATGGCATCCATGTTGGCGATATGAAGGTGAGTCAACATCGGGATCCCGATGATCACCAAGCTATAAAAGCTTTTGTGGCACAACATTGAGGGGAAGAGGCCACAGAGTATATACGAGCCATTCCACCTCATGTATGGGTGGTTATCAGCGCTTGTTAGGGGGGTTTATGTGTACTCAAACCCCATCTCTCCTTTAGTGTCGAACTTCCGTACCTCTATTCTGAATGCCACGGGAAGTTGTCTGGCCATGATAACCTCCAATGTTGATGTTGAACCAGGTGGGGAATGTAGAGGAATTAAACTTTCACCCGTTTCTGTTGTCAACAGATGATTTTACTAATGATGGAAAAGAGGCAAAAGAGCACCCATCCTTTATCCTGGCCTTTCAGGGTGGAGTTCGGGTGGAAAGGCGGGACTGTGAGCCATTCTGTGAGCTGTATACCCTGCACCGATTTTCCCTGCAATTTCGGTGCATGCAGCAATTGACCTCACGTGTCTATATAGGTCTACGCCATTAGGAACACCCGTGTGTGATGAGGAAGATGTGGCTCAGATTCACACGAGAAGATGAGAAGATGTGGAATGAGCTGCCTCTACCTACTACTGCCTTCGGGTTGGTAAGGGAGTATACCCAATGTTGGGAGGTAGCCTTCTTGGGGGATATGCTAAAGAAGCCAAATGTTTGGGTTGGTGATATTGAGTTTCCCCATTCTCAAGGTCAGGGATGGAAGGCGGCAACATAATCCCGCTGTGGTGGGGCTGCCATGGCGGTGAGACCCACATCAGTTGAGGGTGAGGGAACAACGACAGGTTCAACAGTGGTAGAGGACCCAATAGTTCCTGATGAATAGAGTCATCCAGAGGGGAGGCAACTGAGTGGATTCCATAGGATACCCACCCAGGCTCCGGGGATTCGGTTACACCATATAGACATGCCAGAGAATAATAACTTTCTGAAGGTCTGGGACATCTAGGAAGTCAACCACCAATCCCTCGGTCCATCTGAGATGTGGACACACTTGAGTCGTCTCGAGATAGATTTTCTGGGGATAGTCCCTATTCGGGTCGGCTTTGTGGTGTCGCAAGTGTAGGTAGAGAAATACCTAGGAGATCTGGAAGACTTTGTGCATTCCCAGCGTGCTCCTCGTCCAATGAAAGATTGTTTCAAGTTGTTTTTGGAATGTATGGTCCCACTATAGTTGTCAGCTGCTGAACTTAGAGAGTGATTCCTTCTAAAAAAAGAATCAGACAAGTCCTCCTGGGGTGACAGGGCCGGTAGAGGGAGCCCGTTGGAGGAGGGTGAAGTCGACAATCATGACTAAGACCTTGAGAAATTTGCAGAGGCCCTTGAGGTAATATCACACACCCATTCCTCATGGTAAGCAGTTAGCTCATTCTGGACTCCTTGTTAATACTTGAAATATGAAGGTGAGTCTCATACATAAAAACAATATTTTTCCCTCAGTGGTTGCAAATGAGGGGCCTTCGGGATCCAGGCCTGCGGTCGCATTAATTGCTACTTCTAGTGGGGCGAGGATACCTGAGGTGACTCCTCTGGATATTTCAGACCATCTGACAATATATTGGGGGCCACGCCATGGGGTCCCCACAATTTCAACCCAAGAACAATACCATGAATTCGATCACTAAAAGTATTTTCTACCAAACTCAAGATTTTCACCTAGTTACTATGTTTACCAACATTCATGCTCCCCTTCTCGGTGTGTACAGTTCTTCAATTGGCATGGGATGATGCAGTAAAGATGGTTGGGACTTCTTGCAGTGCTTTTACTAGGTTAATGTTTGTGATCATCAAGGAGGATATCCAAACTAATCGAACTACGGCGCATCTGATCGCTGGTGGGACTGCCAGTGGGGAAGTTCCTGAAATTATTGAGGTGGGATCTGATGATGAGGATCGATCAGATAGCCTAGGTCCCACCATGCCGGAACAAATGACATACGTCTACCCGAATGATGAGTTCCTGAGGATTTTCACCGTATATGAGCTTTCCAACCATGCTGACTAGGAAAAAATAATCTCTGATGAAGCGGACAAGAAAATAGTCTGTCAACGACCATTGAATCTGATTACGCACTTTGTTAATAACACCCCCAAGCACTGTGGCTGGATGATATGGATAGACTTCGCTCAAAAATTCATTAACTGTGTGCTAGGTAAGTGGATTCCCAATGACCTCACATTCTCGTCCGAGAAATTATGGCAGAGAATATTTGGAAGTATGATCACGACCTCAATGTGGGTTGGCAGTGTAGGAAACCGGTGAACATCAAGAAGCTCTAAGATGCTGAAACAATGTTCATCAACTACAGGTCCAAGTGGATGAGAACTCAGCCTCTCTCCATGTATAATCAGAGATAATATCGTGATTAAAGGCCCAAATGGTAGAGGCTGAATATAGCATGTAGCGAGCCTCTGAGGAGATGATCATTATTCAGACCGATGTAGAGCGGGCCTAGACTGCGGTCGAGGAATTGTTCTCCATCACTGTTGAGGGGAAGCAAGAACAGAATAAGCGGCATTAAATCATGGATGCAACAAGAAAGAGGGTGGCGAAGCTACAAATTTCTTTTGACGGGATTAACCCATCCTTGGGAGGGTTAAACACTCTAGTGCTGTAATTTAGGTATCATTGGAACAAACATTCATGCTTTGATTATTTTATGAAATTTTCATGCATGAGTTCCGTTATTATTGTTGTTTTGTTTCACTCCTCTGACATTCGTGGACTGTCCATCGATCATTCCCTAACCTCACATGGTTTGGGTCTGATGTGTGAAACAAGGGACGACCACCGTATTACTACATTAAAAAATGGGACTATAAACCAAACCCCAGGTATCTTGGGGATTGGACAATAGATTTGGATTTCCTAAAAAAATGGGGGAGACCTAACTAGAGAATGAATCTCTCAGAACAATTGAATTACCTTTTTTCCTTGTGTGCTCTTGGGCACAGACGAGGTAACATCATGGGTGTTGGAATTAATATTAACATAGTGGAGTGGAACGTGTGAATCACGAAACCCAAAACTCGGAACACTGTAGGGGTAGCATGACAATGATGGATAACTATGGACCATGTTTTAAAAACAGTATCCTAATCGAGTTATCCTGAAATGGGGATAAAAAATGAGGGCCTACCACTGACCAGGTTTGAAACATAGGGCCTAAATCAAAATGTTATCCATTATCCTTACATAACATTATCCCAGGATAGTAGGAAATCTATAGGTCGGGCATCAATACTGTTAGGAGGTTCTTTAGGACGTGAAATTGGATGATGGCAGGAATCAAACGGAACACAAAGTGTGTAGTGTGGAGTGATGGGTTGTTCGACTGGAATCCAATACTCTTAAAATTATGCAACTGTGGTGGAGACACATTGGGTGGGTACCTCGGTCTGATCAGGGTTCAAAAGTACTTCCAAACGGGACCTCTATGACGAGGAAATAGTCACCTCCCAATGTTATCATGGGGAATCCCGAAGTTTTTCATGGTAAATATGCAATTCTAGGGTTCCCCAAAAGAGCTCAGGTCAAGGGACCGAAAAAATAGGGGGGAACGAGAATTGTGATTCCTGGGCATGGACCTGGAGATAGTATGTCTGGGTGTTCCTACATATCCCATGAGAATGAGAGTCATGAAAAATTTAGTTCTTGTGGCACAGTGTGGTTAGAGACCAACACCAGTAGGGAGAATCCTCTATGGAGAAGAAACCAACGCCTCAAATGATTAACATAAGGAATCCTGATCTTATTCTAGGTAGAACCACAACTTAGTGTCATGCATTAAGGAAATATTTACCTTTATAGTTTAACATCATATGGTAGGATGTGGAGTAAAAGGGTATATCCCTTGAAGGGAGTATGTGGTGTGAAAGTAATAAACCCGACGTGATTGAGGACTTGTTGTTCGGGTCACACCACGTATCCCTAGATGAAATTCTTCAGGTCAAGGGGAAAAATTTAAAATTAGGTTGGGCCGAAAGAAAAGTGGTTAGTTATTACTATGTACCCAAATAGGATGGGAATAAATCCATATGTAGTTTTGAGAGTGTAGTTTAACGCCATGCATGATGAGGAATGGTACGTGTGGCATGACTGTGCTAGTACAGATCCTACCAGAACTACTAATCCTGCGTGAGTCGTGCTCTATGTGGGAATCAACAAGTAGTGATGGGACTTTCCTAGAATAGGAAGGCACACATTATGGATTATGGAACACTAGGTGAATGACATCCCACTTATGCTGACCTTCCTATATAACGCACCTAAATGCGCTGAAGAGTAAAGCCGAGTATGCTGGAATTCCACTTGAACATAAGGAAGTGGAAATGTGTGAATCATGATGCTCGAGATCTGGACCACATTGATGATGGAATGATGATAGGGGATAAATTATGACCCTATTCAAAACACAATATCAATATCATGTTATCCTGGAATGGGGACATACAAATGAGGGTTGACCGCTGACCTTGCTCCAAACATGAGACCTGTCACAAATGTCGCCCGAGATCTTTAGGGAGGTTGGACCGAAACTGTAGGTGAGCCAAGGCGGCATGAGACCAGGTCATGAAGGGGGTCCCTATGGATATGGAAGAGGATTGGAATCCAAATAACTGGCTCACAAATCTTTGACATTGAATGAGGGTAATCACCATATAAAAATTCCACACATTGGGTTCTTTTTCAAAATGCATCTGAGTACAACAATGAGACGCATTAGATAGATAGAGTTGAGTACCTTCACAAGGACAAGGGTCATGGGGTTTCACGTTTTCAAATTAATGTCCTAGGGTGGACAATTAATGGGGGCTTGATTTAATGGACTATGATCATGGTGGTGAAATATCCAAATGTGACTCACATTTCCCATAAAAAAGATCTTTGTTTTGGGTACTAGAACCAAGACCATGCTAGGAAAAGATATAGGAAGAACATGGTGTGGCTATTGAAAAAACTAAAATGAACAATAACCTAAGAGGTCCTCATCACACTGCATGTTCCCAAATGAGTTCGGGCCAAGGGGCTGAAAAAGAACAGACATGATTTATAGATTCTTAGGGATGGACCTAGAGAAAATAATTCCTGGGCATTCCTACATATCCCATGAAGATGGGAATAAATCAAAACGTAATTGTGGAAGATGTCATATAGTTTAACATCTTGCATCAAGGATGTGGAGTGGTCTACGTTTATGGGAATAGAGCTTGGACTGTGGATGGTAGGAAAGAGGAGACACATGACTATGTAATTACAAGACCTGACGTGAATAAGGACATGGTCCAAATCACTATGCGCTTCTTGGGGGAGGTTTCATGTCAAGGGACTGAAAACGTGTGTTAGGCTGGGCCCAAGGCAATGTGAAAGAGTCTTCCTACATATCTCATGTGGGTGGGAATCAAGCCACACATAGTTCTAAAAGGTCGTGCAAGCTTGGCCCTTACACTGAAAGAAGCAGTATTTGAAAGATTTTGTTTGTCCTTTAGGATGAATAAGTGTTTTTTTGTGGTGATGGACCAAGGATAGAAAGTCTAGGAATCACCACAAAAATCAATTCGTGTGCAGGCTTTGAAAAATTTAATGGTGTATGACCAATACCAAACATGATTCCTCCTCAAGTGGGCATATCACAGTGTAGTTCCATTTTTTGTCATGTGGCCAGGACGAGAAATGTCACAGTTTAGGGTCATGTGGTGGGACCATCCATGCATTTTAAATGTCTTGAAGGATAGAAACAACAATTTAATGTCGTGTGGGACTAAGTATAAATGTTTAATGTAATATGGATCAGACGTATACAAGAGATATGTGGTTCCAGAGGGGATGCACATGGCTTGATAAAGCATAACCGATGTGAATGAGGATGTGGACCACACCATACTATGCGCGATTCTGAGGAGGAATCCTCAGGACAATGGGCTAGGATAGAATAGTGGATAAGGGGTAGGAGAAACTTCCTCCCAATTGAGATGGACCCAAAGAAGTGATGTCCGGGTGTTCTTACGTATCCCATGAGGATGTGAATCAAGCCACACGTAGTTCTCAAGGGTTCCTTTTAACATCGTGCGTGATAAAATATAGTTTAATGTCATGTGGGACAGGAAATAGGTTTGCCAACTCATAGAAAGGGGTGTATGTGGTGAGTTTAATGCAAACCTAATGTGTATGAGGACATAATCTCATACCATGTCGCGCAGTCCCCTAAGAGTTAGAGCCCCGAAGGCAGAACAGAACAGATAAATTAGTGTAACTCGAGATGGAGCCAATGAAAAGATGTCTAGGCATTCCTACGTATCACATGGTAATGGGAATCAAGTTGTATGTAGTTATAAAAGAGGTCTTAGTTTATGGTCATAGATCTTGGACCATAGAGGAGTAGAATCCTTCCATGTAAGTGAAGACTCAACATGATCCCTAAGCCCACATGAGTCAAACTCAATGTGGGAAACAAGGGCAGAAGATGTTTTTTCAATACCTGGAAGACACACCAAAGGGAAGTCAGTGCAGAGACCAAAATGACGCCTTTACTGTGTCTTTTGTCCACATAACGTGCAACTACACATTGAGGGATAATGCTAAGAATTTGAAATTTATTTGGACATGATGGGGTCAAAAATAAAATCAATATTCTTAGAAACATTCAATGCTTGAGGGGGCTGGCATGACGATGGATAATAATTGTTGAATATGTTCGAAACACAACATCTATATCGAGTTAACCTGAAATAGGGACAAAAAAATGAGCATCGACCACTGACCATATTCACAAAGCGAGAATTGTATTGATATGTTGCTTGAAAACCTCAGGAATGTTGGACTGTAATGGTCGGAGAGCCCTTAGGCCTCGCATCATTTCCTTTTTGGGATCCCTTTGGTTGTAAAAGATTTTGGTATCTCAAATGAATGGGAACAAAAAGTATAGAAGTTGGGTGAAAGCATGTATAGGAAAAATTCGACACTCCAGACACTGAACCAGAGTACCCTTGGGCGCATTGTTGAATCATCGAAGAGGGTCGATGGGATGAACTTGAGAGTGGTTGATTTGAAAAAATTAGAAGATAACAAGAGGATAGAAAACTCAATGTGAAAGAGGGCATAATCCCATACCGCACCATATACCCATTTCTCTATGAAAGTGCAGGCCAAAGAGCCAAGGTGAAGGATAGATTTTTAAGAGATGGGACTGGACCCGATGTCTAGACATTCGGGCGGCCCTACGTATCCCATAAGGATAGGAATCAAGCCACCTGTAGTTCTAGAAGAGGTTAATGTGCAGTTTACCATCATGCAATAAGGACACAAATGGGAAAGAGAACCCACACAAAGGAGGTGTATGGTGTGGAGAGTAACCCAATGTGAATGAGGTCATAATCCCAAATGACACCATACAACCCTATGTGACAATATGGCCCAAGGGCCCGAAAAGGCCAAGGGGCCTGTGGCTAAGCATCAGACAGAAAGTCCTTGCCAACTTGCAGTTAACATCTTGTAGCAAGGACGAAGGTGATCTTAGTTTAGGGTCATAGATCATGGACCATATATTCCTCGTTTAGTATCATATGTGTGGGACCAAAAGGGAGGATCATCTTTCTTATGGAATATAACGAATCATAAATGATCATTGAAGAAAACTGTTGACCAGGTTCACAACATAGTATCCAAACTTATGTGACCCAAAGGGGGGAGAAAAATTGAGCATCAACCGCTGACCATATTCACAACACGAGACTTACATCAAATTTTCACTCACAATCCTCAAGGTTGTTATCTCGTAACAAAAGGAGAACCCTTGGGCTGAGAATCCATGCCATTCGAGGTCCATTATAGATATAGAAGGTGATAAAAAACCTAATGACGGGTCATGCTAAGCATGGAAGGGCATGTGCATGTAGAACAAATGAAAAATTAAGGATGTGATATCTCAAGGGGATTTGTGTGGCGTGGATAAATTTCCTGATGTGAATGATGACATGAGTCCGCATTGCACCACACAATCCTAAATGAGAACTTGGGGAGGTGCCTAAAGGGGACGAAGGACCTAAGGCTGGGCGTCCCGGCCAAATGTAGCCAAATGAACACTTGTATGGTTACTGCCTAATCAAAACTCCTAATCCTACTTGAGCAGTGCTTAGAGTGGGAAACTAGGAGACAAATTTGGATTTTCTTATCATATAACGGTATGATAGCTGGCATCGCCCGAAGGGAGTGACAACATGAAGATGCAGCGGGCAAGATGAAACTCCACACTCAACGGTTGGGATCTACATGGGTGGCGAAAATGAAAATGGATAGCCACTAACCATGTTCGAAACACATCTTTATTATAGTTTCGATTGAAATGAAAAAAATAAATCCACATCAACTGCTGACCATATTCACAACGCGACACATGTATCAATTTTTTGCTCAACATCCTCAAGGGAGTTGGCCTGACGTGGTTGGAGAGTCCTTAGGCTGAGCACCCATGCTTGTCAGGGGTCCTTTTGGAAGTGATGGATGATGGAGTCTCAGTCCTAGGAGTGGGTGAATCATAGTCTAGCCCACACATTTAGACGCCAAGCAGGGCAGTGAAAGTGACTAATATCTCTGCGGAGAGGGATGTATGCAGGATCAAGATGATCTTGACATGAATTTGGGAACAATCATGTACCATACCGTATTTCATGACCCGGGGGGAGATTATGATGTTTAGGTTGGGCCAACAAACAAAATGTTCTGACATTCTTACGTATCCCAAGAGGATAGGAATCAATCCATACATAGTTCTAAAAGTCCATGTAGATTAACATCATGCAATGAAGAGATGGGAGTATAGAAGAACAGGGAGTGGGAACAGAGTGCAACCATCATAATAATGACATGAGTGGGTCTAAAAAATCCTACACTATATTGTGCAAGGACCCCCCCCCCCCAAGAGAACTATTCCCAAGGAGGATAGTCAAAGAGAATATTCTTGGGGTTTCAATTAGGACCGAGCATCTGAGCATTCCTATGTATCCCATGTGGGTGGGAATAAAGTCGTACAAAGTTATAATGGTGTAGTTTAACATCTTTCCGGATGATATACAATTTAACACCATGCAGGATGTTGTACAGTTTAAAGTCATTTTGGACCGAGCAATTTAGGGTCATGTGGGACCAAACAGTTTAGGGTCATGCCAGACTTGGAATTTTAGTGTCATGCATGACCAACTGACTCTGGAAAAGTATTTCTTTAGAAATATGTCATTGGTGGGAGGAGTTATATGCTATCTATCCATGGTCACTAGTGAGTAAGCACAATTGGGGTAAACTTTGAGAACAACGAATGGCCCATCCCATTTGGGCTCTAACTTGGGTGGTTTCCTTCCAGGTATCATTGGTGTCTAGAGGGCTAATACTAGATCTCCTTGCAAGAATTAGTGGAGGACGAACTTCTTGTTGAAGGATCTGGCCATATATTTTTGGTGTCTTTCCAGGTTGTGCAGGGCACAAATCCAATTCTTTTCAAGTGCTTCCAGTTCAGCCACACAAATTTTAGTTGCGTTATCCAGTTCCTGCTAGTCGTAGACCGCTGTGCATAACAAAGGGAACTAAATATCAATAGGTAGGATTAATTCTATTCCATATACCAGGGAATATGGGGTCACCTGTGTGGAATTACGAGTCATCGTCTGATAAGCCCAGAGGGCATTGGGGTGCTGGTTTGGCCAACTCTTCTTGTTCTGACCAACCAATTTCTGAAAAATGTTAGAGAGGGTCTTGTTGAACACCTCGATTTTCCCATTAACTTGTTCATTATTGTGGGTGGTATGGTTCGAGCAGATGTTGTACATGGCGTACATCTTCTTCAACTCAACTGCATGGAATTTGGTGCCATTATCTGTGTGGATGACATGAGGGATTATAAATTGGTAGATGATATTGGATCTCACGAACTCAACGATGGAACATGACTTGACCTCCTTGAGTGGAACTACCTCTACCCACTTGGAGAAGAAATCTGTAGTGGTCAAGATAAACCTGCACTAGCGAGCTGTTTCCAGTGGATATGGTCCCACGACATTCAGTTCCTAGAATGTGAATGGCCAAGATTACTTGGTAGTTTTTTGAGGCTATGGTGGCCGATGTATGAAGTTGGCATGAACATGGAATGCATGACATATCATGGAGAACTCATTGCAATCAGAGATCCTGGAGGGCCAAAAGTACTCCAGTCTCTGGCTCTGATGGGATAGCTTTAGCCCAGTCTCATGAGACCCACAGGTACCAGCGTGACCGTCTTGCATTACCACAGAAATATAGTCTCCATGGATGTAAAAGAAGAGAAAACCATCGAACCAACGCTTTTAGTGGCTCTGCTCAAGACTGGGACTAATCTTGAGGGTAAACTGTAGCGCGAATCATCAGATTCGCTCATGCTCGGCCCAATCGGCCGAGAGGTAACCATTTTGGAGATACTTGAAAAAGGGGGATCTCTAGTCAGGAGTCACTCCAACCAATATATCTTAGGGACCTAGGGGTCCTGATTTGGAGGCATCGATGGTAATATGGACAATCAGATCATCCTGATCGGGTTCTGCATGTGATGCAGCTAGGCCGGCAAGGGCGTCAGCTCAATAGTTCTGAGATTGAGGGACATGAGTAACTTTCGGCTGAGATGGTAACTGGGCCATTAGATGGATATTGTGATCCAACAACGGTAAGAACTCCGAATTTAGGACGATGTAGTCACCGTGGACCTTATTGTGGATTAGTTCATAATCCCCTTACACATGAAAATGGGGAACATCAATCTCGAGGGCCAACTCGAGGACAGTGATAATAGCCCAATACTCAGCATCATTATGGGTGCAGCCTTCAGACAATAAGAATGAGTACGACAGAATGGCTTCTGCAAGTTTAATAAATATGACACCCAAACCTACTTTTTTGAGCCTGGTGTTATTATGACTCCTATCGGTGGGACTCTAGGAAGCACCATCAAAATGCATCGTCCAAAACGGGATGACATGATCTACTGAGAGGATTGATTTTTCAGAAAAATCAAGATCCATGGACTTGTCAACAGGAGTTGAATGGGTAGTAAGGAAGCCTTCCAAATCTTTCACCTTAATAGGTTTTTGAGGGAAAAACATGATATCCAACTACTGAAGAGTCACTTCTCACTGAGCTAGACAGCCTGTCAATATGGGGTTGTTCAGTATGTTCTTCAGTGGGCCTACCCAAGACACCAGCTGTACCTCATGGTGATGCAAGTAATGTCACAGTTTTTGTACTGCGAAAACTAGCGCAAGGTATTTATTTTCGATGGGGGGGGGGGGGTGGTATCTAGTCTCCGTATCGATAAGCATGTAGATGAGGCAGTAAAGTTTGTTCTCCATCCACTCATTGTTCTTTTGGGCAAGAAGGGCCCCAAGAGATCATTCCAGGGAAATCACATAACAGACTAGTGGTTTTCTGGAGATGGGTGGCATCAATACTGGGGGATGGAGTATATGTTTCTTCATTTCCTCGAACGCGGTCTGACAATATTCGTCCCATTATTCTGTGGTTCCTTTTTTCATGAGCTGAGAAGAGGTATTACACTTGCTGTCCAGATTTGCAAGGAATCTCTAAATGTAGGCTAAGGGACCCTAAAAACCTCAAAGTTCTTGAATATTGCTCATGGGAGGAATCTGGTTGATGGCCTTGATCTTCTCTGGGTTGATCTTGATGACCCTATACCTAAAAAAAGCATAGGAACTTCCCAGAGTTCATCCCGAAGGCACATTTTAATGGGTTTATCTTCAGGTGGTGGGAACAGAGGAAGCCAAACACTTTCTCAAGGTCCTCAATAGAGTCTTGGTGCTGCCATGATTTGACTATCTGATCATCCACATTGAATTCCACCAATGTCCCAAGTATTTACATGAATATGGGAAGCATGGACCACTGATAGGTGGCACCTACATTCTATAAGTCTATGTGAATGACCTGGTAACAAAACATAACTTGTGCACCCTGAAGGCAGTGGACTCCTAATCCTTAGGGATCATTAGAATCTAGTTGTACCCAAAGTATCCATCCATGGAGGAGAAGGCATGGAATCCAGCTGTAGCATAAATAAACAACCACATCACTAGAAGAATAAAATCATCCTCCAGACAGTGAATGTTGAGATACCAAAAGTCGATGCAGACACTGATTTGTCTGTTCGTCATCATGATTTTCAAAATGATGGCTATCCATTTGGGGCACTAAACCTCCTTAAAGAAGTTGGCTCTGATGAACTTATCAACTTCCACCTCATCCATGGCACCGTGAGAAGGGCGAATCTTCCTTGGAGGATGTTTTAACCCACGATGAATTTCAGGGAGACTGAGGTAGTGAACAGATACCTAAGGATCTAGTCTAGGAATCTTGTCGTACCTCCACGAAAAAACATGATGATGTTGTTTCAAGAAGTCGGTATACTGTTGCTTCTCCTTGAGGAACATGACATCACTGATTAATATAGGTCTCAGATCTACCACGCTACTGATGTTTACATATACCAACTCATCGACAGTGGCATAAATTCCATCTTCAATGGCAGCGGAGCATCTTCCAAATCTTCTTCTTCCTTTGCGGATGAGGGATCTTTAGTGGGAAGAGATTCCTCTGGGTTGGAAGATTTTGAGGGGAGGCTGGTACCAGCCTGAGCAATAGAGGTCACTGAATCGGAAGATTCTGATACTACTGAAACCATAATAATGAAGGATGTTGACCCAATCCCATTTGGTCTCTGGTCAAAGGGGCCACAATTGATGATATCAAAGCTACAGTGGCGCATTGGCTTGAGCTGGTAGATTCCAACCCAGTGAAACAAGCACATATAACGTATCATTGTAGACATGGGGAGGAAATATGGATATGTAATAGGAGTAGGGGGATCATGGATCACTAAGGATTAATTCTTAAAATAATCAGACATGATCTCCGAACTTTTCTTGGACCTGAGAATATGCTTCCACCTTGTGAAAATGACGACAAAATATTTCCCCATATCAGGGGTCATGGATTCCAATTGATGGATCAAGAAGGCATATGCGTCATATAGACCTGCCCAGGGGTCAGTTTCAACCGTGGCATGCTCGACCTCATTGGCACGAATCTTTTTGTCATTACTCTTGTAATAGTTAACATCTATGTAGTGGGATTTACAAGAGGTAAAAGGAGACATGTCACCTTGGAGCATGCCCACTCGACCATTGATGGTGTACTTTAGGAACTAGTGATACGATGATAGAAACACCACATGTAGGTGGAGCCATGGTCTACCCATCAATGCATTGATCACGGTGTCTTGTGAGACAACCATAAACTCGGTACTGGCAACTAGGCCACTGAACTGGGTCTTCAAACAGATCATACTGACCGAGGTAAGATTTTTCCTATCGTATCCCAAGATTTTTCTGGTTGGAGGCAGTCAAGTCATCTTCAGATAACCCCAGCTTCTACATTGTCTATGTTGCCATAACGTTAATCCCAGAGCAATTGTCAACATGACAGTGACAAACCTCCATTCGATTGAATTGTTCGGTGATGTACAATGGGAGAGTGTTCCCCTACATGAGAGAACCTTCATCTTCTCTAGAGAATGAGCAAATGTTTTGGCATTCAGCATTCTCTATTGCTTCCCCATGAATGGTCTATGCAGTTGCTACCTCCGTCTCACACTGGAAGGGGCTTTTTAAGGACTCGGTGAGGGCCTCCGACATATCTCAAAATAGGAGAAGGGACACATAGATGGAAAGAATTGCAGGGATGCTGACAAGGTTCTTGGAAACATCATACTTTTGGGTCAGGCATGAACTTCTTCTTACATGGGGTCGCTCTATGACGGGTGGTACGGTGGCCCCTACCGGCTGGGCCGGCATTTGACTGGTGCTGGGCATATTCCATGACTCACTAGTTGGATCCTAAAGAGTGGCTACTAGATGATGGTCAGACGACTCATACTGGCATGTAGTAGAAGGTGGATGGTCGCGACATGGTCGAGGAGGCTCTGCATGATCCAGCAGCCCAAACGGTAGTGAAGGATATCATGATGATAAAAAATGAGGAGACTATGCATTATAAGCTCTACAATGTGTCTACTCTCTAGTATTAGTGGCATGCATGTCCTGGCTGGAAGTGCCAACTGATGTTCCTCGACAAACCATATGTCCGTGGATTCGCCGTCATTGGCGTCATCTGGGAATGTTGGGGAGATCCGCCTAGCGCTCCTCATCTTCGGGAGTCTTGTAGGTATTGACCAACTCTATAGTGTTAATAAAAGCATACCCTTGATTTTCACTCGAAGTTCTATCTAATAATATTTGGATTCTGGGAGGAATTCCTATCTCAGGGGGAATTAAGTTGCTAAGAATACAATACAATGATGGTATTGGCTGGGACAGTTTTCATCCTTTGTGCCTCCAGTGTTTTCACTTCTATGATGATGCTGGGTGAGATGACAATACAGAAATGGTGTCCCCAGCTTCTAAAGGCTTTGTTTGATTTAGGAATTACCAGATGATACCATGGTCATGGGAGACCGTTTTGTGAGCCATCCCTTCGTCATACTTCTGAGACCCATAGTTAAGAACCTGATGCCACTCACCCTCGCTATTATTTCTGATATTTGGCCTTACAAAAATGCATGCCACTTGTACTGGGGCCAGGCACAACCTGACTATGTTGTTATCTTCCTAGTCTTGAAGCTTGTATTTGAACACATAACACTTCTTGAGAGTGTTCCCTAGGATCTGGTGATAGGGGCATTAGTTGGGGTGATCAGTGAGGTTCCCCTCTTCTGGCCATCTGCACTCTGGAAAATGAACAATACCATGATCTATGCCACTACGAAAATATCTCGGGACCTGATTCTTGTTGAACGAGTAGGTCCGGTATCTTTTGTATGGAAATGTGGTCCTTTGAGCATGGCCAAGACGAGGAGCTGGAGGAGTCTTTCATGGAGCTGGAGCCTGGTTATCCCGTATGGGAGGTGGCGGCACATTACTTGGGGGAACCGATCGATTTTGAGGGGGACACTATTGGGATGGAGGCTACGCCTATGGTGGAAGGCCTCTATGATGTTTCGAGGTGGATCCAATGGTAATAATTAAAACTATATAGGGGGCTCTATTTGGGACAGCATGGCGGGCTCAGCTCTAGAATCCCTCCATGAGGGAATTATAGGGGACAACAGATGTGCCTGGCCGGCCTGTTGCAAGGCTTCATCAAGGCACTGGGCCTTATCAGATACGTCTTAGAATCCTCTAGGGTAGATCTGGGTGATCAGATAGGGAAATAGTTCTTTTTTAACATTCTATACACACATCATCATTAATTTCTCTTAAGTCAGTGGCATGTTAGGGGAGTATGTAATCCCTTTCCACAAAGTGATAAAGTTCGTGACATGCTCATCAACCTCTGTTTACACTTGAAGAGGTCTGTGATGCTTGTTCTCGATGTGGTGGAGATGAACTGGGAGAGGAATTTCCAACAGAGGTCCTCCTGATTTGTCACTGATCCAATGGGGAGCTGGATGTATTAGAGAAAAACATACCCCTCCAATTTCATCACAAAACATCAGAGCTTGGCAGCCTCCTGCAGTGCTGGAGTCTCTAACATGGGACCACACCTTGTGGTTATGTGGGCCAGATGATGTGGTGGTTCCACTGTCCCATTAAAGTGGGAAAAGGTGGGATTCCCCAATCCTGGAGGTGCCGACATTTCATCCACCCATGGTTGATATGGCTTGCCATCAGGTGTGTGTTCCACCTGTCACGTTTCCAATGCCTCAAGGCAGTCAATGAGTGCCTCCATTGGATCATCTGGGTGAGGGTACCTATCTTGATGGGGGTCCCTAACCATGAGTGCATTGACAGGTTCGTCAACATGGTTAGGTGGCTCAGTGGCTCATGGAATGGTTGGTGGAGAAACCTGTGGGTTAACTGGTGGAACCTGAGTTGGGTTCCTTGGATTGTCGCACTGTTCTGGAGGGTTTTGTGAGACATACCATGCCCTCGTGTTGTATGTTCCGAACTCAACCCTGTCTGTGGTGGTAGGAATTTCAGGGCCACCTAGAGGCATCTCACCATGGGGATGTTGTTCCTGCTCCAACTTCCATGGCCTAGGACTGTTGAAGTCTGGCCATTTCTCTGTAGCGCATTTAGTGAGGAGGTCATCGACCAAATTCTTCTGTTCAACAAGTTTTGGGATCAACTAGGCCGTATAAGGGTCCTTCTACATTTTCTTCATTCAGGTAGACTAGTCGGAGTGTTTGTAAGCTCCGAGGTGCTCTTTACCCTTACCGTGATTTTAGCTATAGACCAATACCTTGGTGGGCACAAGGAGACATCGTAGATTCCTATACTGGAGAGTAACTCTTCCCGATGAATCTAGTAGTGGTAGCATTCACTCAGGGGGTAAGTCCCCATCAATAATCTCTATCTCATTCACATCATCCAATATACATACCATGTTTACTGTGAGCCTTCCTGGGGGCATGTCCTCAATATCACCTAGAGAGTTGGGCTACATTAAATTGGATTGAAGAGGAGGGAAGCATACTGCCCCCAGTCACAAATATGCACATGGGGTGATTGATCCTTAATAATCTTGCAGTGTACCTTGGAACACAGAACACATTGTTGTTGGAGGGACTTACAATGGCCTAGATACTCGGGGCACAGGACCACAGAGAGTGGGGCCAAATCCACTAGGATGTGATTATTTCCAATATCTTCAAAGTGAACTTAGTTCTAGGGATAAAACACTCACCGATGATGAAGTGGGAAGTGATTCGCCTAGAGGGTTTGACCGAAACTTTCAACTTTCTATGGGGTGAGGGATTATGTTGCGCATATATTTGGAGCTTCCACGAGCCAGAACATCTCAAGGAAGTGGTCCGCTATGAGAATATTTCATAATCTCCTTGACTCAGATTTAGGGTCTGGCTTGTCATTTACCCATTCGTAAACTATAGGTGGCTAAGGAAATGACATTAGTATTGAGACAGACTGCGGAGATTTCATGCTGGCTGTTGGGGAATACGACGAAAGGGATAAATGGAAATTAAATCTCAGGCCGTCATCTGATGAGGTGTAGTGACCTGGCCGCTATGTCGTGATAAGGCAGGCTGACATCTACAGTTCCTGGCATAGGGGCTAGGGCCACTAGTGATAGGCTGAACTGCTGACCGCCTGCCATTGGTCCCTAGAATATCACTTCTTGATCTCTAGCCGAGGTATAGAGTGCTTATAGTGATGACGGTGGTGATCGAATGATCGTAACCTACGATATTGCCAAATTTTCATCCTCCTAGATATACCTACGGCAGGATGTAGGAATCTGATAGACCTCACATTTTAGGAGTACTAGGATGATGCTCCATGTTCCTTCCCCAGCCCTTGGCTCAGAGGAGCTAGGGGAGGGTTCCTGCACTGAGTTGTATTATGCTTCAGAGTCTGAGAAGCAAACTGGTTTCATCTATGTCCAAACCTTCCCTGAATCCATATTATGGCGGCGACGACCCGCCTTCCTACCCTTGAATGGCTCTTCTGGACATGGCATATTTCTGACACGATGAGGTCCTTCAACCACACTGGTTCTAGGGCAGGGAGCCCATCCACCGGAGAAAGTCGGGGTGTGAGGAGTACCAGGGAAGATATCCAAAGGGATATAGGGATGACGTTCGTGGGTAGTGCTGGAGTGGGTAGAACCTCCACTCGAGCACGTATGAACACAAGTGGGACCCCCCATGCTTCTTCCCTCTGATGACATCAGTATGTGGGTGGCCTCGTACTGGTCAATTTGAACACTGGTAGGACCTCCATGTTGGGCACTGGTGAGACAAATATGGCCCTCACTACTTTGATTTCTGGGGTGCGGAGGACCTTCACCAGCTGCTACAAGGACACATGGAGGGTCCCCATGTTGATGAGTGACTGGATATGAAATTTCCCCATTCCAATGGTCTTTGGTAAGAGGAATGACTCCATATTCAGTGAAGTGGGAACGAGAGAGAATTTTGTGCTGAGCATCACCGTCCTAGGGAGGACATTCATTTGGATTGAAAGTGACATGTGGTGGACCTCCATGCAGATCCTGTAAGAGGGGAAGGTCCACGTTATTTTTGGTAGTTGTAAGGGGAGGACCTATACACCGGTTTTCATGGCCACAGGTTAGTCTGCGGCGGCCATTTCCTATGTTATCAACCAAGAAAGATGACTAATACCTCTGATGGGGAGGTTGGGGCCTCGATCACGGTTGGACATATGAATGTCCCTATTCAGCATACACCCGGAGTTGGTGATATATGTCAACAGTGGCTTGGGACACATTAGCCGCTGATATTGACGCCCCTTGGTGGAAGTCGTCTTCGGCATGCGCCAGATGATGGAATCGTGTCAGATGGACTAGATCTAGTGGTATTGATGCATGGCATACCAACACCTATTCCAAAAAGACTGGGTGGCGGTACTCATGCGTCTTGGTGAGAGCCCTTGCTGGGAAACCCTGGAACAGAATCCTGGCTGGGTTGACCCTGATATCTCTGACCTCATCAGTGTAAGGCTTGGAGTTGTCAAAAAATTCTGGGGAGAGGCTCCTAAAATGGTTATATGTTAGTTTGGGAGTAGTGGATCCCTGCACAACCATTAGGGGTTGTGAAGATGACAAGGATTAGATGCCATAAATCCAGGTGGGCCATATCCCGGGTCGGTATAATTCCCTCCTTGTATCGACGTACGAGGTCATTTATCACCCTTCATTGGATGACCTCAGACAAGGATATGGGGCTTGGGCACCCCATGGTATTTATTGTAGAGTCTATTTCGGAAGATGCGGAGCCACACGGGACTGCCGTGTTGGCACTTCCCCTGCCCCTGAATAGTTGGTGAGGCGGTGACAAAGTTCTGGATGTTGTAGCTTGGTTTCTTAAAGCAGGCAGATTAAGTCATCTGTGACAAAAGAATAAGGAAATTGATGACTAGTGTCCCAGCGCCATTCCCTCTTCCATGGCTGGTAGTATAGATCCACAATGACAACATCATAGATCGTGATGCCCAATATTCAACAGCCCCTACATTTGGTGAGTTTCATGCCAGGACCTCTATTTTTTAGGTGGGACCCAATGCCGGTTATCTAGATCTGGTGACATACTTATCCACTGATATGTTGAACACTTCTAATCTCTATATTGAAGATAAGATCATCACATTGGGTTAACCATTTTTGTTTATGATGCTTTCTCTGGGGCGCGCCTATCTGTCTGCATGAGTATGAAAGGAGTGGTTTGGTTTCCCTAGATTTCCGATTTCTAATGGTGGGAAGCATCTGTTCCTTATTCAGGGACGTTTTCACCTTGATTGAAACTTGATAATTGGATTTCAGTTCTTCCTTCTATGGATTCCTCATCAGAACTCATCATCTAAATCGGGTCTCCCTTATAGATTTAAGACATTGTTTTTGAAACACTTCATAGAGCCATATCTTCATGGACACCAGTTAATTACATTGATTCTATTGGGAAATTTCAAAGGGTCTGGCTAGGGAATCAACCTTCATTCTGGTTAGTAGTCACAATGGACATCACTAACATGTCTGGACGCTGGAACACTGGCGTGTATAGGTTTCTTCCTCTTAATATAGGGATTATCGAGGGTGAAGATGCCTGAGGAATCCCACAAATAATGCGGGTAATCATAAGCAACAGACATGTATATGAGGTTTTCCTTATCATCCCATGTTTAACATAGGGTATCCCGCATGTTTAATGTCTCACAGAGATAGATCGGACTGATCAAAACACTGATTAAATTGGATCAGATGGGTGCAATCTCTAGAGGGAACACTGATGTTGGGGGTTGAGTTGTCATGATATCACCATTATGTGGTGGCCCAGGTATGAATCAAGATGGATTATGGAGTGTTTGAATGAATTTTATGGTGGATGGGAAGGAACCACCATGAGGAAAATTGTAACATTGGGCTTGAGTCTCGAGGGGACATCTTACGTATCCCCGTGACAAGGAATCATTGTCCTTGTAGTCCGGTAGGGCGAAGGGACGCCTAAAAGGTGGCTAGTGAGAATGAATTCATGAATTGGATCCGGAGTAAATGGAACCTCTTGGTTGGCGCATGACTTTCTCGAAATAAATAGGCTCAAAGGGGAGACCAGACAATGGACATGAATTGGGGGCGTACACATAAGACGACAACTCGATGATGTGTATGGGGATCATGCATGCTTATCAGCCCCAATTGGTCTTATGCCACTAGAATGGACCAATGATGAGGGTCCCAAAAAATGTGATTATAATGTGTTGCCGCTGTATAGGGGACACAATGACTTACTGCTGATTGATGTCACAACAGCTTGCCGCTGGATATGATACAACGACTTACCACTGGATGGGGTTAATCCTTATGAAATATTCCTATTTACCCTACCTAGGAGACAGATATCAAACCCATGTAATTCATATGAGATGAGGGTTGGTGGACCGACGCAAATGAGGTTCTGGGGTCCAAATGGATGGTGGTATTGAACCTCATGGAGGCTTCCTATGTACCATCCTTGGAAAGGATCAAAGACCTTGTAGTTCATGGAGGATTTGGGTGAATTAACATGAAGGGGGTCAGAACCAATAGGTGGTGGGCTTTAAACTCATGTAGGATTATTATTTAACTCACCATGGCAAGGATCAAATCCCACATAGATCTGGTGGGTGTAACGACTTACCACTTACTGGGGGAAACAACAACTTACCGCTGATTAGACAAAATAACGGCTTACTGCTAATTGAAGTTCATAGTTTAACGTCATGAAGGAAGGGGATGAACTAATGTGAAGGAGGAAATGGGGCCCATATAGATGGTGTTCTTGAACCTTGTAGAGGCTTCCTACGTACCTTGCCTTAACAAGGATCAAAGAACTCGTAGTTCAGGTTGTGTAAGAACCGATGTGAAGGGGGTCTGAACAACCAATTGGTGGGCTTGAACCTCAGGGAGGATTCCTACGTACTTTTCCATGGAATGGATCAAATACAACATAGTTCAGGTAGGGGTGTGGGGATTACATTATAGGTTACCCAATGAGTTGGAGAACTAACGTGAAGATGGTCGGAATGACCAGGTGTTGGGATTGAATCTCAGGGAGGCATACTATGTACCATGCCTTGGTAAGGATCAATGAACACGTAGTTCCTGAGTGTTTGGTGAACCGACATGAAGATGGTCGAGACCAATGAGTGGGGGTATTGAACATCTGAGATGCTTCCTACGTACCTTGCCTCGGCCAGGATCAAAGACTACATAGTTCAGGTTGGGTTGGGGCTTACACTACTGGATTCTCGGAGAGGATTTCATGGTTGATGCTTGCTATAAGCCCACGAGAGCCATACTTGGTGTGAGAAACAAGATAAACCAAATACCTAATGATCATAGTGAAAAGGTGTGTCCACGGGATGTAGAGTGCGACTTACACATGCTTAGTGGCTCAAAGAAGACGCATGTGATTATGCGTGGATAACAGCCCATGGAGATGGAGATTGGGACATACTTTAGGAGGGAGGCCCATGTGGTGACAAATCCCAGTATGAGAGTGATTTAGAACCCATGAAGTTAAGAGGATGAAGGATACTACCTCCTATAGGAAAATCTCAGGGATTACACCAGGGCGGTTGCCCTTTCCCCATGGACAGACGCTACTCTAATAAAGAGGATGTCATTCCATGTGAGGAATGATCTCACTCTCGTGGAGACCAGTGGGTGTGGATAATTTCCATGGTGGGGTACTCGGTGTATGATACACGAGGCGTTGACACAGTTCAACATCATGTGAAAAGGAAGAAGGTGCTTGGCAGTTTAACGTCCTACAGCTCGGACAGGGTGGGTTTACTCTTCAGCCCTAGGACATACATAACCGGAACCCTCTAAACACTAGTGAAGAGAAGGGATAGGTAACACAGTGGCTATGGGGTGTTATAGAGTGAACCATTGGGGACCATGTTTGTATGGATATGTAATAAGGAAATAGCTGTTAGCGTGCCTATGCGATGAATAATGAGGTGAAACAATGCAATGGGCAGTATCATCGAAGGGACATTGAAATTGCTTCATGAAAACCTGAAGGGATACATGAGAAAAGGAGTTGCAGAGCAGAGGGGTTCATATGTAGAAGCCTTGTGAAGCTCTGATGATACATGAAGTGGAAGGGCTTCGTAAAGGGATGTTCTTCGGAAAGTGATGTCTCATAGCCTAGGTATATGGCATATGTGCATATGGGAGGAGCTTCGTAATGTAGAAATTCATTCATGAAGAAATGTCGCGCAAAGAAAGGATGCCTCATGAGGAAAGGTGTTGTGAAGCAATATGATTCGTGAAGCATAATGACCATGCCTTAGCATGTGGGTCATGTTTGTGTGGAGGGCCATTCTCAAATCATAAACTCTTTGTGACAACCCGAGTCCCCGTTAGAATCTCCTTACTTCGCGAAGGCTCGTGGGCTTCGCAAAAGGCATCCCTCTCGGAAGAGGGGATCAATAAAATAAAAGGGGAGGTACTTTGAAAAGAAAAAGTACCTTGAGGAGCTCGTGGTTTGCAGAGAAGGATGTGCTTTGTGATTTGGGAGCTCAGAAGTTGGATGGTTGGATTGTCCGTCCTTTGGGCTCGAGTGGAGTCCTGTATTTATAGGCAAGACGCACCGTGAAGAAGTGGTCGCTCAGCACAATTATAGTGGTCGCTCTGTAGCGGGTTCACGAATGTCAAAGGGGTTCATAGGGCTTCCCGCCTCCTTGATCCATAGTGGGATTCTGAATATAAAATTTGGTCATAGAGCCTCCCACCTCTCCGCTCTGCGGCGGAGTTGCGAACATCAAATCGCCTCGTGGAGGTTACAGCCTCCTTGCTTCGTAGTAGGATTGCAAACATCAGAGGTGTTCGTGGAGCGTCCCGCCTCCCATATCCGTAGAAAGGTCGAAAATTTCAATTCAGCTTGCATAGGTTACCGCCTTCATGCTCCGCAGCGGGGTCGCAAACGTTAAGTGTGTTCGTGGAGCATCTCGCCTCCTTACTCCATGACAGGTGCGGGGCCATGGGGCTCTCCAAAAGGGCTACGTGAGGCAACCTTATAGGTTTCCCTCTTGTTCTTCTTCTTCCAAATTTTTTATTGTCAACAAAAATATAATAATTAATAATTAATAAATCCAAAGTAACTCAATATAAATAGAACCAAATAAAGTCCAAAAATCATATTTTTAATGTTTTCATGTAATATATGAACAAAATACTATATTTAAATTATTTATAATTTATAATTTTTTTTGTACAATTGATGTAAAATGATTACATAAATTTTATAAATAACATTTAAATATACTTGTAAACATCTTAATATTGTTTTTCTGTTGGGTTATGCATGTGACAAGTGCATCTCCACCGAACCCCTTCACTTTCAAGATACCCATGTATGATGCCAACAATTCTATATTTGTACCAAATTTAATCCTTTTGAATGAAAAATTACATATTCAATGTTACAACATCAATTTATATAATAAATTTATGATTTCAAATCATAAAAACCATATTTAAAGGATATTTTAAATATTTACCTCTAAATACCGTAACATCTATTATAATTCTAATCCAATATGATAATCTCAATTAAAAAAATAAAATTCTCATCCAGGTAATATAGAATAACATCCCAATAAAATATTTAAGATCATATACAAATGAATCAAATAAATATAATCTTAATTCAATCTACATGACCATAGAACAAGCTCTCCATCAAATAAAAACCCCCCCAAATGCCATATGTACCCAAAACATCAGTTAATATGGGCTAATATCTAAAATAATCTACCATAAAACCATCTAACTTAATTCCATAGAGAGAAACTATATATAATCATTTCTCCTTAAATAAATTAATCCAAATTACATGTAACACAGAAGACTGAAAATCAACACTATCATCCCACTAATCATAAAATTTGCGAAATTCATCTATAAACAAAAAACATCTTAAAAACTAAATCTCTCATCAAATATAGATAAACAGATATGATCACTACTAAATGAATCCATAAAATAATAAAAATATAATATTTCATAAAATACCTATGGTAAACCATAGAAACAATGTTTCTAAACACAAAATAATTTACATCTAAAATAATATATATAAATTATAAAAAATATTTCACAACCAAAAAGATGATATAAATTAAAAAATTTAACTCTTGTGAAAACATTATTCGAATCATAATTATTTTACATACCGACACCTGATAATAAATTTCATAATAACCTAGGGAAATGTAAATATAAGAAATGAGTGGTCAATTTCTCAGTAAGGGTAAAAAAATGGAGACATCAACGTACCATAAAAATAAGGGTATGATAATATCATTTTAAAACCATACCCTGTATATCATATATAATACAGAGGATTGATTCAATAATCTGTGGATGTTTATATAGAAATAATAATAAATGAGGCAAATAACATGAGTCATTAAAGCATAACATTTTCATAAGGCAAATATGATCTTCCGTGAATTTAAGAATATAAAATTTTATATCAACATTAGATACTTATTCATTATTAACAAGATATTAATAGCCTAACCACCTATGAACCATCTTGTGGATTTGTAAAACCACTCTTATAACCGCTTTCTTGGTCTTAGGATGACCACTATTGTATCCTCATATTCGGAGGATGGAATATCAGTATGTCCATAATTTTTTTTTATTCTAGTAACCTCTCATGCACCCTCTCGTTTCAGGCTCAATAAAACCTCATATGATCCCTCCTTTTGGACTTTGTATAAGGTCATATGTATCCTCTTTTTCAATATTTGGATGTCCTTATATATACTCTCTGATAAATTAGAACATTAACCATTACACAATGCTTTAGGGAGAGATATAGGTGAACCCATCAGAAAATCCATAAACTTTTTCACCACAAGATCATAAAAACTTCTTTATATTATAACCAATGTAAATGTAAAGAGTTTCATAAAGATTTTACTTTAGTGTAACTCATTATAAAGAAATTGGTTTCATAAAAATATTATCATAGTAATAAAAAACATAAACCATATAGTGAATGAATAAGGATGATACCACTTGATCATATAAACATTAAAAAATAATAAATGAAAAAATTTGTTGTCATTGATGAATATAAATTACATAAATATATCATTAAAACATTCTTAGAGAAATTATCAGTTCCATTTTAGAACAATTTTTCTAAACGATAATTAATTATTAACTGTTAATTAATAAAATTTATTTAAAAATAACCTTCCAATATTATAAATTAATGTTTATGTAATTCAATGGTAATGATGATGGAAAATTCAGTTCATAATATATATTGTAAAAAGAAGACTCTTTTAACATTTTAATAAAGAAAATTTAAAAGTGCATCATTTGTAAATCAATTAAATATTAATTAAAAAAAATTTGTTAAAAATAAAAAAATGGGTAAAAATGTATTGATAAATTCAATGGTGGATAGTAAAATCTATCATCAAAATACTTTTATAAAACATGGTTATTAAAAAAGGATTTTATACAAAATAGAGAAATATAATTTACATTTCTTATATTTTTTATCTATTGTTTATAAATATATGGATATGAAAGGAAAATGTGAATTATATATAAATTAACATATTATAATAAATTAAATTTGTTTATTGATAAATAAATCATAATTTTTCACCATCTAAAGAATAATCATAATCAATGTCGATAAATAATGGAAGTGTATCATAAAACTCTCTAAACATTGGTTACATTTATATATCATGCTAAATGAATGAATAAAATATAATGAATACATTAAATATAAATATAATAAAAAAAATTATTATATAATTTTTAAAAGGGGGTATATAAAACTCATTAATGTAGATAGCTAAATAACATAACATATGTCCTAAAGAAGATAATTTTAGACAAAAATACATCACCTCAAATAAGAATGTTTATTCTTCATGTTCAAACCAACAATAAAATAAATATATATTTATTAAACATTTATTACATAATAATATTATTATATATCATTCCAAATATTATTTAATTTTATCATGTTTACACATTTATTATCAATTCGTGGTTAAAATCACATTCCCAGTAATAAATATTTCATTTTTCATGTTTGTTTCTGTTTGGAATTTTATGCCCTTATATTTTAATCATGGTTAAATGATTTATATAATATTAAACATCATATAAAATTAATATTTATTAATTAAAAATTTATTTATATTAATCCTTAAAATTTAGATTTAAAAATTGAATTACACCATCCATGGAGATTATATGTTATATAAACACATTAACACTATTTCCATTTTATATATAGTTATAATTATTGAATGATAACTAAAATATCAATGAGTAGGATTTATTATTCACATATTATATATATATTCATTAATTATATCCTTATTTCCATCCATGTACTAAATAAAATGAAAAACATATCACATCTCTTTGGGGAGGAGATATTCAACACAAGAAATAGTAATGTCACTGTTTTTAAACGAATATGAATGTAATAAAGAATATGATATATTATAATTATATAAGTATAATTTTTTCATATATAAACCATATAAATATTTTTATTCTATTATTACCTCTTATCATGAGTAGTGGTGAAGGAAAATAAATTACATCAGTTTGTGAGGTGGTAGTGTTATTTATACTTGATCGACATATTCATTTCCAATTTAACTGGTAGGGAGACATATTTAGGATATTCCACCAAAATAATAAAATCTCATTATATGGTTGAAAATAAATTTATTATATTATAATTGTTTAAAATTATTTTAATTTGAGGTAATATGAAATAAAGCAAAAATTCATGGTTAATAACTAATACCCTTCTTCAGGTAACTTCATTAGTTGTTTACCCAAATCCTTTCTAAAATTATTTACAAATTAAAATAATCCATAGAGGATATGTTTAGGGATGTAATGAATTTATATTTCTAGGTTTTGGATGAAAAATGTCTTCGGGACTATGAGGAGTAATGTATTTTGAATGTCCTTTTTCAAGTGGGGAATGGATCCCACATGAAAAAACTATTAAAATTTCCTAAAAGAATCAAAAATGAAAAACTAATTTCCAATAAAAAAAATTACAAATGAACATTTGTTAAATTTT
The DNA here is from genome assembly GCA_963277665.1 of Viscum album. NCBI lineage: Eukaryota > Viridiplantae > Streptophyta > Magnoliopsida > Santalales > Viscaceae > Viscum > Viscum album. Next base: position 927,467,165 of record OY728140.1, on the reverse strand, counting down.
AGGAATGTTTATATTCTAAATATGCCTATGAAATATTATTGGAGAGTTTTTTTCTATATTTTAAACATTATCTTTATAATCATACCCTTAATAAATACATTTCGTCCATAAATGCTGTAATTAAATTGTAGTATTTCTACTATTAATTTTAACCAAATGTAATGATGAAATTATTATATAATATTAATTAGTATGATTAAAAATATGAAATAAATTTTCCAAATTAAAATTACATATGTGGAAAATTTTAATATAAAATTAAACTCATATATGTGACAAAAATGGATTTCTATGGATAACATTTCTATATGTACAAAATTATTTCATATCAAAATTATTCATAAGAATGATTAAAATGAAATATATTTAATTAATAATAATAAAATTGATTTAATTTTGAAATTTTAAATAATTATAAAAATGTATGATTGAAAATCATTTAATCAAAATGATGGTTTTAAATCAAAATAAATATGCTTATCTATTATTAGAAATTTTTTTTAGAAACGTATCAAAAAATATCCCATAGCTAATTATCAATTATGGATTGAAAAATAAATTCAATTGTTTAAAATATAATTTTTATATTTTTTCAAAATAAATTTTATTATTTTTCAAAAATAATAATGAAAATCATATTTTCCGAAGAAATGTATTTTCAATGTGTATAAAGACATTATGAAAAATTACGAACTTATATATAAATATATTTCAATTATCTGAAACCATTATACATAATTTTAAAAACTAATTTCCCATTATTATTTTTAAAATGTTTAAAAAATTGGTTATAATGGTCATGTTTAAATATTAATATTAATAATATATTGTGTTCCTTAAAGCACAGTGTCTTGGGTACGACAACCAATCGACGAAATTAAATATATTTTTAAAAATATATTCTATAAAATCTAATTTTTCACAATATAGCCATATATGATTAAATTTTCAGACAAAATTATTTTACTTTGATATACATAAAAAAGTATATTCTTATCTAATCATATACCTAGTTTCCCATATAGCTTTATCATGTTAATGGTTTTTTCACAAAACCATAACAATGTGATTGACCATATTTCATTGAACATTGTCTCTATGATCCATGATTTCAAAATTTTATTCAAAAATAGAGAAATATTCATCTAGTTTCGTGACATGTGAGAATAGTATATGTAATGGGTTTGGTATGTACTACCTTATGATAGATACACAGAACAAATTATGATAATTAGAGTAGTTTGGTAGAGGAGAAAAGTGATTAGATATTGTATGTACTCAATATATAATTACAATGGCAAAAATATACCTGGGGCTTAGATATCCTTTATTCAAGAATCTCATAACCTTATTCTTTAGTGAAATTTTTAGTAAATACATCTCACTAAAATCAAAATCTATATCTCCCCAATGATTTTCATCAAAAAATTTATGTTTCCATTTTTTTCATCCTTATGTGTCACTAATTAGCTCTGACCATATGTTTCAAAAAATTAACTATCTATAGTCCAAATATGTCTATTTCTCCAACATCACTGCTACATGGTGGATGTATACAATTATTTCAACAGATAGGATCAAAAGGATCAATTTTAATGTTTAAGTGAAAGATATTGTTTTAAAAAAACATTACAAGAAGATGTTATTGATCATAAATGTAGAGAACCCAAACTTGATGTACATAGACATTACATTAATTTTGTAGAATATCTACTACATAATAAAAACAGACATCAAAGAACTATAATAGTTTATTGTCTTTGGAAACATGGAACATAATATTCAAATCCTGGTGAAATATCAAAAACATCTCCCATAAATATCTTCCCCTTTTGTTTTCTTACCTAAAACCATTCTTTATATCCTGGGGAAAAGAAAACATAAAAAGGGTGAGCTCAAATGCTCAGTAAGGGTAAAAATATAGAACATAAAACAATCTATAAACATTTGAATGCAAAAACATGAACATAATATCTAAACATAAAAAACTTGAGAAAAGACATAAATCTTGGAAGTACGTAAGGAATATATCATAATGGAACATCAATACTGATAAAATATCATGGGAAGAAAACATGTAATTGTGGCAAACCTTTAAGCAATTGATATGATTTCCATAGTAGCCAAGGCATTACTTCCAAGACCATCTTAGTGTACAAAGTCCCTTATTGAAGTGAGTTCACTCCTCCTTCCAGTCATGTATCACTGATCCAAATTAACTTTCCGTTCCAGCAATGCCTATATCATGAGATATAAATCTTTACCCAATGCATTGGAGGGAGATATAGGTCCCAACCATCTCATAATTAAATCATTCTTACGTGTTCCACAACATAAATATAAACCATTCATAATAACCCAAATAATAAAACTGGTTTCATAAACATCATCCCATCATTGCATAATCCATATAAAACAAATGGATATAACATCATCATAAGATAAGTTAAACCATGTAAATAATAGAGACATTATTCTTGAAACATACACATATGAAATATTTTCACCTTAGATAGAAATTGTTTTTGATAAAACACTTGAAATAAATTCTTGAGGAAATATCCTTTATTATTCAAAATCATTTTATTTTCACTAAATTCCATGCAATTTAAAAAGAAGAGTATTTTGTACAAAATATTCATGAAATATTTTAGAGTAAGCTTCAAGAAAATAAGGTGTTATGAAATCGTAAAAATCCGTTTGTGCCGAATAAGATAAAAAAACATTCTCCTCATAGTTTTTTCATAAAATTCAAAAAGTTCCTCGTATGGTAAAACAAATATTCCTTTAATAACATGTGGTAAAAGTCAAAAATGGGTAAAAAGTATTTTAAACATACATGAAACCATTTTTAGAAAACAGGGACATGGATGATAAATATAACCTCAGTAAATACATACGAATAAACAATCTTAGATAAGAACGAGATTGGAATAATTATCCCTTACCTTATGTCTGATATGCTTTGTACGTATCTAAACCTCCTGTATAATGATTTAAATAATGTCATTGACTTATTAAATAATCATATTCTTTGTTATGATATCATATATGGTTCACTTATTACTTTAAATTACCCGTTCTTTTGTAAGTTCCTTGTTAAAGGAGCGTTTTGGGTAAAATTGTTTTATTTATCGTACGTGTTTGGACTTGTTATTCTTGATATTATTATTACTTATATCTTGATTTAAATACTTATAGAATTTAAATAATGATTTATATATCATATATATATTCAATATATATATATATAATAGATATATAAGTGAAATGAAATACACCGTTCATGGAGACGGTAGGTTGTACGTACGCATGAAAGTTGTTTTCCTTTCCTTATTGACTTGAATGGATGTAAGTAGATGACATATATATATACATATATCCAGTAGCTTTATCATGTCATATATTTAATTAATATTCATTATATATACTTTATAATAATTCTTTAATTATAAACATGGAGAATAAATCTCATCGCGTCGTGGAGACGGTAATCCGTACGTACGCACGAGCGATGATATCGTTCCCATAATTATTGAATTCAATTGGAGTGGATGATATAATATCACAGAATCAGTATGATTTTATAATTATCATATATAGTTATTAATTACACCATTATACCCTTCCAAGTATGGTGGTGGTGGAAAAACATATTACACCACGGCGTGGAGACGGTATTTTGTACGTACGCACACGCGGTGATTTCGTTTCCTGTAAGATGGATAGAAGGTGAAATGGGTTGTTTCATGTTTATAATAACATATCAGTATTTTATTGATATTTATGTTATTACTTTATAATGAAACAACTAAATACTAAGAAGATGAAGAAGAAATAAAACTTGTAAGAATCGGTAGAAGAGATTACATCTTCCTCGACACACCTCCTTTAAACTTCTTCATTGGGAACTAGAGTTGGTCTTTTGAGAAGACCATAACCTTTATGATATAAAAAGGGATGATGAGAAGAGGAATTTTTAGGGTTTTTCTGAGCTTCAAGGCTCAAAATGGTGTGAAGAGAAGAGGGAAGGGGTTCCCTTTTTATAAGGGAGAAGAGGGGCACCTTTGGAAAACCATAAAATATTATTTTATAATAAAGACATATTCGGTTTCTAATAGATCGAAATTGATTTATTTAGAAGATAAAGTGGGGATGGGTCTAAATAATCTAAACCAATAGGTTTTAGACAATTTTAGGTTACTATTTTAACCTTATCATTTAGATATAACTCTAAGTTAAGTAATTTAACTTTTACCATGTCTTCTTGTTTTCGTACACTATATGGTTAATAAACATACTATAAAAAGCCAAACAAACCCCAAGTGATTCATTATTAAAATTGTTATCCTTATATAAGTCATTTGGCTGAACCTTAGATTTTTAGGAATATAATAACAATTTATAATATAATTTTTGTTTTAAAAAAATATTTTATGTCAATTTTGAAACTATTTGGTAATTGATTTTTGTGAAAATTATAACAACATGATTAGTTATAAAAAAGATAATTGAATCAATAATAACATGTCATATTAACCTATAAAATTAGTGTAATTCATAAAAATCCACAAATTACATTTATTTAGGTATTTATAACATCAATTATGTTAATATTTCATTAATAAGGTAATTATTGCATCATCATTGTGTAATAAATAAATTAAATTATTTAATGTCTAAAAATTGTAAATAAAATACCATTATTTATTAAATCTTTTTATAATTCTAATTAATATTTATATTCGAATTTATCTTCTGTATAACCTTATATTAAAAATGTTTTAGTTATAAAATTTTTATTTTTACTATTTTTACTCTTCTTTAAATAAAATAATAATAAATGCCTTAATCTATTCCAAGTGGACCTAAAGGGTAATATTTTATTCCTAAGGTTGTATTGGTAGAATTACACTTATCCAATAGAATTAGGACATGTGTTAGGGTAATAATAATATCATCTTACACTTAATTACCCTATTTACTTTTAACCGTGGTAAATAAAAGTAAAAAAGTTACTATTCACCAAAAATTAGTTTTATCTTATTAAACCAAATTATACTCCTTGATATTAACTGTGTCTCTCGTATTTTCAAAATTCCAGCCATAGAAGCGGTAAAATTAACTTTTATATAAAATTTCAAATTCTCCTAGGAGGTGGGTAAAAGACGGTGAAAAGTTCAATAAAATTTTTATATATCTAAAATTATTATAAAATGACTAATGTGAATTACATTGAACTTATATAGGTATTATGTATCAATTTTTACCTAAAATTAATTTAAAAAAAATAAATAATTATTTAAAGAAAAAGTCGGTTTTTAAATAGTAACCCAATGTTTTCACTATTCATCAAAAATAGAATGTTTTCGAAAAAATACAAAATATTCACCCTATGTTAATTTGGATATTCCAAATAAAAAAATGAAGTCCATTCAGAATGAAAAAATTTATAAAATTTCAAAAAGTGGGTATGATTATTTATAACGGCTAGTTTATATAACAGATCGTTGTTTAATGAAACTCGATATTGCATACAACACACGCTATCGTGAAAGGTCGCGATTGCGTGTGATGAAAGCCAAGTTAGGGATGCATGTAGTGAATGATTTTTTTGGTGTAGCGTATAACACAAGACATTAATGGAATTAAAAAGAATATTTTTTATAAAATCTCGAGGTGTTACATTCTACCCCCCTTAAAATGAATTTCACCATCAAAATTCGTTGGGGTTATAAATGGTTTAATACTTGAAAGTTTCATTAATAGAAACCCTCATTGTAAAAAGGGATACCAAATCTTATCTTTCAAAACAAATGTACGAAACATAACGGTTAACCAAATTAACTTATCACTGGGTTTCCATATAGGATAACATAGGCAAAAATATGGATATAGAAGATAAATCTAACCATCATGTTATGATGGCGAGTGGTAGAGAACATGGCTATAAAAAAGTCAACAATCACAAAGCCATAAATTTATTATGATCTAAGGTACCATCTGATTCATCGGATATAAGGGCACTTGGAAAACATTTTTGGTTTTCAAGATCATTTCCCTAAAGTTGATGAATTTTAATTAGAAGAAATACTTACTTGATTTTGGTATAATCTCACCATTTTCCTGCCTTGAACAATTTCCACATCATATCTTAATGAAATAAAGTTGAATTTTTCATTCGTGAGTTGTTAGCAAATCACGTGACAGAATGATGGGTCATTCCATATGTCTCAAACAAAAGTTTAGTAAAAGTTATCAAATATACATAAGTTCATCTATGGTGAGGTTAATCGTATATGATATCAAATATGGACTTATACTTCATCTATAATACCGCTTAATAAAACTAGTTTCTAATAACCAGTGACTTCCTGTAGGCCATTGGTAGGTGATAAAGGCCTATCACACTTCGGTTGTGTGTTTGATTACCACAGCCTTGTCCGACACAACAGGTTGTCACTCGTCCTATGGGTTTTCCTTTTTCTAAAACTACATTATTATAACATTCCATGAATAATATCCAAAAAATTTATAGCCTTATACAATAATAACTTATGTCCAACATAATCCATTCCAATATTTAGGCTTATCCAAAGTACTTCTATCCAAGCTCATAGTATAAAGAAAACAATTACTAGAAATGTCATCATCAGAGCTTATTAATTCAATCATTTATCCCCCATATATCATACGATATATTTTGTTGGTCAAATTAAAAACATGTGAATACCTTAATCATGTATTCCATTGAAAAATAAATACCCATTGAACCTTAGTGAAAACATGAATGTTGTCAAAAGTTAACTCTTTCCACATTCCAAAATCCCAAAAATTATATATACTGAAACCATAATATCATGTGGTCCTTATATCAATCATGAGCTCATAAATACTATTAAACATTTCATTTTCTACTTATCATATCATCTACTTTCTGTAATATTTGAATTACTTTTCGTGGTTACCAGAACCATATAATTATTGAAAACCATAATAAACGAATACATAGATATTCCAATACTCCACAGTACTATAAATTAGATTCCACAACATTATTTTGGAATCCCATTACATAAACACAAAATCATTCCACTACATAGTTTTCATACTCAACATCTCCAATAATGATCGCATGTGACTTCCCTTTGTACTTTTCTTTAAGAGGTTTCTCACATCGATCATCATAAACCTTGGATTAGGGTGTTGGTTAGAAAAATGACACATTTACTTTCACTTGAAGCATTGAGGTATTGGTGGAGCGTTCTCAGTAGTCCTTTCTCTATTCACATCATTAGAAACCTTTCTCCCATTACATCGGTACTCAGCTGCCGGATGACCTTCTTTTCCACAATTGAAAAATTTTCTAGTACCTTTTAGACAATCCCCACCATGCTTCTTTCCACACATTGAGAATAAATAAACATTCACCTACTTTTCACCATTGTTATGAGGTTTTTCCTTGAACTCCATCTTTCATTTCTTGTCAAAACCATGAGATGGATATGTTACACCAACATCCAGTTCTACCTTGATAGCACAATGCACAATTTATTCATAGCTACTGAAGTCTCTTATAGCTAATGACCTTCGGAGAATTGGTTTTAAGCCATTGAAAAATCGATCGAATTTACTTTTAGGTTGGATGATAAAACCAGATGCATACCTGGCATGTCTTGTAAAATTCACTTTGTATATACCAATAGATTCATCATCCTTCTTCTTAAACTCAAGAAACTCCTTTACCATCATTGTTCGAAGAATACGAGAGATGTACTTACTGAAAAACAAGTTCGTGAACTTGTCCCATTCCATTGATTCAATTTCATCATGGGGCCTTGTATTCTAAATTAGAGTCCACCAATGGTCTACTTCACCTTCTAAATGGTAAACAACTTGAGTGAATTTATCATGTTCTGAACAACAAAGTATGGAAAATATCTTTTCAATGGTACTGATCCATTGTTTAGCAACAAGTGGATCAGAAGACCCATTGAAAGAAGGTGGGCGTTCCCTCATGAAGGACTCAGTATAATATCGTTCCTTTATTTGATCATTTGGAAATCCAGAATGACTCATTGCTTGTGTAAGTATAGAAATAATATTTTTCACTCTATCTCCCGTCACATTTGGTTATTCAGGATGACAATCATTGCATTTTCCATTGCATTGATCAAAACGATTCCTTCGGGTTCCACCAATCGTCTAAAACCCAAAAAGAATAGTGTGAGAGGGAAACATCATTCTTGGGAAACCAACATAATAAAGGGGATTACCTTCAATATATAACATCTTAGGGTTAATTCTAAGATTGTTACCATCATTATGGGACTATAAACTATACATATAATTAACCTTATGGACATCCCTAGACATACCATAGAAATATCTATAGGGATCTCACTAATGTTTTCGCATCCTAGTTTCCAAAGGTTAACTAAAAATTTCCTATGATACCTACTGTAGAGACCCCAAACATGACGTACATATACACTACATTACTTTTTTGGAATATCTAATACATAACAAAAATATAAACCAATGGACCGTAATAGTTTAGTGTCTTTGGAAACTTGGAACATAATATTCTAATCATGGTGAAAGATCTTCAACATCTACAATGAAGATCTTCCCCTTTTGTTTTCTGACCTAAAAACTTTCTATATATCCAGGGGAAAAGAAAACATAAAAAGGGCGAGCTCAAATGGTCATTAAGGTTAAACATAGACAACATAAAAAAATCCATAAAAATTTGAATGTAATAACTAGAACACAAAATCTAAACATCAAAATCTTGAGAAAAGACATAAAACTTGGAAGTACGTAAGGCATATATCATAATGGAACAACAATACTAATAAAATAGCCTGTGAATAAAACATGTAATTGTTGAAAACTAGTATGCACTTGATAGGATTTCTATAGTGGCCAAGGCATTGCTACCAAGACCATCTTAGTGGAAAAAGTCCCTTACTGAATCGAGTTCACTCCTTGTTCCAGTCCTGTATCACTGAACCATATTAGCTTGCCGTTCCAGCAATTTCTATCTCATGAGATATAAATCTTTACCCAATGAATTGGAGGGAGATATAGGTCCCACCCATTTCATAATTAAATCATTCTTACGTGTTCCACAACATAAAAATAAATCATTCATCATAACCCAAAGAATAAAATGGGTTTCATAAACATCATCCTATCATAACATAATCCATATAAAACAAATGGATATAATTTCATCATAAGAAAAGTGAAACCATTTAAATCATATAGACATTATACTTGAAACATACACATATGAAATAATGTCATCTTAGATGGAAAATGGGTTTGATAAAACATTTGAAATAAATTCTTGAGGAAAATATCCTTTCTTATTCAACATCATTTTCTTTTCAAAAAATTCCATGAAATTTTAAAATAAGGGGGTTTTGTTCAAAATAGTCATGAAATCTTGTAGAGTAAACTTCATGAAAATAAGGTGCTATGAAACCATTAAAATCCGTTCATGCCGTATAAGTTAAAAAGACATTCACCTCGTACATTTGTCGGAAATGTCAAAAAGTTCATCGTATGGTAAAAAAATATTCATTTCATAACCTACGGTAAAAGTAAAAAATGGGTAAAAAAGACTTTAATCATACATAAAACAATTTTTATAAAATAGGGACATGTATGATAAATATAACCCCCGTAAATACTTACGAATAAACAATCTCAGATAACAACGAGATTGGAATAATTATCCCTTACCTTAGGTCTGATATGATTAGTACATATCTGATCCTCCTGTATAATGATTTAAATAATGTCATTTAATTATTACAGAATCATATTAATTGTTATGATATCATATATGGTTCACTTATGACTTTATATTACCTATTCTTTTTTAAGTTCCATGTTAAAGCAGCGTTTTGCGTAAAATCGTTTTATTTAACGTACGTATTTGGACTAGTTGTTCTTGATATGATTATTACTTATATCTTGATTAACATACATCAAGAATTTAAATCATGATTAATATATCATATATATATTCAGTATATATATATATATAATAGATATATAAATGAAATGAAATACACAGTTCATGGAGACGGTTGGTCATACGTATGCATGAACGTTGTTTTCCTTTCCTTATTGACTTGAATGAAAGTAAGTAAATGAAATATATATATACATAAATCCAGTATCATTATCATTTAATATATTTCATTAATAGTCATTATATATAGTTTATAATCATTCTTGAATGGTTAACATGGAGAATGAATCTCATCGCGTCGTGGAGACGATAATCCGTACGTACGCACAAGCGATGATATCGTTCCCTTAATTATTGAATTGAATTGGAGTGGATGATATAATATCACAGAATCCATATGATGTTATAATAATCATATATAGTTTTTCTTTACACCATTTTACCCATTCGAGTAAGGTGGTGGTGGAAAAACTGATTACACCATGACGTGGAGACAATATTCCGTACATACGCACACACTGTGATTTTGTTTTTCGTAGGATGTATAGAAGGTGAAATAGGGTTGTTTCATATTTATAATAACATATAATTATATTAATGATACTGATGTTTTTACTATATAATGAAACAACTAATGAAGAATAAGTTCAAGAAGAAAGAAAACTTGAAAGAATCGGTAGAAAATATTACCTCTTCCTCGACGTACCTCCTTTATACTTCTTCATAGGGAAATAGAGTTGGTCTTTTGAGAAGACAAGAACCATTATGATATAACTAGAGAGGTTTATAAGAGGAATTTTTAGGGTTTGTCTGAGCTTGAAGGCTCAAAAGGGTGCGAAGAGAAGAGGGAAGGAGTACCCTTTTTATAAGGGAGGAGAGGGGCACCTTTGGAAAAACTTAAAATATTATTTTATAATAAAGTCATATTCGATTTATAATATCTCCAAATTGATTTATTTAGAAACTAATTAGGGGATGGGTCGAAATACACTCCACCAATATGTTTTAGAAATGTTTAGGTTACTATTTTAACCTTATCATTTAGATTTAACTCTAAGTTAAATAATTTAAATTTTACCGTGTCTTCTTGTTTTCTTAAAATATATGGTTAATAAACATACTAAAAAAATCCAAACGAACCCCAAGTGTTTCATTATTAAAATTTATAGCCTTATCTATGTCATTTTGACGAACCTTAGATTTTTAGGAAAATAGTAACAACTAATAATATAATATTTGTTTTAATAAACTATTTTATGTCAATTTTGACACAATTTGGTAATTGATTTTTGTGAAAATCAAAACAACATGATTAGTTTGAAAACAGTTAATTTAATCAATACTAACATGTCATACTAACATATACAATTATTTTAATTCACAGAAATTCTCAAATTACATTTATTTGGGTATTTATAACATCAATTATGTTAATATTTCATTAATAAGGTAATTACTGCATCATCATTGTGTCATAAATAAATTAAATTATTTAATGTATACAAATTATAAATAAAATTCCATTATGTAGGAAAGACTTTTATATTTCTATATAATATTTATAGTCGAATTTATCTTATGTATATCCCAATATTAAAAATGTTTTAGTTATTAAACTTTGATTTTAACTAATTAAACTCTTCATTAAATAAAATAATAATAAATGTCTTAATCTAATCCAAGTGGAACTAAAGGGTAATATTTTATTCCTAAGGTTGTTTTTGGTCTAATTACACTTATCAAATAGAATTAGTACATGTGTTAGTGTAATAATAATATCATTTTTTCCCTTAATTAACCTATTTACTTTTAACCATGGTAAATAAAAGTAAAAATTTACTATTCACCAAAAATTATTTTTATCTTATTGAACCACATTTTACTCCTTGATATTAATGGTGTCTCTCATATTTTCAAAATTCCACTCACAGAATGTAACACCCCAAGCTTCTACGGTACGCTTCTCTTTGAATAATGCGATAGCGTGTGTTGTACGCAACATCGAGTTCTAACACACCACAACCAATCAAACTAGCCGTTATGAATAGTAATACCTACTTTTTTAAATTATATATATATTATATTTCAAAATGAACTTCATTTTTGGATTCAGAATATCGAAATTATCCTACGTTGAATTTTTCTGAGAACGTCCAATTTTTATGAATAGTGAAAAATACTAAAAACAACTTTTTTAATCAAAATAATTTATAGTGATAAATTATATTATTTATTTGTTTTATAGTATAATTAGAATATATGTTTACCATTTTATCCAATGGTGTTCATTATAATTAATTTCACTTTGAAATTGGACATAAACAATTGTCAATCTTTTGATATATATTGTTTCTTAAAAACACGCTCTTTCTTGTAACAGTGGGAATTAATTATCAAAATAATTAATGAAACATATATGTTTGGAATTTTGTAAAATAGACATCATTTTTGAATTCGGAATATCAATTATATCTTAGGGTAAAATTTTGGCATTGTTCTGAAAAATTTCAATTTTTGATGAATAGTGAAACTACTAAGTGGTAGTTAAAAAAACTGAATTTTTTCATAAAACTTAATTTTACCACTTCTGTGAATGGAATTTCGAAAATCCGAGAGACGCGGTTAATATCAAGAAGAAAAATGTGGTTCAATGAGATGAAAATAATTTTTGGTGAATAGTATCTTTTTACTTTTATTTACCACGGTTAAAAGTAAATAGGGTAATTAAGGGTAAAAATGATATTAATATTAGCCTAACACATGTCCTAATTCTATTGGACAAGTGTATCTCTACCAAATACAACCTTAGGAATAAAATACTATCATTTAGGTCCACTTGGATTAGATTAGGACATTTATTATTATTTAATTCAAAGAAGAGTTAAAAGAATTAAAATCAAAGTTTATTTACTAAAACATTTTTAATATAGGGTTATACATAAGATAAATTCTATTGTAAATATTAATTAGAAAGATAAAAAGCTTTCCTACATAATGATAATTTATTTATAATTTTTATAAATTAAATAATTTAATTTATTTACGACACAATGATGATGCAGTAATTACCATAATAGTGAAAAATTAAAATAATTGATATTATAAATACACAAATAAATATAATTTGAGACTTTTTATGAATTACACTAATTTTCTATGTTAATATGACATGTTAGGAATGATTTAATTAAATGTTTTTGAAGTAATCATTCTGTTATGAGTTTCACAAAAATCAACTATTAAATAGTGTCAAAATTGACATAAAAGAGTTTTTAAAAAAAATATTATATTATTAATTGATATTAAATTACTAAAAATCTATGGTTCGGCCAAGAGACTTATATAATGATATGTTTATCATTAATGGACAACTTGGTGGTCTCTTGGATGTATATTAAGTTTATTAACCATATAATATAAAAATACAAAAAGACATTGTAAAAGTGAAACTAATTTACTTAGAGTTAATACTTAATGATAAGGTTAATATAAGTAACAAAACCTATCTAAATTCTATTGGATGAGAGGTTTTCGACCCATCCTTGCCTTAAAATTTAAATAATCTCCATTGGAGACATTAGAAACCGAATATGAATTTATTATAAACTAATATTTCTAGCTTTTCCAAAGGTGCCCCTCAGCCCTCTTATAAAAGGGTACTCCTCCTTCTCATTTCTTCACACCTTCAAAGACTTTTGGTTCCGCCAAATTCTGCCCAAATACTATCCCATATTCCCTCAATACAACCTAGAGGCCTTATTTTGATCATAAAGCCAACCTAAGGAGCCCTTTTTATCAAATCAAAAGGAAGAACCCGAAGAAGAGGTAATGATTTCACCACCCTTTTCCAAGTTCCTTTCTTCTTCCACTTCTTTTCCTATGTTATTACCATTCTAAAATAATAAATCCAGTATCATATATATACTATGATGTTATTATAAATATGGTACAACTATATTCAGTAATCTATCCACCCTTTGAATAACATGTCACCATATGTGCGTACGTACGGCTTACCGTCTCCACGCCATGGTGTAATTGTTATTCAATATATTATTATTTGGATGGGTAATATAATGATGAGTAACTCATGTAAATAATAAATATAACATGTTAATGATTCTTTATATTTGATATAACATCCATTTATATATTATTTTAATATCAAAAGAATGATATTGTCGCTCGTGCGTACGTACGGACTACCGTGTCCACGAACGTGATGAGATTCATTCTCCATCGTATCCATTCAAGTATAATTATCATTTTATGATTTAAAAATAATGTTTAAGGACTTGATATCATTCTGTATATGAATAATATACAACATATCCATAACAAAAAAGGCTTATGTAACAAAACATATAAAAGAAAATGAGTAAGTTAACACCCGAAACGACGATAATTCTAAGATATTATTAACAAATAAATGTTAAAACATAATATATGATATCATATTAATATATATGATTATTTTATAATTTAATAACAATTATTTCACCATTATACAGGAGGTTAACCTACCCTCAACCAAGGAAAAGTTCATGGTATGGGTTATTTCACAATCTTTCATTATCCGAGGTTGTTTATACGTAATAATCTACTGGGATCTCTTTATCATTTACATCCATGTTTCATAAAAATGTATTTCAAAACATTTTTACTATTTAAAAGAATATGGGTTAAATTCATTTATACCCTTGTTTGACTTTTTATAAGAGTTTTATAAAGGAAACTTTCCATCATTTTCCAAACATGGTGCTTTTAACCTTTTCGACAGAATTAAGGTAAGAATGTTTTCATAACATATACGGTGGGTGCGATTATTTTCTACCGTTATAAAATCATTGAAGCTTCCCTTACAATCTTATAAGAATATTTTCAATGATTTTTTTTATTTTATAAATATATTACTCTTAAATGATTTCAAAAATAGAAATAGATATTTCTCTAAAAAGAGTTTTGATTTCATCTATGTCAACATCCTTCGATGGATTTTACGCTTATTTGAATTTTATTTATTATGATACAAAACTTCTATATTGTATTTAAGGTTTTGTGATATGTTTGACTGTGGATGTTCTATTTTTATACCATTCATAGTTTATGGTGAAGGTATTGACATTTTGTATGCTAGTTTTAATACGAATGTTTATGTTATGTTTAAACCTTTTCATATGGGAATGTATTGGACTTAATATGTGATGGGTGGAGCCCGCTATAAATCCTCGATGCATTGGTAGGTCTCATGAGACAAACTAGTGTCTTGGAACAGGGCCTTGGAAAAATCTTATTTGTAGTCTTGGCACGAGGCCTTGGCTATGTGGTTATGATAGTCTAGCATTATGCATTCCATCATTAAGAAAGTGGTTATTGATATTGCATGTGATTATTCGATTAGTAGAATTTCCATGTGAATAAGTAAATGGAATTATTTTATTTTACTTTTTCCATACTATGATGAAGTTCATGTTTAAAAGGATTTTGTTTTAGTTATACATTTCCTTAAATGTTTATTATTATTTATGAACATTTCCGATATATTTTTATCCTTACTGGGCATTTGAGATCACCCCTTTTCTATGTTTTATTTTTCCCAGGGTATGAAGAAGTAAATTATGAATGACCTGCAGGGATAGTATATGGGGATATGAGTGTGGAATATGAAGAAAAGATGTTGTTGTAGTTTTCATTTTTATGATGTAATGTAAGACTTATGAATATATCTAGTGTTTCCAAGGCTACTAAACCAATCGGTCTTTCGAGATTTGATCTTTCTTATGATCATGCAAATGTTATGTAATAATGCACTGACTCTAGGTAACTGGGGTTGGGGCATTACAGTTGGTATCAGAGGAGGTTTAGTACAAACCTTGGAAGCTAGATTTAGATAAACTTTGATTAGAGCACGTAGACCTAAGATGAACTTTGAGGATTAGTATAGAAGAACTTCCTAGAATTTTGGTATTGTAGAGATTTTGTCAGTTTTCCGAGCAATACATCCTTGTATGGATACAAGCAGGTAGAGGCAGATCTAGCACAGATGTACCTAGGGGTAAAACCCGAAAACACCACTTTGAGCTAGACTCGAATGGGAACTGGTGCCCGAAAACGGGCCTTGCTGCACTATTGGTTACGACACTCCTGGGGGATATGATTAGGATAAATCTCATTTTCTTTACAAATCATTATGAAGGGTTTATGAGTATATACTTCCTCAAAGAAAACATTATTATGATTATTTTTTATATCCATAAATAGTTCAATTTATGTTAAGTGTTTTGCAAGTATGGGATTATGTATTTTGATTCATAAACTGATCTAGTTTATACCATTGTTTAGAAATGGAACCTAGTGGAAGAAATGGAAACCATATCAATGAACGCACTCCATGTCGGGATTTCCCTCCAGCTCAAGATAATTATAGCAGAGCTGGTGATGAAACTGGTGTGGATCAGCTAATCACCATACTGGGATAACTTACTCAGGTTATGAATAATAACCATACTCGTATGGAGCACCCTAATCCACAACGTAGAGGATTAATGTTAGTTCGATTCATGAGGAAAAAACCTCCAACGTTCAATGGGAGTAAAAATCCCTTAGTAGCTGAGCAAAGGATAAATTCCCTAGAGAAAATATTTCAGGCTTTGGGGAGTAGTGAAAGGGAAAAAGTTATCATGGAAGTTTACCGACTCACTGGGGATATTGATCAATGGTGGTCATTGATTAAAAACACGAAGGAAGATGATGAAGTATCAAATATGGAATGGAGGGAGTTCAAAGATCTCTTTTTAGAAAAATACTTTCCTCGTGACCATCGAGCATATATGGAAAGGCAATTTCTGAGTCTGAGACAGAAGGAGGATGAGAATGTCGCAAAGTATGAGGCTTACTTTACAAAGTTATCAAGGTATGCTAGAGATTATATACGTAACCCAAGAAGTAATATTGATCGTTTCTTTGATGGATTAAAACCATTTCTCCGTCGAGCATTAGTTTCATAATCCTACTAATCGTACGAAGACATTATCTCATGTGCTATCAAGACCGAAAAGGAATTCTCAACGACTTATAACTTTAAAGAAAAACAAGAGAAAAAGAGACCTGCTGATCAATCTGGGAATGGAAATAAGGGGATGAACAGAAAGGTTGAATAAGATACAACCTATCCATAATAAACACGGCTTATGTAACAAAACATATAAAATAAAATGAGTTAGTTAACACTCGAAACGACGATAATTCTAAGATATTATTAACAAATCAATGTTAAAAGATCATATTTGATATCATATTAATATATATGATTCTTGTATAATTTAATAACAATTCTTTCACCATTATACAGGAGGTTAACCTACCCTCAACCAAGGAAAAGTGCAAGGCAAGGGTTATTTCACAATCTCTTCATTATCCGAGGGAGTTTATATGTAATAATCTACATGGATCTCTTTATCATCCACATCCATGTTTCTTAAAAATGTATTTCAAAACATTTTTACTATTTAAAAGAATATGGTTTAAAGTCATTTATACCCTTGTTTGACTTTTTATAAGATTTTTATAAAGGAATCTTTCCGTCGTTTTCCAAACAAGGGGCTTTTAACCTTTTCGACAGAATTAAGGTAGGAATGTTTTTTAACTTATACGGCGGGTGCGGTTATTTTTCGCCGTTATAAAATCGTCGAAGATTCCATTACAATCTTATAAGAATATTTTCAAACAAAAATGTTCTATTTTATTAATATATGACTCTTAAATGATTTCAAAAATAGAAAGAGATATTTCTCTAAAAAGAGTTTTGATTTCATATATGTCAACATCCATTGATGGATTTTACGCTTATTTGATGTTGATTTATTATGATACAAAACTTCTATATTGTATTGAAGGTTTTGTGATATTTTTGACTATGGATGTGCTATTTTTATACCATTCATAGTATATGGTGAAAGTATTGACATTTCTTATGCTAGTTTTAAAACGAATGTTTATTTTATGTTTAAACCTTTTCATATGGGAATGCATTGGACTTAATATGTGACAGGTGGAGCCCACTATAGATCCTTGATGCATCGGTAGGTCTCATGAGACAAACTAGTGTCTTGGCACAAGGCCTTGGCAAAATCTTATTTGTAGTCTTGGAACGAGGTCTTGGCTATGTGGTTATGATAGTATGGCATTATGCATTCCATCATTATGAAAGTGGTTATTGATATTTCATGTGATTATTAGATTAGTAGAATATCCATGTTAATAAGTAAATGGCACTATTTCATTTTACTTTTTCCATACTATGTTTAAGTTCAAGTTTAAAAGGCTTTTGTTTTAGTTATACATTGCCTTAATTATTTATTCTTATTTATGAAAGTTTCCGCTATATTGTTATCCTTACTGGGCATTTGAGCTCACCCCTTTTCTATGTTTTATTTTTCACAGGTTATGAAGAAGTAAATTATGAATGACCTGCAGGGATAGTATGTGGGGATATGAGTGTGGAATATGAAGAAAAGATGGTGTTGTAGTTTTCATTTTTATGATGTAATTCATGACTTATGAATATATCTAGTGTTTCCAAGGCTACTAAACCAATTGGTCTTTCGAGATTTGTAATTTCTTGTGATCATGCGAATGTTATGTAAGAATGCACCGAATCTAGGTAACTCGGGTCGGGGCGTTACACAGAAGCCGTAGAATTTTGTTTTATATAAATTTTCAAATTCTTCTAGGAGGTGGGTAAAAGGCGGTGAAAAGTTTAATAAAATTTTTATATATCTAAAATTACTATAAAATGACTCAAATAAATTACATTGAACTTATATAGGTATTATATATCAATTTTGACCTAAAAGAAATTTAAATAAAACAAATAATTATTTAAATAAAATGTCGGCTGTTAAATAGTAACCTAGTCTTATCACTATTCATAAAAAATTGATAGTTTTCAGAAAAATATAAAAAATTAACCCTAGGCTAATTTAAATATTCCGAATCAAAAAATAAAGTCCATTTCAAATGATAATATTTATAAAATTTCAAAAAGTGGGTTTTACTATTCATAACAGCTAGTTTATATAACATATCGTTGTTTAGTGAAACTCAGTATTTCGTACAACACACGCTATCGCAGAAGGTCGTGATTGCGTGTAATGAAAGCCAAGTTAGGGATGCATGTAGTGAAAGCTCCTTTTGGGGTAGTGTACAACAGAAGACATTAATAAAATTAAGAATAATATTTTTCATAAAATATAAAGGTGTTAGAATAAAAACCTTTAAAATACTTAAAATAAGAAGTCACCACATTCCCTATGGTTCAAATTTTTCTCTAAAACCGATCATCTATATATGGATGATCCACACTCTTAAATCAATTTTTTATCTACATATTGTTGAAGGTTTCACTAGAACATTAGGGTAAACCCGAAATCAAGATCAGATACAATAGAATGTGGTACTCCATGACACCTTACCACTTACTTAATATATATCCTATAATTATGATCCAATGTGAAATATTATCAAATATAAATGATTTTTTTCCTACAATCGATATTACATTGATCACATTATTTGTTTTTAGGATTCTGAAAAATAAATCCATTGTGATGTTTTCCCATTTCCTTTCTTGTATGGGTAAAAGCCACAATATCCCCCTATACACTTGTATTGTTTCCTTAACCTTTCTAATATATGATGCACTATGATACTAAATCTTCAGTATCTCCCTTCATTTTATCCCACCAAAAATACAATTCAAATCTCTAAAAAACTTTCTACATCCATGATGAATATAGACTATATAACTATGAGATTCCTTTGAAATTTCCTTCTTCAAATCTGTTATGGATAAGACACATACATGAATCTTAATCCTTATCATTACTTAAGAGTATGAGTTAAACACAAAAAAATTTATCACATTTTTATATATATCAATAACAGTATTCAATGCATCTTTAATTTTCACAGTTATTGATGGAAACATATTAATCTATCTATATAATATTTTCACCCTTCCATTATTATTTCCACATTAATCCATTTTAATCTATTAATATTTTATATTTTATTATCCTTATCATAGATAATCTGGCATAATCATTACAAATCAAATCATATACTGCCTAGTTTTCTTTCATTGGGAAGTAACACATTTATTATACATAATATCTAATCTGCTCCAGCCATATTCTCTAGTTCATAAACACATTTTTTTGTGGTTATATAATTTAATATTTTTTTATAATTTTATATATAATTTTCTTCAATGTTGATATAATAACACTATATTTTTAATTAAAAAATAATGAAGTTGAATGAAAATCATGATCTTGGTAGTTTTTCTTTTGAATACTCAATTTTTGGGAGTAATAATCTATCAACATATAATTCTTCAAGATATCTCATAAAGGTACATTTTTTGATGCATTACAATAGATTAAAATCCTTTCCCCAATACAAGTTAATGTATGCACTGGTCCACTAACTAACATTCTATTTAGTTCTATTAAATTTTCATCACAGGCATTGGCCTAAAAAACTTTGATATATTATTAGTTATCATTGTAGTTATATTGGGAATGGATGATTATTTTTATAGATATCATCATTAATATCCATCATAATCAAGAAAACTATATAGAAAATTCAACATTTTTGTTCTATCCTAATGTTCAAAATGATCCGTCTCTTATGGTTCCAAATATATACTTTCAAGTGAGATTATATGACATATAAATAAAAATATATGAAACGAAAATTCATTTGTGATGTTTTTTTTCATCTGTTAAATGCTTAATTAGATTCTTCGTAATAATTATCTATTAATCATCGTGATCCTCATTGTTTTTTAATAGATGACAATATCATCTATAAATCATTCCCCAAATTAATAAAAATAATTTAAAATGAATCTTATCATTAAATCCATTCTGATAGTTGGGTTATTAGTAAGATAAAATGGAATCAAAATATATTCATAGTGTTCATGCATTATATGAAATGAATTCATTGGTAAATGATACTATTTCATGACTTTGATAATTTTCATCACTTAATAATATAGGTAGAGTATCATAGATCCATATTCTATCTCCACAAAATAAACACGTACACCCCAACATGACACACATACTTGAATTAGTCTCGTCATATTAGTTCCATGAATTTTATTCTTCAATTATTGAAACATAATCAAATCCATTCTGTTGGGAGTATTTTAAATCATTATAGCATAACTTATGTGTTTTATTGAGAAATAAATGTCATTGTAAGATGGAATACATTGAGAATAATCTAAAAATGCATGAAAAAACTAAATTCCATTAGGTATATCATCGATGTGGAGTTCCTCAACACCCATATGAGATAAACACCACATTTGATTAGGAAGGCAGACCCATAGTATGGGTAATATTTATATTGAATGTTAATATTTATCTTCAAACAAATATCATATCATAGGGTGGATTCAAATATAAAATTTTACCTACCTTCCTAATAAATTTAAGCTATAATTATATTGGGGAAGAAAATCCAATGAATAGAATACATCAAATTCAACAAGATGGAAGATAAAACGTTCATAAGAAATACAAACCCACAAACATCAACAACAAATGTATCATTGATAGGAAATGTGATCATAATTCAAAAAGTTCTTTTAACTTCTATAACAACATATAATAATTTTGTGGTAATATTATACAATTATAATATTATTTAGATACAAAAGAGTGCATAGATCCATAATAAATTATGACATTAGTAGTTTATGAGTGGATGATTAGTGTACATTTCTACACATCATTATCTTATTTGTCATAGATGATATTTCCAAAATGTACATACATTTTTCACTCACCATATGTGGATTATGATATTGAGTATCATCATTATCCTTTGAATTTTTACTTTGGATAGCATAATTATTATTCTCATGCACATGAAAAACTAGATTATGGATGGTGAATTATGTGGTGATTTATCACTATTGACATTATTAATTAAATACATCCAATCAATTTAGTACTCAAAATCTATAAATAATTACATTATAGAGATAAAATACTTCCATACATTAAACAAGAAGGAAAGGTAAACTTATTATCCCCATGGTTTTTATAGTTTCATTTTTATTCAACCATTCTTTTATTATCAATCCCATTATATTATAGTGTATCAAAAATATCCATTGCATATTTGATATCTCATCAACTTATATATTCATATCTACTGATGTCCCATAAGGATAACACCCATTAGAGACACGAGTTTATGAGAATGAAGAATTGATCAACCTTATATATATGATAAATGATAATACCATATGAATACCTTATATATCTTGCAAAATTTTCCCCACAGATACTAAGAAATTATTTATCATCCAACATTATCTCATGGAATTAATTATATATATTCATTTTATAATGTTGTGGAAGGAACATATTAAAAAATAATCTCTTAAACTCACTCCATTCCATGGTGTCATGTTTTTAAGTTTCCTCATATTCATGATGATAGTACAAAATTGGAATACTTATCCTGTTAAATGATGGAATGCTAAAAGGATTTTCACAAGATCCAAATAATGGATAATAGAATGTATCCATTTAGAGTTACAAATCCATATTATATAGACTAGTTTTTTATCATTATGATATTCTATGAGACAAATTCTTTTTAATTTAATTGAGGTCATATGTTTTAAGTTACACCAAGAATGTCTTGCGCTACACGCAACACTATCTTAGCATTCTATATATGGAAGACTAATATTTACCTGTATTGCATAATATTTCATGTTATTAGAATTAATTTCATTCCATCAGTGCTATTATTGAACAACTAAATATTATAACATAGCCATTATAATGGCAGTTATGAAAATATTAACCTTATCGTGAAACGAGATATTTATATGAAAATAAATGAGGTTAAAATATAATAAAACATCTCATGATGGATGTTATTCAAACAATAAATGATTAATATATTAAATATAATGTTTAAAATTCATATTATATTATTTATAGACATCATATAAGAAAAAATTCAATTTTTTGGATAAAATAATTTTTTTAAATGTTGTTTTGTACTCTTTTTGATAGCACAACAATTTTAAAAATATTTTTTTTTGGAATTTTATAAGTTCCTATAGAAAAAATAAATTTATTATTTGGAATTATGACATCAAAATTTATTTTGGTTTCAATTTATTTATTATTCTGATAAAATTAAAATTTTAACGAATAATCTAAAATACTGCATTTTAATTCATAAATACTTATTAATCTAATTAATATCTGAAGTTATATTTCCCTGTTAAGAGGTTTAAATGTATAAATAGATTTTTTTATTTTAATCCAATTTTGATTATTTTATGTAATTTCACAATGAAATTAGATATAATAGTTGTCAATATTTTAAAAGTTATTACATTTAAAAAAGTTGTTTTCTCATTTGGACAATGGGGATTATTATTTATTTAATTTCTGGAAATTCATTATTTTAATTTGTAAAAATGGATTCCAATTTTGCAACCATAATGTAATAATTATTTAAATAGTAATCTATTATTTTTGGAAATAATGAGTAGTAACTACGGTACTTTTTATTTACCACAGTTATTGCTAAATCAGGTAAATTAAAGTAACAAACAAAACAAAAAAGAAATGAAAATTACACTAAAAAAAGATAAAATCTTATTGGATGAATAAATTAAGACAAATATCACCTAATGGTAAGAAGATATTCATTTAATGGACTTATTTATATGGATGCGATTTAATAACTCGTAAAACACAAAAAAGTGACAGGATGTCACTCTTATATCTTATTTGTATAATTATTTTAAATTAGTGATGAACAAGATAAAGAATTAAAAATAAATAGTATATATAAATATTAATAAAATTATCTACATAATGGGAATTTGTTTTTATTTTTTAATGACTAAATAATTACTAGAAATGTTTACACAATATTGATACAATAATTCTTTTGTTAAGGGAAATATCAAATAAAAGATATTATAAAAAGTAAAATAAATATTATATGACATAATTTGTGTCATTCAAAAATTTTATGGATGACTATTACATTTTATGATTTATTTAATTTATTTTTTCTATGTAATCATTTTTTATGAATTTTTTAAAAAATAAAGTATGAATTTTTTAAAAAATAAAGTATGAATTTTTTCAAACCTGACATCATTCATAACATAAAATATAAACATGATTATTAAATGTTATAAAATCACACAAAATCTATGATTCAACCAAATTATAATGATAAGTCCTAGTATTTTATAATTTTCTCTTTAATTAATTTTTTGACATGATATTATAATTAAATTAACAATCAAACTATATACTACATGACATTATGGTAAGAATAAAAATGTTAAACTAAGAGTTCATCCAAAAATAAGAGGATTACAAAATATTCAAAACATGTTAAAATATTATTTTAT
The DNA here is from genome assembly GCA_963277665.1 of Viscum album. Classification (NCBI taxonomy): domain Eukaryota; kingdom Viridiplantae; phylum Streptophyta; class Magnoliopsida; order Santalales; family Viscaceae; genus Viscum; species Viscum album. Next base: position 927,442,695 of record OY728140.1, on the reverse strand, counting down.
GATTTTATTTCAAACTATAATCATATTATATTATATATAAATATGTCTGGGTCAATTAGAGATTGAAGATAAATATATAATAATATAATATTTCAATACATTCTTAAAGTTCCCACCAATTCTCCTATAAAAGGGATCTTATCATTCCATTTTAATCAGAAAAATAAATCCTTTCTTCTCATCCAACCCCAATACATTTCCTCTCCCAAAAAACCTATAATTATCATAGAGGCCACACATTGGGTATAAATACATATTTGGGAGACCTATTGTGAAAATATAAAGGATATACTATTAGTAGAGGTAATTATTTTGTCACCTCATTCAAAAAAAATTCTTATTCTACATCCTCTAAGTATGTTGTTTATATAATAAAGTAATAAATCTAGTATATTATAAATTATATGATGTTATTTTAATTAATGAACAACCTTATATATCTTTTCATCCGTCCTATGAATGATTATATCACCATACAAGCGAACACATGGACTACCGTCTCCACGTTGGGGTGTAATAAGTTATTAAATAATACATTATTTGGATGTGTATAATGATTATTATAATGGATTTAAATAAATTAAATAACATTATAATTATTATTTATAATTAATATACCACACAATTTCATATCATTGGATCATTAATTTAATGATATCATCGCCCGTTCTTAAGTATGACCTACCGTTTCCAAGATTCTATGTGATTCATTCTACATGATCATCATTAAACCACTATTATATAAATGAATTTAATTTTTAAAAACAATATATACTATAATAATATAATTATGAAAATTATATAACTATAACCTAATAAGAGTAACATGATCTTATCTTACAAAACTTGCATAAGAACATAAATCAGTTAATTTTTAAATAATGAGTGACAATGATATGTCACTAACAGATGGATGATATATAATAACATAAATATAAAAAATTATTATGATTATATAATAAGTAAATAATATTATTTAAATCATTATTCAAGATATTGAGATACATATGAAGGATATCATACCTAAAGTAAGGGATAATTTTGTAGTCTCTTTTTTATTAGTGATTGTTTATTGATAATTTTTTATTGGGTAATATTTATCATCCACGTCCTAGATTACTAAATATATAGTTGAAAATATTATTTATATCATTATAATTTAATTAATTTATATTGTACCCATTTTTTATTTCTTATTATATGGTATGAAAATAATCTTTTTTCATATTCAGTATGACGTGTTTTTTGTCTTTTCCCACAAAATTATGGGGGAAATTGTTTTTATTATAACAATGATTGGGTTTTGTAAATATTAACAATTCCGTATTTACTTGAATCTAACCCTATAATATTTTATGTTAATTTTCTATTAAATAATTTTATATTAAATTACATTTCATTTTGAGAAAAGAAAATGTTTTTATGAAGAAAGGATATTTTCCTCAAAAATTAATTTCATGTGTTTTATCAAAATTCTTTTTTTTTGTATGATGACTTATTATAAAATAAGGATATGTACTATCAATATTATTTACATGATTTGATTCTTTTTATGCTATTTATGAAATTCATTTGTCATTCATGTATTATGTTATGATGGAATGATGTTTAGGAAACATTTTTTTATTCCTCAGGTTATTCTATGATGAATTATTTCTGTTTTTGCGGAACATGTAAAAATGATTTCATAATAAGATTGGTGGGAACGATATATAACTTAAATATATTGGGTAAATATGGATAAATCATTTGGTATGTATTTTACGTATGAACCTGACATTAGTTTCACAATTTTTTGAGTGGACTTTGTTTCAATGCCCATATGTTTAATTGTGGTCCTAGATTCATGTCTTTAATTTAATCAGGGAACCTGTTACTATTTATACATGTTCACAATGTTATAAGTTTATGTTTTTTTCTAAAATTTCATTTATTATTTTACAATTGTCATCTAACTTATTATGATATTTTATTTTCATTATGATTCATGTTTTCCATTGATATGCAGGGAATGATCTTTTAATTTTATGATCATGTTTATGTTTTCATATTAAATTTTTTTACCATTACTTAGAATCTATGATGACCCCAAATTTTGTTTCATTTACCTAGGATTTGAATAAGGGTATTATGTAATATGTGTCAAAAAGGGATATAGTTTATAAGGATATAGAAGAAGAAGATATAGATGTTGTTTGATCAATTTGATTATATTTCCCATTTTCCAAAGGCACTACACTAATATGGACAGTTAGCATATAAGGACACGACCTTAAACATTAATTAATATTGAATTAAATTAATAATTCACATTGAGTATCTTTTCAGGTTTATAGTTTTAGAGAATTAGGACATAGCTATTACATCTCAAAAGATTATCAAGTAGACACTTCTACATAGTTTCCTTTTTTTTACAAAACATGAACTCTTGAAAAAAAGAGTCATGTATAAGTCCATGTTTAAGACAGCATGAATTTTCATTGATTCCATTCTTGACCCTATTCTTCATTATGTCCTGTAAAAAACATTTCAAAAAATCTTGGTATGAGCATAAAAAGCTCAGTAAGGGGTATAAAAGGAAAGAAAAACGTTAGTTTTTTAAAACAACAAGTAAACCATGAATACTTTATATAAAAGTAATACATTTCACATTTATGAAGTAATAAATACTCTTCACTGAATAAAATATCATTACATACCCTTTTGTAACCAAAATATTACCATAAACCCATATAAAGAACACATATGATATAAAGGTACCTTGGGACATAAACATACTTAAATGGAATAAACATACATTCAACTTCCACACATATCACTAAATGGAATAGCCAAACAACCGACTTCCATACCCAATTCATTGAAGGTTTTAATGTAACTACCCATCCTGGTATTCACAGAACCAGCCGTCATATGGTTTGTCACGTAACCACCCATCAAATGTCCAAGTTCCATTATAAAATCATAAGACATAAAACAAATATAATGGAACGAAAAAATTTCCACATTTCGATCACAATATATCACATAAATATATTGACATAACAAATCCAGTATAAAAACCATTTTCAATACCAAAATATATAAACGATTATATGGTATTTATTTCATTTTAAAAACATTACGGCTTGTTGAGGAAGCCAAAGACCAAATTATACTCACAGTGGCTGAAAAGGTCGTTGTCACCACATATGTCAAAATAAACATTCCTTTTTATAATTTATTAAAAAGATTCATAGAAAAAGATTCCCTTTTAATGAAATGAAAATTCAAAGGTGTTTTATACAGCGTATAAAATAAAGTCTTGTATTAGAACAAAATATGCCTCAATGAAAGGAGATTGAGGTGAATTCCCTTACCTCGTGTCCCACTTGACATGATATCTCTTTAATCTCCGGAATAATAAAACAGTGTTAATTTATGCTTGTTTAAGAACCTTTTATCAAGATTATTATTCTTTTTATATCACTTATTTCCATGTTATAAACATTATGTAATCATTTAAGTTAATAATAGTCGCTTTTTCAATATTTGATATTTAAGTCAAAAAATGGACTTCATACAAGTACATGTTGTTCATGTGGTCAAAGGTTCATTATATCTAGAATGATATTAATGATTTGGATATCATATATATTATATATATCCATCATATACATGTATTTATTATACTACATTACATTTAGAGGTAAGAAATGAAATGCACCGTTCATGGAGATGGTAAGCCGTACGTATGCATGAATAGAACATTCATTTCTATTTCATATTTAATGGAATTAAATAATAATTATATAAAGGTATATAATAATTCCAGTATAATATCATATATATTATCATTAACTCCATCCTTTATACATCCCACATATGTCATTAACGATTAAAATCACTTTGAGGGGGTGGTATCCCGCACTTCCTAAAATGAAATTATCGTATTTACACATTGTGGAAATCATAAAGTTATGCCATAAATAAAAAATACAGAAGCATAAGGAAAACATAATCATAATATATATCATATATAGAAACAGTTTCATCATAATGGCCACCATGAAAGGTGTTAAAAGAAGATTGAACAATCATCGTTTCGTGAAGCAGAAATTCGTGATCCACAGAAATAGTATGTTCTTTAACCGTTAGAAGGAGTTGTGTGTAAGTTTAAATCAAATAATTCTTATAAAAACAACCTAGTATATTATAGATAGTTTTTTTTACAAAATATAATAATAAAAAGTGTTTATGGGTTCGGAGAAGAAAAAAAAACAAAATAACACAAGTGAAGACATTACCTTTAAATCGGGTAACTCCTTTTGGTTTGAACCAAAAGGGTTTCTTGAAGAGCTTTCTGCCTAATTTAAGGATTATAAGATGAGGGGAGGGATGTTGAGAGATACAATGGGTAGAGTTTGGTGAATCCAAAGGCTTGAGAGGTATGGTTAAGGGGGTAGATGTGGGGGCCTTTTATAAGAGGGAGGATGGGCACTCTTGGAATGTTATAAAATGTTACTTTTTTATAATATGAGTTTCAGATTTTAAAGGTCCCAAAATTATATATTTATATTATAAGGTGATAAGGGTTCGAAATCCACCAATCCAATAGGTTTTTTACAAGTGTATGTCTTATATTTTACCTTATCTTTTCATTTTTTAAACTATTCATTAATGAGGTAATCGCTGCATCATCATGGTGTCATAGATAAATTTATTTATTTAATGTCTAAAAATTATAAAAAAAATATCATGATGTAGGAAATATGTTTATCTTTTTAATGAATATTTATAGTCAAAAATATGACTTGTATAACCCCATGTAAAAATTGTTTTAGTAAAACAATACATGTTTGTGACATTTTTATTTTAACATTAAATTAAGAGTTATTAATGTCATTTTCATACCCAAGTGGATCCATGGGGCCCCCATGTTGACCCATTGATTTTATGGGTCGGCCATGACTCATCCAATAAGGGTAGGACATGTGTAAAGGTAATTTCATATTATTAAAACATTATTTTTACCTTAAATTACACTAATTACCTCTAATCGCGATTAATAAAACTTAAAAGTTACTATTCAACAAAAAGTTATTTTCATCCCGGTGAACCATATTTTACATAATAATGACAACCATTTATGTATTATTTTATAAATTCAATTCACTAAAGTAGTAATGTTTCATTTAAATGAAAAATCAGTTTTTAACTACCACGTAGTGGTTTCACTATTCATCAAAAATAGATGTTTTGTGGAAAAATACCAAAAATTAAGCCTAAGATATATTTGATATTCCAAATTCAACAATGATTTCTATTTTAAAAAATTCAAAACATATAACTTATATTATTTAATTTAACAATTAATTCTCATTGTCAAAACAAATAGCGTGTTTTTATGAAACAAAATATATCAAATGATTGACACTAGTTTAACTCTAATTTCAAAGTGAAATTAATTTCAATGACCGCCATTGGATTAAATGGTAAAAATATATTATAATTGCACTTTAAAACCAATTAAAAGGATAATCTAATCATATAAATAAATTAGATTAAAAATAGGGTTTCAATTAAAATACAACATTTTTCACTTATTCAATAAAAAGGAACTTTATCGGCAAAAATAACAAAAACATACACAAAGTAAATTTTCATGTCCCGATTCTAAAGAAGGATTTTATTTGGTCCGATAGAATGTATAAGAGTGACCAAATCTATTTCTAAGGAGGGTTCTCCATCAAAAGTCGATAAATCGACCTTTTAGTGAATATTAGAGTATCTATGCGTAAAATTGAATTCTTTTCTTATTTTAAGCCTTTATATTTTATTAAAAAAAATGTAAAAACATTTAAAAAACATATATAATCATATTTTGGTTATTTATATTCATTCCTGCCAATACAATGGCTACGTTTTAACTACCATTTAAAATAGTATTATTATATTATTAGTGTGAAACATAAGATTTCAAAGAAACTCGTTGCGTATCGGGTATGCTATCGAACATAGATACCCCTTTAAAGTAAAATTAAAATTTAATTCGAAAATATTAATAAATATGAAAATGTTTTATTCTTTATTTACCTAGGATGTTACATCCTTCCCCCCTTTTGGTAATTGCGTCCTCATAATCTTATTCACTTATCAAAATAAGTGGGTATATTTATCCCTCATAGCATTTTTCAGATTCCCATTTTTCCTCTTCAACCATATGGTTTTTCCACAAAGCCTTTACTTGGTGAATTACCTTATTCCACAAAACATTCTCTCTACAGTCAAGAATCTAGACTGTTTGTTCTTCATAAGAGAGATTCCCTTCCAACTGAACTACTTTTGGGATCAAAAGATGAGATGGAACTGGCATATACTTTCTCAACATCAAAACATGAAAAACATTGTGTACCTGAGATAAACTCGGAGGAAAAGCCACTCAATAAGAAACTGATCCAACTCTCTCCAAAATTTCATATGGTCCAATGAACCTCGAACTCAGCTTTCCTTTCTTACCAAATTGCATCACACTTTTCCATTGTGAAACTTTGAGAAAAACAAGATCACCTACCTCGATAGATAGATCCTTCCTCCGGTTATCCGCATAACTTTTCTACCAACTCTGAGCTGTTCTCATGTGCTTCTGAATCAACTGAACATTTTCTGCCATCTCTTCTACCAATTCTGGTCCCATCATCTTCCTTTCCTCTACTTCATCCAAAAAAGTTGATGTTTGACACCGTTTACCTTATAATTTTTCAAATGGAGTCATCTGTATACTGGAACGAAAACATTTATTATATGGAAATTCATCCAAAGTAAGATGTTGGTCCCAACACCCCTGATAATCCATCGAGAAAGAACGTACAATATCCTCCAAGGTCTGAATTTTTCGTTCTGACTGCCCATATGATTCAGGATTAAAAGATGTGATAAAAATTAATTCAGTACCCAACGACTTCTGATGGCCTTTCCAAATGTTAGATGTGAACCTAGGATCACGATCAGATACAATGGAGAGGGGAACTCCCTGTAACCTGACAATCTCTTTAACATACAACTGAGCAATATGATCTAGAGACAAAGTTTCTTGAATAAGAAGTAAATGAGCAGATTTTGTCAATCAATCAATAATAACCCAGATTGCATTATTACCTTGAAATGTCTTCGATAATCCCACAACAAAGTCCATGGATATATTTTCCCATTTCCACTCTGGCACCGGTAATGAATGAAGCATCCATTTCGTTAACTACCACTCTGCATTAACCTACTGACAAGTAAAACACTTCATAGTAAAATTGGCAATATCTCTTTTCATTCCATCCCACTAGTAATAGTCCCGTAGATCTCTGTACATCTTAGTACTCCCAGGATGAACTGAAAACGGGGGACTATGAGCCTCACATAACAACTCATTCTTCAACTGTGAGTCACAAGGAACACATAATATCTTCCCAAAACTCAAAACACAATCATTATCAATGTTAAATTCTGGAAACATACCCTTCTGAACCAGCTCTACCTTTTTCTACAACCCACTGTCTTTCTTCTGCACTTTCTTAATTCTGTCTCATAGAGATGATCTTAGTGACACCTGAAACAAAATAGAAAAAAAATATTGCACCAACAACTTATATGCCAAGGTTCATCAAATCCATAACCAAAGGATCACGTTCCAAATGTAACATGGTTAATGAAGCATTACTTTTTTTACTCAAAGAATCAGCCACTTTATTTTCTTTTCCCTTGATGGTAATGAATTGTACAATCATAATCCTTGATTAATTATGGCTATCTCTTCTGTCTCATGTTCAATTATTTATGAGTGAATATATACATTAAACTTTTGGGATCAGTATATATTTTACACTATACACCATACAAATGATGCCTCAAAAATTTTAAAGCAAAAACCACACCAGCTAATTCCAAATCATGTGTAGGGTAATTTACCTGATGATTTTTCAACTGAAGTGAAGCATAAGAAATTACATGATCATTCTTCATAAGGAAACAACCAAGTCCCTTCAATGAAGCATCATTTTATATAAAAAACTCACCATTCTTGGAAGGTAGTGCAGTAACTGAAGTATTCACTAATCTTCATTTTAATTCTGGAAAACAATCATCACATTCTTTTGTCTAGATGAACTTAACACCTATTCGAGTTAACTAAATCATTGGACTAGATAACTATGAAAAATTTTCAAAAAACCATTGGTAATATCCTACCAAACCATGAAAACTATGGATCTCAGTTATATTTGTGGGTCTTGTCCATTATTAAACAACTTTTGTTTTAGCAGGATCAACAGTTATGCCATTTTTTGAAACAATGTGACCAAGGAAAGAAATTTGTTGTAACCAAAACTCACACTTGCTGAATTTTCCATAAAATTTATTTAATTTTAAGGGTTCCAAGATAACCCTTAAATTAATTTCATAATACTCTTTACATTAAGAAAACACCAAAATATTATCAATGAAAACAACCACAAACTTATCCAATAACTCATGGAAAATTCTATTCATAAGGTCTATGAATACAGTAGGTGCATTGGTTAACCAAAAAGGCATAACTTCAAATTCATAATGGCCATATCTAGTATGAAACACAGTCATCGGAATGTCTTCTTCTTTTATTTTCAAATGATGGTACCCCAACCTCAAGTCTATCTTCGAAAAATATTGAGCTCCCTGGAGCTGATAAAAAAAATCATCGATATTATAAAAAGGATACTTGTTCTTAACAGTGATGTTATTCAATGCTCTATAATCAATGAAAAGTCTCATTGAACCATCTTTCTTTTCAAAAAACCATACAGGAGCACCCTATGGTGATGTTTTTGGTCAAATGAATCCTTTATCTAATAACGCCTGTAATTTCTTCTTGCAATCTAAAAGTTCAACTTGATCCATTCGATAAGGGGGTTTTGAAATTGGATTAGAATCAGGAACTAAATCAAAAGTAAATTTAACTTCCCAATCATGAATAATCCAAGGAAACTCATTAGGAAAATCATCAAGATAATTATTTACCACTGGAATATCATTAATCTGATCAGTTCCTTTGTTTTCAACTATATGTGCAAGGTAACATTAATTCCCATCTTTTACTAGTTTCTCAACATCCTGATCTGTTATAAAAAACAAGGGTTCTTTATTGTACACAAATTGAAAATCTTTCGGAAAAGAAACCTCTTTAGCTCTGCAGTCAATCTTAGCATGATAAACAGAAAGCAAATCAATGCCCAAAATAACATCAAACTCTACTACAGGAAAAACAATAAGGTCTGTAGGAAGATTCTTTTCACACACAAGGATAGGAAGGTTCTTATAATTTATTTTTGTCTCAACGTTTCCTCCTGGTGTTTTTACCATAAGTTCAAGATTCATATATTGAGTTGGAATTCCTAATTTACTAGAAAACTTCTCAGAAATGAAATAATTTGTAGAACCTGAATCAAACAACACATTGGAATAATCTGAACAAACTAACAGTGTACCTGATACCACATCATTCGATGGACCTACATCTGCTGAATTAGTTGAAAAATATTTCACTACCACTTTTTTCTTGTATTCTGGATGCTTTTCCCTAAATGAGTTCTGCGTTAGACACTCATTTTTATAATGACCCATTTCATTCCATTTGAAACATCTTATAGATGGCTTTTCATTTTCTTCTTGATCATCTGCCTCACAGTTACGCGCAATATGACCATACTTACCGCACTAAAATCACATTCCAGACTTGGATAAACATTATCCAGGATGCATTTTACCATAATTCTCATAGGATTGATATTTGGTTTTATTACCTCCTGGCTTCTTTGATGAATTCTTTCCCTTTTCTTGCCAACTGGACCTCTTATTATGTTGTTTTTCAAAGAACACATGATCATCGGCAAACTCCATTTCCACCCTCTCCGCACATCGAACAAGTTTTTCATAACATTTGAACTCATGAGAAGCTAAATCCCTTTGATACTTTGGCTTTAACCCTGAGTAAAAATGGTTGATTTTACTATCAAGATTTATTATGAAATATGGATCATATCTTGTTGGTCGAGTGAACTTCGCTTTATAAGAAGCCACTATGTCATCCTCCTACCTCAATTCTAGGAGTTGTTTTCCCATCCTAAGACAAACCACCTTAAGAAAATATTTCTCAAGAAACATACCTTTGAATTCGTCACAGTGAAGATCATAAATCTCATCACTATCCCTGATATTTTTCACCACCGACCACCACTGATCATCTTCACCTTCAAAATGGTAAACAGAAAGACTAACCTTTTTATGTTATGAACACCCCATGACATAAAAAATATTATCATGTTCTTTGATCCATACTTCTGCTAGCACAGGGTCAGATGATCCTCTGAATGATAGAGGATGTTGCCTCATGAAATGCTCCACCACTGACATGTTCCTCTGCCGTTGATCTGGATGATCTCGTGCATGGATACCACCAACATTTATTGCCTGAGTCAACTGTGCTATCACAGCAACAAACTGTTTAGTTCCTATTCCGACCATCTCAGGTTGTTGATTTGGAAGGTTGTATTCTTCCTAATGTCATCCGAACATAGCTGCCCTATTTCCTTTAAGGAAAGCCATTATGAACACAGAAATATCTTAGGGGAAGCAACATGGTAATATTTAAATGCTATATCATTTCAATCATACCATAAATTAATTTAGGGACATAAAATTAACAAATTTTTTTCTAACTCCAAAAGTTGTCTAAACCGACCATTGATACCAACTATAAGGCCCCGACCTTAAACACAACTTAATATTGAAATAAATGAATAATTCACATTGAGGATATTTTCAGGTTTATATTTTTAGATAATTAGGACATAACTATTACTTCTCAAAAGATTGAAATGTAAACACTTCTACATAGTTTCTTTTTTTTACAAAACATGAACTCTTGAAAAAATGAGCCATGTCTAGTTCCATGTTTAAGACAACATGAATTTTCTTTAATTGCATCCTTGACCCTATTTCACATTATGTACTGTGAAAAACATCTCAAAAAACTTGGGATGAGCATTAAAATCTTAGTAAGGGGTACACAATGAAGGAAACGATTTAGTTTTTCAAAACAACAAGTAAACCATGAATACTTTATAAAAGTAGTACTTTTAACCTTTATGAAGTAGTAAATACTCTGCACTGAATAAAATATCATTACTTACCCTTTTGTAACCAAAATATTACCATAAAACCATATAAAGAACACATATCATATAAAGGTAAGTTGGGATATAGACATACTTAAATGTAATAACCATACGGTCAACTTACACACATATCACTAAATGGAATAGCCATATGGATGACTTCCATACCCAATGCATTGGTGGTTATAACATATCCTCCCATCCTGGTATTCACGACACCACCCATCATATGGTTTGTCACGTAACCACCCGTCAAATGTCCAAGTACCATTATAAAATCATAAGTCATAAAAAAATACAATTAAAAGAAAACGTTTCCACATTTTGATCACAATATATCACTTAAATATATTGAAATAACAAATCCATTATAAAAACAATTTTCAATACCAAAATACATAAAATAGTATATGGTATTTATTTTATTTTGAAATCATTACGGCTTCTTGAGGAAGCCAAAGACCAAATAATACTCGTGGCGGCGAAAAAGGTCATTGTCACCGCATATGCTAAAATAAACATTCCTTTTTGTCATTTAGTAAAAATCATTGTAGAAAAATATTCCCTTTGAATGAAATGAAAATTCAAAGGTGTTTTATACAGCATATAAAAGAAAGTCTTGTATTAGAACAAAATATGCCTCAATGAAAGGAGATTGAGACAAAGTCCCTTACCTCATGTACGGCTTGAATCGATTGCTCTTTAATCTCCTGAATAATAAACTAGTGTTAATTTCTACTTTCTAAAGAGCGTTTTTCAATCTTATTATTCCTTTTATATCACTTATTGCCATGTTATAAACATTATGTAATCATTTAAGTTAATAACGGTCACTTTTTCGATATTTGGTACTTAAGTCAAAAAATGGACTTCTTACAATTACATGTTGTTCATGTGGTCAAAATTTCATTATATAAAGAATGATATTAATTATTTGGATATCATATATATCATATATATCTATCATATACATATATTTTTAATAGTACATAACATTTATACGTAAGAAATGAAATGCACCGTTCATGGAGACGGTAAGTCGTACGTACGCATGAACAATACTTTCATTTATATTTTTCATTTAATGGAATGAAATCCTAATGATATAAAGGTATATTATAATTCCAGTATAATATCATATATAGTATCATTTACTCCATCCTTTATACATACCACATATGGAATTGACGATTCAAATCACTTTGAGGGGGCGGTAGTCTGCACTTCGTAAAATAAAATTATCGCGTTTACCCATAATGGAAATCATAAAGTTATGCCATAAATAAAAAAATACCGAAGCATAAAGAAAACATAAACATAATATATATCATATATATAAATAGTTTCATCATAATGGCCACCATGAGAGGTGTTAATAAAAGATTGAACAATCATCGTTTCGTGAGGCAGAAATTCACCATCCATAGAAACAGTATGTTTATTAACCATTAGAAAGAGGTGTGTGTAAGTGTAAATCAAATACTTCTCACAACACCATCATATTATATTTTATATGTTGTTTTTTTTTATAAAATAAAATAATAAAATGAGTTTATGGGGTCAGAGAAGAAAAATAATACAAAAGAACACAAGTGAATACATTACCTTTAAATCGGGAAACCTCCTTTGGTTTGAACCAAAAGGGTTTCTTGAAGAGATTTCTACCTATGGTAAGGCTTCTAGGATGAGGTTAGGTATTTGGAGAGATAAAATGATCATATTTTGGTTTAGACAAAGGCTTGAGAGGTGGGGGTAAGGGGGTAGAGGTGGGGGCCTTTTAAAAGAGGGAGGAGGGGAACTCTTGGAATGTTATAAAATGTTACTTTATTATAAAAATATTTTTGGATTTTAAATGTCCCAAAAAGATATATTTAAAGTATAAGGTGATAAGGGTTAGAGATACACTCATCTAATAGGTTTTTTACAAGTGTAAGTCTTATATTTTACCTTATCTTTTAATTTTATTTAAATCGATCATTAATGAGGTAATTGTTGCATCATCATGGTGTCATAAGTAAATTTATTTATTCAATGTATAAAAATTATAGAAAAATATTCATGATATTGGAAATAGTTTTACCTTTTTAATTAATATTTATAGTAAAAAATATAACTTGTATAACCCAATGTGAATTTTTTTTAGTAAAACAATACTTGTTTGTCAGATTTTTATTTCTACATTAAATAAAAAGTTATTATTGTCATTTTCTTACCCAAGTGGCTCCATGGGGCCCCCAAGTTGACCCATGGATTTTCATGGTCGACCATGACTCATCCAATAAGGTTAGGAAATGTGTAAAGGTAATTTATTATTATTAAAATATTATTTTTACCTTAAATTACACTAATTACCTCTAATCGTGATTAATTAAACTTAAAAGTTACTGTTCATAAAAAAATTATTTCCATCCCATTGAACCAAATTTTACTTACTAATGACAACCATGTATGTCGGATTTTTGAAATTCAATTCACAAAAGTGGTAAAGTTTCATTTAAATGAAAAATCAGCTTTTAACTTCCACTTACTGGTTTCACTATTCATCAAAAATTGAAGTTTTTCAGAAAAAACCAAAAATTCACACTAAGCTATATTTGATATTCTTGTTTCAAAAATGATTTATATTTTAGAAAATTCAAAACATATAAGTTTCATTAATTAATTTAATAATTAATTCCCGTTGTCAAAACAAATAGCAGGGTTTTTATGAAACAATATATATCAAAAGATTAACACTTGTTTAAGTCTAATTTCAATGTGAAATTAATTCCAATGACACACCATTGGATTAAATAGTAAAAATATATTATAATTTCACCTTAAATCCAATTCAAATTATAATCTAATCATATAAATAAATTATATTAAAAATATATATTAAATTAGAATACATCATTTTCACTTATTCATTAAAAATGAACTTTATCGGAAAAAATAACAAAAACATACACAAAGTAAATTTTGATGTCCTGATTCTAAAAAATGATTTAATTTGGTCCAATAGAACGTATATGAGTGAACAAAACTATTTTTATAGAGGTTTCGCCATCAAAAGGTGATAAATCAACATTTTAGTGAATATTAGAGTATATATGCCTAAAATTGAATTCTTTTCTTATTTTAAGCCTTTATCTTTTATTGGATAAATGTAAAAACATTTAACAAAAATATATAATCATATTTTAGTTTTTTCTATTCATTCCTGCCAATATAAAAGCTATGTGTTAACTACCATTTAAAACATTATTATTATATTACTAGTTTGCAACGTAAGATTTCGAAGAAACTCGTTGTTGTGTATCAAGTACGCTATCGAAAATAGAAACCCCTTTAAAGTAAAATTAATATTTAATTTTCAAATATTAATAAATAAGAAAATGTTTTATTCTTTATTTACTTAGGATGTTACATAGCATCTACTTTTATAATGTTTATATATGACACAATAGTTATGTAATGTCTATATACATCAATCATGGGTCGGTAGAGTTGGTATCATAGTGAAGGTTCAGTCATTCTTTGGAAACATGGATGATAAAACATTACTAAGATACGTAGAGATATTTTTAAGGACATATCTTCAGATGTCATAAGGATAAGTCTTTGTAGAGGTTGTAATATGAGAATATTTTTGATAATCAGTAATAACATTTCCTTAGGCCTATGATATCATATATTGAAATATTATAATTAATTTACCTTAATTATGTGTTCATATTATCCTATATGTATTTATAAAACATTTCATTCTGCTCATAGTCAATACCCAAAACTATATTGAACCTAGTTTACCATTGAATGTTTTAGATGTGAAAATTATGGGAATTATGATGATCAATTTCCTATGTGTAAATATCATGAATATAATCATGGATATGGTAAATGTATTTGTTTCCGACGCTTTCACTGGGGCGCGCGCATCCGTCTGCGAAGGATGCGCGGCTCGTTGCCCCGAATTCCCGCTTTCCAAAGGCGGGCGACATTCGCTCCTTATTCTGGGACGTCTGCTCCTTGATCGAAACGGGATGATGGGATGTCGGTTCTTCCTCCTGTGGATTCCTCCTCAGAACTCATCACCTAGTCTGGGTCTCCCTTATAGATTTAATACGTAGTTCGTGAAACTCTTCCCAGTTCCATGTTTCCATGGACGCCGGTTAATTACACTTCTTCTGTCGGGACATCCCAAAGGGTCCAGTCAGGGCAGCAACCTTCGGTCAGGGGAGTAGTCACGTTGAGGCATCAGTAGCGTGTCTGGATGCTGGGGTACCTGGCATGTCTGTCTGTTATCCTTGACCACAAGGCTTCTCGAGGGCATGGAAGCCCGAGGCATCCCACATCGAGCGTGGGGAATTACATGTCATAGACACATATCTGAGGTTTTCCTCAGCTTCCCGTGTTCAACACAGGGTATGCCGCGAGTTTAACGTCCAGCGGAGACGGATAAACCCAACGAGAGCATTAGCTAGGATAGATTGGATTGAGGGATCCTCCTTGAAGGGATATCGATACCGGGGCCAGCCTATGGGCGACTGTGAAAAAGAGCGTACCGACCTGGTCTCACCAGGATAAGACGGTCCGAGTGAGAATTAGAACGGGTGGTGAGTTGATGAATGGAGTGGAAGGAGAGTGAAATGGGACCATCGCAGGGCGCGACAGTGAAGTTGGGCTTGAGCCTTGACGAGGCTTCTTACGTATCCCCGTGGCAGGGAATCAAAGTCCGCGTAGTTCGGGATGGTGCCGGTAAGCCGACGTGAGGCTGGACCTTGGTCCGATGGGCATCGTTAGCGTACCGACGTGAAGGTGGACCTTGGTCCGATGGTAGTTGGGCTTGAACCTCTAGGATGATTCCTACGTACCATGCCTTGACATGGATCAAAGACCTCGTAGTTCGGGGTGGTCACAACGGCTTGCCGTCGGACAGGAATTGCAGTTTAGCATCGTGCTGGACGTGGGTGAAACCCGACGTGAAAGACAGGTGGGCTTGAACCTCATAGAGGCTTCCTACGTACCATGCCTTGACATGGATCAAAGACCTCATAGTTCAAAAGGTAGGGGGTCGCAATGGCTTACCACTGGACCGGAGTGCAGTTTAACGTCCTGCTGGACGTAGGTAGAAAACGACGTGAATTGGATGATGGGTGGGCTTGAGCCTCGTGAAGGCTTCCTACGTACCATGCCTTGACATGGATCAAAGACCTCGTAGTTCAAGATGGGTCGCAATGGCTTACCACTGGACTGGAATGGGACCCGACGTGAATGAGCGACGGGTGGGCTTGAACCTCGTGGAGGCTTCCTACGTACCATGCCTTGACATGGATCAAAGTCCTCGTAGTTCAAAAGGGAATGTAGTTTAACGTCATGCCGGACGAATATGGGACCCGACGTGAAGAAACGACGGGTGGGTGTGTCGGTGAACCGACGTGAAAGTAGACCTTGGTCCACGATTGATGGGCTTGAACCTAGTGGAGGCTTCCTACGTACCACGCCTTGACATGGATCAAAGTCCCCGTAGTTCGTTAGGATGGATGGGTCGCAATGGCTTACCACTGGACCGGAGTGCAGTTTAACGTCGTGCTGGACGGGGGTGAAACCCGATGTGAAAGACGGGTGGGCTTGAACCTCATGGAGGTTTCCTACGTACCCTACCTTGACATGGATCAAAGTCCTCGTAGTTTGCTTGGGATGTTCGGGGTCAGGGTCGGTGCCCCCTCTAAGCCCACGTGAGTCGTGCTCGGTGTGAGAAACAAGAGGTTGCAAGGACCTGATGATCACGTCGCGAAGGGTGCGTCCGTGAGAAGCGAAGAGGGGCTTACGCGTTGAGAGGCCCATGGTGTTGGGACTTACTCCAGGATGGAGGCCCATATGGGGGTGCCTCGTTCCCTATCACTCCCTCCACTGACCTTGGTAGTGGGGAAGTACAGAGGTGCACGGGTGCAATCATCCGTACGAAAGGTTAGGGGCTTACGCTCTGAGGCAGCCCTTCCCCTACGAACATACGCCACTCCGACAAGGAGGATCTCATTCCATGTGCGGAAGAGTTCCATTCCTGTGGAGACGAGTGGTGTAAAAAATGTTCGAGTTGGGGTGACCCTTCGTGAGGGAAACGAGGTTGGGTCACAGTTTAACGTCATGTGTTGAGAACGTGGTGCTTGGCAGTTTAACGTCCTGCACCTCGGACGAGGTGGGTTCACTCCACACCCCTAGGACTTACATAACAGGTACCCTCTGGTCCTTGGGGAAGGGAAGGTGCCGGTAAGGCCATGGTAAAGGGGGATCGTGGGACGAACCATCGAGGGGTCCACGTTAGCGTGGCTATGCGAAGAAGTAATAGCAGTTAGCGTGCCTATGCGAAGAAGCATTAGGCGAAGCAATGCTACGGGTGGTTTTGTCCATGGGACTTTGAAATCACATCGTGAAAACCTGGAGGGTCGCACGGGAAGAGGAATCGCTAAGCAGTGGAGTATGCTTTGCGAAGTGGGGTGCCTTGGCCTTAGCATGGGGCATAGGTGTGAGCGGGAGGTGCTTCGTGAAGTGGAACAGTGTTCGCGGAGCACTGCCTCGCGAAGAAGGAGTGTCTCGCGAAGCAGGGTCCTGCCAAGCAATGTGCTTCGTGAAGTGGAGCGATCCTGCCTTAGCATAGGGATTACTCGTATGGGTTGGGTGTTTCGCGAAGCACAAGTGCTCCGTGGCTTCCCGGTTTCCCTTGGGAATCCCCTTCGCGAATGCCCTTGAGCTTCGCGAAGGGCATCCCTCTCGGAAGAGGGGCTCAAAACGAGACAAAGCAGAGTCGTCTCGTGAAGTAGAAATACCTCGCGGAGCTCATGATTCCCGGGGCAAAGTGTGCTTCGCGATTCGGGAGGAGAAGCCGAAAGGTCGGATTTTCCATCCGTGGGACTCAGGGGGGGGGGTCTAGTATTTATAGGGAAGGCGCGCCGTGAAGCAGGGCTCGCGCGCCGCCTCTGGGGCTTCGCGGCGGCTCGCGAACGTGAAAGGGATTCGCGGAGGATTACCGCCTCTGGCGCTTTGTGGGGGCTCGCGAACGTCAAACGGATTCACGGAGGATTACCGCCTCTGGAGCTTCGCGGCGCCGCCATGGTAGGGGCGCTTCGCGGCGGAGCTTCGCGGCGGCGCTTCGCGGCGGAGCTTCACGAGGCAGCCCGCCGGCCTTTTTCGTTCCTTTCTTGCGGGCCACATTTTTGGTGCCAACAAATGCCCCCCCCCTCAGACTTGGAGCCGCGGAGGGAGAAGGATCAAAGTCTGAGGGAGAGTCTCCAAAATTGTCGGTGGTTCGCGATGCAGCATCGCGAAGGGGGCCCGCGATGCTCGCCGGGGCCGCAGATCCGGACTCGCCGTGATGCTTTGCGTGAGGGAGGCGCGCCGCGATGCTCCGGGGTCGCCGCCTATAAATAGGGGGTCTGCCTTCTTTTGTCTTTATGTGCCTTCGTTGTCTTTTTGTGCTCTCGACTTCGCGAAGCACCACGTACTCCGCGACAGCCCTCCGTGAATCGAGCTTCGCGGCGAACCGCGGGTCTCCGACTCCGCGTCCGCGCTAGGCGAACTTCTTGTCGGCCTTGTCCAGACTTTGCGGATTGATCTCACGACCGATCTTCGCGATCCGTCTTCGCGACCGAGCTTCGTGGTCGAGCTTCGCGATCCATCCGAAAGAATCATTTTCTGAGGGCCAGAATTAAAATGGCTCATCAAGAAGCTGTCTTGGGGGTCCTCGCAGATGCTGCTCGTCGAGATGAGATGGCCAACCGGCCAGGCTTGGGGGAAATGGTTTGGAGCCACTCGGACCACACTTCTTTGACAGATCTACTGTCGGAAGGTCAGAAGGATTACCCGTAGTGCAAGAAACTGCCGTTGTACGGCTTCGGGCTGAGGGATGACATCTTCATCCCTGAGACGAGAAGGGACGAACCAGCCTGCTGGTTCAGGAGCAAACCGTGCCAGCACCAATGGTTCAGGGTGGCCGATGGTCATGCACGAGAAGATTTCACACCCATCACCGCTTACTATCTCTACAACCATCTGAATGATATCGACAGGAGGACACTGCAACAAGAGACGTCCCCTCCTCTCTACCGCACCATGCTGAAGGCGGCTCTGCAGGATCCGAAGAAGGGGTGGTCCGATGAGTGGGACCTGCGTCAGGGCGGCAACTTTACCGACGACTGGGCCTGGGCCTACTGGGTAGGCGCATCATGCGAGGAGTTCGGGGCCGAGCTGAGGAGAGTGGGATTGTATGAGGCAACATGGGCCTCCCAGTTCCACATTTACCAACCAAAGCAGCTGATGTCGGAACTGCTGAGTAGATGGTCGTCCAGGACCAACACTTTTCACCTTCATCACGGGGAGGTGGGCATCAGCCTGTGGGATGTCCACCAGGTTTCTAGGGTCCCGATCTTGGGGGCCATGTATGACGAGTTCCTCCCCGTTGCCAGCGCGTGGGGAGATGCGGAGCAAATGCCGCGATTGGCGTCGGCGCTGATGGCGCTCGTCCCTGGAGATGACAAGGAGCCAGTGAGGGATGTCCACTTCAGATGATGGTTCAAATGCTTCCTGAATTTCCCAGAGAATCGATAGATCCCTCCAAGGCCTCGAACTTGTCCGAGGGCGGCCCAACGGGGCAAGGGGCACTGGTATTGGCGGGTTTTGGAGGACAGCCAATGGAAGACTTGGGGTTTCAGCGTCAGCACCGAACAACAGCCAATAGTCAGGCTGGCGGCGTTCATCGCGGCTCTCATCTATGGGTGGATCCTGCCAGTGAGGGATACAAGCATGGGGGTGCGGCCCAGCTCATTCATCATGGCGTCTATGTTGGCCATGGGGCAGCGGGTCAACCTGGGGATCCCGATGCTCACCAAACTGTACAGAATGCTGCGACATATTTGCGAGGGCAAGAAGCCACCAAGGATATGTGGGCCCTTCCACCTCCTGTATGGGTGGATCGCAGCGCACATTAGGGGGATTTACGAGTATCCAAACCCCATTTCACCGCCGGGATCAGACTTTCTCCCCTCCATCCTGAACGCAGTTGGGAGGTTCCCGTTCAAACTGGCCATTCCAATGGTGCTGAATCGGGTGTGGAGGGCGGATGAGTTCAATTTCCATCCCTTCCCGTTGCCGACAGGGAAGCTTACTGATGACGGGCGGGGAACGGAAGAACATCTGGCTTACCTTCTGGCCTTCCGAGGTGGAGTTTTGGTGGCTCGGATAGATCGTGATCCAATCTGTGAACCGTACACCCCGTATCGTTTTGCGAGGCAGTTCCGGTGCCTCCAGCGGCTGACCCCGCAGGTCTATTGGGAGGTGCGCCACGAGGAGCACCCATGTGTGATGAGGCAGCTGTGGCTCATGTTCACACGCGAAGATGGAAATATGCGGATTGCATTGCCTCTATCCACCGCCGCCTTCGGATTAGTGAAGGAGTACGCCATCAGTTGGGAGGCCGCTTATCCGGGGGAGATGCTGAAGCAGCCAACGATCCGGGTTGGTGACGGTGGGCCTCCTCTATCTCGAGGTCGAGGTCGGAGGGCAGCTAGGGCCGCTCGCGGCAGCGAAGCTGCCATGGCGGCGAGACCCGCACCGGCCGAGGGTATGGCAGCAGCAGTAGATCTGGTGATTCTGGAAGAGCAGGGCCATTCGGACGGGCGGCCACCGAGGGGATTCCGTCGGATGTCCACTTAGGCTCCGGGGAAGCGGCTGCGTCACATCGACATGGTAGAAGATGCTGTCTTTCCGGAAGCTTGGGACATTTGGGATGTCAACCGACAATTCCTCAGCCCACCTGAGATGTGGGCCCACCTGAATCACCTCGGGATGGAATTGCCGGTCATAGGCCCAGTTCGGGCTGGATTCATGGTGTCTCCGGCGGAGGCGGAGCAATACCTGGACGAGCTGGAGGATTACGTCCACTCCAGCGGTGTTCCTCACCCAATGACGGATCGGGTGAGGGTACTGTTGAATCAGACGGTGCCCCCACAGTCATCGGCTGCCGATCTGAGGGAGCGCTTCCCCTTGCCGGAGGAATCAGAGGACTCTTCTCGGGGGGATGAGGCTGGAGGAGGGAGCCCATTGGAGGAGGGAGAGGTTGGAGACCGAAGCTCAGAATCTGACGACTCTGCAGAGGCTCTCGAGGTAGCATTCCGAACTTCTCTCCTTACGACATGTTTTTTGGGTTCCCATGGACTTCTCACTAATGTTTGAGCCATGCAGGAGGAACTTGTTCATAGGCCTCGTTCTCGCTCCTTGGCGGGTGATGGTGCGGGACCTTCAGAACCCGCGCCTATGGCTGCGTCCAGTTCTGCGTCTGGTGGGACCAGGGGGTCTAAGGCGGCTCCTCTGGACTCCCCAGATCTTCCAACAGTATACGGGGGGCCTCGTCTCGGAGTCCCATCAGTACCGGCTCAGGAGCAGCGCTCGGAGGTCGATCTTCATAAGTCTCTCCCTCCGGTATCCTCGTTGTCACATGTAGGCCATGCAAACTAACATTTATGTCTCTCGGTCGTACAGTTCTTCGGGTGGCGTGGGCCGCTACGGCGAGGCTGGTCGGGATGTCTGGCGGCGTCCCTCCTAGGGGCATGCCGGTGATGGTGGCGATAGTCCCTCCATCTCCTCAAGCTGCGACACACATTATCACTGGCGGGTCCGCCAGTAGGGTCGTACCCAAAATCATTGAGGTGGACTCCGAAGAAGAAGATCAACCGGTCGGTCCCAGTCATGTCGTGCCTGCGTCGGTGTCAGGTGTCGTACCAGACTCAACACCAGATGCAGATCCTGCTGAGGAATTCCTGCAGGCATATCCTGCGTACGAGCCTGCCAACCGCGCGGATTGGGACGAAATGACCTCCGATGAGGAAGACAACAACATAGTCCATTGCCGGTCGTGGAAGCTGATCACGCGCTTTATCAGAGACACTCCCCAAGCGCAATGGCTGGCTGAAATGGATAGGCTCCGCTCGCGGTTGCGCGAACTGTGTGCCGGGGGAGTGGATGCCCAACGCCCTCACACGATCATCCGAGACCTCATGGCTGAGAAGATCTGGGAGCATGATCTTGGGCTGAGCGTGGGATGGCAGTGGAGGAGGGCGACCAGCATTAGGAAGCTCCAGGAGGCAGAAGGCGAGGCCCAACAGATGCAGATCCGGGCCAACGAGCTTTCAGCCACTCTTGATGCGCAGTCTGAGCTGGTCTCATGATTGAAGGCCCAGCTGGCAGAGGCTGAGGAGCATATGGGGCAGACCTCTGGAAGGATGGCTGCCGTCCAGGCCGAGGTAGGAAGGGCCAGGGCCAGAGTTAACGAATTACGCCTCGCCGCTGCTGAAGAGGAGCGGGAGTTCAACCAGCGGCAACAGGCTTTGGATGCCGCAAGTCAATGGGTGGCGGAGCTGCAACGCTCTTTTGACGGGGTTAACCCGTCCATGGGGGAAATCAACCCCCGAGTATTGTAACAAACCCGAAAGAAACTTTATTAACACTTTTGTGCATCAAATCTTTCTTTGTCCTTTGTTTTGAGTGTCGTGGCACACACGATTTCCACTGTTGAATTGCATTGTTACATCCCTAAAATGTTTGCGGGACGTTTGACGACAATTCCCCAAGCCAGCCCAGATTCCCGAAAGTTGGGGAAGGCATGATCGGAGGAGGAACTTCCAGGATAGCCGAATTACCGTTTCTCCAACGTGCTCTTATGCACGAACGGGGCAACGCCAGGGGCGCTGAAATCGGTTCAAACAGATGAAAATGGGAAGTGTGAATCACGATACCCAAATTCGGAACACTTTGGGGATGGCGTGACAATAAAGGACAACCGTTAACCGTGGCGGACAAACGGTATCCTTACTGCATTAGCCTGAAATGGGGACAACAAATGAGCATCAACTACTGACCATATTCGCAACGCGGGATTTTATCAATTTGTTGTCGATCAATCCTTCGGGACATTGCCCGTAACGGTAGGAGAGCCCTTGGGCGTAGTATCCAGGCCGTTATTGGGGGTCCCTCCAAACATGACCAGTCTTCTGGAACGTTGGCCCAGGATGGTAGGTGAGCCGATGCAGCATGAGACCAGACTGTTAGGGGGTTCCTTCAGACATGAAAGAGGACGAGGGTCCGAATAAGGGGCACGCAAAGCGTGGAACATGGAGTGGTGGTTTGTTCAAACAGAATCCAACACTTCGGTAGTTGAACCACCGTGGTGGGAGTAAGCCAGATGGGCGCATCGGCCTGATCATAGATCATTCTTTCATCCAGATAGGGCCTCTCTGGCGAGGGATGGCAATGGGGAGGAACACGATTTCGTGATTCCAGGGGCTGAACCCTAGGAGAAATGCCTGGGTGTCTCTATGTATCCCACGTGATGATGGGAATCAAGCCACACGTAGTTCTGGAAGCGCAGTTTAACGTCATGCGGGATGGGGAGCAGCCTAATCGTGTTGGTACACATCATGCCAAAACTACTAAGCCCACGTGAGTCGTGCTCGGTGCGGGAAACAAGCAGTAGTGGTGGGAATTTCCCGACACAAAGGGGGCAGGTTAGAGCAAAGGGACACTCGGTGACTACCGGCCCAATGACCCTAACACGATCATTTAGCGCACCTAGATGCGCGAAGAGAAAGAGCCGAGTATGATGGAATTCCACTTGAACATGAGGAAGTTGAAATGTGTGAATCATGACGCTCGAGATTCGGATCACGATGATGGCGGCGTGGCGATGGAGGATTACCGCTGACCATGTTTGCAACAAAGCATCCTGTCACATTAGCCTAGAATGGGGACATACAAATGAGCATCGACCGCTGACCATATTCGCAATGCGGGATTTTAACGATTTGTAGTCCAATATCCGTGGGGACGTTGACCTGAAATGATTGAAGGGCCCTTAGGTCCAGCATTCATGGAGAGCCCTTAAGCTTAGTATCCACGTCGTCCGAGGGTCCTTTTGGATGTGGAAGAGGATGAGAATCCAAATAGCGAGCTCACGAAGCTTGGTCATGAGATGAGGGGAATGTCCCTGTGAAAATCCCACGCTTCGGGATTTTTGTCAAAACACATCTGAATACGTCAACGAAACGTATTAGAGAGAGGGAGCAGATTCCTTTCCCTTGGGGAGATCTTAGTTTAGGGTCATAGACTTCGGACCATGGATGGGTAAAGGGATCAGGGGACACATGGCATCAAAACCTGACGTGAATGAGGACATAGTCCTACTTACCATGCATTCTCTGGGGAAATGCTCGAGTCGAGGGACCGAACACAAGGGTTAGGCTGGGCCCACGGGGAAGCACCCGGGCGCTCCTACGTATCTCATAAGGATGAGAATCAAGCCATACGCAGTTCTGGAAGGTGGCACGGTAAGGTACCAGTGCCCGGGGAAAAGGGGAGTGCGGACGTGGCCCTTGCACTAAAAGAAGCGGAATTTGATGTATCTTTTATGTTCTTTAAGGTGAATGGGGTTTTTTTTGTGAAGCGACCGGCCTAGAACAGTAGGTCGTGACGTCGCCACAAGAATCAAGCCGTGATGGGCGTTGAAAAATGGCATGGCACGTGACCAATACCCAACGTGATGTCCTCTACAACGAGGTCACCACAATGCGGTGCCGTTTTTCGTCGTGCGGCCAAGACGATAATGTCACAGTTTAGGGTCGTATGATAGGAACAAACATGCATTTTATCATCATGCAGCGTAGACGTGAAAATAAGATGTAAAACAGGGGGAGAAACTAGCTTCCTAAATGGGCGGTACCCGAAGACAGGGCGTCCGGGCGGTCTTACCTATCCTATGAGGATGGTAGTCAAGCTGAACGTGGTTCTAGATAGATCTTGGATCTTAGTTTATGGTCTTAGAGCTCGGACCGTGGGATCCCCAAAGGACGCCAGATTGCAACTTTGTCCCCCTGACATGCAAAGGTGCACTGAGGGATAGCGCCAAAAGTGTCGAGATTCCACCTGGACATGATGGGGTGGAAAATGATGTGAATCATGCAACCAATATTCAAGGACTGAAGGTGCTGGAATGACGACAGAGGATTACTGCTGGCCATGTTTGCAACACAGCATCCTGTCGCGTTAGCCTGAAATGAGGACTAACAAAACGAGCATCGACTGCTGACCATATTTGCAACGCGGAATTTTATCGATTTTTTGTCCGAAACCCTCGAGGCGTTGGCCCGTATCGGTAGGAGAGCCCTTGGGCATTGTATCCAAGCCGTTCTTGGGGGTCCCTCCGGGTGTGAAAGATGATGGAAGTCTGAATAGAGGGGAACACGAAGCATGACAAGTGGAAGGAACTTGATCAAGTTGAATCTGGCACTCTTGGTCCTAGACTAGAGTGCTCTTAATACATGGGTAAACCACTACAGGGAGTCAAGGGACTCAACCTTGAGGGTGATCGAGAGATGGAAGATTCCCAGGGGAAGGGGGGCATGGTGCCCAAAACCTTGTATCATACCTACACATCCCCCTGCTGGAGAGGGATAGACCAAGTGACCTAGGTGACCGAGAAATCAGGAGATCTCCAAGAGGTGGGGCTTGACCCGAATCTTAGACATTCAGGTGGTCCTACGTATCCCATTAGGATGGGAATCAAGCCATATGTAGTTCTGAAGGGTGCCTTTTAACGTCATGCAGGACAGGGAACAGAAGGACTGAACCCCAGAATGGGGGCGTGCGTGGTGCAGCTATTGCAGACCCGACATGAATGAGGACGTAGTCCTACACTGCGCCACGCAGCCCTGTGATCAGGGTCCTGAAGGCAGGATTAGAGAGGTAAATTTGCTGAACTCAAGATGGGCCCGGAGACAAGGGGTCCGAGCATTCCTACGTATCCTATCGAGATAGGAATCACGCTGAACGTAGTTCCAGATGCGAATCTTAGTTTATGGTCTTAGAGCTCGGACCGTGGGTGGTGACATATCCCGAGTAAGCCCAAATGTCAACCCAATCCCTAAGCCCACGTGAGATAAACTCGGTGTGGGAAACAAGGGGGGTATCCTCATCGCAATACTTGGGGAGTCCATCAAAGGGGAGTAGGCAGAGAGTTCCGAAAGACACTTTTGATGTAGCTTGTTCCTCGAACGTGCAGACGTGCATGGGGGAAAAGTACCAAGAGTCCCGAGACTCTACTTGGACATGATGAAGTGATGAAGGGTGTGAATTTTGTACCCGACATTTGGGTTTAATGGGCTGGCGTGGCGATATAGGATTACTGCTGACCATGTTTGCAACACATCGTCCATATCACGTTAGCCTGAGGTGGGAACAACAAACGAGCATCGACCGCTGACCATATTCGCAACGCAGGATTTTATCGATTTGTTGTCCGAAACCGTCGGTGACGTTGGCCCGTATCGGTAGGAGAGCCCTTGGGCATTGTATCCAGGACGTTCTTGGGGGTCCCTCCGGGTGTGAAAGATGATGAAAGCCCTGATGCGGGGATACGCAAAGCCTGGAAAGTGGGTGCGGACGTGTCCGAGTAAAGCTTGGGATTCCAGGTAATAAACCAGAGTACTCTTAAGCACATTGGTGAACCGCCGAAAAAGAGGGATCGACGAAACAGCTCAGTAGGGGGGAAAACATGGCATGGTTATTACGAGACCGTCGTGATTGAAGGCATAATCCCACACCACACCATATGATCCTCTCATGGAGGCAGGATAGGCCAAGGGGCCAAGATGGGATGGGGATTCCCGAGAGATGGGGATGGACCCGAATCTTGGACATTCAGGTGGTCCTACGTATCCCATTAGGATGGGAATCAAGCCACACGTAGTTCTTTAAATGCAGTTTAACGTCATACTGGACGAGGAGGGGAGTAACGTACTCTGAAACAAGGGGGGTGTGCGGTATGGCGAAGAAGCCGACGTGAATGAGGACGTAGTCCTATACCACACCACACACTCTGGGTAAGAGGGGACATGGGCCGTGGCCCGGAAAGGCCAAGGGGCCTAAGGTCAGGCATCAGTCAGGAAGGCCTGACTGGCTTGCAGTTTAACGTCTTACATGAGGACGGGGGGCCAGAGACCCAAGGAGGCCAAGGGGCCTGAGGCTGGGCCTCGTAAGGGGAGTCGTACGGCATGGTACATGATCCCGACGTGAATGAGGACGTAGTCTTACACCACACCGTACACTCTTATGAGGAATCCTGGGCCGTGGCCTAGAGAAAAGGGGAAGTTATCAGTCAGAAAGGCCTGACTGGTTTGCAGTTTAACGTCTTACATGAGGACGAGGGTCGGGGACCCGAAAAGGCCAAGGGGCCTGAGGCTGGGCCTCGTAAGGGGAGTCGTACGGCATGGTACATGATCCTGACGTGAATGAGGACGTAGTCCTACACCACACCGTACATTCTTATGAGGAATCCTGGGCCATGGCCCGGATCGCTAGCACCACCTGGGGGAAGTTTGTCACCTCGGGATGGGGCAGAATGAATCACTGTTCTCGATGCCTGGGGCATCTCGGGGTGGACCCAAAGATCCAGGACACTGTTGACCATATTCGAAACACAGCGTTCCTATGGTGACCCGTATGGGGCAACAAATGAGTGTCGACCGCTGACCAAATTCGCAACGCGGGACTTGTATCGATTTGTTGCTTGAAAACCCTCGAGGGTGTTGTCCCGTATCGGTAGGAGAGCCCTTGGGCATTGTATCCAGGACGTTCTTGGGGGTCCCTCTGGGTGTGAAAAACGACAGAATCCCAGTCAAGGAGTGGGTGAAGCATAGTTGTATCCATCCATGAAAGGGGAAACACCTCCAGGGGGGGATGTGTAGCCGGGTCGAGGCATGCTCGACGTAGGTCGGGGCAAAAGTGTGCACCCTGCCATGTCTTGACCCGAGGGGAAGATTTTGGCTTTTGGGATGGGCCAACGGATGAAATGTCCGGGAGTTCCTACGTATCTC
The DNA here is from genome assembly GCA_963277665.1 of Viscum album. Classification (NCBI taxonomy): domain Eukaryota; kingdom Viridiplantae; phylum Streptophyta; class Magnoliopsida; order Santalales; family Viscaceae; genus Viscum; species Viscum album. The sequence continues at coordinate 927,414,617 of OY728140.1, read as the reverse complement.
ATAAGGATGAGAATCAAGCCATACGTAGTTCTTGAAGGCCATGCAGTTTAGAGTCATGCGGTGAGGACGCGGGAGGATAGAAGAACGGGAGTGGGCACATGGTGCGACCTTTACAATATTTGCGCGAGTGGGGTTGCATGAGTGGGGCCAAGAAAGCCTACTCCCTACTACACAAAGATCCTCCAAGGAGACTATTCCCAGGGGGAATAGCGGAAGAGAAAAGCTTGGGGCTGGGCTCAAGACAAGGCGTCCGAGCGTTTCTACGTATCCCATAAAGATGGGAATCAAGCCACACGTAGTTCTTGAGATGCAGTTTAACGTCATGTGGGACGAGGAGGGAAACACCTCGTTTGGGGATATGTATGGTACAACAAGTAACCCGGCGTGAATGAGGACGTGGTCCTACACCATACCGTGCAATCCCACAAGAGGGTAAGTTGGGAACGAAAAAACAACAAGGGGGGCCTGGGGGCCAAACCGCGGTGGAGACGGGGCCAGGGGCCCAAAGAGGCCGAGGGGCCTGAGGCTGAGCCTCGGTAAGGAAGGCCTGACCGGCTTGCAGTTTATCGTCTTGCAGTGAGGACGGAGATGCAGTTTAAGGTCATGCGGGACCAAGTCGCAGTTTAGAATCGTGCAGGACCCTCTCGCAGTTTAGGGTCATGCAGGACCACTTTTTCCCTAGGCGAAGTATGGCTTGAGGAATTTGGCATTGGTAGGATGGGTTATACGCTCTCCATCCGTGGTCACGAAAGAGTATGCTCCATTGGGGTAAACCTTATGGATGATATAAGGCCCTTCCCATTTGGGTTCTAACTTGGGCGGTTTCCTACCGGGAATCATTGGCGCTCGAAGGGCCAATACCAGGTCACCCTGTAGAAAAGAGCGGAGACGAAACTTCTTGTCAAAAGCTCTCGCTATCTTGTACTGATGCCTTTACAGATTGTGCAGGGCACGAAGCCGGTTCTCGTCCAGTGCCTCTAATTCAGCTAGACGGATCTCAGCTACCTCATCTGATGTCTGGTGATCATAAACTGCAGTGCGTAGCGACGGCAGCTGGATCTCAATGGGTAGGACGGCCTCAGCTCCATACACCAGGGAATATGGAGTCACCTGGGTAGAGTTGCGAGTCGTCGTCCGGTAAGCCCAGAGGGCATTGGGGAGCCTGTCCGGCCAACTCTTCTTGTTCTGGCCAACCATCTTCTGCAGAATGTTAGAGAGGGTCTTGTTGAACGCCTCGATCTGTCCATTCACCTGCGCGTGGTAGCGGGAGGTATGGTTCGACCAGATGTCGTACTTAGCATACAATTTCTTCAATCCAGCTGCTCGGAAGTTGGTGCCGTTATCCGTGAGGACGGCATGAGGGACTCCAAACCGGTGGATAATGTTGGAGCTCACAAAGTCAACGATGGAACATGCCTTGACCTCTTTGAGCGGAACTGCTTCTGCCCACTTGGAGAAGAAATCTGTAGCAGTCAGGATGAACCTACACTGGCGGGCTGTTGCCGGCGGATACGGTCCCACTACATCAAGTCCCCATACCGCAAATGGCCAAGAGTACTTGGTGGGGTGGAGGGGTTCTGGAGGCCGATGCAAGAAGTTGGCGTGTACTTGGCACGCAAGGAATCTCTTGGCATACCCAATGCAATCATGGATCATGGAGGGCTAGAAGTACCCTAACCTCCGGATTTGATGGGACAGCTTTGGCCTAGCTTGATGGGCGCCACAGGAACCGGCGTGAACCTCTTGCATAACTTGAGGTATCTCCCCTCCTTGGAGGCAGCAGAGAAGGACACCATCGAAACTCCGCTTATAAAGGATCTGTTCCAGACTGGGGCCGCTCTGGAGGGTAAATTGAAGTGCGCGGCGCCGGATTCGCTCGCGCTCGGCCCAGTCGTCCGGGAGCTGACCATTTTGGAGATACTCGACAAAAGGTGCTCTCCAATCGGGGGTGGTTTCAACCAATGCGTCTGACGAACCCGGGACTCCCGTTATGGAGGGTCCAGCGGTGAGATGACTTACTCGCAGGATATCACAGTCCTCTTGGGTGACGGGAGCAATGACTCTCCGGTGGGCCACACGTATGACCAAATCATCTTGCTCGGGTTCTGCGAGCGATGCGGCTAAGACATCCAGGGCGTCCGCTTGGCCGTTCTGCGACCATGGGACATGGGTAACCTCTGGCCGAGAAGAGAACTGGGCCATTAAGAGGAGGGTGTACTCCAGCAACGGTGCAAGCTCTGGCTTCCTGACGACGTAGTCGCCATTGAACTGTCTGATTACCAGCTCGGAATCTCCCTTCACATGTAGATGGGGAACATGGATCTCTAGGGCCAACTCGAGGCCAGTGATGAGATCTTGGTACTATGCCTCGTTGTTCGTACAGCCTTCTGACAACAGGAATGAGTACGGCAGGACGGATTGCGCCGGGGTAATGAAAACAATACCCAGGCCCAATCTGTTGAGCTTGGGGTCGTTGAGCCTTCTACCGGTGGGGCTCCGGGAGGCGCCGTCGAAATGCATTTGCCAACACGGGACAACATGATCGACTGAGAGGATCGTCTCGTCGGGGAAATCCAAGTCCGGGGATTGATCCGCAGAGGTTGGATGGGCAGCTAAAAAGTCTACCAATGCCTGTCCCTTAATGGCCTTCTGAGGTATAAACCTGATATCAAACTGCCAGAGAATCACCGCCCACCGTGATAGTCGGCCAGTCAGCATTGGGAAGTTCAGGATGTACTTTAGCGGATCCACCCGAGAGATCAATTGCACCTCGTGGTGTTGCAGGTAGTGTCACAACTTCTACACGGCGAAGACGAGCACAAGACAACTCTTTTCGATAGGGGAGTATCTGACCTCCGTATCGAGAAGCATGCGGCTGAGATAGTAGAGACTGTTCTCAGTGCCCTCGTTATTCTTCTGGGCGAGCAGCGCGCCGAGGGATCTCTCCAGGGCGGTCACATAAAGGACCAGCGGCTTTCCAGAGACGGGTGGCATCAAGACCGGAGGTTGGAGCAGATACTGCTTGATTTCCTCAAAGGAGATCCGACATTCCTCATCCCATTTGTAGGCAGCGCCTTTCTTCATGAGCCGGGAAAAGGGCTTACACTTGCCGGCCAAATTCGCAATGAATCGGCGTATATAGGCTAAGTGGCCTTGAAGGCCTCGAAGCTCTCGAATGTTGCTCGGGGGAGGCATTTGGCTGATGGACTTGATCTTCTCCAGGTCGATCTCGATACCTCGGTATCTGAAAACAAAGCCCAGAAACTTCCCGGAGGTGACTCCGAAGGCACACTTCAATGGGTTCATCTTCAGGTGACAGGAACGGAGGAAACCGAACACTTTCTCAAGGTCTTTGAGATGGTCCTGGCGCTGGCATGATTTGACTACAAGGTAATCCACGTAGCATTCCACCAATGTCCCGAGGATCGGTTTGAATATGCGATGGATGGCCCTCTAATAAGTGGAACCTGCATTTTTCAAACCGAATGGCATTACCTGGTAGCAAAAGGTACCCTGATGAGCCCTGAAAGCAGTGGACTCCTCGTCTTCGGGGGCCATCCGGATCTGGTTATACCCGGAATACCCATCCATGAAAGAGAGGGCTTGGAACCCAGCCGTGGCGTCAATCAACAGCTCTGTCACTGGGAGTGGGAAGTCAACCTTTGGGTAGTGGCGATTGAGATCGCGGAAGTCGCTGCAGACTCTGATCTGCCCATTCTTCTTCCTGACCGGCACAATTTTGGCGAGCCATTTGGGGTACTGGACCTCCTTAATGATGTTGGCTTTGATATGCTTTTCAACTTCGACCTCAACCATAGCACCATGAGAAGGGTGCATTTTCCTGGGAGGCTGCTTAAACCCGCGATGTTTTGCCGGGAGGCCCAGACGGTGGACGGCCACTTGGGGATCCAGCCCTGGTATCTCATCGTAACTCCAGGCAAACACATCACGGTGCTGTTTGAGGAAGTCCACGTACTGCTGCCGCTCCTCGAGGGACATGGCCGCACTGATCAATGTGGGTCTCGGATCTACCTCGCTACCAAGGTTCACCTGTACCAGTTCATCAACCGTGGTAGAGACGCCTTCTTCAAAGGTTGGGGGAGCATCCTCCAAGTCTTCTTCCCCAGTCGTGGGGGGACTTCCCGCGACGGAGGATACTTCTCGGCTCTTGAAACCCGAGGGGCAGCTGGTGCCGGCTTGGGCAGCAGCGGTCATCACATCAGGACACTCACTTGTTGTTGAGACCATAGAAATGAATGCATTTGATCCTATCCCATCTGGCCTTCGGCCTAAGGGGCCACGTTTGATGATATCAAAGCAGTGGTGACGTGTCGGCCTGAGTCGGCTAATTCCAGCCCGGCGGAAGAGGCACGTATGGCGCACCGCCATTGTCATCAGCTTGACGTCTCGGTACCGTACAGGGGAAGGAGGTTTCGGGACGACCCGAGCCTGGTTGATGTAGGAGTATGAGGTGATTTTCTGCCGTCGCTTGGACATGGGAACATTCCTTCCTTTCGTACCTGAAACAACAAAACATTGCCCCATCTCGGGGGTCGTGGCCTCTAACCGGTGGATCGGGAGGATGTAGGCGTCGTCCATGCTTGCCCAGGGATCACTTGTGATCGGGGCGGGCTCATCCTCGCTCACCAGGATTTGCTTGTCCTTACTTTTGTAATAACCCGCATCCAGATAGCGGGCCTCACAAGAAGCGAAAGGGGACGCGTCTCCTTGGAGCACGCCTACTCGACCGTTGAGTGAGTACTTGAGGCACTGGTGATACGACGAGGGGACCGCTGTATGCAGATAGAGCCATGGCCTACCCATCAATGCGTTGTAGGCGGTGTCCTGAGAAACAACCATGAACTCGGTGCTGGCAATTAAGCCACCGAACTGAGTCTTCAGGCGGATCTTGCCGACTGGGGTTTTCTCTGTCCTGTCGTACCCCTGGATCCTGAGGTCAGAGGGGGTTAAATCACCTTCGGACAGACCCAGCTTTCGCAGTGTCCGGGTTGGAATTAGGTTGATTCCAGAACCCGTGTCGACGAGGCAGCGGCGGACTTCCACGCCGTTGAAGTGGCCAGTGATATACAGTGGGCGAATGTGCCCCTGTATGGGAGGGTCCTCATCTTCACCGGAGAATGAGATAATCACCTGACATTCGGCTTTTTCAATCGTCTCGGTATGGAAGGCCTCCGCAGCTGCTATTTCCATCTCGAACTTGAGGGGGCTCCTTAGGGCCTCGACAAGTGCCTCGCGCATTTCAGATGACAGGCGCAGGGCCTCAAGGATGGAAAGCCTCACCGGGATGCCATCTAGGTGCTTCAGAACATCGTACTTTCGTGCCAAATGCGAACCTCTGCTTACAGAAGGTCGTTTGGCATTTAGATGCATAGCGGGTCCTGCCGGTTGAACTGGCGGTCGGCTAGCAATGGGTACGTCCTCCTGCCTGCTAGTAGAAGCCTGGAGAGTAATTGCCGGACTAGGATCAGACAGCGGAGGCTGGCCCGTAGCTGGGCGAGATTGACCGTGATACGGACTTGGCGGCTCCCCCCGATCCAGTAGCACGAACGGCGGTGGAGGTAGAGCCGAGGATGTTGGATGGGTCTGCGCGTGCTGAGATTTGCGCTGAGCCTGCTGCCTGGTCTCGGTAGCGTGCACGGCTTGGCCACAAGTGCCTGCTGACGTGCCTCGATGACCGGCGCGATTGCGATTCCGCTGACGTTGACGTCGGCTGGAAATGTTGGGGAGGTCTGCCTGGGGTTCCCCCTCGTCGGGGGTCATATAGGGCTTTACCAGCTCCACGGTGTTAACCGAAGCGTACCCTTGACTGTCACTCGAAGAGTCATCCACCACTGGGTGGATTCTGGGAGGAATCCCCATTTTGGGAGGCATAAAGTCGCCGAGAGTGAGGGACGACGACGGCACTGGCGGTGCACGTTGCTTCTTCTTGCGTCGCCGCTGCTTGCCCTTTTGGGCAGAGGTTGACTGTGAAGATGATGCTGAGGCACCGACTGCTTCTTCTGAAGGTTCCGACTGCTTCAGGCGCGCCCGGATGATACCCTGGGCACGAACAACGGTTTTTCGAGCCATCTAGTCGTCATATTTCTGAGATCCGCGGCTAGGGACCTGCTGCCACTCACCTTCGCTGTCGCTGCCGATTTCTGATCCTGCAAAGACGCCTGCCACTTGCGCTGGCGCTGGGCCAAACTTGACTATGTTGTTGTTGACCTGGTCCTGAAGCCAGTCTTTAAACACATAGCATCGCTTGAGGGTGTGCCCCAGGATCCAATGATAAGGGCAATAGTTGGGGTGATCGGTGAGATGCGCCTCTGCCGGCCTTCTGCACTCAGGCAGACGCACAATCCCTTACTCTAGAGCACTTCGGAAGTAGCCAGGGACCTGATTTTCATTGAACGAATAGGTCTGGTACCTTCTTTCCGGATAGGGGGACCTAGGGGCCTGGTCCTGTTGAGGGACCTGAGGGGCTTGCCGAGGAGGCGGCACCTGGTTGTCTCGCCTAGGTGGCGGTGGCGCGTTGCGCGGGGGAACCTGTCGGTTCTGGGGCGGTCGCTGCTGGGCAGGAACCTGTGCTTGAGGTGGAGGACCTCTGTGGGGTTGCGGGGGTGGTGCCACCGGCAGCAATTCCAGCCGCCTCGGGGCTTCTATTTGAGCCACCGCGGCGGGTTCAGCCCTGGCAACCCTCCTGGCTGGGATCATAGGGGGCAACAAACGTTCCTGACTAGCCTGTTGCAGGGCTTCCTCAAGGCGCTCGGCCTTATCCGAGAAATCTATGAACCCTCCAGGGTAGTTCTGGGTAATCAAGGAGGGTACCAGCTCTGTCTTGACGTTCCCCACACACATCGTCAGTAATTTCTCCTGAGTCAGTGGCATATCGAGGGAATACATAAGTCCTTTCCACCGGGCGATGAAGTCTGCAACCCGCTCATCAGGCCTCTGTTTGCACTTGAAGAGGTCCGCAATGCTGGTCTTTCGCATGGTGGAGCTGAACTTGTATAAGAACTGCCAGCGAAGATCCTCCCAACCGGTCACCGATCCGATAGGGAGCTGGCTGTACCAGACGAATGTCGGACCTTCCAATGTCTGTACGAAACATCGGAGCTTGGCGGCTTCTTGCTGAGCCGGGGTTCCTAGCATGGGGCCACACCTGGAAGAGAAATGAGCCAAGTGCTGGGGCGGGTCCCCTGTCCCGTTAAAAGGCGAGAAAGTGGGGTTCCCAAAACCCAGAGGCGCGGGCATATCATCCACCCACGTGGGGTAAGGCTTTCCATCTGGTGGGACCGCCACCTGCCGCATTTCCAACGCCTCGAGGCGGGCTGTGAGTGCCGCAATAAGGTCCTCCGGGTGGGGGTCCCTGTCTTGACGGGGATCCCTAACCACAAGTGCATTTCCTGGTTCTTCAACACGGTAGACGGCTTCGGCTGCTCGCGGGTCAACTGGCTGGACGACCTGCTGGGCGACTGGGGGAACCCGGGTTGGATTCTTCAGATTGCCCCGTCGCTCAGGGGGGTTTGGTGAGACGTATCGCGCCCTCTTGCCGTATGTTCCGGCTTCCGTCCTGTCTGCGGCACTAGCATGATCGGGGTTGCCCGGAGGCATCTCACCGGGGGGAAACTGTTCCTGCCCCTGCTGCCCCGGCCCGGGATTACGATAGTCGGGTCGTCGCTCTGCGGCGCGTTCAGCCAAGAGTTCGTCAACCAGCCTCTTCTGCTCAGCAAGCTGCTGGCGTAACGCGGACTTCTCAGGATCTTCGTCCGTTTTCTGCACAGAGGCGGACGGGTTGGAGTGCTTGACTATCCCGACGTGCTCCTTACCCTTGCCGGCGTTTCGACTGAGTACCAGCGACTCTGTGGGTACGAGGAGGCCTAGCAGGTTCCTCTGCTGACGGGTAACTCTTCCTGACGGGTCGAGCAGCGGCGGTACACCCTCTGGGGGGTAGTCTCCATCAAGGAGTTCCAGTTTGTCCTCCCTGTCCACAATGTCGGGCATGTGGACCGCGATTCCTCTCGAGGGCATGTCCTCGATGTCGCATAGCGAATCGGGTTGTAGTCGAATAGGATCAAACAGAAGGGCAGCATAGTGTCCCCAACCACGGACTTGCACATGGGGGGTGGCTTCCCTGACGATCTTGCGGAGTGCTTTGAAACTCTGAACGCATTTTCGTTGGAGGGCACTCTGGTGACCTGGAAACTCGGGGTTCTGGGCCACAAGAAGTGCGGCTGCATCGATCAGGCGACATTGCTCGCCGATTTCTTCGAAGTGCTCTCGACTCCTGGGGTATACCACCCGTTTAGGCTCAGCGGTGGAGAATACAGAAAACGAGCTGACTGGCCGCCGAATTCCGGGACATCCTCCGAAGAGTGAGGTGACCTGGCCACAATGTCACGATACGACGGGCTGATGATCGCAGCTTCCGAAACAGGAGCCGCGGCTACCGGCGACATGTCGTGTCATCGCTCTACCGTCATGGGCCCCCAAAATAACTCTACGTGATCCCTGGCAGAGGTAGAGGGCTCTTCTGGTGACAGAGGCGGTGATTGCGTGGTCGAGACCTGCGGAATTCCCAGGATTTCTTCCTCTTGGATGTACCTGCGGAGAGAGATGGGAATCCGGTGGACCTCAAATTCTGGGAGAACGAGGCTAACGTGTCTGGTTCCTGCCCCAGTCCTTGATACAAAGGAGCGGGGAGAAGGTTCCATCGCTGAATCGCATTCTGCTTCCGAATCGGAGAAGCGGGCAGGTTTGATCTCCACCCTGGCTTTCCCAGGATTCTTCTTGTGGCTGTGACGACCCGCTCTTCTTCCCCTGGGTGTCTCTTCGGGACAGGGTTGACCCCTATCAGGCAGCCTTGGGGCGGCGCTGGCGCCTTGGCAGAGTGGGCCCCCACTCGAGATAGCCGGGGTGCGAGGGGCACCAGGGAAAATGTCGAAGGGTACATGGGGAGGACCTCCATGAACAGTACCCATGTGGGCGGGGCCTCTGTTGGAACTGGAAGGAGCATGGGAAAGACCTCCATGGTCGATGCGAGTGGAGCGAGGCCGACCTTCACTCCTCGAGTTGCTGGGGTGAGGAGGACCTTCACCGGTTGCAGAGAGGATGTAGGGAGGGCCCCCACATTGGAGAAGGACCGGATGGACGGTGCCTTCAGAAGGATGGACTCCATACCCTGTACAGCGGGCGTGGGAAATGTTTCCGCACTGAGCGCCACTGCCGCATGGCAGGTCTTCCTACAGGATGGGGGCAGCACGAGGCATGCCTCCATGACGAACCTCAGAGTGGGGAAAGCCCACGCTCTGTGGAGTAGTGGTACGGGGAGGACCTCCATACGAGGTGGCATCACTGCGGGTTAGCTCACGGCGATCACCACTTGGGCCTGCAACCCGGAGAGTCAACCCAGCCTGCCCATGGGGCGGTTGGGGTCTCAATCTTGGTTGGGCGAAGGGGTTCCCCTGGTCAATGTACGCGGGGGATTCATAATGCACGTCGGAGGTGGCTCGGGCCACTGTAGCTGTCGACGTGGACGCGCCTGAGCAAGCATCCTCAGCCCGGGCCCAGCGCTGACGTCGGGTCAGGCGAGCCGATGCAGGTGGTGCAGGGACGTAGTCTGCCTGTTCTTCCTGTGGGGCCGGACGGCGGCACTGACGCGGCCGGACGAAAGCTCTCGCCTGGGGGCCCCGGGTCGGGGCCCTGAGCGGACTGAGCCAGACAGCGCCTGCCTCTTCAGCGTAAGGCGAAGAGTCATCAAGGCGTTCCGGGGATAGGCTCCTGAAACGGTTGAATGTTGGGGTGGGGAGCAGGGGCTCCCTGCGCGGCCTGTTAGGGCGGCGTTGATGGCGTGGCGGAGAGGGCCCCCACTCGAGACAGCCGGGGTGCGAGGGGCACCAGGGAAAATGTCAAAGGGTACATGGGGAGGACCTCCATGAACAGTACCCATGTGGGCGGGGCCTCTGTTGGAACTGGCAGGAGCATGGGGAAGACATCCATGGTCGATGCGAGTGGAGCGAGGCCGACCTTCACTCCTCGAGTTGCTGGGGCGAGGAGGACCTTCGCCGGTTGCAGAGAGGACGTAGGGAGGGCCCCCACGTTGGAGAAGGACCGGATGGACGGTGCCTTTAGAAGGATGGACTCCATACCCTGTAGAGCGGGCGCAGGAAATGTTTCTGTGCTGAGCGCCACTGCCGCGGGGCAGGTCTTCCTGCAGGATGGGGGCAGCACGAGGCATGCCTCCATGACGAACCTCGGAGCGGGGAAATCCCACGCTCTGTGGAGTAGTGGTACGGGGAGGACCTCCGTACGAGGTGGCATCACCGCGGGTTAGCTCGCGGTGATCACCACTTGGGCCTGCAACCCAGAGAGTCAACCCAGCCTGCCCATGGGGCGGTTGGGGTCTCAATCTTGGTAGGGTGAAGGGGTGCCCCTGCTCAATGTACGCGGGGGCTTCATAATGCACGTCGGCGGTGGCTCGGGCCACTGTAGCTGTCGACGTGGACGCGCCTGAGCGAGCGTCCTCAGCCCGGGCCCGGCGCTGACGTCGGGTCAGGCGATCCGGTGCAGGTGGTGCAGGGACGTAGTCTTCCTGTTCTTCCTGCAGGGCCGGACGGCGGCACTGACGCGGCCGGACGGGAGCTCTTGCCTGGGGGCCCTGGGTCGGGGCCCTGAGCGGACTGAGCCGGACAGCGCCTGCCTCTTCAGCGTAAGGCGAAGAGTCGTCAAGGCGTTCCGGAGATAGGCTCCCGAAACGGTTGAATGTCGGGGTGGGGAGTAGGGGCTCCCTGCGCGGCCTGTTAGGACGACGTTGACGGCGGGGCCTGGAGGCCTCCAGGTCCAGGCGGGCCATATCCCGGGTTGGGATGACCCCTTCTTCCTCATACCTGCACACGAGGCTGTTGATCACCCTTCGTTGGATGACCTCTGATGGGGAAAGGGGACGTGGGCGTCCCATATTCCGTGACGTGGAAGCCATCGTGCCGGTAGTGGCGCTATGTGGGGTGGCCGTCGTGGTGTTTCCCTTGCCCCTGCGTGGGCGAGGAGCGGATGGTGACCGCATCTCCGAAATAGTAACCTGGTTCCTGGGAAAGGAAGGGATCAACTCATCAGTACTGAGAGGAAAAGGATTGAAAGCCAGTGCCCCGGCGTTCTTCCATCCTCCATGTCTGTGAAAAGGATCCACGCCAACACGTTGCAGAGCGGAGTGCCCCACGTTCTACTACCCCGACTTCCGGTGAGTTTCACGATAGGCCCGCTATTTGCTTGGCGGGACCAGGCACCGGATATCTGGATCCAGTGACACGTCAATCTACTGGTGTCTCGAACGCTACTAATCTCCATGCTGAGGAGAATAATTTCACGTCGGGTTCACCATTTCTGTTTCCGACGCTTTCGCCGGGGCGCGCGCATCCGTCTGCGGAGGACGCGCGGCTCGTTGCCCCGCATTCCCGCTTTCCAAAGGCGGGCGGCATTCACTGCTTATTCTGGGACGTCTGCTCCTTGATCAAAACGGGATGATGGGATGTCGGTTCTTCCTCCTGTGGATTCCTCCTCAGAACTCATCACCTACTCCGGGTCTCCCTTATAGATTTAATACGTAGTTCGTGAAACTCTTCCCAGTGCCATGTTTCCATGGACGCCGGTTAATTTCACTGCTTCTGTCGGGACATTCCAAAGGGTCCATTCAGGGCAACAACCTTCGCTCAGGGGAGTAGTCACGTTGAGGCATCAGTAGCGTGTCTGGATGCTGGGGTACCTGGCATGTCTGTCTGTTATCCTTGACCACAAGGATTCTCGAGGGCGTGGAAGCCCGAGGCATCCCACATCGAACGCGGGGAATTACATGTCATAGACACATATCTGAGGTTTTCCTCAGCTTCCCGTGTTCAACACAGGGTATGCCGCGAGTTTAACGTCCAGCGGAGACGGATCAACCCAACCAGAGCATTAGCTAGGATAGATCGGATTGAGGGATCCTCCTTGAAGGGATATCGATACCGGGGCCATCCTATGGGCGACTGTGAAAAAGAGCGTACCGACCTAGTCTCACCAGGATAAGACGGTCCGGGCGAGAATCAGAATGGGTGGTGAGTTGATGAATGGAGTGGAAGGAGAGTGAAATGGGACCATCGCAGGGGGCAACAGTGAAGTTGGGATTGAGCCTTGACGAGGCATCCTACGTATCCCCATGGCAGGGAATCAATTACCGCGTAGTTCGGGATGGTGCCGGTAAACCGACGTGAGGCTGGACCTTGGTCCGATGGGCATCATCAGCATACCGACGTGAAGGTGGACCTTGGTCCGATGGGAGTTGGGCTTGAACCTCTGGGAGGATTCCTACGTACCATGCCTTGACATGGATCAAAGACCTCGTAGTTCGGGGTGGTCACAACGGCTTTCCGTCGGACGGGAATTGCAGTTTAGCGTCGTGCTGGACGTGGGTGAAACCCGACGTGAAAGACGGGTGGGCTTGAACCTCATAGAGGCTTCCTACGTACCATGCCTTGACATGGATCAAAGACCTCGTAGTTCAAAAGGTTGGGGGGTCGCAGTGGCTTACCAATGGACCGGAGTGCAGTTTAACATCATGCTGGACGTAGGTAGAACATGACGTGAATTGGATGATGGGTGGGCTTGAGCCTCGTGAAGGCTTCCTACGTACCATGCCTTGACATGGATCAAAGACCTCGTAGTTCAAGATGGGTCGCAATGGCTTACCACTGGACTGGAATGGGACCCGACGTGAATGAGCGACGGGTGGGCTTGAACCTCGTGGAGGCTTCCTACATACCATGCCTTGACATGGATCAAAGTCCTCGTAGTTAAAAAGGGAATGTAGTTTAACGTCATGCCGGACGAAGATGGGACCCGACGTGAAGAAACGACGGGTGGGTGTGTCGGTGAACCGACGTGAAAGTAGACCTTGGTCCACGATTGATGGGCTTGAACCTCGTGGAGGCTTCCTATGTACCACGCCTTGACATGGATCAAAGTCCCAATAGTTCGTTAGGATGGATGGGTCGCAATGGCTTACCACTGGACCAGAGTGCAGTTTAACGTCGTGCTGGACGGGGGTGAAACCCGATGTGAAAGACGGGTGGGCTTGAACCTCGTGGAGGCTTCCTACGTACCCTGTCTTGACATGGATCAAAGTCCTCGTAGTTCGCTTGGGATGTTCGGGGTCAGGGTCGGTGCTCACTCTAAGCCCACGTGAGTCGTTCTCGGTGTGAGAAACAAGAGGTTGCAAGGACCTGACGATCACGTCGCGAAGGGCGCGTCCGTGAGAAGCGAAGAGGGGCTTACGCGTTGAGCGGCCCTTGGTGTTGGGACTTACTCCAGGATGGAGGCCCATATGGGGGTGCCTCGTTCCCTATCACTCCCTCCACTGACCTTGGTAGTGGGGAAGTACAAAGATGCATGGGTGCAATCATCCGTACGAAAGGTTAGGGGCTTACGCTCTGAGGCAGCCCTTCCCCTACAAACATACGCCACTCCGACAAGGAGGATCTCATTCCATGTGCGGAAGAGTTCCATTCCTGTGGAGATGAGTGGTGTAAAAAATGTTCGAGTTAGGGGGACCCTTCGTGAGGGAAACGAGGTTGGGTCACAGTTTAACGTCATGTGTTGAGGACGTGGTGCTTGGCAGTTTAACGTCCTGCATCTCGGATGAGGTGGGTTCACTCCACACCCCTAGGACTTACATAACCGGTACCCTCTGGTCCTTGGGTAAGGGAAGGTGCCGGTAAGGCCATGGTAAAGGGGGGTCGTGGGACGAACCATCGAGGGGTCCACATTAGCGTGGCTATGCGAAGAAGCAATAGCCGTTAGCGTGCCTATGCGAGGAAGCATTAGGCGAAGCAACACTACGGGTGGTTTTGTCCATGGGACTTTGAAATCACATCGTGCAAACCTGGAGGGTCGCACGGGAAGAGGAATCGCTAAGCAGAGGAGTATGCTTTGCGAAGTGGGGTGCCTTGGCCTTAGCATGGGGCATAGGTGTGAGCGGGAGGTTCTTCGCGGAGTGGAACAATGTTCGCGGAGCACTGCCTCGCGAAGAATGAGTGTCTCGCGAAGCAGGGTCCTGCCAAGCAATGTGCGTCGCGAAGTGGAGCGATCCTGCCTTAGCATAGGGATTACTCGTATGGGTTGGGTGTTTCGCGAAGCACAAGTGCTCCGGGGCTTCCCGGGTTCCCTTGGGAATCCCCTTCCTTCGCGAATGCCCTTGAGATTCGCGAAGGGCATCCCTCTCGGAAGAGGGGCTCAAAACGAGACAAAGCAGAGTCGTCTCGTGAAGTAGAAATACCTCACGGAGCTCATGATTCCCGGGGCAAAGCGTGCTTCGCGATTCGGGAGGAGAAGCCGAAAGGTCGGATTGTCCGTCTGTGGGACTCATGGGGAGTCCAGTATTTATAGGGAAGGCGCGCCGCGAAGCAGGGCTCGCGCGCCGCCTCTGGGGCTTCGCGGCGGCTCGCGAACGTCAAAGGGATTCGCGGAGGATTACCGCCTCTGGCGCTTCGCGGCGGCTTGTGAACGTCAAACGGATTCGCGGAGGATTACCGCCTCTGGAGCTTCGAGGCGCCGCCATGGTAGGGGCGCTTCGCGGCGGAGCTTCGCGGCGGCACTTCGCGGCGGAGCTTCGCGAGGCAGCACGTCGGCCTTTTTCATTCCTTTCTTGCGGGCCACATTTTTGGCACCAACAGTATTGTTCATACTACTAAGGATAATTTGATTGTAAATGTCAAGTGAATGACATGTGATGTTATTCCAGTATAGTTTACATTAAATCTAATACGATTAAGGATTATGAACATTAAGATATTAATAATATTTTATGAATGAAAAAGATTATGAATCCCGAGTAATTTTTTATGAATAATGTTGGATTATTGTGGTGTATATGTTTCAGTATTCAAATGTTATGTTATCTGAATCCTGAAATATATAAGAGTCTTCATTATAATTTTCTCATTATGTATTTTAATGTATATGTTGAATTGTTATAAAGATCCAAAAAATTGATATAAGGGTAACATAATATATTTTTAGAACACATGATAAATTGAAATATAACACTTAAAATGATGCTTATGTTAAGATAATGACGTTTCAATAAAGATATGTTGGATTTGAATAAGTAAATTGGTTGATGCTAGTTTCCTGGGAACTAATTATTGAGTTTTTTAGAAGATGTTTATGATATCATTGATGAATTATAATACTTTTTGGGACATAAATAATATATCAAATATGTTTTGGTATAAGGAAACATGCACATTTTCTATAAAAATATGTGATAATTTAGGTTGTTACTCTGGCTCATGTGACTTCATGATGAGGGTGTTAATATTTTTGGAATGTGACCAACAGGATATATTGTGAGAAATATAGGGGATAAATGTTAATCTGAGTTTGTGATACTTTTTCTATAGTTTTGTATTTTTACATACTAGAAGGATTGCAAGAATATATATGTTATGGAAATTTTATGTTAAAAATTGGATTCAATTTTGTACAATAAAGTATTATCTCACCACACATAAACTTATGCATTTATGATAAATTATTCTAAACATTTTGTGGTCAATACTGATGAAATGACCTATCAGTAAATTTATGGATGTAATGATCTGCTAACACGTCAAAAATGAAAATTTCAACATAATTTCTTTCAATATGATATGAAGTTGAAATTGTTCAATGCATGACCAATGATGTGATTGTTCTGAAATCTGATATATATTTCTTCTTATGTTTCTCAAATTTATGAAAATAATCTGGAAAACAATAAATGTTATCCGAGTAACTTCTTATTTGATAAAACATATTGTCCCCTAAATCATCTCATATTTATGTTTTTATATTGATAACTTTATTCTAATCTTATTATTTATCACTATCCATTATAACATGATGGTTAGATTCTTTTCTTCCATATCTTTGTTTCCACTTCCCACTTATGTTTTTAAACATTGAAGCCCAGTGAAAAGTTACATTGTGTAACCATTATTTTTTTCACATTAATTTTTAAAATGATTTTCTTCCTGTTCTATTTAAGATGTGGATTTCTATAAAATAAGAATTCAGTTAGTAATCCATTTATAACCCCAATGAATTTAGAGGGATAAATCCATTTAAATATGGGGGTAGAATATAACACCAAAGAATTTTATGAGATATATTCCTTTTAATTTCATTGATGTGTTGAGTTGTATGCTTCACAAAGATTATATTTCAATACATGCTACATAGTCTTAGGATGTATTATACCCATGTCTATGCTTGTATTGTGTTATACATAATTTCATTTTCACATTATTTATTTTACGAAATAATAAGTACACGTTAAAAACTATATATTATAACATAGCCATTAAAATGGCGGGTATTCTCATGAAAAATAACTATTAAAATGAAAATATGTTAGTTTATAAAATAAAAAATATCTCTATATACATTTTAATATTGAAATATATGCTTTATATATGTAATTTATTATTTAAAATTTCTTTATTTTATCTAGACATGATATAATTCAATTTTCAGATAAAAACATATTTTTTTAAAAATATAGATTGGATGCCTTTTGTTGGGTCACCGATCATAAATCTACTTAATTAAACATTAATAAGTCATTTTTGACCAAATAAACATATTCATAGTATTCGGGAGATCAAAATTTATTTTGGTTTCAATTTTGGAAATTTTTTGATAAACTACATATTTTAGTGAATAATGACAAATTCTACATTTTATGTCAAGAAATAATTTTCATCTTATTAATTTATGTAGTTATAATGTTATTTTAATTGGTTTTAATGTATTATTATATTGTTTTTTATTAGTTTATCCAATTTTGGTCATTGTAATAAATTTCACCATGAAATTAGATATAAAATCATTTCAATCTTTTTGTGGGTTTTAAATTTAAAGAACTTGTTTTCTATTTTTGAAAATAATTATTAGTTTTTAAATAATTTCAGGAAATACTATTTTCTGAATTTTTAAAAATTGATTCCATATTTGGAATCAGTAGGAAACAATTATTTAAATAAGTCGCTTTTATTTTTGGACATGATAAATAGTAACTACAGTAAATTTTATTTACCATGGTTAATTATAAATCAAAAAAATAATGTTAATAGTTAATACGATAAGGAATAAAATTACCTTAACACCTTACAACATGCTATTAGATAAATAATATACACCCATATCACTTAAGGGTCGTAATTGATTTATTTAATGGACTTTTGTCCATGAATGTGGTGTAATTATTATTAAAACAAAAGAAAGTGACAACATGTCACTCTCTTATCTCTTATAAGTATAATAAATTTAATTTAGTTATAAACATTAGGAAACATATAATCGTTTATTCCAAATTGTTATGAATTTTCTATAAAGACATGTAAAAGTTCTGTCAAAATTGAATTAATTCATAACTTAAAATATAAAATTGTTTATTTACTATTTTAAAATTCCTAAAAATATATGATTGGAAAAAATAGATCAGAAAATTCCTGACATGTCATAAATTGTTTTTTTTGTTGGCCATTATACATGTTTTTTCAATTACATTAAAATATAAATTGTAAATAACTTGACATCACAATACGATTAAAAGGGATAAAATAAGGGTTAACCAAAACAATAAGAATTAAAAAATATTCAAAACTTTTAAAAAAATTGTTGGATTATTTTATTTAAACCCATAATCATCTTATCATCGAAATAAATAAGTTTGGTACCATTATAATATAAACATCCATTTATAAAAAATAATATTTCATGACATTCCTAAAGTGCCTCTCAGAACTCCTATAAAATAGCACTTCTCATTAACTATTAATCTCTATAATAATTCCCTTTTTTCAGCCAAAACCCTTCCAATTACTTCTCCCAACATCTACTAATTCAATATAGTGGCCCTACATTGGGTTTAAATCCATCTTAGTGATACCTTTTGTGAAAAGAAAAAGGAGATACATAAAAAGTGGTAATTGTTTTATAAACTCTTTCAAAAAAATATTCTTCTTCTTCTTCCACTTCATATACTGTTTAAATAGTAAATTATAAAATAACGTACCAAATAAAATATTATATGTTATTATAAATATGGGGAAACCTTAAATCCCTTTTTATTCATCCAATAAAAGAAAAGATCACCATACGTGTGTACTTATGATTTGTCGTCACCATGAAATGGTTTAATTTTTTATTCAGTAATACTTATTATGGATGGGTATAATGATGAGTATAATGGATTTAAAAAATTAATATGAAATTAAAATTACTCTTTTTATTTACTATACTATTAAATTCTATAACATTTGACCATTATGTGAATTATATCATCAATCGTGCATATGTATGGCCTACAGTCATCACAATGCGATGCAATTTATTTAAAATGTTATTCATTGAACCATTATTATATACATGAATTAAATGTATAAAAATGATATATATTATATTAATATCATTATGTAAACGATATTACTATAACCCATGAATTGGAACCTGAACTTACCTGATGGTACAAGAGTAAGAACATAAAACAGTTAATATCTGAATGTTGTGTGAGAATGAAATGTTACTAACAAAATGATAATAATATAATCATATATGACATCATAAAAATTATTATGATCATTTAATATGTGAATAAAAATATATAAATTAGTATACTTGATGTTTGGATACAAATGAAGGATATCCAAACAAAGGTAAGGGATAATTTTTCAATTTCGTTTTTATATGATAATGTTTATTCGTAAGTATTTACATCAGTATATTTATCATAAAAATCCTCATTCCCAAAATATGTAGTAATTTTTTTTCATTATATCCGTTTTAAAATGTTTATTATTTATTCTACCCATTGGGGAATTTTTAATAAATTGTATAAATGGAATCTTTTGTTTTTTCGGTACGAGGTATTTTTTTGAAATTTCAAGAAAAAATATGAGGGAAATAATTTTTTAACATATATTAATTGAAATTTTTTCTAAGTTTTCATAATTAATTATTTCAATGATTCTTACATTAAAATATTCCAAATTTTTATCAACTAGTATATTTTCTTTTAAAATTTTTTGACATTTTTTGAAAAGAAAAAAATTTTGAAGAAGAAAGGATATTTTGATCCAAAATTAATTTCATGTGTTTTATCAAAATTATTTTCCACCTATGACAAAAAATAAAAATGGATATTTATTTTCTCAATTATCCTCATGGTTATATTATGTATATTATATTTCTGACATCCATTATTTGATCCTAGATTATTATATGATCGAATGTGTTTTAAGAAATCCTTTTTAATTCCTTGGGTTAGGCTATGATGAATAATTTATATTTATGTGGCACACTTAAAAATGGTTTCATTATAAGATGTGTGGAACCTATATCACCCTATAATACATTGGGTAAATAGGTATATATGATGAGTTATGTATGTTTTGTGTGAACCTTATTTCATGTTCATAATTTTATGAGTGGACCTAGTTTCCATGTCTGTATGTTTATTCAAGGGTCTGGTTTAATTTCCTTAATTTAATGAGTGAACCTATTACTATTTATTCATGTTCATAATGTTATATGATTATGTGTATGCCACAATTTCATTTCTTATGTTATATTTACGATCTTATGTATTGATATGTCCTATTTTCCTTATGATTCATGTTTCCATCGATATGCAGGGAAGGATCTTCCAATGTAATGATCACATTCTCATTACCATTATGCTAAGGATTATGATTAAATACCTCCCTTTATTACCCATACTGAGCATCTTATCATACCCATTTTTATGATTCTTTTCCCCAGGAATTGGTGAATGGTATTAAGTGTGATGTGTCAAAAATGGGTTATAGTTAAGAAGGATAAATCATGATATTATGTAGATGTTTTATAAACCTGTTGTTTATGTTTCCCAGTTTCTAAATGCAGTAAACTATTATGGTCATTTGGTATCATTTTTTATAATGTTAATGTATTCCATAAAAGTAATGTAATATTCAATTATGTCATGCTTGGATCGTTAGAAGTTTTTCAACATACCTACTAAATGATTGTGTAAATTATCTTCATAAGGACTCAACATATGGTTATTCCCATTATTTCTTATTTAGATGTTTAGCATGAGTCATACCTCTAGAATTATGTGTGAGCATAACAATGATTTTTTTGATTTCGGATCTAACAACATGATCCTTATAAAAATGAAATCATTGCATTATATTTCACATTTAACATAAACCAGATTCTTTTGGGTTACATCCATTTACTATAAGAAATATTGTATGTAATAATAAGCATAGTGGTGTACAATACAATGATGAAAAATCAATTATAGGATGTCTAAACCATTACATAATTAATTAAATATATTACTAGTTAGGATTAAATTCGGAAAATAATTATAACCATATATCCATATCCTTAATAATGGTTTATAAATATTTTGTGATTCCATAAATGCATCTGCTAGGAGTTTCAAAATAGGTTTATAAAAAGTCCCATTGTCATACAACGAGCGAAAATTTATTCCATACCAACTGAACTCATTTCATAGTTATCATCGCTAGGGAAAATTATTCTAGAAACACATCATGTTTTTTTCCGTGTAGGGATATAATTTATTGCATTCTAGTTTTTCTATTCTTCAACAAAATTCTATGATATTTTTTTTATAATAATAGTAATCCTTATTGTCCCCACTAAATATTCCCATGATTGATTTTACAGGTTATGTAACTTATCTCAGATACAAACTATACTTACCCACACATTCCATGCCCATATATCACATCATAAAATATGAATATTATTTACAGAGCATAATAACACTTTCCAAATTCATTCATGTGTACATACATTGGAAACATATATATATGGACAACTGGTTCATAAGTTAACAACATCATGTAAAACATGGTTCTTCATAACTCGTATACATCTTAAAAAAATCATTTATACTATGTTTCATCATAACCTAGGGAAAGGAAACCGAATAAATAGTGACATCAGATGATTAATAAGTGAAATCATGAGATATATCTGATAACATGATCATAAGGGTATGATAATTATATTTCAAAACCACGCCCTTCATATAATATATCATGAACATGATAACGAATATATAATTGTTGTTTATATGATATGAATCATAATGGAATCAAATAACTTGATGCATGAGATAATGAAATTTGAATAAGACATATTTTCTTGGATTACACATCATGATAAAAAATTATTACACGGATACCCACGAAGACCATCATATATTATTAGGCTTAGGGTAACCACCCTTGTACTTACATCGAGCTTAGGATAACCACACATGTATCCTATTATCTAGGATTAGGATAACCAATTATGTACCCTCCTATATTGGGATTGGAAGAAACTCTTATATAATATTATTATATGATAATGGGTTAGTGTAATATGTATCATCTTTTTTCAGAATTGGAATAACCAATCATGTACGCTCTTTTCATGGCATGGGATAACAACCCATGTCCACATTTCTTTAGAATATGATAATATCATGTGTACCCTTTGAGATCGTATAACACTATTGATTACCAAATGAATATCTTGGAGATATGGGCTCCACCTTGAACACAATACAAATAACTATATTCCAGAATATCCTAAAACATTATTTATATCATAACCTATTAATTTTTAACAAGTTTTATAAACATTTCATCATAGTAAAAACCGTAATAAATAAAAAATATTAATAAACATAATTTTATCATAATAATACACATAAACCATCCGGTTAATGAATGTGTATGGAACTATTAAATTATATCTATAATATAACATAACACACTCTAATTATATAATTTATTGGGAAAATATGTTCCCTATATATATCAATAGAACATTTTTTAGAAACATACTATTTTCATCTGAAATAAATTTTCATAAAATATAAAAATTTCATAAATATTAACCAAAATATTTTATTTGAAAATAAATATTTTGTATTGTAAATGAATCATTAAATCATTTAGTGACCATGGTTTTGGAAAATTCTATTCATTCCATTTTTGGTATAATAATTATTTAATTTATATTTTTTTGTAAAAATCCTGGAGTACCACAACGAGAAAATGAATAGAAGATTACATGAAAACCATTTTATTAAAATTAAAACATGATTGTTAAAAATTATAAAATCATTTTATAATAGAGATATAAATATAAATCTTTTTGATGAAACATACACATAGATGAAAAAAGTATTTTATTCAGAATAGATCAATAACATCAGTTTTTCATAAAAACATCCTTTCAGCCTCTTTATATATTAAAAAAAAATTAAATTAAAACATGTATTATCCTAAAAAAACATAAATAGAATAAAATTTATGTGTTAATTTATAAATTTATCATAAAATTTCATTATATATATCATAATCATAAATGATCCTGATATATAACGATATTTTTACATAAAACCCTCAACACATTATTATCCATTGCATTGTAAGACCCAAAAAAAGAATAAAATTAAAATGATATAATATATATCATTAGAATATTTAAATTCATGATATAGTATGTTTAATTTTTACTATATAAACCTCATAAAATAACGTAGGTTCAAAACCTTACATATGTCCAAAATAAGACAATTTGAGACAAAAATACCTTCCATCATGACTCGATATTCTTCATACATTTTCATACCTATAATATAATTAATTTAGGTTTCTTATAAATATATTAAAAATCAAAATAATATACATAATACAATAAATTATTTACTTATCAGCATATATTACATGTTTATTATGAATTCCTTGTTATAATTACGTTTCTGGTTATAACTAATCCATTTTCATGTCTGTTTTGGACTTACATTTTCATACATTATATATCGATCATAGTTCCATCATAAAAATAATTCAATTCATAAAATATAAATCATATATATTAATTATATATATTTTTAGATTAATATATACAATTTATAGTTAGAAAATAACTTACAATGTTCCAAGAGACGATAGGTTGTACGTACCTATGAACATTATTTCCATTTTCATGACATAAGAAATGAAAGAAAGGTAAATAGTATTAAATATTTACAGAATAATTTTTATTTAATAGATATAATAATTTAAATTTAAACTATCACTATTACAATAATTTTCTAAAATAATATAAAAAATGTATCCCATCTCTTCATACAGGCAGTAGTCACATGCACTCCAAACAGACAACATCATTTTCTGATGAATTTAAAGCTAATAAGGTTGACATGATATTATAATTATAAAAGTATAATTATATATTAAATATCATATAAAATATATAAATACATCATTATATCTATATATTAGAGGCATTGATTAAAATAAAATTATATAGGATCATGATGCGAGGGTCCACCATACACACCATTGAGAGTTTTGTTTCCCTTGTAATGGAATAAGAGATGGATATAGGTTATTTCAATAACATAATAACATCTCAATATATATTAGATATCTATTATATTATAATATAATATTTTAATAACATTTTATAGACTGGAAGAGGAAATAAAATGAAAACGCACTTTTAAGAACTAAAACTCTTCTTTGGAGAACCTCTTTAGGTGTATACACAAATACATATTAGGATTTTATCCTTATAAAAATATGGAATACAGACATGATTAGTGTAGTATTTAATGTATTTATATATGTATTGTTTTTAAAAAATGGATTTTTGATTGTGAAGTGGATAGGATATAGGATGCCCTTTTATAAATGGGAAAGCAAAACACTTGGAAACTACATGGAAATTTCCCAAAAGAATCCCAAATGATATGTTTATTCAAAATAAAAAACTCAAAAAATGACCCTTTATTATATTTTTCGTATGTATAAGGATAATATATGGCCATACAATATTAATAGAAATTTTCTTAAGTCATTCCAACCCATATGTTTTTTGTTTTGACCCTCGGGAGGCTCATTTGAACTATAACTGCGGTAATCAATTTTTTTTTTGTTTTCACTATTCATTATGACCAAAAATATTATTGAAAATATTATACTATATTAGTTATTATTATTCAAATTATTTAATCCATTCTTCCAAATTCAATTTAATTAAGTGGGAAATATTATTTTAAAATTCAACTCGTATATTTGATGAAAATATGGTTTCCCAAAGAGAGACATTTCATAAATATAAAACGTTTTCATATCAAAATTCATCATGAAATGGAATCCACTTCTAAATTTTTTATTAATAAAAATATTATTGATATAATTTTTAATTAAAATTATTTTAAAACAAAGTTTATCATTGAAAATTATTTAAACAAAGTTATAGTTTTTTAATAAATAACAATATTTCTTATTACTCATTAAAAAATTTATGTTCTCCAAAACATATTAAAAATTCAACTATGATGTTTTTTAATATTTTATTCCAAAATATATGTGTGTTTTTTTAAATTATTATTTTAACAGTGAAAAAAAACCAGTTTTATTATTTAATAATATAAAGTAATTATGTTTATTTTTTGAGATGAAATATATTTTTGAAGAATAAAAATACATTACAAAATATTAAAAATGTTTTGAGAAATATATATTTCATTATCTAAAACTATTATAGTTAATGCTAAATCTTTTTAATTAATTCTCATTCCATCAAGTTTAATCGCTAGTTTATAATGTTCATGTATGAATAATAACATTTATAGTATATATAATTTCATTAAAATCCAGTGTTTTGTGTTACAGAAGATATTAGTGAAAATAAATTCATTTGAAAAAATATTCAATAAATTATCAGGGTGTTAAAATAATTTTTTTATGTCACATAATTATTAAAATTTCCAATTTTTATAAGTTTATTATTTTTAAATTGAAACCCAAATATGTAAAATATAGTATAAAATGCTTTTTATTTATCCGAAAAATGTCTTAAAAACAATAATCAATAAAATTTTATGAAAACACTATAATACTATTATATTTTATCGGGTCTTATGAAAATACCACATCTAAATGAACCCTTAAAAATAATGAATTTATAAAATATATATAACTTATAATAACCACATTCAATAAACATTTATATGTAAATCAATAAAACTCATATTAAATAAACTGATTGAATTCAGTATATAAAACTAAATATTAAGAAAAATAATTTAAACTTATTAATAATAAAAAAATCTCTATTTAAAAATGAAGGATTATACATTTCATTAATTAAAACAGTTTAAAAAAATTATATTTATTCATTGAAACAATTAAAATTTATTTCTAAATAACAAAATTAATAATAATCCTCACAATTATACTACTTTTTACAATTATTATATTTAACGAACAATCCATTTTGAACTACTTATAACCCAAATATTTTTATTTTTCTTCAAAAAATACATTTATTATTAGACAATATACAAGTATTGTGGGAAAAGGTAAATTGAATGTTTAATAAAATATTTTGGAATAATTTTTCCTATATTTAATGTCATTTAATGTTGGTAGTAATAAATTCAGAACCATGTTCTCCTTTAAAAAAATTTATCAGTAAAAAATAAGAAATAGATTAGTGATATAAATGAGAAGATATAATAAAAAATTATATTATATCTTCTACTTTTTTTGTCTTATAATATCTATTTTATAATTGAATATATCATTTATAGTACAAATTTTTTATGTATTCCATTGAAGATTTAGGATATTATAAATCGATGATATATGCCCCTTTGTGAAGGTTATTAGGTTTTGGAAACTAATTTAGAGTTAAGTATTAACATGAGAATAAAATTTTCTACAATATGTATTCAACCACATCTTGCATCGTTAATAGATCTGGTAGAACTTAGTTCCAAGAGTCCCATGTAGAGGTATTAGGAGGCTCTATAAATGCAATAGTGTCCAAAAAAATTAGCCATAGTTCGACATAAAATGAATAAAAATACCAAAAATTATCTTCTGAAAGCTATGAAATTTTTAATTATATCACATCCACCAGATTAAGCTATAATTCTCGATAAATTCATTCTAGTGGTGTGATCCCTATATTCTTGAATATCACAAAGGCCACCAATTTGTATTCATTTTTTTATGATTCCATTTTTAAAGTTTTAATGGGGGATACCTAACAAGGAATGTATACATCGTAAAATTAAATAAACTGAAGGTCTTAGATGAATTCATCCCAAATTATAACTACTTTGAACATCTCCTCCCCAGCATCTAAATCATTATCATCTCTATAACTTCACATAATTGATCATCTAGTGTTCCTATTGGATATTCACATGACAAGTCCTAATGGAAATTCACATAGCCTCTCATCCTTCCATATCTGGTAGCTCTTCTTTGGTGAATGTTCCTTGCTCTGAATCATTCTCTTGATCTTGTTTGTTATTCATTATATCTGATATGTGTCTTCACATCATGTCGCCTGAAAGCCTTGAGGATTAAAGGAGGCCTTGATATTGGATAAATCAATTTAGGTGGAATTAAATCATTTCTAACATGAAGGCCAGGGTGGCCCAAAGGCCTGATGGTTTGAAGGACCAAAATGGTAACCTGAATCAGAATAGTCCCCCCTACCATAGTACTGAAAATAATATTCTATTGTTACTACAACAATACATTCTAAAGTACTAATATAGTAACCTAGAAATATTCCCCATCCTAGATTTTATTTACGGTCTCTTGGATACACTTGAAGATTCCTCACCAATTGGGTTGAGTCTCAGGTGCAATGTTCTCCTTATATAGTTTATTAAGAAATTATTTAAATATTTTTAGAGTCATATAAGTATATATATTTACTTATGGTGATATTGATGAAGACATAAGAGGTGATGATTATAGTGATAATGCTCATTATTATTGTGGTGTCAAGGATGTAATTGTTTATTTTGATGGAGTTATTTTCCCATAGAATTTTTTTATTTATATTTATTAAACAATAGGGTGGATGGTCGTTTCTAATGGAGATATATTATATATTAATTTTAATATTTTCTTATTTACAATTGGTTTAAAATTAAGAATAAAATATATTTTCGTATTAAATGTGTATGATGACCATTTGATAACATACATTTGTCTGTAGTATTTAATATTTCGACTCAGCAGTTCTCATGTTTATTTTTTAGGGTGTTTAAAAGCTGGGTTCCACGACAGTCTATGTCAGTAGATTTATAATAATTGGAATATAATCCATAAAAATAATAACTTTTCGTAATTGGAAAATATTAACCCCTATATACCAATAGAATCTAGTAAACCATTGTTATTGGTGAATCTTATGGTAATACTCCCAATGGAGATGAGAACTAATAGTATAGCCTATTCAAACAGTTCTTAAGAAAACACCATTGGTTTGAACTCTCTGTCATATGTTTCATTTCCAAAAATACCAACACATAATTGGTTTATTCTCATTTTGGTATACCTTTTGGATTATCCAATTAAATATATTCTGTTATTGAATTTATTTTAGAATTTAGATTTTTTAAATGATATTTATAGACTTAATGAGTTATTTCCATGATGGATAAAATTTATAGTCAAATTCCTAAAAAAATTTATATCTTAATTCCACCTAAACCTATTAGATCCAATTTGGAACTATTGATTCTACATGTACAATCAATTCCACAATGATCAATCTTGGTTAATCTTTATATATTCAATTACCATCCTCAAAAATGTTGTTAATGGGAAAAATATTCTACTACATGATTTATTGATCTATTAATAGTATATGAATAATTTTTAATCACACATATAGTCTCATTGTGTTTATTTAAACTATACCACAATTCATGATATTAATTTATGAAATGATATAGTGTTTTTAATAACTTATCCATATAGTTTAATTCTTAATATTGATTCAATGAAAAAAATTTACATTTGATAGAATTATAAAATCATATAAATATATATATATTAAATTGATGATATATTAATCAATGAAACAAAATTATAAAAAAATCAGAAATATATATGAAATATAAAACGAGGTCAAGGAGGAACTTCAAATAGAACAGAATTTTTTTTATAATTTAAATAAAAGACCATGTGAGAATAATAATAAAATATTTAACAATTTCATTACTGTTATAAGTGATTTTTATGGTATTAGTATTGAAATAAAATAATTTTTAATGGTAAAGACTATTTTTATGATACCACCAATATTATACAACCAAAAATGTCATTACTCTTGAAGAATTATATATAGAAAAAAATTAATATTGATGATATTAATATAAGTTTGGTTTCAAATGGGATTTGGGGGAATTTGGATAGTGATAAAATAAATTATTCAGTGGAATGTGGATTCAAATATATGCAAAATATTTACATACATTAATCTATACAATTGGAAGAATATGTATATAATGCAATCCCATAAATTATGGAGAGAAAGTTAGGGATTTGAAATGAATGGTTAGAATGGAGGATACAATTAGTATGATTAAATTATAGAAATTTTGTTCATATTATTAAATTGATTAAAAGGATTTCTGAAAAATATGTTGAAGATTCAATAAAATAATATAATTGGATAATTTTCCCCAAAAAACATTAAATCACGAAATTGAACTAGAAATATGGTTTAGGTGAAAATAATAATGATAAGAGAAAGAAGAAAAAGAAAATTTATGGTTTAGTGATAAAAATTATGATTTTATTCTATATGAGGAGGATATAATTTTGTAAAAGGATGATAAAAAAAACTGAAATATAAGAATAAAATAAACATGATGATGTTTTTGCATAAAATTTGAAATTGAATGACCCCAACAAGTGTTTAATTATCAATTCACAGAAATTATATTCATTAGATTGATTCTGAATAATTCATTAAAGTATTAAAATTATATCAAATTATAAATATATCATGTATAATGTTTTGTGGAAGATCATAGGGTTATTTTTAAAAACTATGATTAAATTCATAATTTTAATAAAAATTCAAGGAACATGAAAAGACAATTAATGATCCCAGTACCTATAATAGTGAAAATAGTAAAATTATGGATTACTTTTATTAAAATTGGGTTCTATGGATTTAAAATATTTCTCATAAAAACCTAATAGTGAGTTATTTAAGCTATTTGTAATAATATTCAAAGAGAAATGCTAAATTGAAATGGTTGATTTAGGCATAATGACTGTACAAAATGTTTTGTATAGACAATGTAATACATAATTAGGTAAAGTTGGTATTGGTATTGATGTGGGGGCATCAATAGAATGTGTAGCTTATATAAATGTTAAAGGAACAGAATAAATAAATGATTATTCACAATGAACAATATTTTATAAAAAACCAAACAAATTCCCATTAGCATGGAACGTTCGGTGGGGATGTGATGGTAATATATTTTCCCTTAAAACATTAAAATTTTGTGTTTATCATGGTAAAATTTTTATTTATGTTGAATAATAAAAGAGATACTTGAAATATATTATTTAAAGTTCACCAATAGAAAATGTGAACATATCATACAACTCAAATAATAAAAAATTGTTTTGACATAATTTTATCTATTAAAAAATTATAAGAGGGTTATTAATTAAAGGAAACATTTGAGTGGAAATAAATAATATATATTAATAAGGATGATGTATTAGAATCTTTTTAATTTCATACTTATAATATATTTTCTGAAAACAATAAGATATTTTTGGAAAGAAATCATGAAGAAGGAGTTGGTTATCCTAGTTAAAATTAATATAAATGAGTTAATGATCAAAAGACATTAGATCCATGATATTGGGTGCTCATATCACATTACCATGACCATTAAAGTCATAATGAATGTAAATACATGTGATGAGTTAATGGTCTAACATGTTAATGATCGTTATTTGAAAATTGGATGACATTGAAAAAAATGCTAGGTGGTGATGATTTGACGAATATTAAAGATATTATTGTGGATGGTTGGCATAATATTTTAAAAATTGTCTTATTTATTGAGTCTAGAAGAAAATATAATTCACTATAAAGGTATAAATTATCAATGGAATGACTAGAAACTCATTGATGGAATGCTATAGAACATATATAAATTTATGTCAGGTGGATTGAAAATGGAAATAAATCCACCTTATAATGTAAAATGAGAACAATCTATGAAATCAAAGGCATTGACATATAATTACATAATGTATGGAAAATTTTAATTTTATAGTTATAAATGTTGAACAGCATACAAAAAATGAAATATGAAATCCATATGATACTTTTTTACGGTGGAAATTACATTGAAATCCCTACCGAGTAGAAAAAGACGATGGAATAAATCAGATTTGACATGATTCACACTACTAAAAAATAAGCCATTAACAATGATCCCCTTTATTAGCACTATAGAACCATTATCTTTCAAAAATAATGTGTTGATAAAGGTTGCCTTTTATGAGTGATTTTTGGCACCGATTAAGAGTTCCTTTTATCGGCACATCATTTTTAGTGATCATAAAATGACCATTTATTAGTTCATTATTAGCAATGATAATGTCAGGAATAAAATTAAATAATTAAATAAATGAAAACAAAATATTAACTAATTAAAAAATTCTATAATTTTAATAATTAAATACCTATTTCTTAAAAGGAATCAATTGGTGAATGTATATATAAATTATAAATACTAAAAAATATTATAAATTAAAAATATAGGTATATGATGAATGCATATTAAACAAATAAAAATAAAAAATAAGTAAATTGGGAAAAATATTAATCATTTATTAAATATATAATTATTGATAATATAATTAAATAATACACATTAAATATATACATATAGATAAATTTACATAAATATCATTTAAATAATACAAAATATTTATTTATTAAATGTTCATTCGATTAGTTAATAGTGGTTTATAACTGAAAAATTTTATGAATTTAGAATAGTGACTAATTGAATAAAGTAATGGACATAATTGTATATCATTCAATTTTTCAATTTAACATAGATCAAACAAGGGTATATTGACTTCACATAAATTTAATTACATCATTTTTATATACAACGCACCTACACAATACATATTCATTTTTTCAATGTGTACTTATTTATAATTTATTCAATTTCACTCGATTTTTCCTACTTGTACATACATTTAAATATTCATTGACATTGATAAATATTAATTAACATTGTAATATATATATTTTATAAAAATATATTTTAAAACATATATACTTATAGTGGTATGTCAAATATATTTATAGATTTATAGATTTAATATAATAAAATAAATATAATTTTTTAGAAAATATTTATATAATTATAAATAAATATTGATATATTTTCTAATAATTTAGAAATTTATAACAAATTTATTTACATAATAAATATACTCACTATATTAATATTTTTATATATTTTTTATATATATATTACTATAAAAATACATTTATCTATAATTATATTTATATGATGATAAAAATATTTATATACTTCAAAATAGAAAATATATATTTAAATAAATATAATAAATATAACAACTTTATTTAAATAAATATTAATTTCAAAATAATCATAATCATATATATATATTAAATACATATATACCACAAACAGTAGACCATGGAATTTGTACAAGGCCTCCAATAATTATTATGAAATGAGTAAAAAATACATAAAGAGAGATACATGTAGGAGGGGGAGTAACCAAACAGAAACAACAAAAATATATCAAAGATATCCTTTCCTTCCACGACCCCATACAAGAAATCCACCTCCCCCCCTTTGATGTCTTCCCCTAATCCACTATTTAGGTGTATTTCAAGCATCACTTTCATTCGACATATGCACCAGATTAACAATTGCATCATCCTTGTGGTCCACACATTAATCAACCACCAAAGCCATGTCATCCCCTTGCACATCTTCAGTCCGCACCTCACCCGTCCATGCATGTTCAGTGGAGGGTTTCCCCATCTGCACGTCCTTGGTAGGAACTTGCTCAGGTCCAAATTCATTACTCACTATAAGAGACAAAGAAGCATTACCTTTTCAACTCATTCTCTCCCTATATACTTCTTCAATTTCAAAATATTTAATGGATTCCAAATTATATTTTTTAAATTATAATTATATATTGTTTATCAGCACTTAAGAGATGAGAATTCATAAAAGTGTCCCAATCTATTTAAAACCCTATTCCGTCCCAAACCTACCATGTTATCTACAAACTTCATTGGAACCCACCATCTACCAACTCCATTCCTCAGTTAATTGAATCTCTACTCAAGCCTCAAAAGAAATCCAAGGTTCAAATCCAATGCTATAAAAATTCATGGGTCAAATGAATACAAGCCTCAAATATAGTAATTTCTCTAAATTCTCTTGAATGTAAGAATTTTTGTACATTATATAGTGGAACTCGGGTTATAATACATCAATGATTATTACTTTTATAGATGCTGTTTAGAAATTGTGACTGTGGTGAGTTAGCCATTTTGTATATTTGGTTGTGGAGATCATCCAAATTGATGGATATGATTTTAATAGTTTGACAAACCTATACTATTATCCATCCTATCATTTATCATAGACCATACGATCATATCCATCCTTAACAATTGTAGTATTGAATTAATGTATACAATTTGTGAGATAATGTTTTATTAATGGGATAGTGTGTATGAATCATGCTTTAATTTAATTAGATAAATAGAAGAATTAACCATATTATAATATCCCCATCCCATTTTACATCATCAATATAATTTTGTATTTATTAATTTCTATAATGGTGGATGGGTAGCCTATGAGACTACTTCCTCGTATATTAGTATAATGGTTTATTTTTTGATTTGTGTATTAGAGACTATATATGACGAGTGATGTTTTATATATTTTATGGATTTTATGATTCGACATATATTTTTGAGTGACGTTAAGGTATTCTACTTAGAAATTGCGACCTCACATGCATTATGTATTCTAGGTTGAGGCTTGTGTGTATGAGATAGTTTTTTCAAGGGTTCCTTTGTTTTTCTCCATTTTTATCCATATATCTTGTGGATATGTATTATTTATTAATGAAACATTATTTATATATCTCCCTATAATCTATAGATTGGGTCAATGTGTATTATATGGCATCATTATAATTATTTAAATTCGTAGATTATATATGATGACCACCATAGAATACATGGGATGGGTCTGTGAGGCAAGATGACATCCAATGAGTTTTAATTGTTTTCAAATATATGATATACCATTAATATAAAATTTAATAATTTCTTTTTTTTAAAATAACTTTCTCCATAAAATATAATTAATGTTACAAAATTATTTTAATTAAAATTTATTTTTAGGTATTCATAATCATAGGAAAAAATATATTGGTTCCAACACTAGGAATAACTAATTACCACCTTGTAAATGAATTTAATCCAATCTGAGGTATTTCGTTATAATATAAGTTAGTCTCTAGGGGAAATCTATTTATTATTTTATGCTCATTGGAAGGATTTGTACCTTTTCTTCTTTCTCACTATAATATATTTCCCAAACATGTTATAAACCTTTTAAGAGGTGTGTGTTTTACAATTTGGGAGTTATGCCATAGCAAAGTCCTCATAATTTATTCCAAGAGGGTTGAGATGAACTCATTACATAGGTGGTGGCCCCTAATCC
Source organism: Viscum album (assembly GCA_963277665.1). NCBI lineage: Eukaryota > Viridiplantae > Streptophyta > Magnoliopsida > Santalales > Viscaceae > Viscum > Viscum album. The sequence goes on along the minus strand of OY728140.1, from coordinate 927,380,917 downwards.
ACCCATTATTCATCTTGTTGTTCCACCTGGGGATCCACCATATAATCCTCAATTGGGTGATGATACCTTGTTCAGGGATTTTTTCTAGCATTTATACAGACTTCATAGGGTTCTCCATGTATTTCCCCTATTATGGTATATATGAAAGAATACATTTAGTAGAATAATTCTCCCACCATCTCTGGGGATGGAAAAAATCATCATGAAGAGTCATTGTTAGAGTTTGTAGTATCAAAATTTTATCATCTTGAGATGCCTCTTACATAGAGGGTCATTCTCTCCACCTACATGTCATGAGAGTCTTACAGTCGTTGGTGTGAAGTCATATCTGAGTGAGAGTGTTACTGATACTTTTTAGGGATCATTTTCTAGACAACTTTCTGATACCTCTCCTTCCCACATACTTTTTGGGTGGATAGTTTCATTGAGTTCATGCATCTGTAGATGGGATAAATGATTGTGTCTGAGTATTATTGTCATCTAAAAATGAATCAATGTTTTCCTTCATCTCTTACTAGTGATGAATTAATGATTGTGAGTTTCATTAAAAGAGTATTTTCCAAGAAATCTACTCGTATGTGAATTTACATAGCTTGGTGACTATTATAGAGATATTCAACCAAGATCATATTGAAATAGAGAATCTTAGAATTTTTTTTTCTATGACCCAAGGAATTTATGTCCTGAAATGGAGTGATGGTTATTCTGATATTAATATATTTTGATTGTTGATGTACATTGGTTTCAGGCAATCCCCATGGCACATAGTAATTCAATAGTGTTTCACCAATGTGGCCATGAAGGACAAAAAAATATATACTGCGTGATGAACCAGATGGATTTTTGAGATTGGGATAGGATATGACATCTTCTATGCTTCATTGATTTATTTCCTCAAGCGACCTATGACAGAATATCTATTCCATCACCTCTATCAGCATCATGATTTTTGACACCATGTCATGATAGATGTTGGTATTCTGTGGACTAATCAAGATGAGGTATTAGTGGATGTGGATAATGTATGAAGGTCCTATATCTTTAATGTTAGTAGAGAGGATCTATTCTGGCTAGTCAAGCTGCATCTCATGGCCACTATTCAATCCATATGTTTGTAGTTATGCTAGTACCATAACATTAGATCATAATTAAATACATAGTTTGTGAAACACTCCTCATATCCAATACATTATTTTCTTCCATTCTCGATATAGGTGTACCAAACTCTATCATATATATATATATATATATATCTATTTCACTTTCTTCTAGGAGTAATGTTTTTATCCTATAATGATATGATGATGGGATATCATTATTTTGTGGTACTACCATCGGGTTTACCATGTATAATGTTTTGGAATAGGTATGAAATGATTGGTTACTTGGTTTCATTATACATTTTAATGAATGTGGTGGTAGTCTTCTTGATTTTGTTGAATGGGTTATTTCAATGACATCTCAATTCCTTTGTGTTTGTCTTCATAGAATACATCTTAGTGTACTCACACTTTAGAAACATCCATTCCAATTATCTTGAGATCACGAGGAGAAAAGTGACATAGAACCATATATATGCAATGCTTCATTAATGCTAAATATTTGTTTATTAAGATTCACTTATTGTGTAGAATTAAATCTAAGGCATGATAATTAGTTGACCTATATAAGGTGAGGGTATTGGTTTCCTGTGAGAATCCCATTTATGTGTTTAATATACATAGATTCTTTGGGATAACTGGTTATTTTAAGGATTTCATTGAAGTCAAATCCTAATTACATGTTCCTCTTATGGCCTTTACTAAGAAGGTTTTGTAGTTTCTATGGTCTGAATTTGTGAGAAGGATTTTAAGAGTAAATGGGAATAATCACATTGTCTCTATGTCTGATTCTTCTAGAGACCAGTAGATATCATATAGTCTATTTTGATGCTTCAAGGATTGGCCTGGTTATAATATTAATATAAGATGATCGAGTTGTGGTGTATGTATATTTCTAGATGAGTCCTCATGATAGTAAATATTTTATAGATGACCATGATCTAGTAGTTGCAGTCATACTATATTCTGTTCGAGGCACAATCTATTGGGACATTGATTCGTTCTTTAAAAATATCAGTAACATATCAAATCTATCTCCACATATCAAGACATGAATATGAGGCAGCATAGGTGCGTGGTTGCCTATAGAACATTAAATTTGATCCGTCTTATACACCTGTAATGGGTAATGTCATAGCTAACCCCTTGAGTCATAAAAAATAGACACAAGTTGTTCAGGTGGCACAAAATGAGTGCAATATGTTGGTACTGTTTTTTGAGTTACATCTATATGTTCAAGAACAGAATGGGAAAACTATTTTAGAAGCTCTAGGAATGACATCTTATATTATGGAATGGGTTTAGATGCGATAGTTATTAGATATATAAGGCCTCATTTTGAGGTATGGCGTTACATTATATATCCCACCTCTTGGATAGGTAGTTGATAACAATGAGACCTTTCTCTACCGCATGCATGTTTGGGTGATTTCAAATATACATGAATAGTTGATGAATGAATATTATGCTTTTGTCTGGGTAGTCCATAATTGTATTTCCTATATGTATATATATTTTAGTCAATCGTATTGTTTTCCTGGTATAAAGAGTTAGATGACAGGGTTTATCACTATGTGATGCATTTATCAGTAGGTAAAGGCCGATCAACAGCGGCCTGTTGGCCTTATACATTGTTTCTCCATTCCTATGTTTAAATTTAATGAGTTCACGCTTTATTTGATGATGGAATTTACCAACCCCCTGATGTTAGTGGTGAATTATGGGTTATCATTAACTAGTTAAATACAGTGGTTCACTTAATACCAATCTTTTACTCCTTCATTATACATGTGTTAAGAAGGATTTAAATTAGGGAGATAATTTATATCATGGGTTTACCTATTCTATCATTTTAGATCAAGACACACAGTTCACATCATTGTTTTAGAAAGGATATCATAACTCTTTAGGTTCTAATTTTATCTAAAGTACTGCATATTTCTCTCATATCAATAGGATTTATGAGTTCACGGTTCAAGTGTTAGAGGATTTTCTAATGGAATATATTTTTTATATATAGTATCCTATGATAATTAAATTCATCTGTATCAGATTTCAAAAAATATCAACATTTTTGTAACAAATCAAATGTATCCTTCTGAGGCCCACTATGATAGACCATGATATTCAACATTGTGATGTATTGAGGAAGGCGAGGTAGCACTAAAGGGTCACAGTATCATTCATGAGACTTCATAAAAGTCTTACTAATTCAGATGTGTATGGATACATCTCAATATTTTCAAAATGTCATATAAAAAACATAACAATAGACCTCTAATGTTTGAGGCGGGAGATTGATAATTTATGAATATATAACCCAGGTTAGGTCAAATTTGAATGAGGGGAAATGGAAATCATTCACCATGATATGTATGGCCTTTCATTATAGTATAGAGACATATTCTAGTATCTATCAATAGATATTACCATAGATGCATCATTCCAGCAAACTTTTTTTGGGTATTTTATAAAAGCCACTTTTTGGAAAGTGGTAACCATACAAATATCCAAATAAGCACACATTCAAAATCAACCACATCACAATTTCAAAATTCAAACCTTCAAAAACAAATCAACTGCGCACCTTGAGCTATGAACTTGGCTTCTAAGCATGGGTCCTCTCGAGTTCCACGCCACCTCGGACCACGACCTAACTTGAAACAAACACCATGTGGTTTCTGGATATTCCTACTCAACCGGATCGCTAGCGAGATTCATCTTCACCATCTCCATCGAAGGACCGGCGTTCACACCACTATCGCCTAACCCATGATCCACATAGCACCACACCGACATCAACATATCCAAAAACCATCCCCAAATCAATAGAAACGAAAAAAATAATCAACAAGAAACAATCACGATTTCAACCCAACCAGTCGCGGGAACTGGAACCATACCTCTACCGTGATGCCACTTCACACCACCAAGAACATCGCAAAACTATTTATGAAAACATAACTCAAAACAAAAATTAAAACAAAAACAGATATGGAGGCCACCCAAACAAACTGCCACTCCACAAGCCAGAGAAGGAGAGCTTGTCATTTCCTTCATCCCTAAACCCAAAAGCCAGATCCTCCCATCACCTGCAGACGACACGACCCGCAACAGCATCCCCAAGTCTCAGCATCTGAACCTTCCTCTTGAACCAACACCGTGACACTGGGAGAAACCCTAACAAGACTATAGGTTTGGGCGAGGAGATGGCTAGGTTCCGATGAGGTTCACCGAAGAGGACGATTCCGCACGATGCATCCAGAGGATGAATCCACACCAAAAACTCATCGAGCAAAGAGATGAGAAGAGATCCAGATGACTCGGGGCGGAGAGGAGGAAGGTGACGGTGGGAGAAGACCTAGAGATGCGAATCCCCTTATGGGGTTATCCGCATCATAGACACATCATGCCACGCATGATGTCTTCCATGTAACACAACCTCGAATGTGTCTTCTAGAAACATGTCATTTGATTTATCCTAATTATATTGAGAAATAATAAGATTCATACGTTTTGGAGTATCCAATTAATGTCATCAATAAATGCATTTTGGTTCTTTATGGCATCTCAGTTTCTCCAGTCTGGGTGATATAGTAGCACGAATGTGTTCTGGATAAGACCATGGAGGGAGAGGTCGATGTACATTGGCAGTGTCTATAACTGTTCTTAGATGACATTTTACTTTATTAGAAGGGAAACATGGGTACAAGTTGGCTTAATTATGGGTGTGTATAATTTCAAGGCTTCATCCATAGGTTTATACAATTTAATTTTGTTGGTTTAATTGATTTAAACTACACATATAATTATTCCCAACATTTTAAAGGGTTTTTTGTGTGGGTTTGCGTCTTGTTCTATGTATGGGGCCCTAAAAATGAATATTGAAGACTCGACCACATGGTTAGTGGAAACCATGTAGCCCAAGATACATGGTATCACATTACCATTAGGTAGCAGAAAATGGGGTGTAGAGGGATGCATGGTTCGTCTGAAACTATGTAGCATGGGGCTCATATCCTTGCAACCACCTTTAGTATTTGAGATGTCAATTTTTTCATTGTTGATGCATATTTGGGGTAACCATGTGTCAAAATCATGCGACCCCCTTCTTTTTTGAGGAAAAATCAGATTACCCTTAATGATTGTAAACACATCACTTATATTTTTTCCTCCCCTCTCCAATAGGATTCCCCTATTCCTCTAAGTTCGCAAACTACCCACATCATCTCGATGGGGTTTTGAGATATCACTCATTCTTCACAACATATTCTTTAACTTTTTAATGCTACGTAATCCTCTCAGAAATCTATATAATATATATCCTTATATTCACAGGTTCAACCTCTATCTACTTCACAATTTTTGTGTCATGGTTGTTTGCCGTATTTTTTGGTGTTTTGTTAAATCTTTTGATTTCATCCATTTCAGGTTGAATCCTGGATCGTGAATAGTTGAGTGGGGAATTTCTATGTCATTGTAGTTTTTACATTCCCTTTTTGATTGTTTCATGTAATTGTATTTGACAAATCATTATATCACTCACCAAACCCTTTTGATGATAATTCATTCCTTCCTAATAAATTAGCTAATGTGGTTTTCCATGCCTTTAGTGATACTTTCATTTGGAGAAACCCACATGTGGGTTTTTAACCTTACCTTTGGACACCCATTTGGGTGTCACAACCTCAATGGAGAAAATTAACTTATTTCTAATGTTGTGTTTCACCTTGGGTGTTTGTGTTTTACCTTGGTTTAATTATTTAAATTGATTATGTTATTCAATGTGTGATATGAACTATGAGATGGATTTATTTAGTAAAATATATGATTAATTATTCTAGTGTGTCCCCATGTTTAATTCCATATGCCATTGAACATGGTTGTAGATATAGATTCTTTCTCTATAGTTAATGGTTATGACTACTTCCATTTGTTTTTTCATGTTTTCATACATATATCCCTTATCTAATTTCATTTTTCTCATCCTTCATTCGATATTTTTTATGCTTGATTCCTACTTTATAGTCCATGTTTAACAGATTGAATTAAATTATATTTTTTGTAATGATTTTTAGATTAAGATATGAGATTAATAATGATGAAATGTAAATGTTTATATTACAGGACTAGTGGAATATTCCCAATGCTGAAGCATTACACTTGTTTAATTCCATGTTCCTATACCTATGAATTGTGAAAATTTTGATTCTCTTAAATTGAACAGTTGGACTAGATTATGAGTATGTGATACTGATATTCCCTATTGCTGGCATGTAATTATAAATATATTCTTTTTAATAGGTTTTGAATATTTTAATATGTATCCCTTACCATGTGATCATAGTGTAAATGGTTCCAGAGTTATATATTCCAAAGATAAATTCACCTTTCATGGTGGGATACTCTTATTCCACCAAGAGAAAGACTTTATCTTCCTTGGTACGACATCTCTGAGTGTATTTACTCATTAGTGTGACCAAGACCAATTCCCTTGCTGGGAAATAGAGTACAAAACCATTTGGTACAATGAATACACCACGCCCCATGTGATACCAGATCTCATATGGGAGATACTTCATTCATGATTAGTGTATCCACGTCTTGAGTGATATAAGAAACTTTTTATTGGTTTCTTTGGATGAACATGATGACATTGGATATGTTATATGTTCTATAGAAATCATTGGATAATGTTTAGATCTTCTGGTATGTATCAAAACTCCACAATGAGAAGTGATGTATTGTTTAATTTCTCATTTTACATGTGATAAATATTTGGTAATTATCATTTTTTTTGAGAACTCGTATGATGAAATGCAAGTTAGAGTCCAATATGAAGAACATGATTGGGGGTATTATTTCTTGGGTTTCCTTGTATAATTTGGTCCTTGTATAATATTATTCCATGCACATGAAATTATTTGTAGACATAAGTTCTAAAATGATGTAGGTTATATGAATTGGGTGTCCTTTTAGGAACCTGAACTGGGGTGTTGACTTTTATTTGGTTGGTTCTCTACCTGTATTTATTATTTCACATTGAATCATATTTGTTACATGAAATTGATTGTCCTAGACACCATGGGTGTCTGACTACTGATATTCTTTTTCACTCCTTTCTCAACATTCATTAGTACCTATGTGGACTTTATGATTGTAGGAATAGATATTGTGATGTTTGTAGCTTCCTATGCATGGTTGTTTTGTTTTTATAGGATAACGAATTGTGGGGAGATTAAGCCAATGCTCGAGATTCTTATAGTATAATGTTTTTCCCTTTTTTATATTTTTCATCATTTAGTATATGATTATATCCCCAGTTACCCATAATCACCTTTTCTATACACTTCAGTCATCATTATTATCGTTTTTTATCTAATATATTCAATTTGATTCATCTTGGTTATCTCTTCTTGTTTTTTAAATTATTTCTATTATATCAATATTATATCCCATTATCTCCTAATTATTCTGATTTTTTAACACATTAAGAAAATTTATTTATGAGGGAGTAGTATCCTTATAGACACACCCTAGGTTCTCAGGGCTATACAATATCCTCTAGCATTCAGAGAGTCATTCTTAAGGTCTTATTGCCTCAATCTTATGGAAATGTTGAGTGCAATTTATGTTTTCATTCTAAAAGGATTTCATAAGTATGAAGGAATTCATATGGAAATGAAATTATGGGAATTGGGACAGAATGAGTGAGATTTGGTGGCTTCAAATAAAAAAAATTTACTCTATTTGAGTGGTATATGAAAAAATTTATCCGACATATTGATATAAATATACATCGGATTTACTAAGGAATGAAGCCATCATAGAGAAGGTCACTGGATTCCCATGAGTTTATGAGAAATAAAAAACATGATAGATGAAATGATACGGTATAAATGGTTTTTTCAATAATCACATGTCCCTTAAAAAGAGGAAAAATAATATTGTCAGTTGGAAATAAATGTGAATGAATTGTTCAAAGGTGTTGGGGGGGTAAGGAAAAAAATTCCCAAAATCTAATTTGTGTGGAAAAAATCCTCCTGGAGAATGTCATTCAAAGTATAAGAACTGATTTGGATGTGGTAATATTTCTCACATGGGTCATGACTATAAGAAGGATGATCGTACGAAAAATTAAAGTCCAATGGTAATATGTTTTAGTTCTAATGATTTAGGCTATTATGCTAATGTGGGACCAAGGATGATTAATTGAGGTAGAAACCCTAAAGATCAAATGAAGATGGGTTGGAAAAAATCTTTTTCCTCTACAGTAGTTGACATCAGACCATAAAATGATGTGGTGATTAGTATGATATGAATTTTTTTTTTCAGATCATGCCTACACTCTGTTTGATTCTAGATCTTCTGATTCATTAATTTGAGAAAATATTTCAAGAAATATAGAATATCACCTTAAGAATGTAATATTTAAATTTTTGTAAAAACTTATAGTGGAAGTTTTAGAGAAACTATAATTTATAATAATCATCCATTTATCATTTGTGGGATTTGATTTGCTATAAATCATATTGGAATCTCAATAGTGGAGTTTGATATCATTTTGTGTATGTATTATATTTTAGTTTTTCATGCACAAATAGATTTTAAAGCCAAGAATGTTTATTAAATTAATTCATACCAATGATAATACACCATTAATATAAGAAATTAATGAATGATGGATGTGAAAGTTATCATTCATGTGTTTATGAAATTATATAACTAGTTCTAATTTCTATCATGCCAATACTATAGAAATTTATTATTGTTTATCCTAATGAATTGTCTACTATTTTCTTGATTGGGAAGGTGGATTTAATGATTATTTTGTGCATGATTCTATGTTTATTTCAAAACCCCCTTATATAATCCCTTAAATAGAATTTTTGGAATTTAAAAACCAGTTACATGAATGGATTGATAAAGGCTTCATTCAACCTACACGGCTAAAAATTCGGCCTATAGGGACCGCCATTGGAGGTCGCTATAGGCCCATAGAGAGGAAACAGATACCTCCAATGGCGGTCACTGATACTGGCTGAAATGATGGTCTACAGCGACTACCTGGCAGTCACTGAAGCTGGCCGAATGTCGGCCTACAATGTCCACCACTGGCAATTGCTGAAGCCGTACGAATGTCGGCCTACAGCGACCACCACAAGGGGTCTCTAAAGCAGACCGAAATTCCTGCCTACAACAACCGCCATTGGAAGTCTCTAAACTATAAATTTTAAAAAAAATTCATGGTACAGAATAGAAAAAAACACCATATAAATCATAAAAAATGGAAAACAAATCCAAACACCATAAACATCAAGATCATCATAAACAATAAATGATAGACCTGCTTCAAAAATCCACATCCATCTGCTTTAGAAATCTACAATAAGATACAAAGAAAGCAAAAAAAAAAACAAAAATAAATATGACATATTTATTCAGTTATTATATACAAATAATAAATTGAAATATGACATCTCATGGGTGATATAATAATTTAAAACTACCAATATAAGAAATGATATCATTTTTTAATTTGTTTTTCTTATTTTGGATTCTTTTCTTTAGTTTTTGAAAGTGTTTTGTAGTCTTAAAATGAATGTTTCCACACATATTGCATGTCCGATGGATGTTCCATCTCCTCCTTCATGTCACGAATAATATTCCTATTGTTGTCATGTGGTTTCAGGTCATTCCAAGCAAGTTTACTCTGAATTCGGTCGTGACACGCCGTTTTGGTCTTTTATGACTCTCAAAATTCATTTCCGATCACCATGGACAAACGAAACCTATGATTGGCGTTCCGTCTACCCTACCATTTTAAAATTCACACTGTGGTAGTTGTAGTATGACTTCATGACATTCTGAGGTCGTTCAGGTGGTTTTGACCACCCAACACACCCTTTTAGAGTGTGCCAAACTGCTGAAAATGACACATTCAGTCGTACCGCATGTACTGCACGAATGATATATGTTTCGTATCCTTCTGAAACTCAAAAATAATATTCCTATTGTTTGCATGTGGCTGTAGGTCATTTGGAGTACGTTTTCTCTGAATTCGACCGTGACACGCCATTTTGGTCTTTTATGACTCCCAAAACGTGTTTTCGATCACCGCGGTCAAGAGACACCTTCAATTGACATTACGTCTGCCCGAACATTTCAAAATTCACACCTTATTTGTTTTCATATGATTTCATGGAATTCTGAGGTCGTTCTGGTGGTTTTGAGCACCCACCGCGCCCTTTTAGAATGCACTGAACTGCTAAAATTGACACATTCAGTTGTACCGTGTGGAAACCACTTACGATGGATGTGACGTCTCCTTATTCATGTTACTAATGATATTACTATCATTCTCGTTTGGTTTCAGGTCATTCAGAGCATGTTTGCTCTGAATTAGACCATAACACGCCGTTTTGGTCTTTTATGACTCCGATAACGCGTTCCTGGTCACCGTGGTCAAACGACACCTCTGATTGACGTACCTTCTACCCAACCATTTCAAATTTAACTCCGCAGTTGTTTTTGTATGATTTAATTGCATTCTGAGGTCGTTCAGGTGGTTTTGATCACCCAATGAGCCCTTTTAGAGCGCGTAGAACTGCTGAAAACGACACATTCGGATGTACTGCGTCCACTGTATGTCTGATGGACATGCCCTCACTTCCTTCATGTCATGAATAATATTTCTATCATTCTCCTATGGTTTCAGGTCATTCAGGGCATGCTTTCTCTGAATTCGACCGTGACGTGCCGTTTTTGTCTTTTATGACTCTGGAAACACGTTTCTGGTCACGCCGGTCAAACAGAACCTCCGATTGACATGGCCTCTACGCGAACATTTTAAAATTCACACAGCGGTTGTTTTCATATGATTTCGTGGAATTTTGTGGTCATTTGGGTGGGTTTGACCACCCAACACGCCCTTTTAGAGTGCACCGAACTGCTGAAAACGACACATTTGGTCGTACTGTGCGCACCGCACGTCCGATGGACATTCTTTCTCATCCTACATGTCAGAAATAATATTACTATCATTTTCGTGTTGTATCAAGTATTTCAGAGCACTTTTTCTCTAAATTTGATCATGACACACCGTTTTGGTCTTTTATGACTCCAGAAACACATTTTCGGCCACTATGGTCAAACGGCACCTCAGATTGATGTTTCCTTTACCCATCCATTTCAAAATTCACATTGTGGTTGTTTTCGTATGATTTCATGGAATTCCAAGGTAATTTGGGTGATTTTGACCACCCAACGCCCCCTTTTAGAGCGGGTCGAACTGGTAAAAATTACTCATTCAGTCGTGCCATACGCACCACACATTCGATGGACGTGCCTTCTCCTCCTGTAGGTCCTGAATAACATTCCTACCGTTCTCATGTGTTTTCATGTCATTAAGATCATGTTTGCTCTGAATTCTACCGTGTCATGCCGTTTTGGTCTTTTATGACTCCGGAAACATGTTTCCGGTCACCGTGGTCAAAAGGAACATCCGATTGACATGCTGTCTGCCCGACCATTTCAAAATTCACACCACGGTTATAGTCGTATTATTTCATGGCATTCTGAGGTTGTTCAGGTGGTTTTGACTACCCAAAGCACCCTTTTAGAGCGCGTCGAACTGCTGAAAACTACACATTCGATCGTACCACGGGTTACGCACATTCGATGGATGTGTCGTCTAGTTATGCATGTCATGAATAATATTCTTATCATTCTTGTGTGGTTTCAGGTCATTCAGAGCATGTTTGATCTGAATTCGACCATGACACGCCGTTTTGGTCTTTTATGACTCCAGAAACACGTTTCTGGTCATAGTGGTCAAACAACACCTCTGATTGACATGTCGTCTACTCAACCATTTCACAATTCACACTGTGGTTGTTTTTGTATGATTTCATGGCATTCCAAGGTCGTTCGAGTGGTTTTGACCACCCAATACGCCCTTTTAGAGCACGTCGAACTGCTGAAAATGACACATTCGGCCATACCACAGGCACCGCATGTCCGATGTATGTGATGTCTCCTTTTGCATGTCACGAATAATATTATTATCATTCTCATGTGGTTTCAGGTCAATCGGAGCATGTTTTCTCTGAATTCGATCATGACATACTATTTTGGTTTTTATGACTCCGAAAACTCATTTTTGGTCACTGCAGTCCAACCTCACATCCAATTGACGTGACATATGCCCGACCATTTCCCAATTTATACCACGTTTGTTGTCGTATGATTTCATGGTATTTTGAAGTCATTCAGGTGGTTTTGACAGCCCAACGCGCCCTTTTAGAGCGAGCTGAACTGCTGAAAACTACATATTTTGTCGTACCGCATGCACCACACATTTGATGGACATTCTGTCTCCTCTTTCATGTCACAAATAATATTTCTATAATTCTCATGTGGTTTTAGGTCATTCGGAGCACATTTTCTCTGAATTTGACCATGACATGCCGTTATGGTCTTTTATGACTCCGAAAACACGTTTCTGGTCACCGCGGTCAAATGGCACGCCTGATTGAGGTGAGTTCTGCCCAAAAATTTCATAATTCAGACTAAGGTTGTTTTCGTATGATTTCATGGAATTGTGAGGTCGTTCGGGTAGTTTTGACCACCAACCGCGTCCTTTTAGAGCACGCTGAATTGCTGAAAACGAAACATTCAGTCATACCACGCGCACCACACATCTGATGGCATGAAATATCCTCTTTCATGTCACAAATAATATTTCTATCGTTCTGGTGTGGTTTCAGGTCATTTCAAGGACGTTTTATATGAATTCGACTGTGACATGCTGGTGTGGTCTTTTATGACTCCAGAAACGCATTTCTGGTCACCGCAGTCAAACAAAACCTAACTAAGGATGATTCGTCTATCCGAAAAATTCAGAATTCACACTGTAATTGTTGCCGTATTATTTCATGGCATTCCGAGGTCGTTCGGAAGGTTTTAGCCACCCCACACTCCCTTTTAGATCGAACCAAACTGCTGAAAACAACATATTCGGTCGTACCGTGCGGACCGCATGTCCAATGGACGTGTCATCTCCCCATTCATGTCACGAAAATTTTTTCTATCATTTTCTTTTGGGTTCAAGTAATTCGGAGCACGTTTTCTCTGAATTCGACCATGACACGCCGTTTTTTTCTTTTATGACTCCAGAAACACGTTTCTAGTAACTGCGGTCAAAAGAAACCTCTGATTGATGTACTGTTTACCTGACCATTTCAAAATTTATATAGAGGTTGTTGTAGTATTATTTAATGACATTTCGAGGTCGTTCGGGTTTTTTTGACCACATAGCGGGCCCTTTTAGAGCGCACAAAACTACTAAAAACGATACATTCGGTCGTACCGCGTGCACCGTATGTCCGATGGATGTGATGTCTCCAATTGCATGTCACGAATAATTTTCCTATCATTATTGTGTGGTTTCAGGTCATTCAGAGCACGTTTTCTCTAAATTCGACCATGACACACCATTTTGGTCTTTTATGACTCCGGAAACACGTTTCTGGTCACCACGGTCAAACAGCACCACCGATTAAGATGCCTCCTGCCTGAAAATTTCTCAATTCACACCTCGGTTGTTGTCGTATGATTTCATGGCCTTATGAGGTTGTTTGGGTGGTTTTGACCACCCAATGGGCCATTTTAGAGCGCACCAAACTGCTGAAAACAACACATTCGATGGTACCGCACACAACACACGTCCGATGGTTGCGCTGTCTCCTTTTTTATGTCACGAATAATATTTCTGTCATTCTCGTGTGGTTTCAGGTCATTCGGAGCAAGTTTGATTTGAATTCGACCGTGACATTCCATTTTGGTCTTTTATAACTCTGGAAATGCGTTTCCGGTCACCGCGGTCAAAGGGAACCATCGATTGACACGTCATCTACCTGACCAATTCACAATTCATTCCACGGTTGTTGTCATATGATTTCATGGAATTCTGAGGACGTTGTGTGGTTTTGACCACTCAATGCTCCCTTTTAGAGCGCGTCGAACTGCTGAAAATGACACATTCGGTCGTACTGTGTGCACCACACGTCCAATGGATGTGTCGTCTCATCCTGTATGTCATGAATTAAATTTCAATCATTATTGTGTGGTTTCAGGTCATTCGAAGCATGTCTTCTCTGAATTTGACCGTGAAACGCAATTTTGGTTTTTTATGACTTCAGAAACATATTTTTGGTCACTACGGTCAAATGACACTTCCGATTGACATGTCGTCTTGCTAAAAATTTCAGAATTCATACCTTGGTTGTTTTTGTATGATTTAGTGTCATTCCGAGGTCATTCGGGTGGTGTTGACCACCCACCATACCCTTTTAAAGCGCACCGAACTGCTAAAAATGACATATTCAGTCGTACCGCATGCACTGCACGTCTGATTGATGTGCCATCTCATCATTCAAGTCACAAATAATATTCCGATCATTCTCGTTTTCTTTCAGGTCATTAATAGCATGTTTGCTCTGAATTCGATCATGACACGCCGTTTTGGTCTTTTGTGACTCTGAAAAAGCATTTCCAGTCACCTCAGTCAATCGAAACCTCTGATTGATGTGCCGTCTACCCGAACATTTCAAAATTCACACCACGGTTGTTATCGTATTATTTCATGGAATTCCGAGGAAATTCGGGTGGTTTTGACCACCCAGCGCGCCCTTTTATAGTGCACCAAACAGTTGAAAACGACACATTTAATCATACCGCAGGTCCAATTGATGTGAAGTCTCCTCCTATATGTCACGAATAATATTCCTATCAATCTAGTGTAGTTTCAGGTCATTCAGAGCATGTTTTCTCTGAATATGACTATGACATGAATTTTTTATCTTTTTTGACTCTGGAAACGTGTTTCTGGTCACCACAGTCAAACTGAACCTTTGATTGATGTTTCGTCTACCCAAAAATTTCATAATTCACACCGCAGTTGTTGTCGTATGATTTTATGGCTGTTCGAGGTCGTTTGGGTGGTTTTGACCACCCAACACGCCCTTTTAGAGCGCGCCAAACTATTGAAAACGACACATTCGGTCGTAACGCGCGCAATGCATGTCTGATAGAGGTTCTATCTCCTCCTGCATGTCACGAATAATATTCGTATCATTTTTGTATGGTTTTAGGTCATTCGGAGCATTTTTCTCTGAAATCGACTGTGACACGCCGTTTTGGTCTTTTATGACTCTAGAAACATGTTTCCGGTCACCACGATCAAAAAGCAACTCCGATTGACGTGCCGTCTGCCAAACCATTTCAAAACTCACACCATGGTTGTTATCGTACGATTTCATTGCATTCTGGGGTCATTCGAATGGTTTTGACCACCCAACACTCCTTTTTAGGATTCCATGATGGATTTCTCAACTAGAATACTATTTATGAGGATCCCAATAGGAATGAATCTTCATTCATATAGAATCTAAGAAGTAAAGTGGGTGTCCTATTCATAGAATGATCCGGAGTGGGTGTTTTTGTCTGGGTAGTGCTGCTTGTGTGTGTTACATTTTAATCTGAATCAATGTAGAATCCTTGTTTGGGATAAGATTTTGAGGTTAGTTGTGGATGATTCTACAACCATTGTTTTATTTTTATTTCTGTTTATGCATAATGCTTGAGATTCAACAGGATTTTGTGGGAGGGACGAGCGGTCCGAGGGGTGAGGGGATTTCTGGGGGGGTGAGGGGGGCTGTCCGGGGTGGGGGGAGGGTTGTCTGGGGTTAGCGGTGCTGTCCGGGGGGGGGGGGGGGCGCTGTCAGGGTGTGTGACAAGGGGGGGTGTCTGGGGTGGGGGTGTTGTTTGAGGGTGGGGGGCTGTCCGGGGGTGGGGCGGGCTTCCTAGGGGGTCCAGGAGTTAGAGGGGGCTGTCTGAGGTGGGGGGGGTGTTAGGGGTGGGGGTGTTGTCTGAGGGTGGGGGGCTGCCAGTGGGTGCGGGGTGATGTCCGGGGGTGGGGTGTCCTGGGTGGGGGGTGCTGTCGGGGGGGGGGGGGGGGGGGCTGTCCGGGGTGGGGGGGGGGGTCTGGGATGGGGGTGCTTTCTGGGGTGGGGGTGTAGTCCAGGGGTGGGGGGCTGTCCGCGTGGTGCAGTGGGGATCTATCTAGGGGTTTAGGGTTTCGTCCGGGGTGCGGGGTGCTATCTGAGTGTGGGGTGGGGGTCGTCCAGGGGTGGGGCAGGCTGTCCGGGGTGCGGGGGGGGGGGGGGGGGGGGGCTGTCTGTGGACTACAAATAGGGAACCTGAGCTCAGTCATCAAAAACATGTTTCATGGTTTATATTAGGAATCACATGGTTTTTTCAAAACTAATACAGAACATGCAATTTAAAACATAAAAAAATTAAATGAACAAAAAATATCCAAATCATTAATCAGTTTCATGGTTACTTCTCAATTAGGGAACACAAACATTGCGTCAAGAAAAAAAACACATTATACCGCTGAATCACAAAAAATCTCACTTAAAACCCAACCTATACTTCAATAAAAACCCCACTAGAAAAAACAGAAACACACCTCGTGAATATGAAGTGTCATGCATGGTCATCACTGCTACCTCCATCCGGTGGGCCAAGGGACAACAACAAATAAAAATTATGAATACTTTCATAAAAAAAAATAATTAAATAAATATTGTATAATCCTGTGTTGTATGATCCCACGCACTATCACCTGGATGCACATATTCCCGAAGTGCTCTAACCTCAGTGGTCAATTGAGCATTTACCTCCTCGAAAGCGTGCAGCCATGCCTCAAAATCTGACAAGTGATGTGTCATTTGAGAAACAACAGGATCAACAACCGCAACGCGTAACACAACAGAACGAGGAATCCATGTTCCATAGGTCAAACTATATCCATGCCCATCACGACCAATAATGTGATGATAGATATCATCCCTTCGCATGGGAAGCTGTCGCTGGTCCTCTGGCAGATGTTCTAACTCATCTTCAAATTGATCCGGTGAAATATTTAAATATATATACATATATATGTTAATATTTATATTTATGTAATTATTGGTAAGTACAAGCACTTACTATAAATTTTTCAGCCTCTGGATCATTGAGATCACTAGTCCACATCAACACCAACATTTCATCAGTCGGTGAACCTTACTCCCACAACTGTATATGAATATAATAAAAACAAAAAACCATATTATTTAGTAAATTTAAAAATGAATAATAAATACCTCATGTCGGATCTGAGACACGTGACGAGTCCCGACCCTGTGAGGTGGTCCCTGCAACACTCGATTCTCAGAATGGCGTGCTGACACCTCCTATATTCAATTCATTCAAATTTCAAACAAATCTTACATTCTTGAAAATATATATACACCAAAATAATTATCCAAACCAAAACACCCTCAGTAGACTAATATGCAACTATGTCTGTCCACTAAGCTGAGAGGAAACCTCTCAGGACTTTTTCCAGAATGTTTGGGGAACCTACATTTGGTACCCAGTGGCCCCTCTTTCCTTTATAGTCTTTCCACATCTTTTGGAATTTTATCATACACACGGGCCGAAACTCATCAGGGAATACATTCAATTTTTTATATTAAAGAAAAAAATCACACATATTAGTATTTTTTATACATAGAGAATAAAGTAAACTAGTATTCTTACATGAACCTCCCTCCAAAGACGATCTAATGTGTCCTGAGGGATAGAAGCCCAGTCACGTGTGGTCAATGGAAATATATGTGGGTCACGTATAATATGACCCAACTGATGAATAATTGCATGGGTATTCATTCCCATAGGATGAAATACCTCATCAAAGTAAAAACCAAAAGTCATTTTGGAATTCCATGATAAAATGCCATGTTCGGGACCACTCTTGTGAGAGGAAGAAGAAATCAAGTCTGATCTTGTTGAAATTTTATATATAATTTGATATATGTTATATATATATATATATTAAAAAATTATATAAAAAATAGAGACAATGATATTCAAACATATCTCGACCCTAAGACATAAATGCCTGAGATGGATGATGTGGATCTGCTGCCTCTTCCCCTGACATGCCTGCAGTCATAGAAAACATTAGTAAGGGAACTATCTAAAGCGTCTAAAAGATAAATTGGATTGTTCTTAAAAAAATAAATTTTTTACAATTGTTAATCAAAAAATTAGATGGAATAATTAGTTGTGAATGAATTTTAAAAAATCAAGATGTTAACAAAACAGATATAAAAATTATCTACAAAACTAATCAATGTATAGCCAAATTTCAGATTGAATTAATAAAAATTCAAGCAGCACATGAACTAGATGAAGAATGTCTCAAAGGGAAGATACACCAATAATAACATAAATATACCAAGAGTAAAATCACCCTAAATATAGATAAATGAATAAACTTCCAAAAGTGTGGATTAAAACTTACAAGGATTTATAAAATGTTTAGATAATTTATGACATCCCAGTACATGCAATACTAAATAGTGGGAAAAAATTATACTTTTCATTAAGAATGAAAATCGACAGTTTCTCCTTCAAATGCCACTCTGAACCAATAACTATCTTCTTCATATTGAACTAATTTATGTTGATCAGGCTGTTGCAAAACAAACAGAATATTCTCAAGTTCATCTTCTTCAAATAAAAACACTCCTCACGGAGACATTTTGAAAACAACCTGCCAACTTGGATTTGAAGGAAAAGTAATGAAGTATACTTGTTCCGTGGACATCAAATAGGGAACCTGACCTCAGTCATCCAAAACAAGTTTCATGGTTTATATTAGGAATCACAAGATTTTTTCAAAACTAATACAAAACATGGAATTTAAAACATAAAAGAATTAAATGAACAAAAAATATCCAAATCATTAATCAGTTACATGGTTACTTCTCAATTAGTGCATAGAAACATTGCGTCAGGCCAAAAAAACACATGATACCGCAAAATCACAAAAAATCTCACTTGAAACCCAACCTATACTTCAATAAAAACCCCACCATTAAAAACAGAAACACACCTCGTGAATATGATGCGTGATGCGTGGTCATCACTGCTTCCTCCATCCGGTGGGCCAGGGGACTACAACAAATAAACATTATGAATATTTTCATTACAAAAATAATATAAATTAATTAAATAAATATAGTATAATCATGTGTCGTATGATCCCATGCACTATCACTTGAATGCACATATTCCCGAAGTGATCTAACCTTAGCGGTCAATTGCACATTTACCTCCTCGAAAGCGCGCAGACGTGCCTCGACATTTGACAACTGCTGTGTCATCTGAGCAACAGTAGGACCGACAACCGTAGCGTGTGACACAATAGAACGAGGAATCACTGTTCCATAGGTAAAACTATATCCATGCCCATAACGACCAATAATGCGATGATAGATATCATCCCTTCGCATGGGAAGCTGTCGTTGGTCCTCTGGCAGATGTTCTACCTCATCTTGAAATTTAGCTGGTGAAATATTTATATATATATACATATATATGTTAATATACTTATTTATGTAAGTATTGGTAAGTACAAGAACTTACTATCAATTTTGCATCCTCTGGATCATTGAGATCACGAGTCCTCATCAACAGTGACATTTTATCAATCGGTGCACCTTGCTCCCAAAACTGTATATGAATAGAATAAAAACACAAAACCATAATAATTAATAAATTTAACAATGATTAATAAATACCTCATGTCGGATCTGAGACACGTTACAAGTACCGACCCTATGAGGTGGTCCCTACAACGCTCGATTCTCAGAATGGCGTGCTGACACCTCCTACATTCAATACATTCAAATTTAAAACAAATCACACATTCTTGAATATATATATACACCAAAATAATTATACAAACCACAACACCCTTAGTAGACTAATATGAAACTATGTCTTACCACTGAGCCGGGAGGAAAGCTCTCGGGACTTTTTCCAGAATGTTTGGGGCACCTACATTTGGTACCCAGTGGTCCCTCTTCACTTTTCCTTTATAGTCTTTCCACATCTTATGGAATTTTCTCATTCACACGAGCCGAAACTCATCGGGTAATACATTAAAATTTTTCTATTAAAGAAAAAATCACACAAATGAGTATTTTTTATACATAGAGAATAAAGTAAACTGGTCTTCTTACCTGAACTTCCCTCCAAAGATGCTCTAATGTGTCCTGAGGGATAGAAGCCCAGTCACGTGTGCTCAATGGAAATATATGTGGTTCACATATGATATGACCCAACTGAAGAATAATTGCATGGGAATTCGGTCTCATATGATGAAATACCTCATCAAAGGAAACATCAATTGTTATGTTGGAATTCCATGATAAAATGACATGTCTGGGGCCTCTCTTACGAGAGGAAGAAGCAATCGAGTCTGATCTTGTTGAGATTTTATATATAATTTGACAGATGTTATATATATATATATATATATTTTAATCAATTATATAAAAAATAAAGAAAATGACATTCAAACATATCTCGACCCAGAGATATAGATGCCTTAGATGGATGATGTGGATCTGCTGCCTCTTCCCCTGACATGCCAGCAGTCATAGAAAACATTAGTAAGGGGACTATACAAAGTGTCTAAAAGATAAATTGGAATGTTCTTAAAAAAATAAATTTTTTACTATTGTTAATAAAAATATATATATATTGAATAATTAGTTGTGAATGAATTTTAAAAAATAAATATGTTAACAAAACAGATATAAAAATTATGTACTAAACTAATCATTGCATAGACAAATTTCAGAATGACTTAATAAAAATTCAAGCAGCATATGAGCTAGATGAAGAATACCTCAAAGAGAAGATACACCTATAATAACATCAATATACCAAGAGTAAAATCACCCTAAATATTGATAACTGAATAAACTTCCAAAAGTGTGGATTAAAACATACAAGGATTTATAAAATGGTTAGATAATTTATGACATCCCAGGACATGCAATACTAAATAGTGGGAAAAAAATTATACCTTTCATTAAGAATGAAAATCGACCATTTCTCCTTCAACTGCCACTCTGTACCAATAATTATCTTCTTCACGTTGAACTATGGTATGTTGATCAAGCTATTGGGAAACAAACAGAATAGTCTTGGGTTCATCTTCTTCAAATAAAAAAACTCCTCTCTGAGACATTTTGACAACAACTTGCATCATAGATTTGAAGGCAAATTAATGAAGTATACTTCTTCCGTGGACTACAAATAGGGAACCTGAGCTCAGTCATCAAAAACATGTTTCATAGTTTATATTACGAATCACATGGTTTTTTCACACCTAATACAGAACATGCAATTTAAAACATAAAAGAATTAATTGAACAAAAAATATCCAAATCATTAATCAGTTTCATGGTTACTTCTCAATTATTGCACACAAACATTACGTCAGGCCAAAAAACACATGATACCGCCAAATCACAAAAAATATCACTTGAAACCCAACCAATACTTCAATAAAAACCCCACCAGTAAATACAATAACACACCTTGTGAATATGTTGTTTCATGTGTGGTCATCACTGCTACCTCCATCCAGTGGGCCAGAGGACTACAACAAATAAACATTATAAATATTTTCATAACAAAAATAATATAAATTAAATAAATAAATAAAGTATAATATTGTGTCATATGATCCCATGCACTATAACCTGGATGCACATATTCCCAAAGTGTTGAAACCTCAGTGGTCAATTGCGCATTTACCTCCTCAAAAGCGCACAGCCATGCCTCGAAATCTGACAACTGCTGTGTCATCTGAGCAATAGCCGGACCGACAACCGTAGTGCGTGACACAACAGAACGAGGAATCCCTATTCAATAGGTCAAACTATATCCATGCCCATCACGACCAATAATGTGATGATAGATATCATCCCTTCGTATGAGAAGTTGTCGATGGTCCTTGGAAGATGTTCTAACTCATCATCAAATTGAGCAGGTGAAATATTTAAATATATATACATATATGTTAATATACATATTTATGTAAGTATTGGTATTACAAGCACATACTATTAATTTTTTAGCCTCTGGATCATTGAGATCACGAGTCCTCATCAAGACTGACATTTTATCAGTCGGTGCACAATGCTCCCAAAAATGTATATGAATATAATAAGAACACAAAACCATATTAATTAATAAATTTAAAAATGAATAATAAATACCTCATGTCAGATCTGAGACAAGTGACTAGTCCTGACCCTGTGAGGTGGTCCCTAGAACGCTCGATTCTCAGAATGGCGTGCTGATACCTCCTACATTCAATTCATTCAAATTTCAAACAAATCACACATTCTTGAAAATATATATACACCAAAATAATTATACAAACCACAACACCCTCAGTAGACTAATATGAAACTATGTATTGCCACTGAGCCGGGAGGAAACCTCTCGGGACTTTTTCCAGAATGTTTGGGGCACCTACATTTGGTACCCAGTGTTCGATCTTCACTTTTCCTTTATAGTCTTTCCACATCTTATGGAATTTGCTCATACACACGGTCCAAAACTCACCAGGGTTCATTCACATCTAATTATTCAATCTAATTTTGATTGATTAACAATTGTACAAAATTAATTTTTTTTGTGAAAAATCCAATTTATCTTTTAGAAACTTTGGATAGTCCCCTTACTAATGTTTTCTATGACTGCAGGCATGTCAGGGGAAGAGGCAGCAGATCCCCATCATCCATCTGAGGCATCTATGTCTCAGTGTCAAGATATGTTTGAATGTCACTGTCTCTATTTTTTATATAATTTATTAAATTATATATATATATATATACAACATCTGTCAAATTATATATAAAATTTCAACAAGATCAGACTCGATTACTTCTTCCTCTCGCAAGAGAGGCCCCAGACATAGCCCACTTAGATTTCCATTGACCACACGTGACTGGGCTTCTATCCCTCAAGTCACATTAGATCGTCTTTAGAGGGAGGTTCAGGTAAGAAGACCAGTTTAATTTATTCTCAATGTATAAAAAATTCTAATATGTGTGATTTTATTCTTTAATAGAAAAAATTGAATAAAAAATCAAGATGTTAACATAACAGATATAAAAATTTTGTACAAAACTAATCAATGCATAGCCAAATTTCATATTGAATTAATAAAAATTCAAGCAACACATTAACTAGATGAAGAATTCCTCAAAGAGAAGATACACCGATAATAACATCAATATACCAAGAGTAAAATCACCCTATATATTGATAACTGAATAAACAACCAAAAGTTTGGATTAAAACATACAAGGATTTATAAAATGGTTAGATAATTTATGACATCCCAGGAAATGAAATACTAAATAGTGGGAAAAATTTTACTTTTAATTAAGCATGAAAATTGATCGTTTCTCCTTCAACTGCAACTCTGAACAAATAATTATCTTCGTCACGTTGAACAATGGTATGTTGATCAAGCTGTTGGGAAACAAACAGAATAGTCTCAGGTTCATCTTCTTCAAATAAAAACCCTCCACTTCGAGACATTTTGACAACAACTTGCAATAATGGATTTGAAGGCAAAGTAATGAAGTATACTTCTTCTGCTTGCGATGTAAAAATTAAAGGTTCATTCTCAACTCATTCATTTCTATATAACATATAGCTAAAATTCACCAATGCAAACCGATGTTGATCGAAATTACATCCACGCACTGGATCAACCCAATTACAATATAACAATACGTACTTCAAACTGTGTGTATACAACTTCAATGATGTCTATCAATTGACTATAGTAATAACCAGAATCGACAAATAGACAACCAATTCCACTATTTTGGGTTTCTCATTTGTCTTCAACATCTATAATGTGAAATAAGAAACAATTAGCATCAATAGCTTTATAATGATGACCTGTTATAGATGGACCCTCAGCCAGTGGGATTAATTCTTTAGTTAGTATGGGGTCCCCTAACTCCCTCAGCTTATAAACCTATATAATTTATAAAATTCAATACTTATATATGAAGAAATAAATTAGTATAATACTTCACTCATAATGAAAATCAATTTATACATACACAATCCTTTAACCAATCATGAAATGACGCATAATGAGATTGTTGAATTTGCAACTCAGTCACATGATACATCCCTTCTATTATCTCATTAATGTGTTTCCTAGAAATGATAACGTGATGTTTAAGTGATAAACTTATGCAAAAAAATGTAAAAGTTATACAACCACATTAATAAGATACTTATAGCATTAATGGTGCAACTGATGGAGTATTGAATAAGATATATCAATGTGCTTGTATCCACTCGATGTTTTTCATATCAAATGTGGTTCCTTCTCCAAATGGACTATCATGTATCCGAGAGGGCTTATCTAAATTTGTTTCAACATCCGTAAGATATTCTGTAAAAAAAGTAGTACACTCATCCATCAAATAACCATTGGCTATTGATTCCTACGGACGAGCTCTATGGCATACAAATCTTTTCAATGTACTCAAATACCGCTCAATAAGATACATCCACCTGAATTTCACTGGACCTACATCCATTACTTCATTAGTTATGTGCACTTTAAAGTGGACTATAACATCAAAAAAATGAGGGGGGGGGGGGAGTTTCTCAAAGTTACAATGCGTATGTACAATTCGGTCCTGCAAACATTTTAAATCACTCATTCGTTGATTTCTTAAACAAAGCTCTCTAAAAAAATTACTCATCTCTATAAA
Source organism: Viscum album (assembly GCA_963277665.1). NCBI lineage: Eukaryota > Viridiplantae > Streptophyta > Magnoliopsida > Santalales > Viscaceae > Viscum > Viscum album. Next base: position 927,356,082 of record OY728140.1, on the reverse strand, counting down.
TTGCTGAACAACATTGGGGGATAAACAATCAAAAATTGCTATTGTAGTCCACTGCTAAAGTAGTATGTGATTGTCATGACTTTTCAACCATTACAATGTCTTGATCGTCAGATTCAGACAATTTGAAATGTTAGAAGAGTAACCATTAGGCACCTTGAGCAAATTCAAAATGGAAACAAATGTATCTTTCTAATTTGTAGTCATCTTATACTGTGTAGCATGCATATATTCCTTGTTTCCCTTATCTAACAGTAAATTCAATTGTTTCCTTAAACCCATTTCTTCCAAATCACGGCGTGCATTAACATGGTTCTTTTGATTTTCCACTGACACCTAAAATGTTCAACAATATGTCATCACAATCATTTTTTTCAATATGCATGACCTCCAACGTATGCCTTAGAATGTTAGTTTTCCAATACGAAAGACTATAAAAAATACTTTTCTTTTTCCAATTGTGACTACGATGCCTACCTACAACACGGATATTACGTACTGAAGGAGCCACCAAATCCTGAATTTCATATATCATTCAGATGTTTTCTTCCTAAATCAGTGATAATATTTTTACTCCTCTCATGATTTTTGGTGCTGGGATGAACTCTCTAGAACCATCAAATGCCACTCTGTCCTTTCTGAACCTGTGCTAAGGGTGGAGAAAACGTATATGACCCATGTATGCCCATTTTTTGGAATGTTTAAGCCATACATATTTTTTAATTTTATTGCAATAAAGGAATGAAAATTTATCTTTCGTACTCCAGCATGATAAATTTGCATAAGCTGGGAAGTCATTGATTGTCTACAACAAAGCAGCCTGCAGTTTGAATATTTCATTCATTTCATAGTCATAATTCATCACACCATCGCCCCAAAATTCATTCAACTCATCAATCAATGGTTGAAGGTAAACATCAATCTTATCCCCTAGACTTTTAGGTCCATAAATAAGAATGGAAAGTAATATAAATTGTTGCTTCATACAAAGCCATAGAGGAAGATTATACAAAACCAACACCACGGACCATGTGCTATGAGTTGCACAAACCATAGACTTGAATGGATTGAAACCAAATGCTACCAATCCCAATTGAACATTACAAACATCTTTAGCAATGTCAGGATGTCTCTTATGAAAATACTTCCACGCATGAGAGTCTGTAGGTTGGGTTAACAAATCACTTTCATGAACTCTTTCTGCATGCCATACAATTAAATTAGAAACTTTAGATGACATAAAAAATCTTTTCAACCTTAGTTTAAGGGGAAAGTAACACATTTTCTTTACGACAATCGGTTTCCGCTGTATCGCAATCTGACATTGATGAATCTTATTTCCCCTATTCTCTTTCCAACTAGAAGCACCACAAACCATAAAAATATCCAATTATGAAGTTTCCTTTCTAAACAACAAACTGTTGTTTGCACATGCATCTATGGTCTCATATGTAAAACCTAAGTTCTCTATCAACTTAAGATCTTGGTAATAAGACTCGGGAATCTTAGCATCGATAAGAAAAAACTTTTTCAATAACACTAGAAGCATGTTGAATGATGTGTCTGACCAATTATTCAAAGTCTCCAAATGAAAATACTCCACGATAAATGACAGTTTATTGTAAGAAGTACATCCATAATATATTTTTGTTTTTGCATCATCAAGTGCTACAGAAAACCTCCTCGAATCACGATCTCTACCAGAGAAAATATTTATCTCACTAGTCTCAAGATTATGGATGTCTATGCCTTCAGGATCAAACCCACATACCATTTCAGTAAGAATTACATTCATTGGATCATTCATCCTTGCATCAGCATCCATCTGAACTGTGTCTGTATTTTGAAAACGAATATATTCATCTCCATGATGAGTCCAACAATTATAATTTTTTTGAAGTCCATTAAAGAATATGTTCTCCCTCATAGTATCTCATGTTAATTGATATCTGTTATCACATTTTCTACATTGATAACTAATATAGTCACTTTCAAATCATCTAGTGATGTTAATAAACTGCATAATTCTATTCAAATATTCTCTAGACTTTTGATTTGGAAGATCAATCCAACTCTTTTCCATAATAATATCTGTATAACAAACATTTACACAATACATATTACATTTTAATTTTCCATATCAAATATATTTAAAAGAAATACAAATCAATTGTTTATGAACCATTGATAAAATAATAATGTAAGTGAAATCTCATGCATGCCCGATTGCGCTACAAACCTAGAAGGGAGGAGAGCCAAATGCAGTGCTGCGAGGGAGAGGAGAGGTAGCGAAGGGGAGACGGAGCCAAAGACGGTGTGGTGAGGGAGGGGATGGGCGGAGATGATGGTGGGTAGCCAGAGGAGAAGAGGTGGTGAGGGGACGTGGGATGGACATCGAGGGGGGGGGGTATCGGGTTGGGGGGATATCTGGTGTGTAGGGGGTTTTCCGGGGTGTTGGGGGTCCTGTCCGGGGTGAGGGGGGATTTCTGTGGTGCGAGGGGGGGGGGGGGCTATCCGGGGTGAGGGGTGTGGGTGGGGGGGGAGGGGGTTGTCCTGGGTGAGGAGGGGATGTCCGGGGTGGGGGCCATCCAGGGTGGGGGTGTGGGGAGGGACAAGGGGGAGGAGGGCCGAGGGATGAGGATGGCCAGATGGTGGAGGGCGGCTAGAGCCAGAGGGAAGAGGGCAGAGGGCACGCAGAGGGTGGAGGGTGGCAAGGGCGGCGAGTGGTGGAGGGCAGTGAGGGGGTGCAGTGAGGAAACGAGGGAGGGCTCGTGAGGAGGGTGATGATGGGGCGGGGGGCTATGTCGAGGGCGAGGGTGTAGGCAGGGGGTGTCGAAGCCCTTTTTTTGGGAAAAGCGCAATGACCGGTAATGGTGGACACCCATGTCTGGGGGCTTAAAATCCCAAAATTATAGTAGTGCTAAAACTTGACTGTGGTGTTATATTATTTTAATTATGAATAAGAAATATGGTTCCATTCTACTTTTCATTGATTATAGATGACTGAATGACATCAATATTTATAAAAAGTATCAATTTCCTCAAATCAGTGATTTGATTGATCAACTACATGATGATCAATGTTTTTTAAATAATGATATGAGGATTAGGTATCATCAGATGAAGTTGAAAGTGGATAAAATTTAAAAAATATAGTATTTCATATGTTATATGGGCATTATGAGTATTTAGTTATTCCTTTTGGGTTATATAATTCACCTATTGTATCTATGAATCTTTTTAATAGATCCCTCCATTAGTTGTTGGTATAATTATTTTTCTCTATTCATAGTTGTTATTTTGGAATATTCAAAAAACCATGGGGAACATGAAAGGCACTAGAATATGGTTTTGAAAAACATAAAAAAGAAGGAATGTTTAGTAATAGTTAATTTTGGTCTCAAAAAAAATTAATTCAATAGAAATATGGTTTCTGAAGATGTCATAACTATTGACCCTTATAAAACAAATGTTTTTGAAGAGTGGTAAAAACCTTCCATCATCATTGAGAGTCGTAGTTTTCAAGAAATAATGGGTTATAACTGATAGTTTTTTTTTGAAAAAATTACTTAGTTTTCTATCCCACTAACTATGCTAACATGAAATGTAGTTAGGTTTATATAGATAGAAATATGTGATGCTTGTTTCTAGGTTTAGAAAATAAGATTGGTCGATGCTCTAGTTTTGGCCATGCCTTCCACGTATGGTGAATTTTTTTTCTATAGTGATGTTTAAATAAAAGTAATTGGTTGTGTCCTAGTGCATAATGATACAGTAATTGGTTATACATTACATTATTTAAAAATTAATGATTTAAATTACTCTACACGTGATTTTGAATTATGTAAAATTATTTTTGAAATGGATCTTTGGGGGAATAATTGTTATGATGTGATGTTTGAAATATATATCACTAAAAAATTTTGAATCACATATTCTCTTAGAAAGAGTATAACATAAGAATAAGAAGTTGGATGGAACTAATAAAGGATAATTGTAGAATTCAATATCAAATTTTAAATGAAAACAAGGTGGTTAATGCTTTGAGAAAAAAAGTAATACTACAATGTCCATGTCTTATTTAGAGTGTGATCCATTCGTAAATTATTTTCGAAATTGTTTCCTATAGGTTTTGGAATCAATGTTTTATCTTTTTTTTTTGTTTTAGGGATCAATATAATCACCTACGATAGAAATAATTATGAGGGATTTGAAGGAGTATAAATAATATAAACAAATTGTAGAATCTCTTACGAATTGAATGTTTTCTAATTTTAATATGAAGGAAGCATTTGTTTTATGATTTGGTAAATGATTTTGGGTTCCTTGTGATTCAAAATTAATAAAATATTTTTTGTCTGAAGCTCTTGTGTCTCTATTTTACATTAATTAGAGAAGGAATAAGTTGTTCAAAGAACATCAGGATTATTAATAGTGTGTAAGAGTGAAACAAGATATTTCTGAATTTATTGTGAATTTTTTGACTTTTCGAAAGGTAGAATAAAAGGAACAATTACTGAATATGATGCTAAAACGTTTTCCAGTTACTAAGTGTATGTGAGAGAATATATAATGTATTTCATTGTTGTATTATTAAATACTTCTCATGGTAATAATGAGTTTTCAAATATTTGTTATTAGTTTAATAAATATGAAAATTTTATTTCTATTAGATAAGTAATGTTGTTATATAATCTCTCTTGACTATATCTAGAAGTTATTTTGTGGTTACATGGGATGTCTCTCCCCATTACATTAGACCATGAACATAAGATATCATCTATTTTAAAAAAACATAATAAGTCATTATGTAATGAAATAAAGTTCATTACATATTTTCATAATCAATCAGATGGATAATTTCAGTGGATGATTTATTCCTTGGTTGATTTTTTTCAATATTTCTCATTATATTACCAGGGAAGTTGGGAATGAAAAAATCCATTGGATTAATTTTCCAAAAATTATTTTTCATTATAGTATATACATGTAACATTCTGAGGAATTATATCAAATGTGGTTTCCATTAAAAGATCCTTGGGATGATATATGAGAAAGATAGTTAATGGTACTAGAGTTATTATAAGAAATATTAGATAATGTTAAATGATTTAGCTACACATTATGATATGTCACATCAGGAAAAATACATATGCATATAACCACTAAAAGAACATTGTTTTAATATAGGAGATCATTTAATTTTAAAAGTCTATCCATGGAAAAGTGTGATTTTTTTTCGTAAGAAGGTTAAGCGGAGTCCACATTTCATTATAACATATAAAATCCTAGATAATGTTGGAAATTTTTATTAAAAATGGAAAATTTATCTTTTTTTTTTCAGGTAATAATGGATATCATTCTTAAATGTTAATGAAATATGTAACATACTTGTATCATCTTTTGATCCCTAGATTAGTTTAGCTGGAAGTGAATATATCTTATGAGGAATAAAAATTTCATATTCTTAAACACATAGAGAATATGTTGCGGAAAAGGTCAATTAATCAGGTTGGCATTTTCTAAAAAACTATATGGTTCTATAGGTATCATGAGAATATGAAAATGCTATGGGGGAGAAATATCTGCACTTATTTGATATGTGAAAACAATTTCAACGCAACAATTACAAAAAGATGGGATGTATTATCATCCCATGTAATAATATAATAACTATTGATCATAATTACTAAGATTTATGAATTAGATAGTAATATTTCTAAAATGGGATGTTATCTCTAATAGCGTACAGGACATGAAATAATGAGTTTCATTGTAATGTTTTGTTACATTCAAAATCGAGGTATACTAATCAATAATGTACTATAAACATTATTATTTTATAGAGTAGTTATCACCTAGAAATTATATGAAATATAATTTACAATGATAACTATATATTTTTTGACAAGTTTATAAAATTCTTTTTCAGTAATACAATAAATATGATTGGCATGATTTAATAATCTAACCATTTTCATGCATAATAAAATTATATTTTTAAGTTGTAGTTTTACACAATTTTAATGCTGAACCCATATTAAATATAATTTTTAGAAGATTTTAATTTTATATATGAGATAATTATTTTTTTATAAATAGAAATAGAAATATTATGTTTTGGTGAATATTTGGAATTTTTATGAAAACTTTCATATTTTGAAGAATAATGAATAATACTAAATTTTAGTTTCAAAATTTCTTCTCATAATATTGTCTTATATATATAAATATTTTTTCTAAATAAATTAAAATTATAATTAGACCATTTTTTATCATTTTATCTGATTTACACCATTGGGAGAATCTATACATTTAAATTTGATATTAAAACATAGAAAACATTTTATCGTTTTTACTTTACAAACTAGAACTGTCATCCAATCCATGTGATTAAATTTAAATTAATTTCTACCAAATTTTTTAATTTGAAAATATAAAAATGGATTTAATATTTTCAACAATAGTTATTTATAATTCTTAATATTTTAAAATTAATTTTTTCTAAAAATATTAGTGAAAGTGATTAAAATTAATTACAATGTTAAAGAGAAAAATTAGCTTAACCATGTACTAAACCATAATATTAATGGAACAAGTGACCTGGAAAATTGTCCATAATACATTGGATATTTATTTTTAGAACCAATTATAAATTTTTAATATTTTTATATATTTTTTAATCCACTTTATATGGAAAAATTTGGGTTGAATTCCTTTTCTAAAAAATCACACGAGTGTCACTCCCCCTCCATTGTGAAATGTAACATACCACTACCACCTCCAAAAATATCTCAGGATTATTTGGATCCACCAATATATATTAAAATATATCCCAGAAATACATACCCACATATGAGATACCTCACATTGTTCTGATATTCATCCATGAAATCCCTTTCATGCAACCCAAAACGAGTTACTTGAATTGGAGGCAAAACCCTTCCTCAAGCACTTTTATATTATATTAATTATCCACTCAATAAAATATATTTATTCCTTGAATATATAATAAAATATGTATCCTAAATATACATTAATTTTCTTTATGATAATATTTTTCCTCAAGCATCCATGTAATGCTTAATGAATATACCATTCCTATATACAGCGATCTACCACCTCATGAAACACTGTTTTTCATTTCTTCATTTACAACCATACATGGATGGTAATTATGATGTAAATGTGGTTTATATATGATATATATGATATATATGATATTTATTATCTATATATTATTCATTAATTATTTTATAACCCATACATCTGCACATTCCATTTTGTGTAAATATGACTACATCTTTTGTTGATGTGTGGACATTCTCCTCCCCAATGTGAGGTGTTACATTCACACACAACATGGAACATAGTATGGATGGGTTTAATTAAATATATTTGAATCACATAAATTATACATTATATTATTTAAATTATAAAATTTATGTAAATATAACACGTCACCTTCATTAACACTTTTTCATACATAAAAAAGTTATTACATCATTCATGGACATGTGTCTACCCCCTCGAATCAATCTAATTCCCTTTACATCTGTATAATTATATATATAATTATATATTATTAAATAATATGTTATATATGATGTTATTATAATTTTGTAATGATAAATTGTTACATAACTTCTATCTATAATGATCATTGGAAAATATAAATGTTAATAATATGCACACATGGCCTATAACCTCTATGATTATAACGTTGGCTCATTTTTCATACCCATGATTCATGTTTTTTTAACTTGAATTTATGTGTAGATAACATAATAATTTCATGATAATTATTATAGATATTTTAATATAATAAACCATTTATCCACAGATGATTATCAATGTCGTTAGTCCCATAAACCGAATATGGTCAAAAAAACATGATATAAACGTAATTTCTTAAGAAATTTCATACAAAAATTTAACAAGTAAAAAATTGGTAAAAATATATTTGAAAAAATGTTCTCAATAAAGTATATAATTAATATAATTTTATATTTTGTGTAAGAAAAAGACACAATAGGCTTGTCAGATCCATGGAAAGGGATTTTGTCTCAATCTCCATCAATTGATGCATTTCTTGATTATATGATTCCTTATTATTATATAAGGATTAAATATCACCCCATTTAAATTCAATATCCATGTATTATTTTTTATCTTAATATTTAGTTTTTTCATTAAGGTAGATATTTTATTCGGCTTATAATTTAAATGTCTGAAGTGGGTTGGGACATAATGAATCCATAAAGACTTAATTTTCTAATATTTTCTCCATAGAAATATTCATGATATTATTATTCATTTATATATATTGATATAAAAGAGTTGTAATTTTACATAAATGTCAATTTTTAAATTCATTCAAATATATTTTAAACTAAATATTTTTATGTGATTTCTATGATATCATTTAACAAACAGAATAAAACATTTTCTTTCCTTAAGGTTCACAGATACAATGATTTTTTTGGGAAACCCATATTTTTTTGTTAGGAAATGTTTTTATTTAAAATGTGGTTTTAAAATTGAATAATTATTTTAATATCAAGAAATTTTTTCTAATGATTCAAAATTGATTTTTATTAGTGAATTGTTGAATATTAAAATATGTTAGGTGTTATAATTATATAAATTGTTCTTTGAAAATTGACAGTTAGATCTATAATAAACGAACGTGTGGTGGTTCTACGTTAATCCAACGATTGGTGGGTCCATGATATCCCATCAATGCATTAGGTATGAAATTAATCCATATTGATATTCCATTTTAAGAGTGAAATGTATGGAAGTCGACCATATGGTTATTCCATTTATAATAGTGTCAAGTATAATGATGTTCCAAGATAACTTTATGTATTTTATTCGATTTATATGGGTTTATGATAAAATAAGGATTATAAAAAAATTTTAAAATGAGAAAATTATCAAAGATAATTATATATAACATATCAAGTAAAAAAATATTACTTTTTGTTAATTTTTTTCATAATTAATTAATGTTTTTAAATGGACCAATTGTTTCCTTCATTTTAAATCCCTTACTAAATATTTTATGCTCATCCAGTAATTTTTCTTGTTTTTTACTGTATGTAATGATGAGTAATGGATTGGGAAAATTTTAGGATTATAGTGGTAAGGAGTTTTCATAAAATAGATTATGTTTTATTTTCTTATAGTTTTATATGCTCAAAAAAAGATACTGATAAAAAGTGTCCAATTTATATTTTATGGTTTTTTATATACGAATTATGGGATTATTATCAAAACCCATAAACCTATAAATATAATCAATACGATATAATATTTAATTATTGACATAAATCAATATTATGTAATTTTATAATTCTATTTTCTTATACCAATCACATAACAAAAAACTATATATCTGGGTGACCTAAGAACATGGATTAATTCACAATGCGTCATTTCTTGATTAACCCATGAAAAGAAAATGGTTTCCTAAGAAAACCTATAACATAGAATCATAATCAATCTAAATAATGAAATTTTATAGTACTATTAGAGAGTTTTCTATTAAAGAGTAAAAAAAATTAAATTATTTTGAAATATAAACAACATATTTTAAAAGAGAATTTAATTTTTTTAAATGAAAAAGAAAAAATACACTTTACAATTTTTATATCTCTTACTAAAATATTTTCTAAACTACTGGAAAGAAAAAATAATTTATAAAATTGTGATAACATGTATAAGTGGTTAATAAACAAATTCGAGGTTGTGTTAAAATGTATATATATGTAAATGTATTATAAAAAATATCCATTTCACATTTTTTAAAATTCAGTGTTGTCAGAGAAAGCCTCATGGAAAATGAAATTTTTTTCACATTTTGTAAAAAATTATTTTCATTCAAAATACAATATGACATCATATAGAAGGAAAAAAATTAAACATGAAATATAATAAATAATATTAAAATTGAGGAAGATTTCCTCAATTGAAATGTATATTTAAGGTTAGTTTCATATAAAAAAACATTGGGGGGATTATAAACTAATGGGGAGGTGAAACTATATAAGATCATGTATGCTTTATGAAATCCATTAAGATAAATTTTTTTTTATTTTAGATAGAAATATCGCATAATTTCCCTTTCAAGTGATTTATTCATACTCATTTTGAAATCATATTGGAATTGGAAAAACATAATTCTTACCTTTTTACTCTTTCTATTTATGAAAGATCATTATACTCATGTATAACAATAGTACCCATATTAAAAAACTAATTTAGAATTTTATTTATATTTATAATATTTTAAAAATTATAATTATAATCATTCCTTATACATTAATTAGTTATTTATCTATTATTATATTCTTTTGATGTTAGTTATATATATTGTTTTTCTCTGGTTTTGTAATGGAGATGTCAACCACTTTTTATTTATGATGATATAATGAATACTATATTATAAAATATATTGGAATCATCAAATTTCAATTATTTATTTTTCACCATGTTGAATTTATTGGAACAATTGCCATGGTTTAAGAGTAATACTTCCATATATAAAATGTTTCATTTAATTTGACAATATCAATATACTCAGAAATCTTAGGGAATATCCCTATTTATTAGAAGAAAAGAAAATATCCCTTTTTAATAGGTATAGGGTAACCCATTACATGCCCAAAGGCTAGAGGAAAATAGACAAGGGTTCAAGAGTCACAAGTCTAGAGATACAGTGATCAAAACAGAAAAAACCCATCAAAACAATTCCAAATGGACATGGCCCAAACAAACCAACACCACATTGAAACCCTAACCACTGTCATGGTGTCCCACATACCATCCACCAAGCCAATATCCAGAATAATCCCGCCACACTGCTACGAAGCCACACACAGATCCTTGCCCAAACACCCATCATCATCCGCACCATGACATCGCTCCGCCATCCGATTCGTCGCCATGATCCGCAACCCACCCACTTTGTCGCCATGACCACCCGATGAGACAGATCCACTCGACATCGTTGATCCATGCACATTTTCACATACCGACGGTTAACCAAGACACCATCACCCCTCCAAGCACCGAATCCGACTAGATCTGGTCCATCTGGACCAGATCTATTAAAGCCGACCGCCAACGAGAAGCCACTGACTCCTCATACACACTGAATCATCGTTTCCACATATAGATCTTCCACCTTCACCAGGGTGTGCCACAAAAAACAGGAGACCAAAGCTGAAGTTGTCAGTCCTGCATCGTCGCCGTGACCGATGTAGTCAAATATGACATTTCTGGAGGTGGCAGTCTCCATACATTTATAAGATATGTTTCATTTTCTTGTAAATGGGATAGAGGTAATGTTGATAATTATTTATAATTAAATATTATAATATATTAATTAAATACAAAATATAAATATATTATAAATTCTTATTGAAATCCTTGTGACTTGTGGATGAAAATCCAAATAAGTTATTCAATTAGGTAGTAGTCTCCACATACATATGATTGGTGCATTCATTTTCGAAAATATTGGTATGATTTAAGACAAGATTTATTATAATGAAAAAATAACATATATGTATAATTTTTTATCTAATTTATTTATTTTATCATTTGTAGAATATATTTTGTGAAGTTATAATAACAAATAAAATGATATAATTGAAGGAAAATTATTTATGAATGTTTACTTTACTATGTAGAACAACACATTTGAAAATTTAATTAATCCATTGAAGGAAGAAATTTTTATAATATAATAACCTATAGGAAATTTATAGGGGTTTTAGGAATATATTATAGAAGTGTTTGGTTGAACAATGATACTTATGTTGTGATGATAAGTGAGCTAGTGATGAGCTACATTTAGTTGTTAATGGAGTTATATTTTTACAAACAGGGAATCACTATTCAAGGATGGATGGAATAAAAGTATAAATTAATGGTTAATATAGGATTTCTTGGAGATACACCATTCGTCAGCACAAATAAGGGATCTTTATTGAAATTTTTAGGAATTTACCATTAATTTAATATTTTACCGTAAATTTTTTAGCATGGTAATCATTTTCCTAACTCAGTAAGATGTTTTTATGTCAAAAAATAAATTATCCTTTATTTCATAATTGGTATATAATGATTAATAATATTAAATCCATTTTATTGTATTGTATTTGTAAATGTCATGAAAAATTATTCTGGAATTTTAAATGTTTAATGTATAAAACTAGTTTTAAAAAATTAACATAAAATATTTTTAAAAAATGTAATAATTTTTATGTAAGGTAATCATTATATTTTTAAATTCATTTAAAAAATACATATTCTATAAATAAAATGGTTTTGATGATGTTTTGGTTTCATTTATATTGTTATTATGTTATGAAAATAACAGTATGAATTTTTCATCGTAATATAATATTTTCATGTTATTTAAAAAATTAAAGTTCATTTAATAATATTTATAATATAAAATTTAATAATTTACCATTTATATGGAATCATATATTTTGATGAAATGCTAACTTTATAGGAAAAATTATTTTTCAAATATTAAGGTTACATATTCAAATTTATTATCAATTAAAAATTAGATTATTTTGAATATATTCTTTATATAAAAAATATAAATTATTATCATTTAATAACAATTTATTTTATTTCCTCCAAAGAAAATTTTATATCACCTAAAAAGTTAATATAACGATCTGTTTATAAATTGTTTTACACTAACTAAAATTTATCAATTAGTTATTATTAAAAATTACAGTTTTCATTCAACATTGGTTTCATAATGTAGTAACCTTTATCTTTACCATTAAATTAAATGACTATGTTATAATAATTACATAAAATACATATAAATTTATATTAATAAAATTTATCAGGGTTCATTTTTGTTCGGTGTTACGTATGAGAAATGTTTCTATGTTAAAAATCATAAAGGCGAAAGGAATTGTAAAATTAGTGAATGTTATATAATATCCCCATTAAAATAATTTAATACATTAATTTTTTTACAAGGATGGAAACACTTGATGGTATATTTTTCTTTATTACATCCTTCAGATACCTTGTATCATCTTAAAAATTCTGATTCCAATATATTACACTAATGATATGAGTTTTCATATTTCGAAACACTTTAAATATAAAATTAATGATTTTTATTGTGTTTTCAATAAGAGATATATAATGTAAAAAGTATATGAACTTTCAGTTCTATATGTATTATGGATCAGTTATATACTTCCTCAATAGTTATACATGGAATATATCATGTACAATATATTGGTTTAGAGGATGTTCAAGATGATTTGATACCATCCCAAAAAAATCAATGACTTAAGAAAGAGCATACAAATCTTGGGATTAAATTAAAATTATTTTGAAATCTAATAACTTCATTCTATTTTGTTTTTTTATAAAAATAAATTTTTGTTAAACTGAAAATAAAAATCATATAGATGGTTTTCTGTAATGATCATTTTTTGAAAATATAAATCATTAGCGTTCTACTAAATGGTATCAATATTCCTTTTCATCACCTAAGAAATTATATGCACCATTAAAGTTTATCACTTACACCGTTAAAATATGTTTTAGATCTACATGTTTTAGGATATCAAGGCCCCATAAAGTTACATTTTATTGATAGAAGGGAAATAATTGTTTTTATGAAAACAATACTAGGGGGTACTGTATATCCCAAAACACATTTCTATCCATTGAACATGATATCAATATTTAATACAATTATTTAATGGACAATTTAGTGTTACTAAAATGATTAGAATGGTATATAGTTTAAATCACATATTTGTATCAAAAACATAATAAGGTGTTTTCCAAAGGATCTAGGTAAACCTAAAATACTGATCTTAAATTGTAGAAAAAGGTATTCATTTTATAATTAATACTTACCTTGTACATATCATGAAAACTGTTTCAAGATATAAATATTATTTTATATAAATAAAATGTAATAACATTATTAATCGATTGAACACAACCCATATAGTATTATAGATCTTGGACATGTTGGCGAATCAGGAGATAAAATATGTGGTGATGTTCTCATGTATACATAATTTTATCTAAAATTATTGCATAAAATATTTATTCTTCTTTTACTAAACCTTCACATAATGGAATTCTAGGAATATGGATTTTTATTCTTCAATATCACTTATAATATTGTCCCATCCAGAAAATTTCATTATATTTTTATAGATCATTGTGCTTCCAAGATTAATATAGAATTATGATTTCTATGAATTATCAAACTACTCATTTAATATCTTTTCATAAGGGATTCATATTATCATCAGAAATCATTTCACTCTACTACTATTAATGTTTAAATGTAATATATTCCCCATGTTATATTATAGCCCCATATCATCCATATTTGTTTCTTTGATTATCAGATGGATTAATATTTGTTTCATCATATAGTAATGTCATTATTTCTCACCATATCATATTATTTAAAGGGAAGTAATTTTTATATCCATGGGTATTGGGAAATTTTCAATTCAAATCATGTATAAATTAGTATGACCCATACTGATTTGAGAAATAATCAACCTATTTTTCATCCAATGATGGAAATTTATGGAGGAATCATAGTATTAATGAGTACCAACCATTATAATTTTTATATGATATAATCCTTTTGTGTCAATATAAATTTTAATCTAATGTGTCTAGTCATGATATCACAATTTTCCCCATATATATAATGATAGAAAATGTTCAATGAAATGAATAATGAATCAAAATCTAAATCATAAATTCGATAAATAATATCATGATACTTTATTAATATGGAGCATATTTTTTGACCTTATCATTTTACATATGTAATAGTACTAATATATTCAATGAAGCATCAATGCATATTTCTGACCATTCATTAGTGAATTGAAACCGAATTTCATGAATTATAACCAATCTATTCTTAATGTCGCAAGATTTTTTCACACATTATTTGGTATATATTTATATCACCCCCTTCCTTGTTAACAATATCTGATAATTTTTTATCTATGAGAAATATCTCATAAATCCTCATAATTTTACTAAAAATTCAAAAAAAGGAAATTTCTATCATATTGGATGGTGTTTTATATTCATAAATCTCTTCTATCCTCAAAATATAGAAATATATAATCTTGAATGTGATTTAATGACCTTTTAAGGATTCATTTTGATGGAAAAAAGTCAGACATTAAGAGCATGGAATATGATTTTTTATTTCATATGGTTTTTCGAATTATCATGAAATTATACGAGGTACATTATTTATCTTATAATATAATATATTATTGTTAACACTACTAGATATATTGCCTTTAGCGACCGCCAAAAGCGGTCGGTAAAGACCTATACAGACCGCCTTGCGACCGCTTCCCGCGGTCGAATTTGTTTCGTCGCTGTTGATCAACAGCGACTGCCTCTGGCGGTCCCTAAAGACCTGCCTTCATTTTGTGTCGACGGTGCATGTGGTTGTGCGTCGAGAGTGCGGGTTGTGTGTAGGGGACGCGGGGGGGTGGGGGAAGGTCTCACCGCCGACCATGGCCGACCTACGGTGGCCGGAGGAGGAGATGTTGTAGCGTCGTGGTCTTTGGGAACGATTGGGGGTCGAAAGGGTTGGTCAGTGGCTGTGGCAAGGGGAATGAGACAGAACGGGGGTGGCTGCAGGGGTGACTGAGGGCGGCGGCAGGGGTGACCATGGCCGACCTATGGCGGCGGCGGGAATCGGGGAAGACAGTGCGGGGGCGGGAATCGGGGAAGGCAGTGCGGGGCGGGAAATATCCCGCGCATATCTTTTCACCATTAGCGGCCGCCATTGGCGGTCGCTAATACAGTCAATAGCGACCGCCATTGGCGGTCGCCCGTTTCCCAGGCCGCAAAAGCCAAATATTCTTGTAGTGTAATAAATACAACCATTAATCTTTTAATGTAATCTATAAAAATTATATTATTTAAATAAACTTATATTGTACTGGTTTTTTGGAGTCTACATAGAATTAGTATTAATTTGTGATGAACATACCATTTATGGAAAACAGTCTTCGATATACCAATAATCATAAATATTATCCGATGAATATTATATTGATGATAAAACAACACAAAATATTAACCTCCTATAATGTTGTATAAAAATCATCAGTTTGAGGTGGTGATATTTTATCAAAATCATGATCATGGTATGACTAAAATAATCCTTGAAAAATGCGTTCAACTATCAATTATTTATAGAAAAACATTATTGCACCATATGATGAATCATGTGGACATATATTTCAACATTAGTGATTCGATTGAATCATTCCCTTATAGAATCATAGTTCAATTAGGTCCATTTAAGAAGTTATATTTTATATAGGTGTGTAACTAGGTATCAATTCAATTTAAAATCCATCATCATGCATCATGGGAAGACATGGTAGTTACATTGAAAAAAATAAACATTATCATACATTATAAATGTATTAAATTTTTACATATTCCATAAAAAGTGTATAAAAGTGTAAGTCTTCGTTAGGAATTAATAATCATATTATATAGATATCATCTAATGAGAGATCATAATTTTTCTTTAATAGATAGTTGATTACAAGGAAATATATAATGTAAAATGATATTTTTTTATCCTAATAATTTATGTTATATCTATATAGGGGGATCAAATCTATTCTTAATATCACATTAAAATTTAATAGATAATAAAGAAATACATCTATAGGAAACACCTTCCTAAAATCATGATCTAATAATATTTCTATAACTTTTATGTAATCATCCCACCACTGCCTCTTTTCATCGATATTTAAAAATCCATTGATCTAAATGGTGATTAAATATTCTTATCAAATTCTCTTGGTATGAATGAATGTGATGGGAGAAAATAAAATACAACATTCAAGATTATGTATTGGAAAATAAGTATATGATTATAATTTTTGGTGTCATTGTTCACTTCCACTATACTGATTACATTGGATCTTCCTTATCTATTGATATATGGGTTCGATACTACTCACATTCCTAATTATCCCTTTTAATTTTTTAGTAATTTAAATAACCCAAAATATATTTGAATTTAATGAATAAAATATAGGGTGGTTCATTTTTTTGTACCATCTTATACAAAATAGTATTTGGTAACATATTCATCCTTATATAATGATAACATTCTTTATATCCAACCTTCCAATACATGAAGAACTTTTGGTTCATTTCAGTCAATTAATATGGGGCTTCATCCATAATATGATACATATTTATTGTATATTTTTCCTTCTAATAGGAAAATTATAATTCATGATTACATGATATTCCATATCCCAATTCATTTATTAATATCCACTGGTGTGATGAGATTCTAAAATTTCCATTTCAACCATCTGTGATGTTGGGACTGTTTCTTCATAAGTGTTGTTGATTATTCCTTTCCATGAATGTTTTTGTGGATAGTAATTAATTGATCGGTCATTATTTTAGTACGACTAATAAAACTAGAAGCATACCTACTATGTCTTGTTATTTTATGTACATATGTGATAATAATTTCGTTCTCCTTTTTCTATTTCTTTATTAATTTCAACTCCATTTTCATGAGATATGTTCAAATAAAATATTTGGTGATTAATATTTTCAAGAACACCTCACATCCTATATATTAATATTCACCATTATTCATCATATTGTTAACATGTATCCTCAATTGTTTAAACACTCCCATGAAATGATACATGGACAATATAACCATTTTATGGTTTGATCACAGGTGTTTATAAAATATCATCTTACAGAATTGATCAATTACTCCGTTTTTAGTGGGATTAAACACTCAATGATTTCGGTACTATTTTGATGCCAAAATAATTGATATAAAGTTTCACCATAATTTGATTTTTTGAGATATCAACTTGGAAAACATTAACATTATTTATTGGGAGTGTTGGATATGAATTTCCATTTGATTTTTCATTATATCCCTTATGTCATTAAGATTTTATTGGAAAAAGTCACTATATTATTCAATATATTAAATGTTAACTTATTTCCTAATTTTTCAATCCACTTCATGAATAATGAAAATATCTTGAGAATAATTAATTTAATAGATGAGTAAAATGAATAATTATGATCTTAGAAGAAATAAATTTTTGGACTCACCTGTTCTGATAATATCAATTATGAATAATTATGTTTTGATTATCCCACATGATATTCATTGATTAAATTTTTCATTACATTATTTACTGTTTAAGTGCTTAATTTCAAAATATAAATACTTTTGAATATGTTCAAATGATATATCTTTCATTCTATAACATTGGGTTAATCAAATGTTCAATTACTTGTACTATTTTATTCTGGCTTATTCTGTGGATAGTTTGCATAAACAGAAAAAGAGATACCGATACAGAAGGGTCACTGGTATGAAGAAGTGATACCGTTATAGAAAGGTCACAGGAATGCATATGAGCTACTGATACAGAATGCTAACCGGTATGCAGATACTTACCGTTACACTTGAGCTACTGATAGAGTAAGTTTTCCGGTATGTACAAGTTGACCGATACAAAGTGACAACTACTGTTATAATGCCTACCGTTATAAGATCACTGGTATGGGTCAATGGTACATAAGTCTACAACTATAGAGATATCCTGCTAAAGAAAGTCACCACTACATATAGTCAGTGGTACTTATAGCTATTACAAGAAGGAGATAACACTAAACACAGCTACTGATACAAGATCTACTGTTACAAGTCCACCACTACAAGCTCAATGTTACAATAATCTACTAAATAAAAGCAAGTCATTATTTCTCTAATCTCTATCTCAGTTTTATTATTAGAAACAGTCATATTTTGGGCTTTTAATGAAACATAAATTAAGTAATGATGTTTGTTGGATTTCAAGAAATCGTACATCGTACAAATCATTACTATTGTAGGAGATCAAGGAACATAAAAGGGGATCCTCATGCTACTGGAGAACAAGTCCTTCAACATCGATAAAAAAACCTCTAGATATACAGAAGGAAAAAGATAATGCAGAGAAAGACACAGTCAAGAAGAACACACATAG
Organism: Viscum album; assembly: GCA_963277665.1. Lineage (NCBI taxonomy): Eukaryota > Viridiplantae > Streptophyta > Magnoliopsida > Santalales > Viscaceae > Viscum > Viscum album. The sequence goes on along the minus strand of OY728140.1, from coordinate 927,336,973 downwards.
AACTCGAAGAACACTCAAGAATAGAAGTTCAAATAAGAGATTCAAGTGATGTAAGAAAAACCCTCAAATTTCAAACTGAACAACTATACTAGAAGTGAATGAACAAAACATCGATACTCTGTTTTCCAAAAAACATACAAGATGGATTTAATATTCATCTGCTTCAAACCAAGGAGTCCAAAGCTTCACTAAAAACACATAGAGAATTATTAAATCATTTCTATTTGTTTAGATCTATTGTGCATCATTTATTTACATTTTGATCAGTGTATGTACTAAGTTTTCTAATCACACACTATCTCATGTGCAGAACTGGAGGATTTCTAAATCCTCACTCAATCGTTCCCTTACACTCTTGTGGCCCACTGTGGATAGTGGTAGAGGTCAAGTGAGACCTGGACAGCCTGTGTGCTATTGTTTAGTTCTCCAATGTAGAACTGTGGTAGAGGTATGAGGACTTGGATTGTCTGTGAACTATTGTAAAACCCCGATCTAGGGTGTGGATCATAGTTTATATAAAATTGTTTGAGAGGAAAAAGTCTCTGCTTGAGACTGAAACCCTTGTTTAAAACTTTTGTGCATTCTTATTTTAGATAAAACAATTTTTAATATTCTACTGCTAATTACTTTAAATATAATTATATTTTAAAGCTACTATGATAGTTAAACTAGAAAGTGTTTGTATTTATTTTAAACTAGTAGGTTAGTTTCAAAAGATAATCTATTCTTTATATTAGATTAACTATGAACTAATCAGTTTCTTAAGAACCTAACTGAACCATTACTATACTATAAATTCACTATAGTTAATCTTGTTTATTAAATTGGGGTATTTTAATATAAATCTTTTAAACATAAATTTTTAATTGGAACTCAATTCACCCCCCTCTTGAGTATCCACTCCAACCAATATTTCGTATCAAAGGATTAGATAAAAGGTTTTCAAAACACTCTTTTTGTGAAATGTTTTCAAGTGTGATTTTAGTTGTATCTTAAAGATCTTAAAATTTATGTTAATTATAAATTTTTATATCTTGATATAACTTAGGTATTATGTATTACAAATTAGAAGGTGTAGCTACCAACATTCCACCCTTCTTTAATGGTGTTAATTATACCCAATGGAAAATAAAAATGAAAATTCATTTAGAAAGTATGGGATTTGACATCTGGACTGCCATAGAGACTCAGTATAAGACTCCAAAAACTGTTATAACTACTTCGGAAGAACCTATGAAATATTCTTATAATAATAATTTAAAAAAAATGAATTCCCTATATTGTGCTTTAAGAGATTAATAATTTAATAGATTATCAACTTGTAAGACTGCATATGAAATATGGGATACTCTAGCTGTTTCCCATGAGGGAACAACCAATATGAAATAAACGAGACTAATCAAATACACTACTAAGTATGATAATTTTAAAATGATAACTGATGAATCTATTTCTGATATGTATCTCAGGTTTAATGAGATAGTCAATATAATGAGATCACTAGGAAAAGTTGTTCCAGCAAAAGAGAAAATCATTAGAATACTAAGATGTCTGCCAGAACGATGGAGAGGCATATCATTTTCAATAAGAGAATCGTGTGGCATACGTTCAATACTTGTTAAAGAGATGATTGGTAATTTGGTGATGTATGATGAAGATATGAAGTAAAAAAATAAGATGATTATAAACCAAGAATGAAATTAGTTTCCTTCAAGACCTCTTCTTCAAAAATCGAGGACAAAGAGAAAATTCAAGCTGCAAGTGATAATTCAAGTATTGAAGAGAGTGCATCTGACAGTGATACTGAAATGGCTCAGTTAGCTAGATGATTTAAGAAGTTTTATAGGAAAATGAAGTTTTTCAGAAAATCCAATTACAAGGGAAAGTATGAGAATATAGGTCATTAGAAGAAGGATTGGAAATGGACTGATAAAAGTGATGACATAGTCTGCTACAAATTTAAGAGGAAAGGACATGTGAAAGCTGACTGCCTGAAGTTAAAGTAGAAGAAGAAATATGAGTACAAAGACAAAAAAACATAAGAAAGCTATAAGAGAAACCTAGAGTGCTTTAGAAGACAGTTCAAGTGATTCTGATTCAACTCAAAATGAAAAATCTCAAAAAGATAATATGTGGTTTCTGAAAAACACATCTAAGGTAGAATTTGATACTGAAGCTTTAAACTCTTATTATTCTAGAGATCATTCTGATTTTGATTCTGAAAACATTTCCACTGATGAATTATTTGAATACTGTAACATGTCATAGGATACCTACAATGAGACGGAAGACAAGTATAAAGCCATAAAGAAATAACATACATTAACCAGAACTGCCAAATATGCACTAGATGTAGAAAAGGAAAAGAGTGCTCAACTACTAAAGGAATGTACTGAACTTAAATTGTCTAATGAGAAACATAGAAAAAACATAGAGAAGTTTTCCAATGGAAAGGACACTCTTACACAAATTCTCGGAACACAAGTAGCACCAAAGTATACTACTGGTTTAGGCTATCAGCCTGGATAGAGACAGATTACAATGAGTAGATATATTCCAAAATCTGGACAGTATGTTGCTAGTTCTTGTTGTGGAAATTCTTATCTCTCAACTAGATACTCACATTGTTATAGATCAAACAAAGTTTATTTTTCAAAATCCTTTAGATCTATTGATTATATGAAACCAATTAGAAAAATATGGGTACCAAAAGTTCTTCTTGCTTACCTGTCTGGACCAAAGAAATTATTAGTACCAATATCATTTTCTGTCTAAAATTATTTTTTTGGAAACATGCTTGAAATGTTCATGTAGGAAGATATGGTACATGGGTAGTGGATGTTCAAGAAATATGACAGGAGACAAATTATTATTTAAGATCTTAATCAATGTTAATGGAGGATATGTCACCTTTAGGGATAACTCAGAAAGAAAAATCATCGGCTTAGGCCAGATTAGTAACACTGATTTAGTTTTAATTTCTAATGTTTTATTAGTTGATTGAATAATGTATAATCTATTAATAATTTCTCAGTTGTGTGATTATGGATTTATTATTAAGTTTGAAAATTAATTATTTAATGTTTTTTATTCAAAAAATGTTTAGGTATTTACTGCATTAATAAATTAAAATGTTTATTATGTAGATTTGAATTCTGTAGCTAAACAAAATATTACTTGTTTAAATGATTTTCATAAAGAATCTTGGCTTTGGCGCAGAAGATTAGGACACTGTAATATACATTCACTTAGAAAAATGACTAGGAATAACTTAGTTTGAGATCTACCTAAACTTGATTTCCCAGCAGGCAAAGTTTGTAATACCTATCAAAAGGGAAAGCAACATAAAGTTTCTTTTAAATCAAAGAAAAAAGTTATAACTTCTGAACCTCTTGAGAAGGATCCCATGGATTTGTTTGAACCATAAAAAGTATCTAACTTAAATTGGAAGCACTTTGTCTATGTCATTGTAGAAGACTTTTCTAGATACACTTGGGTATATTTTATAGCTCACTAATGTGAAGTATCTCTTACATTATAAAATACACCAAGTCTGTAGAAAACCATAGTGGACTTAATATTAAAACCTAGAGAAGTGATCATCGTCTTGAGTTTGAAAATCATGAATTTGAATCATACTTCTCACACAATGGCTACAATAACAAATTTTCTGCCCCTAGGACACCTCAGCAGAACGATGTAGTAGAAAGAAGAAATAAAATTCTTCATGAAATTGCATGAACTATGCTTAATGAATATAGTTTACCAATTTATTTTTGGACTGAAACTGTAAATACAGTTTGTTAAATTATAAATAGAGTTTTAATTATACCAGTAATTAAAAAGACCCCTTATGAATTATGGAATAATAGAAAACCTAATTTTCGTTACTTTAAATTTTTTGTTGTATAATTTTATTCTGAATACTAAAGATAATTTGTTTAAATTTTCATCTAGAAGTGATGATGGAATTTTTATTGGCTATTATTTAACTAGAAAACCCAACAACATTTTTAATAAAATAAAAAAATGTGTGGATGAATCTGTTCACATCAAATTTGATGAAACTGATCCACATGACCCTAAACCATCTCTAGAAAATCATGAAGAATATTTGACTGTTCTATACATTAATGATAAAATCAGTGAACCTATTGTAAAGACAACTAGTTATGGAAATATTTCAGAATCTACAATTGGTGAACCCGAACCTAGATAAGAACCGGAAATTTCTTGTCATATATTTACTATATCAACTATGATTCTTAAGAATCATCCTTTAGATGCTGTTGCAGGTTTTCATGATAGAGGGACACAAACTAGAGATTCTCGAAGAAACTAGGTTGAACATCGAGCTTTTATTTCACAGTTAGAACCTAAAAATATCGATGATGCTATAAATAGTGAATTTTGGGTAATGGATATGCAAGAAAAGTTAAATAAATATGAATGAAACAAAGTCTGGGAATTATTAGAAAGACCTAAAGACACTTTGACCATAGGCATCAGATGGGTGTTTATAAATAAGGCTGATGAATCTTGAAACACCATTAGAAAAAAGCTAGGATAGTTCCACAAGGTTACACTCAAGAAGAATGAATTGATTATGAAGAAACCTTTTCACCCGTAGCTAGATTAGAAGCCATTTGGATCTTACTTGCTTATGCAGCTCATCTAATTTTCAATTTATATGAAATGGATGTTAAAAGTGCTTTTTTGAATGGATATATAATTGAAGATGTTTTTATTGAACAACCACCTATATTTTCAAATCCCCACTTTCAAAATCATGTTTCTAAACATTCTAATGCTTTATATGGCTTAAAACAAGATCCAAGATCTTGGTATGATAGACTTACTAATTTTCTTATTTCAAAGGGTTTTGCTCAAGGAATTGCTGATCCCAATCTTTTTAACAAAAATATTTCCTAAGATATTTTGATAGAACAAATATATGTTGATGATATTATTTTTGGATATTCTAAAAATTCTTTATGTACTTATTTTTCAAAGATTATGCAAAATGAATTAGAAATTAAGTTAATGGGAGAACTCAAATATTTTCTTGGATTTAAAATTTTTCAAAATAGTGAGTGTATTATTCTAAATCAATCTAAATACACAAAGGATTTATTAAAACTGTTTGGGTTGGATACTAATAGGGGACGTGATACACCTATGATTACCACTATAATTTGGATATTGATGAATCTGGGAACCCATTAGATCAATCCAATTACAGAGGTATGATGGGAAGATCATGTTACGTTACTACTAGTTGACCTGATATTATGTTACGTGTATGTATGTGTGCACGATTTGAAGCTAATCTAAAATAATCACATTTACTTTCTGTAAAAAGGATCTTCAAATATCATAAACATACTACTAATTTAGGTTTATTCTATCCAAAAGGACAATATTTTGATTTAATAAGTTATTCAGCTGCTGATTTTGTTGGATGCAAGTTAGATAGAATACGAAAATATGGAACCTTCCATTTATTGGGGAAATCCTTAGTATCTTGGTTAAGTATGAAACAAAATTTAGTTGCATTTTCTACTGCTGAAGCAGAATATATAGCTTCTAGTAGTTGTTGTGCACAATTTCTATGGATCAAACATCCTTTTTTGGATAATGGATATGATTTTAAACATGTTTCTATTAATTGTGATAACATTAGTGAAATTAATATCTCTCAGAACCTTGTATCTCACTATAGAACCAAGCACATTGAAGTAAGGCACCACTTTCTCAGAGATCACTTTCAAAAGGGTGATATAATTCATGAATTTATAGGCACTGAATGTAAACTATCTGATATATTTACATACAAATTATGTTTTGAAAGATTATGTTACATTATACTTGAATTAGGAATGATTAACTACGCACAAACCAAGCCGTTAGACAAACATTACCATTAGAAAAACCTCACTATTAGACAAACCTCACCGTTAGACAAACCACAACGTTAGACAAACTTCACTGTTAGACACACCTCACCATTATATAAACCTCACCGTTAGGATACCTCACTGGTAGTACATACCATTATAATCCTCACCGATATAATGGTTATTGATATATCACGTTGTTTTAAATTTTTGTGTTTTAAGACGAGACACTTTATTGATTTAATGTATTTTTTTATGTACAGATTCCAAAATGATATAAGTCAAGTCTAAATCACATTCAATCCATCGCGAACTCCTCTCTTCAATGTCCTCACAGACCCAGGCCTCTAAAATCTTGCAAAACCTATGTTTCTCGATTTGGAAATAGCTCGAGTTAAGAAAGCAACAATTGATGAAGGTAATGAGTCGAGTTCGAAGCGACAAAAGGTCAGTTCTATAGACACTAAAAGTAGTAGTGGGACTAATAAAGAGAAGAGAAAGTATGAGAATCCGTATTTATCAAAGACAGAAATAGGTATTGATAAAGTGATTTGTGATAAGTGGTTAATGTCATGCATGTCTCTGGTTTTGAGGAATTTAGAAGAGAAAGGATGGCTAGATTGTTTTGCAAACAACAATGGGCCCTATTACGATAAACTAGTTAAGGAATTTTATGATTTTGATAGATTTGAAATGAATAAAAATGAGAACATGATCATTTTTATGTTAAATAATAATGAGATATGTTTTTCATCTATTTAATGGGATGAATGTATGAAAGTAACTCATGAAGGAGATTATGGTTTTTAATCTAAATCAGTACCTACAACTAGTGACCATTTTGAGTATGAGGCTACTTTGATTGAGTTAACTGGGGATGGCTCACCAAGAAAAGTTATTGCTTCTGTAATAGAAGGAGTAAATATATTTTTGTTTAACTTCATTAAACATGTGATTTTTACCAGTAGAGGATATTTTTCAACCCTGATGTTTCAGGATATATATTTGATGTACTTTTTTAGGCATGAAGTGAAGGTTACTCTATGCAGATTTTTAGTGATTCAGATAAAGGATATGACAAGAAAAAAATCGAAGAAATATACTTTGTTATTTGCTAATTTGATTTTAATTTTGATAAATGTCTAAGTTATTTATGAATCTAGGGATGAAACTATTGTTGTTAAAGACAATTTCTTCATTACTACGACTATATGAAAATATATGAAAGTAAGTTGGAACCCTTGGAAGAAAATATGGGTGAATGAGGATGGTATATTGTATGATAAATTTAATCTTGTGGACCATCATTCTAGACCTATGGACGAGTAGTATCTAGGTCTAGGACCTGATGAAGAGGAACCTACTTATAGTGATAATGAGGATGAAGAGAATTCAGTGGAAGAAGGAGGAGATCCGGACTTGCCTCCTATACCCACTCCTCAAAGTATATCTTTTGAAGAGGCTAGTCCTCCAGCTACATTACCCAGAAAAAAATCTGATTCTGATAGCTCAGATGATGTTACCTTGAGTTTGAGTCCATTAAATTGGTGTTCTTCTATGCCTACAGAGGCATGTTTGGTTGAGATGACAGAACCTGCAACTATCCCTAATGAGCCTCCTGTTGTTGAAATGGAAATGGTTGTGGATGATTATTCTAAGGAAGACCTACCTGCTGAGGCTGCTACTGATGTACATGTACAAGAGAATTCACAAATTGAGGGGGAACATTCCACCAGACATGGTGCCGTATTAGTAGCTAATGAGACTGAAGACTGGGAAGATGACCCAAGTTTGGTAGTTTTTGGGTTGTACTATCCTGATTTTGAAGATGAGACACACATCAGTAGAACAAATGTTAGTTATAATATTTTTTCTGAGACATTACCTGATAATTTAGAAATAAAAGATGATCTAGACCAGTTGAAGTCTAATTTAAAGACCTATTTTGTGGAAGAAATTAGAATAATGGAAACCCATTTAAAATCATCTATCCAATATGTTATGACTGAATCTGTATATAGTATTTTAGATGAAGTCAATACCTACAAGTGTCAAGATTCAAGCTTGGCAGAGGATGTTGAATCCCTAAAGAAATCAGTTGTCTCTATGGAATCTGATATGAGTTCTAAATCTCAAGTAGACAAGGATTTGACATTTTTGAGAAGTATAGTTGGCTAGATGGTATCAGTTTTAGAATAATTTGAGAATTCCATGAAGCAACATATTAGCACCCAGGACATTGTTGTGAAAAATTTCATTAGTGGGATGACTAAATATTTTAAGAAAACAGTAGATTTTACTGTTCCACCTATGAGTGCTCCAAAGCCTTCTTTACATGTTGAATAGATTAGAGCTGTGGTGAAAGAAGAGCGTGGACAGTCTTCCACTAGTGTCTCTATAGACTCTACTTCCTTGACCAAATTGGTGACTACCACTAGGTATATAGGACAAATTGTTCAAGATTTTCTGAGGGAGGCCACTACTTCTCAGAGAGAATTAAAGTACAAGGTGGATTACTATTTCAAAAAGGTCTATACTAAATATCATTTGAATAATCACTTCAAACTTTTGTTAGAAAATTTAAAATTACCTCATGTGACTAAATACATCAGAGACCATGTGAGTCAGCTCAGTGAGCAGACTCCTGCTTTGGAAAAATTCATGGTGCACAAGGATGACTTCATTTATACTATGGAGAGAGGAGGAGGGATTATCATGGATTTCATAAATCCCTTGTTTCCATTTTTTTATGTTGATGCTCATCCAGTTATTGTACCTCCATCTCTACGTTTATCTGGCTCTACTGCTTATACTTTTTAGATGATCCTAGATCAAGCTATTAGAAGCATGACACCAATGAATACTCCGAAGAATACTTGCTATAGTCTAGGGACAGTCTCAGTTGCTCAACCTCCAATGGTCATTTTTGGAGTTCCCAAGCCTTCCACCGAAGCTACCTAGTCCGATTCTACCTCATATCCCAAAGGAAAATCCAAAGTGGACATTAAGGAATTGGATTGAGTGGGTCTAGATGAATTCGATAGAGATCATTTGTACCATGTATACTGTTTTTGGACTCCTTCGATACTTTTGACTACTTAATATATACCTCTATTGCAATTTTCTTGTTTCATGTTTTTACCTATGTTACATATATACTTAATTTATACTTTACTTTTAAACTCTTTATCTCTGGTCTATATATGTCTTGTCTAATTTTCCTTTACTAAACATAATTATATCTTTTCTTTTATATCTGAATACCCATATTTTATATTCTATAATACATCCAAAGGGGGAGAAATTGGAAAAATTATACCTCCCTTATTTTTACTAATCCCAAAGGGGGAGAAATGGGAAAACATATAAATGGGGAGATGAAGAGGGAGGATTATTTATTAAAAGAGGTACATGTGTCAGCCATGGATATTATTATTTTATTTATCTTCTAACTCAATTTTCTCTGATACATTTGAACTTGAGAATTTCAATATATCTATAAAACATATTATTTTACCTTTGCTGGAACACGCTGAGAAATAATAACAATTTTATTTTAGTCTGATACATTTGGATTACCTACCATAATTTGTGATTATCTAAAAGGGGGATATTGTTGGACTCACCTGTTTTGATAATCTCAATTATGAATAATTATGTCTTGATAATCCCACATGATTTTTATTGACTAAAATTATCATTTCATTAGTTACTGTTTATGTTCTTAATTTCAAAATATAAATACTGTTGAATATGTTCAAATGACATATCTTTCATTCAAGAACATTCGGTTAATAAAATGTTCATTTACATTGTACTATTTTATACTATCATATTCTTTGGATAGTATTCATTAACATAAAAAGATATACTGATACAGAAAAGTCACCGTTATGCAGATGAGATACCATTTTAGAAAGGTCATCGGTATGCAGATGAGATACCGATACAGAAATCTCATCGGTATGCAGATAGTTACTGTTACACCTGATCTATCGATAGAGTAAGTCTGCTGGTATCCACAAGTCGACCAATACAGAGTGAAGACTTCTGTTATGAAGTCTACCATTACAAGATCACTAGTATGGGTTATTGGTACATAAATCTACCGCTACTAAGAGCTATTGCTAAAGGAAGTCACAGCTACATATAGTCAAATGTACTTGGAGTAATTGCTAGAAGGAGCTACTGTTGAAATAGTTGGTGCCCTAGACCCAACTATGTAGTACATTTGATTACTGTATCATATGTACAGTTAGATATGCATGATGATATCTTACAATTATAGTACATAATTTTCTATGTCCACTATGATTATGGTAATTTCCAAAGGTTAATTGTCATGTCGAGAGGTTATAGTAGATCCCAGACTATAATGAGAACCTCGAGATACAATGACATTAATATAAAATATATGTTCTATAGTCTAGATACATCTTACTGACTGGACACAGTAGATGTCTGACTATCAGGTGCTGGGGGTTCATAAGTATTTAGACTTCTTCTCATTAAGTTCACAGTTGGTGATCTCTAGTAGTGAGATCATGAGGATATACCCACCAATAAGAACACCACATGTTTTGGGTGTCATTGGTTGTTCCTATCTACAGACATGTGTATTGGTCTCCTAAATTGAGACCATTAGCAATGTATATCATTTAATTATGTCCATTGATTTAAGGATAAAACCATGGCATTAATGTCGTGGTGAGGTAGTTTGTGTTGGGTTCATCGTCAGTGGTATGACGTTGGTTGAATGGACAGGAAAGGATTTGTTGCTTCTAAGTTTAGGATGTTGTATATCTCAAGCCCGGTTGATCAGGATGGTGCCGCCTTCATAATTCTTTGGAAAAGAATTATAAAGGCAAATCCATCAGGATAGATCACTAAATAATAAATAAAGGTAAGGACGATGAAACAAGAGTGCATGCTGCTTTCTGAGATATTTAATGACTAAGTGACTATAGTATAGAATCAGTGTTCGTAGGTTGTTAGACGTTTCAATGTCTATCCTTATCTCTTTAGGGGCCATGACGGGTTGCTAGACCCAGGTCTTTGTTTGTGGATTTTATTCACTTCTATTGAGATAAGGGCCTAGATGGTCACACACAATAATATATTCAAGAATCCGCCCTATTCAGATGAATAGGTAAATGGACATAGTGGGCCCCACCATGGGGTCCGAGCATTGTCCATGTTGTCAATCACCAAAATAATTAATTAAATTCATTAATATTCTTGTTACAAATATTTGGGATTGAATTTATTTAATGTATTTATGAGTTTAGTAAATACAAGAAAATATTAATCGAAGGAATATTATTTTAATATTGTATATTCATTTAATATTAAGCAGGACAACGAGTCGAGTTAAATGGCTCAGATTTTATCACATAATATATTTCATATATATATATAGTATGTGATAAAAATAAATAAATAATATTGACGCAGTTTTAAGTCTTCATAGTTATTTATTTAGTGGACGTGGAATTAACGGGGGTTGGGGGAACCCAACCAGTTAATTTCCACAATACGCTATAAATATAAGAGAGGGTCTCAAGCGCAACAACTATTCATGTCAATTTGGCCAGCACCACTCTCTCCTCCCACTCTCTATAGAGAGAAGCACTCGATCTGAGCTCGGACCGAGTTTCTCCTCACGCATGGCAAGATTGACGATGCAGTGATCGTTAGAACGTCGAGTATATTGTCGGATCGCTGCTCTAGCACCCGATGTTTTATGATCGGCGTTCTGGCGGATTTCTGAAGCGGGTGTGGACGATCTAGAGGGATCCTGCAATGGATTATTCGTGAAACGGTCACCGGTGAAAAGTTGTGGTTGAAAACGGCTTCAAATCTGAAATGGGTAAGTTTTCTTTTTAATTGTTTCCTATTTACAATCTACGTGAGATCCTCGGACCCCTCCGGGGCTCGGATCGTTGGCGACAACCAGTTCCTTCATCTCGTCGATGAAAATTTTAAAATCCTCGGTCCACCGGCTTCCGCTGCAGGTCCCAAAAACCTAACAGTGGTATCAGAGTGGGTTACATAGATTTTATGATCCAATTAAACTTATTTTTCTTAAAATTTAATATAGGGTTTAAAAACGTTCAAAATGGATCGAACCACATTTCAATCCAATTTCAATCGACCATGAGATGGTCATTTAAAATTTTTGGAATTGATCATGTCTGCATTTTTTACTCGGGTTTTAAATTTTGTTGATTATTTCTGTTTATCTGAAATAATGATAGTTTTTAAGAAATTATAATTATTATAATTATAATTATATATAAAGTAATAATATTATAATTTTATTATTATTATATCTAAAGCTTAAAATAGCCTTTTGAAATATTTATAAATAAATAAATATATATATATATGTATGTATATAATGGAAGACCCCAAAGTGGGTATTCCTGCTTGGAGACCCAGAAGCAAGACCAAAGGGGGTCTTCCTGCATCTTGTAAAAAAGTAAAGATGAAGGGGGCTACCTCGTGGAAAGAAAAAAAGGAATAAAAAAACAGCAGTGGTCCGGTAGACCCCTGTCTCCCGTGAGGTGCATGCAGTTCCGCAGTGTTTTCCTCCCCGTGCAGTGCACTACAATGCCGTCGGGACACCGCACTGGTGCAGCGCACTGCAGCGCTGCACCCCTCTCCCTACGGACTTGCACGATGTAGTGCCCAACAGCCGGCACCACCCCGCGCGACATGCACTAGGAAACCAAAAACCCTACCGGTGCTGTACCAGCGCTCCGCACGCCGCACAGCTGGCTAGGCCAGCTACCTCTTCCTCTCCATGTGGACCAGCCTAGTACACCACCCAGAACCACTACACCTCCTCACCTCCACATGCAGCGATGCATGGATGCTCCACCGGCGTGACCTACTGCAGTACCAGGATGACGCCCCATCGCCGGGAGCAGCCCCGAGAACCCGTCGCCTGCCTCCTATCCTCGCCGCAACAACTACATCACCAAACCCTTCTGGAGAACTCCCCAAGTCCAGCTAGAACCAGGGCGACTCCTCCTCCTTGGTGCGGGACTGCATCGGTCGAGCTCGCCGGAGAAGCCGCCTCACGCGGCAAGCACCAACCAGCCTGCGTCTCCCTGGCCATTCCTCCCTTTGCTTTCTATAGATCCAGCGAGTCGTCACCAGTACAACTGAGGCCCACCATTCCACCTTAGCTACCTGGCCAAGCCATGGCTGAACCCTCCCGTCGGAGACCCATGTGGCCGGAATCCTCCCGGGTACCTCGCACTACAAGACCCCGCAACGCCGCCATTACAGCTTGGCTCCCAAGGGTTTCCTTGCCTCCGGCCGCCACCCCATCCTCCTAGCGGGCAGCTAACCCCTAACCCAGCTTTACTTAAATCAATTAATATAATTAATTAATTTAATTAATAAAATTAATTAATGTATTAATTTTACTGATATAAATTTTAATACCCGAGGTTAAAATTGATTTAATTTCTGTAATTAAATTAATTAATTTAATTAATTTAAGTTTAAGTATTAAAATTCAATTAATTACAAGATCGATAATTAATTAAATTATTATAATTTTTTAATAAATTAAATTTAATAACCCTCATACATATTTATTCATTTTAATTTTTGTCTTGCAATTTTATATCCCCAATAACTGGTCTTGAGCATAGGCCCCATATATCTGCTTTTAAATTATTTATTTAATTTATTATTTAAATGTGTGCGATGTATATAAATTAATTTAAAGATGGTTTGCACATCATCTATTTTTTGGTGAAAATGTATAAGGGCCAACACACACAATATTTATATGATGTACATTTATACCGAGTTTCCCTCGCCAGCGTGCGAGTTTTTTTGTACTTTGGATGAAGACGACAAGTGACGTGGACCCTGCCAAGATGAGGTGGTGTATGTCGGTGCAAGATGACATGTGGATTCCACTAAGATGATGTGGTACTCCAAGATGTGATGTCGATACTGTAGAAGACCGGAAGACGTACATAATAGGGAAAACTGCATCTAGTATCCTGTTTTGACACAAGTATAATGCCCATTCGGTCATTTAGATGCTCAAGAACAGTGGGGTAATAGTATGGCCTTCATGCAATTATTTATTATTTTATTCATTTTAGAAGAGCCAGAAAATACATAAAATTATAAATAATAAAATGCATAAACAAGCGACGTTTGATTTTTATTGATGTTCAGTTATGATCATGAAAACATAGATGAACAAGATTAATATAAATGGATTACATTCTTCGAGATAAAAACAAAAAACCCTCAAAGAAAATATTAAGTCACAAACAAACTTCCATCATTCAAGTTTTAACAAAACTGGGTGTTCGAGGTCCCGGTTCATGCCTCAACTGAGGGTGCCTCTTACTACAGGGGAGTTCTTATTTATGTGGTGGGTCGACTTCAATAAAATTGCAGCAAAGATATATCCTTATAATGTTTTTATTAATTTTAGAGGAAATATTTGAGTAAATCATTAAATTATTTTTGAATCTAGGACATCACTGAACAGATCAAGGAACCGCGAGCTAATGCGGTTGGCTAGTCAAAAGCCTACGTTGGACTCTCTGAGTAGTGGCATAGCCCTAGCTTGTAGATTATGAGGGAGGTTCAAGGATCCTTGTAAATATAATACTCAAGATTATTCCGATTCTAGTACAAAGGGTTCCTAGAATTCAAAAAATTAGTGGGAGACATTTAATGATTAAATAATCAGTAATGTCACATTAGGTAATCACATAAAAGTAAAATTTTCTAATGTATATTTGTAGATAATGGCAAACAATACCATAATAAAACTGCGATAAACATTAGAAAAAGTTAATGTCCAAAAAATTACAAAATTCCAATTGTAGTATAGGCATTTGCGCACATTACTACCATAATGGAAATTCAAGGTGCTTGTGTCCCAACCTGTTAAGCCACCTCAGGAAGAGAGGTTGTAAAATTTCTTTCAGGAGACTCATGAATAAAGCATATGATAGTTTTGTCATAATTTTATCATCAAATTCTGATGTTAGTTGTGGTTGCTACATCAATAATTGGATGATGATCAAAGGAAGTCTCATCTCCAAGATCCTTTCGAGGAGAAATTGAAGCATGATTTGAATGTGAGGGTCGCACTCGGCTTGTGTAAAGTGTCAGATAGTTTACAATCATTCATGCCATCCCATTTCTTATACCTTTTACACTCAATTACTCTATTTTTGTTTAAGGATACAAAAAATGGTATAGATTAAGCACTTCATTACTTTTTGGTCAGATTCTCCATGTAATAACAATATTGGAGACAACACCATCTTTTATTCTTATGGTGAATAAATTGAATGACAATGAGAAAAAGGCCTATGGCATGTTATGCCAAAGGAACCTTCATCATGCCCTTCAATGTAAAATGGATGGTTATTTAACTGGAGGTTATTTGTATCACATAATGAAATGAATTCATGGATGTTTAAAAACTAAAATACATGAAGCAAGTACCTGCTCCTCATTCAGTTAATATTCATCAAATAAAAGTATTGTTTTCTCTCATACTTCTTGTGTATTAAAACACAATATTCTTTTCACATATATGTATTGAAATAAAAAACCAAGTAAGTATAGAAACAATACTAGAAGTAAATTTTCTTCTCCAATCAGTTGAGAAACAGTGATTCCTATGTTAGAAGTGAGAAACACATAACTTCTAATTGCCAAGTGATTGATTCAAATTGAAAATTTTGTGGAGTATAACCAAAATCATTTATCTCATGTGCCCATTTGGACATGATGAGACATTATTCCATGTTTTTTAATGAATGTTATTTCTGGTAACATACTCAACACATAGATCACTACTACTTGAATCAATGGCAATACATGATGAATATAAAATGTAAGACCTAACCAGTTGTGGAAATGTTATTCTTTATCAAGTAAAAATAAAAGTGGAAATCAACTATATACCACGTATGGTATTTAGGCTCGGCATAGAGAAACACCAATGGTATTATTGATACCATTAGATTAGACAAAGAAACCTTTAATAATAAAGGAATGCCACAAATCATTCTGAGTTTATTTCAACAAGACAGATTCAGCTATTCCAAAGAAAGAAAGAGGTAAAGATACTTCATAAGTTTCCTTTATGTCATTAAGGAATAGTGAAGTATATGTTTGGTCAGAAGATATGAGTTGCTTCAGATCGGCAGGCCGAAGAATATCTTGACCATGTAATCACCGATCATGATAATGTAATGTGGAATAATTCCTAAAAGAATGTTACTTTATCTAAATCACTGTGTTGACGTTCATGAGGAGGATCGATGATAAAGCCTTACATATTAACGTTGTTCAACAAACATATAGCATGGATCAATTCCTAAAAGCATATGTTACACATCAATGTTATGATGTAAGTTGTTTCAATGTTGAAACTTTTAGAAACTTCAATCATATGTCAAAATGTGATTTTCAAATAACAGCGTAGACCCAAAACCAATTAGCCAAATAAAATAACAAATGGATGTCATACAAGTCATAGTATGATGGAAAATCCATTATTCCATAGGACATGTTTAGATTCAAAGCGTTTGTTAGGATTTAAACAAACCTACATCAAGTTAAACATGTTGTGCATCTAAGTTAATTATCATAACAGTTTCATAAGATATTACCTAAATCCCTAAGATAGAAAAGATGTAGTCAAGTATTAGAGTCCATTTATATACAAGGGTGCAGATGTCTATTAGAGATAGTGGGAGTTGAATTGACTCGAACTTAGTCAATGCTCAGGTTGCACAAATGGTTGGCATAGGGAACAAGATCCACAAGTACATGTGGAATATGAATATTCCATAGACACATACTGCATAGGAAGGATGAAACCATGGTAATGGTTTTATATTCACCGCAGCCTTTGATAAATTATTCATTAAAGAATAAAAAATCCTACAAGTAAGAAGTATAAGGAAAAGAGCTAAGATTGACAAGATCAACTAAAATTCAATAATAGATTCCATGTATCATATTTCAAAGGGTATTATAAATTAAATCATACGGTGGGTATCCAAATGAAATGATACATGGATGGTAAATGTATAGTACCAATAAGGTGCTATTGGTTGTACCAAGTTGATACGCCAAAATCTATTAGAATTTTTCTTGTCATAGCTAAACTTCTAAGATCATTTTTCTGGTCATTCGATGTCATGATCATCTTTCTTGGAAGGTGTCTATACGGCGCAACCATAAATAGATGATGACATCAAATGATGCCAATAAGGGTTGAAAGTTACTGAAATCTAATTATGGATTAAAGTAAGCAACAAGATTCTAGAGAAATCATTATAAATGAATATTTTCCTTGTGTCTAAAAAATGTTAGTTGGAGCACTAATTTTTTCCAAATGATATATGTTCAGTAACATATGGAAAACAGATTTTGATCTTACAGTTAGATTAGATCAGGTTAAAAGAAATTCTCCAATGATTGAATTCAAGTAGCAACCTAAGTTATAGGGAATATGGTCAACTTAGGAAGATCCAAAGGTTGCTTGGTTCTAGTCAATCGTACATATAGTGACATTGTATTGAAAATACAAGTTTGAACAATTCAAGTTCAGAATGGTTGCCTATGTCACATGGATTAATCTCTCCAGGTTAACATATTTAGTGCATGTGTAGAGATTAAAGTTGTGAATTGATACCATATGCATTAGAGATGGTTCAATCACATATTCCATAATATGTTCAATAATTGATACTACCAGGATATAATTTATTATAGGGAGATATTAATTATTTCCAGGATCACTGCAAGTGATGCAGTCAGAACTATCATCTTGTACTTCGATAAGTACAAATGATATGTACCTAGAATATAGAGAGGAAGGTATAATAGTTATGATGGGACACATACTAGTAGTCCTTAGATAAATTTTATTTAGTATCATAGTTAGGAAAAGAAGATAAGCGAGTCAAGCTCATAAAAGCTAGTGGTAGCCATACCTATAAATACTGAGTATGTTGCAGCTTCTAAGGCAGCTAATAAGTAGTTATAAATCACAACAATTTGTTCTAGTTCTTGGATTCACACCTAGTGAGAAAAGTATTATCATAATTATGATATTCTTACTAGCCACGTTGTCATGTTATGACAATGGAAAATGTGATCTACTCGGGGATACATTATCTTGAGAAGGATTTACTCAAGAGGATGTGGTCGTATATAGCATATATGCCATGCAGAGAAAATGTGGAAGGCCCAACAGTTAAAGCCATTACTCAGCAGAAGAATGGTATTTATCATGTGAGAATCTGGCAAGATTAATTAGAAAGTTAGATCTATTGCAAGTGCGAGTGTTGAAATAGTGGGTACTATAGGCCCAACTATGTAGTAATTTTGATTACCATATCATTTATACAGTTAGATATTCATTATGATATCTTACCATTGTAGTACATACATTTCTGCATTCACTATGATAATAGTAATGTCCAAATGTTAATTGTCGTGTCAATAGGATATAGCAGATCCCAGGATATAATGAGAACCTCGAGATACAATGACATTGATCTTAAATATATGTTCTATATTCTAGATATAGCTTGGTGACTGGACACATTAGATGTATGAATATTAGGTGTTGGGGGCTCATAATCATTGAGACTTCTTCTCATGAAGTTCACACTTGGGGATCTCTAGTAGTGTGATCGTGAGGACAGACCCTCCAATAGGAACACCACATGTTTTCGATGTCATTGGTTGTTCCTATATATGGACATGTGTATTGGTATCCTGACTTGGGACCATTACCAATGCATATCATTTAATTATGTACATTGATGCAACACGAAAACCATGGTAGTAATGTCGTGGAGAGGTAGTTTGTGTTGGGTGTGTCATTGGTGGTATGATGTTGGTTGAATGGTCATGAAATTATTTTTTTTCTTCAAAGTTTAAGAATTTGTATATCTCAATCATGGTTGATTAGGATGGTGTCACCTTCATAGGACTTTGGACAAAGCATTATAAAGGGAAATCCTTCCAGATATATCAACAAATAATAAATCAAGATAAGGACAATGACACAAGAGTGTGTCCTGCTTTATGTGATATTTAATAACAAAGAGACTATAGTATACAGTTAGTTGTCATTGGTTGGTAGTCATTTCAATGACTATCCTTATCTATTTAGGGGCCATGACAGGTTTCTAGACCCCCCACTTGGTCTGTGTATTTTATCACTACTATTGAGATAAGGGCATAGAGGGTCACACAAAATAGAATATTCAAGAATCTTCCCTATTCAGTTGAAAAGGTAAATGGACATAGTGGGCCCCGCCATGGGGTTCGAGCAATGTCCATGTTGTTAATCACAAAAATAATTAAATAAATACATTAATATTCAAGTTACGAATATTTGGTATTTAATTTATTTAATGTATTTATGAGTTCAGTAAATACAAGAAAAAATTAATCGAAGGAATATTATTTTAGTATTCTAAGTTCATTTAATATTAAGTGGGACAACGAGTCAAGTTAAATGGCTTGGATTTTATCACATAATATATTTCATATATATTAAAAGTATGTGATAAAAATAAATAAATAATATTGACATAGTTTTAAGTAGTCATAGTTATTTATTTAGTGGATGTGGAATTAACAGGGGTCGAGGAACCCAACCGGGTAATTTCCACAATCCACTATAAATAGAGGAGAGGTGCTCATGCACAATAACTATTAATGTCAATTTGGCCAGAGCCTCTCTATCCACTCGCTCTCTAGAGAGATAAGCTCTCGATCTGAGCTTGGATCAAGTTTCTCCTCACGCTTCACAAGATCGATGATGTGGTGATCGTCGTAACATCGAATATATCATCGGATTTCCGTGCTAGCACCCAAAGATCGAAGATCGGTATTCCTAAGAATTTCTAAAGTGTGTGTGGATGATCTAGATGGATCCTTCTATGGATAAATCATGCAATTATTTACAATGACATGTTACAGTTGAAAACAGCTTCAAAATTGAAATGGGTAAGTTTTTTTTTTTAATTTTTTGTTATTTACAATCTACGCGAGTTCCTCGGACCTCTCCGGGGCTCAGATCGTCAGTGACGACAAGTTACATCATCTCACCAACAAAGATTTTAAACTCCCCGGCCCACCGGATTCCGCTACAGGCCCTGGAAACCTAATTGCTACAACTAGAAACAACTACTGATACAAGATCTACCGTTACAGGTCCACCGCTACAAGCTCAATGATACAATAAGCAACTGAATGGAAACCTGTCACTATTTCTCTAAACTCTATCAAAGTTTGCTTATTAGAAATGGTTATATTTTGTTCTTTTAATGAAACTGAAATTAATTAATGATATTTGTTGTATGTCAGGAAACTTTAACTCATACAAATAATTCCTATTTCCAGAGCTCAAGGAATATAAAAGGGGAACCTCGAGCCACTGGAGGGAAAGTCCTTCAACACACATAAAAAAACCTCTGGATATACAGAAGGAAAAATAGAATGCAAAGAAAGACACATACATTAAGAACACATATAGAACTCGAATAACTCTGAAGAACATAAGTTCAATGAGGAGATTCAAGTGCTACAAGGAAAACTCTCACATTTTAAACCGAACACCTGTACTAGAAGTGAAGGAACAAAACATTGATACTATGTTTACCCAACAACATCCAAAGAAGGACTCAAGCTTAATCTGCTTCAATCCAAGTAGTCCCTGCTTCACTGAAAACACCTAGAGATTTATAAAGTCATATATATTTGTTTAGATCTATTGTGTTTCATTTATTTACATTTTGAGATGTGTGTGTACTCTGGGTTTTAAGCCCACACTATCTCCCTTTCTGAACTAAAGGATGTTTAAATCCTCACTCAATCTTTCTCTTACACTCTTCTATCCCACAATTGATAGTGGAAGAGGTCAAGTGAGACCTAGAATGCATGTGTGTTGTTGTTCAGTTCTTCCATGTAGAACTATGGTAGAGGTCTGAAGATCTGGAAAATCTATGCACTGTTGTGAAACCACGATTCAAGGTGTAGATCATAGTTAATATAATATTGTTCGAGAGAACTAAGTCACTTCTTGGGACAGACCCTCTTGTTTAAAAATTATGTGCATTTTTATTTTATTTAAAACTATATTAATATTCTACTACTAAGTACATTAAATATAAATCTATTTTAAATTAACTCAGATAGTTAATCTAACAAGTGTTTGTATTTATTGTAAAACAGTAGGTTAGGTTCAAAAGATAATATAATCTTCAGATTAGATTAACTGATAACTAATCAATCTCTTGAGAAACTTACTGAACCTTTATTATACTACAAATTCAATATAGATTAACTTGTTAATTAAATTGGTGGTTTTTAATACAAATATTTTACATATAAATTTTTAATTGGAACTCAATTAACCCTCCTCTTGAGTATCTACTCCGACCAATATAAATCATAAATTATTTATATACACTAATATGAATCTCTATGTATCAATTAATGTATGACATGTACACATTTATATTATGTTCTATAGTAAAAAATATTCTACATTAATCATCATATCCTATTTAAATCTTTCATTCTTGTTTGAAATGATCATGTTGATCAATCAACATAAATTCTTGGGTAGTGTCAAACAAGGTGTATTACTATGAAACATTTTAGTAATCCAAAAAATATCATGTCAATAACCCAGAAGACCTTTTCATTTTTACTACAGTAAGGTTCATTTATGTTGGGCCCTTTATCAACATGTGTGTATCTTAAAAGTTATTCAATTTATATAAAACATTACACAATAATCAATACAATTATTTTAGGATATTTCCCAAAATTATATATTTTCCCATAGGGTTTCACTATCTACTTATTGTCTAAATTCCCTAAAATTATAAAATTAAACCCAAACAGTAAATAAATACTAATATGATACGAACTAAGGAGAACCAAACTATAAATCCATATATAATATTTCATTTATTATGAATATCCAATACATCTAAAAATATATAACCCATAGAACATAATATTTTAATATTTCTGAATACTAGACATATAAAGAATATATTTAAAACGTTTTAAACAACTATACCAAATAGTATTCCTCTAGATATCCAAATTTTCATTTCAAACATATTTCTATCCATGGTATTATAAGTAATTAACTAATAATAAATGTGGTGATCAAATGACAACTAATAGTAGACATAATATTTACCAAACAAATATAATAAGAAAGAATTATATAAGGAAAATGGTTTGAGAAAACAATCATGGTATATGGAAGAACGTGAGAAACAAAACCCAAAAGGGAATGTATTATAAAACATTTTTCATGCAATTAAACTTTGATAATATCATAAAACATGAAAAATATAAGTGTTAAAAAATCAGGTGATTAATTCGAAATATAAATGCCAAACATGGAATAATAATAAGGAATCAATATTTGGAATTTTCATAAGAATAGAAAATTGATTTATTATGTTGAGTACACCTACCAATACATTGATTTCATAAAGGGAAATGTCTAATCGAGGATGGTAATAACTTAAATTCCATGAAATATAGTTTTCAAAGACCCATATTGTATTTTACACTCTAATTCATTAAAAATATTTAATATCATTATATAAAAAGAATTTCTTAATGAATATGATAGGTATATAGGTCCAAATTATCACATAATGATAAACCATACATTTATGTTCAATAAGAACTAGGAAACGTCCATAATTCATCATATATTTATTAACTAATGTAAAAAATGAGTATCATGAAAAAAACACCATAGGACATGATTATAATTTCTCCAAATAATGAATTCAAATTATATCATTACATCAAATTTATCCATAATAATAATAAATATTAAATAATTCATTCATATAAGAAAAAAAAAATTCAAATAATTATAATTTACATTGAATAAATATAATTAATAATCTTTAAAATTTTCTATTTCCTTTATAAAACCATTTTATAAAAAAAATGGAATATTAATTTTTTCAGAAAAAAATCAATCAGAAATAGAGTGTAATATCATTAATAAAAAATAATAACAGTTGTTGGATAATGTATTATTATGTAATTATATTACAAATAAAATTGTCTTATCTGTTTCTAAAATGTAATTTTTTTTGTTAAAATTTCATGAAGAATAAATTAAAAGTGGAAATTTTTTTTATAGAAAGTGATGTTTATTTATTAAAAAATTAATAAATTATATAATTTGTTATACTAAATTAAATAACACGGAAAACAATATGGACATGGATGTACAATTTCTTGATAAAAAAAGCTGGTGAGGTCCAATTCATATAAAAGAAGCTGCTTTAGTGAATTATAAACCAAATGGGAAGTGAAAGGGTAGGAAAAAATATAAACCTCCTAAAAACTATATATGAGATAAATAATGTTGGTTTTGAGAAAATGATGGAAAAATGTCCCTATATGATAATTTTTTTATATCAATCATGAATTCATGATTATATTAGAATGAGAATAACATTTCCTTTTTTACTCCTTAAATCCATGAAATCTCAATGTCATCTGGAATACTAAACCTAATATTTTTAATTACATATTTTAAAAAAATATTCAAATTTATAAACTTTTATATGTTTTAATAATAAAAATTCACAATAAAATTAATAGTCACATATTATTATTTTCATCATCGGAAATTAATAAGGAGAATTTTTTCACAAATATTTCATAATATTGATGTAGAAATCCATTCAATGATACCATGTTCGTCATTAGAATATAAGAATAAATATTGAAATATCATTATCATAATTATTTAATCATAGACATATTTATTTTATGTAACCTATTTCTATTGTTTAAAATATGGGGTCATTGATGAGCTTGTTTTATTTAATTTACAAATATCAATAGATTATTTTTTACTAATAGTAAATATATATTTTATTATTATAATATCATATTAATTATATATAATAATCCTTATTATTATCATATATATATATATAATATATTCTACAAACAATCATATAATGAAGTGATGAAAAGGAAACATGTCATCCTTGGAGGTAGTAGTCTGCACTTATGCTTGAGTGACATTTTGTTTTTATAATTAATGAGAATGAATGAATTTTTACAATGATATGTCATTAAAATTTTTTAATTATGTAGAAAATATAATATTTATCCAATAATTAAATACTTATTACCATATATCTTAGGTAGTGACTAAAATTAAATGCATCATTTATAGAGATAGAAGTCAGAACGTACACACAAGAAATGTATTCATTTTTTCCCCAGTTAAGATCAATGCAGAAAATCATTATTCCAAAAAAATAATGAAGTTTACTATTGTCATGATACATATAAATTTATTTCATCATGTATATAGTGAAATATGATTATTTAGATGATGAATGAAATCAATTTGAATTAAAAATGATTGATTACTAATTTTTTTACCTTACACGATAGAGAAATGTATTTGACAATTTGATTATGACTTCTAGGGGTGGGGTTTTTAATGAAATAATGATCTATATGAATGATATATGAGTTTTTGGGAGGACTTGTGATGGTATTTTTTCAAACAAAGAGACATAATTTCTTATGAAAAATCAGGAGGTGATGGGATCCATTTAAAAGTGAGATGAGTAACATTTTAATAACTATTGTTGAACTATTAATGAAATATGGCTCCATAACTGGAAACTAATTGAATTGGGAAAACTATCATTTGATCCACCACTCATCCATGATATAAAATAGATAATTTGTGAGATTATTTTAGGTTCACCTCCCTTAAATTATGTTTTAATGGTAATTTAATTTTTTAAGGTAAATCATTTGTTTTTACATAAGGAACATATTTGAACATATTAGAAAATTATCTATAACCTAATTTTGAGATTATCATTCAAAATAGATATAATATATTAAACCATTAAATGATTTGAAGTGATAAAAATTAATTTTCATATAATTAATATAAAACCTATGAATTTCAATTTGATAAAATTTATAAATTGGTTACCAAATGTAATAATTTTTCGTCTCTAAATTAAATATAATATATATTTAATGAATATGTTTTTAATATATATATCACTCTTCATGAAAAGTTTTTATAGATATTTATCTGATATTTTTAATTATAAAAATTTCATAAAAAATAAGGTATTTATAGCAATGTTAATATAAAAAATTTACATAATAATTAATGTCTCATAGAAATCATAACAAAATTAACATAGATATAATTTTTTCCTTCTATGTAAAAAAACCATGATCAACTAGTCTAGTTAAAATCAATAATTTAGTAATATAACATTTAATGAGAAAATAAAACATAATGAAAAATTGTTTTTATAGGAAAATTTCTTTTCCAAATATTATGTATTTTTATTCTTAATTTCATTCAATTACTTTTTAAATGTGTGCCAAAATATTTTATGTATCAATAATAAACATTATCACAATTAAATTATAAAATAAATATTTTTTAAAAAATAATTAATTTTGAATAAAAATGGAATAAATTGATATTACCAGTTATTTAATTATACTACATGAATTATATATATGTATAATAACTAAAAATAGAATTTTCTATTATATATATACGTAAAAATTTGATTAACTCTATTAATATACAAAACATAAAATACTATATCATTATGGTTATATTTACTACATATAATTTTATATTCAAAATTGTTTCATAGTTCATTTTTATAGAGCGGTTCCTATGAAAAAAGATATTCAATGAATTTTTTAAAAGGAAATGAATGTTGTAAAGATAAATTTTATTATAATAATACATTTTAAACCAGGACTATGATGCAAAAATATGTTATAGGGAATGAAATTAATTATAATGTTAATTAGTGGAAAAAATATGAAAAATTAATATGGCAAAAAGGAGAATTATATTTTGAATAAGATAGAAAAAATTACATAACGAAGTTGAAATCAATAAGAACTAATAAAAACATGTAGTTCAGGTTTTTTTACACTCTAAATTAGTCATTGTTGAACCCTTATTAGTAAAATCCATCTTATTAAATTTGAAATGGGAAGATGTCGAAACATAATAATTTTATTGTAATTGGATGTAAGTGATATATTAGGAACTAAGAAATAATCAACAATTTGTTTTCATTAAATGGATAAATGAATATATTTATGAAAAATATTCAATATTACGGAACACATAATGTTCAATGAATGGTTTAGAACATTCGAGGAATTAAATATTATTATGATAGTTGAGATGAAAAATTAGAATATGCCTAAAATTCTAAATTTTAGTGAATTTTTCAATGAAACTAAATTTTATTAAAACAAATTCTAAATTATTTCACAATATATCACATGGTGAAGACTGTGAGGATGTAAATTTATGTGAAGAATATACAAAAATATCAACTTGTTGGTAATATAAGGAACATATGAATAAATAAGTATGATTAATACATTATTAAATGTATATAAAATCATGATAAAACCATATTATTGTGTAGTTATAACAACTATACACAATTATCCCATTTGGATCAATCATATTTGGAAGAATAAACAATATATGAATCATTGTTGAGTGGATTGAAAGAGGATTTATTTCAAATAGAGAAAAATCTTAAATGAGAGCTGTTGATGATTTTTATTGATCAAAACATCATTGGAAAACATTTAAATTCATAAATAAGATATATTAATGGTAAAAAAAATTAGAATAAACAATTTTTTTATGGAGAGTCTATGATCAAATTGAAGTTTTTTAGTTGGATGAAATCATAAAATGAATGGTTTGTTATGATCTAATAAATATTTTTCTACGTATAGATATTAATAATATATTCTATTTCTATAAAATGTATTTTAAAACAGAAATACTAAATAGAATTTTTCAGTGTCTGTTATATATTTATCATAACATCAGTTTTCAAATATTAAATGAAAAGCATAAAGAGTTAATATTGATGAAAGCACTATATGGACTAAAAACAAAACCCCATTCTTAGTATGATCAAGTGTATTGTTTTTAGAAGAAATAAAGATTTAATTGAGGTCATTTTTACCACCATGTTTATATGACATCAACAATAGATTATTAATTCATGGTGACAGTTTTTCATGAACTATATCTATGTGGATTGGTTGTTTGTGTGTTTTCTAATATCGAGGTTCTAAGAGATGGCTCAAAGGAAGTCTGGAAAAGTTTAGTTTCTTGAAGCTAGAAATAAGGGGGCAACAAAACATGCCCAAGGTGTACAAGATGTGTATAATTCATGTTTCTAGAAAAATAAAACAAATCACTTAGGTGGTGTGTTTTTTTGCATAAGTCACCAAGAGGCGGTACACAACATGATAATGAGGCACACATAATGTACTTCTTCACCATGGGGTTTTTTAATGAAACATACACTCGATTTTTTCAAACCCCATGGTTTGAGAGAACCCCCTCTTGACCCTAGACAACCAGGTTGCCTCCTTGTTCAACATTTTTGGATTCCTTCGACCTTGATTTGTTCCCTGCTTCCTTTTTTTGATATGTCTTCAATCTGAGGTAAAATCTACCTCCATTCACTGGTTTTCTTCAACATGTCTTCTACTTTTTCGCATTTCCAAGTAATGGAATTTGATCTCCATTTTTGTAAGGGGTTTTCATTTGGTTTTTTTTCAATCGTTTGTGCCTCGACATCCCCAGGTGGATGATGCTTTTGTGGGGTAGGTAGTCGTGAATCATTTCATCGATCCATTCTCAAGATAAGAACTTGGGAATACTTTTGAGTTAGGGATTTATTGGTTCTCTAATTATTTATGTGAAATCATAGAGTTATATTGATTTATCCCTTTATATTACATTGGAAATTACCTAATTAAATACTTTAACCAGATTAAATGAATTGGTTTAATAAAATGTTGTAGTTTTTCACCATGATTACAGTTCACAGTTTGATTTTCTATATAGTGTGATATCTAGGATTTGTTTATTAGCATGTTGTTTTTGATGAAATTGGTAATGAACATAAAACCATAATTATTTGATAATTAATTGGATAAAGATAAATAGGTATGTAAATGATTCTAGTTGTCATTTTTTTCTAATTATATGTTAATCAAATTGGCAATGATGTGCATGATTTATTTAGTTGGTTGTAAACCCCGAAGCATGTTGGTGCTTTTCATTTCAAAGAATGTCACATTAATTGTTTAATTAATTTATGGTAGCTATGAATGCTTCCATTTTAGATTCCTCATAGTTATAACCTATAAGTAACGAATATATTATTTCATGATGGATTAATGAACTTGTGGTTTGATAAAAAATAATGCCTGGCAGGGTTCTGAGTTACCCTGATTCTTATAATGAAGAAAATCCTTATGTGTGGAGTTGTGAGAGATCAATACATGTGAATGAATAATGCCTTGTTTGTGGGCTAAGAGACCAGTTTATATAACAATTGATTTTTGGTGCTTGTGTTTTGATGTGATCCTAGATAGCTGTTGTGATATATGGGGACATGGAGGCCAATTGGATGTTGCATAAGTTGATGCTTAGAGTGGTGTCATGAATCAATTTATGCATGTGGCTGATGGGGAGGACACCAGAGATAATGAAATGGGTATGATGTTAATGTTGGATGTTTTCAATATAATTCTTATGAAACTAGTTCATTTTAATTCCTTGAGTATTCTCTTTGAATATATATAGAAATTAATCAAATGTTGTGTAGAATTCGAGTAATTTAATGGTTGGAAATATATGTAACCCCTTAATAAAAATAACTACCCTCATTTCCTTTATATTATTATAGATTCATAAATAAAATCCAATATTGGAATATTCATTAGTAAACAATTTTTGAGTTCTACTACCTTGCAATGGTTGTCACGACCCGTCCTCAGGGCCCATGCTGTGACAACCCCAAGCCCGCCTTCCATAGGCTAGGGGATGGAGACTGGCACCAAATTCATAAATCCCGATAATTGGAAATGAATTTCCTGTATAAAAGTAACGAAAACACCACATAGTACAAATGGAAGTAAAACACTAAGTACAAACGAAAGTGCCGAAAAGTAAAAATGGCCAGAATACAAACCCAACTGAAAAGTACAGCTACAACTGAAAGGAAGTACAATAGAAAAGACAAACAGCTGGAAGAAAAGATGCCACTCATGGGCCGTCCACCTCAGATCCTACCTGAAGGGTAGGTATAGATAGTGCAGCTCCTGGATCGTCCACCACGGAGCCTAACTGAAGGGTAGGTACAGATAGCCTCCTCAACTCTCTTGCCCGTCAACCTCCTCCGAGTATAGTCTAGTCGTGAAGTCCACCACTGGGTACCATCCAGTCCTCGAACACTCAACCTCCGAGAGCGCTGCCCGTCGTCTGCAACCCACACAACGGGTTCAGGCATAGCCCGTGCAGGGGTGAGTATACGATACTCAGTAGGGACCCTGATACCCTCAAGGTCTCACTAAATCCAACAAGGATAACCACAAGAAGGATCTCAACAGATAACCCTTACCTAGGTATAAACCCATACATATACCTAAGTTTTCACGTAACCCATCTCAATCATGAGGAAACACAAAGGCTATGAAATAAATGGATAACCACTACTTAGTTATATGCCCATACATATACCTAAGTTATCAAGTGACCCATCTCAATCATGAGGTAATCACAAAGGTCATAGACTCAGATCAAACCAGGATTTTCATTATCGAAACCGTAACTGCTGAAGAACTCCGTCTCTGGAAATTATAGTGATCCTTTCATGACTTTGAGGTACTGATCACTAACCTAAAACTGCTGAGCTACTCCTCCTGTCGAGTACCGCGGGTCAACCACCCAAACACAGTAGTGCTTCCCGCCGTGGTCTGCCACCCAAACATAGTTGTGCACCCCCCCTAATAGCCTGCAGAGGTACTCCTCCTGTCAAGTACCCGAGTCTGCCACCCAAACACAATATTTCTCCCTGCCGTGGGTCCGCCACCCAAACATAGTAGTGCTCCCCACTGGGCTAGACAAGTCACTCCGACTTGAGTCGGACAAGTAGTATTCAGGACTCAGCCAGCTACACGGTCTCCAAACTCCGTACGCTCATCTCCAGGAGGGTCCACTCCTTGAACTATAGGTTGATACTACAAGTATTGCAATTTTCCATGAAGAATTATCTCCAAGGACTGCCTTGTCATAGGGGTCTCAATGCAACAGACAGCGCGTCAATCGGACGCCCGGTCTGTGAGTTATTAGCCTTTTCGTCAAAAGGCCCGGTTGGTTTCGTGTGTGAACCAACCCGACCGTATCTCAACTGTACCCCTAACTCTCATAGGGTATACTCATAGGGACTGTTTCTCAATTTTATCACCAACTCCACTGACGGTTCGTCAACGGACGTCCGGTCTGAAAGTTATCAGCTTTTCCGTTCCACGGGTACGGTTGGATTTCGGGTTCAATCCAACCCGGCCAATATCCAACTATGTCCAAACCTCAGGCTAAAAATTCCAAATGTTCCTCCTCATCATGAAGAATCCAAAAAAGTCGACGAAACGTCAATCAGACGTCCAGAGCTCAAGTTATAAGTGTTTCCGCTATGAGGGCCCAGTTGGTTTCGGGTTCGAACCAACCCGGCTGTACCCAAAGTTCTCCTAAAGCATGAGTGTAATATACCAAAATGACCATCGCAATCCAAGGATCACATCACAACTAATGGTGAATCAATCGGTGGTACGTACCCTATGTTATGGACGTTTGAATGGATCTGTCCGAAGTTAGGGGGTTCGGGCCCGGTCCGACCCGATCGGGGTCCGTGTCGGGCCCAATAGGGAGTGGCCTGGCCCAGTGGGCATGGCTCGACCCTGATGAAATGGCCCAGCCTGGGCTGCCCGGCCGGCCTAGAGTGGGCGCGGTGCCCGCGTGACCAGTGGGTGCAGGGGGTGGTTACAACCCCCCGCGGTTGACGAACCAGTGTGGCATAATCCGCGCCGCCCCAAATCCAGAATGGCCAGAGACATTCCAGTTCTTCTCCCACCGCCACGGCTTAGGCACAACAGTTTGCTACGATGGCGCGCAGCCGCCGCCGGTCACCGGCGCTACCGCGCAGCCGCCGCATTCTTCGGACCACCGGACGCGCTTCAGTGGTCCGTTTCGCCTGCCATCTTCGCCAGTGGTCCTCTCGGGACCCGATCTTCACTTTTATGGCTTCAAAATGCCTCTACGACCCATTCCGTCATCACTCGTCAATCCGCACGTCAAATAAAAAATCTGTAGAGGCTTCGAATCGCCTCTGTGGCCCTGTCTCTGACCACGGTTTTGTTCACCCTCAACGGCGTGGCGCGATGGAGCCACATTTCTTCTCCATGTTCCTCTTTGTTTCCTCATGGTGCCGTTGCACCGTGCTGGATTTGTTTGAGCCAAAACATAATCAACGACAAGGGGGAGGAGGGTCGTCTGTGTTCGGGCGGTCCGACCTCCTCCCGTTACAACAATAACAAGCAGCCCAAAAATACAGACGGATAACGGCAAAGGATAATTCAATAACAAAAAGTAATCATCCCCAACCTTTGTTTCATTGGGACACGCGTTCGTCGCAGGGAAATATGATGACTTCGTTCACCACACACTTCCACATCCGAGTTCGTGCATTGGATGGTTTAGGACGAGGAGGGAGGAAGGAGGGTCATCAGAGAAGCACCACGTCATAAAGGGGGTCTCCGAGGAAGAAGGTCGGTGAAGAAGCGCCACCGGTGTTCTTCGTATTCTTCATTAGAGAAAGAAGTTATCTCAATCACTCCACCAAAAGGCGCAATAACATTCCAAAATAATAGAATATAATCTATTGTCCTTTGTGGCGGAAATTAATTAAGTGGGCCCCACTTAATTAATTCACGATAGTTGGAACAATTAAAAATTCAAATAGTGGAGAGGCTCCACCAAATTAATTGCCCGAGTGGATGAAATAATTAATTTGGGGAGTTTCGAGGGGGGTTTAGGGGCCCGGGTGGTCCCCACCTAATTAACAAGGAGAGGGTCAAGGAGTTTCCTCCAATTAAATGGGGGGGGGGGGTTAGAGGAGGTTTTATTATCCTCCATTAAGAGGGGAGTTAGAGTCCAAGAGTCTCTCCCTCATTAATGGGTGAGTGTTGAGAGATTTCCTCCCCTCCCATTTAATGCGGGATTAAGCCCCGTGTGGACCCCATGTCATAACCTCTCATGGGAGTTTATGCTGGGGGGGGGGGGGGGTCCCCACCCTAATAATCCTCCCATGGGAGGTTTGGGTGTGGTGGTCCCACCACTGACTCCCATGTGGAGCTTTTAACCAACACTATCCACATGGCATGTGTTCAACAAAGATAAAATAAGTTGTCACTTATTTTATTTTATTAATCCACGTGAAACCCAAAAACCAACTCTCAAACCCGATCATCTGTCATCGAGGTGAATGTCCTCTTAAGAAAAAACCAGTGCTGCGAGTTCATCGGTGCCCTCATATTTCGATTCTGAGGACCAGTTCAAAAGTTAGAAAAACCCGATCGTTTGTTCACTAAACATACTCGAGATAAACATTAGAAATTGATTCCGGGCACACCGGGCCTCGGAATCAAGAGCAGTCAGAAACTACATACTCATAAAATTCCTAAGAAAATAAGAAAAAAATTCCTTGAAATTTCAGGGTCTTTACATTACTCCCATCTCCAGGCTTTACGTCCCCGTAAATATTTAACACAAACTAGGGATACATAAGTGGTACGGAGAACACATCTGAGCCTTCCACTCCCATGTGCTCCCATGAAGGTTCTCGCGCTGCCAACAAAAGTGCACAAAGGGAATCGACCGTACTTGTAGGATCCGCTCTTGTCGATCCACACCCTCTACTAGAACCCTGCGAAAGTCACTCCAACGCCCAAGTCTAGTTCTCCATAGTCGATCAATTGCATTGGGTCAGGAAGGTATCTCTTCAGTTGAGATACATGGAAGTCTTCGTGCACCTGGTGTAACTGAGGTGGATGGGTCACACAGTAAACCACCTCGCTTACCATACTGAGGACCTAGAAAGGTTCCTTGAACCTCGGAGATAACTTGTTGCATCAGCCACATCTCTATAAACCTCGTCGAGGTGAGACCCATTTAAGGACACGATAGCCATCCTCGAACGCTAGAGGCCTCAACTTCAAGAATAGATTTGAAACTCAAAACACATGCTGCCACGAGGGTAAGGTTGGTTGACCCAATAGTGTTAGGACCAATAGGGGCCTATATACCCTGAGAGGGGGGGTGAATCAGGGTATGAATATTCTTTTTCAAAGTTATTTCTGCCCCACTGGATCTTGACCTCTTTGTTACAAGGGTCACTTTGTTTGCACTTGTGTGGTTACTTTGATCACATCTCTCCTTTACCTGATGATGATGCTTTGAATGCAATGCAGGTAAGTAATCTGGAAGACATAGAGATTTTTACTTGGTTCACCGCTAAGGGCTACGTCCAAGGAGCATACACCGACAAGTTTCCGGTTCGTACCAAATTCCACTAGACTTCACTAGCTGTGGATTACAATGTTTTGGCTAGATCACTTCTATGACCAGGCTCACTGCCTTTACAAGGTTTAGGGTCAGCTCACTACTTTCCCAAGGGTCACTCCTTGTTTATCTCTCTCTGGCTCACTGCCGGTGGAGAGGATCACCTTCTTCCTCTTCCTAAGCTCACTGCTTTGTGAAGAGAATCAACTCACAGTTTATAGACCTGTAGGTCTCTTCATTTCCATTACAGAATGCATCTTTCTCTGTATGTAGATGCTCTGTTGAAGTTCAACTTTCACCCATAGATGAATACTCCTTTGCCAATATCCACTGGGCAAACTACCTTTGGAAAGACCTTTGCGAAGCACCCTACACCGGTAGGCTCCCAATTTCGCGAAGCTCAAACAAGCCTTCGCGAAGCTCCTGCCTTTTCACGAAGCTTTCTCGCGAACCTCTTTCGCGAAGCACTCTCGCGATGCTCAAGCCATCGCAAAGAAATTACCCTCGCGAGGCTAAGTAAGCCAACGTGGAGATCGCAGGTTTCGCGGAGCTACAATAGCCGCCGCGAAGCACCTCTTTCGCGAAGCACACTGGCTCCGCGAACCACCTTCGCAAATCAAGAGCAAAGTATTTTCTCTGAAAATTCTCTCTACTTCGCTCGAAGGGGTCGGCCTCTATTTATAGGCAATTCTACCGACCCCCATCCCTTCCGCGTGAAGTCAACGCCACATCATTGCAAATCGTGAAGCTCCAAAGTTTCTGCAGGAATTCTGTCCAAATCGCGAAGCTATACAGAAATTATCCGTTCGAAGAGCTTGACGTAGTTGCGACGAATCACCGTAAACTTACCTTCGTGGCTCGTGACTTCGCCGCAAAGCTCCCTCGCGAAGCCCAACATTCCTTGATGCCTTCGCCGCGATGCTCTCTCGCAAAGCCCTTCTCCGCCGTGATGTGCTTCAACCTCTGCCATTCGCGAAGCTTGACGTAATCGCGAAGCATCACCGCCTCCATTCTTCTGGTCTTCGCGATTTCCAAACCATGCATCCTATCTTCGTGAAATTCATGCCTTTGACATATTAAATTATGCTTTTCATGGAAATCCTCTTTTCACGATGCTCACCAAACTCCAAATTTTGGACCCAAAAAATTTGGCATACACTGGGAAACAGCGCCACCTTGTACTGCTCTTTTGTACCGCCTCCAGATCGTCCATTCCTTTGTCATCGTTCTTTGTCAACATGGAATGTCAACAACTTCTCGGGAACTTGACAATTCTCCATGGAAACCTGCTTTTTCAACAAACACAACCAACCCAAAAAATACTTCAATGTTACCTTGAGGGATTTTTTCCCAACAAAGAGTGATCGGCCAAACCCTCCTATGCATGAGTTCATCCTGTGCTGCCTGGGGTTTCCTTTTCACCGAAAAAGGAAAACCCATCCATACATTGTAGTTAGACCACAAAACTTTTTTCATAATACAGTCAATATGAGCATTAACTGTGAACCTAATCCATACCAAAACCAACGTCGTAAGGCCTCGACGCTGCAACCAAGAGATTCCAACCAAAACTCTCACCTCGTGGTTCAGACCACACTCTCGGCGTATGTGTGATTATCGAGTCTCCTCCCATGGTATCTCCATACGTGAGGGTCAAGTCTATGGATTAATGGAAAATCGAGGAATGGGACAAGATTCATGGAAGGAAGGAATGATTCATATCAATGTCTGTTACTATGGAAGCTAGTAGTAGACACAAGATGTCCCTTGAATCTTTTTTAGAGCCATTGGGTCACACTCCTTGACCGCATGTAGCTGTACTCTTCCCCTTCTCTCCATCTCCCTGAGCCTAGCGGGGACAACTAAGTTGGGTGGTTGTAGCATGTTAAAATGTACACCACCTTATGCTGCTCTCCTAGATCTGCCTCCACATCTGCTGCCTCGCAGACTCATATCTCTTTAAAGCAACCTCTTCGTGAAACATTTAACACTCCTGAGTCTCTAAGACTAGCGCCAGTTTCTTGTTTCTTACTACACTGTGCAGTCTTCATCCGCTCCTGGATGATCTTCACCTACTTTGCTTACGATCTGTAAGATATGCTAAGATTTCTCATTTTCCGAAAAGAGAAACTCGGTCTCATCCCCTGGATGAATCACACCCATTCTCTAATACAGTCAATCCTAACATGAATGATGCATTCATGCCATGGATGACATCGTAAGGCCTCGACGTTACTACCAAGAGATCCAACCATCACTCTCGCCTCCAAGGGTCGAGTCACACTGTCGGCATCAGTGTGAGGTCACTAGGTCTCCTCCAGTAGAAATCTTGAAAGTGAGGTTCAAGTGAATAGTTTTAACTGAGACCTCTCAGTATCAACCGAACAAAAGGACAGGAAGGCAAACATCACAATGATAAGTGTCTTTTTATTACTGCAGCTCATAGTACAATGAAACAAAAACAACAACAACATGGAACAAGAAGTACCAAGAACATAATTAATCCACCAGTTCTTCTCCTGTCAACCTGCTCCTGGAGCTCTACTGCCTTGTCCATAGCATGGATGTTGCTCAAGCACCCGCTGCTGATTCTGCCTTGGTAGCTCCTACAACGCCTACGGATCAACTGTGCGGGGGCTCAGACAGTCACGTGCCAGGTGACCCTTTCTGCCGCATTCATAACACTTCCTGCTCCTCGTATAGCTGGATCAGTTCCTCTTGGACCCTTACATCATCTGTCTACTACCCACAGATGACTCGACTACTGATTGAAAATCCTGCTGCAAAGGCAGCTTCTCCTGAACACGCTCGGGGTGTAGAGTCACTGGTATGAACTCCACCCTGAAGAAGGTCTCAAAGTCTTCCCAAGTGAAGGTCATCTCATCGAAAAACTGGAGACACCAGCTCCACCACCTGCCTACTGCTTCCTAAAGGAGGCTGGCAGAAAAGTTCACCATGAAGTCCACCGATGTACCCACTATCCTGAAAACTCCCACCACAGCCTCCAGCCAATCCTCAGCTGCCTGTGGGTCCGTCTCTCCCCGGAACCTAGGTGGCCTCTGGCGCTGGAACACGTGCAGCACGCTCAAGTGGCATGCATCACCTGCTGCCGGGGCTGGTGGCATCGGTGGCCCAACGTATGGTGGTACCGCTGGTGCCTCTGCTGGTGCCTTAACTGCATGAGGGCCCTGTACCAAAACCTCGTCGCTCGGCAGGCTGTCAGTACGTACATATCTCGGGGCTCTAGCTGATCGTCCAAGGAAAAGCATCCTGAAAGAAACATACGTGACATGGTAAAACGATTTATACCCAGTGAGATGACCTGGATTGAGTTGTTTTAGGAAAAACCTTTGAAAATACACACGCAATAAGTGTTTTCATGCAGAAAGTCAGAAATCAGAAGTCAAGGTCTTGATGTATTGATACGTCGGCCACCTGCACCAACACTGGACTACCTGAACTGAAATCCACACTTGGTACTCTTAACAATATTGCTTCACAGAAAAGATAAAAAATCAGAGTTATAAGTTCTGTGGTAGAAGAAACTCCTCTGATACCAATTTTCACGCCCCGTCCTCGGGGCCCATGCCATGACTACCCCAAGCCCGCCTTCCATAGGCTAGGGGCTGGCGACTAGCACCAAAGGCGTAAATCCCGATAATTGGGAAGACATTGCCTTTATAAAAGTAATGAAAACACCACAGAGTACAAGAAGAAGTAAAACACTAAGTACAAAGAAAACTGTTGAAAAGTAAAAAGGGCCAGAATACAAACCCAACTGAAATGTGCAGCTACAACTGAAAGGATGTACAACAGAAAAGACAAACAGCTGGAAAAAAAGAAGCAGCTCCTAGGTCGTCCACCTCAGATCCTACCTGAATGGAAGGTACAGATAGCGCATCTCCTGAATCTTCCACCATGGAGCCTACCTGAAGGGTAGGTACAGATAGACTCCTCAATGCTCTCACCAGTCAACCTCCTCCGAGTATCATCTAGTTGTAAAGTCCACCACCGGGTGTCGTCCAGTCCTCGAACACTCGGCCTCTGACATCGCTTCCCATCATCTGCAACGAACACAATGAGGTGCAGGCATAGCCCGTGCAGGGGTGAGTATACGATACTCAGTAGGAACCCCGAGACCCTCAAGGTCTTACTAAATCCAACAAGGATAACCACTAGAAGGATCTCAACAGATAACCCTTACATAGGTATAAGCCCATACTTATACCTAAGTTATCAAGTAACCCATCTCAATCATGAGGTAACACAAAGGTTATGAAATCAACAGATAACCACTACCTAGGAATATGCCAATACATATACCTAAGTTATCAAGTGACCCATCTCAATAATGAGGTAAGCACAAAGGTCGTAGACTCAGCTCACACCAGGATTGTCATTATCGAAACCGTAACTGTTGAAGAGCTCTATCTCTGTAGTGTACAGTGATCCTGTCATGACTCTGAGGTACTGCTCACTAACCTATGACTGCTGAGGTACTCCTCCTGTCGAGTACCGAGGGTCAGCCACCCAAACACAGTAATGCTTCCCGCCAGGGTCTGCCACCCAAACACAGTAGTGCACCCCCTAATAGCGTGCAGATGTACTCCTCCTGTTGAGTACCGCAAGTCTGCCACCCAAACACAGTAGTTCTCCCCGCTATGGGTCCACCACCCAAACACAATAGTGCTCCCCACTAGACTATACAAGTCACTCTTACTCGAGTCGGACAAGCCGTCTTCAGGTCTCAGCCAGCAACACGGTCTCTGTACACCGTACGCTCGTCTCCAGGAGGGTCCGCTCCATGAGCTATATGGCGATACTTCAAGGATCACAAAGTCCCACTAAGAAGTATCTCAAAGGACCGCCTCGTCATAGGGGTCTCAACGCAACAGACGACACGTCAATCAGACGCCCGGTCTGTGAGTTATTAGCCTTTTTTGTCCTAGGGGCCCGGTTGGTTTTGTGTGCGAACCAACCTGACCGTACCTCAACTGTACCCCGAACTCTCATAGGGTATACTCATAGGGACCTTTTCTATACATTATCACCAACGCTTCTAACGGTTCGTCAAACGGACGTCCGGTCTGAAAGTTATCAGCTTTTCCGTTCTAGGGGCACGGTTGGATTTCGGTTTCAATCCAACCTTGCCACTATCCAACTACGTCCAAACCTCAAGTGAAGTATGCCAAATGTTCCGTCTCATCAAGAGGAATCCAACAAAGTCAACGGTACGTCAATCAGACGTCCTGAACTCATGTTATAAGCGTTTCCGCTCTAAGGGCCCGATTGGTTTTGGGTTCGAACCGACCCGGGCATACCCAAAGTTCTCCTAAACCTTGAGTATAATATACCGAAACGACCACCTCGATTCAAGGATCGCATCTCAACTGATGGTGCATTGATCGGAGGTCCGTAGCCCATGTTATGGACCTTTCAATGGATCTGTCCAAAGTTAGGGGGTTCGGGCCCAGTCCGACCCGGCCCGAAACCCCCACCCCCACCCCCTCCCCCGGGCGGCACGAACTGGGTTGACCCGACCCGGGTCTAGGTCCGGCCCGGCCGGCGCGGCCTGGCCGGCCTGGCACTGGCGCGGAGACCGTGTGACCAGCAGGTGCGGGGGGGGGGGGGGGTTACAACACCCCGTGGTTGACGAACCGGCGCGACATAAGTCGTGCTGCCCCAAATCCGGAATGGCCGAAGCCTTTCCTGTTCTTCCCCCACCACCGTGGCTCAGGCACGGTGACACCACAGTTTCGTTCGGCCTCAACGGCGTGGCGCGACGACACCACGCTTCTTCTCCATGTTTCTCTTTGTTTCCACGTGCTGCTGTTGCACCACGCTGCCTTCGGTCGAGCTGCAACATAATCAACAACAAGGGGGAGGAGGGTCGGCCATGTTCGGGCGGTCCGACCTCCTCCAATTACAATAATAACAAGTGGCCCAAAAATAAAGATGAATAACGAGAAAGGATAATTAACGAAAAAAAATTAATAAACCCCTACCTTTGATTCATCGGGGCACGCATTCATCGCGAGGAAAAATGATGACATCGTTCACCACACGCTTCCACTTCCGAGTTCGTCCGTCGGTGGGTTGATGAAGAGGATGGAGGAAGGAGGGTCGTCAGAGAAGCACCACGTCAGAAAGGGGGGCTCCGAGGAAGAATTCTGAAGAAGTTTGGGAAGAAGAGTTGCCAGAATTCTTCGTGTTCTTTGCTAGAGAAAGAAGTTCTCTCAAGATCTCCAACAAAAGGTGCAAGAACGTGCCAAAATTATAGAATATAATCTATTATTATTGGTGGCGGAAGTTAATTATGTGGGTACCAATTAATTATGCTCACGATGGTTGGAACCATTAAAAATTCAAATAGTGGAGAGGATCCACCAAATTAATTGCCCGAGTGGATGACATAATTAATTTGGGGAGTTTCGAGGGGGGTTTAGGGGCCCGGGTGGTCCCCACCTAATTAACAAGGAGAGGGTTAAGGAGTTTCCTCCCATTAAATGGGGGGGGGGGGGGGGGTTGAGGAGGTTTTATTCTCCCCCATTAAGAGGGGAGTTGGATTCCAAGAGGATCTCCCTCATTAATGGGGGAGTGTTGAGAGATTTCCTCCCCTCCCATTAAATTGGGGTTTAAGCCCCATGTGGACCCCATGTCATAACCTCTCGTGGGAGGTTATGCTGCTCGGGGGGTCCCCACCCTAATAATCCTCTCATGGGAGGTTATTGTGTGGTTGTCCCACCACTAACTCCCGTATAAAACTTTTAACAAACACTATCCAGTTGGCGTGGGTTCAACAAAGATAAAATAAGTTGTCACTTATTTTATTTTATTAATCCACGTGAAACCCAAAAACCAACTCTCAAAACCCGATCATCTGCCGTCGAGGTGAAAGTCCTCTTAAGAGAAAAAAGGTGCTCTGAGTTCATCGGTGCCCTCATATTTCGATTATGATCACCGGTTCAAATGTTAGAAAAAAACCGCTCATTTGTTCACTGAACTTACTTGAGCTAAACTTCAGAAATTGATTCTGGGAACACCGAGTCTCTGAATCAGGCACCGTCAGAAATTGCATACTCGTAAAATTCCAAAGAAAATAAGAAAAAAAAATTCCTTGGAATTTCTGGGTCTTTACAATGGTAGAGATGTTTTATCAGATAATTAGACTTATATAATCCCATATAAAAGGAATATATTATTAATAAGTTTTCATGTAGATCATACTATTAATAATGCATAAATAATACATATGATATTTCCTATGCATCATTAAATATGAATAGAATTTAAGGTACATATCCATCAATATCCCATATTTATTAAATCCACCCATACTTCGTGCCATTTCACATTAAATTTTATCATAAATGCTATCTTTTAAATCTTTTTCAAACATTCCTTTTGGAAATCATCAAAATCAATTTTTCATAAGATAACATCAAGAACACATTTTCTCCAATAATATTAAATACCTTATGAATTTATATCCAAATATCCTTATAAATAATCTCTAAAATTTGTAAAGAGTATCTATTTGATTATTGCATAATCCCTATATAATCAACCAAAACATGTGACCAAAAAGTCCTTTGTATAATTCAAACCATTTTTTAATTCCCAAACTCATAAATGTAAGTAAATATAATCCTCTGGAAAATAATAAATTCTACCCATGAATCAAAGG
Source organism: Viscum album (assembly GCA_963277665.1). Classification (NCBI taxonomy): domain Eukaryota; kingdom Viridiplantae; phylum Streptophyta; class Magnoliopsida; order Santalales; family Viscaceae; genus Viscum; species Viscum album. The sequence goes on along the minus strand of OY728140.1, from coordinate 927,295,833 downwards.
TATATAATGTGATCTCTATGAAAAAAATATTTCTCATTATATATTCCCAAAAACTACATCATATGAAAGAATGAATTTTAATATGATATTTTTCCAATAAAAAATGATACTATGAAATAAATAATTTTCCAATCCCATATATCCCCCACTTATGTTGTAAATTCATTGAATATAGTATTACCAATTCAATTAATACATCCCATTTCATTAAAAATTATATATTTTCACATCACATGTCTCAAACAAAATAAATAATTACATTTTATGTGTTTTAATGGCATGGTCATTCACATACTCAATCTATAACAATCAATATCTGAGATTTAATAGTCATTATAAGATATGAAAAATGCCATATTAGTTAGGAAGAAATAATTGAAATGATTAAAATAATACTCAACTACCCCAGATTAGATAAACATGAATGACTTTGAATGACTGTTATAAAATTATGAAGGATCCCATGCTAGGTTTCCCTCCAATGTCAAATATTATAGACTCCAAATTTGAACAATGTGCCTCTAGTATACCAAATAAACAGCGTATTGAAAACTATTTGGTATATGTTTTCAGTCGTCCCAAGAATAAATCACATTTTGTGTATAATGAGCTTATAAATTTTCCAGATATGAGAGTCCCACACATTCTGGACATAATACTCTTTGTTAAATTGTAGAAAATCATAATGAATGTTGATTATAAAATTATCATTTTCATAAATTTAGAGGATCATTATCATTTTACTTAATATATATATATATATATAATATTGATATAGTGGATATTTCCTTCTTCATAAGCTTACACATATTATATTAATTACTCATTTAATAACACCTCAAAATGTATATGAGAGACTACTTAACTTGTCATATATAATAGCCTATCGTATTATCCATATATATGATTCACTTTTGGGGCTTCATAATACTCCTTATATCAATATTAAATCATTTAGAAATATATTTAAATCTATTACATATAACTCTAAAACTAATATTCTTTATGGAGTAACATTGATGGTGAAATATTACTTAAATAAAGCCAAGATATAAGATTCATATTTATAATGTTCAAATATTTTTACATAGTTTCTAGAAAACATAACATCAAAACATAATAAGTCAAAATATAAGTTACTTTTATTATATATAGAAATCTTTTTCTATCAATATTATCATCACCAAACATGGGACCTTTTCTATAAAACATTCTCATCCAAATGTTGTTGTATGAAATATAACCATTAACTTTAATCATTTATTGAAAAACCCTATTTTTTGGATATTCATGTGACATTAATATTGAATATAATAGTAATTTATTTGTTAAAATTGAATATCTCTACGTTCAAAAAACACCCACAATATTCTTAGATTTTATATTTTCATTACAATATCATGAAAACATACGTAATTGTTTTGAGGAATAAACTCAAATTTAATTCAATGGGATTTTGTAATGAACAAACTAATATATCCATAAAATATATGGTATTCTATTCATTGGTGAGGTGTTATAAAAATATGATTATTCATAAAAATATTCCAGTAAATTGTAGTAGAATCACATCCCACATATTTTAAAAATTGCATTGATAAAATATTTTATCTTGGATTAAACATAGTTTATCCATGTATCCATTTAAAAAATGTATAGAATCATATGACTCATAAAAAATTTGTATCATATCATATTTTTTATAATTAATAACATTAAAAAACTTCTCTTATAAAAAAAGTGAAACAGGATGAATATATATGTCTTTTACTCAGATTCATGACTGTATTATGATATTATTCATAATCAAATCTATTTTTCAAAAATCTTATTTATTATCATTTAAATGAAAAATAAAAACATATTAATATTTATTTATAACACGTGTAAAAGAAATTGGTATTCTGGAAAATTCCATAATATTAAATCATCGTCCCAACATCATGTTATTTATTTTAGTTTTTGATGACATTGACATCTGATATAAATAAATATATTAGGCCTTTCCAATAAACTTATTTTCTTCTTGTTAGAACTTTTACCCATTAGAACTACTGATATTTCCCAAAATCCTCATCCTAAAATACATATATTTATATTTCCTCAACACACTGATAATATCAAGAAACTATTGTTTAAAACAATTTAACATTTTATGAAAATTATTATTGAATAAAAAAATTAGTTCCATATCACGAACATGACTTATATAAATATTTATAATTATAATTATGTTATTAACATGAATAATAATATATAATATATATGTATAGATGTTATATTGAAGATAATAATTTAGAAAAATTTAGTATAAAATTTTATTATTCTCATAAGAATATATATTCACCTGTTAAAAAAGTATAACATTTTCTATTTAGGGAGGGTTTCTCTAACATATTAAATTTTCTTACATAAGAAAATTTATTAATTATTATACAAGCATAAATTGTTACTTACATTAATTTACACATGTCTTTAAGATTAATATGAAATAAATTTTAGAAGAATATGATGTCATTTATTTATAATATAAACATTAATCAAATATTTACCATGTTTTAGATAAATTTAATATATACTCTTAATAAATGTTCTCCCTCCATAATTTTAACACCGTTTTAAATAAATCATATCAATTATTTGGTAATTCTCTAAATCGTATCTTGACATACACTTTTTAAGAATTAAATTAATCGATGAATATATTTAGGTGATGTCATTTCAATATTTTCATATGTGACACTCATATAGTTGAGTGGAAAAATATATTCCAAGTAAATATAATTGAATATCTCAACATGATTCAACTTTTTTCTGATAGTTATTATTTCCTATGTTTTTGTAATGGAATATATAAGACATGAATAAGGAGCATAATGGTTAGGTTTACCTCATTACATTATAGCCTAAAACATGGTAATCATGGGGAACCCAACTTTTTCATATCCTAACTTGTTGAATTATCGAGGTTTTCACACCTGTCACTTTTGATGTAGTCTGAAACTATGTATTTTAAGTAGATTTAAATATCACTACCATGAATCACAAATTAAATTTATATGTATTTTTCCATATAATTCTTCCATTTATAATCTGATCGATTACTGAAAATCAATGTTTTTAGACCACATTGATGTGTAACTCTATAAATATCCCACTGACTGTGGTATATGACAAACTTAAACTCCAATAATATTTATTCAAATCCAAATGCATCCCAAGGATAAAGGATTTTAAATAAATTTAATATAATATCATTTAAATATATATAATATATATTCTATGAAATAGTATGATTGGATTGATTGATTCTCATTCCCTATTTTTCTATGCAAGGAAAAATCTTCAATGTGAGTAGGATATCCAACCAGAATTCTCTCCATCCTAGGATAATTTACATAATAGAAACGTTATTTTCTTTATAATTCAAATGAATGATATGTATAAGATGAAATTAAATATGTAATTATATATTATAACCTCATACAAACCACAATCAATATATACTAAAACTGATTCAATTAGGAATCATAGCTTGTAACACTATAGATCCTTGTATAAAGGATTCTAGATTCAAATTAACAATATAAACTAAAGCAAAAATGAATTAATAATTCATAAAATTTATATTAATTTATAAAAAATATAATGGGTTAAATAAATGATTAATAAGTAAAATAAGACCTGATATGAACTATTTATGAAAAATTCCTAAATAAAAAATTTCAAACACTATATATTTATCATAACTTATGGGAAGACGTAATTAATAAATATCATAACATTAAAATTATTCTTAATAGTAAACCCTTTATAAAACCATATCAATAAAATACATACCTATGGAGGAAATATAAAAAAGTATGAAAAAAATCCATGTTACTAAGATTCACCTCCAAACCACCCCATAATTATGTCAAAGACAAATAGATAAGCTCACAAGTCATAAAATTCACTTCCTGTGACCTGTATCCTTTTATACAAAATCCTAAACTTTCCAATGAAAAATTTAGGGTTTGAGAAAAAATAATTTTAGTATACCACCATAATGTCTATACAAGGAATAATATAAAATTTAAATAGTTCTATATTTAAAAACGTATTATTTGTTTCATAGAAATTTCTTAAATCAAACCCTATATATAAATCATTTCCCATTTGGTTTTCATAAAAATTTCATTCAAACTATAAAATATAGAAATATGAAAACTTTATGAAATAAAATAAGAAATAATATCCATTAGAAATATTTTAATACTGTAAATACATATATATGAAATTCAATCCTTCCAATCCATGTGATATAAGCTATTATAGAAACTTGTGAGAAACAATCTAGGATAAAACCCATAATGATCTAAAATAAACATGAATGATCAGGAAAACTATAATATGGGATCAATAATAATTGTATAATATATATTACACATAAAATATCCTAAACCATGAAAAATATTGGATCTAATTGATACTAATTCATTTTATAGTCTATCGATATCACCTAAAAACCACTAGTGGTTTCACACACACTATAGTTCCCTATGACTATTTTACAATGAACCCATTGTTCCCATGGTGTCAATATTGTGGAATTACTTTTCAAAACCATGATTATAATTATTTAAAATATTTTTATTGCAAATATAGTCTACTTCTGTTTTTGGAAACCAATTTCCAAATAAGAAGAAATCAATTTTTATGTAAACCCCTTTAAAACATTTATCCATCCAAAAATTACATTAAAACCAAAGTAACATTTTTTCAAAAAAATAAATAAATAAATTTATCATAAATAATAAATAAATTGAAAAATTAACCCATTTTTTATAAAAAATGGAATTAAAATTTTATAAACCAAGATTCCATTGATAACAACGTTTGGAAACCAAGAGATTGTCCTTCTAAAGACATTTAATAACAAGACAATAAATTGGATCAACAGAAAACAATATTTGATCCTGAATGTGAAATATAAAACTACCAAACATAGTATCAATGACAAAATAAAAAAACCATAAGGAACCATTACTTAGAGAGGTGCACTACAACAATCAAGATGATCGATCATTAAACAAATGATCTTGATACAGTGGAGATCTCCAAAATCACTTATGGATAGATATACCACAATTGTGAGAGGAAGGATGGTTTAATGAAATGAAAATAACTCCTAAAGAAACATAAAACCTTTACTCATGATAATTTCATAGTGTGTAATCCTATTATTTGGAATTATTTCCACGGAGATTAAAATCATTAATACACACATCACAATTTTTTGAAACATGATTATAACCATTACAAGAGATGAACTCCAAATATGTGTTGTGTAAGGTTCACACACTAATCCAGATTTAATAAATCAACCTAGATACCATTAAATAATATTTAATCCATTTTCATTTGTGTATTATCAGTATAGAAGAAAAATAGGCCAATTCTAATTAGAATAACCTCAATGCTACCGAGACATTCTTCGAACATGAATAGAAACACTCAAATCCATTATCACATTTATACCAGGAATATATTAATGAAAAGAAACAAACATCAATGTAAATTTGGTCAATTTCCATAGAAAATACTCTCCTCCCATGAGAATCCATTAAATTCTCCAAATAAGGATGATAAATAAATCATGAATATGGGAGTTCCTAGAAATCCAAAAAACTTGTAATATTCTACACACAATAAACGGATTCTAATGAAACAATTCCCTCATATTTTTTGAACATCAAAATTAATGTATCGATATTTTCCCATAAATATATATTTCTCACGCGTATTATGGATATCACCTCCCCACTAACACAATACGTGAATGAGAGGAAAATTTTACACACATTTCCTTATCTCAGTGAACAAGATTCTCAACCGGCATTAGAACCATTGTGGTACATGCCTCAAGATCATCAAACCATATCTAATCACATGGTTTGGATCGTCTATATACCTCCTCAATTTGGAATGAAAAAAATAATTAATATATTTTAATGAGATGGAAAATCTAACCAATTGGCTACCTTACGCAATCAATAAATGATCTCAAATGGGACCACAAACCTTAGTGAAAACATACCCTTCTTACACAACCAATGGTGTACCATGCACATTTGAACAAGATTCTATTCTTTTATTATTATCTTATAGACCAAATTCACCCTCTCTGTCATCTCTGAACCATTACTCAACCAAATCATGGTTCTCTCTTCCAGATCTATCCAGGATGGGAGAGATGCACATGGATACCCATACATATCCAAGAATGGTTCCATATTTATCAAATTTTTATGACAATTTTTATAGAAAAACATAATTGAACCCAAATTATTTCTCCAAGATCGTCTAAATTCAATAACACAAGATTGATGTATATCATCAAAAACCTGGATAAACTTACATGTCTTTATATCCATCTGTATGTGATAAATCATGATCAATCTAATCTGGGAACCAATCACTTCCTAAAAACTATTACCAAAACAATATGTGAACCGTCAGTCCTAATCAGAAGACAACATAGTGGGAACCCCATGAATCATTATAATATTTTTGACATACAAGTACCCATGTAGTTTAAACATTCTTATCAAATTTTAGGGAGAGAATGATATGATTTCATAACTCAATAAATAATCACCCAAATTTAATTAGTCCCACTATGAGTCCATAGAAAACCATATATTATAACTATGTTAATATCATCCCATGTCAATACTAAAATGCGTCTAGGATGAAACAACCCTATGGGACTCTAGTGTTCTGCCTGATTTATAGACAAGACATCACAAAACAAAATCTAGAAATTACCACCTCATCCCCAAACACTGATAAAGACATGTTATTTCATTATAAATCTTTGTATACCCATGGATTATGGATAAATAATACCTTTTTCCATTATTTAGTAACTCCTTCCTCTAGGAAAACAAAACAAGTAACCTAAAATGGAAGCACAAAGCACCACTGGGACACTGAGACTACTCACATGATGACTCCACACCATTAATGTTAATACCCATGCATTGGAACACAGTTTTTATCATTTTTTCAAGATGATATCACTATTTAATAAATGAATCAACATTCAATTAATCCATGAACATCTTTACACCAACCGACTTTAATGTAAATCTCATATAGGAAAACAAACAAAATAGAGAACACTCCCCATCTGATTACATTACACCTTGTGTATATTATATTCATCTAAACACATTTGAAAACACATTTACCATCCATGAGGTGTATGATATATTAAAATAAATTTCTAATTGTACTTCACCAATAGTCTATTTCCAATGTTCAGATCCCTCTCAGTATAAATATTTTTTCAGATCAATTGACAAGAATTGATAGAAGGTTATTCCCCAAAGAGGTAGTGTCACTACATTTTAGGTGCATGAATTACAACTCGAAAATGATGTTCATTGGTCACATAGTTGTTATTACTATGTAATTAAATATTCTATACATAGGCCACCACCTATTAACAGAAAATTAAGACACATACCAAACATATACCAAAAGCATCATCAAAAACATCCTAACTTGATCATTTTTTGGAAGAATCAAAACTAACGGTGAAGTCGACTTCATCTTCAAAGCCTCAAAATCTATCTAACACATTTCATTACACCCAAAAATCACACCCTTATTTGTTTATAATAGTCATAAAATATACAATATTGGATTAATATTGGAAAATAATTCTATAGTAACCTATAAAACCATAAAGATTCAAGTATCAAACACATTTATTGGACACTCCTATGACTTAAATGCATATAAAATTTTATGATCCAATGAGACACTCCAATCATATATCACATACCCTATAAATTTCACTTCTTGTATATAGAATTAATATTTCAAAGTCTTACCATATATATATATATACATTTCATTCATGTTTTGAAGAATGATATCCAGATGGTCCTTCTGCTCCTCTTCCGAAATGGAGTACACTAAAATATCATACATGAACACAATTATAAAATAATTCATCAATTGATGAAATATTTGGTTAATCAAAGTCACAAACAATAAAAGATCATCAGTCTGAATGAATGGAATAAATAGAAGCTCAAAATTCAAATACTAACTTCTAAATGCTAACATATGAATATCGACCTCCTAAAACCTCAACTGGAGGTACCAAGACCAAAGCTATATCGTAGAAAACTAATTTTCTCCTCTAAAATGCTGGATATGATAATCAATACATGGAAAATGATATTTTTTTTATTAATTTTAATGTGATTTAACATTCAATATTAAATAAAAAGTTTCATTCTCCTATCAGTATTCTTAGAATAGAAGACTGGCAATGCCCACAATAATATGATAAAAAAAATAAATCCTTTAGCCTCTTAGGCATCATGATGTACATAAAGTTCCACCGAGTGAATTGGTTACAATTGATAATATGGAGTATGAATGGGCATAATACGAAGGATCATATCAAGATTAAACTTGACCTCTCTATGATAGTCAAATAGGAGAATCATCTAGAAATAAATTATGGTATGCACACACCACCATATTAATTAGGCCCCCCAAACAAAGGTCCAATTCATCATTAAAAATCTCTAAAAAGTATCATGATATTACACCCGTGTAAGGAACATGTTTTCATGACTTTCCCCATATAGAGTCATACTCACACATAAATACTTGATTTACCCAATATGTTGATATGAACTTTTCCCAATGATGATAATAGTCAACATTGTCCATAGAACTGATCATCCATTCGAATAAACAATCAAGATTAAAATATAAATATAATGATATTAAAATTTCAATATCAACTCAACTTCAGTTATAATATCAAGGAATCATCAATACACATTATATATTATTATAATATTACCCTGGAATTCATATTACTAGATTCCCCATATAATTTTAGATAAATAGTTTTAGATAATTAGAAATAACTTATACATGGTAAACCCATACATTATAGGTGGGCACGTATGCATAGTATCTATTTTTTTCTATAAAACAAAGTTCTTTATAATAAAACATGTTATCTATTCTTGAAAAATCATGAATACATTTCCTTGATCACATCTTTGTCTATGTTTCACCTTATATCATAGGGAAAACATTTTAAAACTTCTATCGATTATGAAGGATTAGTAAGGGATATAAATGAAATGATATTTTTAGCCTAGTGTAAATACAAAAAAAATATTTTTGTAAACTGAAAAATCTTACCCACAAAAATATATAATCATTTCAAAAGGATAATTATCCTAACATATGAAAATAAAACATTTTTCATGAAAACTTATACGCACAAATATAAGTGTAATGTACGTTACATTAGACATCATTTTGCACATAACACATAAATTTGTAATTGCAAATATTGTAAACTTTTATCTCTGGAGTACAGAATGCATTGGAGTATATAATGTAATCATCCATCCATAGTTTATCATCAAACCACCATTCATTAGTTAATAACAAAATCGACCATCCTTATTTTGTCATGAAACCACCCATAATTGGTCTATAAAAAATGAAGCCATCTAAATAAAAAATTCTGATAAATAATATAATAAAAAAAATCACCAAATTATACATCATTAAATACTCCATGATTAAAATAAATATTTCATTTTGAAATTACTCTTTTTAAATCCCTTCACACATATAATGAAAAAACATTTTATCAAAACTAACCATTTTATATTATAAATAATGAATCAAAATATTAATGTGACGTGAAATAAAGAAATTTTATTCATTGCCCTAATATAATAACAACATTTTCTTTGAAAAATAATCATTAAATAGAGGTTTTGAATGGAATTCCACTACAAATACCATATCATTGAAGTGAGCGATATTCAAGTGACTCAATAATATTTATCTATAATAAATCCTTATATAAAATTGGAAATACAACGTAATATTATAAAAGGTTATTTTACCCATCAACTTAGCATGATATAATCAAGAAGTAGATGTTTAATCCAAAGAGTGGAAATTTTGTTATGAATTATCTGAAGTCATGTTTGGAATCATTGAAATCTATTCAATACTCATGTATAATGGTTTAAATAATGTTATAAATTTATTCCATACCTATATTTATATTTATAATAAATTATATGATATTTTTATGATGTATTTTCATATATTATTAATTATATTTCCTTATTTTAATTTTTTTAGATGTGTTATGTTCATGGTTTCAAAGTCGGTTCATTTATATATAATATTTAATTTTATTTTAAAATGGTAATAATAATAATGAAAAGGAATTAAATAGTATTAATTTAATTATAGAATTATAATTGGTATAATATATTATTTTTATTTCGTATACGTGGATGATTAATATTATATAATGTCACTGAAAATTGTGAATATTATTTTTATAGTTTTTTAAAAAATAAAAACTAGTTTATTTTTATTTACTATTATGAAAATATATCGGTACCATAAAATATAATTGGTTATAATATACCTATTTAAATTTTATTTAAATATAATTATAGAATTATGGAAATATTGGAATGTGGTAATTGTAACGCCCCACCCTAGTTATCTAGAGTAGTTACATTATTATATAACATTGGCATGATAAAAAGTGATCAAATCTCGAAAGGCCAGTCAATTTAGTATCCTTGCAAGTACTTGATACCTTTGTAAGTTTAACATTACATTATAAAATAAAAAACAACAAGAAAATTTTTTCTATTGAAAACATTCATATCCCTTGGACTATCCCTATAGGTCAGTCATAATATACTTCTTCACATCTTGGAAAAAATAATACATAGAAAGGAGAGAGCTCAAATGCTCAGTAAGGATAACAATACAACGAAAGCTTATATAAACAAGCATAAAAATTTAAGGAAAAATATAAAACAAAAAAAACCTTTTAAAATTAATCTTCCATGTCAAATTGAAATGATAAATCAAATTATTCCATTTATTTACTCAAATGTATATTCTACAATTCAAATAATCACATGTAATATCAATAGAAAATTGAATAATGATGGAATGCATAAAGTTAGACTTCATAACCACATAGTCAAGGCCTTGTGTCAAGACTAAAATTAAGATTTTTTCAAGGCCTTATGCCAAGAGACTAGTCTGTCTCATGAGACCTACTAATGCATCGTGGAGCTATAGCGGGCTATAACAATTACTTACTAATTCCAATGCATTCCCCATATGAAAAGGTTGAAACATAACATAATCATTTGTGTAAAAACTAGCATACTAAGTGTTAATACTTTAATTATAAACCATGAATTATATAAAAATAACACATCCATAGTCAAAAATATCACAAAACATCCAATTAAATATGGATGATTTTTATCATAATGAATCAATTTCAAAAAAGTGTAAAATCCATCAAAGGATGTTAATATATATGAAATAAAAACTATTTGAGAGAAATATATATTTATTTATTGAAATAATTTAATAGACACATAATTATAAAAGAAAACATTTATTTTGAAAATATTCTTATAAGATTGTAAGGGAAGCTTTGACGATGTCATAACGATGGAAAATAGACACACCCACTGTAGAAGTTAAAAAAATTCATTCTTACATTAATTTTTTCTAAAAGGTCATAATGTACCTTGTTTGGAAAACGACATAATTATTACTTTAAAAACATATTAGGTAAAATAAGGGTATAAATGACAATAACCCATAGTCTAGAAATATTAAAAAAATTGAAATACATTTTTAAGAAAACACGGATGTGGCTGATAAAAATGTCTTAGTAGATACTCTCATATAATCAACCTCAGATAAAAAAAGATATTCTATAATTTAATCCTTACCTTTTACATTTCCTTGGTCAATGGTACGTTAAAATCCTTTATAATAGTAAAATCCGTGTTATTAAATTATACCTAAATCATATACATAAATATGATATAATATATTATTTTTTAATATTGCTATCTTAATAATATTTTAGTAGTATCATAGTTTTGGGTGTTAACTGATTCATTTTCCTTTATATGTTTTGTAAGGTAAGTCCTATTTTTTTATAGATATGATGTATTTTATTCATATCTAGAATGATATTAAGTTCATTAAACATTATTTTTAATCATATAATGAAAATTATTCCTGAATGGTTACGATGGGGAAATGAATGTCATCTCATTTGTGGAGACAGAAATACGTACATACGCACGAGCGACAATATCATTCTTTTGATATTAAAATAATATGTAAATAGATGGTATATCATATATATAGAATCATTAACATGTTATAATTATTATTTAAATAAATTATACATTATTATTATACCCATCAAAAATATAATGTTTTTAATAACAACTATAACACGACGTGGAGACGGTAAGCCGTACATATACACGTATGTTGACTTTGTCATTCATATGATGGATAGAATAATGAATATAGTTTTACCATTTTTATAATAACATCACAGTATATAAAATACATGGGATTTATTATTTTAGAATGGAAAGAAAAAAGAAGTGGAAGTGGATGAAGAAAGGAACTTGAAAGAGGTAATGAAATATTTACCTCTTCTTCATCTTATTCATTTTGATTTGACCATAAGGGATCCATAGGTTTTCATTGAGACCAATGGAAGGCCTCTATGATGAAGGGATGAAAGGTGAGAGGATATTTGGGTAGGATTTTGCTGAGCCAAATTTCTTTGGAGAAGAGATGTTGAGAGAAGGGGAAGTTCCCATTTATAAGACAGGTGAGGGTCACCTTAGGATAATATTATAATATTATTTTATAATAAAATAATATTCATTTTATAATGGCAAAAAAATGATTTATTTTAAAAATGAGGTGGGTATGGGTCCATAACCACTCAACCAATAGGTTTTAGAATGGTTTGGGTCACCATATTGACCATGTCTTTTAGATTTAACTATTAGTTAAATAATTTAACTTTTATCATGTATTCTTTTATTATTGAATTATATGGTTAATAATCAAACAATAAAATGTGAGGAGAACCTCAAGTGGTTTATTAATGATACACCAATCATTATATAAGTCTTTTGGCCTAAATTTTATTTTAAGGAATATTATATCAATTAATAATATAATATCTATTTTTGAAACTCTTTTATGTCAATTTTGACACTCTTTGGAATTTTTTTATTAAAGTCATAACAACATGATAACATAAAAAAATCATTTAATCAACCCTAACATGTTATATTTTCCTAGAAAATTACCGCAATTCATCAAAATTATAAAATTAGATTTATTTAGATATTTATAATATCAATTATTTTATTCTCAAAATAATAAGGTAATTACTGCATCATCATTGTGTCATAAATAAATTTAATAATATAATGTATGAAATTTATAAACAAGATAAAATTATGTAGGAAATCATTTTAACTTTCTAATGATTATTTATAGTTGAATTTATCTTATGTATAACCCTCTATTAAATATTATTTTTATGAAAATTTGAGTTTAATACTATTAACTCTTATTTAAATTAAATAATAATAAAAGTCCTAATGTAATCCATGTAGACCTAAAGGATAATAATTTATTCCTATGGTTTTTTTGGCCGAACTAAACTTATCCAATCTAATTTGGACATGTTTTAGGGAAATAATAATATCATTTGTACCTTTAATTACCCTATTTACATTCAACCATGATAAATAAATGATAACTAGTATTATTCACCAAATTTTTTTTTCATCTTATTGATCCACATTTAACTTACTAATATCAACTGTTTATCTAAAATATTTGAAATTAAATTCACAGAAGAGGTAAAATTATGTTTTATAAAAATTTGAAAATGCCCTTAGGAGGTGGGTAAAATACGATAAAAAGTTCAATAAATTTTTTATATATCTAAAATTATTATAAAATTAATCCAAGGAATTAATTTGAAATTATATTGTTAATATTTATCTATTTTTATCTAAAATAAATTTATATAAAATAAATAATTATTTGAATACAATGATAGATTTAAATAATAACGCAGTGCTTTTCACAATTCATCAAAAATTGCATGTTTTGAGAAAAATAAAAAAATCCCCCCAAGTTAATTTGTATATTATAAATCCAAAAATGAAGAACATTTTGAATGATACAATTTATAAAATTTAGAATAGTGTGTATTACTATTCATAATAGTTAGATTGATTGGATGTGGTTTGTTTGAATTCGATGTTGCGTACAACACAAACTATTGTATTATTCAAATAGAGCGTATTGTGGAAGCTTGAGGTGTTACATTCTCCTCTCCTTAAAATAATTTCATCGTTGAAATTTATAGAATATTAATACATAAAATGATTTGGGTGGTTCTTCATCATAAGTTCCTTGGGATCCCATACCGCCTCTTCCATCTTATGGTTTCTCTCTAGATTTTTAACAAGACGAGTCATCCAGTTTTTCAACACCCATCATATAGTATCTATAATCATGAAATGATCATTAGAATAAGACAGATTAGGTTCCTGTACTATTTCTTAATAGGTGGGTACATGTGTTGGGTCATGATTGTATTCTCTCAATAGTGATATTTGGAACACATCTTGGAATTGGAGAGACTAGTCTGCATTCCCAAATGGTAAGCTATGACCCCAATTTCTTCAAGAATTTCAAATGGTACGATGTACCTAGGACATAAATTACCCTTCTTAATTAATCGTATAACTCCATTATATATAGAAACCTTCATGAAAACATGATCTCTAACCTGGAATTCCAAATCCTTACTTTGGATATCGGCATATTTATTTTTCTTACTTTGAGCTATGTTGATGTGGGTTTGGATAAAATTCACCTTTTCCATCATTTACTCATAATGTTCTAGGCCTACGAGTTTTCTTTCACTAACATCATCCCAACATGTTGGCGTGAGACATCTACTTCATTATAATGCTTCATATGGTGCCATTTGAATATTTGAATGGAATCTATTGTTAAAGGAAAATTCTTATAGAGGTAAATATTGATCCCACATAAATTGAAAGTTATGTGAGAAAAATTTCAACTTGTCTTCTACGGATTGAATAGTTCATTCTGATTTTCCATCAGTTTGAGGGTGGTAGACAGTGCTCAAACAATGTTCAGTATCCAGGGTTTTGGAAGACATTTCCAGAATCATGATTTAATACAGGGATCACAATCAGAAAAATAAATAGGGGTACTCTATGTTGTATTACAACATCCTTAATATATAGTCTTGTTAAACATTAAAGTGGTAAATATTATCTTATAGTACGAAAATTTGCTGACAAGGTAAGACAATCAACAATAACCCATATTGCATCATATATTCTAGGAGTCTTTGGTAGTCCCATGGCAAAATCCATCGTAATATCATCTCATTTCCACTCATGTATATGAATAGGCTATATGAATCCTCTAGGATGATGTCTTCCAGATTTTACATTTTGGAAAACCATACATCTTGACACAAAATTAGCAATCTATCACTTCATGTTGTTCCCCAAAAAATTTTCTTTCAAATCTCTCTACATTTTTATGCTAGAAGGTTGTATAGATAAATTAGATCTATGTGCATCATCCAACAATTCCCTTTTTAGATCTGGTATATTAGGAACACAATGTTTCTTCCCAAATTTCAAAATTCCATCTTCATATTCATAGTCAATCAATATCCCATCATTAAGATCATTATTTTTTTCATATTCCTAATAATCAATCTGAGAAAATTTTATCCTTGATAATAAAGATGGTTTGGAAACCATTCTAAAAGGAATTTATGTTTCACCTTCCATGGTTATTCCCATATCCATATTTACTAGATCCATCTATATAGGATTATTTTATACTCTCATCTTGTTCGAAACTCTATAATTTTTTCTACTCAAAGAATATTCCACCTTATTTTCCTTCCTTGGGTGGTAGTGTATAGTTCAGTAATAATCGTTCATTAGTTAAAGCCAACACTTTTTCCTCATGCTGAGTTCTATTTATGGGAAAATATTCTTCAAAATCTTATGATCGATATAAATCTCACATTTTTAACCATATAGATAGTGTCTCTATATTTTCAGAGAAAATATTACAATATCAAACTCAAGATCAAGGGTGGGATAGTTTTTTCCTTAATTTTTAGAAATAATGATTCATAGGCAATAACTCTATCATTTAGTATAAGGACACAACCAAGTTGTTTCATTGAAGAATCAGTGTAAATAACAAACCCATCATTCCCCGATGGTATAATAAAGATAAAATAATTAACTAATATTATCTTTAGTTCTTTAAAACATTTTTCACACTCTTTTTTCCTAAAAAATTTAACCCCTTTACATTTTATCTTGGTTAATGGGTTAAACAATAAAGAAAAAATACTGGACAAAATGCTGATAATAATCTCCTAAACCAAAAAAATAGTGTACCTCAATTATACTCATCACTACTGTCCATTAATGGATTTCCTTGGACTATGAAGGATCAATAAAGATTTCATCCTTAGAGAAAATATGGACATGAAAAAAATTTCATGAAACCATAATTCAAACGTACTAAATTTCCCATGTAATTCATTTCCTCTAAGAGTCCTTAGGATAATGCTCATGTTATTTTTATGGTCTTCATATCTTTTGGAGTATACCAAAATATCATTAATAAATAGCACAATAAATTAATCAAGATATTTCATGAAAACTATGTTCATTAGATCACTTAAAATAGTGGTTTAATTAGTTAGTGCAAAATGTATTAATGTAATCTCATAATGCTTGTACGTGGTTCGAAATACTATTTTTGGAATATCATCCTTCTTTAAAAACAACTGTTATTATCCAGATCATAGTCAATCATTGAAAAATATATAGCTCCATGAATTTGGTCGAATAAATCATCAATGCGGGGTAGGGGATATATATTATTTATTGTTATAGCATTGATCTCCATGTAGTCAATGAACAACCTCATAGATCCATCATTATTCTTAACAAAAAGAAGAGGGGATCCCCATGGAGTAACAGTAGATCGAATAAATCCCATAATAAACAATTCTTATAGTTGTTTCTTTACATACACTAATTAAACAGTGGCTATTCAATAATGGGTCTTTGATATGGGCCTTGAAATAAGAATTAAATCAATAGAAAAATCAATTTCTCACTCTAAAGAATGTCCAGGTAAATCCTGTGGAAACACATCAACATATTCTTGCTCAATATGTATGTATTCTATTTGGACAATCCTTTCCTCACCAAAAGTTATTTCATTATCTTCCTCACCAATAATTGTATTTCGTTGAGCTACTGGGGGTGAATCTAGATAAGAATCATGTGGTGACATTTTTTCTCTTAAGATAAGGTACTCCTTAACATCATCGAGAATTTTAACCTCCTTCATCTTAAAATAAATTTTCACATCTTGGTCTGAAATCCAATCTATACCAAAGAATATATCAAATTAAATCATGGGTAAGATGATAATATCAGCAGATAAAGAACATTTATATGCCCTGACGAGTGCTGATTCACAAAAAATTGTTGTAATGATACTTCCCTATGGAGTTTTGACTGAAAACTCCCTTGTTAAATCAAATTGGAAATATCTAATTTTGATGGAAAACTAAGATTATATGAAATATTGGGATGATACAGAATCAAACAAAGCAC
Organism: Viscum album; assembly: GCA_963277665.1. Lineage (NCBI taxonomy): Eukaryota > Viridiplantae > Streptophyta > Magnoliopsida > Santalales > Viscaceae > Viscum > Viscum album. Next base: position 927,278,191 of record OY728140.1, on the reverse strand, counting down.
TGGCTAAAATTGAGGAAACCATTAAATTACCTACCACCCCATATTTCGGAGCTTTAACCTTAGTAGTAGTGATCACATAAGCTTGGAATTTCTCCCTTGGACTTTTCTGAGGTATGTATTCATGGTACATAGGACATTCGTATGCATAATGAAGCCTTTATCTATAATTGAAACATTCAAAATTAACAGTCTCTTTCACCCCCTTGCAATCATGATCTTGGTGGTCTTTTCACCACACTTGTAACAGACTCCCATTATCATTAGGCAAGTACAAGGATATTTTATCCCGCATTTACAACAGGATAGATTTTCAACATTTCCCTTCTTTTACTTATATCCATTCCCAAAGTGTTTAGTAGATCCCTTCTTCTCCTCAATTTCTTTAAAGTCATAAGACCTAGAGAATTCCATCTATATCTTGATAGCACATGAGACAAAATATTTGTTTGATGAGAAGGATTGTGAGTCTAATGATCTACGAAGAAAGGTTTTTAACCCATCGAAGAATCAATCAATATTACTCGATGGGTTACATATATAATCTACATCATGCCTTGCTATCCGTGTATTGATAGATTCTTACTTTGTGACATTCTTATCCTATTTTTTCCTCCAACTCAAAATTTGTCTTCCCATATTCTCTTGATGGTCAAGAGGAATGTATTTTTCTAGGAAAAAATATTTAAACTCCCTCTATTCCATATATGATACTTAATCATATTCTTTTATGTTTTGAATCAATGACCATCATTGATCAGCATCTCCAGTGAGGTGATATACTCCAATGAAAAGTTTTTCCATTTCGCTACTCCCCAAATCATGAAATATTTTCTCTAAGGATAGTATCTATTGATCGTCTACGAATTGATTTTTGTCCCATTGAATGTTGGTGGTTGTTTCCTAAGGTAGTAGTCCAACATGGAACCTTTACATTGTGGATCAGGGTGCTCTATATGGGTAAGGTTATTATTCAACACCTGAGGGAGTTGTCCCAGTATGGTGATAAACTAATCAAAAAGAGTTGCATCACTATGTCCTCTATAATTACCTTCATTAGGGGGGAAATCTCTACACTGATTATGTGCGTTGATTCAGATTCCATTACTTCAACTGGGAACCATTTATAAACAATGGAATATACTAGATTAGATTATGAATCAAAATACATAATTCCAAGCTTGTAAAAAACTTAACATAACTTTAAATTTTTTTAGATATAATCTATAATCAAAAAACATCTTTCATTAAGGACGTATATAATCATAAATACTTTATAATGGTTGGTAACAAAAATTTGAATTATTGTAAGCATTTCCCACTGGAGTGTCATAAACAAGAGTGCATCAAGGCCCATTGTCATGTACCAAGATACCCCCGGTCAAGCCCAAAACCCCTTTTCAGAGTATTCACTCCTAGGTATAGCTGTGATAGAGCTGCCTCTACCTGCTCGTATCTAGACAGGGATGCCTTTATTGGAAAATACAAAAAATCTCTACATTAAAAATTTTCTAGAAAGTTTATCAATACTAATCCTCAATGTCTATCTTAGGGTAAAGTGCTCTAATCAGAGTTTATTTAAATCTATTTTCCAAGGTTTGTACTAAACTTCCTCTAATATGAACTTTAATTCCCGGACCCCAATTACCTAGATTCGGTGCATTATTTCATTACATTTTCATGATCAAAAGGAATAAACTCTCAAAAGATCGATTAGTTTAGTAGCCCTAGAAGTACTAGATACAATTATTATTTTTACATTACATTATAAAATGAAAAAGAACAAAAATATTGTCTCTATTTACCACATTTATATCCCTTATACTTTCCCAGCAAGTCAGTCATAATATACTTATTCGCATCTTAGTAAAAATAAAACATAGAAAGGGGTGAGCTCAGATGCTCAGTAAGGATAAAAATATAGAATAGAAATTCATAAATAAGTATAAACATTTAAGGCAATGTGTAAGACTAAACATTTTAATTTAAACTTAATCATAATATGGAAATGATAAATCAAATAATTTCATTTACTTATTCACAAGGATATTCTACTAGTCAAATAATAACATGTATTATCAATAGCCAATTTCATAATGATAGAATGAATAATGCTAGACTTAATAACCACATAGTCAAGGCCTTGTGCCGATACTACAAGTAAGATTTTGTAAATGACTTATTCAAAGATTGTTGTTTGTCTCATGATACCTACCGATGCATCGATGAGCTATAGAGGGCTCCACCCGTCACATACTAAGTCCAACACATTCCTCATATGAAAAGGATGAAACATAACATAAAAATTTGTATTAAAACTAGCATACAAAATGTTAATAATTTAACTATAAAAAATGAATGGTATAAAAATAACACATCCAAAGTCAATCATATCACAAAACATTCAATTAAATATGGATGATTTGTATCATAATGAATCAATTTCAAACAATTTTAAAATCCATCAAAGGATGTTGACATTGATGAAATCAAAACTATTTGAGAGAAATATCTCTTTATTTTTATTTAAATCCTTTAAAAGACATGTAATTATAAAAGAATAAATAAATTTTGAAAATATACTTATAATATTTTAAGGGATGGTTTGATGATGTTATAATGATGAGAAATATCCACACCCACCGTATAAGTTAAAAAAGACATGCTTACATTAATTTTGTAAAAAAGGTCATAAAGTACCTTGTTTGGAAACTGACGGAAAGATTCCTTTCAAAACATATAAGGTCAAATAATGGTATAAATGACATTAACCAAGAGTCTTGTAAATAATAAATTTTATTAAAATACATTATTAAGAAAACATGGATGTGGATAATAAATAGGTCCCAGTTTTTACTATCGTATAAACAACCTCAGATAAAAGAGAGATTGTGAAATTTATCCATTACCTTGTACTTTTACTTGGTGAAGGGTATGTTAAACCCTTATATAATAGTTAAATAATTGTTATTAAATTGTACAGGAATCATATACATAAATATTATATCATATATGATATTATAATATTTCTTTGTTAATAATATTTTAGTAGTATCAACATTTCGGGTGTTAAATGATTCATTTTCCGTTATATTTTTTGTTACATAAGTCATGTTTGTTATGGATAAGATGTATTTTATTTATATCCAGAATGAATTTATGTTATTTAAATATTATTTTTAATCATCAAATGAAAATTATTCTTCAATGTTTGCGATGGAGAAATGAATCTCATCGCGTTCGTGGAGATGGTAATTCGTACGTACTCATGAGCGACAATATCATTATTTTGATATTAATATCATATGTAAATAGATGGTATATCATATATATAGAATCATTATCATGTTATATTTATTATTTACACCAATTATACTTTTTTATTTTACCCATCCAAAAAATAATTTATTGAATAACATCTACACCATGACGTGTAGATGGTAAGTCGTATGTACACACGTATGATGAATTTTTTATTCATATGATAGATAAAAAAATAAATATGGTTGTAAAATTTTTATAATAATATCATAGTTTATAGAATATATAAGAGATATTATTTTAGAATGGAGAAAACAAAGAAATAGGATGTGGAAGAAGAAAACAACTTTAAAGTGGTGATGAAATATTTACCTCTTCTTCGGGTTCTTTCTTTTGATTTGATCAAAAGGGACCCTAAATATGGATTTATGACCAAAGGAAGGCATCTGTGATGAAGGGAGGAAATTTGGGAGGAAAATTGGGCATGGGTTGGCCATTCCAAATGGCTTTGGATGTGTGAATTTTAGGGAAGGGGAAGTTTCCGTTTATAAGAGAGGTGGGGGGCACCTTATGAAAAAAATTAAAATATTATTTTATAATAAAATTATTTTCAGTTACTAATGGCTCCAAAATGATTTATTGAGAGGATAAGGTGGTTATGGGTATAAAAACACCCAAAAATATGGTTATATACAGGTTTGGGTCACGATATTAACCTTATATTTTAGATTTAACTCTTAATTAAATAGTTTATCTTTTAACATGTATTCTTGTATTATTATATTATATTGTTAATAATATTGCCATAAAATCCCAATAGATCCTCAAGTAGTTCATTAATGATACACCTAAAATTATATAAGTCTTTTGGAAGAACATTTGGTTTTTAGGAAAATTATATCAATTAATGTTATAATATTTGTTTTAAAAACACATTTATATCAAATTTGACAACATTTAGACTTTTTTTAACTCTTAACAGCTTGATTAATTTGAAAACAATTCATTTAATCTACTATAACATGTCATATTAACCTATAAAATTTGTGGAATATATCAAAAGCATCAAATTATATTTATTTGGATATTTAAAATATCAATTATTTTAATAATTCATTAATAAAGTAATTACTGCATCATCAATCTGTCATAAATAAATTTAATTATGTAAAGTCAAAAAATTATAAATAAAATACCATTATATAGGAAATATTTTTATATTTATATTGAATATTTATAGTAAAATTTATCTTATCTATAACCCTATATTAATAATGTTTTAGTTATGAAAATTTGAGTTTAACACTTTTAACGCTTCTTTAAATATAATAATAAGAAATGTCCTAATCTAATCTATGTAAACCAATAATTTCATATTTTATTCCTAAGGTTGTTTTCTGTTAAATTAAAATTATTAAATAGAATTAGTACATGTTTTATGGTAATAATAATATCATTCTTACCTTTAATTACCCTATTTAATTTTAACCGTTGAAAATAAAAGTTAAAAGTTTCTATTCACAAAAATTATTTTCGTCTTATTGAACCAAATTTTACTCACTAATATTAACAGCATATTTCATATTTTGAAATTCAATTCATAGAATCAGTAAAATTATTTTTTTTGGAAAATTTTCAAATGCTTCAAGGAGGTGGGTAAAATACGGTTAGAAGTTCAATAAATTTTTTATATATCTAAATGTATCATAAAATGACCCCAATGAATTAAATTGAACATATATTGGTATTATATATATATATATTTACATAAAATTAATTTAAATAGAATATATAATTATCTAAATAAAAAGTCAGTTTGAAATAATAATGCACTGTTTTTTTACTAGTCATAAAAATAGATGTTTTTAGAAAAATACCAAAACTTCACCCTCTGTTAATTTCGATATTCCAAATTCAAAAATGATGCACATTTTGAATGATTTTTTATAAGTTTAAAAAATTGGGTATTTATATTCATAATGGCTAGTTTAGTTGGATCTGGTGTCTTTGAACTCGTTGTTTTGGACAACACAAGCTATTTAATTGTTCAAAGAGAAGCGTATCGTCTATGCTTGGGGTGTTACAGTAATGGAAAAAAATAATTATCTATGGAAACAACTAAATGCTATAATTTGGTAAATTGTTCCATTTCATTGAATTAGTGAGGATAATAGATGAAATAATTTTGAGATATTCCATTAATAGAATAAAATTATAGTATATAATGGATACTTTTATTTTTGTTCTTTTATTTATTAAATATATGAGGAGAAAATAAAACATGAAAAGAAATTAAGATAGGTGGTTTTAAAAAAATTACCACTTAAATATCATCTCCCTGAAAAAAACATAATGAACATGAATTTCCCTTTTGGTGATACCAATATCAGTTGAATATGGGTAGAGTGGGTAGAAGATGAAATTTAAGATAATTTTGGTGCCTGAAATTTAATGATCACAAAGTGGGTGGTGGGGAATTTCATTTGTACCTAAGGAGGTGTGGTTTTATGGGATTAAATAATAATTACTTCATATTTAAATCCATCCACATATGAGTTCCACAAAATATAAATAATCATGTTGACAGTTAATGATTTATAAGATTTTTTGGTCTACTAAATAATCAACCACCCACTTAATTTATTAGTATTTGTTTATTTTCAACATTTACCTTTTAAATGTATCTAGTTCCATTAGTTTACAAATAAAAAGTTACCTTTTTATAGGGTACATATTTTATGCTTTAAAATGAAAATGAAGCTGATTTATAATTTGAAAATTTTTATTCCGTATATTGAATCCACTTTTACAAATTCAAATAAAATTGTTTGGAAAATTATATTTATGAAAAATCTGCAGATGTTATGAAAAAATGGATTTTCATGTAGTTTATTTTTCTTATAAATAATGATTATATATTTACTCTATATCTAATCAGAATTACTATATGAATCCAAATTAATATTTAATGATAAATATTCTATATTTTTGATTTTTAATGACCCCCTTTGAGAATTTTTATATATAATTAATATGTAGAAATAGTATATACATTAAAATAGTTTTCCAAAACATCTAATTTTTAAATTGAAATATAATCATATTAAAACTCCATCCTAAGATAAGAAAAAATTTACGTTCACAAAAATTATCCATTGAAAATTAATTCAATTCCATTATAATTATAATCTCAAAAAAATGGATGAATTTATTCTATATTCATAAAGATTATAAAATCATTAGAATATTGTCGTGGTAAAAGGAAAAAATCCAAACAACATAAAGGATATTAAATTAATGAGAGGATATTTTAAAAGGATTTACCTATAAATTATGAGATAAAATGTAGTGATTTCGAATAGTATAGATATATAGTAGTGTAAATTTATTCAATAGTTGTGACCCGATAGCCATGGTCAGGATTTTTAGGGTCTACAGTTATCATAATGCCATAATGGTAAAATTTACTGTAGAAATATTTTTTTCACACCATTTCATATATATTTATTTTTTATAGGAATGGTATTTATAATAATCACCATCCATGATTGGAAAATATTCATGGCCATATGGTGATGAAAAAGGCAAATATTTCATAGTTAGACCGGATTATGGCTGTATAGTAGAGATAAATTAATATTATAAATAATTATTAATTTAATAATAATAATAAAATATTATTATAATAATTTTTACATATATATATCTACTCATTTGACATATATTTTCATTATACAGAAGTTATTAGAGTGGTAATGTTTATTTAATTATAGGGTAGTGGTATGGGGTTCATACCCCACTATGGTTTTAGTCACCCTATTTCCACTTTTAAGAAACCATGTATATAGGTGGGTATTTATTAAAACTAATTTCTATGAGGCTATTGCATCAGGCTATATCCATGTACATGCCCATGTATAATTCATTTCTAGGTATCCCAATGTTAAAAGCCTCTATGGGTATTGTGATTATGGCTGTAATATACATAAATGTTCCTAGTGGTTCTAACCATGGTAATTGACCATAGATATAAATAATTTTTCAACCACTGATTACTCATAAAAGTGATTAAAATTGGACATTGTATGGTTTTTAATTCATGCAGTGCCTTGATATTTTAAACGGGAAATATAATCATATATAGTATAATTGACATGAAAGCATATCCATATAAGATAACGTAACACTCTGATAAATTATAATATTTTGAATTTAAATAAATCCATTCTCCTTGATAGTTTGTAGTCGAAACTAATTTTAAATGCACTATAATATAGAATTCATTAATAAAATAGCTATTAAATTAGAGTTTATGAATGAGAATAAATAGACTATAAAAATTTTATTCTATATAAATTTATGGAATAAATTCCATATTTATCATATGATTGGAAATAGGAATTAAAATTCATTTAATGAAAAACAAAATATTTTTCAACAAATTTTTTTGAAGAGTGGTTTTATCAAGGTTTGAGCACTTAATTTAAAATACGAGTATACCAGTTTTATAATTTTTATAATTAAAATAATCATCATTTTTAAAATTAAAACATAAAAATTATCTTACATTGAATCATATAGATTTTTCTCAAAAGATTAATTTTATAATTAATAGTGAAAATTACCTTTTATAATATAAATCTGCATTTATATTATTTTTTTAATAAATATAGAGTATATTTTAAATTTTATCATAAAGATAAATATTATAAAAAATAGTAATATATAACAAATTTTGATCATTGAGATAATTTTTATGTTCAATTTCAATATAAAACATTCTATTCTTAGGATAACTTTTCTTAGGAAAACCAAATTTTCATCATGTCTCTGGGTTTTATTTAAAATTAAATTCTACCAAATATGTGAATTAAATTTTAAATAATGGATTAAATATTTTTAATTATAATTAAAAATATTATATAATAATTTTAACATTATTTTTTTACTATAATTAATGGTTAAAATTATAAAAATTAATTGAAGTGGTTAAGATTAACAACGTTTTACAAGGGGTTGAACTAAAATGAGAAGGGTGAAAATGATGTAAAAACATAAAATGAAAACATTTATTGAAATATATAGACATTATCACGTCTATGGATCAATAATGTCCCATTTAGAAAACTTTTGGAATGACACAAAAACATGGATGTAATTGTTTCTTTTTAAAAATTATATTTGTATCGTCTCCCTCATATAGAAAACACCACCCATTCTCTCCACATATTCACAATCTAATATCCATTTGTTTCATCCAGGAATTTACGATAAATCATACTTACATCCCTCATCTCATCATATAGTCCTTGATTTAATAGTAAATTCATTCTTTAAAGGAGTTGGGTTAATCCTAAAATTGTTTTTTGAAGAATATGTAATCTTTTTAACTACACGTTTTCATTTTATTTATTCTTATAACTCGATATAATATTATTCAAATATGATAATATAATAAAACTTGTATATACTATATACATATATTTTATAATTTTAATTTCATAACTCATATTCATTTCTGCTTTTATCAGATGGAATATTAAATATTTGATCATGTGCATGGTGGATTACTACATCGTGAACCGAAGAAATACATTTTCCATCACCTCCATTAATGGAAAGATATAATGAAGTATATAACATATTTATTTTATATTTATGAAAAAAATGTTATTATTTAATAATTATATTATATGTACCTTCTTAACTTCAATTCCATGGGGGAATATAATAACAATGTTTATGTTTATAGTGGACGACATCCTCACCATGCGATGTGATTCATTTTTTACATACTCTATAACTATAAGGTAGTAAGGAAAATGTAAATTAATATATGTTATATTTATTAAGTGTAAATTATATTATAAATATAAATCTCTTCTAACTTATTACTTTCTAATCCGCTGAAAAAACATTACATCACATGCACGTACATGTGGACAAGAGGATCCATGTTGCAAATTGCAATGTTTTTAATTTAAATTTTATATGGTTATTAATAATTATGTATGTGAATACTATACATGATAGATATGAAATTATAATGGTTTTATAATGTTTAATTAATATTTAATTTTCTTTTAATCAATCCATCGAGAATATGGAAAAATTATTCATGTGTACGTACAACCTATCATCTCTATAAATGGTGAAATCTATATTCTATATCTACATTTTATAGATTAATATAAATAAATAAATAAATAAATATATATATATATATATATATTCATCATAGAATATATTTGTTTCATTTTTTTCATTCTAAAAATTACTAAACCAAGATTAATGTCAACAGAACGAAATCAGTAATCCAAAACTCAAATAAAAAAGTAGTAATTATGACATGGAATAATGATTTTAGCAATTAATGGTCTATAAAAAGATGAAAAAATCCCATAATTATGTCATAATTATTATGAGATATAATATTATTTTTCTATAATACATATATATAATAAATACATACTTTTTATAATTAATGTTTGAACACCTATGTAGGAAATCAGACCTCGGGTAAGGGTTTCCAATCTTACATTTACTTTTATGAGACATATACCATATTCACCACAAATTCCATTATGTTTTGAAATATTGTTAGTTTTGATATATTCAATCAAGATTCCATTTTTATTCATTTTATTTAATGTTTCATTTCATTTTATTTCATTATTGGTATTTATGAATCAAAAATTTCCAACGTGATAATGGTTTATTTTACATTCTCATCATTATATGGGATTGTTTCTAATTAATTATCACATGTGTTAATTGTCTAAAATTTATATCATAAAAATATATATTTAATTATCTTATAATCATTCATTATAAATTTATTGTAATAATATATTTTTCTCTTTTGTATATAAAATCAGTTAGAATTATTTTAAAGAAATATCATTTTATTTAGCTATTTACTGAAGAATAATTTTTCATCTAAAACCATGATTTATAGAAATGTTTAAGAAAATTATTATAACAATATTCAAGTTATATATAATATATATTTTTACCAATGCTGAAAATTTTACAAAAAGCATTTTATGGATTATTTTTGTTATTTTCCATTAATGGACATTTTTTATTTTACTGGAAAAGTGAACGGAATATTTGTTTTCACATGTAAGGCATATATAAAATTGATAAAATAATGAAAAATAATAAAAAGTGTCTACTATGATTTTAAAATATTATTTTCGAGAAAAAATTATTTTCCAAATATTTTCAAGGAAAAAAAGAATATTTTCCTCTAGATTGTTTATATAAAATTTTTATGGTATTTTCATTCAACAATGAAATAATCCATTTATATATTTTATAATAAAAATGGAATATGATGTAATGATACAATTATTATTATTTATATGGATTAATTATGATCATTTAAATTGGGAATTTTCTAGTTTTATATCATTCATATTTATAAAGATGTTTTATGATTATGTTTATTGTTTGGGTAATTGTTAAAATCAAATATGGTATATTTTTTTAAATACAAATGTTTTTGTTGATTATGTTTCACCCCTTTATATGAATATTTCATTGAACTTTATATGTGATTATTAGGGAATATTATATCCCCTCGGTGCATTGGTAGGTCTCATGAGAGAAACTAGATTGCATATTTGGGTAAGTCTTATAAATTTATGTAATAAGAATTACCACGAGGTATTTATGGTAATGTTATGATGTTAATCATTATTCATTATCTTATTATGATATTTTTGGTTCAAATCCATGTTATTATTAGATTAGTTAGAATATTCAAGGTAGATTATAAATCTCATGTGCTTACGTGTATGGAATTATTTTACCAATATATATTTTATTCAATATTATACTCCAGTTATTGATTAAATGGAATGTCTTATATTTATATTACTTTATATATTGATTATGATTTATTTATTCATATACATATTTGTACTCATACCCTTTCTAAAATTTTTTTCTCACCACCTTATTATGTTTTCCCCCCATGATTCCAAGATGAGTATTTTGATTGATATTCTAGATTTTGCCCAGGGAAATAAAAATGCACTTAAAGAAAATAATTTATTCTATATTTTTATTACATTTATAAAATGTGAATCATGTACTTATATAGTTACTAAGAAAAATAAACTATTCATTCATTTTGGATATAAATCCTTGTATGTTCTACACTTGTAATGAACTAACCATCAAATATGTGTTTCTAATGTTCAGATCTTAATATTTAGTATGAGGGGAATTTTAGTAGAAACCTTGCGAACTAGATCTAATAATCAATGATTATGGAACAAAACCCTATGATAAGAAGTTTTGTATAAGTATTGAAGAACATGCTAATGTTTTCATAAGATATATATTATTTTATTTTTGTTCAAATAAATCCATGTACACATACAATAAGTGGATGTGTTTTTTTTAATATATTTATCTAGGGATAAAAACAATGAAAAGGGAATTTCATTATTGACTTGAGAGTTTCCTGGTAAACAATAATAGGCCATATTGAGCACCTAGTTTTACACTCTCAGGGAAAATTCTTGGGATAATTCTCATTTTCTATTGAAACAATTTTGAAGGATTTGAAAATATATTTATGATTTAAAAATATTACCAATGAAACCATGTTTATGATTTTGTTTTTAAAAATTCTTAAATATTTCAATTAATTGTTTGTGTTTAAATAATTATAGTATTATACAATATTTTTTGTAGTGATATGGTTAAATACAGTGTATTAGATATTTTATAAGTGGAACCTTGTTGAAAGAATAAGAACTATGTAAATTCACGTACTCCATGTAGGGATTTCACTCATTGAAAAACTATTAATGATGGATCCAAAAATATTACTGAAAATTACTAAATTATAACCATATTGCAGAAACTTAATCGGTTTATGAGTAATAACCATTCATATATGTAATAACCTACTGACCCACCACACAATGTGACACTGTTAGTAAACATTATGTGTCAGAAATTTCCATTATTTAATATGATTATGAACCCATCTGAATCTGAGTAATGTATATATTCTTTAGATAATATATTTACTGATTTTGGATGTAATGAAAGGGATAATGCTGAATTTTTATTTTATCACCACTTACGATATGTAGCTCAAAGATTATTAAAAATTTAACACACTAATGATGAATTTGAAATATCAAACATAGAGTGGAAGTATTTTAATTTTCACTTAATGAAAGGGTATTTTACTTGTGGTTAATGAAATGATATTGGGATGAAATTATTGTGTCTATGATAAATGTAATGTAAATAAATTCATAAGTATGAAGCTAAATGTTAAAGGACAAAAAGTTATTATTAAAACAACATATATAATCCATATATCATGACTGACCATTTCATTTAAAGGCTTCTTCTATTTCATTAAAGGGAACTACTCTCCCAATCATGCTCATCATATGAGGACTAAGTATTTTTATTTATCAAGAAAAAGATAATTTATATTTTCTTATGGATTGAAAGGTATGAAAAATAAGAATATTATAGAAGTGAAAAGGATTGATTATCGTAATAAGTGAACGAAGGAATTTCCCCTATGTGATAATATTTAAAAGAAACATTGAGATACATGTTTTTATGTAATGGGAGTTTTCTACATATATTAAGAGAAATGGAACCATGCTCACGGTAAAAATGTAAAATGATAATTTTCTAATGTTCAATTATTGAATTTTAAATATATGGGGTACAATGAAAATTAATTCTCCTAGAAGAAATGGATTATACATCTAAAGAAGTTAAGGGACCAAGGTCAATATTATGAAATTATAAATGATGAAGAGTAATGATTTATGTGATTTTATTTGGATTCAATATTTATGTTATAAGAGTATTTTATCAATGATATTGTGGTTGTAAGAATTATGAAATATATAAGTATTTCACTATATTACATATTCTTTAGGGATTTTATGGGAAAGAAAAAATGTTTCTATTGACTTGGAAAAATGATTCATTGGAATGTATAATTTCTTTTAAAACAAATCATTGTGAGATGATAAACCTTAATATGTTTCTTATATAGAGATTGAAATGATTAATAGGTTTTTATGAGGGTATAAGAAATCATTACTGTTACTTATATTGTTCAGGTTGATATAATTATGGGTTCTTGAAATATCAGAACAATATAATAATTCTATCAATAATATGTTAGAAAATGGAAATAATGAATTTAAGGAGAAAAAAAATGACATCTAGAATGTCTAGGGGGATTAAAACCACAAATGAAGGGTGATAAAGGCATTTATCCTACAACTGTGATATGTGATGTTCTCATTAATATGATATTGTTTTCTGTTATATGATTTTTGGAATAAATATTTAAAGAGATTCATGAGTGGAACTATTTAAGATTAAATACTAATGTATTGTATTTTATATTTTATTCCAAATATATTTGATTTGTATAATATTTAGAGAATGGTATAATCAATTATCACTCTTTTAAGGATATAACAATACATTAAAAGTTAAATTTAGTTCCTATGACATAAAATATGCATTTTTATATTTATTTCACGGTGTTTGATATGAGGAGTAAATTGATCAAATTATATTAAAATAATGAAATTGGGATTATCATATATAATGAAATTTGTATGTATATATCAATGTATTATTAGAAATTAAAATAATTACTAAAAATTAGAAAAAGGATCGTAAAAAAAAATCGTATTACCTTAATATTTGACTGATAACATGGTCTTTTATATTTTAATAGATATACGGTTTTCATGCCCTTATATAAAGTAATGCTTCTTGGATTTAGGTAAACATTGATCCTAATTTTTCTTAGGGTGTGGTTGGGCCTTGTGTAAAGTTATTATGGGTGATTTTTGGAATCTTGTGGAGGTGTTTGGGATTTGAATAGTTAGTGTGTCGCTTTCCAAAACTATTCCTCCTAGCAAATCCCATGAAACCCTAGGTAGTGAGAATTATAATATTTGACACATTGTTTTAGTAACTAAACATGCACCCAGGAGAATCCATGAAATGCACTGTAGGGGTGAATATTTGGAGTGAACGGTTCATCTATCCATGTTTCCCTCTCTAGGAAATCAATTAATTTGAGAATAATTAATTCAAAAAAATTAATTCAAAATTTTTGAGGCACCAATGAGATTTATGACCTCTTCCAATTGACCTAATTCATTTATATATGTTTAGAAAATTCATTATAAGTTTTATTTACTACTACTACAACCTATTTTGATGAATCAGTTTGTTAATGGATGATCTAGTCCCTATTTGGTAATTTAAACTCCTCTGATGTCTTTTCCTATGATAACTCAATCTATAATTAAGAGTTTGATACAACCTCAATTTTTGGCTGAATCTAAAATCAAATTTATTGTATATTTATTCTAGTTGTGGTTTATATATCTGAAATTCTTTAAATTTTCAATGGAATATCCCGATGTAGGAGTCAATAATTGATCGTATGATTATTTGATTTAAAGGTAGGTGGTTCTATTTGATATTTTTCATTTTATTGAAACAATTATTTTATTTATTTGGTTTAAATAACATTAAATTTATTTATTAAAACACATATTTATAATATTTGTAATTTGAAACTAAAATGCCTTGTCTATTTGGAAAACCCCAAATTCCAATGGAATTAGAATTAATGGTGAATTTTAAAATCTATGGAAATTATGAAATGATATGAGAATTGATTTAATAAAAATAGATTGAAATGAAATGATGAAAACATATGATCATTTTTTCATTGAATATGAAATCTGCATGATTTGGTTTTAAAATTGAATTTTAATATTGAAAATAAATGTTGGGAAATTATGTTGTAAATGATGATTGATTTGAAATGAGATTATTTCCCTTTCTATATTAATTGATTGGCCCCGTGCAATCAAGCATTATTACAAGGTTATTTTTTATAACAAGGGTTGGATGTTGATTTCATAAAAATGTATTGATGATGAAAAATATAACAAAATCTTAGTTCTATATATATTACCCTTGATGGGATGTTGATGAGTCCAATTAGGATTGATCCTGAGGGGTGTGTGTACACATATAAGCTATGATGACTAATATGAGGAGTGTGAGGATCCTAGCACTAGAATCCATCATACTATAGAGCAGATGACCACATTAATTTATGTGATTATTTTGATATATCATACACTGATCATTAAACTTCTTTACTCATTCCAATTGATTTCTAGTAATTATTTCAAAATAAATTTTTATTTAAGACATGTTGGAAATGTTTTATATCATTAAAATGTATCATATTTTTTATACATGAAAAATATTTATTATTTCATGCACTATTTTATATAAATTTAAATTTTTATTTAGTATATTATTAAGGAATATTTTTATCATACACTTGATGAGAACTTACTGGGATTTATAGCCCACACCCAACCTTATCATTTAGGGATTTTTATGTTTTCTTATACCTCGTTTGAGAGAAGGGAATGATCCAGTTGCAGGTGGAAGATGTTCTCTGTCCCTTTGTCTTGGTGTAATATTTCCATTAAGATTTTTATCCTTCATCTAAGTATGTTTATGATATACTATTATTGGTATTGATATACCTATGTAGTTTATAGTATTCTCAAACATTTGAGTATTTATCATACTAACATCAGGATTCTATCTTCCACATTTTTTTGGAAAATTCATTCCATAATCAATATTATATGATATCTAGTTTCATTCACTGACCCATGGGAATTGTGAACACCCTTAGATATTTGACATTATTGACTTGGGTATTAGAGTACCAGGGTTTCTATGATAGTTTGTGACAAAGTGGTATGAATGGTCAAAGTTAATAAATATCCCCCAATGTCTCGATGTAGATTTGGATATATTTTTGGGACATATAATATACATACAAAGTGAGTTCCTATCTATTTTCCATGGTAACAATTAATAAAAACCCATGGGCATTTTTGGAAAGGATGTATTAATATTAAGTGGATCTAATACTATATTTCATTCGATCTCTCGAAATGGATGAATCTCCGCCTCCTGCTGATTCTTTTCACCCGAAGCAGTTGCGGCATAGGGGAAACGCGGCCATTTCTTTCTCGTAGGCAGAGGATCAGTTTCTTGCTTTTGATTTTCGATTTGTTCTTGGTGGTAAATTTTTTAAATGTCGTGTCTCTCTGATCTTCTTACAGAAATAATTTGAATCCATTGGATTTGTTGATTTTGAAATTGGCCTACTCAACTCAATGCATATCGCGATTCAACTTTCCTCTGCAAACGATTACTATCGACTTTGGTCTAGGGGTTCTTGGAGTTTTGGGGGATGCATGATGATAGTCCTAAAGTGGTCCCTTTCATTTGATTGCTTTTCTGAATCACCGATTGCACCTGTTTGGTTGGGGCTTCCAGGTCTGCTGATGCACCTCTTCAAGCAAATTTCTCTTTTCCCTATTGCTAAGCTGATCGGTAATCCCATTAAGCTAGATTCTGCGACTCAGAAGATCTCAAGGCCTTCGGTTGTGCGTGTGTGTGTTGAGGTTGATCTTTCACAGCAACTGTGTAACAGCCCGAGATTTTATGAAAAATATTATTTTTAATTTTATTAATGTCTTGTGTTATATGCTACACCAAAAGGAGCTTTCACAATACACATCTCTGACCTGGCTTGAATTATACGCAATCGCGACCTTCCACAATAGCGTGTGTTGTACGCAACACCGATTTTCGCTAAACAACGATATGCTATTAAGATATTATTAAAACCAGCCGTTATGAATAGTAATAACCACTTTTTGAAATTTTGTAAATTTTATTTTTCAAAATGGAATTCATTTTTGGATTCGTAATATCGAAATTAGCTTAGGGTGAAATTTTGGTACTTTTCGGATAACTTTCATATTCTGATGAATAGTGAAAATTACTAGATTATAATTAAAAACAAATTTTTTAATCGAAATAATTAATAGTGATAAATAATTAAATTAAGTGGTTTTAAAGTATATTTAGAATATATTTTTACAATTTAATATGATTTTTGTCATTGGATGTAATTTCACATTTAAACCAGACATAATCAAGTGTCAATCTTTTGGTAGATATTGTTTCTTAAAAACACGCTATTTGTTTTAACAGCGGGATTTAATTATAAAATTAATTAATGCAACTTCTATGTTATGAATTTGGTAAAATAGACATCATTTTTGAATTCGGAATATGAAATATAGCTTAGGATGAAATTTTAGTATTTTTCTGAAAACTTTCAATTTTTGATGAATAGTGAAACCACTAAGTGGTAGGTTAAAAACTGAATTTTGCATAAAACAAAATTTTACCGCTTCTGTGAATGGAATTTCAAAAATCCGACAGACACGGTTAATATCAAGGACTAAAATGTGGTTCAATGAGATGAAAATAATTTTTGGTGAATAGTAACTTTTTACTTTTTTTTACCACGGTTAATAGTAAATAGGGTAACTAAGGGTAAATATGATATTACTATTACCCTAACACAAGCCCTAATTCTATTGGATAAGTGTAATTAGACCATAAACAACCTTATGAATATAATATGACCATTTAGGTCCACTTGGATTAGATTATGACATTTAATATTTTTTTATTTAATGAATAGTTAAAATAGTTAAAATCAATGTTTAATAACTAAAACATTTTTAATATGGGGTTATACATAAGATAAATTCGACTATAAATATTCATTAGAAAGATAAAACGATTTCCTACATAATGATATTTTATTTATAATTTTTAGACTTTAAATAAATTAATTTATTTATGACACAACGATGATGCAGTAATTACCCTTTTAAGGAAATATTAACATAATTGATGTTATAAATGCTCAAATGAATTTAATTTGAGACTTTTTATGGATTCCACTAATTTTCTAGGTTAATATGATATATTAGAGTTGATTTAATCAACTTGGTTCGAACATATAATTCTGTTATGAATTTCACAAAAATAATATATCAAATAGTGTCAAAATTGACACAAAATAGTTTTTAAATCAAATATTTTATTATTAATTGTTATTTTATTCCTAAAAATAAAAGGTTCGGCCAAATGACTTAGATAAGAATATATATATTAATAATAAACAATTTGGGGTTCGTTTGGCATGTTATTGTAAGTGTATTAACCATATAGTGAAAGAAAACAAAAAGACACGGTCAAAGTTAAATTATTTAACTTAGAGTTAAATCTAATTGATAAGGTTAAAATAACACCCTAAACATTCCTAAATCCTATTGGTTGATAGGATTTCGACCCATCCCCACTTCAGCTTCGAAATAAGACCCTTTGGAACCATTATAAACCGATTTTGACTTTAATATAAAATAATATTTTGAGATATTCCTAAGGTGCCCCTCTCCTCCCTTATAAAAGGACACCTCCTCCCCCTCCTCCTCACACCAATTTGAGCACTCAAGCTCGGACAAACCCTGCCAAAATCTCTTCTCTACTTCCCTAACAACATCCTAGAGGTTCTGGTCTTCCTCAAAGACAAATTTTAGTGCCCTAAGAGGAGGTCTCAAAGAGGCGCTTCAAAGAAGAGGTAATTACCGTTACCAATTCTTCATCTTTATTTCTTCTTCCACTTCTTCTTCATAGGTTGTTTAATTATGAAGTAATAACATCAGTATCACTCATATACTGATATGTTATTATAAGTATGAAACAACCCTATTTCACCATCTATCCATCCTACGGAAAAAGAAATCACCGCGCGTGCGTACGTACCGAATACCGTCTCCACGCCGTGGTGTAATCTATTTTCCACCACCACCTTACATGGATGGGTATAATGGTGTAAAGAATAACTATACATAGTTATTACAACATCATATTGATTCTGATATATTGTATAATCCACTCCAATTCAATTCAATATTTATGGAAATGATATCATCGCTCGTGCGTACGTACGGACTACCGTCTCCACGACGCGGTTCATTCTCCATGTTAACCATTTAAGAATGATTATAAAGTATATATTAGAAATAATAATAAAATATATGACATTATAAATCTACTGTATTTATGTATATATATATATATATGTATTTCATCTACTTACTTCCATTCAAGACAATAAGGAAAGGAAAACAGCGTTCATGCGTACGTACGGACTACCGTCTCCATGAACGGTGTTTTTCATTTCATTTATCTATCTATTATATATATATATATACTGAATATATATGATATATAAATCATATTTTATATTCTGGAAGTAAGTAAATCATGATATAAGTAATAATAATTTCAAGAACAACAAGTCAAAACACCTACGATAAATGAAACGATTTTACCCAAAACGCTTCTTTAACATGGAATTTACAAAAGAACGAGTAATATAATGTCATAAGTGAACCATATATGATATCATAACAATGAATATGATTCTTTAATAAGTCAATGACATTATTTAAATCATTATACAGGAGGTTCGGACACATACGAAGCAAATCGGACCTAAGGTAAGGGAAATATCACAATCTCATTTTTATACGAGATTGTTTATTCGTAAGTATTTACTGGGGTGTATTTTATCATCCACATCCATGTTACCTCAATATGTAATATTTTTTCCATCCACTTACAATAGTTTAAATCCAATTTTACCCTTCGGTGAGTTTCTAGTAAAGAATATGAAAGGAATCTTTTGTCGTTTTTTTTCATACGAGGTACTTTTTGACTTTTCCGACAAAAGTACGAAGAATGTTTTTTTAACTTATACGGCATGAATGGATTTTTAAATCTTTATTTCCAATAAGCTTACTTTACAAGTTTTCAAGTTTATTTTTAATCAACTTATTTTAGTTTAAAATTGTATGACATGTTAAGAAAGGAAAAGTGTTTTTAAAGTAGAAAGGATATTTTCCTCAAGAATGGAGTTCATGTATTTGATCAAAATTATTTTTCCATCTAAGATAATAAAAGGGTTATGTTTTTATCCTTATTATTACATGGATTTGATTATGTTGTGATGGAAATATTTTTATGAATTCCTTTATCTTATATGAATTGTTTTATGATGTCATGTTGTTTAAGAATCCCATTTTTATTACATGGGTTACGCTATGATGTATGGTTTATGATTATGTGGCACACATAAGAAAGGATTCATTATGAGAAAGGTGGGACCTATATCTCCCTCCAATGCATTGGGTAAAGATTTTATATCCCATGAGATAAACATGGCTGGAATGGTAGGTTATACCGGTTCAGTGAAACAGGACTGAAACGAGGGTTATTCGATTCAGAAAGGGACTTTGTCCACTAAGATAGTCTTGGCAATGAGTCGAGACTAACAAGAAATGATTCTCTATGATTATGTGTGAGTGCCACAATGTTTCATGTTTTAAGTTATGATTATTGTGATTACATTTCACTGCTATGATTTATACCATGTTATGAAATTATGCTCTCTTTTGCAGGTTAAGATTTCCAAAATGTTATGTTCTTGATATTTCTTTTGTTTACCCTTACTGAGCATTTGAGCTCACCCTTTTATGTTTTCTTTTCCCCAGGATATAAAGAAATGATTTAGGTATAAAAAAAAGAAAGATCTTTATAGGAGATGTTGAAGATCTTTCACCACTATTAGAAGATTACGTTCCGAGTTTCCAAAGACACTAAACTATTACGATCCTTGTGTGTGTGTTTTTTTGTTATGTACTAAGTATTCCGAAAATGTAATGTAATGTCAATGTACCTCAAGTTTAGGGTCTCTACAGTTGGTATCAGAGGAAAGGTTTAGTCAACCATTGGAAACTAGGATACGAAAATGTTAGTGAGATCCCTAGATATATTTCTACGGTATGTCTAGGGATGTCCCTAAGGTTAAGTATACGTATAGGTTATAGTACTAGAACTACGCTAACGATCATAGAAATAAACCTAAGATGTTAGATATTGAAGGTACTCCCCCTTTATTATGTTGTTTTCCCTAGAATGATTTTTTCCTCTCACACTATTCTTTTTGGGTTTTAGACGATGGCTGGAGCCCGAAGGAACTGTGTTGATCAATGCAGTGGACAATGCAATGATTGTCCTCCTGAACAAACAAATGTTATGGGAGATGGAGTGCAAAATCTAATTGCTATACTTACACATGCTATGAATCATTCTGGACTTCCAAATGAGCAGAGAAGGGAACAATATTCTATTGAGTCCTTCATAAGGCAACGTCCACCTTCTTTCAGTGGGTCTTCTGATCCACTTGTTGCTGAACAATGGATCAGTACCACTGAAAAGATATTTTCATTTCTTCAATGTTCTGAACATGATAAAGTCATCTTAGAAGTATATCGTTTGGAAGGTGAAGCTGATCAATGGTGGAATCTTATCAAGAATACAAGGAAAAGAGATGAAATTGAGTCCATGGAATGGGACGAGTTCAAGAACTTATTTTTCAATAAGTACTTCCCTCGTATTCTTCGAACAAAGATGGAGAAGGAGTTTCTTGAACTAAAGCAAAAAGATGATGAATCTGTTGGTATATACGAAGCGAATTTTACAAGACTTGCAAGGTATGCATCTGGCATTATCATCCAACCTGAAAGTAAAGTTGATCGATTTTTCAGTGGCTTAAAACCAAGTCTTCGTAGGGCATTAGCTAAAAGAGACTTTAGTAGCTATGAAGAAATTGTGCGTTGTGCTATCAAGGTAGAAATGGAAGTTGGTGTTACATATCCATCTCATGGTTTTGACAAGAAACGAAAGATGGAGTTCAAGGAGAAATCTCAGAATAATGGTGAAAAGAAGATGAATGTTTCCTTATGCACAAAGTGTGGAAAGAAGCATGGTGGAGATTGTCTTAAAGGGACTAGAAAATGTTTTAAGTGTGGAAAAGAAGGTCATCGAGCAGCTGAGTGTCGAAGTAATGAAAAAAGGGTTTCTAATGATGTGAATAAAGCAAACACTGCAGAGAACGCACCACCAACACTTCAATGCTTCAAGTGCAAGGAAATGGGGAATTTTGCTAATAAATGCCCTAATCCAAGGGTTAGTGATGATCAACATGAGAAACCACTGAAGGAAAAGGACAAAGGGAAGTCACATGCGATCACTATTGGAAATGTTGAATATGACAACGATGTGGTGGAATGATTAAGTGTTTATGTAATGGGATTAAAAAATAATGTTGTATCATTGAGTATTGCAATATTAATTGATGTGGTATTCAAAGTGATTGAGATATTTTTTGGAAATAAGATGATATGCGCATAATGAAGGGAAAACGAGAAAATGAAATGTTTAATAGTATTCATGAGCTCATGATTGATATAAGGACTAAGTGATATCATGGTTTGAGTATATAGAATTTTGAGGATTTTGGTATGTGGAAAGTGTTAACTTTAAACCGCATTCATGTTTTCACTAAGGTATTCAAGAGAATACATGATTAAGGACTTTGAATGTTTAGAATGTGACCAACAAGACATATCTTATGGGGATCAACGATGGTATTAAATCTCTGGTAATTGTTTTCACTATATTATGAGAGTGGACTGCAGTATTATGGGTAAGCCTAAAGATTGGAATGGATTATGTTGGAATAAGTTAGTATTGTTTAAGGATAGAAGTTTTTTTTCGATATTATTGATGGGATGTTATAGTAATATAGTTTTAGAAAAAAGGACAATCTGCAGGACGGGCGACAACCCATGGCGTCGGACAAGGCTGTGGGAATCGAACCCACAACTGAAGTGCGACTGGCCTTTATCGCCTACCACTGGCCTATAGGAAGTCCCTGTTTAGTAGAAACTAGTTTTATTATATTAAGCAGTATGATATATGAAGTATAAGTCCATTTTAGGAACCATATGTGATTAATCTCACTATAGATCGACTTATGTATATAATTTTTGCTAACCTTTTGTTTGAGACAGATGGAATAACCCGTCATTCTATCACATGATCTGCTAACACTTCACGAATAACAAATTCAACTTCATTTATTTAAGAGATGAAGTGGAAATTTTTCAAGGCATGAACAAAAGTGAGATTGTACCAAAATAAAGAAAGTATTTATTTTAATTCAAATTTTCAACTTTCGGGAAATGATCTTGAAAACCAAAAATGTTGTCCTAGTGATCTTATACCTGATGAATCAGATAGTACCTTAGATCGTCAAAAATTTATGGATTTGTGATTACTGGATTTTCCATAGCCATGTTCTCTACCACTCTCCATCAGAACATGATGGTTAGATTTCTCTTCCATATCTATATTTTCACCTATGTGGAAACCCAGTGATTAGTTTATTTGGGTAATCGGTACATTTCATACTTTAGTTTTTAAAGCCAAGTTTTGGTATTCCTTTTTACGATGTGGGCTTCTATTAAAGAAAATTTCGAATAGTAAACCATTTATAACCCCGACGAATTTCGAGGGAGAAATTCATTTTAAGGGGGGTAGAATGTAACAACCCGTGATTTTATGAAAAATATTCTTTTTAATTTTATTAATGTCTTGTGTTATACGCTACACCAAAAGGATCTTTCACAATACACATCTCTGACCTGGCTTGAATTATACGCAATCGCGACCTTCCACGATAGTGTGTGTTGTACGCAACACCGAGTTTCGCTAAACAACGATATGCTATTCAGATATTATTAAAACCAGCCGTTATGAATAGTAATAACCACTTTTTGAAATTTTGTAAATTTTATTTTTCAAAATGGAATTCATTTTTGGATTCGTAATATCGAAATTAGCTTAGGGTGAAATTTTGGTACTTTTCAGATAACTTTCATATTCTGATGAATAGTGAAAATTACTAGATTATAATTAAAAACAACTTTTTTAATCGAAATAATTAATAGTGATAAATCATTAAATTGAGTGGTTTTAAAGTATATTTAGAATATATTTTTACAATTTAATACGATGTTTGTCATTGGATGTAATTTCACATTTAAACCAGACATAATCAAGTGTCAATCTTTTGGTAGATATTGTTTCTTAAAAACACGCTATTTGTTTTAACAACGAGATTTAATTATAAAATTAATTAATGCAACTTATATGTTATGAATTTGGTAAAATAGACTTCATTTTTGAATTCGGAATATGAAATATAGCTTAGGATGAAATTTTGGTATTTTTTTGAAAACTTTCAATTTTTGATGAATAGTGAAACCACTAAGTGGTAGGTTAAAAACTGAATTTTGCATAAAACTAAATTTTACCGCTTATGTGAATGGAATTTCGAAAATCCGACAGACATGGTTAATATCAAGGACTAAAATGTGGTTCAATGAGATGAAAATAATTTTTGGTGAATAGTAACTTTTTACTTTTTTTTACCACGGTTAATAGTAAATAGGGCAACTAAGGGTAAATTTGATATTACTATTACCCTAACACATGTCCTAATTCTATTGGATAAGTTTAATTCGACCAAAAACAACTTTATGAATATAATATGACCATTTAGGTCCACTTGGATTAGATTATGACATTTAATATTATTTTATTTAATGAATAGTTAAAATAGTTAAAATCAAAGTTTAATAACTAAAACATTTTTAATATGGGGATATACATAAGATACATTCGACTATAAATATTCATTAGAAAGATAAAACGATTTCCTACATAATTACATTTTATTTATAATTTTTAGACTTTAAATAAATTAATTTATTTATGACACAACGATGATGTAGTAATTACCCTTTTAAGGAAATATTAACATAATTGATGTTATAAATGCTCAAATGAATTTAATTTGAGACTTTTTATGAATTACAATAATTTTCTAGGTTACTATTATATATTAGTGTTGATTTAATCAACTTGGTTCGAACATATAATTCTGTTATGACTTTCACAAAAATCATATATCAAATAGTGTCAAAATTGACACAAAATAGTTTTTAAATAAAATATTATATTATTAATTGTTATTTTATTCCTAAAAATCTAAGATTCGGCCAAATGACTTATATAAGGATATATACATTAATAATAAACAATTTGGGGTTCTTTTGTCATGTTATAGTAAGTGTATTAACCATATAGTGAAAGAAAACAAAAAGACACGGTAAAAGTTAAATTATTTAACTTAGAGTTAAATCTAATTGATAAGGTTAAAATAACACCCTAAACTTGCCTAAATCCTATTGGTTGATAGTATTTCGACCCATCCCCACTCTAGCTTCGAAATAAGACCCTTTGGAACCATTATAAACCGATTCTGACTTTAATATAAAATAATATTTTGAGATATTCCTAAGGTGCCCCTCTCCTCCCTTATAAAAGGACACCTCCTCCCCCTCCTCCTCACACCAATTTGAGCACTCAAGCTCGGCCAAACCCTGAAAAAATCTCTTCTCCACTTCCCTAACAACATCCTAGAGGTTCTGGGCTTCCTCAAAGACCAATTTTAATGCCCTAAGAGGAGGTCTCAAAGAGGCGCTTCAAAGAAGAGGTAATTACCGTTACCAATTCTTCCTCTTTATTTCTTCTTCCACTTCTTCTTCTTAGGTTGTTTCATTATGAAGTAATAACATCAGTATCACTCATATACTGATATTTTATTATAAGTATGAAACAACCCTATTTCACCATCTATCCATCCTACGGAAAAAGAAATCACCGCGCGTGCGTACGTACGGAATACCGTCTCCACGCCATGGTGTAATCTATTTTCCACCACCACCTTACATGGATGGGTATAATGGTGTAAAGAATAACTATACATAGTTATTAAAACATCATATTGATTCTGATATATTGTATAATCCACTCCAATTCAATTCAATATTTATGGAAATGATATCATCGCTCGTGCGTACGTACGGACTACCGTCTCCACGACGTGATTCATTCTCCATGTTAAACATTTATGAATGATTATAAAGTATATATTAGAAATAATAATGAAATATATGACATTATAAAGCTACTGTATATATATATATATATATATATGTATGTCATCTACTTACTTCCATTCAAGACAACAAGGAATGGAAAACAACGTTCATGCGTACGTACGGACTACCGTCTCCATGAACGGTGTTTTTCATTTCATTTATCTATCTATTATATATATATATATATACTGAATATATATGATATATAAATCATATTTTATATTCTGGAAGTAAGTAAATCATGATATAAGTAATAATAATTTCAAGAACAACAAGTCAAAACCCCTACGATAAATGAAACGATTTTACCCAAAACGCTTCTTTAACATGGAATTTACAAAAGAACGGGTAATATAATGTCATAAGTGAACCATATATGATATCATAAAAATGAATATGATTCTGTAATAAGTCAATGACATTATTTAAATCATTATACAGGAGGTTCGGACACATACGAAGCAAATCGGACCTGAGGTAAGGGAAATATCACAATCTCATTTTTATCTGAGATTGTTTATTCGTAAGTATTTACTGGGGTGTATTTTATCATCCACATCCATGTTACCTCAATATGTAATATTGTTTCCATCCACTTACAATAGTTTAAATCCAATTTTACCCTTCGGTGAGTTTTTATTAAAGAATATGAAAGGAATCTTTTGTCGTTTTTTTTTCGTACGAGATACTTTTTGACTTTTCCGACAAAAGTACGAAAAATGTTTTTTTAACTTATACGGCATGAATGGATTTTTAAAACTTTATTTCCAAGAAGCATCCTTTACAAGTTTTCAAGTTTATTTTTAATCAACTTATTTTAGTTTAAAATTGTATGACATGTTAAGAAAGGAAAAGTGTTTTTGAAGTAGAAAGGATATTTTCCTCAAGAATGGAGTTCAAGTATTTTATCAAAATTATTTTTCCATCTAAGATAATAAAAGGGTTCTGTTTTTATCCCTATTATTACATGGATTTTATTATGTTGTGATGGAAATATTTTTATGAATTCCTTTATCTTATATGAATTGTTTTATGATGTCATGTTGTTTAAGAATCCCATTTTTATTACATGGGTTACGCTATGATGTATGGTTTATGATTATGTGGCACACATAAGAAAGGATTCATTATGAGAAGGGTGGGACCTATATCTCCCTCCAATGCATTGGGTAAAGATTTTATATCTCATGAGATAGACATGGCTGGAATGGTAGGTTATACCGGTTCAGTGAAACAGGAATGAAACGAGGGTTACTCGATTCAGAAAGGGACTTTTTCCACTAAGATAGTCTTGGAAATGAGTCTTGACTGACAAGAAATGATTCTCTATGATTATGTGTGAGTGCCACAAAGTTTCATGTTTTATGTTATGATTATTGTGATTACATTTCACTGCTATGATTTATCCCATGTTATGAAATTATGCTCTCTTTTGTAGGTTAAGATTTCCAAAATGTTATGTTCTTGATATTTCTTTTGATTACCATTACTGAGCATTTGAGCTCACCCTTTTATGTTTTCTTTTCCCCAGGATATAAAGAAAGGTTTTAGGTATAAAAAAAGGAAGATCTTTATAGGAGATGTTGAAGATCTTTCACCACGATTAGAAGATTACGTTCTGAGTTTCCAAAGACACTAAACTATTACGATCCTTGTGTGTGTGTTTTTTTGTTATGTACTAAGTATTCAGAAAATGTAATGTAATGTCAATGTACGTCAAGTTTCGGGTCTCTACAAACTGCCTTCCATTATTTGGATCCAGAATGTGGATACGGGTTTTTTCAGGAAGTGGTTCATTAATCCTTACCGAGTTACTACTCTAATTGTTTGCATATTGGCCACTCCCTTTGAGATTGTGGTTTTGGGAAGGACCCCATGAATAGTCAGAAGCTTGGGAATCTTTTTCTGAATAATGGGAAATCAGTCTGGAATGAGAAGGATTGAAGGCCTCATGTTGAACAGAATGAACCTTCTAATTCTAAGGACCCACTGGTGTCCTCATCTGTTCCGGTTTCCTGCTTAGCACAACCTACATGCGATAAGGATTCTTTTCTTTCTGATTTTGTGGATGCGGTCAATAATGCTACACTTTTCACTGACAACCTAGGGGTTGTTCCAACCTCTAATGAGCCAGCAAAAGATACTCACTCTGTTTCAGGTGATTCTAGTCATGATGTTAACGAATGGGACTCCTCCACAGATGAAGAGGACCCCTACTCTTGGATTGAGGATCGGGCGGATAGAATTAAGCTTAGAAATTGCACTCGGGTTATTAAGGAAGGTTACAAGGAGAATTTCTACACTTGGATTGAGGAGCAAGCAAGGTTTTCTTATAGAATATATTGTAATAAAGAAATATCTGTTGATGACTATCTCATTATCAGGGAGCGTATGTTTGATAGGGTGGAATTTTAGCTTGATCGAACCCTGATTTGATTATCTCCAGCTTCGGTGGGAATAACACTTTTTCATTCATGGTCTTCTCTTTGGTCTATCACATCATTTTTCTAGATTTGGGGGCTTGTCCCATGTCATTGCAGGAATGATTTGGAGGAACATCTCAGAAGATGAAGGGGCTGTTGAATGTTTGGAATTTTGGGAGGTCGTTGCAGATGCACTAGCAGTAGGGACAGGCCTAGTGCAGAGTAGCAAACTGAGTATCATCAGCTACAATAGCAGTTCTTTGAACAGAAAATTCAGGATTGATTTCCTCTAGTGAAGCAGCGGCTGTAACATAAGCGGTGGAAGGATGACTATGGCATGTATCTCTTTTGATGACCTTGAAGAAGGGAGTGAATCCTTGGATCTATAAATGTTTGGACGATGCTGAACAAAACCAAAATGGATGGCAGGTGCAAATTCTTGTCTGACTATCATTTTGTAATCTTTTGATTCCCAGTTGGTGCAAATACACTGAACCTCATGTATTCACCTTGTTATTGCCTTTTCTTTTAATAAATTTCTGGGGTATGCGTTGGGAAACCAACTCATGCTCAAATCATTATGGTAATACTATATTTCCCTTGGTTTTCATTTAGATAGGGCTAAACAAAATCATGAAATTTTATCTAATGTGATTTATTTCCCCCCTGTTCTTATTTAAATTATTAATCAAAGATATATTATAATGTATTAAAAATTGTTTCACAATATTTTGTAGCATAATTTCTTTGAGATGATGTGTGAATCAACTATAGGAACATGATTTTGGTAAACATAGTGAGAAGATCCTAATATATAAAAGGACTTTCTTTAGATTATCGTGCATATTGTCCAAGATCTGGTACAAGGCACAATCACCCATTAACATTCAGGCTTCAGTTAGGGATCCTAAAACGGATGAATCATATAGTTATGATCAATAGTTACTCCACCAATAACCTCCACATTTGTATGGAATTGATTATAATCAAGAGGCTAAAAACTGGTTGAGAAAGTTAGATATTATTTTTAGTTTTATAAAAACACCTAAAACTATTAATGTAACATGTTCAACCTTAATTCATGGAGGACGTAGTATTATATGGTGTGGTTTGATGGTTATGATGAATACACACAAGTTTTTAGGGTGGAAGTAAATTAAATTTATTTTCACTAATTAGGTCTATACATAGTCTATCATGATATATAGAGATATGGATTTTTTCAAACATGAACATGATAACAGTGTCATGATGGAGAATGTGAACGGCATTGTCGGGATTGTGGATTTTCACCTAATTTTGAATCAAATGAAAATATAAATAATCGATGGTATTATACGGGTAATCAATATAACAAGATTTTTTAATTTTTCTTAATAATTATATATTTTTTTACTGTTGTTCTAGATATGACTTTGATGATTGATACTGACATGGTTGGTGTGTCCGAGTTGATGGGATTTTATTTTTGTCTAATAGCCAGTTCTATTGGTTAAATTTTATATAATAGGAATCCTGATGAGTATCAAGGTGGATCTGGATAATTAAAATCCACTTGACCTCTTTTATTTCATGTAAGTGGAAATATGACTTACTTCTACAGTGGTAATGTAGTGAATTTGAATAGGGTTTCCATTGAACAACTAAAAATCAGATGTTCTTAGAGATGATATGGTCAATTTATTAAATTATATTTTGTCATTTCTACATTTCATAGGGGAATAGGTTGATCATCATCTATAAGTACATCCGTGAAATTATATGTTTCATGATCAATGGTGTTCCGACCACTGGTATCTAAAAAAGATTATTCATATAGTGGAAGAGTCTCTAGAGGAAGAAGATATAGTTCGAGAAACCCTGAGTGGTACCATAACTATTTCTTCATTATTAGTGACTACTTAATTTTATATCGTTTCATGTCATTAATCATTATCAACTTGTATTCTGATCCTACTAAATCATCCAATAGATGTTTTTCTAATATGATGGATATTAATACACCCCTCAAAATTAAGTGAGAGTGAAGGGTCTTTGTTTTCCTGCATGTTTCTTATCATTAGCATATATCAATCTAATCTACAATTTTTCAGTTCTTAAAATAAAACCTCATATTTTTAGTTTTGAGGTTTATTGGTCTATTTATAGTAATGCTTGAATTGACAATTACCTTCGATGGACCTCCACAGTTAAACATGATGGGGTGTTTTTTATCTTCCAAGGAGAACCAAAATTGAATTTATGCAGAGACAAACCTTCGTATAATTATTTTTGGAATGTAATATCAATGTTAGATTTTTTTATGGAGTAGGAATATTTAAATGATAACATCCATCCAGTTTTTCTCAAGTTTATTAATATATTTCTTTCTAATTTTATTACTTTTACACTAGTAATAGTGGATGAATTTTGTATTCATTTAGTTTATTAGAATAAATGAGTATATATTACATCATTCCACATAGAACCAGATTAAATGATGTAGTTGAAGACACTGTTGGATGATCTATTGGAGAAAGGATATATATACCCAAGTGTGTCACTATGGGTGGTGCCTATTCTCTTTGAAAAAAATGGTAATGGTTTATTGTCCCTATATTTTTATTACTGGAAACACAACCAAGTAATCATAAAGAACATGTACCAATTTCAATAGATTTATGATAATTCTTACTATATAGAAGGGGTGATGTAGTTATAGAATATTGATCTTTGATCTGGATATAACAAAATGATAATAAAAGAGAATAAAATTTATAAAATATCCTTCTAGAGAAAATATGGACATTATGAGTACCATATTATACGATTTGGCCAAACTAATAATCATTCCATCTTTATGAAATATATGATGTAGATTTTCTATTAGTGTATTGGTCTCTTCATGGGGTCTTTGTGGACAATATCGTAGTATTCACAATGTATGAGGAGGATAATGTATGTCATATATGATAAGTTATATAAAAATTGAGAAATCACCAACACTAGAACATTCTATATTAATTTTATTTCTATAATCAATAAATTAATGTCATTGGACCCATATTTTAAGAACATGGTACCTTAGTTGATCATAAGAAAGTTGAAAATGATATGATATTGGAGCATCCATGAGTTATTATTGAGATTTGGAAATTATTGGGTTTTGAAGTGTTTTATCAATGGTTTGTAAAGAATTTATCCAATTTTTATTCTCTATGAACATCTCTATCTTATAATGGAGTGTTATTTTCTTTTGAGAATAAATGTCAAAATACATTTTTTGAACTAAAACGTCTTTTCACTTCTTCGTCGATGTTCAATCATATAGATGTTGGGTAAGGCTATGCAGTCTTCAATAAAATATCCTTTTCAGGTCTGTGATGCACTATTATGTATGGTGACCATGTGATATCCTATGATTCTCGACAACTTAGGTCGTTCGAGAATAATTATCCAACCCCCGACATTGAACTAACATATATGATGCAAGCACAAAAGAGTTGATGGAATTAACTTTTTAGAGAATGGTCGACCTTGTATTCTAACCACAAGTTCTTTGGTTATAAATTCTCTATAATATATTTGAATTTATATTAGATGTTTTGGTTTAACACAATAAATCTCTTGATTTCGACATTTACCATACCCTGGTGAATTGTAGTTTTATTTTTTATGTTTCAAGTATGAATACTCTAACTTATTCAATGAATGAATTATCAGAGTAATGAAATGAGTTCAATAATTTTTCTTGGTTCCTTATAGTAGTACTTGAAGTGTCGGTTGATGTTTAATTGGAATTTGTTTATTTGACCTTTTCTCTTCTTGATATGATTCATCTGTAAAAACATCTTGGTGGAAATTTATATAATAACATGGTCTCTCTTTATGGTGGGGATACCATTGGAAAATGGTTGTTCACTTATGAGTAAATACTATGTTTCCAAAACCAAAATGTTGTACCTTTTTATATGAGGAATATATGATCGAGAATTTGAATATGTTTCAATGGGATGTTAAATAGGGAGGCATAAAGATGTTTTATGAAATGCGATGATGATTTTGGTGGCCACATACAAGGAAGTACATTGCATATTATGTTTCACATCATTATACATGAAAACAGGTGAATAATAAGAACTAGAGACCCATAGGTTTTCTTTATACAATTCTAGTTCCATCTTTGAACTGTGATGAGATCTATATAGACATTGTGTTTGTGTTGTCTAATTCCATTAAAAAATAACGTGATATGGATTGTGATAGATCAGCTAAGAAAATCAGCTCACACTTTACCCATTCACTATATAACCAATGTTTGGGATTATAAAAATTTCTATGTGAAGGATATATTTTATTTTCATAGAGTTATATATACTATAGTCCCTAACAGAGATCCACATTTTACCTATAGTTTTTTGTAAGTCCATTAGGAGGTGGTTGGATATCATGTTTGATTGATTATGGAATACCACCCATAGATGGATAACCAGAAGAGGATATATATATATATATATATTCTTATGTCCATGATTTTGGTGGAGCTTGGGATGGACCTTTGGAACTGGTTGATTTTTCATATTTCAAAAGATACCTGTCAGTAATATATATGGATCATTTTGAGAGTTTTTATAGAATGTTGTGTAAATATACATTTTTTTAGATATTGGTGGATGTTCGTTGGTTGGAAATTTTTTTTATAAGTGACATCTTCAATGATTCTATTGATTAAATAGTGAATGTTATTGGCATAGATATAGTAAAAATATTTTTTTGATTGTTGTCATAGACCAATAGAGTTTTTTGTTGGTGACCTTGAGTTCATGATACATTAACCTCAGATGGGTCCTCGATGACATGACATTGATTGGAAAATATCAACTCATTTTTCAAGACTATCATAGGTTTTTGACCTAGTGTAGAATATCTATTCACATTTATAAAATCATACAGAGTTTACATATATAAAAAATTTATTCCATTTATCTTAGTTTCATTAATATCATTCTAGCAGATTTCATTATATGAGATGTGGGAATATTTATGTTCAGAATGATTTTTCTAAGACATTTAATATAGTTAGGTAAATTTATTATTATAAAAAATGTAATGTGTTGCAATAATTTTCAATTATTATGTCTACTACGTACATATGGTTATTATTCACATGATTCATGTGAGTGTGACGAACTACAGAGAGAGCAGTGGCCTCACCTCATTGAATTGGAAACATCACGATGGTATTTATGGGTGTATAATTTTTTATATTTAGGGGATGTTGTAACATCTATTTACTTTTTTGTAGGTACTCCACGAAACAAAATTTTATCATTATTTGGTTGTGATTTTTTCTATGGTTGTTTGGGGGATGATCAGAACATACTTGGAGGTTTGTAGTGTGTGCATGGTTTCCCAAAAAATGTTCCCATAATGAAAATTGTGCAACATTGGATATTGAGGATTTGAAAATTAGTAACATGGTTATTTAAATCATTAACCCAACTATGAGACACCATCCACCCAAATGTAGGGGTTTATTAATTTCATCCCACATGTGATTTCTAATGACCAATGTATCTATCTCCTCCTAAGAGTATGAAATATCATCACATGTTAGATGGATCCAAAATCAATTAATATGGAACACTATTCCTGTTTTGGGTTTTGATTTTAGACACATATGTTTTTCATTGTGGAATATCATTATCATATTCAAATATTGATCATTCGATTGTTTGATTTAAAGGATTGTTGATTCTTCTAATAATTTCCAAATAATTAAAACAAATATTTTTTAGTGAGTTTGATATCTCATTCGATTTATATACAACAAAACCAATTGATATGATTTGGAATTAGAACTGAAATTTCATCGATTTTGGGAAGAACCCACTAATTTTATTGGAATTAGAATTTTTGGTGTGTTATGAAATTAATGAAGTTGTTGAAATGAATTAATAATTTACTAAAAAAATATATTAAATTAAAATTATAAAATCCTATGTATATATTTGTATTTAAAATTAATGAAATGTTGAAAAACCATGTTTTGGTTTTGAAATTTAAAAATAATATTGAAATTTAAAATTAGTCAATGGATTAGTAAATTATGATTGATTTAAAGTGATATGGTTTCTATTTTTATTATTTGATTAAAAACACATCATCATGGTTATTTAGTGGGTTATTTGGGTTAAGCACGCTATGATGTTGATTTTATATAAAAGGATTGATAATTAAAACTATGAAAAACCTAGATCCATATATCTTATCCCATATGTGAGGTTGATGAATCTTACTTAGCCTGATCTTGATGGATGTGTGTACACAAATTTGTCGTGATCACCAATATGAGAAGTGTGAGGATCCTACATCCAGAATCAACCATACCTCAGGGAAGATGGATATCATGCTCACTGTAAATTTAATGATATATATTCCATTGAACATATTTCTAATATACTCATTACAAATTATTTATATAAAATGTATATTTAATCGATATTTGAAATTATTTCCACCCATTTAAAAGAATCCTATATTTTTTTAATGAGTCAATGATGTATTATCTGATGCCCTATTTTATTTAAATTGATATTATGATTTGAATCATTATAATGGAATATTATTATATAATTACTTTTTGAGACCCTAATATGATTTATTTCTCAAACCAAAACATTTAATTAAGGTGCTTCTTTATTTTTTAATTTCATGTCTATGTAAAGGGAAAGCACCACTTGGATATGGATGATGTTATTGATCCTTAGGTGTTGGAGTGAGGTTTTATTTTGGATTTTATTTTTTATAATGAATGTGTTGGTGATGTACAATTTGTTTGATATACATATTCGGTTTCTAGTATTAACTCCCTTTGGAGTGTTGAGCATACTGACTTCCATATTTTATATCTTGTTGTTTTGGGGAAAATTTATTACCTATTTTATCTTTTATGATCCCAGATGCTAGTTACTGAACCGTAAAGATTCAGAACACCCTTTCTAAAATATCATTGATGGATCATGTTTCAGAGTACTATGATATCTAGGTTGGTTTTTGACAGCTGAAATTTATATTGACCATTCAAATTTTTTCACCAATGACCTCTATTACTCTATATAATTATTTATCAATTTATCCATTACTATCACCAATTATCACCAATTATCTCATACACCTCAACCAAGTTATGTGTTATTCTATATACAAATTTTACATCCCTTTCTTCCTTATATTGAGAAGGTTTTATTATTCGATTTTATAATTTGGGTTTCAAATAAATGTGTTTTCAAATGTGAGACACTTAATTTCTGAGATGAAGATTAAATTTCGAATGAAAATTTATTTATGGGGGAAAAATTTAATGCCTTAATATTTTTAAAGAGAAAAAATAAATATGATATTGTATATGATGTGGAACACTAGGATTAGAATATAATGTAACACAGCAACACTTTATGATGAATTTATTTTTACATAAATTCATTTTCTATGATATATTTCTAAACACACATCCCTAAGTCTACATGAATTTTAATATATAATACAAATATATCATAGCCATTAAATTATTGGATATGAGTAGAATAAACTGTATTTTGAAAATAAAATTATTTACACATGTATAACATTAATTTTCTGATTATATAATTATTATAAATAATAATTTAACTGAAGGAAAACTAAATATTTCTTGAAAAAATTTATATTTTTAAAAAATAAGTTGTGACTCATTTTGTGCAGTTATTGTAAAATTATTTTTTTCCAAAATTAATAAATTTATTGGAAAAAAATAAATTCATTTTTAAAATCTATATATCAAAATTAACAGAGGAAATTTTATACAAATTTCTAAAATGATTTTTTTTTGAATTATAGTAAAAAATTATGGGTTTGATTGAAAACTGCCTTTTCATTTATATTATTCAAAAAATAAATAATATTTTGAATTTTAATTATAGTAAAATAAGATCAATAATATAAAAATTTAACTTATTTGGATCATTTCATTTTATTTAATGTTCAATATGAATAAAACGTGTTTTATAATTATGAGAACCCTTCATTGGAAAACCATTTTTCACAAAATCTACATTTTTTTAATTAAATTAAATTTTGGAATACCTATGAATTGAATTCATAAACTAAAATTCCATATTTTTAGAAAGAATAATAAATATTATATAACAAATTCATTTTAATTTTTCACCATAATGATTAGTGAAAATAGTAAAAATTTATTACCACAACTAAGGTAAAAATATTATTACTCGAGATTAAACTAAAATGATATGGGTTAGGATATCTTACAAACTATAACAGTATAAATTTTAATGAAATATTTTGACCTTATAACCTAGAAGGCTTTATAATTTCTCATTATTGGTGATTTTTTCAAATAAAAAAAATTGGTGGCATACTTGATTCTTTTAAAAAATTCCAATTGTATCCTCATACATAATTATAAAAGGCCACCATCCTTATCCACATATTCAATCTTAAAAAGATAATTGGATCAGAAAAAACATGAAAAATATATTACACACATCCCTACCCACATCATAGTTTCATTTTTTTTATCTGAAATCTTCTCTAGGAAGTATTTTTTTTAACCCTATAAATGTTTCCTGAAGATGAGAAATTTTTTTTAACTATTTATTTTCAATTTACATCTTCTTATAAATCCTTGTCATAGACTTAATCAATGATATTATAAAATGAAAATTATATCCTTTATAATAATATGATATTATTTTATTTTTATAACCGATATCCTTCTCCACATTCCTCAAAAGGAAAACTAAATCACCGATTATGTGTACGTAGGACTAATACCTCACGAACCGATTTAATTATTTTTCTGTTAACAAATTGTTAGGATGGATATAGTGATTTATTTATCATCTATATATGATATTAAAAATTTTATTATAATTACTTAATTATGATATCACATATACCATGTTATCGTCTATTCATTGGGGGGATAGAACAATGTTACTTTTGTGTACGGAGGACTACTCCACCACTCAACAATGTGAATCTTTTTTTCCATGTTCATTTTTAGGTTAGGGAGAAATTATAAATATATTTAATAAATGTGATATTTATGTCTTAAAAATACCTATTTAAGTATATTATCACATATAATATATTTCCTTAAAAATGTTGGAAAAAAATAATAACGCTTAGGTGTTTGTGTGTACTACTGCCTCTACATATGGATTTGAATTATTATTCATTTAATATACACATGCATTATAAAAATGCCATATTTTATTCATATAAATGTCATAAATAAAAAATAAAAAAATCAATTAATGTGAATTAATATTTATTTAATACTTTCATTCCTCCTATATAGAAAATTGAGTCAGAGTTCATTTGGGCATGTTGCCTAACATATATATGAATAGTGAAATCTTGGTTGTGTCTCTAAGATTTATATATTAACATTAATACATATATAGTGAATATATATATTATATATATCATTTTTTACAATTTATTGATTATTTAACCATGATTACTGTAAATTTTTTATAATTACGAAACCAAAACTCACATGAAACGCAATGCAATTATACCTGAAACAACTATTTTAATAAACAACTGTATATAAAATGGTGATAAAAGGGGTAGAAATGACCATAAATAAATCATATATGGTAAGATATATATTATTAGGTTTAATTAGTATATTAATAATATTATTATTTATTATACCAATGTGTTTAACACATATAAATGGAATCAGTTCTAACATTAGGGGTTCTCATCTAACTTTTACTATTGTGAGATGTATGTCATATTCACCAAATTTTGTATTGTGTGGTATATATAATAACCTGTTTTATAGTTTATATTAGAAATATATTTTTCATCATGTAATTTAATTTATCTTTTAAATTTATTTCATTAATTGGGTTTATGATTCAAATGTACCAAAAATGTAAGGGTTTATCTGACAATCTCATAATGATTTATGATTTTTTTTATTATGTCTTCCATGGGGAAATTATTTTACACTATTATATAAAACAAAATATATATACATAAACTATGGTTATCCACATTTTTTTCTAAAATAATATTACAATTTTCATCTATTTTTTACTTATTAAAATTGGAAAATATTTTTTATATAAAAATATTACTATATTTTTCTATTCGGTCAAAAATACATTTTTCTTCAAGAAAAATATTTTCAAGTAGTGGTTTCAAAAATGTTTCTAAAATATTAAAATAAACTAATAAATTCAATTTTATACATTTATTAATACTTATAATATTTTGTGATGTTAATATTCATGACATTTTCCATATATGGCTAATTTCGATTTTACTGAAAATTGGAATGATATCATTTTTTAAGTGTACAACATATACAGGATTTACTCTGTCCTAATCAATAAATTATCAAAATTTAAATTTAAAAATTTAAATATATATTTTCAAAGAAAAGTATTTTTAATATATTTTTTAAACTATCAGTTTTAAATATATTTTAATGTAAAAAGGTTATTTCCCACAAGAATGTTTAAATTGAATTTTTATGCTATTTGAATTCAACTATAACATCAATCCTTTATTAAATTTTTGAATCTTTTGGGATATGTTTTCCTAATACCATCCTTATTATTTATATGGTTCATTAATGGTCTGTTTGATTGTGGATGTACCCATTTGATTCCATTCATATTAACTTAGATGGTTTATGACTATGTTTAATATTTTTGGAGATTGTTAATATTTCATATTATTTATGTACAAAATTAATTTTTATGTTGATTCTATTTCACCTCATTTGTTGGATAAATAAATTGAAAAAAAAATATTGACAAGTGTGGGCTTTTATAGCCTCTCAATGCATCAGAAGCTGTCATGAGACAAACTAGCATGGGTTTTTGCTGAGTATTTAACTTTTTATAAGATGAATTTGTATAAGGATTTGATGGTGTGGTTATGATGTTCATAATAATTTATTCCTTCAATATGATATTATTAATTTATATACATGTGAGTATTAGATTTTTTATAATATCCATGGAAATGTTTCAGGCTCATGTGATTACATATATGGAATTATTGGATAATAACTTATATCTTCCATTTTATTCTCCATTTATTGTCTAAATGGAATGTGTTTTATTTATTTATATTTTTATATTGATAATGGATTACTTATTAATGGATTATTCCATACTCATACTATTTGGAAAATGATGGATTGAGAAGTTTTTAGAAGTTATAAAATGTTTTCTTTTTATGAGTGATGTATTTCATTATCAAATAGGATAAATTAATTCACTTTGTAAAGGTTTTGTAAAATCAAAATTTCCATATTAATCATGAAATTGTTCTCATGGTGATTTTGAAATTCAATAATATAGAGAATAATCATTCTTTTAGAGAAGGATATTTAAAATAACAATTGGTCATAATGGGGTTTTGATAATAATGAGGAATAGGATATGAATCAAAATGGTTCTAGTATAAAAATGATAAGGATTTTCTAATTAGTATTTCTTAAATATCAAAATTCGTCGGAGTAACTTGTGATGAAATCCTTATGATGGAAAAGACGAGATCTAGTGATAAAAATCATATAGACAATTATATTGCAAGAGAATGTATTCTTCCTATCATTGTTATGTTTTATTGGAAAGAAATATGTTTTTGGGAGATAGTGATGTTATAATACACTAATTTTTACGTAAGATGATTAGAAGGATGATATTCAACAAAATCTAAGTACCTTACTATGTCATTCATATAAGAAAAGGTATCAAATATAAGGATGTTTTTTATGTAAAAGAATTCATGTCTCAGACCAACAAATTAATATTTATTTGAAGGTTGGGAATGTTTTCTTGATAATAATGAGAGAATCTAAGGGGTCGGTTTTTAGTTAGACTAAACTCGTAGACATTTAAATATTCAAAAATGATGTTAATAATTATTTCAATCAGAATAGGGACTTAAATAGAGTTATAAAATCTATATTGTATTATATTTATAAAATTAGAATTGTAAGAAGTTGAATATGTTTGAAAGAATATGGTTTCAATATCTTATTGATGAAATAAGAATGAGAGTAGATTCATATAATCGTAATGAGAAGACACATTTCTTTCTTTTTTAATTTATTGTTGAGAATCATTATAAAGAAACAACTTTTGAACATATACTTCCATAATAATGTGAAAATAATAATGATAAGTTATTCTTTTAGGTGGTGTATTGAAACATAATGAAATATCACGAGTCATGATTTATTTGAAAGTTTGAATGAAAATTAGTGTGAACAAATTCCGTTATCCTAATAAAGAAATTTTATTTAGAAATCAGAATCAGAATCAAAATTAGACTAATGTATGCTATAAAGTCATTAGTTTTGGATTTACTAGTGGGTAAAGAAATCAGGGTAACCATCATAATGAGGAATTATAATGTGAAAATTTGAATGACATATCAGAATCAGAGTATATATTTTTAGATATTTATAAAATATATTGAGTTGATGAATA
Source organism: Viscum album (assembly GCA_963277665.1). Lineage (NCBI taxonomy): Eukaryota > Viridiplantae > Streptophyta > Magnoliopsida > Santalales > Viscaceae > Viscum > Viscum album. Next base: position 927,237,088 of record OY728140.1, on the reverse strand, counting down.
TTATAAAAGTTTTGAAAATATTTTAGATGTATAGATGAAGTCATAATGCACCTGAAATTCAAGGATAATTTATGATTTGGGAAAATTTATTGTTGAGCCGGAAAATTTTAAAAATCCCACCGAAAAGACCATTGGATCGACTGTAAAATGAATGGTACTTTATACATTTATTATACTCAAGTACTATAGACAAGGTTCTGATAGAATGTTAAGTGATAAATATTTCTAGAAATAATGTTTTAATGGGTAGAGTTTTGAAGAATAATATTTATAGATAGAAGAATAAAATAAAAGAGACAAGATCATATTCAATGTTTCATGAATCAGAAAGAGAAATTAAACTAAGATTTCTAGTCTACGATAGAAGGGTATTATAATGTTTTGAATCATATTCTGAAATATAAATATTTCTATATTGATCCACAATAAATGAGAATTATACTGGTGAAATTATATTGAGTATCATTATAATTTCATGGAAGTTCTAAACATCTTCTGGGAAAGATTGTGAATAATTATTCTGAAATATTATATTCTTTAATGTTTATCAAGAACCATCCTAACATGCTTATTAAAGAAATTATCCTATATTATTTCATTTTACATGATGTACATTAATAATTTTATTGATAATAGTGTTTCACAAGTGAATAGGAATATGCTACTCACCGTATTCCACACCAAAGGATTATATTCTTATGGATTGTTTGGTATTGGATAATTCCCAACCCATACTAATGATGTAGATAATATTGTTGAGTAATAAACCATGTATATTATTGTGTTCACGTGGATTCATGTTTATTTATTTCAGTATGAAAATTTAATGTTTAAAGAAGGAGAAGGTTGTTTTAAATGTAAGAAAACATATAAATAAAGATATCACGAATTATACCCTCAATTTTTTTGTGATATATGTATCCTGGCTGGAAAATTACTATTGGTTTCTGAGTGAAGGTCCCTTCATTTATTCTTTGCAGGTATTTTGTAGAAAATTTGATGTAGAATCTTGATTCTATAAATAGAACAAGTTTATTGGTCTTCAATGATTAGAACTATCATATTTGTATAGACATAATGTTGGCGTATCTTATTTCTCTTGGGTATGACATTTTGGAAGCTACAATAGATATATTTCTACCTTTTAATGATAAACATTATCTTATATCTGTTTCTAAGAAGTATATTAAAAATTATGGTAGGGATAATAATGGTTTACATTCATCAATATATGAAAGGGATTTTTTAACACTTTAAATTATTTCAATAAAAATTTTATTTTCAATTGAAGTTTATTGTTTTCACTATTTATAAAAAAATGAAACTCATAAAAATATAACCATTCAGTCAAATAATGTATTGATAATTACTTTTAAATTAAGCTGTGTAATTTATCAATGTGAATTTAAAATATGTTAAAAAATTATTTAAAACAATCGTTTGAACAAAAGTAGGTAACATTATTTTTTAGAAAAATACCTCTTGAATATTTAAAATTAAATTTTTTATTATATCATGTCTTCAAAACACATAAGATGAATGTTAAATATTTTATTTAATATTATATATATATATATCACTAATATAATTCCAAACATTATATTTGTTTATTTGTGAGTAAAATAAACAATTTTAATTATTTAAAATTTTAAAAAATATATTTCCATTTATTTTAATAAGGGGGTTTCATTGATTTATAATTAAGTTTTCAATGAATTTTGGGTAAACCATAATAAAATAAATTAGTTAATTTTATTCATACATTCCATTCTAATGGTTAGTTCATAATTACTGATTTTAAATTATTATAATAAAAAAATAATGTTTTTTATAAAATTAGTGTTTCTTGTAAAGAAATCTAAGACGATGTCCTATGTAGAGAAAAATTAACTTAGTTTACTATATAACACAAGGCATTAAAAAAGTTTAATTTATATACAAAATTAATTTTCTATAAAATATATGGTTGTTAAATTTTCTTTATTTTCTGTGATTGAGTCTTCCACTATTTAGGAAATCATTGGATGGTCCTAAAACAATCATGTATATTTCAAATGGTTATGTGGAATAAAAAATTGAACACCAAGATTTTCAATACATGTGTTAAACACTTTATATTATAGTAGAAGTAGATTTAATAATTAGGTAAATGCATTCAACAGATCAATGAAAACAGATTCCATTTCTTTTTTATACTTCTTACCGCACTTAGTGGTCAGGGACTATTGTCTACAAATGTGTCATTCAGAACTAGATAATATAATTATTATTGAGGACTACCCACTATCTAATTGACCGAGCTAGAAAGTTATCATATCATACAATGGCCATTACCTGTAGTGATTACATGAATCACATGTGTTTTACAAGATAATTTTGTTCACAACTCCCCATAATTGGATCACAATAGGATATGAAATGAATAAAGTATTACATTGGTTCTTCCAGGACATTAAAAATTGAAATATAGGGTTCCCAATGTTTGGATGTTGAAGCAGGGAATCTATCAATATAGGGAAAGGATTCTTTCTACATTGTATGAACATGCGTCATTCCAACATGTCTTTTAATCGTACCATTAGTTTCTCAATAGTGTTACACAAGGAAACATGGATGAGCTCGAATATGAAAAGGTGTAGTAGCTTGTAGGTTATTTTATGGAAACACTTATAGGATCATTCATGGGAAGCATATATTATATGGCTTATAAGGATGTTCCAAGCCCTGTTCTATTTGTTCACCCAATAATGGTAATTTTTGACTAGCTACTATGTGATTCACCTATATCAGTGCTTGGTTTCCCATGTTGGGAAGATGTTCCAGGTCCACTATAGTCACTAATTCAAACCCTCATTTCTGGTGTAGTCCTCCTAATTATGCGAGTTAAGGATGTTCTTGTATAACATAGCTAGTATGAATGATTAACTAGATTATTTCATCATTGATTATACTAAATTTTTTCATATTTTCCAGTTGTTGAGAAAATGTTTCATCAAGTGAAAGTGTCTAAAAAAGTACAAGAGGTAGGTGATACATAATAATACCCTTACAATTTACCTTTTTCGAACCCATTTTAGGAGGTAATGGTAGATTAATTAAAGGAATTCCATGATTTAGAGAGAGTCTCTCATACTAGACATTCAAACCACATACAATCATTTAAATGTGTACCATATTTTGAACTAAAAATTCCTCTTCCAATTCCTCCTCCGAATGGGTCACATGTTCTATAGGGTCTTCAGGGGTATTAATAATAACATTTTCTTAGTTCTAATTCTTTTCAGGTATTCTATTAGTGGATTTTGCTTAATTTGTCATTTATGTCATCCATGATTCCATATCCTCTCATTAGCATATTCTATGGGGGATGTTTGGCAGATGATACTCGAAATGAAATATTTTGATAGATCATTCATCACAAACCTGTCAAGGGAACTGAATCATTGGATGGTAAGAGATATTATGATTAATTATTCATCATTTCCCATATTCTATAAAATATTGATAGTGATGAAAGAGGAGGTTTTGTCATGTAATATCACTGAATATTGAGGCATGGGCTGTTCTTGTTCCATATTCATAATTCTTCGAGCCTGGTTATTCAACCTTGAAGGTTGTGTTAAAAAATACCCTAGATTTATAGGCTATGGTTTCTCCTAAATTTGAATGGCTATAACTATCTTGGATATCCATTTAATGTTATAGATTTTTTGTTTGAACATATGTTTAGTGCATCAATTATTATGCACCTAAATGACACGATTCTATTGATCATTGTTCTATTTTTGACAATTTCACTATATGATAATATATTTTTCATTAGTGGAGGAATTGATATATATTTTTAGATTCATGGTGTGGAAATCATTCAATAGACCTCTCTCTTCTGTATGCACATCTGTGAGATTCATTTGGGGCATGTGTTTATTGACCATATTTTATATTGTGAATAGAGTCTTTTAGTATTTCATCCTGAAGCATTGACATTTCATGGTACAAAATTTGGTACGATTTTATATTTGGGGAGAGTGGTGAAATGTTACATTCCATGTCAACCCCATATTCTAATATGAACAACAGATGGGTCGTCATTTATTAACAATTGTGATCTTTTAAAAGCGTTGAGACATGAACATTTAATGGTTCCATGCATTTTGTTTTCTAACTTTGGATTCCATAAAGCTTGGAAGGATTCCAATTCAATTTGGAATTGCATACACTCTAATCCCCTAAAAATAATTTGATACTCATTAGAGAGTAATACATTCCATCTAATGTTATTAACATATTCCCATATATTGATGTGGATTTTGTGCTCAGAATCATCTTTCAACAATTTTAGAATATTATATTTAGGAGTGGTTAAATGAGAGAACATGACCCTTATGTCATCTATAGCCTTATGTTTCTCATTTTTAGCATATCATATTCATACTTCAGTAGAGGTTCATCAATCTGTTCTTAACATGGTGAACTTTTTTCAATTTATTTATTATAAACAAAAATATCAGTAAGTACTTTCACTTTCATATTGGAAGGATAGTGATCCAAGGGGGTTTGTATAATGATCATCACCTTGGTATTTCTTATGTTTGTGAAATAATAGCACTTGTCACTGAAAAGGAATCATACATAACTAGTATGTTTTCTACGATCCACTTGATAGGATGATTTTTACATCATTAAATTGCCAAGAAGAGGATGATTTTGATGAATTGAAACACTACTGGGGTTTGAACCTTTTTAGAGAATGTCATCATAGGGTAGAGTACCATGTTGGATTAATGTAATGGGGAGGCGCTCATGAACATCGACAATCTAGTGATGCGGAGAGAATTATTGGATCTCATTGGGAGATCTAATCTCAATAAAAATCATATTGTGGTCATGAATCAAGAATTCATGTTAATGTGTCTGAGGAGGTCCTTTAAAATTACTGCTATTACTATCAAAATTTTGGTATGGAGATAGTTGGATATTGAGCTTATAGATATAAGAATACGATGGATTCAAAAACTCTATAATTATTTATACTAGAATCATAGATCTATTATTCATTATTTAGATATCTCTAGTGAGGCTCTTTTTTGGATGCCTTCTTGTGGGTGACTGTTTCCACATACTGGGCGACTAGATTTAAGATATATTAGATTACATTATTATCTCTCTTATTGCCAATGTAATTTTTAGACATGATACTATATGTTTGGAATGGCTTTGTTCCTTCCTTAGAGTGGGAATTGTAACTGATTAATTCAATAATATTATAATGTTGTTATGTTCCATATTCAGTTGTTTGTATATCATAGGGGAGTTTTCCACCAGATCCCCTAGTATAGAATCAGAGTTATAAGTATTCTCTTAGGGGACATACTGGTGTGCCTCCCGATTTTTGGGCACAATACAATTTGTATGTCCCTATATTGCTAATATTTTCTCTATTATGTTTTTCTTGATGTTATATCAGTTTTTTTAATGAATTTGAATATGTCATTTCACCATTTTTAGGATATTAATGGTGTCATCAGCGATTGAAATTTGGATATATATCTCATTCCATTTCTAGAGTAGGGTTATGTTAATAATCCTATCCTCCCTTAATCTCCATTGGATACTGACAGTAATCATGTTTTAGGTAAGAGAGTTGTGTCACCCCCAAATTCTTCACCATGCCATTCGTACTACCTTCTATGTGTGATGCGAGACAAGGTTGCTGCTAGGCATGATAGGTGCAGGAAGGTGTGTGCTCATGTTCATGATTTGACACTAAATTTTTCCAATGGGATTCATTCGCACCTCCAAATGAGGTTGATACTATGGATAAAAAACGTTTTTAGTTATATGTACCTTCTCACATATTTCTAATAAATTTTAATTGCGAATATCTTATGATATTTTATTACATGTCTTTTTTCCAGAAAATTCAGTTTGAATAGGTGTTTGTGCATGCTCCATATTTTACACCACATTTGGTAGATGGATTCCCTAGAGGGTAAAATGGTGTGTTCATACACCCGAGTTTAATTCTTTATCACCTAGAAGGTTGTCTTGTTTTCTTGGGTCTACAATACACCTATTATCCTACCAAATAATACACCCTCATCATATTGAGGCTTCACTGCCATGCAACATTGTTGAAAAAAATATTTGAATAAGCCTTTTGGAAAGACAATTGTGTATTTAGGATAATTTATTCATTGTTTTTATTATTCACCACATGAAGATAATGGATGTACTGTTTGAAACACTTTTTGGATAAGATCTTCAATTGGTACAATATGTTGACTGGTGTCATCTACTTTTAAGAAACCAAACATCATTGATTGGATGATCTATAGGGATTTGTGAATAAGGTAGCCTATTGAGAAACCTACTATGTTGGGATTAAACTGTTTTGATAATATTTTTGGACCAGTGAATTAGATACCCAACATTTGAGAAGTTGTGTTGGTGACTGTGACTATTTTATGGACAACGAATCTACATAAACTGTAGCCATAGCATATATTATTGAGAGCTGGTGCACCACTATTTGGATTTAAGGGAGATTCTTTAGGATGTTATTACATATATATATATATATATATGAAACACAAATACAATAAACACTAATCAAAATAGAATTTCATTTAAATGAATACATGTTTATTGATTTTTTTATTTGGACATATTAAATTTTGACAGTCAAAGTGGCCAGATATGTGGGGGACATCTTCATAATTGTTATAGATTCACATCAGGTTGCAATTTATTTTTTAAAGTAAAAAATATGTCCAAGAAGGATGATTATAGGGGATGGATTTTTTGTAAATCATTCATATCCGGATCATCGATTTTTATGTAAAAAATTTCACACTTGATGGTTGATTGTAGGGGGTTGAATTTTTTGAAAATCATTAACATCTATTAAACTATTTCTAAATAGTTTCCAATGGGTTTATTTGTGAAAATATAAACTCCCAAAATGTTTATACCCATGAAAAGAAAAATTCCGAAGGTAGACAATAGATGATGATTTTGGAAAATGATACTTATGAACTCACATTTATTGACATGAAGGGATCTCAGGCTCATCAAAACCGTATGGGGGGAATTTTATGGCTAATTTTGTACTCTATTATATATTAATGATATGATCATCAATACTTCATAAAATCACATGTATTATGTGTGTCACATTTAAATTAACAATATCATATTTTCTTGTATAGAAGTTTGAATCATCCATATATATGTGGGAATCGTCATCAAGGGATACATCTGTATGTATATGAGGTTCTCTATTAATTGTATCCATAAATTTACTAATTATTTATTATATTTTTTTATGATGATTACATTTTTCATCCACAAAGTGGGTCAATCTAGAGGGTCTTGTCATGTACAGATATAAGAGTTATTCTGGTGTCTGGATTGGTCCCATGAATTGTCTTCCTAGGTATCCTTTTGAAATGGATCCGAACCCATGTAGCTTAGTTCCAAATAATGGGGAACATTAGGCCATTAAAGTATATGTGATAAAGACCTATCCAAACTATTTAACATCATGTATAATGGAAATCAAGTAAAAAGGTTCTTAGTAAATTTTAAGTGCAAGAAATATTCTAAAGCTTTCCAGGGAACCTGGAAGAGATTTAGGCTCCCATATTGGACAACTACATACAAGGAATATGTCCCATAGAGAATATGATTGAATTGGGTTTTTTTGAGATCAATATGGCCTCATACATATCCCCTTTATATGGGAATCAAATATCCACATAGTCTGGTGGTGAGGACTCATGACAATAGAGTCCTTTAGGTTTGTCTCATAGAGGGGGGGTGGCCCCATGAGAATATTATGTTGGGTATCATTCCAAAAAAGGACGCACTTATCATTGATTAGGTTTGTTTGGGGATTAATCTAAAAAAAAAATATTCCCTTTTATGGTTATGATGACATCATAGAGGATTATACCATGTATGTGTCCAATGATTGGTTCCATATTATACATAGAATGATTCCCATTTTGTGTTTTTATACTGACTTATATTTGGAATTTAATAATTAGGAGGCCCATGATTTTTTAGCCTTTCACATGGAATAATTTCTAATGGATAGGGATCATATGGATTGTAGGATCGATGCCAACCACTAAGCCCATGTGGGTCATGATCAATGTGAGAAACAAAAGGAGGTGGTAGATCCTATGAAAATAAACAATATTATTTATCAACTGATTAATGAATTAAGTATCCAAAGTTGAATGATAAAAATATTTTATTTTTCCCATATCCACTTTTTGGTTGTAACTGGGGTAGTCACCTCAAATAATATATCAGAATGTGATTCCAGCAGGTGAAGATGTCAAGTATTTTATCCTCCTAAAAACTATTAAGGGTATAATCCAGGAGGGATGACCCTATTGTTTAGAATTGCCTGGATTTTTTTGATAATAACCAAACTCTTAGATCATGTGTTTCATGATCAATGTGATAAAAAAGAGGAATCACAAGATACAGAAAACCACCCCATTCTTCTCCAATTAGGGGATGAGGGAGGGGAGATGGTAAGAATAAGAAGGGGTTGATAGGATTCCATTCCCTATCATTGCATCACCCTGTATCTATGATAGAATAAGGAATAAGTAATGAAAATTAATGCAAGGGAGGAAATATGATTAATCTTTGAGGTATGCCATAAAATTTGTTCTACTGGAAAAGAGGAGGATGTCATTCCCTATCAATGGGAAATGAATGATTGATCCTCACCCTCCCAACCTAGAACTAGAGGCTTCAGATCTTAGAGATGACTATGGATAAAATTGGTCTCATTCATATTATATAATAATGAGTGTTCTCTGACACTACCTATAGGGTAAAGGTCCTTATAAACAAGGTAATTCATTCTCACATGTAACCTAAGGACACTTCCCTTCTGGTTAGACTACTATAGAATTCTTGTGGTTGATGAAATGAATACCCAAATTGGAGAGACAATGGTGTGCCTCTTTCTATGGGTTTTAAAGTCCATAGGATTTGGTGATGTCATAAATATCGTCCCTATTGGACTAGGGATCCATTGGAAGAGGATATCTTCCATTTGTTTCATGGACAATGTCACAATAGGGGCCCACACATGTCCTGGATTAGAATGAAATTTTATTTCATGTAGGGCATTAGATGAGCTAGAGGTGCTTTATGTAAGGGTACTTTTAGGTGATATGTACATTCTGGAGAAATGGAATACTTGTTTAACAAAACATGGGCGATGAATTATCCTATTCACCATGGGTCTCCACATGTATCCTTTAATGGGTCTCACATAGTTCTCTGTTTAGGGCATTGGTAGTGCACAATTTTTTTCTACTATAGATAACATGGTTACTTGTAATAAAATATTGTGTTTCAGAACCAAGAGGTTCATTTATCCCACTACCACCTAAATTACCTATTTTATAAACCTTCAGAGCAAATGAAAAGAATTTTTGGGGGACCTTGGTGAAAGTGCTTTAACGGACCAAGCTTTAAGACTTATAATGATTTTCTAGTTTTGAAAATGACAATCACGGGGGCCTATTTATTGGAATGTATGGGACCATAGTTGAATGATTAACCCCATAGAGTTCCATGAAATGGTTATACCGTGTAGTTTTGCAAGACAAGTGTCTTGGGCATGTGTATCACATGGGGGTCCCATGAATGTTCTCATGAAGACTCTCATGCATGTGTCCTCTGTAGGTGTCTCGCGTGGGTGTACTACAAGGTGTAGGTTCATCTGTATGAGTCTCATGAAGAGGTACCTTTAAGGGTTCCAATTAATTATCATTATGTTTTTTTCTATTTATATGGGTTGTTTATGTGCCCCATGCAGGTGTCCCATGCAAGTGTTCAATGCATGTGTACAAATAAATTGTTAGGAATCTTCAAATAATTTTTGGGTTGCAAAATATGGTGATCCAATATTATCCATCATTAGGCATAAATAAACAATTCTAAAGAAACACCAAATTTATTATTGAAGTGTGATTCATAGATTAAATTATAAAACAATGTCTATGGAACACCTTTTATAGAGTCATAAGAGTTACCCTACGTAGGTCCAAGTAACATGTGTCTCATGCGGGGTTCCCACATAGGTGTCCCATGTAGGTTTCCTATACTGGTATCCCACATTGGTTTACCTTATAGGGGTCCCAAAATGGTTTCCCATGTTGCTATCCCATGTAGTTTCTCATGTAGGTGTCTTATGCATGGGTCTCCTTTAGGGGTCACATGCAGCTGTAACATTTAGGTTTCCCACACAAGTGTCATGTGTTGGTGTCCCATGTAGGTGTCCAATGTTTTTGGGAATGGTGAATGGATTTTAGGGTTCTGGAAATTGGTAATCCAATATTTTAATTTTTCCTTCATAATGACACATTTCTTCTCAAAGTCAACAATTTATTTTTATGTGTGGTTTACATAGTGAAATTTGCGGCAAAGCCCACAGAACATATTTCAAAGTGCCAAAAATGATTATATATGGTATTACCTAAACATAATACAAAAATTAAATTGGGGAAATTATTTTATTATATTATATTTTTCGAGTAATATTTTATGTATTTGGAAGAATGAATAAACCAAAAACAATCTCTTATGAACAACACAACTTATCATACAACCTCTTAAGGTTTACACAAAAAAATTTCATATAAGGGTTTTTCAATCAATCCGTGGCCTCCCAGACATTGTATGGTATGTACAGAAAGTATTTTTGTAAGCCTTTTCTGTAAAATATTTATTTTGATGTGTGAATAAATGTGTCGAGTAGGTTCCTTTTTATATATTTGGGTATAAGAAATTTTGGAATTTCTTAAAATATTAAATAAATATAAATTACATTTCACTGAAAAACAGATCAAAATAGATATATTTATATGACAAGATGAATATAGATCTAAATTTATAGTGCGTGATAAATTTTTAAAAAGAATTAATTAGGTTATTATCCTTATCATTTTGTTTCAACCTGTCTTGACCATTTTTGACAATTACCGTAATAAAAATGTTTTTTCTGTTTATGGGTCAAGATATTCAAAATAAATATATAATTTGAAAATAAATTGTCCATGGTTAGTATTTTAAGAAATATTGCAATAAAATTTAAAAACATAGTATTTTTTGGTATTTTATTACGTTTTATAAAAAATATTTATTATAAAATATCATTAAATTCATTTTTTGAACTACATATATAAATTTAAAAAGAAATTATAATGTAATTATAAGATATATAATATAATTTTATCACATATTAGTAAATTTTATTTTTTTTATATAATTCTTTCGACATGATATTTGTTTTAATTTATATTACTTTAAATAATTTTAAAGTTGTAATTTTTTTTGAATAATTTAATAAATATTGTATCAGATTTGAAAATTAAATAAAGGTAATTATTTTAGTACGTTAAATCATTAATAAATTTACCTGATAAACAATCATTTATAATACTAATGAAAATCTATAACCAAATATCAGCAATTTTTACCCATGTCACAAAATAGTTAAGTTATTAATAGCATGAAAGGGAACAATTTTTCATTATCTTTAACATAAATGTTATAAACATTGAAATTAAATATATATTGAACCTAGTTTCCATATATTTTAAGAATGGATATAAATGTCTGAAATACACTCATTAAATAGTATAAAATCCAATTTTAGTAATAATTTCTAGTTCGTAAAATATTATTTTTAACCTCAGTTATCGGATTTACCCTTAATGTGGTGATATTTTTTTACTATAGTTTATATTCATAATGAATAAAAAATGAACAATTTTTAAAAATTTTAATTCCTGATTCAAAGTATGAAATCATTTTTTCAATATTAAATTCAAATTCCATAATGAATTTAATTTAATATTAAACTCACAATGCATGATGAAGTGATTTTTTTAAATGCATCGTTAAATGAAAATATGATTATACATTAACTGTTTTTATAAGTAGTACTTATTATATGGATTTAAATTTATAAAAATAGATATATTATATATTAATTTCATTTTTATAATTTATAATTATTGGGGATTTAATTTATGTAAACTTGAAATCATTGCACACAGAAATATTGTGTTTTGAAAAAAATAATATTTGCGCATAATAATATATTTATACCAAAAAAATGAAATTTATATATTAAAATTTAATTGAAATGATTATTATGAGTAAAAATATTCAAATTCGTCTTTAATTCCTATTTTAAAATATAATTGGATGTTATATTACACGATTTAATTAAAATCATTCTAATTTTTCAGAAATTAATATGTTTCTCTTTTCCTTGAAACCCCAATATTTTTATAAAAATATGAAACATGAATCCTATGATATATTTGATATTTTTATATGAAAAATAATTTCCATTTTAAAAAATATCATTAATAAATTTGGCATAAATTTATTATATTATATGTTCAAAAATTGCAATAAAAATCATTTTTGAGAAAAACAAATTTCTGATGCACAAAACGACTATAATGAATATTGGGTGCTTATTCCCAAAGAAGTTTTCAATAAAAATGTATTTATGAAGAATATTATATATATATATATTTTAATATGGTTATTCTTATTTATACAAACCCATTAAATGAATAGGTTATTGTGATCATATTTAAATAATATATTTCATGTGTAATTTATGCACCAAGATGCATGTCATATATGATATTGAAAATAATGTCATTCTATTGAAATCATGGTGGGTTACAAGAATACATATTTTTTTTCATTTTTATTATCAATATCCCTATAAATGTTTTCAATGTAATTATTTTCTATATGATTATTATTTTTAGTGTAACATAATTATTTCTTTTATAATATTCTAACTCTCATATCTGAAATGAATACTGAAGGGATTTAAATATTAAATATTTAACAGTTCAAAATTGTTCAACCCATGAATATAATTACATACAATTTAATATATTTATTGATTTGGTTGTTCTTTTTGATACCGTATCATGATTAAATATAAGTGAAGCATCAAGAATTAAACACTATTAATAGTTACATCATGGGTGAAGGGATTGTTGGGATTTTTATATCATATAGAATTATTTAATATTATTCATTTTTAGTTTCCCAAAACATATAGTTATGTAAAACAATCATTTGATTTTAAAAAAATAAATAGATGCATTTTTTAAATATAATGTTTCAGATTAAATGGTTTATGAACCTTGTATGGTTTCCATATGAATTTCCCTACTCTCATTAGAAATCATAAATCATTCTAAATTTCAAATAAATTAGTATTTTGAATGAAAATTAAATGTTAATATTATTATTATATTATTTTTTAAATTTTTTTAAATTCTTATAAAAACGTTTTTTTAAAATAATATTTTCGTAATTTTTTTCAGGATTGAAATAATTTTATTAATGGAACCGTAAGTTTATACGAATTCATTAATTGAAATTTTATATATCATTTAGTTATGTTTTGGAACACTATAAAAATTATGGAATGCTGTAATGATGATATGTTATCTTTAAATTGGGTTATCTCTAATTAATTATTACAAAACCCTTAACCACACTTAATTACTTATCTGGAATGAAATTAGTTAGAAATCCATGGTACTCACATATAAATTGTTTTTTGTAAGAATGTTTACTATAAAACAAGACGTTGAATGTAAATCCAAATTTATTTACATATCTGTATTATTTATTATTTAAATCAGATTTGTGAAATATGTATGTAAATTTTGTAAATTTTATTTTTTATATTATTTTAATAAATTAAATTATTTTTTAGGAAAGTGAAATAATATTTAGTGTTCCATATTATTTATAATTTTATGTATAATACAGTCTATGGATAGTTTCTATATTTAATTTGTGGTTTTATAAAATAATTAAGTAGGTATGTCTCATGGGATGGGAACTTTACATCAGATTGAGAAAACCCATTTCCCATTCTTATTTGATGGAATGAGGGCATGACACTAATATACAGCATCCCCATTCCACAATTTGTGTCTTTGGGCCTTGACATCGAATATATATATATGTCCACTATGTACATTTTCGTATTTAATTGGAGAACCTTCTCTGATTCTAGGTGTTGAACCAATGTAGGTAGATAAGGTACATACCGTCCATGTATATTTAGTTTCATTTATATACTATAATTAATTTTTTGACTTATATTTAATATTATGACATTTTTATAATTGTTATTTTCCAGTGAATATCTGGTATTACATTAATGTAAATTATTATAAATTATTATCCATGCAAATTGATACTCATATTAGTGTCTAGGAACATCGTTAGATCCCTAATGAGTGTCTATATGGTTACACCATGACCATGATTACCATGGAAATTCATATACATCTTTAAAGTAACCTTCTAATCGGTGATACATACATGTATCTTATTATCATGGGAATTATAAGAGTTTGTTCATAACTGATTCTGGAGCATAGGTAGAGTCTTTTAGAGTTTAAGTATATATGTGGAGATGAGGGTATACTTAATCTCTAGTGATTCTTCACATAGAACCTCATACTATAAGACTTTTTGGATTTTATGGATTTTGATTTATGTGTATAGTGGATTATGATCTATTTATCAAATCATATCACATTTTGTTAGTTTTAAGACTCATTAAATTTTCATTCATGTCTCATTTGTTCATTCCTCTATGATAATATTGATGTTAATACTTCAGGAAAATAATTGATTAAGTGTTGGTGTATGTATTTAGGACAAGGTATTACAAATTTTGGACATAACATTTCATGTGTATTATATGTTTTTTTTCATCCAAATATAGCTTATAATATATTAATTTTTAATATATTAGATTTTATATACATATTTTATGTAATGTGGGATTTAATTCATAATTCTTGAATTTTTGGTACATATTTGATACAATATTTTTGAATATACAGTTTTCTTAATCAAATACACTTTTTAGGGTTTTAGCCTTATATAATTATATTGTATACCAATTTGTTCTACAATATAGTCTATTTGTAATTCATGACGAATTTGACTAAAATATTTAATTAATTATATGGTTTGAGAAGTAAAAATTAAAAATTAAAAAAAAAACATGAAATAATGTTTTATGCAAAATCCCCTAAAAGAATAACATGTGGATCTCTCTAGAGGAATCCAAATTTTAGTTAGCCACGGCTACCTACCTAATTCCACAAAAACAGTGAATAAATGATCCTAACCTCATTCCCTTGAAATATTTATAGGATCGAGACAATTTTAAATGGATAACTATGATACCAATGAAAGAAACAACCACATCCAATGTTGATTTTGATGTTAACCCCTATAATGTTCCCATGACATTATAAGTGGCATTATGATGCTTTTTTCTAAAGGAAATAAATTATATCATTCAATATATATGGAATATAAATAGAATCCACATTAAACAAACATGTAACGATCATACACAATATTGTATACATCCATAGGGTATAAAACATATCACATAAATATAGTACCTGATATCAATGTAGTCAAAAAATTCATTTTCTTATTGTTTTTTATGTCAATAAAGATATAGAAAACCTTGTAATAATTTCACAAAACACGAATACTTCCAACTACTAAAACATATCATCACATATCTTTAATAATCCATGTATGTTAAACTATAATAAAAATACAAATTAATATAAATAATATACACGAATATAATTTTATGAGCATGTGTATTATTCAATTTGATGAGTTTGACGATCTATTTTTTTTAAAAAAAATAACTAAATCGGGAAAAATTAATATAATCATTAATACAGAATTAGGTCACATAATTATGTAGAATAATTAAATCATGTGGGTTTCATTATTAAATAATGCTACCTAAGAGGTATGTACATCCTTAAATATTGAATAATACCATGAAAATCCTCGATTCATGAATTGATCATCAACTAACCTAGGAAATTATAGATTTCAATTCAAAATAAGGAAGTAAAAGAAACAAATGATTTATATCATCATTAATCATAAAAATAATATACAGGATTAGCCCATGGTCAAGATATTATTTACATCAATAATTAACATATATCAGGGAATCATAATATTTAGATTATTAAATATCTTAGAATAATATTCATGTTTATTAAATAATTTTAGATTATTTGAAATGTATTATTCTAAAATTTTATTATCAAGAAAGGTGTCATTTTTTATCTTAATATTAGTACATGGATTATTGATAATAATGTTATTGATACACACTATTGGTGAAGGTATAACTATTTAATAGTAAAAAAATACATTTTAAATTAATACAATTTCATTTGATAGTTAAATACGAGGTTTGAAAAATATGAGAAATGTTTCATCATTAAGCACAAGAGAGGGAAAAATTATTCTATGGAAATCTCAACGTAATTAAGTGAGTCGTTTATAAATATTGGTTGATAAATAATACTATTTAAACATCATTAAAGAAATATGAAAACACCAAAACAGAGTGAATTATTTGGGACACACAACAAAATCCAACATGATTCTAATTTACCTAATTTAGTACAATTTTTAAACCTCTGAAGGTATTTCCATTTCAATAAAAAAATAATGGGTATGGCTTTATAAAAAATTTCTGGGAAGAAGGAGGTGTTCATCACATATGTTATCATTAATTCTAGTGAAACATGGGTAATTTTTAGAAATTTATTTTCACAAGATTATTTTCGAGTGTTTTTTAAAAAATTCAAACATCAACACATATTGAAAAATATGTCACTGTGTTGGTAAACTTTTTCTCACTATATTTTTTTACTGAATCTATTCACATGTAAGTTGCTATGTGGATTTTACTTCTATAGATTTAAATTATGTAGGGATCTCAGTACAGTGCCACAACCAGGATTTATTATATATTTTTTATAGATTACTCACTTTCATCTCTACAATAACTAATATTTTTTAACCGATAGGGAAAATGCGAGAACATATATACCAACACGTATCTATCCACCAATAGGTAACATTCTTTCATACCAAAAAAATATTTAACATTATCATAATAAATTTTCTATAACATCTAAATTAAATTGATGGGTTGTTTTATTCCCTCCATACCTCTATTAGGTTTTCTAGTTCTCTACACTTTATGAGTCTTTTCACCATAACTACCATCATCTATATGGCTATCCAACCTTTTAAATAGTCACTATATTTTAAGGGGTCCACTATTTGGATCTCTCCTATTGTCAACATAAACCATTCCCATCCCATATCTAATATACACTATTAAATTAAAAACAATCCATAATATCAACCTAAATACCCTCATCCACATCAGAATAACCATCATCATCACCATCACTATCATCTCTACATATACCAAACCTCTAACACACAACTATCACATATAAAAACTGGATTCTAACAATCACCATTAATTAGTTGTCCCTCATAGTTATCCAGATATACAATGTTCCTTTGGAATTGAATCATATAATAAATATGCACCATTATCTATCCATATTCTAAAACCATCTATATCGGAGAGACAAATATAGTACTAGTACTCCATGTATCCAAAACACACATAGGCTCGTAAACCCCATGGAATGAACATTATATCATAACCCTATTTTATTAAGGACAAACCATCTTCCACACAATTTTACATTCATACTTCTTGTAATTCGAAATATTGATATGATTTGGTGAATAATACTTGATTCGAGTTCCCACAGAACAATCAATATATTCCAAAAATAGATCTCCCTAAAAGAATCAGGTTGTAAAATAAACCATGATTTTTCATGTCCTTATGAAATAGTGGAATTGCCTATTTGAAATTCACCCAACCCTAAATAACTCGTTAATAGAATTTATCCAACTGTAGAATATGGTGTGACCCCACTATTGTATTAGAAGGACCTTTATGAAAGAATAAAAGTTCATTCCAATATCATAGGATCCCTTCAGAACACCAATCTACTAAAAAGAACAAACATCATTTCCAAAAATAATTACATATTCAAATGTTTGTATTTACAACCTTGTTTCCTCTTAAAAAAATTATATAATTTTTCATATTTTGGACTCAAATATCGTTTTTTGAACAGAGAAAGTCATTCATAAATTCCCATGAATAATAATCAATATTTATTCACACCATCAACAATATAACAAATAACAGACACACATTTTATATAAAATACAAAAAAATCAATTCAGAAATTTCATTATTTATGATATTACTAAGTCATCATATATCATCCCAAATATATATTGTGAAATAATCCTAGGAATTATTTCACTAAAATTTAAAAAAATTGAAATAATATTACAATAGATATATATTTCTAAAAAAATATTACATTCAATCCCACCATTTAGATATTTTAGTACTAATATAAACCTTTATAAGTCATCTCCTTTTAATTATTCCTTATGTATAATAATTCCATTTATTTTTTATACATTCATCCAGTTTAATTTCTGTTTAAAAAAATTTAATTTTCCAAATTATTACAAATTATTTATCATAAAATATAACAATCATGATAAAATCACAATTATTTTAATTGAAATTATAATTTCAAGAAACATAACTTGATTCCAGGACAATTTTAATTTCTTGGTCCTTTTATGATTTGACCTAATGATTAATCTAATGTTATTCTCATTTTAGTAACATCCAATCCATGATGATACAATATTCTCCCCAATAAATTGTCGAAAAAAATTATTAGGGAGGAATATTGTTATTGGGGTTAATAATGTTTAATTGTATCCTCATAAAATAAAAAATAAACATTAATACCATGAATTAATTATCATAATTGAACATTTTATTTCCCATTTCTCACGCATTAATAATTATTCATAAAACTATTTTTTTATGTTTTCAGGTGATAATTAATAAAATATGAATAAAAAAATAGATATATAATATTAAAATTAAATTGATACTAAACCACTATAATAAAACAAATTTCTATATAAAATTACCATGTTTCCATAAAATAATAAAATTCATATCCTAAATTACGGAATTTACAAACAATACATTCAAATCATTGAAAAATTATCATTTTCCCATATCCAAGAATCATAATTATATTATATATTCCTCAAATTTAACATTTATAATGATAACAATAAGAAAATTATTTAATAAATAAAATTTTAAAAATCCTTCTTCCATAACCATAAAATGGGAAAAAAACCACATAAACAGTTTATTCATATGTTCTCATTACAAAAATTATAAAAATAAAAAAACAATAAGGGTGAACTAAATACAATTCTACCTATTACGATCAAAATTTTATTCCCTATCAAATTTAGATTCATTGAAATTAAGTTTCTTCAAAATAAATCTATTTAGTTAAATAAGTGACCAATGAAAAACCATCCCTTTTGGAATTAGAATTTCTATATAATTATCTATAATTCTCATATAATCCACTATATCACCTTACATAAATCAATAAAATGAGAATTTTCATTTTAAATTATAAAATTTTGAAACTCCTGAAATGAGTCATAAAACAATTTCATTCTTATAATTAGTGGAAACCAATAAAACATTATTAAAAAATTATTGACCAACAGAAAAGGGACCGTAAATATTTTTGAAAACTATTTCCACTTTCCATTACAATACCCCACATTACAATGCAAATATCTTAAATACACATGTTCCTATATAGTAAACTCAATAAATCACTTATTTTAATCCTTATAGGATTTTTTCAACCTGGGAGATTTCATATTAAATTTTGGATAACATGTAGTCACCATATCATATCACACACCATTTATACTACAAAAATATTTTCCTTTCCAACCCCAACAAAACATAGGTTTGAATGGAAGGTTCATGCATAAAACTACACATAGGTTCTATTCTGTTAGGTTAAAGAAATATTATTTATTGTAAAAAAATTAATTATAAATGACCCTCCCAAGATCTTATAAAATTCAGTATACATGATCTCAATATATCTAGTAATATAATGATCATATACTAATTTTCACTATTAGTTTATGGAGGATATTTAGTTCTAATTCATAATTGGGTAATAATATAAAGATGAAATTCCTTCCACATCTATGATGTAATCATGTAATATCAATTAGATACTACCATATATGGTAATCCTTAAATATTTTCCACCTCATTTATATTAATATTTTGTAAAATATCATGAGAGATAAATTTATTAACTATATATAAATGAGATAAAAATGATAATGAATTTATGATATTCAAAACATAATCACATGATTTCATGTTATGAGAAAACCCTATAAAAAATATAAAAATGTATCATCCCACATTAACTAATTATATTGAATAATATTCAATGAACCCTATAGGATAATATTTTTAGATTTTACCAATTAGATAAAAAGATGTTTGGAAATAAACTATACTATTAATGTTGACAGTATATCTAATTAATCACCCAATAAATAAGGTAATTGTATTTCATCAACTAATTTAATTTTAATATCTCATAAATCCATAGATAATCAATATACTATAAAAATAAATTATATTCTGGTAGTTTTTTAAATGATATAAAAATTACTACTAAATTGTTGATAAAATAAATATTTCCTGACACTTTTCATTGGGGGATTTTACACAATATTTTTACAATTTAGCAGTATATGATCATTTCATTTTATATTTTAGAAGATGATTGAAAAACTAAACCTAATGAACTTATCCTATAGTGATTTTTTTGAAATGGTTTCTAAATTTTATATTTAATTATATTCAATTTATAATTTTAAATCAACAAAATTGATATATATTTATATATATTTAATTGAGAATTTATATTAATGTTATAAAATTATAATATTTACAATTAAATACCCCCATGAATTTATGTTAAAAAGGTGGAAATGTGTTATTATAAATTATTTCCTAGTTAATGTAGTATTTATTTTTACCCTGCAATGTTTGAGAACATTCAAACCTAATACAATATCCTTCGGTGTGGTTTATTGGATAACTCTAACAATAGCTCCATCTTAGGAATTATTAAATAAATCTATTTAGTCATGTGTATTGTTATTTTTTTATGATTTTATAGTAATTATATAACCATGTATATGTTTAGTGATATTAATATATTCAATGGAATATAAATAATTAATGTTTTCCTAAGACAAAATAAAACCCAATGTGAATGGAGGGTTTGAATTATGATTTAAATGAATCAAATGATTACTTTTACTATTACAATGACATATCCCCATACAAATTGATGGTTTTGTTGTAATAGGTTGATGATAGTGAAATATTTTAATATTATATAGAAGTTTCAAGTAAAAACTAACATGTTGCAATTTTATGGGTTTAATAGTGACGGACTATTTTTGGAGCTCAAGGGAATAATTCTAAAATATAATACACCGCACTATAAGACTGTGATTCTTATTACAATATCATATTCAGGAAAATGTAGTACTTTATTGGATCTAAGGAGGTGAATAGTCAACACAATGATGAATGAGGTCATGCAGTAACAAGCTAGGTAATTTTAAATAATCATCTACAATTATTATTTATATTTAGTAATTAAATATTAGGGAGTTATATACAATTTTAAAAAAACGAATTTTTTTACTGAAAAGGTAAGAATTAAGTTTTTCATCTAACATATGTATTCATTGATTATATGATATTTATTAAAGAATTACTTTATAATATTTTCTGAATAAAGTAATTTTTGATTTCTTATTTTAACAATTTTCTTAGGATTAATTTCCTAGAATTTTATAAAGAGTTTTATTTTCGTCGAATAATGAAAGGTATTAATTTTTAAAAAAACACCCTTTTTAGTTAAATAATTTAAAATATCTATTTTTTGTTGTAATTGTTTAAATAAAATATATTAATTATATTAGTGACCTAAATTTTCTTTCATTGGAATCAATGTTACAATTTTATTTTTTAAAAAATATCTATACATAAGACGGAATTTTTATAAATAATGTTGGTCATCATGGTTTTCAGGTATAATTTTAAAATAATTCTAACAATTCGATGAAATGAATTAGATAATATTATTTCATATATGGAATAAAAAATAAATAATTTTAAGTAAAAAATTTAACATATTTTTGTTAATAATATATAGTAAAAATAGTAAAAATTAGTTTTCATGTTTACGGTTAAAGAATAAATGCCATTTTTAAAGGGCATACATCAGCCTATTACAGTGATAAAGTGGAAATGGTTAATTATTCCATTGATTTCAGGGGGTATTTCGAAATACATCTTGAGTGAATAATATTATTTGGTTTATTTTAGACTAACCCCATAATTCAATACATTTTTTCCCAAACCTGAGATTATGACTTATATCTTCATTTTCAACTATATATCAAATATATAATACAATTAAATGGGGTTCCTATCTCTATCATCTCTCATAATGACCTCATTTTCACTTATAATATTTCTAATTTCTATTAGAATACATTAGATACTAATTTGAATTTCAGTACAACATTTCACCAATAATCCGATAGACATCCTGAGGAAAAAAGTCATTACCTAGTAGAAATAATTTTTTCATATCCAATGGATTAACAAATATTTTGGGTTTAAAATCATTCATTAGTCTTGTTTTCATAGAATAAATAATCTTAATACATTATACATATGGAAACATTTGATGAATTATATGTAAAGAAGTGTTATACTCTAGCTTGTTCTAGAGAGTTTGGAAAAAGGAAGTTGTTGGGGCCAATTTTGGAAAAATAAATATTTGTTAATATTGAAATGATTCATCAATATATGACTATGTCTCATGGTATTTATAAAAGTTTTGTGGATAACCACATGAGATATCTCTTTATTGAGTTTGGTGGTATAGTTTTTCAAATATAATTTCCCAGAAAAAATGTTACGTGTTTTGTAAAATATGGATGTTGATTCCATGGTTAATTATACCATTTGAAAATTTGGGATAATGTTGGATCAATTTATAGTCATTTATCATTGAATCTGAGTTTATATTGGTACATGACTTATTTAATGTATCTTTGTTAATAAAATATGTGTCGAGTGTATCTCATGTTATGAGCCCAAAAATAGTTCTGTTGGAAGGAAAACCATATTATAAGGACTAGATATTAAATATTATTTAACAAATTTATAATTTGATTCAAAATAATTTTTTTCAACGTGTTCTGGTTTTGGGTAAAATCAATCAAATTTTAGAAGAAACAGATAAATCAGATCATTATTTGAGAAAAAATATCAGCACATTTTTTAAAAATGAAAATATTTATGAGGGTGAAATTTCAAAAATGGTGAATAATATAACAACCTAGTTAATTTTGGATAAATAATTACTTTTGTTTCTAATATTTATGAATAGTATTTTATAGTTACATACATTTTATGAAAATACGATGTTTTTCATTCAAAAAAATATTTATTTCCAAACAAATTGGTATTTCATGTAATATATGGTTTTATATAAAATTTTAATTTTAAAATTCATTAAGTATAATTTATATATATTAATATAATTTATTAATTAATAGTGTTAAATTTATCATATGATTAGTTATTTTAAAATTTATGAAAATCTTTATTTCTCAACGAAGTAATGAAAATAAATATTTTTTATTGGAAATAATTTTTTGTTTCAAGTATTTAAAATTTTATATATTGTTTTATATCTGTTTAATAGTAATTTTATTTCATTTATATTATGACAAATCCAATTTTTGTTATTGTAATAAATATTATATTTGAAATTTGAAGTCACTTATTTATAATTGTAAAGATAATTTTTTTTGTAAAAAATGTTGTTTATCTTTTTTTTTGTGGGGTGTATTTTAAATTAATATCTTCCACATATATAATTTCACTTTCATAAAATTGATTACATATATGTAATTGTAAAAATTAATACTGGGTAATATAATGAAATTATTTTATGGTCATAATGAATTGTGAAAACAATGATAAACCGTTGCAATGGTTATAATAAATACTTGTTTACTTAGGGATTATCTAATGGGATAATTGTTGAAATTAACCAAAAAACATGTCTCAATTATATTGGAAGTACATTTTTCTTGTCCTATCACATCCAACAATCTGAATTGTTGAATTCAAGATCAATTTTCTCTCTGACCCGAATTTTCCATTTTTGGGCATTGATGTATTTTATGGAATATTTTTGGGGATAGGTGATGACATAGTGTGGGGTTCTGAGACCCGGTGAGCCCATAATTAAAAATATAAAAATATGAAAAATAATAATATAATCAAAAATAATTTTTTTTAGGGTTGATGGAATATCTCATAAAATGCTTATGATTTAGAAATATGAGACAGTCATTCATTCTGTAATTTTTATTTTATACTATGTATGACCTAAGGTGGGTAGGCGCTGGACAATCAGTTGAGGCAGTCGTTTCTGGTGTATTTAATTAAAATAAAAAATTATTTTTAATTATTTTATTAAAGACAATGAAATAAAATCCTCTTGAAATACCTTTTTAAAATAATTATATAGGATTATATACATAATCCCTCAGGGAATTGGGAGGATCTCTAACATTATTTATTTGATGATGAAGAATGGGGGTGACAATTGATTAGATCAAGGAGGATCAAGTGGAAAAAATTGTAGTGTTTTTTAAAATTCTTTGGTTATTGTGTTCTTTACCAATGATGAATTCCTTTTTGAGGTAGGGAGTTTAAATTGCAGTTTCTTGTATTCTCTAAATGTTTTATCATGTATATTATCTATTTTTAATTGATTTATTATCTTTTAATCTTCACATGAGTACATTTAGAAAATTTTAATTTTTTAAATTAATTTATAATTGATATTCTGTACTATCTTCTATATATATCCATATAATCAAGTCTTTATCTATGAAAAATTATAAAATTATGGATTACATTTTTCATGTTTGTTTCCCCCACTGATTTTTATATTCTTTTCCATTAGCCTATGAGGTCACATATTGAAATTATCGAGGCTGGTTATATAATGATTGAACCCCGCAATATTCATGATGGATTTGAAAATTAAGACTAGGATGATGATTTCGGGATAGGTCATGATATTTTTTAGGATGAGGTTGATACATTAGGGGATCTGGGATTCAGAGTAGTGATGGATTATGAAGAGAGACATATGAGAGACACTACATGAATCATATAGTCGCTAAATTCTAATTTCCATCCAATAAAGGCCATAAAAGTATATTTCTAACATTCTACTTTTGAGTATAGTGTATTTTGAGTTTTAAATGGTGGGAAATGATTGCAGTAGTGGTGGATCTGTGATTTTCATAAGAAATCAATGCTTTCTATAAAAAACCCATCTACACAACACATAATTGGATAAAACTCTTTATATCCCCCTAATCTATGACTCATGGGTTTTGGGTGACATTAAATATCATACATTATGTACATGGGCCTATATATCATGTGAACCTTCAAAGGATATCATGATATGTGCTGGTTGCACATGCATAGTGGCATGTTTGACTGGTTTTTTATTATACCAAAGTACATGTACATGAGGAGGAACACACTATCACATGATGAGATTCTAAATGAGTACCCCTAGTGGTCATACACACCGTATATCATAGAGCAAATTTGATGAAAATAAACATTGAATCCCAATCCATGACCATTAAGAACATGTCCATATTGTCGAGTGGGTCCACAATCCATGCTGAACCCATACATGTTATGTACTCCAATAAGAATCTTCTACATCCTGTGTCTCCTTTATTTTGTCTTCGATTTTGGTCCAAATGTTTCATATCATTATTTTTTTCCACATGGAAGTCAATGGTAGAATTCATATAATCTCTTAATATACTTTTCATGATTTTCAAAGCATCATGATTATACATAAAACACATAATTATAGTAGTGTCCAAGTGGTATAATTGTATGGGTGAAAGGTCTAGTACTCCGCTTTTATACTAGGGTGTTGATTCTACATTCTATAATAGTGATTTTGGGAATTATACTCACCTATCACACTAGGACAAAAGTTCCCCATTCTATTAATGATATTTTGGGGTCAGTAGTCCAATGTCACACTACAATGTGTGTCCCTCAAGATATCAGAGATATATATGGGTAAGGACAGTATTTCCCAACAATGGATTGGGTTCTGAATATCTTTATATAGTTTGGTTTAGTACTCCACATAGTATAGGTTGTATATTCTATAACTATTATTTGAATGTCCTACCTCTTAGAGCTATTGTTAGGTGATATTACTCCATAAGATATGTGTTCTACTCTAATTTTTTTGAATAGTTCTAAGGTGTGGTCCCCTCCAATCGTGTTTTGGTGAGGATTTTTTGATGGTTGGCAATGGTGATGTACATATGGATTTATATAAAAGCTTATAAACATAGTCTTGAAAATGAGATATAGATCATTTCCCTCTCTTTTTGGTTTCATTAGGATAAAATTTATTTATATATGTTGGGTTTGGTTTCCCTCTTTCCATGGGTTAATATTACTTTAGTTGCATCCCTCTATCTCTCCCTTGTTTTCTTGGGGTATCCAACTATGTATGAATAAACTAACCCATATATGGTATGTTCCCACATGTTTCATGTATTATGTAGATAAAATAAATATCAATAAATATTATTGTGGCACATAATGATACATGGGTACATGGACCACATATTTTGGTCAAGCATATTTTTTGGATCATGGATCTCTCATATTTAAGTATTCATGTTGTTTTCAAGTGGGAATGTATATTATGGTTGGAATTTACTTATACCATTTACATTTCATATTATAAAGTTATACTCTTTTGTTTTCCCTAGAGGTTATTACATTATTGGTTCTTAATTTCGATGTTATTATCTTATATTATTATTCCTCTAGAAGTATATATTATTATAATCGGGTACATGTATATATGTACACTAAAAAAATTCCTACCATTTTAGTAATTGATTCTCACCGCTTGTAACCACCCAGTGTCCTATGGAGGTGGTATTGGGTTTTTGATGTATCATTCTTCTATAGGATAAACATTTCATGATGAGTCAGGATATTATAGAGTTGTATGATATTAGTTCATTTCATGCGATGATGTTTCATTTTTTCCATAAGGGGAATGGCTTAGAGACATAGAAATTGTTTCAATGTTTCATGACTGATGATTTAAGACCTGGGAAACCAGTGTTAATATGAAGGATGATGTATCCATACACCCAGACAATGAAAGTAAATAAAATGATTTTCAAACATAAATATTATACCTTTTGAGATAAATATTAAATACACAACACAAACACATGACTGAGTACTGTAACAGTTTAGTGTATTTAGAAAAAAGATTAATAATATTCTAATTTTTGATGGAACATAAACATATAGCATAAATATATTCCTCTATTGTAATCTTAAAAAAACAAACCATAAATAGAAACATTCCTTATTAAATGGGGAGTAGAAACCCAAGATAGGGTGAGCTGAGATTCACACTAAATTTCGACATGGGAGATACATAATCATAATACGAACACAAGGGTATAAGAGACGACAATAACATTTTAAAACCATAAACTTCATTTAAATCACCATAATATAGATTCCTAACAAAAATATTTGGAGCTCATACAAAAATAATCTTATGGATACCGATGAACTTGAGTCGAGAGAGCATAACATTGGTATAAAGCCTGGAATAATGGAATACACATAGGAATAGAAAATATTTTATCAAATATACCCAAAAATACTTTAATAACATGTATGTATTGGTTTAACAATCCATTTACCTACCCTGGGACTAGGTTAACAACCCATGCACCCAATATTTCATGAATGGTCTGTCAACCCATGTCCTCTCCTATTCAGTATTGAGTTAATAACCAATATACCCATTAATCTCATATACAATTAATAATTACCCAATTAATTATATGGATATATAGATCCTATGCAAAATATAATTAAAACCATACATGTGTGTTCTGGAAGATCATAATATACTGACCATATCATAATACATGAAATAAAATTAGTTTCATTAACATTACATTATTTCAAAATTTGTAGACAATAAGTGGGTTTCTTATGAATATTATCACTCTATAACCCATTAAAGATAAAGGTTTTCCATAAAAAAATTCATCATATACCTAAAATATTCAATGAAGTAATATGAATGATATCCTTGGATAATATATGTAGTAAAGCATAGGTATCCTCAATGGATATTGTCTTATATTGATAATTATTTTGAAAGAAAAACCACAGGGAATGTTTCTGAAGGAAATTATAAATTCATTGATTATTACATTTAAATCATGAAAATCAAAAAAAATTTCTAAATCCATTAAATTGAAAATAATCATTAAATCATAAAAATGAATTTTAACAAATCATATAAATCATTTATTGATAAAAATATCATTTACTCATTAAAAAAACATTGTAAAATCAAAAACATTTTGGAAATATTTTTCCTCAAAAATTTGATAAAAACATATAAATTAAACTTCAAATAAAATATCATTTAATTCACATGTATTTTTCATTCATTAGATACAAATTAAAAAATTTATTCTTTTCACATTTTCAGAAAAATCCAAATAGAAATTTTATTTGAGAATTACATGAAGATTATATATAATTTTTTAAAAATTGCAATCATGGGAAAAAATTACATTTAAAAATAATTTTATAATAATAAATAATTTTTAAAACAATTTTATAAATGTCATTTTAGAAGAAAGAATATCTTAGACTAAAGAGAGAAATAATGCCCCATTTTCATAAAAATATTTTATCAATTATTTTGAATAAAAAAAGTGTTAAATGTAAATATAACTTTAATATATCATTAATAAACATATAAAAAGAAAAAATGGTTTTCAATATATATATATATCTTAAAATATCATCAATGGATGCAAAATCATGAGAAATCATAATAAACGATGAAATTATAACATAGAAATCTTACCACTTTTGGAAATATTGAATAATAAGAAACATGATATAATAACTTTTAAAGAAACTTAGTATATTATGATAATAAATAAAATCATTATATCACATGTCATTTTTATTTTATATATACCTCATAAAAAATATAGGTTCATAACATAACATATATCTCAAATAATGAAAATTGAAACAAAAATATCCTACCACATAGGTAAAATTTAAACTATTTAAACAATAATTTTTTTATTAAAATGGATATTTAAAACCAAACAATATTCAATATATGAATCATATAAGACATTATATTAGAGTATATACACCACCGAAATAAAATTAATGGTGAAAATGGAATGTTCCTTTAAGATATAAATTGTGAGATGTAAATCCCTTACCTTATGCTTTATATTTATAGAACATTAATCATTATCCAGTATAATGGTTTTAATAATTTTATAATTTTTTATTTTAACCATATTAATACATATAATATCATATATTATTCAGTTATTACACATTACCACTTGATTGTTAAAAATATTTCATTATTTTCATTGTTTGAGGTGTTAATAGCATTGTTTTATAATGCATATTGTATAATTAAAGTTCCAGTACTTTTAATACGGTATAATGAAATCAATTCAAAAAAGATAAAATTTTTATAAATGTAACATTTACTCATTAAATAAATTATTTTAAATCATCTAACAATTTAGATATTGAAAATGTATCTCATTGCTTCGTAGAGGTGGTAGGTGGTATATATGCATGAGCAATGATATCATTACCTTAGTTGGTGAATGGGTAAGTAAATGGATGATATATTAAATTTATTAAATAAATATCAACCCATATATATCATATATATTGAAAAATTTTATCATTATTTCAGCCCATCTAAATTATATGTGAAAAAATGAATCACACATCTTGGCAAGGTAGTAGTCTACTATACATGAATAAAAATGTTATTGTATTTCAAAAAGTAAGAAATGAATAATTAATATATGATATTAAAATTTAATCGGTATAATAATTTCAAAAATATAATATAAATGTGGTAAATCCATAATTCAATTAATCCTTGAATAGTGGTGATGGAAAATAAATTATATTGGTTCGTGAGGTAATAGTCCATTATATTCATGTTTGGTGATTTCATTCCCCTCTCAATGGAAGTGTATATGGATAAATATTAGAAAATGAAAATAATAAAATATCATTTTATGGTTTATTTAATTTAATTAAATTTTATGATTGAAGACATAATTCAATGTTTTAAAAAGTAAAGATAAAATGAAAGACCCTTTTAAGATAATTACCTTCCATAAGAGAAACCACCTTTGGACCTCCCATTAGAGACCCTAGTGATAGTTTTTTAGAGGAAAAAAAATCTATAGATTATAAATATTGATTTTTGGGAGATAATTTTATATGTTTTGTTCATGAATAAATTTATTGGGAGCTTCAAATATGTACAGGGAGGGATTTCCCTTTAATAATATGTGAATAGAGAACTCCTTAGATGCAAATTTTGCAAAAGGATAAAAAATTATAATGTAATTCATAGGAAAAAAGCTTCCAAATGACCCAATATTAAAAACTAGTAAGATTAACCTGGAAATATGTATATAAAATAATATGTCATTAAGATCATATGTCATTTTATCTGTTATCTTTTTTGTTTTACACTACAAAAAATTAATGTTAACGTAACCATGAAAAATAATTTTTGTTGGATTCACTTTTCATTTGGTCAAATACTATTTTAACTTATTATATAATACAAATTAATATTATTTAACATATTTAATCCATTTTTTTAAATTATATTCCCCAAAGTGGAAAATTTTAATTTTAAAATTAACCTTTAAAATATGATGAGGAATCAAGTTATAAAAGAGAAAATGTTCAAAATGATACAATGTTTCTATATCGAAGGTATATATTAAAATGATTCCAATAACCCAAATTGGAATAATTTCTATATAATTGAGCTAATTTTTTTTAAACTAGTTCAAAATATAATTTAATATAAAAATAAACTTAGACGAAAAGGTAATATTCAATTAAAATTACTTATTTTCACCATTAATCAAAAAATTAATTTTTTCAGAAAATTATGAAAAATTCATCCAAATATAATTTTGGAATTTTTATTTAAAAAAATAATTCACTTTTAATAAATTAAATTGTATATAGTTGTAATATTTAATTTAAATTATTTTTGAAAATCAAGACTAAACCGTCCTTTCAGAAAGTAAATATATCACGACCCATCCTCAGGGCTCATGTCGTGACTACCCCAAGCCAGCCTTCCAAAGGCCAGGGGCTGGCGACTAGCACGAAGGCGTAATTACCAATAAAACAAGGGAAGACATTGCCTTTTTAATGTAAACAAACACCACAGAATAAGAAAGCAGAAGTAAACACTATGTAAAACTTGGTACAAAAGTTAGTGCGAAAAAGTAAGTGGGATAGAATACAAGCCCAAACTGAAAATAAAGTACAACTGGAAAGAAAGTACAACAACTGAAAAGTAAAGCCGCAATGTCATACCATCCATAGGAAGTCCCACCTGAAGGGTGGGTACAGATAGCCTCCTCAGCTCCTCGGGTCCAGCTGTCCGCTCCGTGTACGTCCCGCCCAGTGGTCCACCTCCAAGTACCGCCTACTCCACTAGCCTCTACCATAATCAGTGTTTTCCATCGTCTGCATCCAAGACAATGTAGTTCGGGAATTGCCCGTGAAGGGTTGAGTATACTATACTTCGTATGGACTCCAATACCCTCGGAGTTCCCCTAGAATCCACAAAGGATAATCCAGAAAGGAAAGATACATTCACGAAGTAACATCCGATACTACTTAGGTATATTCCCATACATATACCTAGGTCATTAATTCTAGTTCTTCTCCAGCTTACGATCCCATGTTTGATCACTTCCACATAGGATAGCACAACACAATCCGCATAGGAATGCAAGACAATCATTTTGAAGATAATGATTTAAAGTCAAGACTCAGCTCACACAGGTATACTTCATCGTAAGACGATAGATATGATCAAATATAGTCAGTGATTCATCTAAGCCATCGGACCCACACAGTATAAATAGGTATTAACCCCCACAATGACCCACAAAGGTTCGATAGGTACTAACCCCCGCAATGACCCCCAAAGGATCAATAGGTACTAACCCCCGCAATTACCCACACAGAATCTGACCCACACAGGATCGGTATGCCCTGGCCCACACAGGACTGCTGAGCGCTGACCCACACAGGATCGGTAGCACTGACCTAGGTAGTATCGTTGAGTGTTGTAGTCATCGTCGTTGAATCCAGGAAAGATTTCTGTACTGTCGTCATCGTCGTCGCAGTCGCAGCCAGCTCTAGGGTTCTTGCAAAACAGCAAGCTCGTTCCGGAGGGTCCACTCCATGAGCCGAGGGGATGATAAATCAACTTACACGATGCCCAAAGTTGATGTATCCAAATGTTCTGTATCGTCAACAGGAACTCAATGTCACAGAGGGAGCGTCAATCGGACGCCCGGTTTGAGAGTTATTGGTTTTTTCGTTCCATGGTCCCGGTTGGGTTTTTAATTCATAACCATGCCGACCATACACCAACTATGTCCAAGCCTCAAGCGGAGTAAGCCAAAGGGTCCGTCTCACTAAGATGAATCCAACAAAGTTGAAGGCACGTCAATCGGACGTCCGGAGCTCAACTTATAAGCGCTTCCGCTCCGAGGGCACTATTGGTTTCGTGTACGAACCAACCCGGCCGAACCCAAAGTTCTCAGAAATCTTAAGTGTAATATACCGAAATGACCATCTCGATACAAGGATCACATCACAGCTGACAGTGTGTCTAACGAAAGATTGAAGCCCATGATATGGGAAAAGACCGAAAGAGGTCCGAAAATGAGGGTTTTGGGCCCGGACCGACCCAGCCTGAGACCCCCTGGGTCGGCCCGAACTGGGTTAACCCAAACCGGGTCGACCCGAACTGGGTCCGGCCGGGGCACGGCCCGGCGCGCTGGCGCGGTCCGTTGGCCAGCTCGGTGTAACCGAGCTGGGAGGACAATGGGGGGGGGATGCCCCCAGTCTAATTAAACACGGCCCCCACGTGGGGGGGGGGGGTCCTCTCTTCCAGCTGAGGGTTTCGAACCCCCGATCTTCCCCCTGACCGGACGGCTGCTGCCGCCACGGGACAGGCGGGGTCCCTTCCCCCGGCTCCGACGCTGGTGGCCTGAAACTGGTCACCACTCCTTGCTCCGTCGTGGCCTAAGGCTACGGCCTTGGTCCGTCCGGCGCGGCGCGACGGTGCCGCGGCCCCGCTCCGGCCGGGGTGCCTTTGTGGTTCTCTGGCACGGTGCGACTGCACCGCGACCATGTTATACTTCAACGGTGTGGCGCGACGGCACCGCGCATCCTTGCCGCATGATCCTTTGTGGTGCGACGGCACCGAACCATCTCCGTTCCAAACCACAACAAGGTCAACAAAATAATTAAGGGAGGGGGTTGGCCATGTTTGTGCGGTTCGGCCCCCTCCCGTTATTCGATAGCAAGCGGCTAAGATTATGAAGAATGCTCAATTATTCATGAACAAAAACAATAAAATAAACCCCTACCTTGAGTGTTGTTGGACGAAGGCTCATCGGAGAAAGGAACATCGTGGAATTTATTGTCGTATAAGAAGGCGTCGCAGAAGGAATGTCCTTGGCATCGCGGTATACGGCGTCGCGTAGTCGATCTCTGAAGATTCAGTTTTCTTCATTGGAGATCGGTGAATTCCTCACGTTATTCGCGTTATTTGACAATGAAGAAGAACTTTAGAGTTTCTTCCCCCAATCCACTCTCAACACAACAAGCTCCAACAATAATAAAATAAGTGTTTAGTCTTATTTTATTACCTATGCCTTAAGTATTTGAATTTCAAACATTCAAATTAAACTCACTTAATTAATTAACATAAGTTATATAATTAAATGGTGAGTTGAGGGAGTTAGGGAATATCAAGGGGTGGGGTTAATGTTGGCCCCACCGCCCTCATAACCTATCTAGGATAGTTTCCCATCTTCCACACAACGGATAACCACTTAGTGAAAATAAAATAAAATTGAAGCTCAATTTTATTTTACCTTACACAATTTTTTTTACATCTCCTCCCGATCAAACACAACTCTGAAAAAGGTGTTCCTAAGCAATTACCGGCGCTATGATTCCATTGGTTCCCTCAGAATTTGATTCCGAGCACCGGTCCAAAAGTTAGGAAATCCCACTCGTTCGTTCACTGAACGTACTCGAGCTAAACATCAGATAAACATTTTGGTCTCACCGGGCCTCGGAATCAGGTGCTGTCAAAAACTGTGTTCTTGTAAAATCCCAAAGAAAATTAAGAAAAAAATTTCCCTTGAATTTTATGGGTATTTACATTACTCCCACATCAAGGCTTTATGTCCCCACAAATATACATCATAAACTAGGGGAACAAATGTGGGTATTTTGCACGCATCTAAGACTCCCGCTCCCAAGTGCTCTCCTAGAAGTTCTCATACTGCCATCTGATGCGCACTAGAGGAATCGACCATCCACGTCGGACCCGCTCCTGCTGATACTTGATCTCCACAGGGACCTCTGCAAAATTCTCCCCATCATCAACTTCCAGCTACCCATGTTCAATGATATGTGTCGAGTCATGCACGTATCTCCTCAGTTGAGATACGTGGAAGACGTCGTGCACCCGGTGCAACTGATGTGGTAGAGCCAGGTGATAAGCCACCTCGCCAATACTACTGTGGACCTAGAATGATCCGATGAAGCGTAGAGACAACTTGTCACCGTGGCCAAATATCTATAATCCACATCAAGATGAGACCCGTAAGAAGACATGGTCACCATCCTCTAACTCTAGTGGCCTCTGCCTCCTGTCAGCACAGGACTTCTTCCGGATCTGAGATGTCCTCATCCGCTCCTAGATGACCTGGACCTTCTCTATCGTGGCCTGGACCATCTCCGGTCCCACAAGTGCTGACTCCCCAGGGTCTATCTAGCACAACAGTGATCTG
The DNA here is from genome assembly GCA_963277665.1 of Viscum album. Taxonomy (NCBI): domain Eukaryota; kingdom Viridiplantae; phylum Streptophyta; class Magnoliopsida; order Santalales; family Viscaceae; genus Viscum; species Viscum album. Next base: position 927,202,021 of record OY728140.1, on the reverse strand, counting down.
CAAGGTCAGTCGTACAACGCCTCGTATGGTGCAATCCCGATGGTGGAGTGGTAGTTGTTTTTGTACGCGAACTCCACCAAGGGTAGAAGGTCCTCCCAGCTGTGACCAAAGTTGAGGACACATGCTCAGAGCATGTCCTCAAGATTCTGAAAGGTTCTCTCCACCTGACCATCTGTCTGAGGGTGAAAGGTGGTGCTCAGATGTAACTACATTCTGAACGGCTCCTACAACCCCTTCTAAAGCCAGGAAGTAATGTGAGCATCTCGATCGGAGACGATAGATGATGGCACACAATGAAGCTGTATAATCTCCTGAACTTAGAGACATCCCAACCTTTCCATTGAGCCCTGCATTTCGATGGGTAAGAAGTGAGACGACTTGGTGAGTCGGTTGACAATCACCCAAATGGTGTCGTGACCTCTGGAAGTGCGTGGAAGTCCAGTCACGAAGTCCATAGATACCCCATCCAACTTCCACTTCGAGACCTCTAAGGGTTGTACCAAGCCTACTGGAACCTGGTGCTCTTCCTTCACCTGCTGACAGGTGAGGCATCGAGAAACGAACTATGCCACAACCTTCTTTATACCCAGCCACTAGTTCTATCATCTGAGGTCCTGGTACATCTTCACCACTCCTGGATGTACCGCTAATGGGTAAGTTTGAAACTTCCTTTGCACCCCCTACTTTAATGCAGCTGGTACCATGGTACGTCCTCTGAAAAGGACGACATGATCTCCTCCTAAAGAGAATCCATCAGGTTCCTGTCCTGAGGATATCTTTTCATGCCACATCTCACAGTCAGTGTCCCCACGTTGTGCCTCTCTGACCCGCTGTAGTAGTGGAGGAGTGACTGTGAGTGATTGAAGAAAGGCTCCTCCATCTCTATCCACGAAGGATATCTGGAAAGCGGCTAGCTGCTCAGTCTCCTCCCCAAGTAGCCGAATGCTCGTCCTCCTGCTGAGAGCATTGGCTACTATGTTCCCCTTTCCAAGATTATAGACTATCTCAAAGTCATAGTCTCAGAGGAACTCGAGCCATCACCGCTATCTCAGGTTCACTTCCTTCTGCAAGAAGATATACATAAGACTCTGATTGTCAGAATAGACTGTAAAGCACTCGCCCATTAGATAGTGTCACCACATCTTCAGATCAAAGACCAATGCTGATAACTCTAGGTCATGGATAGCATAGTTCTGCTCATGATGCCTCAACTGTCGTGATCCATAGGTGATCACGGCCCGCTCCTTCATCAGGACACATCTGAGTTCAGTCCCTAATGCATCGCAGTAAACTACGTACCGAACTCCCTTCTCCGGTAGCCTCAAGATAGGCGCACTGGTCAATCTCTGTCTCAACTCCTGGAAGCTCTACTGACATTTGTCTGACCACAAAAAGGGTTTCCCCTTCTTCATCAAAGCCGAGAGTGGTTCCACAACTCTGTAAAAGTCTGGCACGAATCTCCAGTAGTATCCAGCTATCCCTAAGAAACTATGCACCTCCGTCACGCTCTTGGATGGCTCCCAATCTATTACTGCCTCGATATTCACAGGATCCACCGCAACTCCAACCTCAGAGATGACTTTTCCTAATAAGTGAACCTCATTTATCTAGAACTTACACTTCGAGGGCTTTCCATAAAGCTAGTGCTCTCGGAGTGCATCCAGTACAACCCGCAAGTGGTAGGCCTGCTCCTCCTCAGTGGCCGAGTATATCAAAATGTCATCAATGAAGACCACAACAAATCGATCAAGGAATGGCTGAAAGATCCTATTCATGAGGCCCATGAACACTTCTGAAGCATTGGTCGCACCGAAAAGCATAACCAAGAACTCATAGTGGCCATACCAACATCTGAAAGCCTTCTTCTGCACATCCTCGTCCCGAACTCTGCGCTGATGATAGCCTGATCTAAGGTCTATCTTTGAGAACCACTGTTCTCCCTTGAGCTAATCGAAGAGGTCATCAATCCTCGGTAGTGGATACTTGTTCCTCTCGGTCACCTGGTTCAGGCGACGATAGTCAACACACAGTTGCAAGCTCCCGTCCGCCTTCTTGGCAAACAAAATCAGGGAAGCCCAGGGTGAAACACTAGGTCGGATGAATCAATTTCCCTTCAAGTCCTCCAGCTGTACCTGTAGCTCTCAAAGCTCGGCGGGAGCCATCCGATATGCTGGGGTGGATATCGGGGTTGTTATGGGGTACATGTCAATATAAATTCTACCTCTTTGTGAGGAGGTAGTCATGGAACATCATTGGGAAAAACGTCTGTATACTGATCCACCACTGCAGGTAAGCTCGGACTACGCACAGCAACTGCTCCAAGGATGAGGCTAGCCAACTGATAAGTGATGGGCTGCCCTATCCTCTACGTGAATCTATCTTGTGCTAAAAAGGCTCCCTTTTAGCTGGTGAAGGAGAACATGTTCTTGTCGATGTGTATACACCGCACCTTGTGCCTAATATAGTCGATCTGAGCATGGACTGTAGATAACCAATCCATGCCTAAGATGATGTCATAAGGCCTCGACGCCGCTACAAGAAGATCCTAGCCGAAACTCTCTCCTCCTTGAGTAAGCTCATACTTCTGGCACCGGTGTGTAATCATCGAGTCTGCTCCCGTAGGAGTCTCTAGCCGTAAGGATCGAGCCAACGGCTCCGTCGGAATCTCTGAGATTTGAAAAAGGGCAGTGACAATAAAGGAATGACTCAATCTTGTGTCTATAAGAACTGCAGAAAGGGTGGAGTATACACAGATTGTACATCGAATCATCTTGGGTGCACCATGGTCATAGGCCTCCACTTCCTGAAGTTGTGCCTACCTCTGCCCGCCAGCTCCCAGTGGTCGGTGTGGGCATCCTAGTGGTGGTGGTGGTATAGCCTCAAAGCGTCTCCCACCACCTACTGCTTGGAAAGCTCCTCTGCATCATTCTCCTGCTCCCTACGGACCACCACGGTCGACCCCCTTCCTCTTCATGGGTGGTCCCTCAACCGTCTGTTGCTCCTCTGCACGGCAGGTCGGGCATTCATGAGCCATGTGGTCCTGCCCGCCGCATCCGTAGCACTGTATACCTCTAGAAAGACTGGGTCTGCACTGAGTTCCCTGCACCTTTAAGCCAGTGTCCTGAGGATGTCTGCCTGAGGGTCTGGTCTTCCTGAACCCATGTGTCATCCGTCGACTACCTTCTGCAGATGACTCTGCTACGTGCCGCACCGCGGTAGGTCTCGCTGTTTATGTAGGCTCAGGAAGGAAGATCTTGATGAGAAGGGTTGGCTCCAGTACCCCTGCCTATGTCGGAATGCTGAGGGAGATCAGTGATGCCCTGATATCATGCCTTAGTCCCTTCCCGAAGGTCTGGGACTGGATGAATGGGTCACGTACCATGTCCGTCGAATAGCGCGAGAGGTGTGTAAATCTCACCGAGTACTGGGCGACCATCAAACTTCCATGCCACAGCTGCAGAAGCTCCTGGATGCGCACCGCACGGAGGGTGTCCAGGAAAAACTCTGAGCGGAAGAGGCTCTCAATGTCTATCCAGTGGAGAGATGCCTCATCGTTCCCCTGGAGCATCAAGCTCCACCATCTGCCTACTACCATGTGCAGGAGACTCGCTGCAACGATCATAATGAGGTCTGCTGGTGTCCCTACCAAACAGAAAACTCGTACAACTACCTCCAACCAATCCTCAGCTACCTGGGGGTCCGTCTCCCCGTGGAACCTGGGTGGTGGCTGACGCTGGAACTCGTGCAGTGCACTAAGGCGTCGTGAACTCTCAGTGGCTGGGGCTGGTGTTATCAGTGGCTCAGCAGGTAGAGGTACTGCCGGTGCCTCTGTAGTAATAGGGCCCTGCACCGAGGCCTCGTCGTTCAGTGGGCTGTCGTCACGTACAAATCTCAGAACCCTAGCTGGCTACCGTCATGGGGCTATCCTGAAAAGAGACAAGTGCTCCATGGTCAAACAATATACCTGGTGAGATGACACAAAGTAATCACAAAGAAAACATGAAACACACATGCAATCAATGTTTCCATGCACTAAGTCGGAAATCAGAAGTCAGGGTCCTGGTGTACGGATACTTCGGTCGCCGCACTAACACTGGACTCTCTGGACTGATAACCACACTCAATAATCTTAACTCTATTGCTTCACATAGAAAAAGATCAGAGTCTTGAGTTCTACGGTAGAACCGAACTCCTATGATACCAATTTGTCACGACCCGTCCTCGGGGCCCATGCCGTGACTACCCCAAGCCCACCTTCCATAGACCATGGGCTGGAGACTAGCACCAAGGCGTAATTCTCGATAATAGAAAGGAAGGAATTGCCTTTGTAAGGTAAAAAAACACCACAGAGTAAGCAAGAAGAAGTAAACACTAAGTAAAACTGGGTACAAAAGTATGTTCGGAAAAGTATGTGGGCTAGAATACAAGCCAAAACTGAAAGTAAAGTACAACTGGAAAGAAATTATAGCAACTGAAAAGTAAAGCTACAACTTTGTGCTGTCCAAAAGAAGTCCCACCATAAGGGTGGGTACAGATAGCTTCCTCATCTCCTCGGGTCCAGCCGTCCGCTCCGTGTACATCCCACCCAGTGGTCCACCTCCAGGTACTGCCTTCTTCACCGGCTGCTTCCACAATCATAGTTGTCCATCATCTGCATCCAACACAATGTAGTTCGGGCAGAGCCCATGCAAGGGTGAGTATACTATACTCAGTAGGCACCCCGAAACCCTTGGAGGACTCCCAGAATCCACAAAGGATAATCCACAAAGGAATGATACATTCAAGAAGTAACATCCGACACTACTCAGGTATATGCCCATACATACACTTAAGTCATCAATTCTAGTTTGGCTGCAGCTTCCGATCCCATGTTCGATCACGTCCACATAGGATAGCACAACACAATCCACATAGGAAATCAAGATAATCATATCGAAGATAATGATTGAAATTCAAGACTCATCTCACACAGGTATACTTCTTCGTAAGACGATAGAGATGATTAGATGTAGCCACTGATTCATCTAATACATTGGACCCACACAGGATCAATAGGTAATAACCCCCACAATGACCCACAACGTTTCGATAGGTACTAACCCCTATAATGACAAAAAAGGATAGATATGTACTAACCCCCGCAATGACCCACACAGGATCTGACCCACACAGGATCGATATGCATTGTCCCACACAGGACCGCTGAGCGCTGACCCACATAAGATCTGGCCCACACAGGATCGGTAGCACTGACCCATATAGGATCGCTAAGTGTTGTAGTCGTCGTCGTCGAATCCACGGAGGATTTCTGTACTGTCGTCATCTTAGTCGCAGTCGCAGCCAGCTCTAGGGTTCCTGCACACAGCAAGCTCGTTCGGGAGGGTCCGCTCCATGAGCCGAGGGTCTCATACATCAACTGACATGAATTATAGAGTCGATGTATCCAAAAGTTGTGTATCATCAACAGGAACTCAACGTCACAGACGGCGCGTCAATCAGACGCCTGGTCTGAGAGTTATTGGTGTTTTCGTCCTAGGGGCCCGGTTAACCCGACTGTACTCCAACTACATCCAAAATTCGAGTGGAGTAAGCCAAAGGGTACGTCTCAGTAAGAGGAATCCAACAAAGTCAACGGCATGTCAATCGGACATCCGGAGCTTAAGTTATAAGCGTTTCCGCTCCGAGGGCCCGGTTGGTTTCGTGTACGAACCAACTCGGCTGAACCCAAAGTTCTCCGAAACCTTGAGTGTAATATACCAAAACGACCGTTTCGATCCAAGGATTTCATCGCAACTGACGGTGTGTCGGAAGGAGGTTCGCAGCCCAAGTTATGGGAAAAATACCAAAAGAGGACAGAAAATGGAGGTTTTGGGCCCGAGACCGACCCGGCCCGAGACCCCCTAGGTCAGCCCGGCTGGCGCGGTCCGCTGGCCAGCTCGGTGTAACCGAGCTGGGCAGACAAGGGGGGGGGGGCACTACCCCTACCTCGAGCGTTGATGTACAAAGGCTCGTCATGGAAAGGAACGTCACAGAATTGATCGTCGCGGAAGAAGGCGTCGCGGACGGAACGTCGTTGGCATCGCGGTATACGACGTCACGTAGTCGATCTCCGAGGATTCGGCGTTCTTCATCGGAGATCGGTGTGTTCCTTGCGTTCTTCGTGTTCTTTGACGATGAAGAACAACTTTAAAGTTTCTTCCCACAATCCACTCTAAACACAACAAGCTCCAACAATAATAAAATAAGTGTTTAGTCTTATTTTATTACCTATGCCTTAATTATTTGAATTTCAAACATTCAAATTAAACTCACTTAATTAATTAACTTATGTTCTCTAATTAAATGGTGAGTTGACGGAGTTAGGGAATATGAAGGGGTAGGGTTTTTGTGGTCCCCACCACCCTCATAACCTATCTAGGATATTTTTCCAACTTCCACACAACAGATAACCACTTAGTGAAAATAAAATAAAATTGAAGCTCAATTTTATTTTACCTTCCACAATTTTTTTTACATCTCCTCACGAGAAAACACAAATCCAGAAAAGGTGTTCCTAATCAATTACTGGTGTTGCGATTCCATCAGTGCCCTCAGAATTTGATTCTGAGAACTGGTCCAAAAGATAGGGAATCACGCTCATTCGTTCACTAAACGTACCCGAGCTAAACTTCAGATAAAAATTCCGGGCTCACCAGGCCTCGAAATCAGGTACCGTCAGAAGCTGCGTTCTTTTAAAATCCCAAAGAAAATTAAGAAAAACTTTCCCTTGAATTTTACGGGTCTTTACAAAATATTTCCCAAAACATTTTATTTTAATAAAAATTATTATTATTATATTTATTATTTCTATATAACCTTAATTTTAGTTAATTTTTTTCTATTCATATGCACATATTCTAGTGTTTAGGAAATAACTATCATAATAATTAACAATGATTTTAAAATATTTTATGTTTTGTTTAAACATGTTATTTCATGTAATAAAAGATAAAATCAAAAGAAAATTTGGATTATTTGTGTAACACAAGATTATATTAGGGTTTAATTTAATAAACGCCAAAGTTGATGTATTTGATAATAAAAATATAGAAAATTTTGAATTTATTTGAAAACAAATTACACAGTCAATGGGGGATAAACTGACAACCTATTTATTATAACAACATAAAGGTACATTGGATGAAGGGAACAATGGTACATGCCTCATATAGGATTGAATCCTCTGAAAATACTTATAGGGTCATATCTCTATATATAAATTCAATTTTTTTCATGATATGTATTGATTTCTTTTAGGACGCCTCCACAAATATATATAGTTGAGTTTCCAATTAAGGATCATTAAGACGATCCAATACGGAATAACACCTTTATGTATGGGCCAAAATACAATGTTTTTACACATGTTGGGAAGGTAGATCTACACCCAACTATCGAGAAAAAGTTATTATCGGAACTACAACACAAGTATGTGTTCATTCATATGACAGTTGATGTAATGACCCGCCAATTCTCACTGGCTTGAGAGAACAACGAGTAATTACAAGGGCTTAAGAGACATCCCCAAGACGCCAAAGGCTGGAAATAAATGCTGGAGGGTCTCAATACAAGTGGGTGAGGATTTACCCCTTATGAAATAAATCAATAAACCAGCCAACCAACATTCACAAAGATGCATAAAAAAAATAATGACAACTAAACAACTTCATTTATGTCAAACCATGTCAAGTACACCATAGTGGAAGACCATACCAAACATCAAAGTACAAAACAGAAGAACAACTCAAGACTCTCAAAAGAAACCCAGAACTCCATGATCCATAGGCTCCAATCTCCACAACATCTCCTAAGCATCACCACGATCCAATAATAATAAAATTCATTACCCTTACCTGTATCCTCGAACACGACATCTTAAAAAGCAACAAAGTTCCATTGAATGGGTGAGTATATTACTCAGTAGGTTTCCCCAATGACTTCCCTACTCATGCCACTAGGATATAAGAGTTAGAAAAATTTATATAAAAACAATTTATATAAAACATTTTCTCAATAGTAGTTTACAACTAAATATAAACTACTTTCCCAAAACCATTTTATACCAAAAGTATTCAATGAAAATGAACTGAATTTTCTAACAAGTTATTATTATAGAAAAAGAACTGAGCAAGATTTAGAACTATTTTACAAACATCACTTTTTGGAATTCCCAACCATTTCCTAACCCATAGAACAAACTATCCATGCTTCGTTATGATAGTACCATAGTCATGAGTGGTTTCTCATCTATTAACCAAGTCTTCACATTGTAATTTTTTCCTATGCGCCACTACACCTTTGGCACCGAGCACAAGTTCATATTTCAACCATGCCTTGTATATATAGTTACCATGTGACATTAAATAATTGGCACCAAGAACAAGGTCTTTTTCAACAAAGCCTCGTACATACAACATGATCACACACCACATATTCCCATAAATCATGCCAAAACACTCTTTCTTTGAAAACAAATTTTTATTGAAAATAATTTCCATCAAAACCATTTCAATTACAAACCATTTCAATCCCAAAAAATATCAATAAAACTCCATTTTTGTTTTGAAAACCAATTCCATAAAAGTCATCTCAATATCAAATCATTTCAATAAAACACACCATTTTTTGAAAACCATTTATTCCTCAAACCATTTATAATTTTAGCAAATACAGAATTTAAAATCAACATTTGAAATTCAAAAAGACAAATCACTTGCAACAAAATTCACTATGAATTAACAATTTCACTAAAACCATAAATCATCAATAATGAAAATTTAATCTACGATTTGAAAATTGAATTCCATTCAAATAACCAAATTTGAATCTATGCCAATTGATATTAACAAGGGGAGTCAACAGTGAAGCCACTTACCTTTAAGGTGTTGATGAAAACCACAACGAACGAAGAACGCACAAGAAAACATGGTTGATTCTTCAAAAACGCATCATTGATCTCTTCTCCTAGCAAGAAAAAGGCCAAATATCATCATTTTTGTAATACACATAGTTAGATCTAATCATAACTGGTGTATATATAAGAAACTGAGAGAAGAGGAGAAGCAGATCTATGTAGATCTAAGAACCCGAACAAAAACTATGAAGAACGGTCACATACCTCAGTAATCTAGGTTTGATTCTCCAAGAGTAGCCTTCGGATCTCCTTCGAAATTATGGGAGAATTATCTTTGACCCTAGGATAAGAAAAATACATAGTTAGGACCTCTTAGGAAGAAAAGAAAGCCTCTAAGAGGCCAAAACGTATGAGATCCACCTTTATAGGATTTCATTTAAGTGGAAGTATGATTTTCTTGCATGGTTAGACAAACCATGCTCTAACAGTGCATTGGCCACTGCCTCAGCTGACCCTCCCTGCATGGTTTGGCTGCATCGTTAGACAATCCATGCGCCATGGGTGTGGAAGATACTAACTCTATAACCAACTACGCACGGTTTTTCCACATAGTTTAGACAAACCGTGCACTATTTGTGTGACATACCCTTTGACTCAAAACAACATTCAGAGTTCTCCCGACTCACCAATTCATCACCATTAACACTAAAACCATGAAAATAATCAAGGGTTACATTCCAAAAATCGGGGGTACTACATTTTCCCCACCATTGTTCTTTTTGTCTTAAGACAGTAGGAAACCCTCACCCACCTAAAAGTGTTTTGGAAAATGCTCATTCATTTCCTTTTCACATTCCCAAGTTTCTTTTAGAATCTATCCATGCTTCCATAAAACCCACAATAGATCTATGCCTTTTACATGTGAGAAATTATCTTTCCTATCCAAAATCCATACACAGATATGTATCAATGAATCTTTCAGATCTAGGTCAACGTGATCCCATCTGATCTCATGGTCAGGATCAAGCTGATACTTTTTCAACTGAGATACATGGAACACATTATGAACCAAACTGAACCATGGTGTTAATACCAAACTATATGCCACCTCTCCAACCTATTCTAGTATCTCATAAGGGCCAATGTATCTAGGAGGTAACATTCCTTGATTCTCAAAGCGACGATGTCCAAGCATTGTAGAGATACTCAAGAAGTTACCATCACCCACAACCAACGACAATGGTCTTCGACGGTGATCTGAATAATATTTCTAAGGACTCTGAGATATCTCCATCCTTTTTTAATCAAATTGATCTTTTATATTGTTTCCTAGACAAGGCATGGACCCACTATTGACGTTTCACCCGTTTCTACCCAGCATTGTGGAGAACAATAAGGACGCCCATACAATGATTCAAAAAGATCCATACATATCGAGGCCTGATAGATGTTATTTTATGAGAAATCCAATATGGGTATATGATCCACCCATGAGCCACTGAAATCCATTACACATGACCGCTGCATGTATTCCAATGTTTGTATTATCTGCTCGGATTGACCATCCGTTTGAGGATGATACGACGTGCTCATAGTAAACTGATTTCCAAAGGCTTGTTGTAATGATTTCCAAAAATGATATCTGAACCTCATATATGTATCTGATACTACTAACACTGTTACACCATGCCTCTTTATCAATTCTTGTAAATATATTTTTGAAATATCCTCAATTGTATGAGTTCAACAAATTGGGATGAAATGGTCTGACTTGGTAAGACAATCTACTATCACTCAAATAACATCGTGTTTCGGGACCGTACTTGGAAGACCTCTAACAAAATACATTTCTATCTGATCCCATTTACACACTAGGATGGACAATGATTGTAACATAACATTTGTCCTATTATGCTCTGCTTTAATATTCTGACATGTTATGCACTGCGAAACAAACTCAACCACCTTTCTTTTCATGCTGCTCCAACAAAACTGCGCCTTTAACCACTTATATGTCTTCTGTGTACCTATATGTACATCCCATCTTGAATGGTGGTAAGCATGAAGGATTTGTTTATGGAAAACTATATGTACAACCATTTGATCTCTAAAACACAAAACTAAACCCCCATCAAGCTTCTTTCCCTCAATGGTCTCTACACTATTGCATTTTGAACATACAACCAATCATTCTGCATCAGGAGTTTGTGCTTCTTTGATCATTTTTACTAAATCAGGAACATGTTTAGCTGAAAAGGAAACCGCTACATCACCTATGTGATCACATTCCACGTGAATTTCAGCTAATACCGACATCAAATACCATTCATATGAAGCTACTTTCGCCAACTGAGTGTATGCCTTTATACTCAACGCATCTTCCACTGAATTTTCTTTCCCTGGTGTCTACATCATGTCAAATTCAAACATTTGGAGATACTCCATTCAAATACTTTGCCTCAGATTCAAATCTTGTTGTGATAAAGTGTGTTTCAAGCTTTCGTGATCCGTAAACAAATTAAATTTCTCACCAAAGAGATAATGACTCCATGTTTTCAGGCTTGACGACTATAGCTAACTCCAAATCATGAGTTGGGTAATTATTCTCATGAACCATCAACTTCCTTGAACCATAAGAAACAACATGGTCTCCTTACATGAGAACACAACCTAACCCTGATTCTTAAGAATCACAATACACTATATACCCCTCTCATGATTCTGGTAAAATCAAGAGAGGTGCTGATGTATTCCAAACATTCGGTTCTTGGAAGGACATCTGACATTCTCCTATCCATAGGAATTAATGATTTTAATTTTTCAGAGCTATCATTGGTGATTATAGTCGTGAGAAATCATGCACAAAGTGTTGGTAGTAACTTGATAGACCAAGAAAACTTCATATATCGAACACATTCTTTGGTGGTTTCCAAGAGGTAACAGATTATATCCTTTCAGGATCTGTAGAAACACCTTTCCTAGAAATGAAATGGCCAAGGAAATATAGTCCATTTATGCAAAAATCAGACATTTATAATTTTTCATACACACGATGATCTCTCATGATTTGTAACACAGTTTCCATGTGTACCTCATGATCAGTGATTCTTTTTTAATAGACCAAAATGTCATCCACAATGACCACAACATACGAATCCAAATATTGTTGAAATATCCATGTCATCAATGAAATGAAGACTGATGGTGCATTTGATAGACCTAAAGGCATGACTACATATTCATAGTAGCCATATCTACTTCTAAAATCTGTATTTGAAATATCATATTTCAAAAATTCCAACTGGTGATATCCTGATCACAAGTCAATTTTGGAGAAACATTGAGCTCCACTTAATTTATCGAATTGATCATCAATGTGTGGAGGTGGATATATATTCTTTATCGTAACTTGGTTTTTCTTTTGATAATGACTAAAAAATCAAAGAGTTACATCGGCATTCTTCACAAACAAACTAGTGCTTCCCACAGAGATGTACTTGGTCGAATAAAATCTTTTCATTCTAGCTCATCTAATGAACTTTCAATTCCTGCAACTCTACTGGTGACATCCTATAAGATGGATGGGAGATAGGAATGGTCCCCAGACGGAGATCAATCGTAAACTCCACTTCTCTTAGAGGTGGTAACCATGTAAATTTGTTGGTTAAGATATCAGGAAATTGATGCACAATAGCTGGAAAAATATTTTCCTGGATCTATTCCATTTATGCCAAATTCAATGCTGCCAATTGGTAAGATATAATTCCTACCATTGGTTCTAACAAGCTCCTTGCACCATTCTTTACAATCCCCTCTCCTTTAATGAGATGCTCTATGTCATCCTTAGTAATGAAACTAATTGTTCTCGTATAATAGATGATTTGAGCATTGAACGTTGTCAGCCAATCCATACCCAGAATTGCATCATAGAAATCCATCTCCAACATTGATAAGTCTCATTTTAACTTAGCTCTATCAATAGTTATAACACATGTTCTATACACAAAGGCTTGACATTCTCTTTCACCATGAAGAGTTTGCAGTTTCAAAACAGAAGGCATCATTTACAGTATTAAACATTGAAAGTAAAAAACATGAGAATCAATGATGGTATGTGATGCACCAGTATCAAACAAAACATACATAAAGGTATAATTGAAAATAATCGTATCTCATACTATAGCTGGTCTGACCTGATCATCGACAATTATCTGCTTAGCTGCATACAATTGCTTCTTTACTATATTGTTCTCCTTGTTTCCATACAGAGGTTTCCCTGGTTGAGAAGTCCTAGTATTTTTAGAATCACCATGGCTATATCTGTTATGTTGATGAGACTGACTCTGTTGTCCACATCTTTTCAAAGAATACGATGCTTGCGATAGTTGAGAAGTGTCTCGAGCACCTGACCTTGGAGCACTATGACAATAGCACCAAAGATGTCCCATATTTTTACAATTATGACATGATCTAGTTTGTTCCAGATATTCCTGCTTTATGTGGTCTTGCAAACCACATTAAAAACAACCTTCTATGCTCTGGGGTTGTAGAGGAAGGTTCACTAATCCTGCCGTCTGGTTCTGATTTTCACAAACACCAAGGAAATAGCTGTCCCTTTTCCTCTTGTTCCTAGTGGTAGAGTTCCCACCATTTTTTGTATGTATTATCAGTCACCCTCCTATTAATCCTGAGATATCACATTCAATAATAGTCACTATGTTCACCATTTCTTTATAATCTGTAATACATAGCACCGCTATCTTCGATCGAATCTCATGGATTAGGCCCGATTCGAAGATGTGTTCCTTCAAGGATGCACTTGCCGCAACCTCTGGTGAAAAAAAAGACTAAATTCATGAACTCAGATGAATAATCTATGATAAATAGGCCCTCTTATTTTAGGGTAAAAAATTCCTTTATTTTCGGGATTTTGAATGTGTGAGGATAGAATTTTTTGTTGAACAATTCATTAAAATCCTCCCATGTAAGGCCTTCAGCTAATTTAGCCTGCACAGCTAAATCTCACCATTTATGTGAAATATCATTATTAATATATGTCACCAACATGACCTCGAGTTATGATGGCATGCTGATGAAAGCAAAGATACAATTTATCCTACTTTGCCACTCCTCCGCCTTTTCGGGTTCATCATCACCCCGAATGTTTGGTGGATTCTGCTTCATGAACTGGATGGTATGATCTACATGCCTTGGTTCATTCCTCTGATTCCCTGTATCCACAACATGAAATTCCTGTACAATTCTCTGAACCAGCTCTTGGTTCACTTGTGGTTTATGTGGAACCAAACTCTCTGTAGCTTTTTTTTGGGTTGGTTTCGACGATGCCTACCAGGTGCCATTTTCTAAACCAACGATTTCCTCTGTCAATCTCACTTTCTAGCAAATGATGTATTATCATTTCAAATTCTATCACATAATCTATCACAACCTTGTTTTCCAAAACATACTTTTTCCATTTAAAATATTTTTGAAAACATTTAAGAAGCATTTTTGAAAATCAACCCATTTTCAAAATATACCAAATATCATGTTTTCAAAATCATTCACTTAACACAATTTCTGTATTTTTCTTTTCCAAAATTTAAACCATTCAGAAAATAATAAGTAATTACTGACAATTAGAAATGAAATCCTATTGGGAATTCATTCATCTACAATTCATGCCATTCTCATCCCATTGGAAAACCCCATGACAATGAACGTTCCAACATTCTATAAGTGTATCCAAAACACTTATGTACCCAACACCCTTGTAACTTGATGTCCAACATAAACAGTTTAGCTACGTCCTTTTATGATATACATCTCATGTTCTAAAAATCCTACTCCTATATAAGATTTCGACATAATTAATAGGCAAGAAGTAATTTCAACCCCATGACTAGGAACGTCAATGACTACATGATAGGCAGGGACCAAAAAAGTTGATACCATTTGTAATGACCCGCCAATTATTATTGGCTTGAGAGTACAATGAGTCATTACTAGGCCTTAAGCTACATCCCAAAGACACCAAAGGCTGGATGTGTATGCTAAAGGGTTTTAATAAAAGCGGGGGACAATTTACCATTTAATAAATAAATTGATAAACGAACTATCCAACATTCACTAAGATTCATATTAAAATAAATGACAACATAAAAAATTCATTTATGTCAAACCACATCATGTACACAACAAATGAAGACCAAATCAATCATCAATGTACACAGTGGAAGAGAAACTCGGTACTCTCAAAAGACACCAAAAACACTATGCTCCACAAGCTCCAAGCTCCACAACATCACCAAGAATCACCACGAGCCACTAATAATAAGATTCTTTACCTTTGCCTGTATCCTAGAACACGACATATAAAAATGCACCAAAGTTCCAACACAGGGGTGAGTATAAAACTCATTAAGTTTCCCCAATTACTACCCTACTCATGTCACTAGTATAGAAAAGTTAGCAAAATTTATATAAAAACAGTTTATATAAAAACATTTCCCGAAAGTAGTTTATAACTAAATTTAAACAAGTTTCACATAACCAATTATAACCCAAAAGCATTCAATGCAAAAGAAACCAATTTTCTGGTGAGTTATTTTTCCAAAAAAAATAATTAAACAAGCTTTAGAACCATTTCACAAACATCCCATTTTGGCATACCCGACCATTTCCCAACCCATGAAACCAACCATGCATGCTTCATTATGACAGTACCATAATCATGAGTGGTTTCTCATCAATCTACCATGTCATCACAAGGTAATTGTTTCCAATGTGCCATTACACCTTTGGCATTGAGGAAACTATCTTATTTTAACCAAGCCTCATACATATAGTTACCATGTGCCATTAAAAGTTTGGCATCGAGAACATGGCCATATTTCTACCAAGACTCTTACATACAGCATGAACACCCACTACATATGCCCATAAATATTTCCAAAACAACCTTTCAATAAAAAAACATAACAGTGAAAACCATTTCCATCAAAACCGTTTCAATGCCAAACCATTTCAATCCCAATCCATTTCAATAAAACTCCATTTTTATTTAAAACAAATTCCATCAAATTCATTTAAATCTAAAACTATTTCAACGAAATTATCTTTTTATTGATTCCCCATTATTCATCAAACCATTTAAAATATCAGAAAATCCTGAATTTAAAATAAATAATATAAATTCAAGAAGCCAAATTACTTGCACAACAATTCACCAAGATTTCACAATATGACTAAAAACATAAATCATCACTAAATAATATTTAATATATTGTTTTCAAAATCAATTCCTTTTAAATAATCCAATTTTAATCTCAGACAATCGATTCTAATAAGAGGATTCGATAGTGAAGCATCCTACCATTATTGATTTGATGAAAACCACAACAAACAAAGAACGAATAAGAAAACTGGGTTGCTTCATCCAAAACCCACCATAGATCTCTTCTCCTAGCAAGAACAAGACCAACTATCATTATATTTTGCATCCCCACATTTAGATCTTCCAATAACGGGTGAAGATATATGAAATTGAGAGAAGAGGAGAAGAAGATCTAAGTAGATATAAGAAACTGAACACGAACGATGAAGAATGATCACATACATCAAGAATTCGTCTTCGATTCGCCAAGAAAAGCCTTCGGATCACCACCAGAATGATGGAAGAATCCTCTATGTCCTTAAGAGAATCAAAATCCCATGTTAGGGCCGCCTTGGAGGAAAAAAGATCCGCTTAGAAGAAAAAACACATGTGACCCACCATTATAGGATCACATTTAAGTGACTACACTGTTTTCTCGCACAGTTAGACAAATCGTTCAATAACTATGCATTAGCCACCAACATGGTAGAACCTCCACGCACAGTTTTCCCACATGGTTAGAAAAACTGTGCGCCGGCCGTGTGGAATCTACTACCTCCAAGACCAACTATACATGATTTTTCCGCATGATTTAGACAAATCATTTGTCTTCATTACGACTTCACATTTGTCTCAAAACATCATTTAAATATCTCCAAACTCGCCCATTCATCACCCTTAACATTAAAACCATTAAAATAATCAATTAAGGGTTACATACCAGAAACTGAGGGTACTACACTTAATGTTTTCCAACATTGAATAACAGGGATGTTTTACAGTGACCGTGAACCCCTTGTAGTGAAGGATTACTTATAGTTGGTGATCTAAGTATTTAAGATCATTTTGAACTTAAAGATCATATGATCATGATATATTCAAGTATTTTACATTTATAATTTATAAGGTGGAGGATTTTTGTTACATAGACAAATAAATAAATGATTCCCCCTTGTTCAACATCCAGCTATTGGTTTTGGAGGAGTATTGCCCTTCACTCTTATACTCATTTGGGATCTAGGAGATCCATTATCCATATAAGTATAGTATGATAGTAGAAAAGTGTGCCATTATGTATAATGAAATTATTTGGTAATCACATGACTTATATTTAAGAGGCTTATTTTAGGTGAGGATGTATGACCAAAGTCTATGCAGAGATAGTAGAGCTAGTGTGGTCTCTTTATGAATACCCACATATGATGGGGTATTAAAGAGGGTGCCGATGACTGAGAGACTCCTAGAAGTACGACACAAGTTGGTTCAATATGGAAATGGTTGTCTTGTGGATAAGTATATTGTCACAGGTAGAAGGTGTCAGATGTCAATATCATGGAATAAGAGGCATTCTTGGATCCAAACTAATGGGTATATGTCCCAATGATATTGTAGAGGACCCATTCTTCCTTGAGAGGGGTGATGTTATGATTATGATATCCATGGTCACATGGTTCATGATTTCCCTAACTATCATAAAAAATAGGACTAGTAGAGAGTGGATGTGAATCCACAATAGAGGTAGCACCATGAAGAAATACCTATAAGATGTTTCCAAGGTGGTCCTCTAGGAGGTGGTGCTAGTAGAGGATCAGGAGAAGCTCCAAAGAGAGGAGAAGATAGTGTAAGGATAAATTTCATGATCCTTACAAAACCAAAAATAGGTAGCACACATTAGGAAAATATAACTTGTGTTTTTGATCATGTAACATTTTAGGGAAATGATGATTATGACTAGGAAAGACATAATATGATACATGGTTTGATCTATGTGTATTCTAATCATTCATCAGAACTAGTAGACTATGGTTTCATTCCATCCGTCATGTCCTTATTCTAGGGGTGAGAAATAGAGATTATATTTCATAAATTATACCAAATGATATGGATATAGGATCCAATCAGGAGTGATTTTTCAATTTCATTTATCCACCAACAATGTCAGTTTTCGCTAGGTGAAGAGATTTATACACGAGACCTCGTGGTCATTGCGTTGAAACATTATGACTTCCTCTTTAATATGGAATGGATATCCAGGGATAAATGCTAGATTATTTATAATAAATTCCATGTTATATTCCATTAGACATATATGATGATATTATTGTTTGTTGGTGAGAGATGTCTCATAGAGAAATGAGTGGGAATTGAAAGTAAGTGCTTGTAACCCATCACAAATCAGTTGGAAATTGTAGTCCTTGGTGTAGTGGGATCTTCAAGAATATATATTCCTTTATTAGAAGAGTATTTTATGGATGTCACCCCCAAGGTTGTTATTGAGACTACCTATATAGAGGTTGATTTAATTCAATATTTGCTTACACGTCATAAAAATATTTATATCTTTTATGACATATCGAATGGTCCTTAATGAGCTCCAATATTTATGGGTGCAGTTGGAGGATCTTCGAGATAAGTTCTTAATCAAACTCAGAGGGTCTCCCTAGACATCTCTAGTTATATTCATGAAAAAAGTGGATGTAATATTTTATATTTTATTTAATTATAATCTCCTAAAAAAGGCCATTAAAAATAAAAAGTAACCCTTTTCAATAATAGATGTCCTATTTGATTAGTTTCATGGCAAGAATTAGTTCATGTAGAAAAAATAATGTCTAAGTACCGATTTTTGAGGAATCATGCAACTTATATTACAATTTTGGAATTATGTTGTCTATATAAACACTATGAGTTACTAGTTATTCATTTTGGGGTGAAAAATTCCATCAATATGATTATGGATTTGATAAACCAAATATTCCATTCATACATGGACATATTTTTTGTTGTCTTCATTAATGACATTATCATATACTCTATGTTTAAATTGGAGAATTAAAAGAACTTGAGTATGGTCCTAGACATTTATTCATTTCACTAGTATTATGGTATTCTCCCAATGTTCATGTTTTGTTTTCACGAGTTTCACTAACTGGGGATTGCCATTATAAATAGTGAATTATGTGTATATCTAAGGAATATTGAGGAATTTAATTCTTAATGCTACCCATGTTAATGTTACATTTATGGATTTTTCATTCCATTATAGGGAACTAAAGTATGTTTGTGTATGGATTCTCCAAGATTTCATACCCATTGACAACTTTGACATGAGATGGGATGCCATTTTCTAAGAAAGAGTTATGTCAGAGATCCATTGTGGTGTTGAGGGTGAGGTTGAAATGTGCTACTTTTTTGAGACTATAACAGGAGGGTTTAGAGTATGTGGTTTGGTGCTTTGTGGTTTCTCTAGATATGGGCTCAGTAATGTGTGAATTTAGAGCTCATAACTGATCACATATGGGTCCAAGTAGTTGGGACCCCATGTAACAAACAATAAAAATTTCAGTTGAATTTCCCATATTATATCAAAAAATAGATAAATCACATAGATAAACTAATAAAAAAAATGAATATCATAATTGAAGGTAGATATATTATCCATAAAATAAACCAATAAGAGTTCCTAATATTATTGCTCGAATATAAATAGAAAATAAGATAGAAAATAAGATAGAAAATATAGGGAAATATGGATCTTCTCGATGAACTTGAATTACCACAGTCATGAATAAATATATAGAAATAAAATGCAATTTTATTAATAAAATATTCATTTTTAATGTACACATATATCCATAAAATAGAAATTAATAAAATAATTAGAATTTGTAGAAAATAAAAGAATTTATTCCATTTGAATAGTAACATGGCCATTATAGTAGAAATCTGACTATTCAGAACAGTGTTATGGATGTTAGAAAATTATCCTCATCTATGAATGTATATATAAAATATTGTAATCTTATAAATTAAAATATAATTATTTTATATCATAGAATATGTAAATAAATATTTTCAAATTGAAAAATTAAATATTAACATTTAAAAATTCATAAATGTTTATTTACAATAATTTAATTAGTATAAAAATAAAAATGAAAATTTATTTTTTCATAAAATAGATTAAAAAATTAATGTTATTTTATATTATAATTATAATATAATTTTATTAGACCTTAATTAATTTATCAAAAGTTCATAATGTAGATTATGATATTAAAAGTTTTATTTATTAATAAATGATTATTTTATTTAAAAAATAAAAATCCCATATAGAAAATGATTTCTCATAAAATTTATTCAATTATTGAAATATGATTTTAAAAAATTGGTGACTGTAAATATTGTAGATTTTTCTAAAATATTGGAATTTTTTGTTAATAGTAAATTATGGTAATTTTGTAATTTAACATTATAAGTTAAATACATATATTTTTGTGTCAGGGATGATGTATGAATCAATTGGTTCAAACTATCCAAAACCATTTTCTATATATTCCCATTTGAACCAAATGTATTTATTTTCTTCATAAAATATATAAAACTAGTGAATATGAAAATTAAATACACCGCTCTCATCCCCCAATAAATATCAACCCTTCTCCCCAAATATTGTAATATTTTTAGCTTGTCAATATTACAAAAATACCCTTCCAAGACACTTAACCATAATCTATAGATTATTTTATAATCTTATTTTATATTCCATGTTTCTTAAGGTTTCCTTTAATGAGGTAATATTCAAGAGGTATCTTTGTCAAAATATCTCATTTAATTTCAATTACATTTTCTACCTTCTCCTCCCAACTGTCCTCCGTAAAATCATAAAAATACTATTATAATGTATATGCAAGAATGTTATATAGAAAATTAAATATATTATAGAGATATATTTTTTCATCTCCTCTTATTCATTGAAACAAAAATATTGTCCAAAATTTGAGAGTTTATCCTCTCTGTGGATAATGGTTTTTCATTTTTAATTACCTCCTTCCAAGATGATCATCAAACCATTATTATAGATCAATCCAATTTTAAATGTATATTGTAACTTGTTTAATGATTGGAATAAATAAATAAATATATATAGTATTAAATAAAAAATAATTAGTTCATGATGATTTAAAAACAACCATAATAAATTTAACATTTATCATTATCATTTTATCAAATAAATCATCCCCATTCCTAAAAATAAAACTATACTGGAAAATTTAAACTAATGAGTGTGCATAAATACCATATAATTTCACCTTTGGATAATTAATCCCATTTTAAATGAACTTCCATAATTATTTACAACTTTATATACCACGAAACTACGAAAATGAAAGCTAATAGAATGATGAAATTAATATTATAACTAACCCCAATTTCTATAAGTACACTCAATAAAATTAAAATCCATGTATAATATGTTCCCAATTAATTAATTCTTAATTTTAATTTTATTATACTGGAAAACAAGTGTAGGTGAAAAACATGATCAGATATAAGGTATGGAATATCATCAAAACACCTTTTTTCCATTACACTTCTTATCAATTAACCCTAATGTATTTATTCATTATTATTATATAGTTCACTAAAATTATGTTTATATATTTTACACATGTGTATATATATATCAATTCATATGTCATTGATGATAAATTCACATTTCAAACAGTTCCCTTAATTATTGCTCTCGATAAATAAGCCCAAATAAAAGGGACATCATAGTTTCATACCAATTTTCATGTACAATCTATATATTATTTTAGGGCACAAATATTTTTCTAAAATTTATAATTTTATCATGCATTTTTTATTAATTTTTGGTTATATAAAATCAATTATTCCTTTTTCATCCTTACATATTTTTTATTCTCTTCCCTAAAGAATCAGTTCTGTGGAATATTTCTAATGTTATCATACAACACACTACTAATTTATCCAATTCAGTTGGAAATAAATATTCAAGATATATTATTATTTTAGTATTATGAATTATCAGGAATTATTTAGTCCCTTATATCATGGATACTGTTAGGAAACACCCATGGGTAATGCCTCAGGGAATGATTACAAAAGACATTTCATTCATTAAGAAACACATTAATTTATTCCTTATGATTAATTTATTTTTGTGGCACCCATATTCATGAATATGTTATGATGGGTTCACCTAGATAGTAATAAATGGAATGGCTATATTTTTCAGTCTTAAGTTATTTCATGAATAGTATTATGGTGTAATCATAATCGATTATGGGACTTTTTCCACTATGTGATATTTGTCTTTGTAGTTATACTTGACTCATGTTTATGTCATATTGTGTGTTTCTTCCACATCCCAATATTTCTAGGATAATATGATTGCAATTTCTATATGTTATTATTCTAGATAATTTTACTTGGCTGATTACATTTAAGATATTATGTTATTCCATTATAAATAATATATTATTCTTCATTCCCATGGTAATTTCCTTATTTGGATTTTCAACTCATCCCATTGGTCTATGTATTCCTTAAATTATCCAATGTTTTTATAGAACCTCACGAGGAGTTAGGATCTCATTACAGAGATAAACCAAAAGAAACTATTATAGTTTCATGTTTTAAAATTATGTACCCAGTATTCCAAATACATTATACATTTCAATCCTTGGATTGTATTTTATGCATACTTATGCATAAAATAATATAATAATATGTGTAAAAGGCTAGGGTCATTATAGTTTTTATTAGAGCATGACCAAGTTGTTTATTTGTTTTTGGACTATAAAACCTTACTAACAAACGTTTGTATACTTCTATAACCATTGATAACCTAGATTCAATCTTCCAGAATCATAAGTTAGCATCTAATTTTCATTAATATGTTACTAATTCTATGTTCATAGTTTTTTTTATTATCTCCTTAACAATGTATTCAGGCCCCCAAAATTTTATTTTATTTATTTATTTTGTTAATGAATGGATATAGAAGAACCCATTTTAAAAATTAATGTTATTAGAAATGTGATGATTTCCCTAATGAGATGTCAATACAAATGGGAATGAGATCCTAAAAGATCATGAGAATATTTGATCAACTAGCTCCAGTTTTGAATATAAACATGAATCATGTGGGACACCATCCTAACCCTATGAAGTAGAATGTTATAGTATAATCATTTATTAAAAGAAGTATCATATCATTACTAGAACTTGTTATCCCCTCATTATGGAATAATGGATTGAATCCTTAAAGAATATATTCTAAGTCCTATAATTCTCATAGGATGAAAAATTAATATTGTATGTTTATCGTTTCAATGGGTAATGTAGTCATTAGTGGACAATGATCAAAAAAAGTATATGTAGTAGATGGATTCAATGTATTTGGATGGATTCATGAGAATACATTTAAAAAACATTTTCGAAGAAATATTTGTCTTAAAATAAAGAGAGAGATCCAGTGACTACATCAAAAGTAAGGTTAATCTATCAAGATGCATGAGGTAAACATTACATATTTTTCATGATACACCTCCAAATTCATTTAGGAACTCTGAAATTATGGTGGAGTGCCTATTTAGTGGATTGAAACTGATTATGCTAAAATACATAGATATTAAACACTTTTAAAGTTATGAGGATATTTATTAATATTCCATTATAGTTGAAATGGATATTTGAGACTCTTAGTAGTCTCATTGGATCAGATATAAAAAGTGGCAAGTTATGTTTAATATGGGGGATCAGTATATAAATACAATTAATGTACGAAAACTCAATATACCACACACCTAAAGTGTAAGAAGATGCATACCAAGAACAATCAAAAGGGAACTATGAGATGCATCAAATATGGAGGAGTGGGGAATAAGGAAAATAATATCCAAATGGATTTAGTAAATCCAACTGATTAGGGAGAAGAAATTAAGGTCCAAATAAACACACAACCAATTTTTTATTGTTTTAATTGAAATGGATATGGTCATTAGGTGATACAATAACCTAAGACATGGTTTCTAAAAAAATTAACCATTATAACATCCTAGGTTGAACATAATTGAATATATCATCCTTACTACGGAGTTGTAACCTAAAAATATTGGGGTAATATGTGCATTGGTAATTAATTCAAGAATATAAAAAAATATTTTTTATTTCTATTATATGCATTATTTCATTTCATCCATGTTTAATAGAACTATTAAAATACCACCTCATAACATTAAAAATGAATTATCACTAAGAATATTGAATAGTGAAATTATTTTATCAAAAGTATATAACTCATCCTTATTAAATCTCATTTGACCAAACCTCCCATAAATTATCATATAACTAACTTCAGTGATGTTTGTGCAATATTGGTCATATATTGGATATATTTATAAAAATACATTATAAACACGTGGGAAATGGAGTTCACTATTCACTTCCTAAGGCATTTCCCATTTATATACATTTGTAAGAAAGAAGATGAATCTATTTCAGAAAAAATTTCTCATTTGTGAATATTATTCTCTAATGATAAATCATATTTAGAAAAATGATTGTGACAATGTAGATAATGATGTTAAATATATTTCCATTATGATGGACTATATATTTTTATTCCTTGAATATTTTTCTTGTCTTCCTCGTCACTAAGAACGTGATTTCTCAATTGATATTTTCCTTGGATATCCTCCCAAATCTATTAATACATACAGGTTGGCCACCATTTATTTGGATAAACTATTGAATTAGTTATAAAAGAATATGGAAAATGGTTCTTTATGACATAGTGTGTCACCATATATTATTCCAGTCCACCTCATCAACAATAATGATGGATCAATATTCCTTTGCATTCATTACTATCAATTAATAAAAACCATGAAAAAGAACAAGCATCCCCTACCATGGATCGAGGACTTGTTTGACCAACGATGTAGTAAAAAGTATTTATCCAACATTTCTTATTGGTCAGGATATCACCAAAAAAATGTGAAAAAGTAAGATATTCCAAATAGTTCTATTGCAATGAGGAATAAACAATAGATTTTGTAGTGATTCAATTTTGACTCACTATTGATAGTAAATTTTTCATGTATTGAATGACTTGAGTCATTAGTTATTAGAATGAAAAAATTGTGGTAGACTTTATAGATGTTATTATAATATACTCCAAGAGAAAAGAGGACAGGGAGGGGAATTGGAATATGGTGCTAAATAATTTTGGGAGGGAGAAGCTATAAGAAATATACAGTACATGTGAGTTATAGATGTAGAAATTATCATTCTATGATCATGTTATAGTTGGAAAAGAAATATATATTGAACAAACTAAGAGAATTTCCATTGAGGAGTGGCCAGGAAAATATCTCTAATGGAGATCCACAGTTTACAGGGTCTGGGTAAGTATTACATACGATTTGTGAGGACCTTATCCAAATTTCCCAACCCACTATCTAATAAAAATTCTATGGTAGTAATGTTTTTTTGGACTAGTGAATGTGAAGACTCCTTCAAAAATTAGAAAATGTAGTTTATAATAACACCACTAGTTACACTACCAAAAAGTAGGAATCTATTTGTGTTCTAAAAGTAATCTTTAAAGAATTTTTTTGTCTATTTTCTAATCAAAAATGTTAAATTGATTGCATTTGACTCATGGTAGGTAAACATTCATTGTAAAACTATCCCACACATGATATAGAGTTAGAGTCTTTGATTTTCTCATTTAAAATGTTATGGAATCTTGTCTATGGGTATAATTATGAGACATAAAATGGTCATAATATCTTTAAATATATATTCATAGAAAGGGAGTTTAATATGTTCCAATGTAGATGATTAGATACCATCAAGGATTATGAATACTTAATACACTACTATCCATGTAATGTGAATAAATATGAAAATGACCTTGGTACAATGGGACTTGTAAAATTATAAATGATGAAGATTGAGAATGTTCCAATATTTTTATACTTTAAAAGGATGGACATTGGAATCATAAAGAAAGGTACATCATAATTCAATTCACAAATTAATTCTGAACTATCACTTTTAAATAATACAAAGGATGTAAAAATAGAAGTTGTATAAATTTAGAAAAAATGTTGAAGCTATAAGAAAGAGGGAATAATCTGTGTGAAAAATTTATGAGGAAGGAGATTTATGAATTGGGCGATGACAATGTGTACCATTAGACCCATGAAAATGGGATATTTTGAAATATTCACATATCTAAATAATATTTTTCCACTCAAGGAAGATAAAGATGCATAGAGATCTCCAAGAGAACTATTGTTGGATAATATTATTAATGATATTGTGGAATATACATAAAATTTCCTGATATTATAGTAATTTATTGATAAAATATTAAATTTTAAAGGGAGGATACAACCATTACCCATAATGATATGGAAATGTGAAAAAAACACTATGGAATTTTGTATTGGACTTCTGAATACATCTAGAGGAAATAATGTTATGTAGTTCATTATGGAAAAACATACAATGAATGTTCAGTATATTATTATTCGGTAGGACCTATCACTGAGCCAACATTCACAAATATACCTTAGTGAAGTGGGATTGATACATGGAGAACCATTAACGATTATATATGATCATTATTTTATATTTACCTCTATGTTATGCAAAATCCCCCAACATTATTCTCATAATAAATTTAACATTAGTCTGGATTTTCTCCACCAAAATTATGGCCAATAATAGGAGACTATTCATACACTGTAAGACATGTTGAGAGAATCATCAATGGACTTCAAAGGAGGATGGGATAATCATATTCTTATGGTGTAGTTATCATAAAAAATAGTTACTATTAAAGCATATAAATAGAAGGCTTATTGATTCTTGACCAGATAAGATTTGTGGCCTATTAACTATAACAACCACAAACATTGTCTCATATACATTATGTATTCCACATATCCCACCTATGTAAGTACATTCATGGTCCCTCACATATACTAAACTCAAAGGTGGTACATCCAGAAAATGATGTCTCTAATGAGGAAAATTTGGAAAATATTTCGGACTATAGAGACAAGGTTCAATGTACCAGTTATACTAACTAGTTCAATGCACTATGTTAAAACCATATGTATGGAGATGAAACATTGGAACTGGAAGAAGAAATGGAGGGTAAATTCCCTCACTTTTTTTCTATATTATGTAAAATGAAATTTTCATGGAGAAAAGTTATATGGGGGACGAATGTAATGATTGAGAATTTTATCATTTGAATTTCATTTCTTATATCATAAAACACATTCATCATAGAGATAACCTGAGGGGGTCAACAAGGTCTATGGGGATTTCCTTGGTTTGCACTTACTTAGGAATCCTTATGCCCTAACATCATTGTTGTGTGGGTCGGCTCACCCTTTTTGTTGTTGTCCATTTATTTTCTCAATAAAAATTTACATGATGATGAATAATTAAAAAAAAATATGGAATGTAATATATAGAAAATAAGATAACAAAAAATGATAATATTTGTATCAGCAAGATCTTCTTGAATAATTTCATTCACATGCAATGTTGTTAAAATAAGACAGAATAATAATAAAAAATATTCTTTTCAAAGTATATATATAATATTAAAAAAATTATTGACTGAAATAAAAGTTATTTATTTAAACCAAAGAGAATATACTATTGTAGTAGTAACATGACCATTAGAATAATAATTGGACCATTCAAGATAGTATTCTGACATTAGAATAGTAACATCGCATATCAAAGAAGAAATAAAATTTAAGAATACATTAATTTAACATATATTATAGTTATATAATAGTACAATTAAATAAATATTTTAAAATGATAATTAATGAATTGGGATTTTTTTAAAATGAAAATTATTGTTTAAAATTTTATAATTAATATAATAATTTAAAATAAAATTTAATTTGATAAAATGAATTCAGAAATTAATATTTTCTTTGTCATTATAATATAATTATATTACACATGAATTAATTTTTAATGGGTAAAATCATCTATAATAATATTAACTTCTTTTTTTCAAAAATTATTAATATAATTTAAAATTAAATTTATCATATCTAAAAAATTACATTCATCAAATGAATTTTATTTTTTAATTCCAAAATTTGAAAATTGGATATAAGAATTTTTTAGGATTTGTCTAAAATCGTGTAATTTCTGGTGAATGGAGAAATAATGTTTTTATATATTTAAAATTATTAGCTAAATACATAAATTTTTGAGTCATGGATGATGTAAGAACCCATTTTTTCAAATACACCTAAACCATTCACTACATTTATTAACAATATTCATCATAATTTTTTGGAATCAACTAAAATTATAAACTAATGATTATAATAAAAAAATCCCTCTCTCCTCCACCTATAAAACCACCCCTTCTACACACACCTTCTATGCCTTATAGATTATAAATATTAATAAAAATTGTATTCTAAATCCTATTTCCTGCATCCATTTCTTATTGGTATTAGAAAAAAATCCAATTCCATGTTTCTTTAGGGGACCTTCAAGGAGGTGATATTCAAGAGGTAACATTCTCATACCATCTCTTTTAATTTCATTTGTTTTTTATACCTTCCCATAAACTCCTTAATCCAAATATGAATAATACCTCTAGTATGATGTATATAATATAATTTTATATTTCTAGTTTAATATGTTCATTCCACCACATTTTTCATCTCCTATTATTCAAAAAATGAACTGGTTGTCCAAATTATGGTGGTTGACCCACTACATTGACGATGATTTTTCATTTTCCATTGTCCCCTTCAATTATAGTCAAATAATTAATATTATGGTCAAATAAAATGATATTTATTTTTATATAAATTTTTGCATTTCTTCTAACTCATATATATATATATATATATATATATTTGTTATATTAAAAAAGGGTAGTAGTTTGTACTAATAGAAAACCTAGCAAAATAAAATATAAATTTATCATTAACAATTTAACAAATGAATCATCCTTATACCAGAAATAATGATATATGTTACAATTTAAACATATTTAAGGGAATTCATAGCATATAATTTCACTTTTGGAAAACTAATCTCATTTCAAATGAACATTAATTATTATATACAAGTAAACCAACCATGAAACCATGTAATAAATCACTTCCTGAATGTTAAAATTTAACTTGTAAACTCATAGAAATTGTCCTAAATGAACGTAATAAAAAGATAATAAATTAAATAAATATAGGATATGGTCATTATTAAATAATTAATTAATATAATTTTATTATCCAAGACATTAATTGAATTTTAAAATACATTTGAACATAGGGTAAGGGATCTCTCTAAACCTCAATTTTTTCCATTGGGTTATGCTCTATATTTCATTACCCAAATATATTTCATCATTATTGTTATATAAATATAATAAATTAATTTTTTATGTTTCAAATATGTGTATATATCTCAATTTATCTTTCTTTTGTTTGGAAATACAAATTTTAAAAGGATCCTTTCGCAATCCCTTTTGATAAGAAAGAAAGACTAACTAGAACATCACTATTTCAAACCTCTTTTCATATACACAACATAAAATATTTTATTCCACGAAATATTTTTCATAAATATCTCAATTTATCATAAATATCTATTATAGTTAATTTTTGGTTTTATACGTCTAATTATTCCATTTCCCTTTTTTATTACTCATAATTCTTTTCCCATAAATAGCACATAAGTGGCACATTTCTAATTTCAACAAACTAATAAAATTATTTTTTAAAATTTAGATGGAAATCATTAATTAGGATCTATTATTAGTTTTCATTTATGAATAAATAATAACCCTTTAATCCCTTATTCCATAGAGGCCATTATGATACATCATCAGGTTATGCATTATTACTTGATTATGAAACACATTTCTTTCCATGGGTACCCTTATATTTATTCATTATGATTGATTTATTTATGTAGAAAAAAGTGGCCTAAATATTTTATGATGGGTGTTTCTAGATTGTTATCCAATGCATTGGGTAATTTTTTAGACTCATGAGACCTCTTTTCTCGTGTTATGGTGTAATACTAATCTATTATCAGACTTTTTCCACCATGTGATATTGTCCTGGCAGTTTTCATTGACTCTTGTTTTGGTCATGTTTTAATATTACTTACACAATCTAATATTTCCATTTTTTTTGATTTCATGATTTATATATTATTTTGGCATATTATTTTTCATGATCCATACCATTTATGTTATCCTGTTATGGATTTCAAAATCATTTACAGTTCTTCATTCCTTAACAAGTATTTTTAGATCTTCTCATTTAACTACATATTCCTTGGGTTATTCTATACAATTATAGATGATCAATGAGTGTTAATAGAACATTATAGAGATTAAATAATTTTTTATTTTAGTTTATTATTTTCTATTTTTGATCCTAGTAAACCAAATACACCAATGTTTATGATCCTAGGATTTTATTTCTTGGATAATTAGTATTAAAATAATGTAATAATATGTCTAATAGGATATGGTCTCTGTAACACATGGGAAGATCTAGGTTACTCTTGTTGGATCCATGACCATTCTATGTAGGATATGGAGTATGATTTGTGTTTGTTTTCAATACTCATTGGCAGTTCAAAAAGTTTTCCAAGAATGAGATTATACAGTTTATGCAAACAATAGTATTAAAGGTGGCATCATTACCTAGTGTTTGCTATTTTATTTGGGCCTGAATTTTGGAAAATGGAAAAATATGTGTTTCTCAATGGATATTGTGTGCAATATTGGAGGATGTTTGGAAACAAACACGCAATTCACTTTTTGGGATCATTTCATCAAAATATGGAAAAGTAAAAAAGTGCACGTAAGACCTAAAGGTGTGCGAAATATGGTGTTGCATGAAAGAATCTTACATTCCCAATTATACATAAAAAGGGGTTTTTGCAGGCTCAAAAATAAACTTACGGGCACAGACAAAAATGAGTCATGATATTGCGCATAAGTTCATCAAGGGAGTATAAATATGTGGCTTCCCCCAAGGAATACTTATGAATTTTTCGATGAAAATATGGTTGCTCAGCCATGTGAAAGATTTGAGCATGATAGAATGGAAGAGAGTTAATATTGTGTGCAAGGTGTTCCATTATTCTAAAATAAAATAGTGAACCCTAAGGTGTTGTTTCATGGAAGATAAGTGTTTCACGGAATTTAGGGTTTGCCTGAAATCCATAATTCATGACAATACCCAAATCTTGTGTGCAAGTTGAGGAATTGTGTACAAGTGTTGGGTTATGCTTCAAATAAGATTATGAATATCGGGTTCTGTGGTAAAAGTTCTTTCAAATGCATCATTTCTGGAATTCAATGCAAGAGATATCTCATTTTGAACATAGATAATTACTTCAATGCAATTCTATTGAAGCAACAATCATGTTCATGAACTGTGTTTGACTTATTTCACTGTAGTGAGCTAGGGGGTCATGGGATTGATCTGTGGTACATAGTGAGATATACATGAACCTTGTAAAGGAAGTGCTCCTAGCACATAGTGAATATGACCAAATCATGTAATACTCAATCTTGTAAAGATTATTGGATTCAGGTACTATGGATACACTTTTGGTGTGTACTCCTTTGACATAGCCCTTTGTAGTGAACCAAGTAAAAGTGGTGTTTCATCTCCCTACTCTCATTTGTTTGATAAATTTAACAAGTTCTTACAAATGTGGGAACATGAACCACAATTTTAAAAAGAAAAATATGACATTCTGATTTACCCCCATGGTTTTCTGGGGTCCTTCACCTCTTGGCCTCAAGATGGAATTATTAGTCTTCTCTCATTGGATGTGGTGGAAAAATCATTTAAGAGAGAGATTTGTTGTTTTCATGTTCCAAAAGAGTATCCAGAATAACATCATTAAAATTAATATAAGCCTAAGTTATATCTAATGATTCAAGTTCCTATAAGACTGTGGATTTTAAGATATTCTCTACTCATGGTAATGGATATTCGTTTTTAGGATCCTTTAGTAGGAAGTCCCCTTCATGTTCGGTGGAGGAGGAATCTGAGTGGTTGGATTGTATGCAACAAAACCTATTAGAGGAGCAGTGTAGAGCATAGCTTAATTAATAGTATTTCTTCCTATCCTCCATTAGCATATGAATGAGGATTGGTTGGGAGAAATAGAATATCGGGTTCTCTATGACTATATATCTTCGGGAGATTCACCAGATGGATGTTTTGAAATATCAAAACACAACATTCTATTCTATGGGAGAACAACGTTGTTGGTCATCATGTGAGAAGGAACGATGTGGGAGGTTCATATTTCTCCTTTTTATTTATATCCTGATGTTGTGATGATGTAAAAAGAACATCATTTGTTTTTTTTGTGGGATTTCATGAGTTTGAGTGTTGATGAGTACATCAATTGGTGTCTTAACCGTCAAGAGGTAATGGATGGGCACTAAGATCTTATAGGTATGAAAAATCCTCATCATATTCCAGAGACAAAATGTGATGGAATATCTATGGACTTTTTATAGAGATATCCTGAATATAATAAATAAAAAATCCATTTGGATCACGATTAAGGGAAATACGTAGTCAATACACTTATGTGAAATCAAGGAGTAGATTTCGTTGGTGAATTTAGGATAGTTGTATATGCAGGGGACCATCCTACTTCATGTGGTACCCCGGATGATTTTTTCTAATTGATATGTGTAGTTTAAATATTGGTTGAGTATATTTTTTCTTGTGGTATTTTGGACCTAGATGTGAGTGAGTATGGTGTTACACCCACATACATATAGGAAGACCGAGTGAACTATAATGGTGTTAGTGGATATACATAGTGATTATATTTTGGACCTTGACTAGAATGTTTAGTATCAAATTACTTTAGTACGGGTTGTCTTATAATATCATCTACCACTCTACGGTCATCATGTACCTTTCTGAGCCCTTTTATGGGAGACTCATTAGGAAACCCTTGTGTAAGATGATGATTATTATGGTATCTCTAGTTAGACCAATGTTGTTATGGGAAATATTAGAGAATGTTTAGGTGATCCACTATCATATTAGGACAACCTAAAACCAATATAAATCATATCATGATTTTCATTGTAGGCCCTTAGAGGTCATGTATGGATAAATAGTTATTGTATCATTTTCCACATGGTTATTATTATAGAGGTTCATCAATGCAGGAAATATATCCTTGAGGTTCATTAGGTGGTTTGAGATTGCACATAGGTTTAGAGAGGATTTTTTTCCTAGAAACATACTCCTTAGTTAGAGACAGTGCATGATGTATTCCTTGAGTCACAACTGAGGAGATACATGCATGATCATATTCACTTCATTAACTAGGGTGATATATACATCACAGATAAATCCAACTTAACAGAGTACTGGGTTGTGATTGAGGATCAATATGAGAGCATCCTACATGGATGGAGCATTCCATTTGTTCATGTTTTGTGGTAGCATGGTGGAATTAGAGGAATCTCCTAGGAGAGGAAGAGCAAGTAGGGAATTAGTATCCCTACATTTATGTTTAAATTTGGATTTTCAGGGACAAAATTCCATTATGTTCTAAATAATGGTTTGACACAGTATTCTTCTTGTAAGTAATTGAATTATTTTAATGAATATTTTTGTATTCTAACATGTATGATGAAAATACATGATGATTCTTGGTGATCTAGAAATTTATTTTATAAAAATATTAAATATATTTAAATTGTGTGAATTATCATTTATTGGTTTAATGAAATAATTGTTTAATTGAGTCTTAAATCATAAATCTGATACATTTTTGAGTCTTTAATGCATTATTACCCTTGTTAAGACCTCAGGTCCGTCATTGTCTTATGTCATGTTGAGGCAGTCATTGGTGGTGTGTTTAGCTAAGATAAATAATATTATTTATTTAATTTATTTTAAAAAATGATGTGCTGGAATCCTAAATAAGTAATTCATTATAATAATTCTATGCGATTATCTTCTTAAACATAGAGAGAATTGAGTGGATCGCAGAAACTCTTCATTGGCTAATCAAGAATAGAGGACAATAGCTAAT
Source organism: Viscum album (assembly GCA_963277665.1). Lineage (NCBI taxonomy): Eukaryota > Viridiplantae > Streptophyta > Magnoliopsida > Santalales > Viscaceae > Viscum > Viscum album. The sequence continues at coordinate 927,167,828 of OY728140.1, read as the reverse complement.
CAGATCGAGGTATATCAATAGGCAGTGGATGCAACAAGTCTTCTCATACAATATATAATTCGTTCTTCCCCAAATATTGATCCCTATTCATGGTAAGGATTTTCTATAATGGTTTCCTCACTTTGATAAATCTTTTAGAATATATTATATCTAACAATAATTGTCCTTTTATCCTTTTATCATTACATGATCCAATTACATATATCTAAATTTCATGAATCAATTTATATTTTATATTCCTTTTTTATCTCCACTAAAAAATTATATTATTCAATAATTGGCCAAAAAATATTGGAAAGAAAATTATAAATACATTCTTCTGCATTTATCCCCACTATTCATTACATTATTCATATATTTTCCTATAGGTTCATTGTTAGAAATTACCAAGGAGGATTTAGTTAAGATTGAAACCCCAGATTCAAAATGTTTTTGTGGATGATGGCTAATATAATTATGTTCTGATGGAAAAGGATAGGTTGTTGGATCTGAGTTAGACCTCCATTGTTCAAGGACATTGAGTGGTGATGGTGGGTTATAGGAGATGCACAGGTGATGCTACAGGAATCATTAGGTTCCGAAAATTCATATTTTCAACCACTGGATGTTGGATAAATCAATGAACATCGTCACTACCTTCAAATATGGTGGATTTTTAGTGGTCAATTGAATAAATAGTATGAATTGTAGATAATAATGGATCTAATTGAAAAAATGATTTTAGATGAAAATCCCACTTACATTGTTTTTAATATGATGAAATCTTGATGTGTATCCCCTAGTAGTGGTGATAGGGTTTTGGGTGAATAAATATATCAGATAGAGAGTAGGTGAGACAGCACACAATGTGACCCTCCCTAGGTGGCCAATTCATGTTCATGTTGTACATGTCCATGGCCCTATATTAATGGAATTATATTATAGTTGTGTACATAGAAATGGGACGGAATACACAAGCATGGGTTAATATCGATGGCAATGACATGAAGTGCTCATACATGTCATATATCCTAGAGGACATATCATGTTCTGAAAAATGGCTTATCGATCAATGTCTATGGACTATAAAGCTAGGAAACTAAGTAGGGAAACACATTATGTCGACCACATGCACAACATTTAATCCTATATGAATATTATACCTCTCATCTATCCTTTATTTTTACTCCATTATTTTCCATGATTAAATTCTCCTATGTAATTTTATAAATAGAATATGATGGTGTAATTTTCAATGAATTTTGAGACACTATATGATGTGTTCAGATTGCGACCCTTATTCTTGTAATGCGTGATTGTGGTATGGATCAGGTGGGATCCTCATAAAGATTTTGTGGTCTATAGTCACATGTTACACTTGGGTGTGGGTTCCCCATTCTATATTAGATATGATGGTCCTATTAAACCACTTTTGTAGCAGGGATCAGGTCCCCCATGCTATCTGAAAATTTTATAGATTGGTACTCCAATTTCAAATAAGGGTATAAGTCCTTTAGTATGATGAAAGGATTTCAAGGTCAATACTCACATGGGACACCATAACAAGGGTTACCTATTTCAATAAATAGGTAGTTCAATACTCCCATTTATACATGCCATGGGTTATTTACTAATTAATTGGTACTCCTACATCTATTTACTATGTTTAGGTGTAGGTTCCCTATAATGTATTTTTTATCCATTGGATAAGGATCATAGTTCCATTGTGTGTGCCCAACCACTATTATTTTTGTGAGGTTGTATTTGATACAATGAATCAATGATAAACATTTAGGGATGTCAATATACTCATCAAATTATGATATGATGTTAGATAGAGATCCCATTTTTATCTCATTTGGAATTATTTTTAAGAATGACTATGTGTATCTATTGATTTTTCCATCTTTAGTTTGGTTGAGTTGAATGTTGTTGTATCTCTCTATAGATCCAATTTGGTTTTGATCCATCGTACATGTTATGAATATAATAAGACCTTCAGGGGATTTTTCTGCATGTTTTATTTATTTTTCACATTATGGATAGATTGATTATGATTACGGTGTATCATAGTGATTATTAGGTGTATTGAATGTCTACGGTTATTGGTCTCAGAGTTCATGATCTGGGATCTCTCGACATTCAATATTCTTGTTATTGTCATGTTTTTATATATTTTCTAATTTCATATATATATTTTCCTTTATATTTTGGATTACACTATAATTTTATTCTGTTTTCCCTAGAGGTAATTAAATGCCTGGTTTACACTCAAGAAGTTACTTTCAATTATTATTCTTCCCCTACACTTTTGTGTTCAGATAGTTGGGTTCATGTGTAGAATTAGATCAGGCAATGACCTTCCATTTTATATAACCCCTAGGCTCTTTTCACTATCACCCATCATATACAGGTGGTATTGGAGTTGTGACAACATGGACTTTCACATTACAAGTATTCCTTGAATTGTTATGTAATCACTTTTTTCTTAAGTGTACATTAATGTATTATAATCATTTTAAAAATTACATGTATATATTTTTCCCACTTATAAAATGGATCCTCCTATCCTCTAATATCATAGGGTGAAGATTGTTTTTGGTTAAATATCTTCATAATTACCTTCCTAAAACCACTCAATATTATATCATACAGACCTTATTTTTACCAAAAAACAATCATTGAAAGTAGAATAATGAAGTTATCTAAAGGATAACTATAATTTATAACTGATTATTTTAATTTTATTTATTCAAATAAAACCTTCAAATCATCTTCATACATGATTAAATAATTAAAAAATGACTTTACAAATTCTATTATGTTTATAATTTTTTTGTAATAATCTATATTCACCTCATCATTAATAAAATTGGATACTAAACTATCATTCATTTTTAAGGGGGAATATTGCCTCATGAACTGATGTAATATATTTTCCATCACAACATCATATGAATGGTTATAATGAGAGATTTAATTATTACTTATGAAATTACTAAAAAAATAAAAATTATATATAGTTAATATATCATATATTTTCATACCAATCAATTTATTGAAAAACGATAACCTCATTTGTGCGTACATGTAGAGTAAAAAAATCACAAAGTGATGCAGTTTAATTTTTATCCCCATTTCTCGTGTTATATATATGTATATCTAAATTTAAATATGTATTACTAAACCCATGATATAATGTAAATTCATTAAATTTCAAATTATTTTTATCTTCATTCCCATAAACTCTTTGAAAAATTAATATTTTTCTATGGTGTTTTATGGCCTACAATCTTTATGATTATATCATTATTCATTTTCCAAAAACATAATTTTGGGAGGATTTTTAATGTATATTTGACATATAATAATTATAATTATTTCATGAGTATTATAAGGGAGAAGTCGTAATAATGGTTGATATAACCATAGTCACCCCAGCTATGAAATTTTAATCATATGAATCTAATATCATAAAAATGACCAACATGAACCTAAATTATTTTTTTATATAACATGAATATAAATAATATAAATTTAATAATAATATTCAACAAAGTAAGGTTAATTGCATGAACCCAATCTTTTTTACCTTTGGTTCCCTCGTTACAATTTTCATAAAATGACAATCTAAAAAACATATTTTGGTTATGAAAATCTAAAGAATGGAGATGATGAGTAAGAAACGAGTTAAGGAACACAATAACATAAGCCACATTCCCAAATGATTTTTTGAAATATATATATATATATATTAACATATTGTAACAATATTTTAAAAGATTTATATATATGGACACAAATGAATTGTAGTTCCCCTTTTATGTATCTTTTTAAATTATTTTATTCATTTTCCATGAATATCTTTATGAATTTAATAAAAAGGTTTTTAATATCTATAGAAAAGTAAAAGAAATGATAAATTTTAATATTTATGGTATCAATGAAATTTCTTATCTCCAAAATTTTTATTTTATTCTTTGATTACATTATAATTATTTATTTATTTTTCATATACAAAGTATTTTATACTTTTTTATGGGTATTTTAGTTTTTAAAATGTAATTTTGATAAAAACATATCTTTATATACAAATAAATATTTTTAAAATATGTTAAATGGGATTAAAATGTGCTTTATATTGAAATTTTCAATTCATAAATTAATATTTTCATGATATATTTTTTTATAATTATAGATTATTATGATAGATACTAATATATCATATAGAATGGGTGATCCTACTATACCTTATACAATGGGTGAGCCTGATATATATTATATGAAGAGTGAGGATGGTATATCTCTCTAAAGCATTGGATAATTAAAATTTGCATCAAATAGATGAAAAGGGATTCATCTTGTGTGGTTTATCGTAATTAGTTATCGTTTATCTTGTTATTTCTCACATTGGTTATTAATATAAATCGTTATTTTTCATAAAAATATTTCTCTATCTATTAGTTTTAAATTTTTTATTTGAGAGTGATATGATAGTTTTTCAAGTTTAAATTATATATTACACATTTTCAAAGAATATATTGTTACAAGTATGAATTTTATGGGTTTTATTATTTTTCAATTAACAAATGTATTTCAATAATTTATGTCCCTCGCTGAGCTATTTGTTCTCTTCCCACATTTTTCATTTTTTGTATAATTTTTTTTGGATTTTTATGAATAAAGAAGAACTAAACGTGAAATTTTTGAATATTTTTCATGAATATGAATTTTTCCTTTTAATATTTTATACTGTGGTCAAAATGGATAATGAGCATCAGATTACACTTTATATTGTATTTTTCTTTGTGTAACATTTAGGTCCTAATTGTTTAAATGTATAAATATACAATATCTTTCTGAATGAAAGAATGTGAATTTAAATCTAAAGAAACATGATTATAAAATATTTATTGTTGGTTCCCTATATTTGGAATTAATGAAATGTTTTTTATAGTTACAGTGAATATAATGAATGATGTAATATATATAGAAGACTATAATTTATGGTTATCATGATATAGAATTAAAAAACCATGTTTCTTCATCTATAATATTCTTGTTCATAATAGGTTTTCATATATGAAATAAGCAATCTAAAATAAGAATTATCCATGAGGAATATATTCATCTAAATAAAAATCTTGTAATGTTTATAATAGGAACTATGAAATTTGTTTTAACCATGGATCATTTGACATATGCAATAATTAGTGGTGGAATCCATTCTAGAAAGTAAACATATTTAGCATATATGAACATTTTGATAGATTATCATTAAACGAAATAGTTCCTTATACAATTTTGAGTAATTTCATATCAAATGTTAGATGATTGATAGGTTAATGATATAGACAATATATATGATGTTGTTAGATGTTCAAATAATCATAAGGTAACTCCTTTCATTTTTCATTTTAGAGTTGAAGATGATTAATATTGGTATATGTTTAATAATACCAGATAGATATAAGGGATTGATGCAATGGAATGATATACATTTATGTATATTTTCCTAGCTAAATAATTTTTAAAGTATATTAAACACTGTATAGAGATAAAATTTTATAATTTTTGGAATATAATGATTAAGTATCAGTGAATAAATAAAATTTGATAGGATTATCAAATATTGCAAAAAAAATCCAATGCCCATAATAGTAAAAATTTAAAAAATTTATTCAAAATTCAAACAACATTTAATAATATCTATAATCACATGATAATTTAAATGTCATGTTAATTTTTTCATTATGATAATATAGATGAGATGGAGTTTCCAAACTCATATGTATTTCAAGATGGTAAGAGTAAGAACCAATTAAAAAGGCGTGAAATAAAGGATAAGTGAACTCATAAATCTTGAGGTAATCCCCCAACATATAATATATATGGTATAAAACCTTTTAATTAATTATTGATAGGATGTCAAATGTGTTATTGGTATTTAATGATTTCAATTTGGGCTTGTGACTATAAAAAAAGATTCTTGAAAATACAGAAATGGGGAAATAGAGAGTCGTCCAATAGTTAGATGTTTTAGTTACAATGATTTTGTAAATTATGAAAATGTTTCTTCAAAATTTAGTTATTTAGGCTGAAGTCCATCATTATTGAAATTAAAATGGGGCGGAAGAAACTTTTTCTACCATTATATATGTTCTTGTGGTATTTAATATTGTGGCGATATTTATATGACATGTTTATTTGAATCATGTCAATGGAATGTTTATGTTTTGGAATTTTAAATAAATAAATTATAATAAATTTTGATGGAAGTGGTAATATTACCTTAGTAAAATAAGATAATAATTTTGGTGAAATTGTAAGTATATATATTAAAGAAACCAAGATTTTAAAAATATTCATATTATTATCAGTAGGATGGCCATTGATATAAATATGGTCGAATTACCCAATTTTTGTTATTTTTCGAATATATTTGAATTTATTTTACCAGTGTATGGTATATTTTAAATCTAAGAATTTTATATTTACTGATATAATTACTTTTATAGAATATATTTAATCTAATATTTTGAATACTTATGGAAAATATATTTCCCATCTCTTGTTGTAAGAAACATATAAATTTGTTAAATTAGTTCTGTGCATCTTTTAAATAATTATATGCATGTGTTTCATGATATTTTTTCAATTGTTATTCCAAATATAAAATTTTATATTACTATTGACTTAGTTTCTGTTGATATTCCAATTTCGATACCCCCTGATTAAATATGTCCAGTAGAATATTTTAATTTTCAAAAATAATTTTCATGTGTTTATAGATATAGGGAACATTTATAAGAGAAATTAACAATGGGGTATTCATGTTTTATTTATTAAATGTAAATATGGATCATTGATTCTTTTAATTGATTATAGATCATTTAATAAATCATACTTAGGAACATGTATTAATTTGTCCATATTGATGGCTTTTTATCATCTCCAGGGAGCATACTATTTTTAAAATAACTATCTCATGTCATGATACCATCTATTAGAGGCAAAGTTTCAGGATATTCCAATGGTGTAATTTCATTCTAGATATGGGAAGTGTGAGTTTATAGTTATGTTATTGGGGTTTCATAATTCACAATATATGTTTTTTGGATCTTTTTTATCATGTATTATAAATCAATTTATAAATGATTATAGTAGTGTTTAATGATGATATATTGGAATATTATAAAATCCATGTGGATCATTAATTTATCCTAAGTGTTGTTTTTCATACCCCAAAATTATATAATCTATATGAAAAATTTAGTATATGGGAAATTTGGTTGAAAAGAATATATTTCCCCAGACATATACTTCTTAAGGATGAAAAAAATTATTTCCCATGTAATATAAATATTATTATGATAGTAAATGACCAAAGAATTTCACAAATATTTTTAGTTCCATTAGATTTATAGTATACTAACATTGGTTTGTTTAAACTGTTTCTCAATTACCAAGAATAGTGACCACATTAAATTAAAATGAGTTATTTTCAACTGGATGAAATATTGTTGTGTTTCTTTTCTAGTTACTGAATTTATGATATTTGAATGCTCACTTTTTTACATTCTGTCTTAATTTTTTTTAATTTTTCATCTATATTAATGAAGGTTATTTTTTTATGTTGTGATTCATAATTGTACAATAATTTCATATGCTTAAAATTATGTAAAACTCTATGAGTTCAATTATCCTACACATGATCTAAATTTTGATGCTTTGTTTGTATTTCCTAAAAAGTTGGTGGTATCATTTATATGTATTGATGTGTCAAATATATACTGATCGTAAAAATTTTAGGCATATATTACGTAGAATGAGTTTAATGTGAGGCATAGAAAAGGTTTAGAACTAATTAATGATTATTATTACACAATTAATTACTATATTGGAAAATAAAAAATATATATATTATTCTTTGATTTGGAAATATAATAATATATTAACTATTTTATGTTTGGAATATAACACTTTAATTAATTATTTAATGAATTGTTTCCATGAATTGGTGCATATAAGAAAATACTCAGTTTTGTTTCAGGTTTTAAAATATTTCACTCTACCAGAATGAATTAATAATGCTCTGAAAAGGATCACGTTATTCTATAGAAGGTTTCATATACTAAGAATACTAATTTTTCATACATAAATTATTTTTAAGATGATGTTATAATATTTGGAAAATAATTTTGTATTCCTTATGATTTCTATTTTAAGAGGTAATTATTAAATTAACCTCATAGTTTCAATTTTTTATTCACCCTAGAAGAATAGTGATGTGCATAGGACCTAATGTGAATTACTAGTGGATGGAAAGAATGAAATATTATTGAATATACCGTCAAATTCTTCACATGTAATCATTTTAAACTCAAATGAACTTTAAAAAATATTATTTTTCATAATTTTCTTGTGATATAATGGACATGGTAAAATATATCCATTGATTTCAAGGAGTAATTTCTAATGAAATCAAAATGTGTTAATGTGATTTGGGTTATTATACATCAACTACTTAAATATGAACATTTACATCCCATTATATATATTATATATTTATGTTAATATTCTTAAATATATATAAAATAAATAATTAGGTAAAAAGGAGTTACTCTCTCCATTGAATCTAACCATGATCAACGGATCACTTCAGATGTTTGAAAATAACTTCTAATTAAGTTTCCAAATTAATAAAATTTTGGTATATCTTTACATCCACAATGTGATGGACAACCAATGTGAATGTTTCAGACCATGGAATATATTATTTCTTCATATTCAAGAAATTTCAAGGTATGTTTCGATTATAATAGTTTATTAGAATATATTTATCATAATAATAGTTTTCATTATATGATATATATGTCACCCATTGAGTAATTTTATGGAATGTATTTTCAGACTCAAGATTATTGGGACAAATTAGTAAAAAGGATGTCATTAATACAATAGTTTGTAGAAGAAATTTTATTGAATTTGAATGTCATTCATCTATATATGATTAATGCTTATGGAATTTTGTAATATTTATGTGAATAAATATAGAATATATATTTAATTCATTGTATGAAATTGTGTTTCCATTAAGTATCAATATTGAAATGCGTTATGCATTTTAAAAAAGGGAAGATTAATCCATAATTCATTAGACAAAATGTAATTTTAATGAAAGGGTGATTAGTTTCTAATTGAGTGTCCTTCCCTATTATTTTACCTTAGATACATTTCATGTTTCATGTTTCATTGTTACCAAAATATATGATGGCTGAATATCATGTTTTGAGGCCTAAAGTAGTTTAGTTTGAAGAAAAACATTATCATAAGGAAAAACCCCACACATATTATTAACCATATTAAAAAAGTTATTGAGAATAATTTTAGTCATCATTTAATGGTTTTGTTGAAAACCCATGTGGTTGTTGAAGAAATACATGAATCTGAAAGTTCTATGAAATAAAATAACATAACACATTTAAGTAATGAATTGATTTTTTTGAACACATATAAAAAATAGGGGAAGAATGTAACTACAATTATGATGTAAAGAGAAATAATTTTTAGGTAATATTGATATTAAATAATTAGATTTTATAGAGTCATATAGATTATAATAATATTAATTGTATTTTCAGTAAAAGTGTAAAAAAATTATGTATAAAAAAATTGGTTTATGAATCATTATGTGGTTTTATTTAAAATATTTTTTTCAAATTTTTCATTTTTTAATTTGGATAAAAAAATTTCAATTTTTCAAATCATCAATTAAAAATTATCTTACGATTACTTTTTCATAATTTTATAAAAATATCGATTTGTCAATGAATAGTAAAAAATATCATTTTTTAGTCATTCGTTTTATTTCCATGATTCTACAATGATACATTAGGTTTTAAAGTGGATTAATATAAAAATTATATCATTTATCATACTAATAACAGAATTAATGACTTTATAATCAACGTTAAACTTTATGGTTTTATAATAGCATTTTTATACAAAAAAGAGACTTTTTTAAAACTATTTTTCATCACTTTTATGTGATTAGTTCTAAATAAAATTTGAGCATATATGTGAATTAAATTTAAATTTTTTATCATATATTAAAAATCATAATAACTAATATTAAATAATAATTTCAACTTACTTTTTTTCTTAATTCATTGTTAAAATAGTCACAATATGTTATCAAAATTATAGCTAAAACATCTTTGTGTGTGGGGGGGGGGATTCAACTCATTAGATAAGGGATAAAATGAACTAAATCATATAGAAATTAATTTTAAGTAAAACATTTAGAACATAAGAAATATTATATTTTTAAATGGTCCATTTTTGATTCATTTTTATTGAATGATACTTTAATGGACACTAATTATTTTTAAAATTCAATGTGTGTCCTATCATTCACTTATAATATATTACTAGAAATAATATCATATGAAAACAAAAAGTTATTTTTTTCCAGAAAATTAATTCCAAATACATTTCTAACGTACTTAAAAATTGTTTATAGACCTTATTTTTATCAAAACAACATTCTAGAAATGCTTTTTGTATAAACCAAAAGAAGTTGTCTAAAGAAAACTTGTTTCTCATAATCGAGATTTGTCTTTTTATATCTTCTTACACCATATTAAAATATTTTTTAAACATTTGGAAATAAAAAATAACATATTCACATATTCACATAGTTTTCTCTCTTATCTGAATATTCTATATCTATTTCCTCTTTCATCTAATGGGAAACAAAACTGCTGGTCCTACGTTTGGCAAACTGCTAACATACGAACCGATGTAATTCATTTTCTGTCAACACCTCTCTGGGATATATATAAATATGGATTTAATTTATATATATAAATTATTAAATAAATAATTTAAATTTTTTAAATATTTATATATCATATATTTTCTTTCCTTTTGACCTATTGAAATATGAAAATGTCATTCATTTTTATGTGTGGATTACCACCACCACGAAGTGGTGTGTTTTTTTTTTCATCACTGCTTCCCATGGTAGGTATATGTATGTTAATTAAAATATATATTTTATTATTTATTATGTATTTATAAATCTTGAAATATAAAATTATACTTACCTTATTTACAACATTATCTATTAAAAATTAAAATGTTACTCATGTGTTTGTATGACCAACCGTCTGTATGATTGTAACATAATTATTTTTCCATAGCAGTCACTTATTATTGGATTGAAAAGTATAATTTCTGTAATTTTTTTAATTATTTCATGATTAAATATATTATTTCTATATAACAATTACTAATTTGACTATTGTAATCCTACGAAGATCATTTCAGAAATTTGAGCTCAATGCCATCAAAACATCTTACATGAACATAAATGACTCTATAATGGAATATATCATTAAAATAAATGAAATAAATGGAATAATTTTTTTAATTTTTATTAATCAAGTATCAAATTTAAATAACTTTACCATTCAGGAATATAAATTTTTTACATAAAAAATCAATCTTGGAATACTCCATACTTTAACTAAAATCCTAATTAAAAAAATATTTATTGATATATTATAAATATTTGTTTCCTCCATCTATATACTAGTAAAATTATTTTATGGATGTATTTTTATCAACATAATTTAATTGTAAATTAAATTTTATTTCAATTTTATCTTTATTGTTACAGAAACCATAATGATTATTTTTAATTTTTATAAAAAGTGTTTCAAAATCAATATAAGAGTTGAATGTAATATTCTATTTCAATTTATATGGAGTCAATAGATTTTACCTCCATCAAATATGTAATTTAATAACATTATTGTCTTTTAATAATAAATCATTTCTACAGTAAAAATATTGTATTCACATTATTATGGGGATTTTAGTCCCAAAATTTTGATTGAAAAGTGAAATTTTATTTAGATATCTGAAATGATTCGATTTAGATTCAAATGACTTCTTCCATAGTTTTATGCTGAAATGGTGTAATAATACATTTATTTATCCAAGATATAGTACAAGGAAAATATATATTATTGTTTATGATAATGATACATCTTATTCAATAGTTCATTTAAATAAAAATTCTATGAATGGTGAGCCCAAAAAAACTTATAAAATTGGTGAGATAGATATAGATCATCAATAAATTGCGTAATATTTCCTGTCATAAAAGGAATAATGGAGGGGTTTAATCATGTATGTTTATCCAATATATTTAACAAGGTTCCATTTATTTATGATATTGGTTGTGAATATACTACTATATACTACTATAATTATCCTAAAATGGATTCCACAATTATATTATGGGTTTTAATGATTTTATTTGAGAAAAAATGGGTTTTTTCAATTAGTAATGATTTCAATCTTACTATCAATGAATATTTTCCAAAATTTAAAAAATTTATGCGCCTCAAAGTTTTTACTAGACGAATAGATTTTTTACTTTTAACAACCTTACTGGTATTTTTGTTATCATCCCATTATTCATAAGTGATTTCTCACTGGGATTAAGGAATCGTTAGAACATATAAGAATCCGATTTTAAATTCATGATGATTTTTCAGGAATAAAAAAATTGTTTCATTTTAAATTTTTTAATTTTTGTACAAATTCATATTGACTGTATGTTTCCAATTTATAAGGTATGGGTCTGTTATGAATTATGTATTACCAAATTCACAAAAACAATATAACTAAATGATCATTATAATTATTGGGAATATAGTTCTAGTATAAATTTTCTAGAGAAGGTAATGTATATGTCCAATTCCATATACATTCGTTAATAGGAGTATGAATTTTATGCATCTAATTTAATATTTAGATGGTTGTGTATTCCATTGTTTTTCGATCTATGTGTCATATTGAAATACCAATCATTATGTTATGAATATTGAGTTGATTATTAATAATTAAATTCTTGAATAAAGAATTTATAATAAAAAAATGAAACATTAAAATAATTGGTCACCCATTTTATTTATTAATACAGAGATAATCTTTTTGGACTAAGGATAAGAATAAGTTTGAACACATGATCAAAATTATGGAGGCACTTATATTTGGGATATATATTTTGGTTCACTTGTTGACAATTTTAATTCATTAATATAATTAGTGTTCAAAATCATATAAATACCACATTATAAATTCATAATGATGACAAGATAAAAAAATATCAAGAGAGATTAGAAACCATGTTCACACTATGTTAAAAACAAGATAAAAAGGATGAGTTTTCCTTGTAAAAAACATTAATGTTGTGTTCTTTATTTCTCACTCGATCTCCAATTATCACATTGTTTAATTAATGTTCTAATTACAATAAATAATAAATTCGAAATTAGTTTATGTGATCACTTTTTTTAAAAATATGGTTCAACCCCAGTCTTAGTTGTTTTTTATTCTCCCCTAAGAAAATAACATGGTATAAAAAAATTGTTGAGTAGATTATATATATTCTCACATGTTGTTTTGTTTTAACTTCACTAATTATATATTTTAATCAATGAGATTTCATAATAATATGATTACTATAAATACAGGAGTACCTATGTTTGATGGTTAGGTGTTATATTTGTTAATGGAGGTGATGTTTTCATATATTATTTATCATAGAATATATGTTTATGACATCACCAAGAGTGTTAAACAAATCCTAAATTCATGATATTATATAATTTTAATGTAAAGGGGAATATTAAATATGATTGATTAATGAAAAAGTTGTTACATTCATCTATCAAGGAGAAGGAGTTTACATGAGTAACGGGAGAAAATTTAGTTGAATATTGAGGAAACAAGATGATATCATCGAGGGATATAAAATTCCATTGGATTCATGGTTTTAAACATGTGGATATTAATATAATGACAAATTATGGGAATATAATGACTTGGGGATGAATTATTTTTATTTGGTGTATAATTTTTAATAATTAGTTCTAATCTATTGTGAATCCCAGAATTATTTCTTTGTTGTGAATATGTAAATTTTTATTATTCAATATATATGCAATAAAAATATTATTACCTATGAGGTGAAAGATATAATAGAGTAAAGTGATTATAACATCACAATATCAAGATTACTTATGACATAAGGAGAGATCCAACATTAAATAAGATATTAAAATTTATGGAAAAGTTAGATATTAATGGTTCAAAATAATGAAACATATTGATCCTAATAAGTCCCATGAAGATGAACCTAATGATTAATATTCATCCATTACCTTTTTAATACATCGTATCATTATTTTCAAGAGGATGGTGATAAGTAATATTTATATTTAATAATTCCTTTTATGAATTTTAATTACAAAAATACTAGAAAATTTTATGTAATTAAATAAATAATAATTAAAAAGAATAATATTATGATCAATATAAAAGCTTGTGAAGAAGAAATAAAAGAAAAAATATACATATTAGTGGAATTTCCATTAAATTAAACGGAACTGAGAACATATCATAGAAAGAAACAACCTCAAAACATGATATTATATTTTGTGATGTGGAATTTTAAAAGATGAATTTATAATGTTATAATTAATATGATAGACACTACTGGAAAATTAGGCTATACCAACAGTTTATAACCGTTGCTATAGGCTGGAAAACCGTTGGTATAGGGTATACCAACAGTTTTCCAAACCGTTGGCCAATAAGGTGTGGGGAAAGCCCTTTAGCAAAGGTTTCATTTAAACCATTGGTATAGGTGCTCGAGAATTTTGGAAAACAATTTACCAATGGTTCTAAACCGTTGGTACAACTTTTTTCAGAAATCTGGAAAAAGCTTTACGAACGGTTGTAAACCGTTGGTATAAGTTTTTCCAGATTTCTAGAAAAATATTTACCAACAGTTCAAAACCATTGGAAAAGAGTTTCCCAAAACTGCTGCACAACAGCACCAAGAAGCCCCCCCCCCCAAAGCTACACCTGTATAAAAAATAGTGCACAACAGCCCTCCAGTATACCCTCCACTATACACCTACATAAAAAATATCACAAAAGCCACATACAGACTTCAAACAGTATAAAAAACACCTAAAATAGCCCAAAAAAACACATATGACAACAATCATCCAGTGGTAATTCACCTCACCCATCAAATTCTAATAGGAAGAATAATTTGATAAATATATATTAGAGTTGAATAAGGCATTCAAATTGACTCAAATCCCATTTTTTTGTGATACTAGGTTTCGGTATGTAATGATTTGTGATGAATTTTGCGTTGAACATGTATTGTTTATAATATATGGTGAAAATATATTTTCTTAGGAGTCTCGTCACTTATGACCCCATGAGTGAAACTACCAAACTCATGAAAAAGAGTCGTTGATGAGTGTAAATTTCAGTTGTATTCACTTAAAATGATTTCCTTTTGAAATAAAAGAGAGACATTGAGTGGTGTTGTCCACACCGCGCCTCATATTGAGGTAGAGTTGACTCGTACACATCCCAAATGACCAATGAATACATGTTCTAAACTATCAATAGTATCTGAATTCCTTTGGTCTATTTTCCTTATGTCAGTTGTTGTTTTAACTTAAACAGTTTTCCATTTCAAAGAAAAGTGAAACACTTTGAGTGGTGCCAGCCACACCACGCCTCGGATTGAGGAGGGGTTGACTCGTACACGTCACAAATGACCCATGGATCATTGTCTTAAAGTTTCAATGAAATCCGAAAGCGGTTGTTTGGTTTTCTGTATGTCGTTTTTTTTACTTAAAAGCGCATCCATTTTAAACAAAAGAAAGACACTTTGAGTGGTTTCGGCCACACCGCGCCTCGGATTGAGGCGGGGTTGACTCGTACACGTCACAAATGACCAATGGATACATGTCCTAAAGTATCAACAGTATCCGAATGTGTTTGGTCAGTTTTCCGTATGTTGTTTTTTTACTTAAAAGCGCATCCATTTTAAACAAAAGAAAGACACTTTTAGTGGTCCCAGCCACACCGGCCCTCGGATTGAGGCGGGGTTGACTCGTACATGTCACATATGACCCATGGATACATGTCCTAATGTATCAATAGTATTTGAATGCCTTTGGTCCATTTTCTGTATGTTAGTTGTTGTTTTAACTTAAACCATTGTCCATTTCATTGAAAAGTGACAAACTTTGAGTGGTCCCGGCCACACCGGCCCTCATATTGAGGCGGGGTTGATTCTTACACGTCACATATGACCCATGGTTCATTTTCCTAATGTTTCAACAGAATCCGAATGCGTTTGGTCGGTTTTCTGTATGCAAGTTGTTGTTTTAACTTAAAATCATGTCCATTTCAAATAAAAGTTAGACACTTTGGGTGGTGTCGGCCACACCACGCCTCGGATTGAGGTGGGGTTGACTCGTACATATCAAAAATGACCCATAAATCATTTTCATAAAGTTTCAATGAAATCATAAAGTGTTTGGTCAGTTTTCCGTATGTCGTTTATTTTACTTAAAAGCGCATCCATTTTAAACAAAAGAAAGACACTTTGAGTGGTACCGGCCACACCGGCCCTCGGATTGAGGCGGGTTTGACTCGTACACATCACATATTTCCCATGGATAGTTTTCCTATAGTTTCAACAGAATCTGAATGCATTTGGTTGGTTTTTGGTATGTTAGTTGTTGTTTTAACTTAAACTGGTGTTCATTTCAAAGAAAAGTTAAACACTTTGAGTGGTACCGGTCACACTGCACCTCAGATTGAGGTGGGGTTGACTCGTACACGTCACATATGACCCATGAATCGTTTTCCTAATGTTTCAACAGAATCTGAATGCGTTTGGTCGGTTTTCCATATGTCAGTTTTTATTTTAACTTAAATTGTTGTCCATTTCAAAGAAAAGTTAGACACTTTGAGTGGTGCCGGCCACACCGTGACTCAGATTGAGGTGGGTTGACTCGTACATGTCACAAATGACCCTTGGATACATGTCCTAAAGTATCAATAGTATCCGAGTGCATTTGGTCAGTTTTCCATATGTGGTTTTTTTTACATAAAAGCACATCCATTTTAAACAAAAGAAAGACACTTTGTGTGGCACTGGCCACACCGGACCTCGGATTGAGGAGGGGTTGGCTCCTACATTTCACAAATGACCCATGGATACATGTCCTAAAGTATCAACAATATCCGAATGCCTTTGGTCCGTTTACCGTATGTCAGTTGTTGTTTTAACTTAAACAGTTGTCCATTTTAATGAAAAGTGACACACTTTGACTGGTCCCAGCCACACCGGCCCTCGGATTAAGGAGGGTTGACTCGTACATGTCACATATGACCCATGGATACATGTCCTAAAGTATAAACAGTAACCGAATGCCTTTGGTCCATTTCCCGTATGTCAGTTGTTGTTTTAACTTAAAATGTTGTCCATTTCAAAGAAAAGTGACACACTTTGATTGGTCCCGGCCACACCGGCCCTCAGATTGTGGTGGGGTTGACTCGTACACGTCACATATGACCCATAGATCGTTTTCCTCATGTTTCAACAGAATACGAATGCGTTTGGTCGGTTTTCCGTATGTCAGTTGTTGTTTTAACTTAAATCGTTGTCCATTTCAAATAAAAGTGACAAACTTTGAGTGGTCCCGGCCACACTGGCACTCGAATTGAGGCGGCGTTGACACGTACACATCACATATGACCCATGGATCGTTTTCCTAAAGTTTCAATAGAATCCAAATGTGTTTGGTTGGTTTTCTGTATGCAAGTTGTTGTTTTCACTTAAAATCATGTCCATTTCAAATAAAAGTTAGACACTTTGAGTGGTGTCGGCTACACCGTGCCTCGGATTGAGGTGGGGTTGACTCGTACATGTCAAAAATGACCCAGAAATAATTTTATTAAAGTTTCAACAGAATCCGAAAGTGTTTGGTCGGTATTCCGTATGTCGATTTTTTTACTTAAAAGCGCATCCATTTTAAACAAAAGAAAGACACTTTGAGTGGTACTGGCCACACCGGCCCTCGTATTGAGGCGGGGTTGACTCGTACACATCACAAATGACCCCTGGATACATGTCCTAAAGTATCAACAGTATCCGAGTGCGTTTGGTCAGTTTTCCACATGTGGTTTTTTTACTTAAAAGCGCATCCATTTTAAACAAAAGAAAGACACTTTGACTGGTACCGGCCACACCGGCCCTCGTATTGAGGTGGGGTTGACTCGTACACGTCACAAATGACCCATGGATACATGTCCTAATGTATCAACAGTATCCGAGTGTGTTTGGTCAGTTTTCCATATGTGGTTTTTTTACTTAAAAGCGCATCCATTTTAAACAAAAGAAAGACACTTTGGGTGGTACCGGCCTCACCGGCTCTCGGATTGAGGCGGGTTTGACTCCTACATGTCACAAATGACCCATGGATACCTGTCCTAATGTTTCAATAGTATCTGAATGCCTTTGCTTCATTTTCTGTATGTCAGTTTTTGTTTTATCTTAAACTTTTGTCCATTTCAAAGAAAAGTGACACACTTTGAGTGGTCCCGGCAACACCAGCCCTCGGATTGAGGCGGGGTTGACTTGTACACATCACATATGACCCATGGATCGTTTTCCTAAAGTTTCAATAGAATCCAAATGCGTTTGGTTGGTTTTACGTATGTCAGTTGTTGTTTTAACTTAAACCGTTGTCCATTTCAAAGAAAAGTGACAAACATTGAGTGGTCCTGGCCACACCGACCCTTGGATTGAGGTGGGGTTGACTTGTACACGTCACAAATGACCCATGGATCGTTTTACTATAGTTTCAATAGAATACGAATGCGTTTGGTTGGTTTTCCGTATGTCAGTTGATGTTTTAACTTAAACCGTTGTCCATGTTAAAGAAAAGTTAGACACTTTGAGTGGTGTCGGCCACACCACGCCTCGGATTTAGGCGGGGTTGACTCGTACACATCAAAAATGACCTATGGATACATGTCCTAAAGTATCAACAATATCTGAGTGCGTTTGGTCAGTTTTTCGTATGTATTTTTTTACTTAAAAGCACATCCATTTTAAACAAAAGAAAGACACTTTGAGTGGTTCAAGACACACCGGCCCTAGGATTGAGGCGGGGTTGACTCGTACACATCACATATGACCCATGAATACATTTACTAAAGTATCAACAGTATCCGAATGTATTTGGTCGGTTTTCCATATGCCAGTTGTTGTTTTCACTTAAAATCATGTCCATTTCAGATAAAAGTTAGACACTTTGAGTGGTGCCGGCCACACATCTCCTCGTATTGAGGTGGGGTTGACTCCTATACGCCACAAATGACCCATGGATACATGTCCTAAAGTATCAATAGTATCTGAATGTGTTTGGTCCGTTTTCCGTATGTGGTTTTTTTTACTTAAAAGCGCATCCATTTAAAAAAAAAGAAAGACACTTTGAGTGGTACCGGCCACACCGGACCTCGGATTGAGGCGGGGTTGACTCGTAAACGACACATATGACCCATGGATCATTTTCCTATAGTTTAAACAGAATACAAATGCGTTTGGTCTATTTTCCGTATGCCAGTTGTTGTTTTCACTTAAAATCCTATCCATTTCAAATAAATGTTAGTCACTTTTAGTGGTGTCGGCCACTACTTCAAATCACATTTTCCATGTCATCTTACACATGCATAAACATGAAATACATGGCTAACTAAGAAATCTAAGTAAAAAAATATAAAAATGAGCATCACAGTACCAAGGAATACTAATGGTCTATGTAGTAGACTAATCATACAATAAGAATCAAGTGCAAAAAACAGAATCTGAATGCAACGTCCCTATGAAGCAGAGGAAAACCCCAAAGTGGAAAACCATGTTCAAAAATAATGAGTTATACAGAATTCAAAAATGTAATGGATCAATCTACCTCTGATCACCATCACCCTTACTACTATCATCATTAGCCTCATCCTCACCGTCATCTCTGTCCTCGTCGTCGTCCTCGTCCTCGGCATCATCCTCGCCCTCGACCCCATCCTCACCCTTGGCCCCATCCTCACCCTCGTCCATACCCTTATCCTTGCCCTCTTCCTCTTTATCATCCTCATCATCACCAGGAACGTCATCATCTTGTTCTCCACTAGTGCTGCCGCCTGGTGCATTTGATGATGCACCCATCGACGACATAAATGTCTGACAAGCCGCACTAGCCTCTCGTGGAAGTGATGAAGATAAAGTTGTCATCAGTTTCATAAAATATATGTCTCTTGTTTGAACTTGTAATTCCAACTCTATGACCCTTTTATCAGACTTCCTTGCATTCTCCTTGACCTGTTCCAACTCGGTGGTACTAGAATGGATACCTGGAGACGACCAATACCTCGTCGGGACTATATTCTTACCAGGTCGGCAACGTACTTGACCAGAGTGCTCATCTCCCAAAACCTAATATAAATGATCGTGTGGCCCAAAATTGTCAGGATCTAGGGCATCAAGAGCCTCTAAATCAGCCTGTAAAAAATATTAATAGATTATTAAATTTCAAATTAGATATTAAAATTTGAAATAAACAAATTAAAGCTTACAATCTTCTCTTGGGTCGGTTCATTTACCGCAGTTCCATCTTTTTTTCTTCTACTCGAGAAAAACAATTTTTCTCGAGGGATACATCCTTCAATAATCATTTTGTGCTTCTGTATTGACATTGAATCAATATAAAGTTAAAGTATAATCATATATTCATTATTCAATAAATCACATAATTTAAGTAGGATCTAATAAAAAGGGAATGTCCTAAAGAAAAATTATAAACAACTATATCGTACATGCTGCCTCTCATGATCTGACATTGTTGTGGGCCCCAAAGTGTGGAGTTATTTCTTTGAATCAATGTTTTTTTTGTTTTTTTCAGAAGATTCTGAAATAATGATTAATAATTAATAAGATTATATTAATGCAAAATATGAAAACTCTCATTTAAATAACTCAAATGAGATTAATACCTTAAATTTTGCAGTCGCCCAATGGGTAATCATTTGGAGATATTGCTCTATCGGGCAGTCATCCACGATAGGTAATGTCTCTAACTCCGTGCCCACTCAATCACAGCAGCCAACAAACAACTCATGCTTATAATCTCTCTAAAGCTCTCCTAGCTCTTTTAAACGCGCTGGTCGTGCACCTTCGCCATCAGGGAAGTTAAACCGAAGCTGAAACCAAATTGATTAGTTCATTTAAATACAAAAATATACTACATTAAATCCAATAGATTTTTTACCCATATTTGTGCCCACACGTTATCCTTGACTTCGGGTGGTAGATGTCTCCAAGAGAGAGGGCTGACCGGAATGATATCGGAGTATTTGGCTAGCGTCACCAAAAAACCCCGACATTGCTTCCCAGATTTCTCAGTCATTTGTCCATCAACATTGTATTATACCATCAACTGTGTCTGACGGTTCCATACCGCATGTAAGCGAGTACACCCCCTCCCCAACCTCCTATCTGTAGATTAATGTATTATTAAAGAAAAATAATATCAATACAAGTTATAATAAAAATAAATTTTTCTATAAAAATTTGATAGAGTTATATAAATATACCTGTGGTAGTCGGATCAATGGGTGCAGAAGCTGAAGGAATATCCTGTATAGGTGGAGTGTCCCTCAGTGTATGCTCCTCAGCCACATACTGTGTCACAGCAGGAGTCGAAGAAGGTGGAATATAATAACCTGGAGATAATGAATCAGAAGCAAAAGATGATGGCATAGACGTCTGGACAGCTGGTAGTGTAAACATCGGAGGTCTAAATATCTCATATGTCCCTGAAGACATGCTAGGATCAAAATAGGGCGTAGAAGATACGCCTGTGGTAGTGGATCGTCTAACTCTCGCCCCATGATCCCTCGTACCACCAACCTCTCTAATGGGAGCAATATCAGGCTCCCCGTCAGATATCTGTCGTCTAGGGGGTGGATCCTGAAAAAAAGTTTGACAGAAAAGTAAACACATGATATTATAAGTTATTGAAATATTTATATTTGAAATAAAATACTCACAATAGGGATGAGTGGATGAACACCCATATGTACCATGCGACGATTATTATCTGTCATCTTTTTCCTCCGCCTCTCTTTAATGGGTGTCATTTCTTGCAATGAAATCAAATATGGAAGTAATTAGAAACAGATAACTAATTTGTAACCCAAAAAACAAAATATAGAAAAACTATTATGATAAAAAGAAGATAATGAAACATAAGATTTATGGTGTTATTAAGGTAAGTACTAGGATACACACTCTGAATGATGTAGGTGAAACCTGTAGGTGAGAACACGACTGTATGGTTCTATATTTTCCCACCACAACTTCGGGTTCACAATCAACTCCGACAATTGAGCTGTTGGGGTCATCATAAGTAATAAAAGGATTGCTTCCAATTGCAGTAGGGATAGTGTCAACTTCATCATCACCATCATCAAAAACATGTCTGGGATTTACTTCAATAATTACACCGAATTTAGGCTGATGATGATCTTTGACATAAAAAACTTGTTTCACCATTGATGCCAATACATATGGTTCATCAGTGTCATGCCATTGAATTTTTACGGATATATCATCAGACATGAAATGTTTCTGTAATCTGGGGATCAATGGAAAGTTCCACATTACTTTTTGTGGCACATGAGATGGTGTTCCATCATCTTTTGGCTTCAATTGGGAGGTTCCGCATTTTATACAATCATTTATTTCAGTAGTTTCCTCCCAAAATAAGCTGTAATCATTGAGGAAAGCATGAATTTTTTTTGTGAATCCAAGTTCATCAACCAACTTCCATGCCATATAGTGGTTTGAGGGAATATTTGCATCATCTGGAATTAAGTCCTTCAAGAAGGTATGAATATAATCAATTGCAGTATTTGAAATCCCATACATAGTTTTCCCATGAAACAATCGGATAAAAAATTCCACCTTTTTTATTTTATCACATTGCCGATATACTGGAGTCGTCACAGCATCATTCAATTTTTTCACGCTATCAACATCATCATTTTTTTTGGACGCATCATGTGTGCTTATATTGAAATCATGTTGGCTAAACATCCTTTCCTTCTCATGATGTCGAATAAATGGAAATTGATCATATATCAAACTCTCCAATTCATTCCTATCATTTGGATCATCAACATTTTGATATTCCATTTTCTCTCCATTGTGATACAACACATAATAGTTTGTTTGGAAACCATATTTGGTTATATGATAGCTAACTGCTTCACGGCTGAACCAAGGTCTTCTAACACAATTAAAACATGGTTAGTGTATGTGAACACTATCTGAAGCCTTGTCAAATGAAAAATCTAGAAAGCTGTTCAAATTATTATGAATATCGGTTGAAATCCGATCAGTTTCGTACATCCAACTTCTATCCATTCTGTAAAAAAATCGCAATAAGTTACTTCAAAGAAATTCAATTATATTAAAGTTTACTCACAAAAATATTTACGTAAATGAAAATTGTTTACTCTATATAAAAGCATAACTAACACATTACTCAATATGAGAATCATATTAAGAAATACAACAAAATATAGTGTATATAAGAAAATAAGATACAAAATTTATAATGCCTATATTCACAGATTGACCAGTAAGATATTGGAAGTGGATCAAGGAATACATAATCCTTAAGGGTCTTTTTGGGAGTATATGAGTTTTATACTTTAACTTCTTCAAGTAGATCAGTATGAGGAGTAGGATGAGGATCATGGGAGTGGCGGGACTATCCAAGGGGGGTGTGGCGTGTCCCGGGGGGTGTGGGGTGTCTAAGGGGTGGTGGGGCCGTCCGGGGGGTCGGATGTTTCCAGGGGTGGGGGCTGTCTAGGGGGGTCGGGGTGTCCGGGTGGGCGGGCTGTCCGTGGGGGTGGTCAGGTTGTACAAGGGGGTCGGGGTGTATAGGTATATTTATATGAAAATAATACCCCACAATAATCATGCTGCCCTGTCACTAGTCTAAACCCCTAGAAAACATAAAAGAAGCTAGTATGAACATTTACTAAAATATTTAACACCATACAAATGAAAATACAATATAAATATAGTTTGAGACGATATAATGGTGTGTGTGAAAAAAATGATATTAAATCAATTTAAATGAATATGGAACAAATGAGGGTTTATAATACACTAAGAGTACCTCAAACAATCCAAAAACACTATAGCACCACCCCCTTGGATAGCCCGTCCACTCTCCTCGACACCCCTTCTCCCTATAGACAGCCCCCACCCCCATGGATAGCCCGCCCACCCACCTGGACACCCCTACCCCATGTGGCCAGCCCACCCACCCCCCTTGGACAGCCCGCCCCACCCCTCCTTGACAGCCCGACCACCCCTGTGGACAGCCCGTCCACCCTTGTGGACAACCCGCCCACCCCCGTACCCCCTAGACACCCCATACCCCCCCCCCCCCCCCGAGATAGCCCCGCCCACCCTCCCAATTAGCCCACACCCCCCTCTTCTGCAACCCCACCACCACCACCTAGACATACCAACCCCCCTGGACACCCCCACACACCCCTCCCCCACCAGGACACCCCCACCCAGACCCACAAGATATCCCACACCCCTGGACAGCCCCTTCCACCCCCGTGGACAGCCTTTCCCACCCCCGTGGACAGTCCCGCCCACCCCCGTGGACAACCCACCCACCCCCGTGGACAACCCCTACCCCTAGAGAGCCCAACCACCCCCGTGGACAGCCCACCCACCCCCCTCGACACCCCTTCTCCCTATGGATAGCCCCCCACCCCCTTGGATACCCCGCCCACCCCCCTCGACACCCCTACCCCCCTGTGGCCAGCCCACCCACCCCCCTAGACAGCCCGCCCACCCCTCCTTGACAGCCCGACCACCCCCGTGGACAGCCCGTCCACCCTTGTGGACAGCCCGCCCACCCCCATACCCCCCTGGACACCTCGTACCCCCCTGGATAGCCCCACCCCCTCCCAAACACCCACACCCCCTTCCCTACAACCCCACCACCACCACCAAGACATACCACCCCACTTGGACACCCCACACACCCCTCCCCCACAAGGACACCCCACCCAGACCCCCAGGACAGCCCACACCCCCTGGACAGCCCCGCCCACCCCCGTGGACACCCCCCTACCCCCTAGACAGCCCAACCACCCCCGTGGATAGCCCACCCACCCCCCTCGACACCCCTTCTCCCTATGGACAGCCCCCCACCCCCTTGGATAGACCTCCTACCCCCCTGGACACCCCTACCCCTCGTGTCCAGCCCACCCACCCCCGCTGGACAGCCCACCCACCCCTCCTTGACAGCCTGGCCACCCCCGTGGACAGCCCGTCCACCCTTATGGATAGCCCGCCCACCCCCCGTACCCCCCTGGACACCCCGTACCCCCCTGGATAGCCCCGCCCACCCTGCTAAACATCCCACACCCCCATCCCCTGCAACCCCACCACCACCACCTAGACATACCACCCCCCTGGACACCCCACACACCCCTCCCCCACCAGGACACCCCACTCAGACCCCCCAGGACATCCCACACCCCCTAGACAGCCTCGCCCACCCCCGTGGACATCCTTTCCCACCCCCGTGGATAGCCCCGCCCACCCCCGTGGACAACCCACCCACCCCCGTGGGACACCCCCTACCCCCACAATACATTATCCAAAACATATCAAATTGGTTTGAACACAATCCATAATTCCCACAATTCATTATCCAAAACATGTAAACGTTCACGATAGCCTCCCCCAACTTTGATTTACATGTTTTGAACACTCTCCTTCCAAACATAGAATATAAAATCGTTAATGAAGTCTTCACAAACACAAAAATATCCTATTTAGTTATTAATTTCAATAATCAAGTAAACCACCAACACCTAGAAAAAATCTATTCATTAAAACAACTACAACAATATGGTTGAGATCAAATTTTACATATTCGAATAGGGGTGTACTTGTTGGGATGGGGGTGATGGTGTTCGGATGGGCGGTTCGTGAGAGCAGTGGAGTGAAAGAGATTCGGATGGGGTTCGCGAGAGCAGTGGAGCGAATAGATTAGGGCTCTGTCTGAATGGGGAGAGGAGATCGCAATCTGCAATTTGGGGAAAACCTTTGCCAACGGTTCACTGGAACCATTGGTAAATGTGTGAGTTTAGCACCCATTTCCCAATGGTTCCAGTGAACCGTTCGGAAAGGGTCCAACGAAATTCCCTTTGTCAACGGTTTGAATAAACTGTTGGCAAAGGCTCACTATACCAACATCTTAAATAAACCGTTGGTATACTACCATTGGGAAAAGACCAAATTCCAGTAGTGAGAGACTTAAACTCTATATAATGCTTATCTAATGAACCCTAGTGAATGAGAGATATAAATCACTAAAAAGGAAATATATTATGAGGATATTCCAAAGTAATTTCAACTAATAATAGATGTTTTTGTTTTTTAAGGAAATTAATAATATTTATAGGGAAATTATATAAATGAATAAATAAACTATTCCATTAAATAATAACCTTGATAAATCGAAATAAAATTTCATAAATAAAATGAAAATGGGGTTATTGTTAATGATGGGTGAAATTAGATTCATGATACTTGAGATTAAAATAAAAAATATACCTTCTATGAATTAGGTTGTAATATCTGTTAAGTTAATGTTTTTAAACTACAATTCCTTAAATCACACTAATATTAAATATCAAAATTTTATACAAGATGGTGTTGAATTTTTTTTCAATTAGATTGTATGTTTTTTCCACAATGAAATGTTGATTGTTTTCTTATGGTTCCTTGGTAATAATTATTGGACACCCTTGTATGCTACACAAAAGGTGGTTGTAGTAAATAATAATAGATGTAAGGCTATTATATCAAATAATAATATGAAATATCTGATTTTCAATCATTTAATGGTTATATTGAATATCTAAATAATAATAATATCTATAATTATATGTATAATGTCTCTAAAGCTATGTGAACATTGAGATTAATAGAGTATACATTCAATAAAATGGTATTTTAAAAAAAGTATCTAGTTTCAAATTACGTTGATAGTAAACAATCATATATCAAGGTGCTTTATTTTAAACATAAATGATTTCAATATCAGTGAAAATTTTGTTATCATGTAATATATAGACATAAATCAAATAGGTGTTTATCTGATTTTCATGTACAATAATTAATGATTGTCAATGAATCAATGTTGTGTTAACATGTTGTTTTTAAGGGCCATTCATGGAAACAAACAACAAATAATGAAAATTAATACAACATTTTTTATTATATTACAAAAAATTATGATATGCGTGACCAACATATACATTCCATTACATGTTTCTTACTTTTTTATGCGCGATATTTAAGATGAATAAAAAATCCAAATCATTCAAGAGGATTGATCGTGAAAAATTATTTTTTATTTATTTGGTTTATAATGAAGGTACTGTAAGAAATTATTGAATTGATTATACTGGTTTGTTATAACACATGGATTAAAATAATATGATAATGAAATATATCTAATGTTAAGAAACGAGATGTATAACTTATTAAAATTATGGAGAAATAAATGCAAATACAGTTGAATGTAGAATTTTTTTAGAAGGTACTTGAATATGATGATGTTATGTTTATAAATGATATGATATAAAATCTATTATGCGTATCATATTTTAACATATTTTTAATGAAAATAAATTTATAAAAATTAAATTTTCATATTATGATATTGATATATTGAATTAACACCATGATCGTATAAATATAAATTGGTATTATGTACCAGATGAAAACTGATTTAGATAATGTCCAAATGTTAATGGAGATATAGAATCATCATTAAAATATGAGGATTTACCATTTGGGTATAAATAACATGGTTAGGTTAAAATGTATAAATATGTGTCAATTATATTGATATTGAATTTTTAAATAATTTTACCTTATAACACATGTTATAAATATAAAATTGTGAATAAAATAAACATGGTCATGTAAAGAAAATACAATAAAATATCTTTAGATGATATATTCAAATCTGTATGGTTTTATGTAAATGATTTTAACTAAATATATTAATAACATCATTAATTTTTATAATGATTGTTCTTAAATAACATATGATTATTTTATTACATGTCAATAACAACTTATTTGGTGGTTTAATAAATTTTATGTGTTTTATGACAATAAGAAGTTTGTAATATAAAATTAATTTTGTCTTAAAATATATACGAATAAAACAATGGATACTTTAAAGGATAAATTGTTGTGTGTATAATAATTTATTAATTGAGTTTTTTATATTTTTCCCAACAAAATAGAGTATCTTTATATAAGAACCATTGATTGTTTAGTACATGATAAACCATATTTTTTATGAGTTCTCATTATATTACATTACATCAAAATTTATTACAATGGTTTCCAACTTGAAAATTTTCATTTTACAGAAACAAAATTATTGAATAGGGAATGTTATATTTTCTTAATTAATAAAAACATGAATGTTTAAAGGTATTCTACATCCCATGAATTACTTTTATCAAATGAAGAAATTTATAAATCTTTGATGAAATATTCAATGAGATTATATTCTGTAGATATACCTTATAATATGATGTTACCGTTTACACAATAAAAATATATTCAATATTTTATATGGAATTGATTTAATTGTTCTTGAAATTAGAAAGAACAATAAAAACATCATTTTTTATTAATGATGATATTGATGAATGGTTGGGATGAATCATTGGACATCAAGAGGTAGTCCTGAACTATGTATAAAAACATCAATTTTTTTCTTCTGGTTATGAAATTTCTATAATGAGGAAATAATGGTTGAAAGAGTATTTTAGTTTGAATGAAGAATAAAACATGTATATCTAGACAAAATCATTAGAAAATCATGCGTCAACACCCTATAAGATAATATGTCTATATGTGTTGTGTAAATTTAAATTATTTTGACATTATAAATTATTTGGTAGGTTGTATTGAAAACTGAGGCCTGGAATTTCATTATAAGAGTTTGAGTACGTTAAAAGTGTGTATATGTGTTAGGATTAAGGTTCGGCCATAATCCATTTGGATTTGGTGAGTATCATGGTAAGGGGAGGGTGCTCGATCTACATGTATGTACCATCCTATTTCCATTGGATACATGTTTGTTTTCCACATGATCATTGGTTGGCTAGAAAAGGAACTATAAGAATTATCATGTCCAGTAGTTAGCTAATGACTAAGCTTCAACAAGACGATATGCCCAGATCCACAAGAAAAAGATATTTTTGTGTGGCTATTAAAATATGGGAACTTTTTTCATTTGACCCATAATCACCAAAAACATTTTAAGATAAAATGGTGTACGATGGGGGAAATTAGGTTGAGCGAGTCCTTCAATTATCCTGCATTTGTACTATATTATTTTGGTCATATTGAATGTGTTCCAATATTGATTTCATGTGGGATCTTGTATTCCTATATCATTCTAAATCTCTCATATATCCTTCTTTAATTTTGTTTCTATCAGTAAGTAATTTTAGAAACTATTCTACAAAGTAAATATACAATCTTCTTGATATGATGGAGAGTTTTTCCTTTGAGTTGTTGAAACCTTGGATTTCATCTACACATTTTTTCTCGCTGATTCAGTGAATTTATATTGTGACATTGGATTTATTATTGTTTTTATAAAACTGAATTAAATTGGAATTTTTTCAATGGTGTATGTTAAATCATTTAATCAAATTAGGGTTACAATATATGAAATGTCATTAATGTATGGATGATTTATTTTATGGTTCTGTAAGACGAATCGATGAGTAATTAGTCAGAAACACCAAATTGATATAATTATTGATAAAATTGTACATTTTTATATTAATTATACTTTGATTATAATTTAATTCATGGAGACACTATGTTGGATTAGTCCTCTCATGGGTGGGAGGTGTCCAGATGGATTTGAAAGACTTCGAAAGCCTTGGAAATAATATAGGGTAGTGAATTAAATGTGAATTATTCTAAACACAATAGGGGGAGTGTGCAATTTACCTTTGTATTTATAAATTCATTCATGGTGAATGTGATGTTAGGTATCATTAAAATGGTGAAGATTTTTTTTAATAAAATAATTTTATAATAAAAAATTTAATTATTTATTTTTCATAAATTAGAATTCTATAATCTTAGTGGGCTTCAAGGGACATGGTGGACCCTTGAGCACTATTGTGCATGCCTCAGGAACTTATGGAAGATTTCGTGACAATGTTTCAAATTCCTTAAAACATAAAAACCAATTTAGGGTTGGTATTAGAGTGATTTTCACTTAGTGGACTCAATTGAGAGAACTTTTAAAAATGTTGTGTGAGTTGTATTGACATATACGTGTCTGGTCCTGTGGGTTTTTCCTGACCCGAGTGATTATATGAATCATTAAGGATCCTTGAACTGAACATGTAATGAGTGTTTCTTACCATTTTTATATGACTATCAATGAGGGTGGACCATCTATGTATTTTGGATAGTTAGTCATGTGGACTAAACTAAGATTTCCCATGAAATTGTGATATTTCATGATGCACCCCCGTATACAATTTATAATGAGAAATGCCCCAAGATTCTATTATATCGAGTTATAAATTTAACATTTTCAGGGAATTTTAAACCACATGTGACAAAGAATTATATATTAGAATATTTATTAAATAGACATCCTGAGTGGGGTTATTATACAATTTAACTACCATAAGGGACCCTAGTTGGGACATTAATAATAGAGTGACCCTAATGGTATATTGTGAGCTATTAATATATATAATTTTTTTAGTATTTCAACCAAACCTTGTTAATTTTACATATAATGGGACTTGTAATAAACGCTTATAGTGTTTTTTATGTATAGGAAAATCCATTAGGGTAGTCTTATATATAAAATGGAAAACACCTCTTATATGTTTGTCAATGATATAAAATAAATCACCCTTTTGTTGTTCATAAAAACTGCTTGTAGGGTGGTTCTGAAAACCCCCATCAGTGAGGTAAAGAAACTAAATAATACCCCTATATTATAGATATCATTAATACATATCTTGGGGCTACCGAATATTCTTAGATACAATTATATTGGTTCTTGGAAGATGAGTGATTGTATTCCATATACAAACTTTTTGGGACTCATGTGGTCTTTAGTGGGATTTTTTGATTCATCTACATTGTAATATTTTTTTCTCAAGAAATCATTTTATTCTAGCTTATATAATTCCACATGATTATAATATAGTATGGATCATTACCCATGTAATTGTACTATAGAAGTGGTTGTCTGTCATGACCTGTCCCCCAGGGCCTTTGTCATGACTACCCAAAGCCCGCCTTACATAGGCTAGGGGCTGGCGACTAGAACAAGAAAGGAATATCCATAAAAGGGGTAGGAATTTATTTTAAACCTATTAAAACACACAGAGTAGAATGAAACAAGAAGTAGGAACAATGTAAACTGCTGTAGTAAAAAAGAGTGATGAATGTAAAGGGGTGAGAATACAAGTCCAACATAAAGTACAAGTACAACTCAAAGGAAAAAATACAAATTATAGTAATTCAACATGTAGACAGTTCACTATGAATCATACCTGAATGGTAGGTATAACTAAGGAATTTTAATCCCTACATCACTTTATTCGTAATTGTCCACCTTCGGGAGTCGTCATGTCCTAACTCCCTCAAACCTCAGCCCTGCTCCTCGTCATCCGCACAAGACACAGCAAGGTGCAGGTGAAGCCCGTGCAAGGGTGAGTATAATAATATACAATAGGGACCCTATGATCCCTGAAGGTCTCTCATAAATATACAAAATATAATAACATATCATAATCACTACCACAAAGTAAAAATAAATAGACACAGCTCAAAAAGAGTATCAGCTCAAACCAGGTTTCCAGTGACATATAGAAGTACAAATGATTAGTCGTGATGATAGATCATCTTATTAAATCAAGCGGCACTACTTCATACCATTTAGAGTCTGAACCACACAGGATCGAGAGGTTCTAACTCCTGCAATGATCCATATAGGATCTGACCGGCCCAGAGTCGATAGGTAACTTACCCCTGCAATGACCCACATAGGATCTGACAAATAAAATATTGTTATTTTCTGGCCCACAAAAGAACAATGAATACTAACCCACAGAGGATTGGTATGCGCTAATCCACATAGGATCTCTGAGTGATGACCCACATAGGATCTGACCCACATAGTATCAGTATGCACTGACCCACATAGGCTCTCTTAGCATTGACCTTTGTATGATTTGTCTCCAACAACCATCTAAGTGCCAACCACTAGATTCCTCACACCCAGTGCAATCGTGTTCTGTAGAATCTTCTCTTGTGATATTAGTCATACATTGGCCCACAATAAGCTCCAAAAAGGATTGACCCAAAGTTCTATAATTTCGTAAGGGTTCCAACACATCATACTATGCGTTAATCGGACGCCCAATCTGTTTGTTGTAATAGTTTAGTTTTGGGGGCCCAGTTGGATTTGGGTTCGATCCAACCAGTCTATACTCCCGTAGTCTCCAAAATTCCCATGGATTATACTTGATGTACCTTCATGATCCAATGATCCGAAAACAATATATGGTTCTTCAAACGGACCTCTGATTCTCAAGATATAGTCCTTTCAGAGTTTCTACTCCCCATTGCGCCAGGGTCCGGTCCGACCTAGTCAGACTGACCCAGCTCCACCCAGTCTGGGTAGGAAAGTGGAATTATCGGCCCAGCCTGTAAGGGGGAGGCCCGACCCATATGGTGGTTGCCCCTCAATGGAATCCCAACCCACAAAGGGGTGGCCCCCAAAAAGGGCGACCTGGCCCGCCAGGGGGTGGCCCCAAAGGGCAGCCTGGCTGTGTAAGGTGCGGCCTACAAGGGGGATTCTGGCCATGGAGGATGTGGAAATAAATGGGGTGGCCCAGCCACATAGGGGTCAGCCCAAACATGTAGGGAGCGACCCGCGAGGGGGAAACCATGTCGCATAGGGCAAGGCTTGCGGGATAGTGGCCCGACTGTAATCTACCCGAGCTGGAAAGGGCAGAGCATTTCCCCCCGTATCCTGAATGGCCTAAAGGCTATTCGGTTTTGTGAAATAGAGGCGCCATGTGGGTGCCACCTGGTTTCCGTGCAACCCACATGGGGAGTTCCTCCACCGTGACTTCAATCGTGACTTATGCTCGCAGGCGGCGCGTTGGTCACACCACCTCCCCTTCCGCGACCGACAGATGTGCCTGCCACATCATCCGATCACTGGGGATGACGAGTTGTGTCCCCTTGGTCTCTATCGGTGTGTGATGGTGTGCCCCACCTCCACTGCTTATGGCCGATTCCATCCGTTCTAATGACCGTCGCGACATTGTGACGCGGCCTCCTCTTGCGTCATGCATCAGCGCACAACATCTTAGTAGTCGATTGGTGTCATCGTGATGGAGGTATTCCATAGAGAACACAATGGTGTTTCACTATAGCAGCGGGACCGTGATGGGTTCATTAGGCACACACACTCCACATTATTTCATATAAAGAGAGAGGATAAAGGGTTCAATAGAATAACTTGAAACAAACAACAATCCAAACCCATATCTAGTAAATCTGTTGGAGAACGTCTGTGCATGAAGGTGGGTCTTGTTCTTTATTCGAACAATAGGATCACAACAATTTCACTTGTACGTTGTCTTTCAGTTCATGGTTCAGTGTCACCCATCACCTCTCACTGGGATCATCTCTTCCCTCAAAGGGTTCATCATCATGACAATATTTCAGTGCTTTATTGCTTGGCGAAGCTGTGTAGACACATCTCCCAAAGATCTATGTAAATAAGAGAGGCGAAGGGTAAGTAACCACCATGGGATTTAATGGGGGCTCATTAATTACGAACCTTACTAATTCCCCAATGAATTCAATACATAAGATTTACAGGTCAATCCATTTGTTGTCTTGACACATCACAGGTCCCTCACTCTTCTTGTCCGTTGGTGGAGATAAAGTAAAATAAAATCATAAAATTATTTTGTTTCATTATTTTAAAATGACATAAAATTTTAAATTTTCTTCAGACCTACTGTGGTCAATGTGAAGTCTCTCTTAAGAGAATCTTGGTGTTACATATTCAATTATTCCCTAATATTTGTAATCTGAGCACTAGTTCAAAAGATATAAAACATCACTCACACATTTAATGGATGTACCATAAAAAATGTTTAGAAATTCATTCCAGGTACACCGGGCCTCAGAATTTCGCACCGTCGATTTTCAAAGACTTGCAATAAATCCATATAAATAAAAAAATTTCCTGGAATAATATAGGTCTTTAAATTCACCCCACCATAGGGATTTTCATCCATGAATGCCACAACCTAGAATAAGGAATCAAATGGGGGTACTGAGCATGAATCTGAGCTCCCACTCCCATGTGCTCTCATAGTGGTTCCCGTGCTGCCAGCAAACGTATAGTAGAGGTATTGATATCCTATGAAGGACTCGCTCCTATCGATCCTCAATCTTCAATAGAACCTCTGGAAATGATTCCCCATCATCAAAGTCCAGCCCACAGTGGCCAATTATTTGAGATGTGTCGTGCACGTATCTCCTCACCTGGGATATGTGGAAGACATCATGCACCCTCTCCAACTATGATGGATGTTCCATGTGGTATGCCACCTTGCCTATCGTCTGAATTATTAGAAACGGTCTGATAAACCTTGATGATAACTTGTCGCCTCGTCCAATTTTTTTCCCCATCGAGGAGAGACTCACAAGAATACGTGTTCCCCCTATTGGAACAACAAAGGTTTTCATATCCTGTCATTATAAGTTTTTTGTCTGATATGATCAGTCTTCATCTGTTCGTATAGGACATGCTCCTTTTCAGTGGTAGCTCATCCCAACTCTGGACTCATAAGTGCTGACTCCCCTGGGTTATTCCATCATAGAGGTGATCTACAAGGTTGACCGTATAAGACCTCGAATAGATCCATACTAATGGTAGAGTGATAACTGTTTTTTTAAGTGAACACCACTAAAGGAAAGTGATCCTCTAAACTACGACCAAAATCTAAGAATCATGCACGAAGCATGTCCTCTTGCTTATGAATGGTCCACTCCGTCTGACCATTCGTATGAGGAAGAAAGGTGGTGCTCAAATGTAGCTATGTCCCGACCACCTCCTGTAATCCCTTCCACAATTGGGATGTAAATCGTCAGTACCAGTCAGAGAAGATCATCAATATAACCCCATGAAGTTGTATAATCTATTGTACGCATGGTCATCCAACGCCCTCTACTGATCACTACTCTCAGATAGGTAAGAAGTGGGCCGACATGGTGAGTCACTCAATGATCATGCAGAGGGAATCATGTCCTCAGGATGTATGTGGTAGCCATGTCACATTGTCCATGGACATTCCATCCCACTTCCACTTTGGAACCTCTAGTGTATATGTTATTCCTACTGGTACCTAATGCTCATCCTTCACTTGATGACATGTGAGGCATCCAAAAACAAACTCCGCTATAACCTTCTTCATATCTGGCCACCAGTTCTAATGTCGGAGGTCTTGATATATCTTTTCCAAGCTAGGATGTACCACCAGAGTGTACATATAGAACACCATCAACACCAACTCCCGTAGCACCACCAAAACCATGGTACGCCCTCTAAAGAGGATTATGTGCTCCCCACCGTCACACATCCATTAAGTTCCCATCCTGAAGATATTTGTGAACATTCAGCCTCATAGTCAATGTTCCCAAGCTTCCCTTCCCAAACTTGCTAAAGGAGAGAGTGAGTTACTATCATAGACTCGTGGTGTGCTTCTCCATCTCTATCCACGAAGGATATCAACATGAAAATTATATGCTCTGTCACCTAACTCAGTAACTGCAAACTAGACCTCCTGGTGATTGAATTTTCTACCACATTCTCCTTCAAAAGAGTATAGACTATCTATGAATTCATAGTCCTTGAGGAACTCTATACATCGCTGATGTCTCAGGTTCAGGTCCTTCGAAAAAGAAGATATACCTCCGACTATTGTGATTAGAGTAGATTGTATAATGTTCACCCATAAAGTAATGTCACTAAATCTTCATGGAGGAGACCACTACAGCTAACTCCAGGTCATGGGTCACATATTGCTGCTCATGTTGCATGAGTTTTCATGAGCCTTAGGCGATCACTACTCACTCATGCATCAGGACACAGCAATATCCGGTCCATGATGCGTCGCAGTAGACAATGAACCCAATTCCCTTTTCTAGTAGCCTCGAGATGGAGGAACTCGTTAATCTCTGCCTTATCTTTGGAAAACTCTGTTGTTATCTATCCATCAATGTGAAGGGATGTCCCTTCTTTTTCAATACTAATAAGGGTGCACAACTCTGAAAATTTCAGGCACAAATCTCTGGTAGTATCTAGAAAACCCTGTGAAACTCTACACCATGATCACATACCTGGAAGTCTCCCAAGAATGAATAGACTCTATCTTCGCTGGATCCACTACAACTCCAACCTCCAAGATAACATGTCCTGTAAAGTGGACCTCTCATATCCCGAATGGGATCTTCGAGTGATTACTATAAAGTTAGTGCTCCGAGAGTGTATCAAGAACTATCTACTGATTATAGGAATTCTCCTCCTGAATCACTAAGTATATCAAGATGTATTCAATGAACAACACCAAAAATCGATCATGGTATGGCTTAAATATCCTGTTCATGTGTCCCATTAACACTTATGGGGCATTGGTTACGCCCAACGACATAACCAAGAACTCATAGTGGACATACCATCATCTGAAGGTCGTGTTCTACACATCTTCATCTCGAACCATGAATTGATGATAGCCTGATATGAGGTCTATCATTATAAAACAACTACCTCCATTCATCTAATCAAAAATATCATCAACCCTTATAAGTGGATATTATTTCTTCATAGTCACCTAATTCAGGCATTGATAATCCTCACAGAGCCTCAAACACCCATATGACTTCTTGGAGAACAAAATCAGGGTTGTCCATGGAGAAACGCTGGTCTCTATGAACCCCTTACTCTGCAAGTCATCTAGTTATACTCTTAACTCATGAATATCCATAGGATCCATCCAATATGCTGTTGTAGATATCAGTGTCGTCCCGAGGTACTAGTCAATGTAAAAGACTTTCTCTCTCTGTGGAGGTAGTGCCAAAACATAATCAATAAAAACATCGACATACTGGTCCACAACTACAGGACAGGTAAGAGTCTAAACATCTACTACCCTAAGGGTAAGGCTAGCCAGCTGATGTGTGATAGGATGTACCCCCTCCGAGTAAGTCCATCCTATGCAACAAAGGTTCCCTACTCACTGGTGAGGGAAAAAATATTCCTCACTACAAGGAAACACCACACATTCATCTAATACAGCCAATCTGAGCATGGATTGTGGATAAACAGTCCATACCCATGATAACGTCATAAGGACTCAACGCCTCTATAAGGAGATCCTAGCCGAAGTTATCACCTCCTATAGTAAGCTTACTCTTCCTAAAACGATGTCTAATTGTTGAATATTCTCCGATAGGAGTCTCTAGACCTAAGGGTTGATCCAACATATCCACTGGAATCTCCGTGCTCTGCACGAGGGCTGTGGAAATAAATGAATGACTGGAATCTGGATCTATATGTACTGCAACTAAGGTGGTGTAGACATAGATTGTACCTATAATAATCTCTAGGGAACTGCAGTCATAGGCCTCATCTGGCTAGATCTGATCTCGTCCCTATCCACTGGCTCCCTGTTGTCAGGGTAGACCACCTGGTGGTGGTGGTGGTAGATCATCATATCACCGATCACTGCCTGATTTACAGACAAATCATCTTCTATGTCCGCCTGCTTCCAATGCACCTCCTTGATCGAACCTCTGTCTCTAACTCAAGGGTCCATCGACCATCTTATGTTCATCCATTTGGAGGTTTGGTAAGTTGTGAACCATGTGACCATGCTCGCCGCATGTGTAGCACTACCTATCCCTCATCTATCCTCCTCTGCCCCGCGAGCCACGCACCTCCGACCCTGCATCCTGAGACCATCCACCAAAAAGTCAGTTCTTCTTGGACCTATGTGTCATTTTACTTGTACCAGCCGTAGATGACCCTGTTATGTGTCTCCTAGTGGTGGGTCTCATTGTCGGTGTCTACTTAGTTATGATTCTCTCCACCAAAAGTGCTCTCTCTAGCACCCCATCCTGCGTTGGTTTGTGGCGTGATACCATCAAATCTATGATCTCCAATCGGAGACCATTCTGATAGGTCTGGGCCCTTTAGAAGGCGTCCAATACCATTTAGGTGGAGTAGTGGGAGAGATCTATGAACCTCTTTGAGTATTGGGACACCATCATGCTTCCCTATTGTTGGTGCATAAACTCTTGTATACGAACTGAGCGTAAGGTCACTGGGGAGACCACTATCAGGAAAAGGCCCTCGAATTTTGTCAATTTTAGGGCCACCTCTTCATGTTTCTAGAGCATAAAACCCCACCATATCCCTATTTCTTCTTGAAAATGACTGGCTGCTAGGATCAACATAAGGTTAGATGGTGTCCCAACCAAGCAAAAAACTCTGACTACAGCCTCTAGCAATTTCACAACTGCCTGCGGGTCCGTCTTGCCTCAGAACATTGGAGGCCCCTACTGTTGGAGCTCCTACAATGTGCTCAATCAGAGTGTACCCTATTTTGGTGGGGTTGGTGGAAACGTCTTCCCAATAGGTAGTGGTGTTATTGGTACACCACTCGAAGGTTCTAATGTCGTTAGAGAGCCCTGCACCAAGGCCCCATTGCCCGGTGGGCCATCATCACATACTCTATTAGGAATCTTGGCTGTCTATCTACATGGAGGAATCATAAAATAAGACATTTGTGCCATGGTGAATATGTTATACCTAGTGATCTGACTCTAAGAAATAACAAGAGAACTCTTCAAAAACACACTCAATTGGTGCATCCCTGTACTAAGATAGAAATTAGAATTCTGGGTCCTGGTGTATGGATATGTCAGCCGCTGCACCAACACTGGACCCCATGAACTAAAAATCACACTCATAACACATAACACTATTTCTAAACTGAAAAGATCAGAGTCCTAGTTCTTTGGTAGAACCGAATCAAGTGTTACCATTTTTTGATGGCTCATCCCCTTGGGCTTGGTTCGTGACTACCCCAAGCCCACCTTCCATATTCTAGGGGTAGACGAATAGCACCAGAAAGGAGAATCCCTAAATGGGAAGGAATTAACTATAAACTGATACGAAGGAATATAGTTGAATGCAACAAGAATCAACCACTATGTAAACTGTTTTAGTAAAAATATTGGTGGAAGTAAAGGGGCGGGAATACAAGCCCAACTGAAAGTACGAGTACAAATGATAGGTACAAACAACTCCATGATCATCCACCAATAATACTTCAGGAAGGGTAGGTAAAATTAATGAATAGTTTCCCTTGCATCACTTCATGCCAAATGGTACACCTCTGGGTACCGTCCAATCCTGGCTCCCTCAATGCTCAGCCCAGCTGCTCGTCGTCTGCACAAGCCACAACAAGGTGCGGGCGAAGCTTGTGCGTGGGTGAGTATAAAAATACCCTGTAGGGATCTTGAGACCCCAAAAGGTCTCTCATAAATCCCCAAAGGAAAACCACAAAGATTGTTCTCAATCAAAAATAACAAAGTAACAAACATAGCTCGAAAAGATTCTCATCTCAAATCAGGTTATTTGTGACGTATAAAACACAGACGGTTAGTCATGAAGCTATATAATCTTATTCCATCAAGATGCACTGCTTATGATCAAATAGAGTTTGATCCACATAGAATAAATAGGTACTAACCTCCACAATGAACCACATCGGATCCGACCTACCCAGAGTCGATAGGTAACTAACCCCGGTAATGGACCACATAGGATCTGACCCACACAGGATCAGTATGTACTGACCCACACAAGATTGCTGAGCACTAACCCACACAAGATCTGACCCACACATGATCAGTTTTCACTGACCCACATAGGATCGTTGAGCATTGTTCCACATAGGATCAGTATGCGTTGACCCACATAGTATTTCTGCGCACTGACCTTCGTATGATATGTCTCCAACCTCAGCCTCAGTGACATCCACTGGATTCCACACACCCGGTGCGCTCAAGATTCCTAAAATCTTCCCCCAAGATATTTTTCATACCTCAAATTCAACTAATAACCAAAATGTAGTAACCCAAAGGACCTCCATGTCTTAAGGGTTCCAATGTGACAGACAATGCGTCAATCGATTGCTTCGTCCGTAAGTTATAAGAGTTTTTGTTTCAGGGACCTAGATGGATTTGAGTTCAATCTCACACAGCCATACTCTCAATGTCTCTAAAAATAAAGTTGAGTATACTTAAATTTGAATCCAAATCCAAAAATCCCAACATCGTAGACGGTTCATCAAAAAGATGTCTGGTTCTTAAGAAATGTCCCTTTTACTATTTTTCGGCTTGGGACCGGTCCGACCCGGTCGGAATAACCCGACCCAACCTGCATAGGGCTGGGCCAAGGTAGGCTCGGCCAACTGAGATGAGGTCTTATCTATCTCACAAGGGGTGGTGGCCCCCAAAGGCAGTGCAAGGCCAGCCCGGCTGGGGAGGTCGCAGCCGAAAAAGTGAGCGGCCCTTCCGCATAAGGTGCGGCCAATGAGAGTGCATCACGACTCCATAGGGTGTGACCCGCAAGGGGGATCCCAACCACATAAGGAGAGACTCACAAGGGTGAGGCCCAGACATGTAGGGCGTGGCCTCACCGCTAACTGCCTGAGATGGAAAGGGGAGCATTTTTACTTGTATCCCAAACTGCTCAGATCCCGTTTGGATTCATGAAACAGTGGTGCCGCATGGGTGCCGCCCGGTCACCATTGAACCCCTACAACAGGCTACACCATTTCAGCTTCAGCCGCAGCTTTGGTCGTAGCTTCTGCTCGCCTATGACCAGCTGGTCGCTGCGCCTCCCCTTCCATGCCCGGACAATGTGTAGACCACCTGCTTCGATCATCTTGTCCAACGAGGTGCATCCCCTTAGTCTCTGATGGATCTTGACGGCGTGCTGCACCTCCTTCGTGGTCGGCTAGTGTCGGATGTTCCGATGACTTCCATGACATTATGTTGTGTCTTCCTCTTGCGGCATGTGTCGGCACACTCCTTCTTCATAGCTGGTTAGTGTCGTTTCACTGGCAGTATTTCACATAGAACACAACAGTCTAGCAATATAGAGAAGGTTCTGGGGTGGGTTTGTTATTCCCACGCCCACCGTGTTAGCTCGTAACAATAGGGGGGATAAATGGTTCAATAAAATCACTCTAAATAAATAAAAAGAAAAACCCCTACCTTGTAAATCCATTGGAGAATGTCTGCGCTGGAAGGTTGGTTGAGTTCTTTATTCCTGCAATAGGTTCCCAATGACGCTGATCATACTTTGTCTTTTGGTTTGTGGTTTGGTGTCACCCATCACTTCCCCCTGGGATTTTCTCCATCATATATGGGTTTGGCATCAGGAAACTCATTCAGAACATCATCTTTTGGCAATGTTGTGCCAACACATATCCGCAAGCACCATATAAATAAGATAAAGATAGGGTAAGTAACAACATGTGGATTAATGGGGGGACCATTGATTTGGAATCTTCTTAATTCCCCAATGACATCATTACTTCAGACTCACAGGTCAAGCCATTTGTAGACTTGAAACATTACGTGTCCCATACTTCACTTCTCCGTTGGAGGAGAAGAAAAAATAAAAAATAAATAAGAAAATTATATTATCTTTTCTTCTAAAAAGACATGAAACATAACCTGTTCTCCATACCTAATGAGGTCAATGTAATGTATCCCTTATGTAAATCCCACCGCTGTAGATTCAACGGTGCCCTTAGATTTTTAATCTGAGGACCAGTTCAAATGTCAGAAAATGCCGCTCACACGTTTATTGAACGTACCTTAAAAAAGTTCAAAATTTCTTCTAGGCACATCAGGCATCAGAATCAGGTATCATCAATTTTTGCAGACTCGTAATAATTTAATATAATTAAAATAATAATAATTTACATGAAACAATCTGGGTCTTTACATTGTATGAGGCCCCCAGTATTTTTTTGTAATCTAGGTTGAATGACCCTTAGGATATAATATGGTATTATTGTTCATCAAGACATGATTAGTGACACTCTTTCAACAACTAATGTTGGTGCAGCCAACTGGGAACATACACTGAATGAGTAATGGTCAGTTTTATATATTTATATAATACAATTTTTATCATAAGTTAGTGTAAGTGAAATTATAATATCATTAAAAAAATATAATGACGTGTCTAGAATGAAGTTTCACTATTAATTAATTTATTGAAACCCTATTTCAGTTTTCATTGCACTCAGGTACATGATAAGACACTCAAAAGGTAAAAACAATATGTTTGGTGACCCTAGTGGTTCGATAAAGGCACATGATGCCATATCATTATACATAATGTGGGTTTTTATTCCATAAGTTTGGATATATAAAATGTTTGAAACATTATATATTGTGTTTCCCAATATAACATGGAATCATATTAAATCTACCTAAAACTCATAATCATGGATCTATAATGTATATAAATTGAAAGGAACTATTTTTTTATAGATAATAGATGTAGAGTCCATGATTCATGAGGTAGTAGTCCAATAGGGTGTTGTTTGGGAGGATTAATGCCATGTTGGATTTTGAGAAACCATATAATGTTGTTATGAGAATATGAGCCACAAGAGGGGGTATTGGGAAGATTATTTTTCATGTTAAATTTTATGTATTAGTGTGTATGGAATTCCATGGCTTGTGAAATATGTGAGACAATAATTTTGGACTAGGAGAGGGATCTAGGTGAACCTAGAGACATGACACAATATATTATTGAATTGGATACATATGAAATTTGAGGATAAATTGTGAGAGGGGATGGACTGAAATATTTAGTTCCTTAGAGTATGTAAGAATGAGTAGGTTATTATTTTGAAGTTGGTTAATGTTATGTTCTGTTTGTGCATTTATATATATGGTGATTCGTTCGTGTTTCTTGAGGATTCACCTTGAGTGATAGTTCCTATCATGACCCCTCCCTACAAAGAGTAACCCTCCTGGGCCAGAAATCTGAGAAGGGAGATAATAACCCCCGAGTCCTGCCTCTATTAGGCCTCAGGTTAGAGAATAGCACTGAGGATATAGAAAACAAAATAATGAGAGGAATTTCCCTCTAAGAGAACACATGCAGAAGAGAGAGATAAGATATAAACCAAAAAACTCCAACTCAACCAGTGAGATAAAATAAATCCCAAGTACACATATGAAATATCATGATAAAAAACAACAACTAAAAGGAGAAAACTGCAAGTACCCAAAAGAATGTAAAAACAGCCACAACCAGAATCCCAAACAGCTCCTGCAACCCCAAGCTAGTAGAAACCATCTTGATCTCCAACCTGCTCCATGTGACCTGAAATACAGTTTATTTATGCATAGGATGAGTACAACAGTATACGTAGCCGGATCCTCCCCGAAGCCTCCCATTAAAATGTAAATAATTCATGCTAAAGGACTATGATCAACAAGTGAAACTAACTCATCACGTAAACAGGTATACTAAGTTACCAACCTCACCATGGCTACTCTCACCAAGTAACGTATACAAAAATATATCATATAATAATGAATATCATGGGTACCCTACAACTACTTCCCCACTGTTTTGCCTCTTTTCCCCAACATCGCACGTCCTGAGTATCTCTCTCCAAAAAGGATTGCCCGCAGTCACCTGGGAGAAGAACCACAACATGAACCTCGTGAAACAAAACCACCACGTACAAGCAAGAATGTAACCAAGTAGTTTCTGGGAGACACCAAAACTCGCATTACGTGTATCATACATCGGGTATTTTACCTCAAGCAAGTACAACCCATGCACCGAGTAAGGATTCACAAGCCATCACAGCCCACACATGTTAC
Organism: Viscum album; assembly: GCA_963277665.1. Lineage (NCBI taxonomy): Eukaryota > Viridiplantae > Streptophyta > Magnoliopsida > Santalales > Viscaceae > Viscum > Viscum album. Next base: position 927,123,736 of record OY728140.1, on the reverse strand, counting down.
ACCTATAGTAGTCCATAAGATACTATATCCAGAATATGTGTGTGTGAATAAACACATGCCACTACGTCCCTCTACACACATTTAAGGGGAAAACATACCACTATGCCTAACAACACATGTATCTACCATGATAAGAGAACAGAGCCAAAGGGGGTAGTCATCCATTCATCCTCCCACAAGAATGTTGGGGAAAACACCCCGAGGGCTCAGAATCCCCGAGGGTTATTTTTCCCTAACTAACAAGGTGGAGTAGCATATAGAAACACAAAAATTCCAGAATATACTATATCTCATAACCACACTATGGTTATAACCTAGTCTTAAAATCAACTATAGCTAATGTCTCTCGGACTCCGGGCTACCATATCTAAGACTAGGTATTATATAAGAACACAAAAATTTAATGAGATTTATTTGAATACTCCATTACCTTTTTATTGGTTCCACTTTATGTTAATTAATTCATTAAACATTAATTAACCATGAAAAATATCACATTAAAGTTCATTAGCATCACACCCAAAGTACATTGTTCCTTCAAAATTACAACCTCATCATTATGTTCCAGAAAACTCCAACCCCATGGGTTAACACCATTTATTCAATTATTTATCATAGAATTACATTCCCACATTCCCATAAATTCTAGAAAAACATTCTTTACTGCTAAACACAAGGTGGATTAACACGGAGAGTAGATGTACTACCCATCCAGTATTTCCCGCCTATACCAAAAGCATAGACAGATCCTTCCTTGAGAAGCTAAACACAGAATTCACCTGGCATACCTCGGGTGTCTTCACCTCATTCAGAAGAAGGGTAAGGAAGAAAAACTACCTTGAGCTATGGGGAAAAGTAAAGTAGATAATCACCCAATAAGAAGGAGCAAGCATCCACGAATCACCTGCATCTCATTCCATCATCCCTGGTGCCCTCCCCGACACCCACATGCATAAACCGATGAATCTCACCACTCTAGAAGTCTTCTGATACCAAAAACAAAAGGCCTCAATTCCCCCACATATCATAATAGCCATCCCGACTCATATCACAACACAAGCAGTAGGATAACAAACATTTTAATAGTTGGGATCTTGTCCCTTTAACAAACAATAGGGTAACTCAGAACCCAACATGGAGTTATCTTTTATGGATCAACTGGTTCTTTAATCCATCTTATATTAATTGATTATTTTTCATAGGTTCCAAATTCAGGAAACCTAATTAGAATTCAATAACAAATAATTAAACATGCTTACTAAACCAATTTGATTAACATCAAATTAAAACAACAATAAGCAGATTCATTTACATGCATAATTATCTTTATCCAAACCAATATCAATTAATTATGGCTTTATGTTCTTTACCAATTTCTATCAACAGAAAAATGATAAACACAACAAGAATTTACATAACAATATCTAGAAATACCTTAGGAAATAACATACGACCGATATCAATTTGTTTATCTGGTTCAAATATTTATACGGTCAATTCCATTGTTATCCAGTGAGATAAATCATGCTAACAATGCAGTTTCACTTAATAGAAGAGAGAAGCGATGAATCCAATACCTAAAATAGTTCTTGATGTCCTTTATATGAGAATAGTCCACACAACTGATTATGATCCTCATCTCGTGACAACTGCATCCACCGGATGATGCCACGGTACAGCCTCACCAACCGAAACCCAAGAAAAACTCCATTTGATGCATGGAGATTGAATGATATGTTATGTAAAGGTGAAACAGGAGAAGATAAACCCCAAAAGAATGATGATAAAACATACCTTATATAGAATATTGATTGATATAGCTTGGTTTCATCAAAATAGAGCGGAACCAATATGAGGAAGAAAGTTTGATTGTGCAACTACTATGGGAAGGAATGGGATGTTAGAGCATCTCACACCTGAGAACAAGGAGAAAGAATTAGGGGGGATGATATCTAGTCCCTTTAGATTATTTAATGGAATGACAGTGTAAGATGCACTTTATTTCCCATTAAAAGTGGATCACATTAAACCACGTGGTTTGACCAAGTAAAAAATTCACCAGCCATAGGAATAATTAATATAGGAGTTATGGCATTTGATTCAGCCTTAGAGTCCTTAAAACAAGGATTTAAATGCATTTTAAATCAAAGGAAAATGCTAATGTGGTGAAACTGTAGGAAGCTGGAAACACTGTTCACGAACTCACAATTTGGAAAATGAAAAACACTGTTCATGAACTTCACCATTAGAACCTCACCGATAGAACAATGTTCATGAACCTCACCAATAGAACCCTGTTCATGAACCACAGCATTACAACCTCACCGATAGAACATTGTTCATGAACCTCACTGATAGAACATAATTAATGAACCTCACCGATAGAACATTGTACATCTACCGTTCTGAAAACACTGTACACCTACTGTTATGCAAACATTGTACACCTAACATTCTAGAAACACTGTAAACCTAGCATTATGTTAACACTGTACACCTACCGTTATGGAACCACTATACACCTACCATCATGGAAACAATATAAAACTACCGTTCGGGAAACTCTCTTCCCAGAACTCAAAATTTGTGAAAGGAAAAAGAGGTTACAGTTAATGGTTACCGATAGACTTTTCACTGATAAAAATGTTCATATAATTAGAAAATTGGAAAAGGAAATAGAGGTTACCATTAGAGGTTACAGACTGAAATATTCACTGATAGAATTGTTCATTGAATTGTAAATGTGGAAAAGGAAAAAGAGGTTACCATTAGAGGTTACCTATAAAACTGTTCATAGAATTTGAAATTTTGAAAAGGAATGAGAGGATGCCATTAGAGGTTACCAATAGATCTGTTCACTAATGGAACTGTTCATAGAACTAGAAATTAGGAAAAGGAAAGAGTGTTTACCATTAGAGGTTACCGAAAGAACTGTTCACTAATGGAACTATTCAAAGAACTCAAAATTGGGTAAAGGAAAGAGTGGTTACTATTAGAGGTTATGGATAGAACTGTTCATTAATGGAACTGTTCACAGAATTGGAAATTTGTCAAAGAAAATAGAGGATACCATTAGAGTTTACCAAATGAACTATTCACTGATGGAACTGTTCATAGAATTGGAAATAAGGCATAGGAAAGAGAGGTTCTTGTTATACCTCACTGTTGGCACTATTCACTACGGTCTACCGTTGGAACTACTCATCGAGGGTCACCGATTCTACTCTTCACAGAATGGAAAAATTGGAAAGGTTTTGGGGATTAGTCACCTTGACCTCATGGAACACCTCAAAAACTATATTTTCACTAAGAAATGGACCAGAGTGGTCAAGGACAATACATCAGATACCTCTCAAAACATTATATTCCTTGAGAATTAAAAACCTGCCTAATGTGAAAAAGAAATGGCGTCCGAATAACCACCCATCGAGATTCCTTTCAGAAGAGATCAAGCCACAAAATCGACAAATGAAAATCATCACATAAACATAGAAGGTTTATAACCACAAAGGCAACATCGATACATGAAAAAAAGTTAAACATAAAAAAAATCTAGGTACTGAGAATGTATATGTGAATCACATTCCCAGGTACTCTCCTCCATGCCACCGTGTCTCCATAAAACATGAACCAAGGGGATCGAATGCCCGTGCAACACCTTCTTCTTATGGTCTGGGATCTCCAGAGGTCGCACCTCAAAGGTTGTTGTTTCCTTCGAAATTCGGGGATGACCTCCTGGATGGGAGATTCAAACGTTCCGATCAGTTTCTATCGGGTTTGTTCGTAGAACCGGAAACATCCAATGATTCCACATCCATTTGGACCTACATTCCAAAGTTAGGCGTTCATTAGTTTGTGGACTAATGAGGCTTAGGAATTTGCATTGGTCGAGAGGATGGGAGGTCGGACTCATCACACCTTTTTGAGGGGAATTATTGTCTACTCCGGGACTCTCTTTATAGATTTAAGTTATGTTCGTGAATCCTTATTACATTACCAAGTATAAAATGAGCTTTCCTTTAGTTTTAACAATCAATGATTAAATATGTAAGAAATTTAGTGAATCTTTTATATTTATTTGAGGTTCTTCATCAATAGTGAATCATCTGTATCTATTTAGAGATTCTTGGTCAATGGTATCCTTCAAAACATTTATATAAAATTCTATTGGTCATTATGATGACTAGGCTGGTATTAAAGCCACTCAGTGGGGTACTTGAAATTTATCATCATTCAGAAGGACAAGGATTATTTCAAAGTTGGGATCGAACTCGCAGATGGGCTACCTACGTATCCTTTGTTTTGGGAAAGGAATCAAAACCCACGTAGTTTGAGAAATAGAGTATGATATTTATGATTAATGGCTCAAAGAAGGATGTCATAATTACTTTTACCCTCTAAGCTCACGTGAGTCATGCTCGGTGTGAGAAACAAGAGGTATCAGTAATAAGATAGACAATTGGGCCATGAAATATGTAATCATAAGAAATGATTTGGGGCTTATGTATGTATGACTGCCCAGATAAATGAAGGTTAGGATTTACTTTAGGGAGAAAATCCAGGAATAGGGTCCATAAAGGTATTTGTGCTTCATGGAGATTTTGAATACACTATCTTGGGACTTATTCCTGAAAAGGAAACCCAAATTTGGAGAGGATTGATAATTGGGTTTTACTCCTGAGAAGGAATCCCATATCAAATGTAATTTAGGACTGGTTAAGAGAAATTAAGGGACATGGGGCTTACTACTAAAAAGGAAGCCCAAAATTTATTACTGGGACTTATTCCTGAAAAGGAGACCCAGGTTAGGGAACTTGGGACTTACTCCTGAAAAGGAGGCCCAAGTTTGGAGGATTTATGACTGGGGATTATTCCTAACAAGGAAGCCCAGGTTAAAGGATTATGATTGGGACTTAATCCTGAAAAGGAGGCCCGAGATAAGGAATTATGTTTTGGGGCATACTCCTGAGGAGGATGCCCAAGTTTGGGAACTTTAAGAATTTGGGGCTTACTCCTGAGGAAGATGCCCAGATCAATGGACTTATAACTGGGGATTATTCTTGAAAAGGAGACCCAGGTTAAGGATTCTCTCATCTTAAAGGATGAGGTTGAAGGAATGAACTCTCAATCTTTGGTGACATAAATATGTATAAATCACTATGTTTTGAGAGATATTCCACAGAATTCCTTTCAAATAAGGAATTCAAATCAAGAAATCATGCCATAAATGGCTTTGAAGAGTATCTTGAAGACTGAATCTTGAATAAGAATGGTGAAATGGCTTAAGAGGGGTAAAATGGGCAAGATGGGCACCCAAAAAAGGCAGGGGCGCTCAAGTCATGAAAGGCGCGCAAGTATTACATGGGCGCGCAAGTATTGGTCGCGCAGGTATACCTGCGCAACATGTGGGGTACTTGCGCGATTTTCAACCAGCATTAAAATACTTGAGAGACTCTTTCTTAGAGCCTTTAGAATCCTCTTGAGTTTCTCGCAGTAAAGGGACGCGCAAGTTCTATCAAAGGAGTAAAGGCGGCGCGCAAGTGTGGCCACTTCCCTTAAGGGATGGCCACTCAGGCGCGCAAATGTTGATGCATTTCAACACTTAGGCCATACTCCCTCTCTTTAGATCTTCCGTTATAGGTAATAAATTACCTTAGAAGTGTTCCGGAAGCTTTGAGAAGAGACTTGGGCATCGAGAGCTTCAATCCGAGTTTCTGGAAAAGAATCCTCTCGAATGGGGGGCCCATAGGGTCTATTTATAGGAAGAAGAATACCCCGAGTGGTTATAGGGCGTTTATCACTTAGATCGCGCAAGTCACTTGTGCGCCAAGTGAGTCGCGCAAGTACACTTGTGCGACCATGGGGAAACTTGCGCGGCCTATGGGCAAAGTTTTCCTTGTTCATCCCTTTGTCAATTTTTGATGTTTTCTTCAAAGGTTGAATCACTTTGTGCTCATATATTCCCCTTTTCCGATCTTTAGATTCTATGACGAAAGGAGAGTCAACAAAAGTCCCCCCTCATAGTTGGATCTGGAGAGAAATAGAGGATTTGACTCTGAGGAAATTGAATACATCCAAAATAAAAGGGGGTGTGCAAGTCTTCAGGATACAAAGGGCGGTGCACAAGTGGCATCGCGCAGATAGGCCTCCTGGACTATAAATACATGGCCTCACCTCCGTACAAAGCATCTGGATTCCTGGACTTCAAACTTCTCGAGCTCTCGTCGCGCAGGTTATCTTAGCCGCGCAAGTTGATCTGTTTTCCAATGTTTTCCTTGATGTCGCGCTATTGTAAATGTATTTGTACTTGCGCGGTTTACACTTGCGCATCAAAAACTAGCGCGGCACACGAATACTTGCGCGCCATGTTTAGACTTGCGATCCTTAATTCCATAGCCATTTTTTTTCAAAATTTCTTCACAAATTTTATGAAAAATAATCCCATTTAAGAGTTAGTTTATTCATCTTTTGTGCAGATTCAGTGGTTCCAAAGGGAATTGGAACGGCTGATGAACTGGCTAGAAAGCTGATTAATGACATGATGAACATCATTGACCATGATTACTATGATATCTGCAACAGAACTGTCCCAGATTTGGCTAATTACTTGAAGAAATATCATCCTAATTTTACACAGAGCATCCATCTTCCTCTGTGTGGTCATGGTCATCTGCAAGGATTCAATGTTCCAAATGCAAACAAATATACACCTGAGATGCAGCTGCACTGCTACTCCTCTATTTCGGTTATGCTATGCATTAAGAGCAACTACAATGGTGTGAAATTTCAAGTTCTTCTTCTATGTCATTTCCTTGCAGATATGAAAATGGAAAACCCATGGGCTGAAATGTTTTCCACTACCGGTTGGTGGAGAGAAGACAAACATGGCATTAGAGCAATATCTGAAAAGAGTACTCTCTCCAAATGGCTCTTTACTTCCAATGCTCCATTCTCAAATCCATGTATCCATCTTAAAAGTCTCTTGGACAGAAACAGAGACACTGTTTGATCAGTAGAAAATTTTCTCAAACCGCACTCAAAAACATCCTTTTACAATTGTTCCGAGAAGAGCTGGTATCATTGCATCTCTTATTGTATCCAGTTGAATGAATGAATTCCAGGTGGTTGCGGATGAATCTCGGGATGCCGTAAATCAAATGAAGTGTTATGTTGAAAGCCTCTTGTAATTCTAGAAAAAGAGAAGAGACTCCAGTCTATGGATGTCCTTCTAACTCTTGTGCATCAATGAAAAACACTTTCACTTTCACTTATTTGTACCTGCTTTCTCTCACTACCTGCTTCAAATTTACTTAAACCAATGATCCTAGTAAGCATAGTTTGATTTTTACTAGGATTATTACAAATAACCCTAAAAACATTGAATCTTTTAATTGCTCAATATTACCTAAATCATACAAAAATATATATTTAGTGAGATGGAACTTGACTTTTATTCAGAGTTCCTTTGTCTTCCGTGGGTAGTTTTAAATTCATGCATACTAGAAATAAAGGGGCTATTGTTTAAGGTCAAAATAGCTTTGACCATAATGGATTAAAATTGATTCAATTCCTTGAAAATTTATCTGAAAAAATATTACCATACTTGTTGGCACCAAAAATGTGGCCCGAAAGAAAGGAACGAAAAAGAAGGCTGGCACGCTGCCTCACGAAGCTTCGTCACGAAGCCCCACCGCGAAGCGCCCCGACCATGGCGGAGCCGCGAAGCACCATAGGCGGTAATGCTCCGCGAACAGATTTGACGTTCGCGACCCGTCGCGAAGCTCCAGAGGCGGTAATGCTTCGCGAACCCATTTGACGTTCGCGAGCCGCCGCGAAGCACCCGAGGCGGTAATCCTCCGCGAACCCATTTGACGTTCGCGACCCGCCGTGAAGCACCAGAGGTGGTGATTCTCTGCGAACCCATTTGACGTCTGCGAGCCGCCGCAAATCCCTTGAGGCGGCATTCAGGCGCTGCTTCGCGGCTCCCCTTCCCTATAAATACTGGACTCCCCCTGAGTCCCGGGACGGAAAACCCGACCTTTCGGCTTCTACTCTCCTGAATCGCGAAGCACTCTTTGCCCCGGGAATCATGAGCTCCCCGAGGTATTTCTACTTCGCGAGACGACTCTGCTTTGTCTCGTTTTGAGCCCCTCTTCTGAGAGGGATGCCCTTCGCGATGCTCAAGGGAATTCGCGAAGGAAGGGGATTCCCAAGGGAACCCGGGCAGCCGCGGAGCACTTGTGCTTCGCGAAACTCCCAACCCATACGAGTGATCCCTATGCTAAGGCAGGATCACTCCACTTCGCGAAGCACATTGCTTTGTAGGACCCTGATTTGCGAGGCACCACTTCTTCGCGAGGCAGTGCTCCGTGAACACTGTTCCACTTCGCGAAGCACCTTCCACTCACACCTATGCCCCATGCTAAGGCCAAGACACTCAACTTCACGAAGCTCACTCCTTTGCTTAGCGATTACTCTTCTCGTGCGACCCTCCAGGTTTGCATGATGCGATTTCAAAGTCCCATGGACGATACCACTCGTAGCGTTGCTTCACCTAATGCTTCTTCGCTTAGGCACGCTAACAGCTATTGCTTCTTCGCATAGCCACGCTAACGTGGACCCCTCGATGGTTCGTTCCACAAACCCCCATGACCATGGCCTTACCGGTACCTTCCCTTCCACAAGGACCATAGGGTACCAGTTATGTATGTCCTAGGGGTGTGGAGTGATCCCACCTCGTCCGAGCTGCAGGATGTTAAACTGCCAAGCACCGCGTCCTCAACACACGACGTTAAACTGTGACCCTACCTCGTCTCCCTCACGAAGGGTCCCCCCAGCTCGAACATTCTTTACACCACTCGTCACCACGGGAATGGAACTCTTCCGCACATGGAATGAGATCCTCCTTGTCGGAGTGGCATATGTTCACAGGGGAAGGGCTGCCTCAGAGCGTAAGCCCCTAACCTTTCGTACGGATGATTGCACCTGTGCATCTCCGTACTTCCCCACTACCAAGGTCAGTGGAGGGCGTGATAGGGAACGAGGCACCCCCCTCTGGGCCTCCATCCTGGAGTAAGTCCCAACACCGTGGGCCGCCCAACGCGCAAGCCCATTTTCGCTTCTCACGGACGCACCCCTCGCGACGTGATCGTCAGGTCCTTGCAACCTCTTGTTTCTCACACCGAGCATGACTCACGTGGGCTTAGAGTGAGCACCAACCTTGACCCATCACCCTTATGAACTATGAGGTCTTTGATCCATGTCAAGGTATGGTACGTAGGAAGCCTCCACGAGGTTCAAGACCACCCATCGTTCTTACACGTCGGGTCTCATTCTCGCCCCGCATGACGTTAAACTGCATTCTGGTCCAATGGTAAGCTGTTTCGACCCTTTCCCACCCAAACTACGAGGTCTTTGATCCATGTCAAGGCATGGTACGTAGGAAGCCTTCCCAAGGTTCAAGCCTACCACTAGTGGACCCACGGGTCTACTTTCACGTCGGTACTCTGACGATGCTCATCGGGCCAAGGTCCACCTCCACGTCAGTTTATCGACGTCATCCTGAACTACGCGGACTTTGATTTCCTGTCATAGGGATACGTAGGAAGCCTTGTCAAGGCTCAAGCCCAACTTCGTTGTCGCCCCTTTGATGGTCCCACTTCACTCTCCTTCCACTCCATTCATCAACCTACCACCCGTTCCGATTCTCGCCTGGACCGTCTTATCCTGGTGAGACTATGTCGGTACACTCTTCTTCACTGTCGCCCATGTGCTGGCCCCGGTATTGATATCCCTTCAAGGAGGATCCCTCAATCTGATCTATCCTAGCTAATGCTCTGGTTGGGTTGATCTGTCTCTGCTGGACGTTAAACTTGCGGCATACCCTGTGTTGAGCACGGGAAGCTGAGGAAAACCTCAGATATGTGTCTATGACATATAATTCCCCGCGCTCGATGTGGGATGCCTCGGGCTTCCACGCCCTCGAGAATCCTTGTGGTCAAAGATAACCGACAGATATGCCAGGTACCCCAGCATCCGGACACGCTACTGATGCCTCAACGTGACTACTCCCCTGATTGAAGGTTGCTGCCCTGACTGGACCCTTTGGAATGTCCCGACGGAAGCAGTGTAATTAACCGGCATCCATGGAAACATGGCACTGGGAAGAGTTTCACGAACTACGTATTAAATCTATAAGGGAGACCCGGACTAGGTGATGAGTTCTGAGGAGGAATCCGCAGGAGGAAGAACTGACATCCCATCATCCCGTTTCGATCAAGGAGCAGACGTACCTAAACAAGGAACGAATGCCTCCCTCCTTTGGAAAGCGGGAATGCGGGGCAACAAAAGCGTCGCGCGTCCTCCCCCATGGACAGATGGGCGCGCGCCACGGCGAAAGCGTCAGAAACAGAAATGGTGAACCCGATGTGAAATTCTTCTCCTCAATATGGAGATTAGTAGCGTTCGAGACACAGTAGATTGACATGTCACCGGATCCAGATATCCGGTGCCTGGTCCCGCCAAGCAAATAGCAGGCCTGTCGTGAAACTCACCGGAAGTCTGGGTGGTAGAACATGGGGCATTCCGCCCAGCAGCGTGTTGGCGTGGATCCTTCTTACAAATGTGGAAAATGGAAGGACGCTGGGGCACTGGTTGTCAATCCTCTTCCATCTCGGTCTTGATGAGTTGATCTCTTTGTTTCTCAGGAACCAAGTTGCAGTTACAGAGGTGCGATCACCACCCGCGAACCTACGCAGGGGCAGGGGCAACATTGCCATAGCCACCCCACATGGCGCCACTACCGCCACGACGGCTGCCATGTCACGGAATACGGGATGCCCACGTCCCCTTTTCCCATCAGAGGTCATCCAATGAAGGGTGATCAACAGCCTCGTGCGCAGGTACAAGGAGGAAGGGGTTTTCCCGACCAGGGATATGGACCGCTTGGACCTGGAGGCCTCCAGGCCCCGCCATCAACGCCTCCCCAACAGGCCGCGCAGGGAGCCCCCGCTCCCCACCCCGACATTCAACCGTTTCGGGATCCTATCCCCGGAACGCCTTGACGACTCCTCACATTACGCTGATGAGGTGGGAGCCATTCGGCTTAGCCCGCTCAGGGTCCCAACCCAGGGGCCCCAGGCGAGAGCCCCCGCCCGGCCGCGCCAGCGCCGCCGTCCGACTCCGCAGGGAGAGCAGGCAGCCCATGCCCCTGCGCCACCTGCACCGGCCTGCCTAACCCGACGTCAGCGCCGGGCCCGGGCTGAGGACGCTCGCTCAGGCGCGTCCACGTCGACAGCTACAGTGGCCCGAGCCACCATCGACGTGCATCATGAAGACCCCGCGTACATTGAGCAGGGGCACCCCATCACCCAACCATGATTGAGACCCCAACCGCCCCATGGGCAGGCTGGGTTGACTCTCCAGGTTGTAGGCCCAAGTGGTGATTGCCGCGAGCCAACCCGCGGCGACATCACCCCATACGGAGGTCCTCCCCATACTGTTGCTCTACCGACCGTGGGACTTCCCCGCTCCGATGTTCGTCATGTAGGGTATGGAGTCCATCCTCCTGAAGGCACCGTCCATCCGGTCCTTCTCCAACGTGGGGGCCCTCCCCACGTCCTCTCTGCAACCGGCGAAGGTCCTCCTCGCCCCAGCAACTCGAGGAGTGAAGGTCGGGCTCGCTCCACTCGCATCAACCATGGAGGCCCTCCACATGCTCCTTCCAGTTCCAAAAGAGGCCCCGCCCACATGGGTATTGTTCATGGAGGTCCTCCCCATGTACCCTTTGACATTTTCCCCGGTGCCCCTCGCACCCCGGCTATCTCGAGTGGGGGCCCTCTCTGCCACGACACCAGCGCCGCCCCGAGGCTGCCTAATAGGGGTCAACCCTGTCCCGACGAGACACCCCGGGGCAGAAGAGCGGGTCGCCGCCGCCACAAGAAGAATCCTGGGAATGCTAGGGTGGAGATCAAACCTGCCCGCTTCTCCGATTCGGAAGCGGAATGCGATTCAACGATGGAACCTTCACCCAGCTCCTCCGTATCAAGGACCGGGGCATGAACCAGACGCGTCAGCCTCGTTCTCCCAGAACATGAGGTCCACCGGATCCCCATATCCCTCCACAGGTACATCCAGGAGGAAGAGATTCTGGGAACTTCGCAGGTCTCGACCGCGCAGTCACCGCCATCGTCACCCGAAGCGCCCTCTACCTCTACTCGAGATCACGAGGAGCAATTTTGGGGGTCAACGGTGGTGGAGCAACGACATGACCAGGAACTGGTAACGGAGATTCCTGTGACTGAAGCAGTGGCGGTTAGCCCATCCTATCGCGACATTGTGCTTAGGTCACCTTGCTCTTCCGAGGAAGGCCCAGAATTTGGTGGCCAGTCGGATCGTTTGCCGTATTCTCCACCGCTGAGTCTGCTATCCCAGAGGTCTGCCTCGGTACCGCTACCGGTCCCTCAGCCGCCCCCGGTTGATGAGTGGGGTAATACTGGGCTAGACCCCGAGGCCGAACCCAGGAGCTTCTGGAGTATTCTTTCAGCGGACTACTTCCCAGAGAAGTTCTGGCCCACGACGGCGCTGAATTTCCGCGTACCCGAGTCTCTTACCCCTGAAGAAGTGGGATGCTTTTGTCGAACCCTCTGGGCGACGCACTTCCGCCTCCATTGCGAACGGGTGGTATACCCCAGGAGTCAAGAGCACTTTGAGGAGATTGGAGAGTAGTGCCGCCTGATCGATGCGGCCGCGCTCCTTGTGGCCCAGCACCCCGAGTCGCCAGGTCACCAGAGTACCCTCCAACGAAAATGCGTTCAGAGTTTTAAAGCACTCCGCAAGATCGTCATGGAAGCCACCCCCCATGTGCAAGTCCGTGGTTGGGGACACTATGCTGCCCTTCTTTTCGATCCTATTCGACGGCAACCCGATTCACTACGAGACATCGAGGACATGCCATCGAGGGGATTCGTGGTTCACATGGCCAACATAGTGGACAGGGAAGACGAACTGGAACTCCTTGATGGAGACTTCCCCCCAGAGGGCGCACCGCCACTACTGGACCCATCAGGGAGAGTTACCCGTCAGCAGAGGAACCTGCTAGGCCTGCTCATACCCACAGAGTCGCTGGTACTCAGTCGAAACACCGGCAAGGGTAAAGAGCACGTAGGAACCGTCAAGCACTCCGTCCCGTCCGCTTCTGTGCAGAAAACGGATGAGGATCCTGAGAAGGTCGCGTTACGCCAGCAGCTTGCTGAGCAGAAGAGGCTGGTTGACGAACTCTTGGCTGAGCACGCCGCAGAGCAGCGACCCGACTATGGTGATCCCAGGCCGGGGCAGTAGGGGCAGGAACAGTTTCCCCCCGGTGAGTTGCCGTCGGAAAACCCTGATCATGCTATTGCCGCAGATAGGGCAGAAGCCGAAACGTATGGAAAGAGGGCGTGATACGTTTCACCAACCCCTCCTGAGCGACGGGGCAACCCGAAGAATCCCGTCTGGGTTCCCCTGGTCACTCCGCAGGTCATCCAGCCAGTTGACCCACGAGCGACCGAGGCAGTCTACTGTGTTGAAGAACCCGGTAATGCACTGGTACTTAGGGATCTCCGTCAAGAGAGGGACCCCCATCGGGATGACCTTCTTGTGGCACTCACAGCCCGTCTCGAAGCATTGGAGACACGGCAGGTGGTGGTTCCACCGAATGGCAAGCCTTATCCCGCATGGGTGGATGATATGCCCATGCCTCCGGGTTTTGGAAACCCCACATTCTCACCCTTCAACGGGACAGGGGACCCGCCACAGCACTTGGCACATTTTTCTTCCAGGTGTGGCCCCATGCTGGGGACCCCGGTTCAGCAAGAAGCCGCCAAGTTTCGATGCTTTGTACAGACATTGGAAGGTCCGACATTCGTCTGGTACAACCAGCTCCCTATCGGATCGGTGACTGGATGGGAGGATCTCCGCAGGCAGTTCCTGTACCAGTTCAGCTCCACCACATGAAAGACCAGCATCGCAGACCTCTTCAACTGCAAATAGAGGCCTCATGAGCGGGTTGCAGATTTCATCTCCCGGTGGAAGGAACTTACGTATTCCCTCGATATGCCACTGACTCAGGAGCAATTACTGACGATGTGTGTGGGGAACGTCAAGACAGAGCTGGTACCCTCCCTAATTACCCAGAACTACCCTGGAGGGTTCAAGGATTTCTCGGACAAGGCCCAACGCCCCGAGGAAGCCCTGCAACAGGCTAGTGAGGCACATTTGTTTCCCCCTATGATCCCAGCCAGGAGGACCGCCAGGGCTGAACCCGCCGTGGTGGCTCAAATAGAATCCCTGAGACAGCTGGCGTTACTGCGGACGGAACCACCCCCGCAACCCCACAGAGATCCTCCACCTCAAGCACAGGCTCCTGCCCAGCAGCGACCGCCTCAGAACCGACAGGTTCCCCCACGCAATGCGCCACCGCCACCTTGGCAAGGCAATCAGGTGTCGCCTTCTCGGCAGGCCCCTCCGGCCCCTCGTCAGGGCCAGGCCCCCAGGGCCCCCTATCTGGAAATAAGACACCTGACTTATTCGTTTAACGATAATCAGGTCCCTGGCTATTTCCAAAGTTCTCTAGAGCAAGGGATAGTAAGCTTGCCCGAGTGCAAAAGGCCGGCAGAGGCAAATCTCACTGGTCACCCCAACTACTGCCCTTATCATCGGATCCCAGGGCACACCCTTAAGCAATGCTATGTGTTTAAAGACTGGCTTCAAGACCAGGTCAATAACAATATAGTCAAGTTGGGCCTGGCTATAGCCCAAGTGGCGGGCGTCTTTGCAGGACCAGAAATCGACAGCGACAGCGAGAGTGAATGGCAACAGTTCCCCAACCGCGGGTCCCAGAAATACGATGACTGGATGGCTCGAAAAACTGTCGTCCGTGCCCATGGTATCATCCTGGCGCGCCTGAAGCAGTCAGAACCTTCAGAAGAAATGGTCGGTACCTCCGCATCGTCTTCGCAGTCGACCTCTTCCCAAAAGGGTAAGCAGAGGCGACACAAGAAGAAGCAACGTGCACCACCGGTGCCGTCGTCATCCCGCACATTCGGTGACTTTCTGCCCCCCGAAATGGGGATTCCTCCCAGAATCTGCCCTGCGGTGGATGACTCCTCGAGAGACAGTCAAGGGTATGCTTCGGTTAACACCGTGGAGCTGGTAAAGCCCTATATGACCCCCGACGAGGGGGAATGCCAGGCAGACCTCCCCAACGTTTCCAGCTGACATCAATGTCAGCGAGATCACAATCGCGTCGGTCATCGGGGTACGTCAGCAGGCACTTGTGGCCAAGCCGTGCACGCTACCGAGACTAGGCAGCAGGCTCAGCACAGAGCTCAGCATGTGCAACCCTATCTAACGCCCTCGGCTCTACCTCCACCGCCGTTTGTGCTACTGGATCGGGGAGAGCTGCCTCGTTCGTATGACAGTCAGTCTTGCCCGGATACAGGCCAGCCTCTGCTGCACGATCCTAGTCCGAAGACTATCTCCCAGGCTTCTACTAGCAGGCAGCAGGATGTACCCAGTGCTAGCCGACCGCCAGTTCAACCGGTAGGACCCGTTATGCCTCCAAATGCCGAAATACCCCCTATAAGCAGAGGTTCGCGTTTGGAACGCAAGTATGATGTCTTAAAGCACCTGGCCGGCATTCCGTCGAGGCTCTCCATCCTTGAGGCCCTGCGCCTGTCATCCGAGATGCGCGAGGCACTTGCTGAGGCCCTAAGGAGCCCCCTCCAGTTCGAGATGGAGGTAGCAGCTGTAGAAGCCTTCCACACCGAGACGATTGAAAACGCCGAGTGTCAGGCGGTTATCTCGTTTTCCGGTAAAGATGAGGACCCTCCGATACAGGGGCACATTCGCCCGCTGTATATCACTGTCCACTTCAATGGTGTGGAAGTCCGTCGCTACCTCGTTGACACGGGTTCTGGAATCAACCTAATTCTGACCCGGACGCTACGAAAGCTGGGTCTGTCTGAGGGTGATTTGACTCCCTCTGACCTCAGGATCCAGGGGTACGAGAGGACAGAGCAAACTCCGGTTGGCAAGATCCACCTGAAGACTCAGTTCGGTGGCTTAATTACCAGCACCGAGTTCATGGTTGTTTCTCAGGACACCGCCTACAACGCATTGATGGGCAGGCCATGGCTCCATCTGCATGCAGCGGTCCCCTCGTCGTATAACCAGTGCCTCAAGTACTCGCTCAACGGTCGAGTAGGCGTGCTCTAAGGAGGCGCGTCCCCTTTCGCTTCTTCTGAGGCCTGCTATCTGGATGCGGGTTATTACAAAAGTAAGGACAAGAAAATCCTTGTAAATGAGGATGAGCCCGCCCCGATCACAAGTGATCCCTGGGCAAGCATGGATGACGCCTACATCCTCCCGATCCACCGGTTGGAGGCCACGACACCCGACATGGGACAATGTTTCATTGTTTTGAGTACGCAAGGAAGGAATGTTCTCGTGTCCAAGCGACAACGGAAAATCACCTCGTAATCCTACATCAACCAGGATCAAGTCACCCCGGAACCCCCTACCCATGTACGGTACCGGGACATCAAGCTCATGACAACGGCGGTGCGCCATACGTGTCTCTTCCGCCGGGCTGGAATTAACCGACTCAGGCCGACACATCACCACTGCTTTGATATCATCAAACGTGGCCCCTTAGGTCGAAGGCCAGATGGGATAGGATCAAATGCATTCATTGCTATGGTCTCAATGACAAGTGAGTCTCTCGATATGACGACCGCTGCTGCCCAAGCCGACACCAGCTGCCCCTCGGGTTTCGAGAGCCCAGAAGTATCTCCCGTCGCGGGAAGTCCCCCCACGGGTGGGGAGGAAGACTTGGAGGATGCTACCCCACCTTTGAAGAAGGCATCTCTACCACGGTTGATGAGTTGGTGCAGGTGAACCTTGGCAGCGAGGCAGATCCGAAACCCACATTGATCAGTGCGGCCATGTCCCTCGAAGAGCGGCAGCAATACATAGACTTCCTCAAACAGCACCGTGATGTGTTTGCCTAGAGTTACAACGAGATGCCAGGACTAGATCCTCAGGTAGCCGTTCACCGTCTGGGCCTCCCGGCAAAACATCGTGGGTTTAAGTATCCTCCTAGGAAGATGAACCCTTCCCATGGTTCTATGGTTGAGGCCGAAGTTGATAAACTAATCAAAGCCAAATACGTTAAGGAGGTCCAGTACCCCAAGTGGCTTGCCAACATTGTGCCAGTTAGGAAGAAGAATGGGCAGATCAGAGTCTGTATCGACTTCCGCGATCTTAATCGCCACTGCCCAAAGGATGACTTCCCACTCCTAGTGACGGAGCTGTTGATTGATGCCACGGTCGGGTTCCAAGCCCTCTCTTTCATGGATGGGTATTCCGGGTATAACCAGATCTAGATGGCCCCCATAGACGAGGATTCCACTGCCTTCAGGGCTCCCCAGGGTACCTTTTGCTACCAGGTAATGCCATTCATTTTGAAAAATGAAGGTGCCACTTATCAGAGGGCCATGCATCGCATATTCAATCCGATACTCGGGACATTGGTGGAATGCTACATGGATGTCCTTGTAGTCAAATCATGCCAGCGCCAGGACCATCTCAGAGACCTTGAGAAAGTGTTCGGCTTCCACCGTTCTGGTCACCTGATGATGAACCCGCTGAAGTGTGCTTTTGGGGTCACCTCCGGGAAGTTTCTGGGCTTTGTTGTCAGATACCGAGGCATCGAGATTGACCCGGAGAAGATCAAGGACATCAGCCAAATGCCTCCCCCGAGCAACATTCGGGAGCTCCGAGGCCTTCAAGGCCACTTAGCCTATATACGCCGATTCATTGCTAATCTGGCCTAAAAGTGTAATCTCTTTTCCCAGCTCATGAAGAAGGGCACCACCTATGAATGGGATGAGGAGTGTCGGACCGCCTTCGAGGAAATCAAGCAGTATCTGCTCCAACCTCCGGTTTTGATGCCACCCGTCTCCGGAAAGCCGCTGGTCCTTTACGTGACCGCCCTGGAGAGATCCCTCGGTGCGCTGCTCGCCCAGAAGAATAATGAGGGTACTGAGAATAGTCTCTACTATCTCATACACATGATTCTCGATACTGAGATTCGATACTCCCCTGTCGAAAAGAGCTGTCTTGCGCTCGTCTTCGCCGTGCAGAAGTTGTGAAATTACCTGCAGCACCACGAGGTGCAATTAGTCTCCCGAGTGGACCCAATGAAGTACATCCTGAACCGTCCCATGCTGAATGGCCGACTAGCACAGTGGGTAGTGATTCTCCAGCAGTTTGATATCAGGTTTGTACCTCAGAAGGCCATTAAGGGACAGGCATTGGCAGACTTTTTAGCTTCCCATCCGACCTCCGCGGATCAATCCCTGGACCTGGATTTCCCTGATGAGACGATCCTCTCAGTCGATCATGCTACCCCGTGTTGGCAAATTCATTTCGACGGCGCCTCCCAGAGCCCCACCGGTAGGAAGCTCAACGATACCAAGCTCAACAGAGTGGGCCTGGGTGTTGTCTTCATTACCCCAGCGCAAGCCGTCCTGTCATACTCGTTCCTGTTGTCAGAATGTTGTACGAACAACGAGGCAGAGTACCAGTCTCTCATCACCGGACTCGAATTGGCCCTTGAGATCCATGTTCCCCATCTACATGTGAAGGGAGATTCTGAGCTGGTAATCAAGCAGGTTAATGAAGACTACGTCTTCCGGAAGCCACAGCTTGCACCATTGCTGGAGTACACCCTCCTCCTAATGGCCCAGTTCTCTTCTTGACCAGAGGTTACCCATGTCCCACGGTCGCAGAACGGCCAAGCGGACGCCCTGGCTGGCTTAGCCGCGTCGCTCGCAGAACCTGAGCAAGATGATTTGGTCATACATGTGGCACACCAGAGAGTCATTTCCCCCATCACCCAAGAGGACCATGATGGCCTGCGGGTAAGCCATCTCACCGCCGGACCCTCCATATCGGGAGTCCCGAGTTCGTCAGACGCAGTGGTTGAAACCACCCCCGACTGGAGAGCACCATTTATCGAGTATCTCCAAAATGGTCAGCTCCCGGACGATCGGGCCGAGCACGAGAGAATTCGACGCTGTGCGCTGCAATTTTCCCTCCAGAGCGGCCCCAGTCTGGAACAGATCCTCTATAAACGGAGTTTCGATGGTGTCCTCCTCCGTTGCATCCAAGGAGTAGAGATACCTCAAGTTTTGCAAGAGGTTCATGCCGGTTCCTGTGGCGCCCATCAAGCTGGGCCGAAGCTGTCCCATCAAATCCGGAGGTTAGGGTACTTCTGGCCCTCCATGATCCACGATTGCATTGGGTATGCCAAGAGATGCCACGCGTGCCAAGTACATGCCAACTTCTTGCATCGGCCGCCAGAACCCCTCCACCCCACCAAGTACTCTTGGCAATTTGCGGTATGGGGACTTGATATAGTGGGAACGTATCCACTGGCAACAAACCGCCAGTGTAGGTTCATCCTGACTGCTACGGATTTCTTCTCCAAGTGGGCAGAAGCAGTTCCGCTCAAAAAGGTCAAGGCTTGTTCCATCGTTGACTTTGTGAGCTCCAACATTATCCACCGGTTTGGAGTCCCTCATGCCATCCTCACCGATAACGGCACCAACTTCCGAGCAGCTGAATTGAAGAAATTGTATGCTAAGTACGACATCCGGTCGAACCATACCTCCCGCTACCACACCCAGGAGAATGGACAGATCGAGGCGCTCAACAAGACCCTCTCTAACATTCTGCAAAAGATGGTTGGTCAAAACAAGAAGAGTTGGCCGGACAAGCTCCCCAACGCCCTCTGGGCTTACCGGACAACAACTCGCAACTCTACCCAGGTGACCCCATATTCCCTGGTGTATGGAGCTGAGGCCGTCCTACCCATTGAGATCCATCTGCCGTCACTACGCACTGCAGTTTATGATCACCAGACATCAGATGAGGTAGCCGAGAACCGTCTAGCTGAATTAGAGGCACTGGATGAGAACCGGCTTCGTGCCCTGCACAATCTGGAAAGGCATCAGGACAAGATAGCGAGAGCCTTTGACAAGAAGGTTCGTCTCCGCTCTTTTCTACAGGGTGACCTGGTACTGGCCCTTCGAGCGCCAATGATTCCCGGTAGGAAACCGCCCATGGTAGAACCCAAATGGGAAGGGCCTTATATCATCTATAAGGTTTACCCCAACGGAGCATACTCCTTGGTGACCACAGAAGGAGAGCGTATAACCCCTCCTACCAATGCCAAATTCCTCATGCGATACTTTGCCTAGGGAAAAAGTGTTCCTGCATGACCTTAAACTGTGAGAGGGTCCTACATGACCTTAAACTGCACATAAGGGTCCTGCATGACCTTAAACTGCACATAAGGGTCCTGCATGACCTTAAACTGCACATAAGGGTCCTGCATGACCTTAAACTGCGCATAAGGGTCCTGCATGACAATAACTGCACATAATGGTCCCGCACGACCTTAAACTGCATCCACATCCTGCAATACGATAAACCGAAAACTAGTCTGAGCTCTACGACTTTAAACTAAGATCTCCCCTGTCCTCACTGCAAGACGTTAAACTGCATGTCAGTCAGGCCTTCCTGACCGAGGCTTAGCCTCCGGCCCCTTGGAATCCTCAGTCCCGCACGACCTTAAACTGAATCCTCGTCCTCTCTGCAAGACGTTAAACTGCAAGCCAGGCAGGCCTTCCTGACTGAGGCCCAGCCTCAGGCCCTTTGGCCTCCTTGGGCCCCTGGCCCCATCTCCACCGCGGTTTAGCCCCAGGCCCCCCTTGTTTTTTCCCCGACTTACCCTCTTGCGGGATTGTATGGTATAGTGTAGGACTATGTCCTCATTCACATCGGATTACTTGTCGTACCGTACATATCCCCAAATGAGGAGCTTCTCATCGTCTCGCATGACGTTAAACCGCATTTTTAGAACTACGTGTGGCTTGATTCCCATCTTCATGGGATACGTAGGAATGCTCGGACGCCTCGTCTTGAGCCCAGCCCCAAGCTTTTTTCTTCCACCATCCCCCCTGGGGGTAGTTTCCTTGGAGAATCTTTGTGCAGCAGGAGTAGGGTTTTTAGCCCCATTCACACAACCCCGCTTGCGCAAGGATTGTAAGGGTTACACCATGTGCCCACTCCCATTCTTCTATCATCCCACGTCCTCACCGCACGACGTTAAACTGCATGGCTTTCAAGAACTACGTATGGATTGATTCCCATCCTAATGGGATACGTAGGAATGCCTGGACATTTCGTCCGTAGGCCCAGCCCAAAAGCCAAAATCTTCCCTTTGGGTCAAGACGCGGCAGGGTGCACACTTTTTCCCCAACTCACATCGAGCAAGCCTCGACCTGGCTGCACATTCCCCCTGGGGTTGTTTGACTCTTTCACAGATACAGCTATGCTTCGCCCGCTCCTTGACTGGGATTCCATCATTTTTACACACCCCGAGGGACCCCCAAGAACGGACTGGATACAATGCCCAAGGGCTCTCCTACCGATACGGGCCAACGTCCCCAAGGGTTTTTTCAAGCAACAAGCCGATACAAGTCCCGCGTTGCGAATTTGGTCGGCGGTCGACGCTCACTTGTTACTCCCATATCAGGTTACTATAGGAACGTTGTGTCCTAGATCTTCTGGTCCACCTCGAGATGTCCCAGACATCGAGTGCGGTGATTCATTATGCCCCATCATGAGGTAACAAACTTCTCCCGGGGCGGTGCTTGCAATCCAGCCCACGGCCCTTATTCCCAATAGGAGTGCACGGTGTGGTGTAGGACTATGTCCTCATTCACATCGGGATCATGTACCATGCCGTACGACTCCCCTTACGAGGCCCAGCCTCAGGCCCCTTGGCCTCTTCAGGTCCCCGACCCTCGTCCTCATATAAGACGTTAAATTACAAACCAGTCAGGCCTTCCTGACTGATGCCTGACCTTAGGCCCCTTGGCCTTTTCGGGCCATAGCCTAGGTCCCTTCTTACCTGGAGTGTACGGTGTGGTGTAGGACTACGTCCTCATTCATGCCGGGATCATGTACCATGCTGTACGACTCCCCTTACGAGGCCCAGCCTTAGGCCCCTTGGCCTCCTTGGGCCCCTGGCCCCTCGTCCTCTTTGTAAGACGTTAAACTGCAAGCCATTCAGGCCTTCCTAATCGAGGCCCAGCCCCAGGCCCCTTGGCCTTTCCGGGCCATAGCCCGGGTCCTCTCTTATAGGATTGCATGGTGTGATGTTGGACTATGTCCTCATTTACGTAGGCTTCTTCGCCATACTGTACACCTTGCATAGGGGTATATTACTCCCCTCCTCGTCCATTATGACGTTAAACTGCATTTCAAGATCTATGTGTGTCTTGATTCCCATCCTAATGGGATACGTAGGACCACCTGAATGTCCAAGATTCGGGTCCATCCCCATCTCTCGGGAATCCTCATCCCATCTTGGCCCCTTGGCCTATCCTTCCTCCATGAGATTATCATATGGTGTGGTATGGGATTATTTCCTCATTCACGACGGTCTCGTAATGACCACGCCATGTCCCCCCCCCCCTACTGAGCTAGTTCGTTGATCCCTTTCTGGCAGCTCACCGATGTGCCTAAGAGTACTCTGGTTTATTACCTGGAACGCCAAGCTTTACACGGACACATCCGCACCCGCTTTCCAGGCTTTGTGTATCCCTGCATCAGGGCTTCCATCATCTTTCACTCCCGAAGGGACCCCCAAGAATGGCCTGGATACTACGCCCAAGGGCTCTCCTACCGATACGGGCCAACGCCCCCCAGGGTTTTGGACAACAAATCGATAAAATCCCGCATTGCGAATATGGTCAGCGGTCGATGCTCGTTTGTTGTTCCCACCTCAGGCTAGCATGACATGGACACTGTGTTTCCACCATGGTTAACAGTTTTCCTCTCTCGCCACGACAACTCATTAGGCCCAAAATGACGGGTTCACAACTCACACCCTTCATCACTTCATCGTGTCCAAGCAGAATCTCAGAACTCTTGGTACTTTTCCTCCGTGCACATCTGTGCATTGGGAGAACAAGCTGCATCAAAGGTGTCCTTAGAAACTCTCCGCTAACTCCCCTTTAATGGATGCCACAAGTATTGCGATAAGGATCTTCCCCCCTTGTTTCCCACACCGAGTTTATCTCACGTGGGCTTAGGGATTGGGTTGACATTTGTGCTTACTCGGGAGTTATCACCATCCACGGTCCGAGCTCTAAGACCATAAACTAAGACTCTCATATGGAAATACGTTCAAGACCCCTTGTCTTTGGGTCCAGCTTGAGTTCAGCAAGTTCACCTCTCTCGGGTCCTACCATTGGGACCCCGACCACCGGACCGTGTGGCGTAGTGTAGGATTATGTCCTCATCCACGCTGGGTTTGTAATAGCTGCACCACGCGCACCCCCATTCTGAGAGTTGGCCCTCCTATTCCTTGTCCTGCATGACATTAAAAGGCACCCTTCAAGAACTATGTGTGGCTTGATTCCCATCCACATGGGTTACGTAGGACCACCTGGATGTCTAGACTCCAGGTCCAGCCCCCATCTCTTAGAAATCTCCCGATCTCCCGGTCACCAAGGCCACATGGCCTATCCCTCTCCAGGAGAGGGATATGTGGGTATGGTACAAGGTTTTGGGAACCATGCCCCTTCCCCTGGGAACCTGCCATCTCTCGATCACCCTCAAAGTTGAGTCCCTTGACTCCTTGCAGTGGTTCACACATGTGTTAAGAGCACTCTAGTCTAGGACCAAGAGTGTCAGATTCAACTTGATCAAGTTCCTTCCACTTGTCAAGCTTCGTGTTCCCCTCCATTCAGACTTTCATCACCTTTCACACCCGAAGGGACCCCCAATAATGGCCTGGATACTACGCCCAAGGGCTCTCCTACCGTTACGGGCCAACGCCCCTGAGGGTTTTGGACAAAAAATCGATAAAACCCCGCATTGAGAATATGGTCAGCGGTCGATGCTCATTTTTTAGTCCTCATTTCAGGCTAATGCGACAGGATACTGTGTTGCGAACATGGTCAGCAGTAATTCTCTGTCGTCACGCTAGCCTCTTCAGTCCTTGAATGTTGGTTGCATGATTCACATCATTTTCCACCCCATCATGACCAGGTGGAATCTCGACACTTTTGGCGCTATCCCTCATTGCATCTTTGCATGTCAGGGGGACAAAGCTGCAATATGGCATCCTTTGGGGCTCCCATGGTCCGAGCTCTAATACCATAAACTAAGATCCAAGATCTATCTAGAACCACATTCAGCTTGGCTACCATCCTCATAGGATAGGTAGGACCGCCCGGACGCCCTGTCTTCGGGTATAGCCCATTTAGGAAGCTAGTCTCTCCCCCTGTTTCACATTTTATTTTCACGTCTGCACTGCATGATGATAAAATGTATTCTTGGTCCTATTATACGACCCTAAATTGTGACATTATCGTCCTGGCCGCACGACGAAAAACGGCACTGCATTGTGGTGACCTCGTTGTAGAGGACATCACGTTGGGTATTGGTCACGTGCCATGCCATTTGTCAACGCCCATCACGTCTTGATTCTTGTGGAGACATCATGACCTACTGTTCTAGGCCAGTCGCTTCACAAAAAAACCCATTCACCTTAAAAAACAAACAAGATACAGCAAATTCCGCTTCTTTTAGTGCAAGGGCCACGCCCACACTCCCCTTTTCCCCTGGCACTGGTATCCTACCATGTCACTTCCAGAACTACATATGGCTTGATTCTCATCCTTATGAGATACATAGGAGCACCCGGGCACTTCCCCACGGGCCCAGCCTAACCCTTGTGTTCAGTCCCTCGACTCGAGCATTTCCTCAGAGAACGCATGGTAAGTAGGACTATGTCCTCATTCACGTCAAGTTTTGATGCCATGCGTCCACTGGTCCCTTTACCCATACATGGTCCGAATTCTATGACCCTAAACTAAGATTTGCCTATGGGAAAGGACTCTGCTCCCCCTATCTAATACGTATCGTTCCCATATTTAGATGTGTTTCGACAAAGAGTCCGAAGTGTGGGATTTTCATGGGGACATTCCCCTCATCTCATGACCAATATTTCTGAGCTCGCTATTTGGATCCTCATCCTCTTCCACATCCAAAAGGACCCTCGAACGACATGGATACTGAGCTTACGGGCTCTCCATGAATGTTGGACCTAAGGGCCCTCCAATCGTTTCGGGCCAACGTCCCTATAGATATTTGACAACATTTGTGACATGGTCCCGTGTTTCGAACATGGTCAACGGTCGACCCTCATTTGTCTGTCCCCATTTTAGGCTAACGCGACAGGATGCTATGTTGAGAACATGGTCAGCAGTAATCATCCATCGTCACGCCGCCATCATCGTGATCCGAATCTCGAGCGTCATGGTTCACACATTTCCACTCCCTCATGTTCAAGTGGAATTCCATCAGACTTGGCTCTTTCTCCTCGCGCATCTAGGTGCGCTAAATGATCGTGTTAGTGTCATTGGGTCGGTAGTCACCGAGCGTCCCTTTTCTCTAGCCTGCCCCTTTTGTGTCGGGAAATCCCCACCACTACTGCTTGTTTCCCACACCGAGCATGACTCGCGTGGGCTTAGTAGTTTTGGTAGGATGTGTGCCAATACAGTCGGGCTGTTCCTCGTCCCGCACAACGTTAAACTGCATTTCCAGAACTACATAGGGCTTGATTCCCATCATCATGGGATACATAGAGACACCCAGGCATTTAACCTAGGTTCATCCCCTGGAATCACAGAATCATGTTCCTCCCCATTTCCAGCCCTCTGGCCTGACCCCTCGGGAAGAACTATGTAATTGCAATTCCACCCTGAACAAGTTCAGGATGCCCCAAGATCACATTGGGGAGTGACAAATCCCCTCGCCAGAGAGGCCCTATCTAGAAGAAAGAATGATCCGTGATCAGACCGATGCGCCCATCTGGCATACTCCCACCACGGTGGTGTAACTACCTAAGTGTTGGATTCTGTTTGAACAAACCATCACTCCATATTCCAAGCTTTGTGTGCCCCTTATTCGGACCCTCGTCCTCTTTCATGTCTGAAGGAACCCCCTAACGGCCTGGTCTCATGCCTCATCGGCTCACCTACCGTCCTGGGCCAACGTTCCGAAAGACGGTTCATGCCTGGAAGGACCCCCTAACAGTATGGATGTCTGACCTATGGTCCGTCTACTGTCCTGGGCCAACGTCCTGAAGGATTGATCGACAACACTTGTGACATGGTCCCGTGTTTCGAACATGGTCAACGGTCGACCCTCATTTTTGTCCCCATTTCAGGCTAATGCAGTAAGGATTCCGTTTGTCCGCCACGGTTAACGGTTTTCCTTTATTGTCACGCCATCCCCACAGTGTTTCGAATTTGGGTATCGTGATTCACACTTCCCATTTTCATCTGTTTGGACCGATTTCAGCGCCCCTGGCGTTGCCCCGTTCGTGCATAAGAGCACACTGAAGAAACGGTAGTTTGGCTATCTTGGAAGCTCATTCTCCGATCAAGCCAACTACCTCCTGCATCTCGCATTGGGATCGACCCATGTGGGCTTGAAGAATTGTCGTCAAACGTCCCGTAAACATTGTAGGGATGTGACAAGGCAATTCAACAGTGGAAATCGTGCGTGCTACGACATTCAAAACAAAGGTAAAATTTGGAATCACGAAGGAACCAATAAAAGGGTTTTGGGTTTGTTACAATACTTGGGGGTTGACTTACCCCATGGACGGGTTGACCCCGTCAAAAGAGTGTTGCAGCTCTGCCACCCGTTGACTTGCAGCATCCAAGGCTTACAGCCGCTGAACTAGCTCTCGCTCCTCCTCCACAGCGGCGGGAAGCAGTTCGTCAGTCCTGGCTTTGGCCCTCTCCACATCAGCTTGAACGGCAGCCATCTTTTCAGAGGTCTGCCTCATGTGCTCTTTTGCCTCCGCCAGCTGGGCCTTCAACCATGAGACCAGCTCAGTTTGTGCATCAAGAGAGGCTGAAAGCTCGTCTGCCCGGGTCTGCATCCGTTGAAACTCGCCTTCAGCCTCCTGGAACTTCTTGATGCTAGTCGCCTTCCTCCGCTGGCAGCCCACGCTGAGCCCACGATCATGCTTCCAGATCTTCTCAGCCACAAGATATCGGATGAGTGCATGAGGACGTTGGGAATCCACTCCCCCAGCTCACAGTTCGGGAAACCGCGAGCGAAGCCTATCCATTTCGGCCAGCCATTGTGCTTGGGGAGTGTCCTTGATAAAGCGTGCGATCAGCTTCCACGACCGGCGGCGAACTATGCTACTGTCTTCCTTGTCGGAGGTCGTTTCATCCCAGTCTGCGCGATTGGCAGCCTCATACGCGGGATACGCCCGCAGGAAATCCTCGGCCGGATCAATATCCGGTGTCGAATCCAGTGCGACACCTGGCGCCGAAGCAGGTGCCATAGAGCTGGGACCGACCGGTTGATCCTCTTCCTCAGAGTCCACCTCGATAACTTCAGGTACGGCCCTGCTGGTGATCCCGCCAGTGATTGTGTGCGTCGCAGCTTGAGGAGGTGGGGGGAATATCTCCACCATCAACGGCATGCACCTAGGAGGGATGCCACCAGACATCCCGACCAGTCTTGCTGCAGCAGCCCACGCCAGTCGGAGAACTGTACGACAGAGAGGGACATGAACGTTAGTTGGCAGGCATAGTCTACATATGACGACAAGGGAACCGGTGGGGGGGGACTTACAGAGATCGACCTCCTGGCACTGGTCCTGAGCCGGTACTGATGGGACCCCGAGACGAGGCCCCCCACATACTGTTGGAAGTCCTGGGGATTCCAAAGGAGCCACCTCGGTCCCCTGGTCCCACTAGACGTAGAACTGGACGCAGCCATAGGCGCGGGTTCTGAAGGTTCCGCATCATCACCTGCCAAGGAGCGAGAACGAGGCCTACGAACAAGTTCCTCCTGCATGGCTCAAACATCTATGAGAAGTCCATAGTGGCTCAAGAACAGATCGTAAGGAGAGGAGTTCAGAATGCTACCTCGAGAGCCTCCGCGAAATCATCAGATTCTGAGCCTCAGTCTCCGACCTCGCCCTCCTCCAGCGGGCTCCCTCCTCCAACCTCATCCTCCTGAGAGGAGTCCTCTGATTCCTCC
Organism: Viscum album; assembly: GCA_963277665.1. Taxonomy (NCBI): domain Eukaryota; kingdom Viridiplantae; phylum Streptophyta; class Magnoliopsida; order Santalales; family Viscaceae; genus Viscum; species Viscum album. Next base: position 927,095,542 of record OY728140.1, on the reverse strand, counting down.
GGCAAGGGGAAGCGCTCCCTCAGATCGGTAGCCGATAACTGTGGGGGGACCGTCTGATTCAACAGTACCCTCACCCGGTCTGTCATTGGGCGAGGGACAACACTGGAGTGGATGTAATCCTCCAGCTCTTCCAGGTACTGTTCTGCCTCCACCGGAGACGACATGAATCCAGCCCGAACTGCGCCTATACCCGGTATATCCATCCCGAGGTGATTCAGGTGGGCCCATATCTCGGATGGGCTGAGGAATTTCCGGTTGACATCCCAAATGTCCCAAGCCTCCGGGAAGACGGCATCCTCTGCCATGTCAATGTGACGCAGGCGCTTCCCCGGAGCCTGAGTGGATATCTTACGGAATCCCCTCAGTGCCCGCCCCTCCGGATGACCCTGCTCTCCCGGAATCACCGGATCCACCGCTGCTGCCATACCCTCGGCCGGTGCGGGTCTCGCCGCCATGGAAGCCCCGCTACCTCGAGCGGACCTAGCTGCCCTCCGACCCCGACCTCGAGATAGAGAAGACCCACCGTCACCGACCTGGATAGTTTTTTGCTTCAGCATCTCCCCTGGGTAGGCAGCCTCCAAACTGATGGCGTACTCCCTCACCAATCCGAAAGAGGTGGTGGATGGAGGCAAGACAATCCGCATCTTCCCATCTTCCCGTGTGAACATGAGCCACAACTGCCTCATCACACACGGGTGATCCTCGTGGAGCACCTCCCAGAAGACCCGTGGGGTCAGCCGCTGGAGGCACTGGAACTGTCTCGCAGAACGATGCAGGGTGTACGGTTCGCAGATTGGCTCACGATCTATCCGAGCCACCAAAACTCTGCCTCGGAAGGCCAGAAGGTAAGCCCAATGTTCTTCCGTTCCTCGCCCGTCGTCAGCAAGTATCCCCGTCGGCAACGGGAAGGGATGGAAATTGAACTCATCCGCCATCCACACCCGATTCAGCACCATTGGAACGGACAGTTTGAACAGGAAGCTCCCGACCACGTTCAATATGGAGGGGCGAAAGTTTGATCACAGTGGCGAAATGGGGTTTGGATACTCGTAAATCCCCCTGATGTGCGCTGCGATCCACCCATACAGGAGGTGGAAGGGCCCGCATATCCTTGGCGGCTTCTTTCCCTCACTAATGTGCCGCAGCATTCTGTACAGTTTGGTGAGCATCGGGATCCCCAGGTTGATCCGCTGCCCCATGGCCAACATCGACGCCATGATGAATGAGCTGGGCCGCACCCCCATGCTTGTATCCCTCACTGGTAGGATCCACCCACAGATGAGAGCCACGATGAACGCCGCCAGCCTGACTATCGGCTGTTGTTCAGTGCTGACACTGAAACCCCAAGTTTTCCATTGGCTGTCCTCCAAGACCCGCCAATACGAGTGCCCTTTGCCCCGTTGGGCCGCCCTTGGACAAGTTCGAGGCCTCGGAGGGAACTCTCGATTCTCTGGGAAATTCGGGAAGCATTTGAACCATCTCCTAAAGTTGACATCCCTCACTGCCTCCTTGTCCTCTCCAGGGACAAGAGACATCAGCGCTGACGCCAGTCGCGACATTTGCTCCGCATCCCCCCATGCGCTGGCAACGGGGAGGAATTCGTCATACATGGCCCCCAAGATCGGGACCCCGGAAATCTGGTGGACATCCCACAGGCTGATTCCCACCTCCCCATGATGAAGGTGAAAAGTGTTTGTCCTAGATGACCATCTACTCACCAGCTCCGGCATCAGCTGCTTCGGTTGGTAAATGTGGAATTGGGAGGCCCATGCCACTTCATACAATCCCACTCTCCTCAGCTCGGCCCCGAACTCCTCGCATGAGGCGCCTACCCAGTAGGCCCAGGCCCAGTCGTCAGTAAAATTACCGCCCTGGCGTAGGTCCCACTCATTGGACCATCCCTTCTTCGAACCCTGCAAAGCCGCCTTCAGCATGGTACGGTAGAGAGGAGGGGACGTCTCCGGCTGCAGTGGCCTCCCGTCGATATCATTCACATGGTTGTAGAGACAGTCAGCGGTAATGGGTGTGAAGTCCTCCCGCGCATGACCATCGGCCGCCCTGAACCATTGGTGCTGGCACGGTGTGCTCCTGAACCATCAAGCTGGTTCATCCCTACTCGCCTCAGGGATGAAGGCGTCATCCCTCAGTCTGAAGCCGTACAACGGAAGTTTCTTGCACTGCGTATAATCCTTCTGACCTTCCGACAGCAGACCTGTCAATGATGTGTGGTCCGAGTGGCTCCGAACCATTTCCCCCAAGCCTGGACGGTTCGCCATCTCATCCCGACGAGCAGCATCTGCAAGCACTCCCAGCACAGCCTCTTGATGGGCCATTTTGATGCCGACCCTCAGAAATTTTTTTTTCCCTGGGTCGCGAAGCTCGACCGCGAAGCTGAATCGTGAAGCCGGATCACGAAGATCGGTCACAAGACCATGCCGCACAGTCTGGCCAAGGCCGACAAATAGAGGTTCGCTTGGCGCGGACGCAGAGTCGGAGACCCGCGGTTCGCAGCAAAGCTCGATTCGCGGAGGGCTGTCGTGGAGTACGCGGAGCTTCGCGAAGTCGAGAGCACAAAAAGACAAGGAAGGCACGTGAAGACAAAAGACATCGGAGCCCCTATTTATAGGCGGCGACCCTGGAGCATCGCGGCGCGCCTCACCCGCGCAGATCATCGCGGCGCATCCGGATCTGTGGTCCCGGTCAGCACCACGGCCCCCTTCGCGAAGCCGCTTCGTGAACCACTGATAATTTTGGTGATTTTCCCTCAGACTTCGACCCTTCGCCCTCTGCGGATCCAAGTCTGATGGGGGGCATTTGTTGGCACAAAAAATGTGGCCCGAGAGAAAGGAACGAAAAAGAAGGCCGGCACGCTGCCTCGTGAAGCTTCGTCGCGAAGCCCTGCCGCGAAGCGCCCCGACCATGGCGGCGCCGCGAAGCATAAGAGGCGGTAATGCTCCGCGAACCCATTTGACGTTCGTGACCCGCCATGAAGCTCCATAGGCGGTAATGCTCTGTGAACCCATTTGACGTTTGCGAGCCGCCGCGAAGCACCAGAGGCGGTAATCCTCCGCGAACCCATTTGACGTTCGCGACCCGCTACGAAGCACCAGAGGCAGTGATTCTCCGCGAACCCATTTGACGTCCGCGAGCCGCCACGAAGCCCTTGAGGCGGCGCGCAGGCGCTGCTTCGCAGCACCCCTTCCCTATAAATACTGGACTCCCCCTGAGTCCCGGGACGGACAACCCGAACTTTCGGCTTCTCCTCTCCCGAATCGCGAAGCACGCTTTGACCCGGGAATCATGAGCTCTGCGATGTATTTCTACTTCACGAGACGACTCTGCTTTGTCTCGTTTTGAGCCCCTCTTCCGAGAAGGATTCCCTTCGTGAAGCTCAAGGGCATTCGCGAAGGAAGGGGATTCCCAAGGGAACCCGGGCAGCCGCGAAGCACTTGTGCTTCGCGAAACGCCCAACCCATACGAGTGATCCATATACTAAGGCAGGATCACTCCACTTCGCGAAGCACATTGCTTTGAAGGACCCTGCTTTGCAAGGCACCCCTTCTTCGCGAGGCAGTGCTCCGTGAACACTGTTCCACTTCGCGAAGCACCTTCCACTCACACCTATGCCCCATGCTAAGGCCAAGGCACTCCACTTCGCAAAGCTCACTCTTTTCCTTAGCGATTCCTCTTCCCGTGTGACCCTCCAGGTTTGCACGATGCGATTTCAAAGTTCCATGGACGATACCACTCGTAGCATTGCTTCGCCTAATGCTTCTTCGCATAGTCACGCTAACGGCTATTGCTTCTTCGCATAGCCACGCAAACGTGGACCCCTCGATGGTTCGTTCCACAACCCACCATGACCATGGCCTTACCGGTACCTTCCCTTCCCCAAGGACCAGAGGGTACCGGTTATGTATGTCCTAGGGGTGTGGAGTGAACCCACCTCATCCGAGCTGCAGGACGTTAAACTGCCAAGCACCGCGTCCTCAACACATGACGTTAAACTGTGACCCAACCTCGTCTCCCTCACGAAGGGTCCCCCCAGGTCGAACATTCTTTACACCACTCGTCTCCACGGTAATGGAACTCTTCCGCACATGGAATGATATCCTCCTTGTCGGAGTGGCGTATGTTCGCAGGGGAAGGGCTGCCTCAGAGCGTATGCCCCTAACCTTTCATACGGATGATTGCACCCGTGCATCTCCGTACTTCCCCACTACCAAGGTCAGTGGAGGGAATGATAGTGAACGAGGCACCCCCTCTAGGCCTCCATCCTGGAGTAAGTCCCAACACCATGGGCCGCCCAACACATAAGCCCCTTTTCGCTTCTCACGGACGCACCCCTCGCGGCGTGATCATCAGTTCCTTGCAAGCTCTTGTTTCTCACACCGAGCATGACTCACATGGGCATAGAGTGAGCACCGACCTTGAACCCTCACCCTTATGAACTACGAGGTCTTTGATCCATGTCAAGGCATGGTACGTAGGAAGCCTCCACGAGGTTCAAGCCCACCCGTCGTTCTTACACGTCGGGTCTCATTCTCATCCCGCATGACGTTAAACTGCATTCTGGTCCAATGGTAAGCTGTTGCGACCCTTTCCCACCCGAACTACGAGGTCTTTGATCCATGTCAAGGCATGGTACGTAGGAAGCCTTCCCAAGGTTCAAGCCTACCACTAGTGGACCCACGGGTCTACTTTCACGTCGGTACTCTGACGATGCTCATCGGGCCAAGGTCCACCTCCACGTCAGTTTATCGACGTCATCCTGAACTACGCAGACTTTGATTCCCTGTCACAGGGATACATAGGAAGCCTCGTCAAGGCTCAAGCCCAACTTCGCTGTCGGCCTTGCGATGGTCCCACTTCACTCTCCTTCCACTCCATTCATCAACCTACCACCCGTTCCGATTCTCGCCCGGACCGTCATATCCAGGTGAGACTATGTCGGTACACTCTTCTTCACTGTTGCCCATGGGCTGGCCCCGGTATTGATATCCCTTCAAGGAGGATCCCTCAATCCGATATATCCTAGCTAATGCTCTGGTTGGGTTGATCTGTCTCCACTGGACGTTAAACTTGCGGCATACCCTGTGTTGAGCACGGGAAGCTGAGGAAAACCTCAGATATGTGTCTATGACATATAATTCCCTGCGCTCGATGTGGGATGCCTCGGGCTTCCACTCCCTCGAGACGCCTTGTGGTCAAGGATAACCGACAGACATGCCAGGTACCCCAGCATCCAGACACGCTACTGATGCCTCAACGTGACTACTCCCCTGACTGAAGGTTGCTGCCCTAACTGGACCCTTTGGAATGTCCCGACGGAAGCAGTGTAATTAACCGGCGTCCATGGAAACATGGCACTGGGAAGAGTTTCACGAACTACGTATTAAATCTATAAGGGAGACCTGGACTAGGTTATGAGTTCTGAGGAGGAATCCGCAGGAGGAAGAACCGACATCCCATCATCCTATTTCGATCAAGGAGCAGACGTACCTAAACAAGGAATGAATGCCGCCCGCCTTTAGAAATCAGGAATGCGGGGAAACAGAAGCGCCGCGCGTCCTCCCCCACGGACGGACGGGCACACGCCCCGACGAAAGCGTTGGAAACAATACTCAAGTATGAGGGAGAAAAAATGTAAACTATGGCTTAAGAATATTTGAATCTGATAAATGATATGAGAAAGAGCTAAAAGGCATCAGAAGAAGTAGTTTCCAAGAATGAAGTTACTATTATTTAACAAAACCTGTTAGGGGGTTGAATTATGCAGGGCCACCTAAGGGCATTGGCTGCATGGTCAAATAAATAGCATTTTTTTGCTGACAAGTCTGTTATGTGGACTGTTTATGCAATGCCACCTATGGGCACGTGCTGCATAGTCAGGCAAAAAGAACTCTCAGAAATTTAATTTCCTAGTGCTAAAATCCAGTGAAAGTTTATGGAGATTCAAATCATCCAAATTATTGAGTTTTCTGTATGGAAAAAGGTACTTGAATATGGAGAAGATATTTCCAGACAAGATTATCGAAGAACTGGATGAATATCACTCCTACGAAGGTCTGACCCAAACATAGGGAAGAAGAATAAACCATAGACTTGAATACTTTCAGATCATGAAAAAGGATATGGGACAAATATGTTAAGGATGGCTATTTTTTTGCGGATCGCTACATATTGTCGTTTAAGACAAATAAGGACAAAAGAGGCATTCTTCCCAAGAATGAAGTTACCATCATTTAACAAACCCGTTAGGGGGTTGAATTATGCAGGGCCACCTAAGGGAATTGGCTTCATAGTTAAATAAAATAGTATCTTTTGGCTAACAAGTCTGTTATGTGGACTGTTTATGCAAGGCCACCTATGGGCACGTACTGCATAGTCAGACAAAAGAATTCTCAGAAGTTTGACATTTTTGTGACTAAAAGTCATGAAAAGGGTTATGAAGATCTGAAAATATTTAAGGGTTAGGATTATAACACATAAAGAGGGGTATCGTCCAATGTATATAGAGATACATAGGTCAATGACAACCATAATCACGTTGTGGCTGGGTCATGAATTGAAATTTTGGACTTCACTACGTATCTCATAAGAATGAGAATCAAGCCATACATAGTTCATGAAATGCAGTTTAACGTCGTGTAGGAAAAAAATTTAAGAGATATTAATTTAGAGTCATAGAGTTCGGACCATAATAATGAATACACAATGTGTGTTTTCATGAGGACTTTTTAGCCAAGGGACTGAAAGTGAAATTTGGGGTTAGTCCCAAAAGACTTAGGGATGGATTTGAGGGATACTCGAACGTTCCTACGTATCCCATAAGGATGGGAATCAAGCCCGCGTAGTTCTAGAACTACCCTTTGTACAAATTTGGTTCGTACATGTGAAGGGTGAAATGGGACTTTAGTACAATGATGGTTTAACCCAAGATAAAAAGTTTAGGCATTTCCATGTATGCACGTAGTCTTTTGAAATAAAACATGATTGAAAAATAAATGTAAATAATGGTTCCCTCTCAAATGAGGAAATCAAATAATATTGTTGTTTATTGTCATACTGAACAAAAGTGTGGTATAGTTTAACGTCGTATAACAAGGACGAATGTGAACCAATGTAAAGATATTGATTCTAGGGGCGGTTTCATGAATCAACATCATACGAGATGTAGGTGAACCGATGTGAAGAGATTGGTTTTGGGCTTAAACCTTGGGAGGGTGCCTACATACCAAGCCTAGAAGGAAAGGATCAAAGTCCGTGTAGTTCAATTAAAGAATGAATTAATGATCAAGTTGTTCTTGGGGACAACGATCTAATAAAAATGTTGTTGGGACTTACACATGGTTAGAGGCCCAAAGAGAGTGTTATGGTTGAGGTTTTCTCTAAGCTCACGTGAGTCATACTCGGTGTGAGAAACAAGAGGTAACAACAACCTTAACGATGCATAGTTTAATGTCATTTTGGACATATAAAGGAACTATGCAGTTTAAAGTCTTGCAGTTAGGACTATTGGTGCTGCACAGTTTAGTGTCATGTAGTAGGGACAAAATACAGTTTAATGTCATGTAGGACATATAAAGGACTTTCTGTACAGTTTTGCGTCATTTAGTTAGGACGACGGGTAAAATACAGTTTAACGTCATGTTGGACAAAAAAAAGGGGACTGCGCAGTTTAATGTCATGTAGTAAGGACAAAATAACACACCATTTAAGTCATGTTGGACACATTGGGGATTTTTCCTACAGTTTAGTGTCATGTTGGACAAAAGGGAGAATAGTTTAAGGTCATATAAATGGACCGTGGATGGTGCAGTTTAATGTCTTGCTGGACAATGGTGTTGTTTTAAGGCCATATAAGACCTTTGATGATTTTGTAGTTTAATGTCCTTCCGGACGTAAGGGACTTTAAAATAGTTTAGGGTCATATGCATGGACCATGGATGGTGCAGTTTAATGTCTTGCTGGACTGTGGTGTAGTTTAAAGTCATACATGACTTTTTTTAGGGAACTTTTTCATGGTTTAATGTCATGTGGGACGAATTTTCAGATTAAGGTCATACTAGACCATTGCTGTATAGTTTAACGTCATATAGCAAGGAAAAACTGGTGCTGCACAGTTTAGTGTCATGTTGCGGAGACATCTTGTGAATAGTTTAAGGTCATACTGGACCAAGGAAGAGTTTAAGGTCATACTGGGCCATTGCTGTATAGTTTAACGTCATATAGCAAGGATGAACTGGTGCTGCATAGTTTAGTGTCATGTTGCAGGGACATCTTCTTTTCTACAGTTTAACATCATGTTGGACGAAAAAGGGACTTTCCTACAGTTTAACGTCATGTTGGAAAAAAGTGAAAATAGTTTAAGGTCATATGCATAGACCGTGGATGATGAAGTTTAAAGTCATACAGGACCTTTAAGCGCTTATGTAGTTTAACGTCTTTCCGGACGTAAGGGACTTTCCTACATTTTAACGTCATGTTGGACAAAAGTGCAAATAGTTTAAGGTCATATGCATAGACCGTGGATGATGCAGTTTACAGTCATACAGGACTTTTAAGCGCTTATGTAGTTTAACGTCTTTCCGGACGTAAGGGACTTTTCTACAGTTTAATGACATGTTGGACGAAAGTGTAAATAGTTTAAGGTAATATGCATAGACCGTGGATGGTGCAGTTTAAAGTCATACAGGACCTTTAAGCACTTATGTAGTTTAACGTCTTTCCGGACGTAAGGGACTTTCCTACAGTTTAACGTCATGTTGGACGAAAGTGAAAATAGTTTAAGGTCATATGCATAGACCGTGGATGATGCAGTTTAAATTCATACTGGACCTTTAAGCGCTTATGTAGTTTAACGTCTTTCTGGATGTAAGGGACTTTCCTACAGTTTAACGTCATGTTGGACGAAAGTGAAAATAGTTTAAGGTCATATGCATAGACCATGGATGATGCAGTTTAAAGTCATACTTGTCCTTTAAGCGCTTATGTAGTTTAACGTCTTTCTGGACGTAAGGGACATTCCTACAGTTTAACGTCATGTTGGACGAATTGTATGAACAAATTGTAAGAATCTAGGTTCTGGGGACCATATTTTGTGTTTATACAAAATATTTCTTCAGAAATCTGGCATTGGTTGGAGTCGTGATGAGTTCTCCATCCATTGAGATTAATGAATAACCTCCATTGGAGTAGACCTTAAGTATTGAATAAGGTCCTTCCCATTTTGGTTCAATCTTGGGAGGCTTCTTTCCTGGTATCATTGGCGTTCTGAGAACCAATACCAATTCTCCCTGAATGAATGAACGAAGATGAACTTTTTTGTTAAAAGCTCATGCTATTTGATTCTGATAGATTTCCAAGTGGTGAAAAGTGCACAATCTTTTCTCATCTAACTATTTAAATTCATTCAATCACTTTTGGGATTGCTCATCTGTAGATAACTGATCACAAATGGCTACTTTGAGTAAGGGCAATTGAACTTCAATAGGCAAGACTGCTTCCGTTCCATATATCAACGAATATGGAGTTTACCACGTTGCATTGTAGATGGTAGTTCGATAAGCCCATAAAGCATGAAAGAGTTTATCAGGCCATGATCTGTTATCTTTATCCACCATATTTTGCAGTATATTTGAAAGAGTCTTGTTAAAGGCTTCTATTTGGCCATTGGTCGCCGCATGATACCGAGATGAATGGTTGGATTTAATGTTGTATTCTTGATACAATTTCTTCACCTCAGAAGAATAGAAGTTGGTGCCATTGTCCGTCAATATGGTATGAGGGACACTAAATCTAGTAATGATGTTATACTTGATGAAGCTAACAATGCATTTAGAACTGACTTCATTGAGAGGTACTGCCTCTGCCCATTTGGAAAAGAAATCAGTAGCAGTAAGAATGTACTTAAACTGCTTGACTATAGCTAAAGGGTAATGTCCAACCACATCTATTCCCCATGTGGCAAATGGCCACGAGTATTTAGCTGTATGAAGTAACTCTGGAGGTTTATGAATGAAGTTGGAATATACTTGGCATGAATGACACTTTTTTGTGAAATTAACAAAATCTTGTATCATTGAAGGCCAAAAGTATCCAAGCCATCGAATTTGATCAGATAGTCTATGTCCAGACTGGTGGGCACCACAGACTCCTGCATGCACTTCTTTTATGACATCCATTGTCTCTTCACCATCAATGCATCTGAAGAGAACTCCATCAAAACCACGTTTGTAGATAATTTTCTCTAAGTGGTTTGGGCTATCATAAAGAGTAAAATTGACCACACGTCGCCGGATTTGTTCTTTCTCAGCTCTATCAGGTGGAAGTGTTCCATTTTGAAGGTATTCCCTGATAGGTGACATCCATCCTGTAGTATGACCATATAGTTCAGCAATGGGACTAATTTCATTAATTTCCTCTGTTCTAGCTTGAACATAAGGTGAAATTGCACGACAGTGGGAAATACTGATGGTTGTCTTGTCCCAGTTTGGATCTTCTAGAGTTATGGCTATATTGTCTAACGCATCAGCTTGAGCATTTTGCGATCTTGGGACATAAGAAAATGTCGGTTCTGAAGGGAATTCCACCATTAACTCTCTGACTTAATCATACAAAGGTATTAATTCTTCTTTTCTGATGGCATAATCCCCATTGACTTGTTTGATTACCACGTCCCAATCACCTTTCACCTTTACGTGATTCACTTGTTCTTGGAGCGTTAACTCCAAGCCTGTAATGAGAGCTTAGTATTCGGCTTCATTATAAATACCACCTTCCCACAATAAAAATGAATAATGTAACACTGCCTTATCTGGGGAAATGAGCACAATTCCTAAACCAACTTTGTTGAATTTAGGATTTTCCATTTTCTTCCCTGTTGGACTTCTGGAAGCACCATCAAAATACATTTCCCATGTTTGAGGATTTTCTTGAATAGATAAAACTTCCTCATCAGGGAGTTCAATATCTAAAGACGTGTCTTCCACTGAAGGATGTTCATCTAGGAAATTAGCCAGAGCTTGGCCCTTTATTGCCTTTTGAGATACATACTGAATGTCGAACTGCTGCAAAATAACTTCCCACCATGCTAGGCGTCCTGTAAGCATTGGACGACTAAGGATGAATTTGAGCGGATTATTGCAAGATACCAATTGGCCCTCGTGATGTTGCAGGTAGTGTCTCAGTTTCTGAACTGCAAAGATTAATGCCAGGCAGCACTTCTCAATACTTGAATACTGGGTTTCTGCTTCAAGCATAGTTCTACTGAGATAGTAGAGGCTATTTTCATTCCCAGCATCATTCTTTTGAGCGAGAAAGGCACCCAATGATCGCTCTAGAGCAGTCACATAGAGGATAAGTGGTCTTCCTTCAATAGGTGGCATGAGTACCGGTGGACTCAAGAGGTATTTCTTGAGAACATCAAACGCTTCTTGACAATCTTCAGTCCACTGGTAAGTGACTCCTTTATTCAATAATTTGGTAAAGGGTAAACTTTTGCCTGCCATATTGGCGATGAAACGCCGAATATAGGCTAAGTGTCCTTAAAGTTCTCTTAATTCTTTCAAATTCTGAGGAGGTGACATACCAAGGATTGATTTGGTCTTCTCAGGATCGACTTCAATACCACGATGGCGTACAACAAAGACGAGGAATTTTCCTGAGGTTACCCCAAAAGCACATTTTAAGGGGTTCATCATCAAATTATGTTGTCGAAGCTTGTGGAATATGACTTCCACATCAGCCAAGTGATTAGAACTTTGTTTTGATTTAACCACCAAATCGTCTATATAGCATTCAACAAACTTCCCTAAGAAAGGTTTGAAGATACGATGCATGGCGCGTTGATATGTTGCACCTGTATTCTTTAAACCAAAGGGCATCACCAGGTAACAAAACAAACCTTGAGGAGCACTGAAGGCTGTAGATTCCTTATCTTCTGGGGCCATTTGGATCTGATTATATCCGGAATATTCATCCATGAAGGAAAGTACTTCATAGCCAGCAGTTGCATCAATTAAGAGTTCTGTAATCGGAACTGGGAAATCATCTTTAGGACAATACCGATTAAGATCTATGAAATCGATGCAAACACTAATTTGTCCGTTCTTTTTCTTTACATGGACAATATTTTCTAACCACTTGGGATACTGAACTTCTCTGACGAAGTTATCTTTGATTATATTATCCACTTAAACTTCAATTTTGGAAGCATAAGTTGGGTGTGTTCTTCTTGCGGCTTGCTTAAATCCTCGATGTTCTTTTGGTAAACCCAAATGATGATTAGAAACATTAGGATCAAGCCCAGGAATTTATGTATAGTTCCAAGAAAAAATATCTTTATTTTTCTTTAGAAAAGAAATATACATCTCTTTCTCTTCAAGGGTCATGGACGCATTAATTAAAGTGGGGCGTGGATTTTTCTCTGTACCCATATTTACTTCTCTGAGTTCATCCATAGTGGTAGAGATACCCTCTTCAAATGATGGAGGAGAATCTATAAGATCTTCCTCTTCCTCTTCATCACGTGTTATTTCTTCCATTTCTACTTGCATAGTAGATGAAAAAATGAAATTCTCATGATCATAAGAGATGTAAAATTTTTCACATTTTGAAGAAGAAGCTTCCATTTCCGACCCTATTGATAATAAAGGGTCTTCTTTGGGAAATAAAGAGGAGATGATGGATTGAGAATCGACATCATTATTCACCTCTAATGTTGCTATAACTTCTTCTGGCCTGATTGGCGAAGTATAGACTTGTTGGACTTTAGAAGATGAAATGAAAACGTCACCACTTATGCTTTCATCATTGTTTGATAGGTTACCAATTTCTCCCATGTTGTCTTGCTCGATTGCTGTAATTGACATTATGGATCTTTCCATAAGAGTATTTTGATTTGGGTTTATTTTGTAAATTTGACTGATAGGTAACACATAATCTGTACTCACATGTGTGAATGGATTTATTGGAATCTTTTCCAAACCATATGGGGCATTAAATTTGGTAATTTCCTTTATTGTAGATTTCATTCTTCCCTTCATGTGATAAAATTCCGCCTCAATGTATTGAGACTCACATGTCTTGAATGGGGCCTTATCACCATACAATGTTCCAACTTGACCATTGAAATAGTATTTGAGACATTGATGGTATGATGAAGGGATAGCTGCATGCTGATGTAGCCAGGGTCTTCCAAGCAAGACATTGAAAGCTGAGTCTTGATCAACAATCATGAAATCCGAATTGGATACAACATCTCCAAACTGAGTTCTGATTGTAACTTTGCCCAGTGGTTCTTGTTCATTTTTATCATATCCTTGTAACATCATGGTAGAAGGAGATAAATCAGATTCCGTGAGGCCCAATCGAGGAAGTTTACGAATGGGCATGAGGTTCACTCCAGAACCATTGTCAATGAAAGCTCTTCGGATATCTACATCATTGACTTTGCCAAATAAGTATATAGGTTTTATGTGCCCATGCACAACATCATCTTCATCTCTATCAGTAAAAGATATCACTGCATGGCATTCTGCAGGATTATTCTCTATGTGATATACTTCAGCTGCAGCAATTTCAGCTTCAAACTCATGAGGACTTGACAAAGATTCGATGAATGCTTCCCGAAGATCTTTTGACATATTCAAAGCATCCAAAACTGATAACTTGGCTTGGATGAAGATGCTTTGGAAGCTGATGCATCTTGTATTGGGATAGAAGTTGGAAACATCCTTGGTTTTGGAAGATTAGACTGATTAGATCCATTTTATTGCTGAGATAAAGAAGATGGAACCTTTAATCGGTCTTCCAAAATAACTGTGCCAAAACTGAGTTGGCCATTGGCAGAAGAACTTGCTTGTTCTTTTTGAGCTCGCTGAAGGGCTCTACCATGAGTTTCTGATGCATACACAGTGCTAGCAGGGGTAGAATTGGAGTAGTGGCTTCGGAAAGATCCACGTCTTCCCCTTTATCCTAAGCCTCTATAACTTCCTCGGATTCCCTTATTTGATATAGGGAATTCAGGCTCATCAAGACTGGAATATGGATCTGTTAATTGAATCATATTAACAGAATCGAAGATTAACTCTTCGTCTGATAAAGACTCTGCCTGATTAGCCTGTTTAGGCTGTGCCGTTTGATGGGGTGGTGCCCGTGGCTTTGAAGTAGATGGCATAAAGTCTTCCAGAGTCAACGACAATTTAGGCATCGACACATACTCATCTTCTTCTGATTCTTTTTTCTTCTTTGAATCAAGCCGTTTATTTGAGGATTTTCCCTCTGATGAAGAGGGTTTTACCACAATATTCATGGTAGAAGACACATTTGGTTTCTTTAATTATGTTCGCAAAATGGCATGAGTTTGGTTGATTGTCTTTCTAACCATACAATCATCATACTTCTGTGCATTTCTGCTTTTGACTTCTTGCCATTAACCTTCTTCCTCTGGAACTGTAGCAGTGACACATGCTACCTGAGTCGAAGAACCTTTCAACTTGACTATTCCCAAGTCGATCATCTTTTGCAGGAGATCATTAAAGACAAAACACTCCTCTATGGGATGCCCTAACATTTTATGAAAAGGACTATAATTGGGACAATCTTCATCTCCTTCCTTGTTTGGCCTCTTGGGCACTGGTAATTGAACCAAATTATTTTCCAGAGCTGAAATGAAGTAACCAGGAACCTTCTCATTTCAGAAAGAGTATGTTTTACTCTTCAAATACTAAAATTGTTCTCATCGTTGATCTTTTTGATCAATTGGACGAAACGGCCTTTGTTTTTGGCATTCAAGAGGTGGAGCTCTTCGAGAAGATGAAGGTTTTGAAGTAAAAATAGGTACATGTGCTTGTTTAAGCATAACTGTAGCAGTTTCCACTTTACCCATTCTCTTTCCTGGAGCTGATGGAATTACACGAGATTTAGCCTTAGCCTGTATAAGGGAATCTTCAATCTGTTGAGCGATTGAAGTAAGATCTCAAAACCCTCCTGTGTATTTCACAGGGATCAATGGCCTGCGTAATTCGTCACGCAAATTTGTCACATAGATTGGCAACAGTTTCTCCTGAGGAAGTGCTAAAATCAGGGAATATTTTAATCCTTTCCAGCTAGCAATGAAATCAGAGACACTTTCATTATCCCTTTGCTTGCAGTTTGTAAGATCGAAAACTGTCATTTTTGGAAAAGTTGAGTTGAACTGAAGAAGGAATTTTTGACGAAGATCCTCCCATCCAATGATTGACTGGGATTGCAAACTTGTATACCAGACAAAAGATGGTCCTTGCAAGGTTCGCACGAAGCATCTGAGTTTCACTGCTTCTTGCTGTTCTGGAGTTCCCATCAGAGGATCACAGCAAGACACGTAATGTGTCAAATGTTGTTTAGGGTCACCTGATCCATTGAGAGTAGGGACAACATGGTTTCCAAAACTGGATGAAGGAGAAATTGAATCTACCCATTCAGGGTAAACATTCTTTTCGGGTTGAACTTGCACCCGTTTCCCTTCCATAGTTTCTAACCGAGCTGTTAATGACTCAATAGTAGTTATCAACTTTTGAGAAATATCCGGTTGAACTTGGTTTTGGGTAGGTGCAATGAATGGAGCTTGGACAGACGTGGTGGTTGTTGCTGCAACTGATGGTAGTGTTGCCAACCGTTGTTGCACTTGACCTGTAGGATTAGACTTCTGAGGGTGTACTGATAAAGGAGGATATTCCTGATCCATATCAGTAACTACAACAAATTCCTTTGGCTGTCAGACTCCATCTTTTTTAAGAAGAAGACTACTCTGAAGTAGTTCTGCATTCAACCTTCTTAATTCTTTCATTTCTTCCTCCTGTTGTGAAATCCTTTGCTCTAATGAGAGCGATTGACCTTCTCCAGAGGAAGGATATGTAACCTAATTATGTCCCTTCCCTTTGTTGGATACCTTTTGGAGAGAGGGATGTGGATTACCTAGGTTTTGAGTAATCCTTTGACTTCGTGTATGCACACCTTCTTCATTTGTATCGGTGCGTACATTTTCTTGAGCAGGACGCTCTTCATATGAGTCCCCTGAGTGAACCTCTTCTGGTGGATTAGAAACAACGACATTGATGACATTGACTAATGCATAATGCATCACATCCCTTCTATCAACATTTCTGTGATATTGTCTTCTTTCATGTCATTGATGAGACATTGCCTTTTGTTGATTCAACCTTTTAGGAACTTCTTGATGAGCTATAACTTGGATGGAATCTCCTAATAATTTGGATCTTCGTTCTGCTTGTGGCTTCTTCCCCAATCGAGAAAAGACCGACATTCTCTGAGGAGGGGATTGATGATTTGAAAGAGTCCCCAGTCTTGTGAACTGGGGATGTTCCTGTTGTTTCTGCTCAACTCCTCAAATCCCATTTGTTGAATCTGAGGGTTGGGTTAAAGAAGTCCCCAGTCTGACAAGATGGGGTGTCTCTTGACATGCTATGTCTGAGATCTTCTTAAAATATCTCTTGATCTTGTGAACCTTAGTTCTGAAATTAGCTGGATGCATTAACCTGTATCCACTTTTATCACCTAGTTCAACAGACCGTTGGATGATTTCCGAAATTTCTGTCATTTGATGATGTGTTTGCTCCATACAAGAGGATTGTGCAATATTCTCACCTACTTGATGTAGGATCAATTCAACAACTTGTTCCCTATATGCTTGATTTTGAGAGGAACTAGTTGAAGCATGTTCTTGATCAAGCTTTTGATTATGAACAAAGCCCATTGACTGTGGCCAGCCAGGGGCAATAACATTGCATGAGACCATTTTCGGCGGTCTTTGCTGACTGTAAGGCACTGTGAAATGTAGTGCTCCGTGAACACCCCATCCTCTAATATGAACACTAGATGGAGCATTGGCAATTAACTGACGCAATTTTCTTAGTGCGCCAAGGCATGAACTTTGAAGGGTTCTCTGCTGCTTTTTAGCCTTCGGATACCGAGAGACTGATAGAGATGCCAAATCAATCTGACGTTGTAGCCCTTCTATTATCTTAAGATTATGTTCATATTCATCATAAGATAATACCTTCTTCTTTAATTGACAAAGAGTTTTCCATATGTTGAGATGAATATCATGGATTCCATCATCCGTCAACATCTTTGGAATGTCGTATTGGGAGTCATCCAAAGGCCAAAACATGACCGGTACCTCACTTTTCTCCAGTTATTTTCTCATGTTCAGCATTTCTTCTTTATCATTAAATGAAGATTCTTCTACCTATTTTGACCAGAGTTGGTGTTTCCTTGTTGCTTCATCAGATTCAACAAGATTGGTAGAGATATCATTGATCAAACTAGATGATGCATGACTTAGGTGTGGTTTGGAGAATGACCCACACCCTGGGCTATCTTCTGATTGAGAAAGTATTTCACCTGTTAGCGATAAAGCATCAGACATGACTGGTTTCGCATTTTCAAGTGCCTCAAGATAAGAGGGCTTTCTCGGCACTACATTGTCCACTGGAGTATTTTCCAGGCAATGTGAATCACCACTGCGGAGAGGACTTTCACAGAAAAATTCATCATCATGGGGAGGACCACCATAATGGGTTACAACAAAAGATGAGATCTCTTGCTCCTTGGACTTCTGACCACACAGAGGGTTCTTGTGGCTGTCATCTAAAGAAGAAACTTTAAGATTGACCGAATTTTCATGAAGCAAGCCTTCATGAGGAAGTGTCTGTTGAAGACTTTCAGAATTAATGTTCCCGTTATTGGGAACTGAAGGAGTAGAATCTTGAATTCCAACAGATAAATTTCTGAGGGCTTCGAGAACTCCAGCATCGAGCAAGGCCTTGTTACAGATTGGCCTTTGCTCTCCTGACTGTGCTGGGCGAATCTTTTTCTTAGATGCCTTCTTACATGCTTTGGAAACCACTTGTTAACGAAAGTGGTTACTCTGAGCAGGTGTATGTGCCTGATCAGGAAATATGGTCAGGTTATGCTGAAGATCTCCACTCAAATCAGGTTTCTGTGCCTAACTTGGTTGTCCGTATGATATGGGGGAGTATGCCCCATAACCCTCTTGGACTGGAAAGGATGTGTGTGTCTGTTCCGAAGTAAATCGTTGATGTGTCACTCCACTGCTAGGGATAGATTTATGTGTCTTTCAATGAGATGATGCTGAAGTTGTTATGAAATCCTGGAAAGCATCCAGAATATGAGCAGGAATTTGCTTCTGCTCTTTCACCATTGACAAAATATTCTTGGTGACTTTAGGTGCCGGAATGGGGATATACGTCCATTCCGGGCTTGGAGTAGGTGTATGTGCCTGCTCCTGTCCTCCTTTTCCTATCAGTGAATCCTGACAGTAATCAAGTGTGGGGGCAGATAGTTGACTCTGCCTCCTGTTTGTCGTTGGGGCTTTCCGACTGACTTCTCCATGTGCTACAAAGCGAGACTGTTGGTAGGCTTGATTAGTATTAGCAGGTGTATATGCCTGCTGATTACACTTTGCCAAACGCGGTTGACGAGATCCATCATATGTAGTCAGACGAGCCTGCTGACTAACTGATAATATATAAGCAGTTGTATGTTCCTGCCTATAGTACTCCACCGGAATTTCCTAGCGGGATTGGCGTGATGCTGCCAGACGAGTATGCTAGACAACGAAATTAAAACGGGCAGGTGTGTGTGCCTGCTCGTTGTTCACCACCATGTTAGGTTGGTGGACTTCTCTGGAGATGGCAGGGATGATAACCTGGAAATTGTTAACTGGATTCTGCCTCTGGCGGTTCGTATTGCCTGCTCGGATTCAAAGAACCTGAGCCGAACACCTGGAGTCGATACCCTCATCATGTTGAGGGCGCACTAATGCACGAGTCTGGCGGCTATTGTTGATGGGAGCCCTCGGGAAGGACTCATGTCTTTTTGGATCAAGCTCCAGAGGGACCTGCTCATTCACTTCCTCAGAGTAAGGGAGTGAATGTAAATTGTGTTCCGGGGATAACGACCCGAAACGGTTGGAGACGGTAGTCAGCACCGCCTGCCTCTTGATCACTTTTCATCGTTGTCTGGGCGACCTGTGTGAGTTATTTACTTGGAGGGCCTGTCGGGCAGCCTCCAGAGTTGGGATGGTACCGTGTTGACGGTACTCCTTAACCAGCACATTTGATACCCAGCGTTGAAGACGCTGAGTAGGTGATGCCATCCTCAGAGCTGATGACGATCCAGTAGGAGTAGCAGTATTGGTATTTGCAGCAGCAGTATTCACAAGTGTGAATTTGAGAGCATCCATTATGGAAATACAGAAGATCTTGGAAAAGAGTGTCTGTTTGATATAACAGACGTAATCAAGATAAATTCAGACACTTAATCCTTTGGATGAGAACATATGTCAATGATTTTTTTTTGTTATCCCTCTTACTGACTTTTAAATAGGATCTTTAACACATAGGTAAAACACCACTTTAACTTGGTTAAGGATTCACGTCGGGTTCACCATTTTTGTTTCCCTCAGAATTCGGGGATGACCTCCTGGATGGGAGATTCAAACGTTCTGATCGGTTTCTATCGGGTTTGTTCGTAGAACCTGAAACATCCAATGATTCCACATCCATTTGGACCTACTTTCCAAAGGTAGGCGTTCATTAGTTTGTGGACTAATGAGGATTAGGAATTTGCATTAGTCGAGAGGATTGGAGTTCGGACTCATCACACCTTTTTGAGGGGAATTATTGTCTACTCCGGGACTCTCTTTATAGATTTAAGTTATGTTCGTGAATCCTTATTAAATTACCAAGTATAAAATGAGATTTCCTTTAGTTTTAACAATCAATGATTAAATATGTAAGAAATTTAGAGAATCTTTTATATGTATTCGAGGTTCTTCATCAATAGAGAATAATCTGTATCTATTTAGATATTCTTGGTCAATGGTATCCTTCAAAACATTTATATAAAAGTCTCTTGGTCATTATGATGACCAGGCTGGTTTTAAAGCTACTCAGTGGGGAACTTGAAGTTTATCGTCATTCAGAAGGACATGGATTATTTCAAAGTTGGGATCGAACCCGCAGATGGGCTACCTACATATCCTTTGTTTTGGTAAAGGAATCAGAACCCACGTAGTTCGAGAAATAGAGTATGATATTTATGATTAATGGATCAAAGAAGGATGTCATAATTACTTTTACCCTCTAAGGTCACATGAGTCATGCTCGGTGTGAGAAACAAGAGGTATCGGTAATAAGATAGACAATTGGGTCATGAAAGATGTAATCATAAGAAATGATTTGGGGCATATGTATGTATGACTGCCTAGATAAATAAAGGATAGGATTTACTTTAGGGAGAAAATCTAGGAACAGGGTCCATAAAGGTATATGTTCTTCCTGGAGATTTTGAATACTCTAACTTGGGACTTATTCCTGAAAAGGAAACCCAAATTAGGAGAGGATTGATAATTGGGTTTTACTCCTGAGAAGGAATCCCATATCAAACGTAATCTAGGACTGGTTAAGAGAAATTAAGGGACTTGGGGCTTACTCCTGAAAAGGAATCCCAAAATTTATGACTGGGACTTATTCCTGAAAAGGATACCCATGTTAGGGGACTTGGGACTTACTCCTGAAAAGGAGGCCCAAGTTTGGAGGATTTATGACTGGGGCTTATTCCTATCAAGGAAGCCTAGGTTAAAGGATTATGATTGGGACTTACTCCTGAAAAGGAGGCCCAAGTTAAGGAATTAAGGTTTGGGGCTTACTCCTGAGGAGGATGCCCAAGTTTGGGAACTTTAAGCATTTGGGGCTTACTCCTGAGGAAGATGCCCAGATCAAAGGACTTATAATTGGGGATTATTCTTGAAAAGGAGACCCAGGTTAAGGATTCTCTCATCTTAAAGGATGAGGTTGAAGGAATGAACTCTCAATCTTTGGTGACATATAGATGTATAAATCACTATGTTTTGAGAGATATTCCACAAAATTCCTTACAAATAAGGAATTCAAATCAAGAAATCATGCCATATATGGCTTTGAAGAGTATCTTGAAGACTGAATCTTGAATAGGTAAGGTGAAATGGATTAAGAGGGGTAAAATGGACAAGATGGGAACCCAAAAAAGGCAGGGGCACGCAAGTCTTGAAAGGCACGCAAGTCTTACGTGGGCGCGCAAGTATTGGTCGCGCAGGTATACCTGCGCGACATGTGGGGTACTTGTGCGATTTTCAACCAGTATTAAAATACTTGAGTGACTCTTTATTAAATCCTTTAGAATCCTCTTGAGGTTCTCCCAGTAAAGGGACGCACAAGTTCTATCAAAGTAGTAAATGTGGCGTGCATGTGTGGCCACTTCCCTTAAGGGCTGGCCACTCAGGCGCGCAAGTGTTGATGCATTTCAACACTTAGGCCTTACTCCCTCTCTTTAGATCTTCTGTTCTAGGTAAGAAATTACCTTAGAAGTGTTACAGAAGCATTGAGAAGACACTTGGGCATCAGGAGCTTCAATCCGAGTTTCTGGAAAAGAATCCTCTCGAATGGGGGGCCCACAGGGTCTATTTATAGGCAGAAGAAGACCTCGAGCGGTTACCGGGCGGTTATCACTTAGATCACGCAAGTCACTAGCGCGCCAAGTGAGTCACGCAAGTACACTTGCGCGACCATGGGGAAACTTGCGCGGCCTATGGGAAAAGTCTTCCATGTTCATCCCATTGTCAATTTTTGATGTTTTCGTTAAAGGTTGAATCACTTTGTGCTCATATATTCCCCTTTTCGGATCTTTAGATTCTGTGCTGAAAGGTGCATCAACAGTTGCATCATCATCAACATCGATCTCTCCCCAAACAATGATGTGAGGGTCATCATGAATATAATGATGGAGCTATGATACATGAAAACATTATGTATCTGACTCATCTGTTGGGGATGTGCTACTCGATATTCCACAACTCCGATATGATCTAACACCTCGAAAGGCCCATCAAACTGAGGAGAAATCATACTTCCATGACAAAACCTTCACTTCCCACGATGGGGAGTAACCTTATGAAACACATGGTACCTAACATTAAACAATAATGGTCTCCTTCTTTGATCAACATATGATTTTTGACGATCTTACACTGTCTTCATCCACTCACGAATCACCTGAACCATATCAATTAAATTCTGCACAAGTTCTGGTCCGAGAATTAGTGACTCTCCGACACCAGTCCAGCACAACAGAGAATGGAAAAGTCGGCCATACAGGGATTCAAAAGGCACCATACCAATGGTGGAGTGGAAAAAATTATTGTAATCAAACTACACCAAGGTTAAGTGTCTCATCACTAAACCTCCAAAATCAAGAACACAAATGTGTAACATGTTTTCAAGAGTTTGGATGGTTCCCTCTATCTGACCATCCATTTGAGGATTAAAATCGGTGCTAAGTCATAGCTGAGAACCCAAAGCATACTGGAGACCTCTCTACACCCGAGAATTTAAGTGAGAATCTTGATCAGAAATGATCAGCCTTGGGACTCCTTGAAGTCTCCCCACCTCCTCTAAATTCCGCCTTGATAAAACTTCCACTATGATTGAATCCTTGATTACTATTATATGGGCCGATTTTGTTAAGAGACCCACTACCACCAAATTGCATTATGCCCACCCCAGAGCTCATGTTAATCCAGTAACAAAGTCCATTGATATTTCCTCCCACTTCCATTGTGAAATCTCTAATGGTTGGAGAATATCTCCAAGAACAAGGTACTCTTCCTTCACCATATGGCAGACCAAACATCAAGACCCAAACTCTACAATGGAAAGCTTTAGCCCATGCCTCCAAAACTGACTCCTCATGGATTGATACATATTTGTCACACTATGATGCACCGCTAAAAATAGAACTATGGAACTCTCTGAGAACTGTCTCGCACATCGTCAAAGGAAAAAAAGACTTCCATGACACAAAACTCGATGTTGTTCATCCACAGACCACCCATCAGGGGCCTCGACGCAAACAATTCGGTCTTTTCAGACCTCCACCTCTTCATCCCCCAACATGGACTCTTCTAACTTCTATACCAGGGATGATTGTACCATCATCTGAAAAAGACATCCTCTACCCCCAACTTCTCCCATATCAAGATGTAATGCTGGCAGTTCTTTTATTACTCACCAGGTATCACCTGATTCACGCATAGCATCACTATGTGACTTTTGACTCAGTTCACTAGCTACAACAATCCCGTTTTCCAGGTGTATATGATATCTCAAAGTCATATTACTGTATGAACTACATCCACTGACACTGTCATAAGATCAAGTCACACTGGGAGAAAATAATCCTCAAACTCTTATGATCGGTGAAACCCACAAAGCTCTCACCAATGAGGTAATGTTTTTAAGACTTCATAGAAAACACTACTTATGACAAATCAATATCCAGAGTGGCATAGTTAAGTCCATGGGGACAAATCTCCTGATACCCATAAGAAAAAACTAATCTCTGCGACATCGGAACACATCCTAGCCTCAAATACGAAGCGTCGCAAAAAAAGTCAAACTAAACTCCCTCAACTGGAAGACAAAGAACATGAGCACTTACTATGTTCTATTTTAGTTAATCAAAAGCTACCTGACATTGATCAATACATATGAACGCCTGATCTTTCCTGGTCAAAGTTATCATAGGATTCACAACTTGTGAGAAATTGGCTACCAACCTCCTGTCGTAGCCTGCGAGACCATGGAAAATTCACACATATGACACTATATTGGGGGAAACACATGGTAGAACTACTTCTATCATTGATGGATCCACAACAACTCTCTTCTGAGACACAACATTCCCCATGAAATGAAATTCTCGAGCCCAAAACTCACTCTTCGAAAACATCCCAAACAACAAATGTTTACAAAGAAATCCCAAAATAGCATGTAGATACTACGCATTCTCCTCTTCAGTTGTAGAGTACAGAAGGATTTCATCGATGAAATCCACCATGAACATGTCCAGGAACTCACAGAACACAACATTCAACAATCCCATGAACACATTTGGAGCATTCTTCATGTCGAACGACCTTACGAAGAACACAAAATGCCCATTATGACTACAAAAATAAGTCTTCATGAAATCTTCATCCTTTAGACGCATCTGATGACATCCTGACTGTAAGTATATCTTTGAGAACCAACATTAAACCTTTATTTGATCAAATAAATCATTAATACATGGAATAGGATAGCGATTCTTTATTGTCACTTTGTTTAATCCATGATAATTGACACACAACTGCAAACTATTGTTAGCCTTCTTCATGAGCAAAACAGGTGCACCCCAGGTAACACACTTGGATGAACAATACCACACTATAATAGACCATCAATATTTATATGTAGCTCTCGTATCTCAGAATGGGTCATCCTTTATGAAGAAATTGAGATTGGAGATGCTTCTGGTAGTAGCTCGATCTGAAACTCGATCTCTCATCCATGGGGTAATGAAGCAACCTCTTCTGGAAAGTCATAAGGGTACTCTTATATGACCCTAGGAAACACCAACTATTGATACTATGAAGAACTCAAAATAATCTCACCCATTACGAATGATAAAGATGGAACATGCCTATGATCCATCAGAGGATCTCACTCGCCAACAAACACCACCGGCTCTCAATATGCACCAAATAAAACAACCTTCTTACTGAAGCAATCCAAGATAGCATGCAACAAATATAACTAATACATGCTGGGGATGACATCATACAGTTGTATTCATAGACACAAGAAATATC
Source organism: Viscum album (assembly GCA_963277665.1). Taxonomy (NCBI): domain Eukaryota; kingdom Viridiplantae; phylum Streptophyta; class Magnoliopsida; order Santalales; family Viscaceae; genus Viscum; species Viscum album. The sequence continues at coordinate 927,070,785 of OY728140.1, read as the reverse complement.
CCCAAGAGTGGTACTGCCCCAACACTAGCTCATAGTCTCTACATACTTCAAACATTTCAGCTCGACCTCCAACTGGCGTAGTCAACGCCAAGGGCACCTAAAGCCTATCTACATCAAGTCCCAAATAAAGGAAAAGGGTAGGTGATATGAAGGATCGTGTTACCCATTAATCTAAAAAAGTCATACACTATGGTAGAAAACAAGAAAAGTGTTCCTCAAACGATGTTTGGCTCACTTAGAGCTGGCAATGCAAGAGCATTAAGCTGACCACAACCTCCTCCACGGCCTCTCAGACCCTGATGACGACCACCACCATGGTCGCGCTCATCTCTCTGAGGATTGGGAGCATCATGGAGTTATCCTCGTACTGCCCTATCTACACTATACTAATTTAAATCTAGTGCGACCATTTATTGCTTCCTCGGCTAGAACTACCTCAATAGAGGAACCTGGAGCATAGCACATGGTGCACAATGACTACTCTGAATGGTCAAACACTCCTACTACTGATGACCATGACCACCATAAGAAAAAAAATATTATGATCCCTTGGCATAGGCCTGAGAGGTTTTTCCTTTGGAGAAACCAGATGTGAAGGCCTGGGACCTACCCCCGGTTGAACAGAAACTCTTCTGCCCTAAAAACTGGGAACCAGAGAACAAATTTTTGCTTCGTGAGGAATCACGATGACTCCCCTCTCATTACAATAAGGTTCTAGTCAATGTCTTCTCATCATTCTATGCCCTCACTAGAACCTCTAGATATGTCTTTGGCATAATTGAGGTGACCTAGTGCTGGATCATTGTATGCAAAGCCTCATTGAAATTCCTCGACCTGGCATCCTCATCTAGAAATATGTCCAAATCATATCGTAAAAGGTTCCTAAAGTAGATTCAAAATACTCACACACTAGAGGTCCCCTGTCGAAGGGTAAGAAACTCCCGCCGACTGTATTCCTTCACAGTCGAAGAATGAATCTCGACTCTAGACTTGTCTCCGAACTCCTCCCATGATATTGCTGACACCTCCAGATCCCCAAGCAACAAGAAACACCACTACCTAGATGCTCCATGCATAATCGTTACAACCAAGGATGCCCAGTGCTCCTTTAAAGCATGGATTGAACTGAAGACGATCTCGACTTCCTCTAACCAGTCTTCCATGACTGCATCTGAAATGGAGCCCTCCTGATTCTGTAGACTCTAGTTATAAATCTCTCGGAGTGTCTTCATCCATGTGTCATCGTCGACAACCTCTAACATGTGGCGATATGCTATAACAACCTGCCAGACATCTTCTATGTTATCCTGAAGAGGACGTTTACCTAGAGCTATACCTATAAAATAACAAAGAGAAAGGGATCCTAAACCTGGAATATATAAGACTCAAAATTAATTATTTAATTGTTTTATTTAATTCATTTTAGATTAACCTATAACATGGACTACCCATTCAAACACGGGAACAAATAAAAATGACGCATGATCCTTTCCTAGGAATCTATCATGAAACTAGTATCCCCTCATTTAGTAGCCATTGTAAAATTAAATGTTCGTACATTAGATCAAAGGGGGGCCTAATCGCCTATGTCTTAGCTGGTCTCCAATGTTTACACAACTTGATAAACATGAATAACACAGTTTCCCTACCAAAACATGCAACCTCACATGTGCCTAACTCTAATATCCATCCTATCCCTCAACCAGACCTATAATACAACTCTGTCATGACCCACTCCCCACAAAATGTACCCCTCCTGGGACGACAATGTGAGAAGGGAAATAATGTCCACCAAGCCCCACCTCCAGTAGGCCCCTGATTGGCAACTAGAACCATGGGTAAAACAAACACAGAAATGAGAGGAATTACACTCTATGATAACACATGCGGAAGAAAGAGATAAGATAGACACCAACCAACTCAAACTCAACCAGTATGATAAAAGTAATACCATGTACACCTATGACATGTCATGCTAAAATACTACAACTGAAAGGGGATTACTGCATGTACCCAAAAGAATGTAAAAACTGTAGCAACGACAAGCCCGAACAACTCCTGAAACCCCAAGCTAGTAGAAACTAGCTTGATCTCTAACCTTATCCAAGTGACCTAAAAAACAATTTATATATACATTATTTGAGTATAACAGTATACTCAGTAGGATCCTCCCTGAAGCCTCTCGTGAAAATGTAATGAAAGCATGCTAATGCATAGTGAACAACAAGTGAATCTACCTCATCACCTAAATAGGTATACTATGTTTCCAACCTCACCCTGGCCACACATGCACCAAATAACACATACAAGAATATATCATATAATAATGAATATCTTGGGTACCCCTCTACTACTTCCCCCAGTAGTTTATAGTTTTCCCCCAACATCGCATGTCCTAATCATCTTTCTTGAAAAAGGCTTGCCCGCAGACACATGGGTGAAGCACCACGACATGCACCTCATGCAAAAAAACACCACGTCTATGCAAGAAATTAATGAGGTAGTTTTCGGAAGCTACCATAGCTTGTATAACAGGTATCACATGTCGAGTAATATACCAAATGTCATTACATATCATACTCTGATTAAGGATCCTCAAGTCATCACAACCTATATATGTTACACCTATAATAGTCCATAAGATACTATATCTAGAATAAATGTGTGTGAATAACCACAAGCCATTACATCCCTCTACACACATATATGGGGAAAAACTATCCATTGTGCCTACCTAGACAAGTATCTACCATGAGAAGAGAGTGAGGCCAAAGGGGGTAGTCAACCATTCATCCTCTAACCAGAATGTTGGGAGAACACCCCCCAGGGCTCAGAATCATTGTGGTGTCATTGTCCCTTACTGACAAGGTGAAGTAATGTATAGAAACACAAATCGTATAGAATATACTATATCTCATAACCACAATATGGGCATAAACTAATCATAGACTCAACTGCACCTAACGTCTCTCAGACTATGGGCCGCGACTTCCAAGACTAGGTATTTTATAAGCACACTACCATTTAAAGTGCTTTATTAGATTACTTCATTCCCTTTTTATCAGTTCTAATTTATGTTAATTAATTATTTAAAAAATAATTATCCATGAACAATTCTACATTAAAGTTCATTAGCATCTCATCCAAAGTACATTGTTCCTTCAAAAGTGAAACCTCATCATTTTGTTCCAGCAAACTCCAACCCCATGGGTTACCAAAATTTATTCAATTATTCATTATATAATTAAAATCCCACATTCCCAGAAATTCTAGAAACACATTCTATGCTACTAAACACAATGTAGATCAACACGGTGTGTAGATGTACTACCCCTCGAGTCTTTGCCGCCTATAATAAGAATGTACACCCATCCTCTCTTGAGAAGATAAACACGAAAAGCACGTGGAATTACCCATGTGTCTTCACCTCTTTCAGAAGAAGGTTAATCAAGTACAACTTCCTTGAGAAGTGGGGAAAAATAATGGAGATAGTCAACCAATATGAAATAGAAAGCATCCAAAAATCACATCCATCCCATTCCATCATCCCTGGTGTCCTCCCCGACACCCACATGCATAAACCGACACATCTCACCACTATAGGTATCATATTCTTCTATAACCAAAAGGCATACATGCCCCCACATATGACAACATCCATCTAGGCTCACATCACAACACAAGTAGTAGGAAAAAATATCATTTTAATAGTTGGTCTCATATCACTTTAACAAATAATAGGGTAACTCAAAACCCAACAAGGAGTTATCTTTTATCGAACATCTGGTTCTTTAATACATCTTATATTAACCGATTATTATTCTTAGGTTCCAAATTTGGGAAAAATAATTAGTAAGATACCACAAATAATTAAACATGCTTACTGCACCATTTTTATTTACATCAAATTACAACAAGAAGAACGAGATTCATTTACATGCCTCTTTATATTTATCTAAAACATTATCAATTAATTCATTCATTACATTATATAACAATTTATATTAATAACAAAATTCTAAACACAGTAACCATTGACATCACACTATCTAGAAAAACTAGAGGCAATAACTTAAGAATGATATCAATTTTTTTATCCAGATCAAATTTTTATTAGGTCAATTGCATTGTGATCCAGTGAGATAAATCATGCTAACAACATAGTTGCAGAAAGAAGAACATAAAATCAACGAATCCCCTACCACAAATTGTTCTTGACTTTCTTTATATGAGAACAGTACACATAATGGATTATGATCCTCTTCTCGTGACAATTGCATCCAAACGAGGATTCCAAGGTACGACCGCACCAACGTAAACTGAAGAAAAGCTCTATTATAAGCATAGAGATTACATGATATAATATGGGAAGGTGAAATAGGAGAAGATGAAACCTAAAATAACAATGATAAAACACACCTTAGATAGAATATTGATTGATACAGCTTGGTTGCATCCAAACATAGCGGAACCAATCCGAGGAGGAATGTTTGATTGTGAGACTCCTATGAGAAGGAATGGGATGTTCGATTATCTCACACCTAAGAACAAGGAGAGAGGTTACCATTAGACCTCACTATTTGAATTGTTCACAACTATCTACCGTTGGAACTGTTCACTGAGGGTCACCGATGCTACTGTTAATAGAAATGGTAAATTTGAAAAGTGTTGGTAATGAGTCCCCTTGACCTCCTAGAACACATAAAACACCATATTTTTACACAGTAATGGACCTGAGAGGTCTACAATATTAGATTTCCTTTCTTATGAAGCTATTTTTTGAAGGTGAGACCACTCAAGTGTGTGACCCAGTCAATATAAATATGTTATTATTGAATTATTGTTAGTTTTGATTGTTTAATGTTGATTTGGAATTAAATATGATGGCTATAAAGTGTTTTTAAAAATCATTATGTGGAAATGATTCCTGTTTTGATAGTGTAATCCTATGGGAGTACTTGATAAATGGGATTGACATGATGTTGAGTATTATCAGCCACATTTTTTTATTTTCAATAGGTGGATTCATATTTAGAAATTTTTCAATGGAAATGGGGGTGTATGAAACCCCTATTTTTATCTAATACCATGAAGAACACAATTTTTTTTGATAGATCATCAGAGTTTTAAATCAGTGATGTCAGGGTGGGCTACAGGTTTACGAAAATTATATTATTTTATTATTGTTTTAATATCCTATATATATTATTGAGGATATAGATTATGTTATTGTGTGGTGATAGGAACAATTAATAATGAGAAACTAGGGGGTGATAGTGGTAGATTACACATTGGTGAAGTGGAATGCGTGAGAGGGAACATGTTGAATGTATCATCAAGGAGAATTTTGAGGTGATTCAAATGATTTGGATTACATTAGTATCATATTGAGGGTGGTGTTTCTTTTTATGAATTGATATTTAGACTTTTCCCTGGTGTTGTTTCATAAGATAATAAAGTGTGTAAGTTGAATATTTAAGTAAACAATTCGCATTAAGAAATATTGGCCAAGTCATTCCATTGAGTTTTTCGATGGAAATTAGGTGGGAATTTTTCTTCCATAATTTTATTTAGTGAAGCGATAATAACATCATAGATATGATGGTGAAAATAATGTTAGTCATGTTTCTTTGACCCTCATACTTGAGGGCTTATTGCTATTTTAAATTGATAATTATATTCTCATTTAGGAATTGAGATGTTGAGTAGTAGGTGGGACTGAATTCATCCATACTATTTTTAAAACATTGAGAGTGAATTGGGTGGTGATCAAGGAAGGAATGTGAGAATTTGTTTCTAAATTGTGATTAAATTATAAACAATCTAGATTGTCTCATATCAATTGTTCATCAATTACAACATCAGATCATGATAAAATTATTTGTTGTCTATAGATACAACAAATTAAATACAATGGGAGTTGGTTATGGAATTTATTGAGAATTATTACTTTATCATGGAATTCCTCTTAGATTTAATGAATTGAAATTATGTATTGTGGTGGTGCATTGGTGGGTTCGGATGAGGTTTCTTTATACTGTATTTTTGGAGGTGGTATGAATTTAATTCTCAAAAATAATATTAATTTTTTTCTAGGAAATAATCATGTACATCGTATTGAATATGATAGTGTTGTTTCAAGTGTTATTAATGGATTTTCAAGGAAGAATCAACACAGTCGGGCCATTGGCATGGAAAAATTATATTCATTTGAATTTGATGTGATTTAATAAATTTGGTTAGTGGATGTATTTGGGATGGTGTTTTCTCTAGTGTTGGGTAAATATTCTAAAAAACACATAATGGGGTTTCATGTTATAATGATCATGTTTCAATTTTTAATTATAATAGTGAAAGGCACAATAGCCCAGAAAATTTCTATTTTTTCTAGTCATATGGTGGGGATCATCATAGGCAACATATTTAATGTGGTTGTGAAATATTATTTTCTAAATGAAAAAGGCATTGGTTAAGAATTTTCCAAGTGTTCAGATGGAGAACTTTGGGTGATAGATCTATTTTTTTCTTATGAACTTTGAACTTAATTTGCCTCTTAAGAAGCCTGTTGTAAATTTATGGAGTGAATTCAACCATTTGTTGGTTAATTTATGAATATGGTTCGTCGTGATTTGTTTTAAGATAAAACCCATGACTAAATAGGTTTGATAAGTGTTGTAGAGTGGAGGTATAAAATATAATATATGTAAAGGTTGAAAACAAAAAAAAATTATTTTGTGTTTTTGAATTTTTCGTTTGGTATTTTTGAGAATGGATGTTTGGAATGGTTTATTGAGAGGTGGAGAAACAATTTGGCTTTTTGTTGGAAAATGATGTTTATATGATATTTGAGAGGTTCTAGTCAGAATAAAATGAAGGAATAGATTGTCAATATAATGATATGCAACAACATACCATAACATTCCCACTATTGGTCAGGGCAACAAAACAACATTATTGATAGGGTCAATGGTCATAAGGTGATCAACCAAATTTCTGGTGATACCGAACTAGCTACACGATATGATTTTGGTGGGTTTTTTAAATCATTTGAATTCCACTTATTTCACTATACATCCACTTTGGTTTTGATGATGAAAGGGTTATGGAGGATTCAATTCATCCAAGACACCCCCACTCTCCATCATTATCCCCCTTTCTTTGGGAGCAATTTTAAATGTTTGGTATTGTCGATTTTAGTTAGTCTCGTCCACACTCCAATCATTCCAAATCAATCCTCTGACCATGTTCAATTTTATTTCATTAGATTTTGAATTTCATTAATTATTACACTATAGAATGGTGTAATAATCCCCACTTTAGGTTGTTTCCTTATGTCTTTCATATAGGATGTCCTATGATGACATTTATAAGTCATTTATTTGTGAAACATTGGTGGATTTTTGTGCCAAAAATTTTATTTTGTTTTTTTCATAGGTGGATTATTTTGGAATCATTTCCATGGTTTGGATTTGTTATTTTGTTCAAGTTAGGGATTAGTGGTTGATTTAGGTATTCCAATTGTAGTTATTATTATATTTTATGTAGTGATAGAAAATAATGATTAATTATACAATTATTAATATTTGACATATTTAGAAATTTCAATCTCAATTTTTTAAATTAATATTTTTTTTATTAAAATTAATTGTGTGGAGAAATTTGATGTGAATTAAATAATATCATGGATTGGAATTGTTCAGATGGAATGGATGTAATTGGAGAGCCTGGGTGATGTTTTTATATAGAAAATCTAATTTGATACCCTCAAAATTAGCTAAGTGATCTGCATACTTTACCTCTATTATTACTACAATTTTTTATTGTTTTTGTGATGTGTGGTATAGCCACCCTGATCATTCTCAATTATTAATAAAATTATTTTTATTATTAATAATATAATGTATTTCATAACATAAATTGTAATGTCGTTGACTGGATAATTGTTAAGGGACATAGTTGAAACTTGATAACTACTTGGCTTACCTCAAACATCGTTGGCTGAGGTTGTGTCTATTTCTAGGATTTAATATGACATATGGAACCATTAAGGGGTGTTAAAAGAGTGATAATGACATAGTGGCCACATTTAAGAGACCATTAATACCTATTATAAGAGGTGTAGTGAAGTATAATAGTCTCACCCCATGATATGTTCATGACCCAAGTGATATATTCTATAATTTTGAATTTATGAATTAATCATAGGGTGATACTTCTTTTCACTTGAGATGTTATTGTGTTTGTGAGTAGACATTGGATAGTTTTTTGATATTTTGGTGGGTGGACTATCCTAGCATGACCCTGGACTAGGATATATACCATGTTCCATCTGAATGGATCATTTCCGATTTGGGTTTTCCAATTATTCCATGAGGCCATGATAAAAATGTGAATTTATTTAGGGAATGTGAAACCTCATGGGATGATTATTGGGACAAGGATTATGTATTGAATCAAGATCCTCTATATGGATCATTCACAATTAATTAACTCTGTGGGGCACAATTTGGTTTCATACTGATAAAACAACATTGAACGACTATGATGGGTTGTGGATATAGATGATGAGTCTCAAATTCAGCCAAACATTATCTTTTTATATGATAGGATACAATATATTCACTTAGTGTAGTTATTATATTTATAAAAAACAATATTCAAGTGATATTCTATCTTAAATTGATAACACACCTTGTAGGGTGATCAGTGAGGAAATGAAATCACCATTACTAGTCTTTATGAAAACTTCATATAGGAAGTACAGAAAAATAATTATATAGGGGATGTGAGAACTCCTTAAAGGGAGGTCCTGAAAACTCACTTAAAGGAGTTCATGATGCTAATGAACACATATATTAATCATGTTTCTGATACATCATGTGGGAATTCAATGGATTCAGAGATAGAAATTTATTGGATCAAAGATGAGGATATCATTACTTCCATGTTCTAGTAGTGGGGGGAGAGGGGCTTCTGGGGTCTTCAGTGTGTATGATCAAGTATTATAGATTGTTGGGTATCTCTTATTGGGATTCACCATATATATATGTAGGTTTCTTTGGGTTTGTATTCAAAGATAAGTCATTTTCCTTTTTTATGTTGTATATATATGGGTGGATGAGTCCCTTGGGTTATTGTCTATTTATAATGGTGAAAGAACCCCAAGTCATTATATGGGTGGAATAGTCACTGTGATGTACTCATAGAAATTGTAGAATTGGTAGAAATGGTATTGATTAATCATTGTCATAGACCATAGGGTCAATATTGGTTTTCATTTGAATATTTTTTTCTTTTATATTTTTCATTCATTTGTCCATTTCAAATTCAGACGTAACTATTTTTCTGTATAAGTGGGACCATGTTGGTGGATCCCTAATATGTTTTTTACTCACAACTTGCTCGACCATACATTTCACTTTCGTACCAAAGAAGACTCCCACATGGTCATAGTTATAGGTTAGGAATGGTCCCAACGATTTCATTATTGAGAAGGAGTAGCGCATATGGAATTCAGAGATTGGGATGAGGTAAGGATTAGTGATTTCAGTAAAGAATACAATACTTTTAATTCATAATTGTTTGATTTGTGTATTTTAATTTATAGAAGTGACCATCTTTATCTGTTATCTTAAATGTATGCAATTTTTTATATTCCATTTTTTTTATTACATGTATATTTTATTGATTTTTTATTGACTCCTTGATTTTTTAATTCATGGTTATTTTTTTATTGATCAATTTGATATAGGTGGTATAGTATCCTATTTATACTACCTAATTCTAGGATATTAGTCAGTATCATCTTACACATGTGGAGTCATTAGTATGTTCATGTGGAATTACCAGTCTTGTAACAATTCACAATGATCCACAAACCCCATGATCATTATCAGTATTATCGAACATCAAATAAAAAATTGGGTTTCAGGAGTTCTAAAGAAATGGATCATAGAATAAGTCTATCTGAACTGAGAAATATCCCACCATATACATGCACTAAATCACCATAGTAAAACCCTTGACTCACTAAAACAATATTACAATAAAAATTTATATTAATCACTAATCTTATAAAACCCGTAAATCACATTATTGAAGATAACTACTAATCTATGTAAAACACTAAAACATTATTACAGAATAAGAGAAAGACTCGTTGAATTATATGGGACAAAAATATCAACACCATTTCCATGATTAAATGGAATCATGAATTATTGTCAACCCATAACGATGAGAGTGAAAATATCCAAATGATATATAATTAAATAAAAATTAATATAAGTGACCCCAACGATCTATTTATATATTAGTTACATAACTACCATATGGTTCAATAACTTAAATCATTATAAATTCTTTTCATATATTAATTTAACAATTAAGTCTATGAACATTGTTTTTAAACATAGTTGTAATTTATATTTTATATTAATCATGTTTTCAATTTATGTTGAGAAGAGAATATTTGATAATGCTAAAAGAACCCAAGAATATATTTTAATGAATAATTGTTAAATGTTTGGGAACCGTAATAATAAATTCATTGTATGTTTAGGTAAAAATATTATAATACACCTTGAATAAGTGAGTTTAAATTATTCTCTTGTTTAATTTAAGAAAAATAATTTTTTTAATGAGGAGGAACCTACAACTATGATACAACCATTATATTATTGTAGATCCATTCAGATGTCTAATGAAACAAAAATATGAGGATACATTTAGTTGATCATAGTGTATAGTTGAAAATATATATTTCTAAGAATGAACATTAATGCTAGTTGATAACTAAATAATTTAAGTAGTGGATGAACTATTGAAATATTTTTTGGATCATTTATATTATATAAATTATTTAGAATTATTCTTATTACTATTTAAGATGATTTTAGATTATTATAATTTAATTTAATATTCCTCAGTTCATTATTTTTTTTGTTTATATTATTAGTGGAAATATCTACATGTTATATATTTATATATTTATTATTAATTAGAAAACTTTCTTTTCATGTGAGTATAAAGTGGATTTTCAAGTATTTATATAAGCCTAATACGGACATTTTATGGAATATTTAAGTGTCAAATTTGGATACCAAATAATATGTAAGGTTATTACGAATACTCTAAATGATATATAATTGGAAAATTGTTTTTAAAAAATATACATTATATTAGTTCTGAAAATTATAATCATTTATAGGACAGGTCACTGGGGAAAAGGTAATATTTATGAGTGATCATACGATTATAAAGAAATGAAATATTTACTAGGGGATGTCTATATCCATGGAATATTTTACAGATATATAAATGAATATTATTTAATTTAACAAAAAATTTAAAATATATTACAAAATAATTATAACCCAATTAAGTATTAATAAGGAGCTCATAAAATATTTTTTGTTGGAGAATTTGGAAGGAAAAAATAGATTAATCCTATGTTATTATTCATGGGTTTTAGTATCATTATAATTCTTATGATCATGATCTTATCTATGAAATTGGATAAATAAAATATAACATGGAAAATAAGGCCATGTTAGAATGTTGTGATTAAATGAAGATGATTATGTGAAGACTCATACAACCACATTACAGTCATGAGAACCACACTGTAATGAATAATCAGTAGAAGATCTACATAATGAGGATAATTTAGTTTGTTCCATAATCCTTATGTTTTATAAAATTTCTATTTATGTTATATATAATTACGCATTCTAGTGTAGATTAAATTCAAGTAGATTTTTTTACATTTTGGAAGGAAAAAAGGTGTTTTTTATTATTAAAATGTTTAAAATGAATCCATAATGAATGAATATTTCCTGATAAGGATGTTGAAAAATTAAAAATATGAATAATGCTATATTAATTGTGTTAATATTCTTTTATAAACAAATAATAATATTTTCGATGAAGAAAATTGGGGTAAATTATAAAAACAAAATTCTGACTCAATACATATGGTATAATTCAGTACATATCATTTAAATAATTTTTGATAATGAACTAAATTGATGATTAAATGAGATAATCATAATTTATAAGATATTTTGGAGATCTATATAAAAATATTTATATATTTTAATTATGGGATTATTATTCTTATTACAATTTACTGAGTCATAAAAGAGTACATAATGGGATGAAATGTTGTGACTAAAAAAAAATATAACAATACCATATATTTTCCATTATAATCTAGTGTTGAAGAAAATGATATTAATATTACATTATTTTAGGGTCATCCTTGTGTTGTGACGAAAAAGAATAAGAAGGTTGATACTAGATTTTATCTACAAATTTTTCTGATTTAAAAAAAATGATACATAAAAGATAGACCTAAGAATCATTATATCATAATGTTCTATGATCTATAAAACAACTTTTTATATTGATATATAAATTAAGATTCAATTTTATATTACTATATATTTTGGAAAATATCATATCTAGATTTTCCTTTAGAAGAAAAATAATTCCTAGTGATTTATCATTAAAATATATATCCAAATTTTTTATTTGATATAGGGTAGGTTGTATGTACATCCTATGAAGAGTGAAAGTCAGTACATAGAAATTACTTGCACAATGTTAGGAAAAATGGGTTAAATCTCACCGCCTTACAATTATTGATTATTGGTGATAAAATATCATTCAAATGTGTGTGGGATAATATCTACATCACACAAAGGTCTAACATACACATTTTGAGTAAACTTAATAATTTCATGAGTTAATTGTTTTTTGGTTTCATATGTGTCATTACATGAATGTAAACCAATTGAGAGAAGAAGTGAGTGAAATACATTCACCATTAAAATTAATATTCACAACTATGAATAATACATTATGATTTGTGGGTCCCTCAAATGTTTAATTACATAAAGTATCGTAGGATAATAAAAAACAAATACAATATCCATATATCATTTGAATCAATATAACCAAAACAATATATCAATCTTTTATAATACGTATGTTGTACCCTATAACATACCAATATCATACAATAAGTTATTGCTTAAAAGATATCAAATTGGATTATATTATAATGTAATACACCCCCTAACATCATTATCATATCTGAAGAAAACTACCCATAAATACGTTTTTCATTTCTATAAATATAATACCATATACCTAAATAATTAAAACTAATGATACATAGTTATAATCATTGATGTTTTTCTGGGTTTATAATATCCCATTATTAAATTTTATCACATTTGAGTATTATCCATTATATTACTATTATGCTTATTGGGATTGTTTAATCAACATAATTCTTGTATTAACATGTAATAATTTACTTTATATTCTCCAAGTATGCATCCATTGAGGTTTTCAACGTACACATCCACTTTTTGTTTTATGGATCGATTTCCAGTAAAATATTAATATACATTATTATCTGATCCAACTCAAAATTCATAGTATCAATACACTCTTGAATATATAATGAATCATTATTATAATTTTGTTCAATATGATAAAAAATATTGTATGGTTTGTCTTCCATATAGTTATCCATGTCTGAATTATCTATCCATGATCTCCCATCATATTATGAACATAAACATATTTTTTATACATAGTATGAGTTTAAATGGTATTTTATTAATCAAATTAATCATATAGATCATCACCTTTCAAAATTAATTCATTTGAATTTATTATAATTTTAGAAACTATGTAATGCTTCCCAGAAACTTATATATAGTTTTATTCACTTTATTATTATTATTGTTGTGTTGTAGAGTCATTATGTATATGTTACAATGCCTCCACATCATCTCCATAAATAATCCTCCTAAATTATTATTATAGAAAATATGTCTCATAGAACAAGGAGGATAACCATGTAGGATACCATCAAGTCCTCTTTACTCAGAATTCCCCAAAATTTCACCAATCACATTGATAATATAAGGGATATTAAATACCCAATTTTTTTCAAATATCGATGAATTATTCAAATTCATCATGGATGATGTCATGTCTACAATATTTCAATAAAAAAATTGAATTTAAAATGTTGTGTTAATTTCATACCTCTATAAATGTTGTATTGTATTATTTTTTGCCAACTTATTATATTCCATTTTTACTGAGATCAAATTCATCATATCAAAAAAATCATATACTATGTGTTGTACTTAATTCATGAAGAAAATATTTTTCCAAAATATTATTAAAAAATATCTACTTTTTTACTCAACTCTATTGTATATTTTTAATTTTCATTCCTTGGAGAAAAAACACTCCTTTTTTAAATTCTTGTGAAATTCATATACACATTCAATGCCTCTGATTTGAGCATAAAAATGATGTATGTATTAAAATTTAACTAATATATTTACTGAATATAATAAATATTTATATTTATATTTTTATTATTTATAATCTAAAAAATTATAAATGATTGACCTATAATGGATGATATGTTTTAATATCGACATTTTTTAAATAATTAACATATATCACCTTTTTTAATGTAGAGTTAATGTAATTTATTTCTCACTGTTTTTTCATCATATCTAGTAAATTCTTTTATTGGGTAATATTTTCTCAATTCCCTTGACTAATGAGGTTGGATATTTAATTGCACAATTTATTTTTTTCATTAAATATTAGCTACAGTGATTGTTTAACAAAAAATAAAAAATAAGTTGATTTATGTTAATTTTAATTATGTGAATAAAAATTAATCTATCTTCCAATTAAAAATTCTTTTGTTATTAGAGAAATCAATTTATTTCCTGTAACCTCATAGTTAATTAAAACAAAATAATTTTTCCTCAACTAATTAGAAAATATAGTTTTCTAAAAATTTATATTTCCATCTAAAATATATACACAAAAAATTCTTTTATCATCAGTTACACATCATATCTGATGGTAACTGATATTAACACGTACCTTTCAACATATTTGACGAGCCAAAATTACCCTATCATATTTGATGAGAATCCATTCTCCAAAACCTATGGACATTCATTTTTACAACATTGAGTAGATATTTAATAATCAATTATGATACTTTTCCATTTTTATTATTATTATAAGACATTTGATTATGGTACCTCGGTGAGATAATCGTTAGAACAATAAATCAATTGTGACATTGCAAAAATATTTATTTCAAATATATAATGTCGTTTTAAAATTTTAATTCATAAATTTTTTATTATTTCTGAGCCTATATTTTTTGAGTTGGATGAGCAGGATGTTTGAAGGGTTGAATTAAAGCAATCTTGACCCTGAAAAAAAAATCAATTTTTACATTAAGTAAAATCTTTAAAAATATATAAATATAGTACTAAAATATTCATAGACATGATATTTTCCCAAATAATGTATTGATAATTTTATACAATAATGTCCTTATCACTGTCTTCATTTCTTATTATATGTATTCAGTTTCCATACTTATTTTATTTATATTTCAAATAAGAATAAAATGTATAATTCATCTATTGGTATTGACACATTGTCCATGAATCTTGAAACATCATCATTTGTATTATAGGTTCTTATGTATAGAAATTATATGTGTTGAATTAGTATCCCATGATCATAATTAGGAGTCATTAGTTATTTATATAATTCCCTATATTTTTTAAATTTTTTTAGTAAGGACGACTATATATTGTTTTTAATATCATTCTATTAATGTTCTCTCAAGTAATTAAATTACATTTACAATAAATAATAGTTTTTTACAAAATTCTCTAAATATCTTAGCGGATATATTTGGGTTTATATTTTTAGGGTCATGCATTTTTTAATTTTACATTGGGACTTAATTATACAGTCATTCAAAGTGAACACCATGTGAAATAATAATAATAATAATAAATCACTTTTTTAAATTCCATGACATACACTAACTCATTGATATTAAAATTCATTTAAATATATATATATATATATATATATAAATAAATTTAAATGGTATTGAATGAAATATATCATTTCAATAGTCTCTAAACTAAACTAATCATCCCTCATTGTCATTTATTAAACACTGAATAATAAATACTTCTATGAATAAATTAATATCATTATATTTTTCAATAATTATATAAATAAATACTATATTCACTACCAATATAATAATTAAATATTTTACATTAAACTCAAACATATTGTAAACATTAATAACTAGTCATTTATTTTATGAAATCACCATAATGATATTATTTATTATTCCAAAATCTCGTGGAATAATATTTATTCCTGAAATTAAATACAAATTTAATTTAACTGAGATTCGAGAAAAACATATTTTGTAAACCTCTAGGATTATTTATCTATAGAATTATTCAATCATTAAGAATGACATAGATTATAATTAAACAATATAACAAACTATCTATATAGAAATGAGTTAATGTAACAATTTAAATAACCCTTTAATGGACAATTATTATGAAATATAATCTTTTTTTCTTGATATCGCGTCAAGTAGGTTTCATAAATATTGCATCAACCTACATAAATGGTATATATTTAACAAATATTATAAAATAAACTCCTTAAAAAACCCAATATAAAAATTGAATTAATAAGATAAATCTATTTCAATCAAAGGGTTTAATATATATTTCTCCATTAACTCAAATAGTAAAAAAAATTATTTCCTTATTTTTTAAATTTCATTAAAGATTTGGCACAGCCAATTTATCATTGATAACAAAAACTATAAATCATCATAGCTGGTATCAGCACCTCAGATTACATGATTAATTATGTATTTTAGTATTTATATCAATTTTATAGACCAATAAACATCTGCACATATCGGAATATCTAATTAGACATATAACATGTGGAATTCATATTGGTCGGTCAGTCCTCATAACCTCCCTTCATAGAGATTCTCATGTGTGAAAATTAAATAAATTATAACTATAAATGCCAAATACTCAATAATAATATATTTCCAATTAGAAAATTCTATCTAGACTGAAGGAAAAATATTTTTCATCAGTTTCAAATAATCTTAATGATATCACTAAAACAAGGGAGCTATTATAAACATTAAATAAAATAGATATTGTAATAACATTATCTCTTAATGTTACATCAAAGAACACTCCATGTGTGGTAGTTGAAAACTCCTCATGTCATAGTCTCTAGATATATATAATTATACTATCTCTTAATAACTCTATTATTCAAGAAAAATAATGTCAAATATGACTTTAGATTGTTCTCATCATTGTAGAGCCTTTGATCTATGTATCTAATAATGAATGATTCTTAATATCTTCCATAAACTGATAATACTACATTTTTTTGCCTTCAGTGTGATAGGATAATACTTAAAGAAATGCAATACAACTCTCTTGTTTCATATTTATATCCACCAAAATAGATCAGTTCTGAGGATTCATCAATGTTGTTACATAGAATAGAGTATATGATGGTTTTTATCATACAAGATGAATGAATACTTATCATACACATTATATTCGATTTTTAGATTAAATTTTTTTTATTATAGATATTAATTCTCTGTGAGTCTAGATATAATCCCAGATTAGATAGATACATACAGAATCTCTCTAGTACCAAAACAATGTATGTTCCTTGAATTAGTCCATGAAGCCTCAAAGATATATCATGAAAAACAATAATACATATAATATAGGCTTCATTGCATAAATATTTTATCGAGAATAATTTTTTCACAACATCTTACCTTTTTATATGACTGGAATCCTATTACTCATCATTAATATTTCTAAAACAAATACTATTGGGGAAAAACTTCACTTAATAAAATACTATTATTTATGTTGCGATCAAATCCATTAGTTATAAAATCTATTTTTAGCTTCATACAATTTAATATTAAATTATCTGATTTTATTTTTAAACCATAAATAGATCTCTTCAACTTGTATACTTTATTTGTATAATTTATAGTTATACCAAATTTATATGTGAAAATGAAATATTCCATAATGTTACCAATAAGGATTTTTTTTACAAATAAATTTTATTTTTTCAATAATCATTATAATTTTCTACATAAAAGAGAATTATAATATATTTTTGTCTATAAACTGTAGAATGGCTTCATCATATTCTATTCCTTATCATTTTTAAAAAATTGTTGTAACCAAATGATACATGTAGGTACGGATGTTACTATATATGTATGGATTCTTCTTAAATACCCATTTTTGACTAATGGTATATACAAAAACCCAATGATATACAAAAATTTCCAAAGTCTAGTATATATAATCCCTTTTACAGTCAGTGTATTTTTACATAGTAAAACAAGTTATTTTATAACATCATGTAGGACATGAGTGCATCATTATCGGTTTATAACATGTCACCATTATTTTTGACAATAAATATATATCTATCATATTCTCTAACCTATATGGTAATCCTACATAGTTCTTGTGTCTCTATGAAAATATGTTCTACATGTCATTGTGGGATTTTTTTTCTATTCCAGAACATATATATCTTGATCGATGAATTGATTAATGTAATTATTTCTCCCACTATCACTTTTATGGATTACCACATATAAATAAATACTTATTTATTTCCATAATTAATTATATACATGAGTGGTCATAAAATTAATATCCTATTATCAATTTAGAATATATATTTATGATACACTTGATGTGTTGTGATGATTGTTTGTTTTAAAAAATAACCATAACAAATGATTTAGATCCCCATACACATATATGTGATTAGAAATAATTCTTATAACTCTATAACAAAAATATATTTCTGCTCAAAAATTTAGTTCTTAATTGGTTTTTCATGTACAATGTATTTTATAAGGCATATTCCCAAAATGATAATAAAATACTTGCCGGAAAAATAATTGATCTCACAAAGTACAATAAGGTTTAGTATATATATTAAGTAATACAATTCCACTATAGTGTATATGGAATTGTGACATGAGATAGTTCCAAATAAAATGGTATAAAATAGATGAACACTTATTAAAAATACTCCCCTCTTTTGTTAGTGTAATTATTCTTCATCACCTTAAAAAGATTATTCTTAAATTTATTCACATATTTATAAAATTTATTCGAAAAATAACTATTATACCTTTTAACGAAGACATGTAATAATATACTAATATATTTTTTAGATGGTATTAAGTAATATTATCCTATTTTATATTATACGGGAAAACAGACATACCAATTTCTATAAACAAGTTATAAGATATTTGTGCCCCTTTCATTGTTTCTGTTAAATATTATTTCTTCATTATTCTATAAAATGAACTAGGATATATATATCGAAGGATTATATTTTTTATAAATATAAATATCCCTCTTGATCTGTATTTATAAAATGTTTATCATTTTCTTGAGAATTTCTATGATTCATCGACATGGTGTGGAATGAGATTTTTGAATTTTATTCAGTACCAATTACTGGAAATTGATTTTCATACACCTGTATAAAATGACCATTATTCAAATGTTCCTTCCCCTAATTTATGTTTAATTATTAATATTATAAGAAACTATTTACTAATTAGAAAATAAATCCCTCCATGTCTAAATATTATATTCGTATGTTTTACGATTACTATGTAATAAAAATTCTATAAAAATAGAATTAATCTAGTCGATAAAGTGAGATTGTAGTCTCCAATATCAAATGCAATTATTTATTCCTAATTGGTAGCTATAAGATCCACATATCAATTGATTTTCACTCAAAATATAATTTTTTTTATTTGGATTAAAATCTGTGTACTAGAATATAATTAATTATCTTTAAACATTAAATATTCTAGTGAACATAGACTATAAATCACATTATTTTCACAAGGATATTATATATATATATATATATAATTTTATAAGATTATCATAACTCTTATATAAAACCCCCATAAATTTCAAGGTTAACAGAAGTACTCATTATCTTTTTCCACTAAAAAAATAATTTAAAAATATATAATTTATTATTTTAATGAAACAAATCATGAATTTCTATATTGATTATTACTTTACTTCACCAATATTTAAACATTTTTACTATTTTTTTAAAATGCGTGATTAGAAAATATATATCAATAGGAGACATAAAAATGAAATCTTTTAGTCAAGTGAAAAATAGAAAAACACATGAAAAACATTTTCTTAAAAACATACCATTTTAGGTGGATAGCGAATCATATTTCCTTTAAAAAGATCATTTATCATAAGATTTTATAATAAATTATTTTCCTTAATACTCAATATAAATAATTCAAAAATCATTTAGGTACCTTGGGACATTATCTTCATAGAACCCCCTCTGATTGAAAAAAACCATAAATTAATCTTCTAATATAATTTTCCACAAAATAAAATCATTACCTAATTAATTGGAGAGCAATAATGGGTCTCACACATCTTATCATAAGCTATAATGGGGATAAAATAGTTATATCTAGAGATATCTCGGGAAAATAATAAATTACTATGATACATTATAATATATTTTTTTATAATAAATTTAATTTATTTGTGTGCTTGTGATATACACAACCCTATCTTTAAGAGAAACATAATAATCTATATTATTATTTAAACAAAACCATTTAAACCTAGAAATTTTGATTTTCTATATTAATAGGAATAAATAAAATATGAAAAATATATGGTTTATATAATTACATTGGGTATCTTTTAATCATCAAAAAAATTAAATACATTTAAATAAAAGTGACTTATTTTATGTAAAAAATTTATCAGATCTTGAAAACATATATAAAAAAAATTATGAAAATTTCAGAACATTTATTAGATAAAATTAAATTTATTTTTTCAAATCCGATTATGAAAATTATGTCAGAGTAATTTTGTGGTATTTTTTTGAAATGAATCATTTATTTATGAATAGTGAAAATGGGAATTATTATTATAAATTAAATTATTATTTAATGAAAATAACAATATCATATTTTTTAAAAAATTAATTTTAAAGAAAATATTCAATTATTTTATAATTTAATCCAGTTAAGGTGATTTTAATTAATAAAATTATAATTTATGATAGAAAAACAATTTATACTAGTGAAATGTCTTCCTTTGGAAAAACATTTCTTCATCGCATTTGTGGGTTTCATTTTCTATTAAATTATTCTTCTTTATGTGATCTGAAATTGATAAAAATGGATTTATTATTTTAAATTAGTGTATTTATTATTTTCTAATAATTCATTCTTAAATTTTTATCATAATTAATCGTGAAATATTAATTATTAATTATCATGGATTAATAAAAAATGGGGTTTCTATCGATGAAACTAAGAAGATAAGGGTTTAAATAGGACTTAAAAAATTTTCAATTATTATTTTATTTCCATATATTGACAATATATAATACAAGGTTCTATAGTGGTCTATTTTTTTCCTTGTGGCTTGTAATAAATTAGGTTTTAATTAATTAATTTTAAAATATCCAAGTTAGTCATCCCCCACTTATAAAAGACACCCCAAATGATCCACCCTAAACACTTGCTATGACAATATTTTCAAACAATACCTACTGAAATACCTTCCCTCCATCCCTCAAAATATATTTTTTATATTTAATTATAAATAAATGATATAATGATTTTGGTAAAACCCTAATTAGGTAGTCTGATGTAGAGGTAATGTTCTTAATCAAGAATTTTTATTTTATTTATTCTTCTACCTCCTTAAAAATATTAAATCATGATAATATAATAACACCAACATCAAAAATATAATGATATTTTATTACATTAAATTCATATCATATATTCATCTCCTCATAAATAAAATAGTAAATAAAATCATCAATAATGTGTACGGTGGACTACCGCCACACAAACTTAGGACACTCATTTCCCATCAACACTTATCATTGATGAATATAATATATATATTTAATTTATTATTAAATCATACTTATGAAAATGAAATATAATATATACATTCAACAAATAAATGTGATTCATATTCTATGTCAAACATTCAATAATAGTAATATAGATGAATCTAGTGAAAAAATCATTAACATAATTTTTATGTGTTTTAACTATATCATATTATCATTATATAAAACATTAATGAATAATCATACATTAGATAATGTGGAAATTAACCCCATAAATATTAGTGATCATGAATTATTGTTAAAAAAGTTTCATAAGATTATATTAAAAGATGATATATTATTTTATAAATACTAATATGGTTCTAAAATTAATTCAAATCATGTTTTGAACAAATATACACGAGGTTAATGATCTCTAATCAAAAGGATTGTGTTGGGTTAGTGAATTAAACTCAATTTTCATTTTCTATAGGCATATATATTAATATTCACCAATTCACATTTATGTTGTCTATATACCGACCCTTCGATGTATTTAACCTGAATACCTATTTATTCATTATTGTAAAGGTTTCAATAAAATTTTATTATTTCAAAAGGATACCATTTGAATGTTACAAAAACGGTAAAAATCTATTTTATGTTCCCACATTCTTTTTCAAACGTTTTTACTCTTATTGAATTAATCTAATCATTTATAAAATATATTCTCTGAAAATATTCTAATAGTATTAATATTTAATTATTTTCTAATATTTATTTGAAAAAATTCATCTGTTTTGTAATTGGATCAAGAAAATTTATTTTTGATAAGAAAATTAATTTTATTTCACGTTAAATTGGATAAATTTTATTCAGCATACATAGTTTTAAAAAGTTAAATAAATAACGTCCTTTTATTTACTAAAATGATTTATTTGTGAAATTTAATATATCCATTATTTTTAAAATGAGTTTTAAATGAATCATTGGGCTATTTTTCAAAAGGTACATATTTGAAAAAAAACACCAAAGGAATGTTTTCTTAACATATACTATATTAATGGTCTTCCCTGATGTTATAATCATTTTAAAAATGTGACTTCGTATACTTGTTTTAAATGGTTTTAAAAATAAAAATCATTTATTATATATTAATAAAATATCTCACTTTAAATCCATTTATTATTACAATGGACTTTATTTAATTAATAAAATATTATACCCACCATGAATCTACTGTCAACTCAAATTTCATAATCAATTTACCAATTGTTAACATTATCATGGAAAAATCACTTTCTTGTGATCTTGTTTTGTTATAAATTACATTTCAATCAAATATCCATATTCATTATTTCATGTATATTATTATTTAATGAACTATATTCCATTTATATATATGGTATTTACATTGAATGTTATTTTATTAGATGGGGAAAGATTATTAAATACATATTCATTTCTAAATATAGATATTTGATGATAATGAATATTATTAATAAATTAAATGTATTATTCAATTAATGATTGATGTTTGTGGTAATAAGTGAACGGTGCATCCGAAAACTATATAGTCCCTCGATGCATTTAGAGGTATCAGGATAAATCATTTGATGAAATTAAATGGGGGTTTACCTATATTTTTGGATTTTATTGTGAAATATATGGATATTAGGGCTATAATGATTCATGAGATCTTGAATTCCAATAATTAATCATTTCCTTCCATGCTAATTTATTTATCATAATTATCCTAGATAATTTTTTCATTGATATTATCTATGGATGCATTTCATTCTAATTTTATTCATTAAAAGGAATTTATTTTTACATATTTACATTTACATATTGATTTTTCATTATTAATTGATGATATATTCCACTTTAGGTAACCCTTCGTTACATTTTTAATTCACCCTTATTTTAATTTCTTTACCAAAGTTAAAAATATACATATATTGAGTGAGTTTTAATTCAACATAACACTTTCTTTCACTATTTTTTTTATTATATTACTAATGGAAAATGGGTATCATATATGTATTTATCTATCCATGACTATTAATCTTATCAGTCATTTGGGAATTGATACCTTCTATCAATGTAATTGTAATTAATTAGTCAAAGTCATTGGTTTACTAGAGCAGATGCTGGCACTATCAGTATTAGATAAAGGTTGTTGTAAACCATAAGAATTTGAATATGTAAAACACAGATTAGGGACATAACCCTATGATACACTTTCAGGGTATGTATATACGAACATCCTAATATTTTGTAGATAAAGGGATGAATTGGGGTTTAATAGAAATATATCTCTTTCAGAATACTACAGGTGTTCATGGATTTAGAATAGATGCATCTAAATGTAATTACCATAAAAAGGGTTGATAATGTATAACATCACCATCAATGAAGAGCATGGTGATTGTTTTCTTACTAGGCACCTAGTTCAACACTCATAGAGGATATTATAAAAATAATCCATATTTTAATTACATATAATTATGATGTATTTAAAATAAAATATATCCCCAAATAAACTAAGAATAATATAATGATATAAAAAATGAATGTTTTTTTATTTAGGATCAGATTTATAATTATACATTCAGATTTATAATTTATAATTTTTTAAGCTAATCTGTTAGAAGATATTTTTTAAATATTGAAAATAGAAGAAAAAATAATGTTAATATTCAAGTCCAATGTTGATATTACTCTTTTGAGAAAAATATAAAACTCATATTGGAATTGAATAGGACATGGAGATATTAGAACACATTAATTAGTTCCTGAAAAATAACATTGCCTAAGTAGACCAGCATTATGTTCAAAAGTGCTATTATCCTATAATGGATAACATCATGTATTAGAATCCTCCATTTTTTATTGGTACTAATTATTCAATGGTAGATGAGGAATGGTTTATTTCCCTATAAAATATATTTATTTTCATAGAATTTGATCAAAATGAACATTTTACATATGAAGAATTTGAACACATGAAATGGAACTCTTTTAAGGAAACATTAATTAAAAAAATTCCCTCATCAAATATAAAATGATATTAATATAATGTTACTTAACATAAAAAATAATGAATTAGAATGATTTTCATCATATGAGGATACCTTTATATAGTTTTCTCTATATACTAAAGATTAAATATGAAACAAATAATGAATTATTGATGATTTTATTTAAGGTATTATTATGGGTCATTGAAGGGTGCTGGTGTCTCAAAAAAATTCATTAAATAATGAAATATATTTATATACCATCAAAAAAAAGAAATTATATTCTAGATCCTACATGATTAACAAAAATAAAAAATAAATGAGTTCAAAAATGGGAAAATAAAAATGGAATGCATCAATAGAGAAGAAGGTAATGATAAAATTTCAATCTTATAAATTATATGGAATGAATTATTCTAAGAATTTATGAAAGGTAATGGGAGTTTGTTATAAGTTCATAGATAATATTCATCTTGAAAATAATGGTAAGGGAATAAAAGAAAAACTATTATATATTGCTTCAAGTTCAAATAAATGATTAATTATTCAGTCCAATTTTCCTATGAATCAAGGTAATCTACCACAAAAGGGGCTAGGGGGAGATGATCATACCAATAAGATTACTACATCTAGAGAAGAAGTGCCCAATTATTTGTTGTAAAATAATTTAATATGCCTACAAATATATCTAATATTTTATTTTATTCACTATATTCAAACTCTTTTAGATCTGGTACGTTTTTTATGAAAATTTATATTTCCTTTCTACCATAAGTAGAGAGTTTTACATCTATACATGAATTGTATGTCTCGCCCCAGTAGGGATATGTTAACATGTCCCAATTATGACACATAAACAATATCCATTTGTAGACATTATTGTTATAACAATGGATAACAATGACACAATCCATTGAATTTAAGGGATTTCAAAATTTGATGTAATAATTTATTTTAAAGAGAATGAAATTTTTATTCCAGATGAAGATGTGGAATTCATTATCTATAGGGGAATGGAATCAACATTTGAGTCATTTGAGATCTACCTCAAGTATCTGTTCTAAATGATATTATTGTGGGAGAAGAGAAAAAAGATATGTATATTAAAGGTAAGGGAAAAAATATGTATTAAATATTTTATAGAAATGCAATGATAAATTAATTAGGGGATTACATGTATATCCAATAGAGGATTAAATTTAATTTTCCATTGATTTAATCCCCAATGAATACCAATATCACAGGCTCCCTATAGAATGGTAACTATAGAATTATTAGAGTTAGAGAAAAAACATGTTGATTTTTTTAAAAGTGGTTTTCTCACCACTGGTGTTTCACCATTGAAAGCCCATTTTCTCATCATTAATAAGATTTAGGGATCTACGATTTTGCACATAGATTATAAGGAAATCAATGCCATTATGATAATCAGAAAGTATCATTTGAATTATACTGAAGAATTATTCGATTAAATTTATAGAGAACAATATTTATAGAAGATTTACCTACATTCAAAGTATAATAAATATCAAATAATTAATTAATTCATTATAATGATATCAACTACAATGGGTAATGGACCTTACAATTTTATGACATTTCCACTGATATTGAATAATTCATATTATGTTTTAATGGACACAATTATAAGAGTATTAATGTAATATCTAGTTTATTTTTTATGTTATTCATTGATGATATATTTTTTATTCTAAAATATATGAGGATCATGACAATAACATGTAGGGAATTTTTGACATTCTTGTAACTATAGTGTAATATGGAAAATATAGTAAGTGTGATTTCTAGATTGAAGATGTTTCTTTTCACATCCATATTTAATACAATGATCAAAACTCAATTGACCATATGATCAAAAAAATAATTAAGACAATGTACTACGCCCATGAAGATAATTCAGGTACATTGTTTCATTGCATTGGAAGTTTAACATTGTTGATTTGTTCTAAAAATATCTTTATTGGATATCACGTTAGCTGATTTTAAAAGTAAAGTAACTTTGTTCATATACAAAAACAAATGCAAATAATTTTTTGATGAACAGTTGTGGAATTTGGTCAAAGTTCTGATTTGTAATTTATCAATAGGAAATCCTGGTTTTGTGAAATATAGTGATGCATCAAAAAATGAAAACGGTTTTGTACATTTGGGATAATTATAATGTCATTGCATATTCGTCATGGAAATTGAAGACTTGCAAATATAACTACAAAAGTAATGATCTTGAGTTGGCATTTGTAATTTTTCCTTGAATAAATGGAGACATTATCTCAATGGTTATTTCTGTGAGATATAAATAGTCAAAAGACTCGAAAATAAATATTTTATAACAAATGAATCAACATGAGGAAAAGTAAATTTGTTGAGATACTTAATTATAATGATGTATTAATACACTACCTCCCATGGAATGTAAATAAGGTAAATGGTGCAGTGGGTATGAAATATAATAGAGTAATGAACACAAGTAATGATTGAGAGGGAACCTAAGTTCATTCATCTAGTTAAGGTTGATAACGTAATTATTGTGTAAGGGGAAACATCACCCATTTTTAAAATATTTGGGAAAACATATTTATCAGAAAAGAAAAATATTTCTTAATCTGAGAATGAGTATTTTATGAATAAAATTAAATCCTTGAATGATGGGAAATTATATGATTTTTTTCTAGGTGATGTTATGGAATTTGGAAGGAGGATATGTTATCCATATATACCCGATAAAAAAATTGTTAAATGATGTTCATTTCTAAAATTTATCAAAACACAATGGTAACACAATGACGTATACATATTTGAGAGATCATTTTTTGTTGGATAACATGAAATAAGAATTCTTAATTATGTGTCAATATATTTAGTTTTC
Organism: Viscum album; assembly: GCA_963277665.1. NCBI lineage: Eukaryota > Viridiplantae > Streptophyta > Magnoliopsida > Santalales > Viscaceae > Viscum > Viscum album. The sequence continues at coordinate 927,043,017 of OY728140.1, read as the reverse complement.
CTATAAGTGAAAACATTGAGATAGAATCCTATATAATTCATCCATTCTATTCTTATTCCTTTATAGAAATGGGTTGACATTTATATATACATTGTACTAGGACTTCGAAGACTCCATGAAAGTATAATGAAATATTGGTTATTATTGATCGCCTAACAAAATATACATATTTCATTACAAAAAACTAATAATAAAATATTGAGATCCTCATAAGAATATATATTAATTATATTTTAATATGTCATGGTACCCTTATTTTTATTGTTTCTAATCATGATCCCCATTTTAAATTAATATACAGGAAGTGGTTTCATATAGATCTTGATACTGAGCTTTATTTGTGAGCATTCTACTATCCTGAAACTGATGTAAAATTAGAAATTACTATTTAAATATCAAAATTCAGGTTATGAATATGCACATATGTGGGATCACTATTTACCTTTGGTAGAGTTTTCCTATTACAAAAATTTTCATTCAAGTATTCAAATGGTGTCATATAATGTATTATATGTTAGGATATGTCATAATCCAACATTTAGGGATGATGTTGGTGAAATGAAACTTCAATTCAAATAAATTCTTTAATAGATAGAAAAAATCTTAATATTTTTAATTCTAATACTAAATTGGATAAAAGTAGTACAAAGAGTTATAATGATAATTGGAGGATATATTTTGAATTTCAAGTGGGGGATCACATATTTATGAATTTATCTCCATTTAAGGGTGTCATATGAATTGGTATAAAGGAAATATGTTCCATATGTAGATTAGAATTTTCAAAAATTTATAATGGTTTGGATTTTTCTTTAACATTTAGTAAAGCATGAAATCCTCTCTAATGTACATGAGGTGTTCCATATATCATTGTAAAGGAAATACATGTAAGTCCAACAGCATATTATCACCACTAAAGATATTGAATTGGAACCGAATATATAATATTAGGAATAACCCATCGAGATTTATGACACTAGGGAGAAATTATTGATAGTTAATATGACTCGATTAGTGATGGAACATTGGATAATTATTAATATGGTATATGAAATGTGGGAACTAGATGATGTAATGAAGAAGAAATAACATAATTTTTATTGAAGTTAATTATCATAAAAATATGAAATATTATATTTTTTAGTAGGTATTAATATAACACCCCTAGAAATTATAATATATATATTTTAAATCAAATTTAACTTTTTTGATAGCTTATATCATACATAACAATGATTTTAAATAAAACACAATAATCAAAATTATTATTTAAATTTCGTCATCATAACCAATTAGTGATGTTGTAAAGTATGAATATTTATAAAATATTTTTTAAAAATATATTATTTTACACATTATCAGTTGGTAAGTATTGATCTAGAATAAGAAAAGAAAACACATTAAGATTAAAGAAATAATTTATGGAAATTTGTTTTATTGATTCATGTGATCTTTTTTTAAAATTAATTTTTGAAACTTATATAAAATTTATTTAATAATATTAAATTAATTTTATAAATAAATATAGCTAACTAATCATAGGGTGGTTTTTTTTCCAAAATGAGTATTTTTTCCAAAAATTGTGAAAATGTTGTTTTATTATTTAAATGTATTGATGTTATTTAAAGAATTAAAAAGATGAGTTTAGTTTAAAAATTGTTTTAAAAGAAAATGGTGTTCAATTATATTATAATCTATCAAATTTAGACCATTTTATTAAAATATATATTCAATTTTGATATGAAAACATTTGGAATTTTTAAAATTTTTCCTTCGTAAGTTGTTTTTTATAGAATTTAAGATTTAATTTTAAATAATATTCTACAAATTATAAGTCTACCATTTGGTAAGATGTATTCAATATATTGAATCATAATCATTAATATTATAATATAAGTCATTTTTTACAATAATGAATTGTGAGAAAAATTAAAAATAATTATCTCGTTTAATGTGTAAACAAGATTACCAGGGGATAAACAGATATGTTAAGGGAAAAAACTTCATATACTTATCGCATAAATATTATATGGGAATATATCGAACTTATATTATCGAATATTATATAATCATATGTTTAGGAAATTTGTACCCTGTGAAAAATGATTGTGTAATCCATTATTTTCAAAAGATCAATGTGTGTCCTCTAACCCAATTATAATAGGACACAACAACACCTGCCATATTTACATGTCAAAATTTATTTTGATTAAAATATTACTCCCTGAATATATTATTCAATTCCCAACCAACATAAGTGAATATGTGGTTTGACCATTAATTCATCCTAGGAAGCCTTTTAGTGAACACTTAAATAAGTCATCAAACAAAGAGGTAATGTTTTTAATTGAGTTTTTTTTCATTTTATTTATTCTTACACTTCCTTCAAATATTATTCAATAATGATAATATAAGAAGTTTATTATATCCTCTATTATGATATGTTATCATTTTATTAAAATAACATATATCCATAAGCATTTTCCTCAAATGGAAAATGAAATCACCTATTGTGTGTATGGCGGACTATTGCCTCAGGAACTAATATAAAATTCTTTCCATAGAATCATAACACGGTTGTATATAGTGATATATTTAATATATATTTATACTATATGTTATATAATTATTATTTTTAAATATAATATCAAATATAAATTCTTCATTTAAATTACATTTAAATTATGATAACGTCTCTCCTACATAAAACAGACTACCGTCTCGCGAAGTGATATGATTAGATTGTCACTAACAATTTACATAGACGGTAGTATGGTTAAATTTGAGAAATATATTTGATATTTAAAAAAGTTATTTATTATTTAAAATTAATTTATCACTTACATTTATTCAATTAATAAATTATATTTTTTCTCATGAATATTTACAACTTACCATATCCACAAAATGAAGGGATTCATATTCTATCTAAAATTTTAACGGATGGTCTGAATGATATATATAATAAAATTTTTAATATTTATTACATTAATATTATTCATTATAATATGGAACTAAATCCTATTTTTAGGATCTGGAACTTTTTTGACAAAACATGCCTGAGAAAACAAGGCAATTAACAACCCAAAAAATAGTGATAATGTAATATTGTAAATGAATGGTGATTTTATATTATAAAATAATCATATATGATATTATAAATTCTAATATTGTTCTATAATATGTTTTTAACATGTTTTAGAAGACTATATTTGAGCTTAATGAGTTCCTAATTATTGAGAGTTGTGCGGTAAGGGATTTCATCCCAATTTTTATTTCATTGAGTCAAAGTAATTTATATGCACCTATTTACTTTTATATGGTGTATATACCACCTATTTTATGTTTTTAACATGAATAGAAAATTATTAATTATGGTAAATGTTTCAATATAGGTTTATTATTTCTATTTGTTAAAATTTTAATTTTACGAATGTGGTAAGAATCTATTTTACAATCTAACTTCTTCATGGGGTTTCATATACTCTTATTGATGGAATCATATAGTTTTTCATTCAAAAACACTGAAAAGCATATTATATTTTAAATATTTATTTATTTTGTATATTCTGTTCAATATTTCTCTCTCTTTTTTACCTGGATCAAGAAACAAATTTTTTAAAAGAAAAACTGATTTTATTTTACTTTTAATTGGTTATATTTTCTTCAATATCCATCATTTACAAAAAAAGTTTTAGAATAGTAATTTTACATTTTAAGTTTTTTATTAATGTTATTTTATGTTATATTCGATTTTAAAATTCATTTTAAATGAATATTTATAATATTTTTCAAACCATTCAATTTTTTCAAAAATCGAAAAGTAATATGTTTTAAATGTATATGGTGTTAATGGGATTCCCCGATATGATGAATGATTTAAAAATTTTCCATTATTCTCAATAATTTCGATGGTTTTCAATGAAAAATATTTTATGAAATAATGTTTCAATATCACTTTTACATTGCCCCTTATCCTAAAATATATAATATTTTATTAAAAAAACTTATATTCCTAATGAGAAAAAGGGAACCTATCACTTTTTGATAAATTTTCTGTTATTACTTTTTTCATTGTAAAATCATGTTCATATAATAATTTTTCAATTGGAATTAAATATATCTTAAAGATAAATATTTTTTTATTATGGATATTAATATTTTCTAAATTGTATAAAATAGGTATATAAAATGCCTACATTGAATTTTTTTTAAATATTCGATTAAATATTGATAAATTAAAATTTGTTACTAAATACAAATATATGAAGATTATGAATTATATTCATGAATTAAATTGATAATTTGGTATATGTGGATTGATTTTGAAATGTAGTGAGGTGTGGGGAGTTGAATTATATATCCCTTTATTTCATTAATGGTTCTTTTGAGACAAATCAGTAGGTCTTACTAAATGGATTTTCTCCGATAGTATTAATCTATATTTTGAATAGTCTTGATAGTAGTGGTATCATGATGCATGAAGTGATGACATTCAATAATAAAGAAGTTTCATCCCGGATAATTCAATTAATATTATTATATTAATTGATAATATTTATTGATGTATTTAAATAATAGTTAATTTTTTAATTTTCATGTGTGTTTAGTTATAAATAGTCTATAATTATTTTTGAATATGAATTCATGAAACCTTCCATTGAATGTACCCCTCTTGCGAATTTGAGCTCATCCTTATTTTTTTTCTTCCTGATGTTATGAAGGAAAACCCTTTTAATTGTATTGATGGATGATGATTATATTTATTTGTGATGATTTATCTTGTTTTTCCAATGTTAAATAAGTATCATCAATATATTTTGACTCTCCATGACTAATAAACTTATCGGCCCTTTAGGATTTAACCCCATGTATCTACATAATTGTAATAAAATAGACACCATCTTCGACTTACTAGGGTATGGGTAATTATAGAAATGATCATATCCTGGGATATATTAGGATTAAACCCATTGTATAAGTAGTATCAGTCAAACCCATTTTCATAACCAATGTATTTTGACCATATAATGAACAAGAAATATAATCTTACACATTTTCACACTAATTTATTTGGAAATAGTTTTATCATTTATATAAAATTTTTCTGGATATCAAATTTCCATTTCATTTAAATACCCATTTTCAATACTTAAATTCTAGAAAAGGGAATTGAGGTTATTTTATCATCCTGACCTGACTCACATTAAAACCCATGGCCAGACCATCTTGTCGTAATACCATAGGCATGCCCCTCGATATTTTAGAGGCTTTATCCTAGCGTCTGGGGTGTAATATTGTATAGTGGTGAAAATAGATCCCTATATCAGAGTGAGAAATAATGAATAAATAAATAAAATCAATTCAAGAATATAATTAATTAGATTATGAATAAAATAATGAATATTTGTCACAATAGAATGTAATTTGGAAAAGTCCTAAACAACCATCTTATACATATAAGACAAACCACTCGGTGGACTACAGATAAAAAAAATTTAAAGAAAAACAAAAAAAAAGTTCACGTACAACTCTTGGAATAATAACATCCAATATTTTGATACCAACCAAGCTATATTCTTCTCCCCTAATATCCCTAACCATAACCAAACCAATTTTTTGAAATAAAAATGTAAGAGCTTCATGGATAGTCATGTGAAATGGTGGTTGTTGTAATGTGTGAGTAAAAATAAGTATTTTGACACCCCTGTATGTAAATAAACATAGTCTAAGGAATATAGTGATCTCAATTAAGTGATATACAATTAAATTCATTAATCAATTGAGACATCAAAATAAATAAACATATTAACCCTATAATTTTTTGTTGACACTTGAGTTAAGTCATACCCTCTATGGATCATTTATAAATATCTATGAAAAAATAAAAGACAAAATACAGTCATAAAAATATCAAACCCACATCGGCACATTTCTTGATACCTCGGTCCAGTGGTGGGTCAGCATGAATTAGGATGGATCATATGTTCCTTTTTATATTCTCTTGCGTAGGATAATTTATTGATACCATGAATCGAGATAAGTCTATTGTTCCTTCCAGAAAAAAACATTTCATGAATCTCAACCATGTGAATCAAATAATGAAGAGAAATCTTCACCCTCAGCAACCAAATATAAATATATACCCTTCCCTAAAGGATAGGTTATTCACCTGTCTGAACATTAGGTAGTCTATACTATGAATATTTCACTTTGGTTGTACATCATCATGCATATATCCCTCCACATTTTCACAACCATGCACCTACCCCATTGGCTCAAAAATAAAAAATGATCCAAAAGAAAATATAATTTCAAAGTGGTGAGGAAACATCCCCCTTCAAAAATCACTCATTAAAAAGTCATCATAAAAATTAATGCTTTCAATAAGTTAACATTTGAAAGAACTAATTAAACGAAAATTTTATTCTAAAATCAAAAAAAGTTAGTTTATCAAACTACCGTTTCTCATACATTTTGAATTCCCCAAATACTTTTTCCAAAATTATCATAATAATTGAAATTGATTCTGTATATTTTCCATATATACTCAAACAACACTAACATATAAAATACATTTATAATCATATTAACCCAATAAACAGATTACACATCATTTAACATATTTTTACCATAATATTCTATCCCAATTAATCGTTAAAATTCATATTTTATTACAAGGTGGCCATTTTATGTAGTTAAACCATCATTTAATACAATCAATTTACGTGACAAACTAATTAACAGGATTATACCCTAGTATAAAAAAATTAATTTTATTATAGGGATCTAGGTTTATTTTAATAAACATCCAAAATTCGGGTTAAGTGTCATCAAACCTCTTGTGTTTCACAATTCATCTTCTTAAAACCAATAAACCAAAAGGGTTCAAAATGGATGTCTATACATGTATAACACATCCATTCATCAAATTACATAGATATAAATAATTTCATTCAAACATGATCACACATATTACAAAAAAATGATGATTTTAAATAAAAAATTAAGGATCTTAATTAGACATCCTACCTCAAATTGTGTTACCCCCAAGCCAATCATGGTTTGGTAGCATTTCCCATGTTTCCATGTCCAGTTTGATTTTCCTCAAGTGTCGTGAGTACTAGGAAATGATGTTTGGCAATACCGATTACTAAACATCCAAGAGAGGTCCATATTAATCTTTTTCATCCATATAATGGAAAATATATTTCATATAAAAATTAAAAAAATCCAATTTAATAATATTAAAGTTGTACAATTTGAAAATATTAATCAAATGACATATTTTTTAAAAATATCACTTCAATGATGTGTGATAACCAATAGGATATCCCCTATTATTGATATAATTTAAGACCTCATCATTGATTATCCACAACCACCTCAACAACATATTCTCTATGAAACTCCATTATTCCGAAACCCTCATCCAAAGGGTGTGTTCTACTCCTAACACAACCTCATATCCTGGATGCATAAAATCCCTAAATAATTTTTTCAATTTAATAGTATACTATATCAATTTAGGTAAAATTTCATTGAAAAATAAAATTGGATATAAAACTCAATAGATTTATATAAAAACATTGATGGATATCATCTCTCAATCCCTTCTTCTAAGGCTAAAAAATAATTTCCAACAAAAATTGATGATTCACTATTCGATTTCTCAATAAACATTTATCATCATACAAAAATATGATGATTTTTTTAGGAGATAAAGAACCTTATAATTGATTAAAAGGATAAGTCACATTGTAATGAATCCATCACAACTGAAAGTGCCTTAGTCATCAATGGAAAGATTTCATAGGAGCCTTTGAATTCCAAGAGATTTGTCAGCATTTCTTATTTTCATAATTTCTTCAAATTCGGGCCTTTTTGTAGGGATTAAAAATTCGACATGTCCCTTGAAAATTTCCTAATATATTAAAAAACGTTTCTTCCCATGAAATCTAATTTTACTATGTTAAAATACCATGAAAAGGTGTTCAGAGGGGCTGCCCAACAAGTATCACCTCATGAAAATTTATGAAATATATCATGGATTTGATTTTTGGGACATGTGTTCTCCTAAATAAACCCCATAAATCTTATTCATATCATGAAACATATACATGTTATGAGTGGACACTCAGGGTTATTTCAAATATCCCAACCAATCTTTTACTTTTAATGTGTTTTTATGAACCCATATGACTTTAACTAAAACATAAATCACATCCAAAACATAATGTTTTTCTCTAAATATCCTCTGTCCTCATTATGGTTTTTTATTTTGAAACAGTTTGTATACAAATGGAGAAATGTAAATAATCAATGATATTATTAACACATAAAAATGTGAATTCATACAATTTTCCATTTAATACAAAATTGAATAATTTAATGGAATCAAATCCTCAAAAAAATGTTTCAGTGGAGAGGTATTTCATTTTATTCATATTTATGAAAATTTAACATGCATTGTTTATTTTATAATAAATTTTAATCATTATATAAAAATATTTCTTGATTAAAATAATTGAAATAAATTAAATGGTTAAATAAAATTAACATTTATATTTATTGTATGTCCATAATAAGTTATTAATAAAATAATTTTGAAAAAATGTATAAGGAAGAGAAATATTTAGAAATGAAATATTTAAAAAAATTAAATAATTATTTAAATTAATGTTTCCCTTAACATGATTCCAAATAATATCATGTGTTATTCATCATAATAAATAATAAAAATAGGTAAATTAATTACAATATTTAGAAAAAAATTTAATGTTCGTTATTATTTTAATATATCTCATAATTCCTCACACAATAAATTATTCATTTTTGTTCGCTTCATATGTATTGATGGTATTTGATTTCTATTTCATAAATGAATTCAATAGGATTACAATAGTCAAATACGTAATTATTACATAATCTAAATAATAATAATAATGTAAAATTTTCACAATTTTATATCAATTATATTTGTAAAACCAATCATAAAATAAATATATGAAAAATGGACTCTATTATATTCATGGAAATTGTAGGTCATACTTACGCATGATTGACATTTACATTTTTCAAAGATCATTGTGTAAAGATGGTAAGTAAAATTCTATCTCTACAGAAAGAATAATTACAACATATATATCATATTAGTTATTTAAATACACTTATATATATCAAACATGTGACATGGTTAGGAAAATACAATCACATCACTTCGGGGAAGGTGTAGTCCAGACAATCGCATAAAAGACATTATCATTTTTTCATGAGTGAAATGGTAAGTAAAAAAATTAGATATTAACTTTTTAATAATACTAAATATGTAATTATGATCCTATCTAAAAACTAATTCCATTTTTATAACTATACATGAGATGCGATTATGAAAACTGCATTACATTGGTTCATGTGGTGGTGGCCTGCTTTGTACACAAATTATGGTTTCATTTCCCATTAGTGGAATGATTAGATAAATTTATGTTATTCCATTAATATAATTTCCTCTAAATATATAATATGTAATAAAAAAATATTAATATTTTTCTACAATATTTTATGAATTTGTAAGTGAAAACAATAAAAAAACACTTTGCTAAGAACAAGACCACTTCTTCGGAACACCACTTAATGATTATACATAATGCCATCCTAGATTAGATTTATGATCAATATAAGGAATTTGGAAAATCATTTGGTATATAAGGAAGGTATTTATCATTAGATAGTCCATTATAAAAGTAATTGAATGTGTTATGATGATAGGAGGTTTAATAGCATTTTTTAAGTGTTGTATGGGACACATTTGGAAATGATTAAAAGAAATACATATAACCTCATTTTACACACTAAAAAAGGCTCAAAAAAGGATAATTATATATCTTTATATGTGATAAGGATGAAATTTTCATATAAAATTGTAATTTGATAAGTTTTTAATTTCATTTTGTCCCTTATCTTTTAAATTTAACCCCATATAAACATGTTTTACCATTATTCATTGTAAATGATTTTTACTATTCTAAATATTCATTATGGCCAAAAATTATATTTACATTATTATAAATAACAAATTAATAACATTCCGAATATGATATAAATTTTTTAAAATTAAATTCACGTAATTAGTGTAATTTAATATATATAAAACCCACAAACTTGAAGGAAAATGGTGTCTTTTAGTAAATGTATTTTTCATACTTAAGATGATCTTATATTTAATTTCTGACTAGTAATATTCATTTTAATGATAAATATATATATTTATAAATATATTATATTCAAATTTAATATAAATCATTCCTCATGGGGGGTTATTTTGTTTAATAAAAAAGTTGAAACTTTATGCACTTTAAAAAATTTCTCATACAAATGTTTTTTATCCCAAAAATAAACATATACTATAATCTAGTATGAAGACAATAAAATTATAATAAATTGATTTAAATATGAGTAAATCATAATTGAGAACATTAAATAATATTCCATTCATACTAGGACTTTTAAATTTCATAATTTTTTTTGAAAATATATGTTTCTCATAAATAAATTTATATTTATCATTATTCACTTAAAAATCAATATTTTTTTGAAACAAATCACCTTATATTAATTTATATCTTCTAATTTTATAAATTAATTTATTTTATCAAATACAATTTATAAAAGTTCAATAAATTTATTATTACATTTGATGAAAAATTCAATAAATTCATCTTTAAGAAAAAAAACATTTGATGAATATAATTGAATTAATAAAAATATGTGATTATTCACTAAGAATTTATAAATACATATATATTTAATAGAATATATATATATATTAGAAATTTTTTCATCCTATTATTTCCCCCCAAATTATTTTTTATTTTATAATCTTTAAATATTTTGTTGTTCATTTAAAATCGGTGTTTCATGTAATGTACACTATCACACAAACTATTCTTAATTTAAAATATGGGTTATTAGATTCTCCTCCATTACTAAATTGTTTACTCATAATTTTAACATGATCTATATAGTCAAATGTTTTAAATTTGAAAATAACATTCTTGAAAACCGACATTTTAAGAGAGGTTAATGAAACGTCGTATTGATATATCAAAAAAATGAAAATATGATTCTATATAATAATGACACATACTAGTATTCCATGTATGAAAACACTAGTGGGAAGTAAAAATATATTCATGGATTATAATATAATTTTCAAATAATATGTTTACAGATAGATATCATTGATCAAAATATATTGACTGATAATGTTAAACTCAATAAAATAATCCCATACAACAAATAGGTTTGAAAAGACAACTAGCTTCATTAAAAATGATGATAATATATAAGGACCTAGCCTTAAACATTAAATAATATTGAATTAAATGAATAATTCACGTTGAGGATCTATTTAGGTTTAGAGTATTAAAAAATTAGGCCACAACTATTACATTTCAAAAAAATTACAAAGTAGACACTTCCACCTAATATCCATTTTTTTAAAAAAACATGGACTCTTGAAAAATAGAGTCATATCTAATTCCATGTTTAAGACAACATGAATTTTCCTTGATTCCATCCTTGACCGTATTCCAGATTATGTCCTGTAAAAAACATTTCAAAAACATGGGATGAACATAAAAATCATAGTAAGGGATACACAAAGAAGTAAAAATGTTAGTTTTTAAAAACAACAAGTAAACCATGAATACTTTAACATAAGTAATACTTTTCACCTTTATGAAGTATTAAATACTCTTCACTGAATAAAAGTTCATTAATTACCCTTTTGTAACCTAAATATTACCATAAAACCCATATAATAAACACATAAGATATTATGGTAACATGGGACATAAACATACTTAAATTGAATAACCATACCATTGGCTTCCACACATATCACTAAATGGAATAGCCATACGGCCGACTTCCATACCCAATGCATTGGAGGTTATAATGTAACCACCTGTCCTGGTATTCACAGCACCACACGTCATATGGTTTGTCACATAACCACCCTTCATATGTCCAAGTACCATCATAACACATAAAATATTTCAAATATAAACATTTCACCAATAACATTTCATTTTCAATCCCAAGAAGTTATTTCAAGATATTGAAATAATGAATCCATTTTCAAAAACCATTTTAAAAATGATTTTTCAATCAAAGTGTCCCATACCACATTAAATATTTTAATGTAATTATAATTTTAAAATAATAATGTCTATATAAATAAATACTCAAAACTATTTTTAGAAAATGGAAATTAAATATAATGATTTAGAATGATTAATCTTTAAAACATTTAAAAATAATATTTTTGTTAAAGAGTTTTTAACAAAATGAGAAACGCTTGAATACAAATAATTGAGGAACAAAATTTAATCAAAACATTATTATATAATGTTAATAAAGGGATTCATGATATAATATGTCAAAGGACAGTATATACACCATATAACAGTGAATTGATGCATAATAACAGTGAAGTCCTAATGGAAATGTAAATTGAGATGAAATCCCTTATAAAAATGGCATCCTTAAATTAAAGATAAATCAATAACATAATTATGTGTGAAAAATATAAATACACCCAATATAAGTGGATATTAACTGTACAGAAATTAGAGGTCATTCACAAATATTCATAGAATGACATTTTCAAAAAGTAGAAGTTTAACACAAAGATTCGAAATTGGGTTAAGAAGTTATGTTGTAAAAATTAAACAACCTAATAGAGTCACTTTAAAATTCATAAAATGTGTTGATGAGATAAAAAGGGTATCTCATCACTTGGAAATAAAATTTACATCAATAAGGATATATAAGAACATATCCCTACATAAGAATATGTTAATTAAAAGACATAACAACATGAATTCTTTTAAAAAGTAGATGGTGAAAGGTTCCCTTACTGATTTGGAAACATACAAAACATATGCCACATGAAATAAGGATCATACAATGAAGATGTAAATAATCTTAAATGAAAGTATGTTACAAAAAGATTAAAATAATGGTCAGTACATACACCACACAAATGAAAGTAGTGGAAAATATTGCATGAATCTCATGGGGATAAAAAGTGAGATGAAAACTTCTTACCACGTTGTAATCAATCGAGTCGCATGACCCAAAGTTAATAAACATCAAATGAATCACATAATACCATGAATATAATGAGAATAATGATAGTATACATCAAAATTCAGTACACAATACACCACAAGAAATAAATTAGTGGCGAACAACGGAAATCTCACGAATTCAAAGTGAGATAAGAAATCCCCTTAAAAAAATTGGACAGCCAAACGACGCCACTTAAAAATTCTTAAAAGGAATTGATGAGAGTAATAAGGGGTCTCTCGTAATATGAAAATACAAATTACAGTATGGTGAATATAATAGAACATCCTCCAATCATATGAAAATGGAGCATAAAAGAAATGACATAAAAGAGAGTACTTAAAAAGAAAGAGAGAGGTCAGATCCCTTACCTCGTGTCCAACTTGACTCGATCGTTCTTTAATCTCCTGAATAATAAACCAAAGTTAATTTCTACTTTTCTAATAACCTTTTTAATGTTTATTATTCCTTTTTATATCACTTTTTTCCATGTTATAAACATTATGTAATCATTTAAGTAAATAATGTTCGTTTTGTCAATATTTGGTACTTGAGTCAAAAATGGACTTCTTATAATTACATATTGTTCATGTGGTCAAAAGATAATTATATCCAGAATTATATTAATGATTTTGATATCATATATATCATATATATATATATATATACATTATATACATCTATTTATAATAGTACATAACATTTAGATGTAAGAAATGAAATGCACCGTTCAAAGAGATGGTAAGTCGAACGTACGCATGAACACTACTTTCATTTCTATTTCATATTTTAATGGAATTAAAACATAATGATACATAGGTATATTATTTTTCCAGTATAATATAATATATAATATTATTAACACTATACTTTATACATCCCACATAAGGCATTAACGAGTCACAACACTCTGAGGGGGCGGTAGTCCGTGCTTTTTCAATTGTGATTTTCGTACTTACCCACTATGGAAACCATAAAGACATGTTATAAATGGAAAATACAGAAGCATAAAAGAAGCATAAACATAATATATATCATATATAAATACATTTACTTCATAATGGACACCATGAGATGTGGTTGGAGATATTTGAATAATCATCATTTCGTGAGGTGTTAGTTTTCTATCCACAGAAACATTATGTTCTTCATCCATTAGATAGAGGTGTGTTTAAGAGTAGTTAGAATAAATCACATAAAAACATCATAGTATATTTAGTATACTGGTTTTGTTACAAAATAAAGTAATAAAAAGAGTTTAGGGGTTGGATAAGTAAAATAATACACAACAATTTAAGAGAAATTGTTACCTTTAATTTGGGTAACTCCCTTTGGTTTGAAAAAAATGACTTCTTGAAGTGACTTCTTCTTAAGGTAATGCTTCTAGGTATAGGATAGGGATGTATGGAGATTAAATGTTAAAATTTGTGACGAGCCAAATGGCTTGAGATGTGTGTGGAATTAGATAGAAATGGTCACCTTTTATAAGCGAGAGGAGGGGCTCTTTAGGAAAGTGTGAAAATATTTTTTTAATATATAATGATATTTAGTTTCTAAAGGTAGAAAAATAATTAAGGTCTAAGATAAGATGACTCATAGTCTAAATAAAACCATAAAATCATTATTGGACATGTTTTTCATAATAATTTAATCATTATAATCTTATTTATTTAAATCATTTATTAATGAGGTAAATACTGCATCATTATTATGTAATAAAAGTCAAAAGTTACTAATCACAAAAAATTATTTTCATCTTAATGAACCACATTTTACTTCATGATAAAAAACATGTATGATGGATTTTTGAAATTAAATTCACATAATTGGTAAAATTTCATTTAAATCAAAAAGGTAGTATTTTAACTATCACTAAGTGGTTTCACTATTCATAAAAAAATTGAAGTTTTTCAGAAAAATAACAAAAATTCAGCCTAATATTTATTTGATATTTCGAATTCAAAAATTATTAATATTTTAACAAATTAAAAACATATAAGTGGCAGTAATTAATTTAAAAATTAATTCCTGTTATCAAAAAAATAGTGTGTTTTTATGAAATAATAACAGGTAAAAGATTGATACTTGTTTATGTCCCATTTCAAAGTGAAATTAATTCCGATGACCAACATTGGATTAAATGGTAAAAATATA
This sequence comes from Viscum album, assembly GCA_963277665.1. Lineage (NCBI taxonomy): Eukaryota > Viridiplantae > Streptophyta > Magnoliopsida > Santalales > Viscaceae > Viscum > Viscum album. The sequence continues at coordinate 927,027,729 of OY728140.1, read as the reverse complement.
TTCTAATTACACTTTAAAAAAAATTAAAAAGATAATTTATACATATAAATAAATTAGATTAAAATGTAGTTTTGAGTCAAAATACAATATTTTCACTATTCATTAAAAATGAACTTCATCGGAAAAATTCCAAAAATTTACACAAAATAAATTTTGATTTCCCCATTATAAAGAAGGATTTTATTTGGTAAAATATAATGTATTAATGTGACCAAAACTATATTTAATGAGGGTTCTCCATTATAAGGTGCTAAATCGACCTTTTAATGTAAATTATGCTTAAAATTAGATTCACTCACATTTTAAACCTCTAACTTTTATTGGATAAATGTAAATACATTTTAAAAATGTATAATCATATTTTAGTTAGTTTTCTTCATTCCCCCCAATACAAAGACTAGGAGTTAACTAATATTTAACATAACAATATTATATTATTTGTGTGCAATGTATGATTTCAAAGAAACTTGTTGTTGTATATCGGGTAAGCTATCAAACATAGAAACCCTTTTAAAGTAAAATTAATATTTAATTTAAAAATTAATAAATATGAAAAATTCATATTCTTTATTTACCTAGGATGTTACATCCTTTCCCCCTTTTGGGAATTGTGTCCTCCCAATTTTTAAAATTGGGCTCGGGAACATCCTTGAAAGCCCCACATCAAAAAAGAGTCAATAAAACAATCACTTTAAAATAAATGAAGAGAAGTACAAAGGTTACCCTAGACAATAGATACTAGGATTATAGGAAAACATGGATATGGAGGAGACAACAAACCATCAAGTTCTGATGGAGAGTGATAGAAAACATGTTCAGGAAAAAGTTAACCACCAGAAAATCTCAATCTTGTGGTGGGTTAAACAGTCTTTGATTTCCTAGAATGAAAAGTTAACAGAAAAGTTATTTGTTTCAATTTACTTTTCATGGTGTAATTTATTTATGAGAGTAAATAAATACATAAGGAATGACAATTACTTTTCATGTATACTTTTGTCCTTCACTAGATTTCTAACACAAACATATATTTCATCCATACGATGAGTATTCAGGATGACTTGTTTACATTAAAACTATTATAATCAACTTCGAGAGAATATAATAATCCAAAAAGGATGAACTATATATTAGACTTGTCTTTAGATATTAACTACAACCAAAATGTTTCGTACAAGATCAAATAATCCCCAAAAAGGATGAACTTTTACATAAAGCGAAACTACTCTTAATATCCAATATTTGTCTTAACAGAACCCAAAGTTAAAAAAAGACCATTCAATAAAAAATTGTCCCTAAAATTCGTTAAAAGTAATCAAAAAATTGATTACAACACAAATCTCAGAAGGATTTAATTACATAGACTTCCATTATACATCTTAACATTTATCTCCAAGTAACACCAGTTACTCATCAAGTCTCATATTAATATGTAATTAACCTAATATCATATTATCCATGATAGGTTAATCATTTTCATAAATAAATCAAATCATTATGTGTCCATAATAAAAACATAGATTCTTCCAAACTAAAATTTCAACAATTATTCCACAATTGATATCCCATAGTATTCTATCATGCTTAGGAATATTGTGTTTCCTCAAAATAAAGAACATCTTCCACAACATACTTTTATCACTTAATCACTAAATCAGTTTTCAATACTATGTATATCCATTTTATAAAACATAAGTTCCAAAAATAAACCTTTTCTTGTTCCATAAAAACAATTTACTAAAATAAAAATTCATACTAACCGGGGAGTTCAATTAAGAAAGTGGTAGGAGATGTGACATTGTCGCCCTTCGGTTGTAGGTTCATTTCTGGCAGCCATGCCAGATGCGATGAGTTTTCACCCATCCTACGGGTTGTCCTTTTTATAAAACTCAAAGATAACCCTAACATGTTTTAATCTCAATGGTTTCCTTGTACCTCTCATTTTCATCCAAATTCTTTATGATCTCAACATCTTAATTCATGATGTCTTATTTCACCACCATGTGATAAATAGAAATAATCCTCAAAATGAAGAATATTATACCTTGATCATGGCGTCCATTTGGTTTCATCGTTATCTTGTTCACGTAGGTAGACGGTCCAAGCATTGCAACAATGATTTAGAGATCCTTCTAAATCATTTTATTCCTCCATCCAAATACACCTTGTACAACATGGGTCATAGGGGTGTTCGCAGAAAAATAGTTTTGGAAAATAGTCATGTACGACATATAATTTCAAAACATTTGATAAAACACGATTTCTATAAAACAGTCGAACCGAATTTGAGTTGAAACTTTCAATTAACGGTCCATTTAAAATACCATCAGTATGTGATGAGAGAATATATTTTAAAATCAAATATAAATAGGTTGCGCTAGGGTCTCCTTCTTCTTCACCTTTTTAAAAATCCTAATATGCTTCAAAATCTTGTGATAAGGTAAAATATTTGAAAATTCCTTGATAAAATTTACCTTTCTTGAAAATATGGAAATATTGTAAAAGTAGGATTTTTCTAAATACAACCCATGACCCACGATGATAACGAGGTATAGTGGAGGTGTTTGATATCTCAAACAACTTTTTTCAAGTGAGTTGAATGCTAGAAAAAGTTTCACAATCATCCAAACATGACTTTGCAATAATTATTGCAAGCTTGTCATCAAGAAGAGATAGGAATTTCATTTTAAATACTCCTCATTCCATTTGTAACTGACATTCCTTGATCTAAAAAAGTTATAAAACAATTATTTAACTGAAATATTAGATATGTACTAACCATTTGTCTAATGAAAATTCCTAATCCCAAATTTTGTCTAAACCGACCTCTGATACCAACTATAAGGACCCGACCATAAACATTACATAATATTGAATTAAATGAATAATTCATGTTGAGGATCTTTTCAGGTTTAGAGATTTAGAAAATTAGGCCATAACTATTATATTTCAAAAAAAAATACAAAGTAGACACTTCCACCCAGTATCAATTTTTTTACAAAACATGGACTCTTGAAAAAAAAAGTGTCATGTCTAGTTCCATGTTTAAGACAACATTAATTTTTCTTGATCCCATCCATGACCCTATACCACATTATGTCCTATGAAAAACATTTCAAAAACTTGGGATGAGAATAAAAATATCTCTAAGGGATACACAATGAAGTAAAACTGTTAGTGTTTCAAAACAAAATGTAAACCATGAATACTTTAACATAAGTAATACTTTTCACCTTTATGAAGTAGTAAATACTATTCACTGAATAAAAGATCATTACTTACCCTTTTGTAACCAAAAGATTTCCATAAAACCCATATAAAGAACACATGACATATATAGGTAACTTGGGACATAAATATACATAAATGGAATAACCATACGGTCGACTTCCACACATATCACTAAATGAAATAGCCATACAACCGACTTCCATACCCAATGCATTTGAGGTTATAATGTACCCACCCATCATATGATTTATCACAAAACCACCCGTCAAATGTCCATGTACCATCATAACACATAAAATATTTAAAATATAGACATTTCACCAATAACATTTCATTTGAATTCACAAGAAGTAATTTCATGATATTGAAATAATAAATCCATTCTCAAAACCCTTTTAAAAAAGAGTTTTTGAATCAAAGTGTCCCATACCACTTTGAATATTTTAATGGAATTATAATTTTAAAACATTAATGTTCATATAAATAAATACAAAAAACTATTTTTAAAACATGGACATTAAAGAAAATGATTTAGATTGAAAAATCATTAAAACATTTAAAAATTATATTTTTGTTAAAGAGTTTTTAACAAAATGAGAGATGCTTGAATACAAATAATTAAGGAAAAACATTTAATAATAACTTTATAATATCACGAGAATAAAGGTATTTATTATATAATATGAAAAAGGAATGTATATACACCATAAAAGAGTTAATTTGTGCATAACAATAATGAAGTCTCAATGGAAATGTAAATTGAGATGAAATCCCTTATAAAGAGGGCATAATTAAATTAAGGATAAATCAATAACATAATTATGTGTGAAAAATAAAAATACACCCAATATAAGTTGATATTATGTGTAAAACAATTAGAGGTCCTTCACACATATTCATATGACGACATTTTCCAAAAGTAGAAGTTTATCCCAAAGAATCAAAATTGGGTTAAGAAGTTCCCTTGTAAAAATTTGGAAGCCTAATGTGATCACTTTAAAATTCAGAAAATGTGTTAATGAGATAGAAAAGGAATCTCATCACATGGAAATAAAATTTACATCAATAAGGATATATAAGATCATATCCCAACATAAGAATATGTGAATTAAAATAAATAAAAACAAGAATTCTTTTAAAAAGAGGAGTGTGAAAGGTTCCCATATCGATTTGGAAACTTACAAAACATATGCCACATGAAAGAAGGATCATAAAATGAATATGTAAATACTCATAAATGAAATTATGTTACAAAATGAGTAAAATCAAGGACAGTACATATACCACACAAAAGAAAGTAGTGGCAAATATAGCATGAATCTCATGTGGATAAAAAGTGAGATGAAAACCCATTACCACGTGGTAATCAATCGAGTCGTACGACCCAATTTTAATAACCACGATATTAATCACATAATACCATGAATATAATGATAATAATGATAATATACATCAAAATTAAGTATAATATACACCACATGCAATAAATATGTGGCGAACAATGGAAATCTCATGGAATTAAAAGTGAGATAAAAAATCCCCTTACAAAAATTCAGCAGCCTAACGGCACCACTTAAAATTTCTTAAAATGAATTGATGAGAGTAATAGGGGGTATCTCTTCATATGAAAATACAAATTACAGTATGGTGAATATAAAATAACATCCTCTAAATATAATAAAATTGATCATAAAAGAAATGACATAAAAGAGAGTACATGAAAAGAAAGAGAGACGTCGGATCCCTTACCTCGTGTCCTACATGACTCGATCATTATTTAATATCCTGAATAATAAAATAAAAATAATTTATACTTCCTTAAGATCCTTTTTAAAGTCTATTATTCATTTTTATATCACTTTTTTCCATGTTATAGAAATTATGTAATCATTTAAGTAAATAATGTTCGTTTTGTCAATATTTGGTACTTGAGTCAAAAAAGGACTTCTTATAATTACATGTCATTCATGTGGTCAAAGGATCATTATATACAGAATGATATTAATGATTCAGATATCATATATATCATACATATCTATTATATACATGTATTTATAATAGTATATAACATTTAGAGGTAAGAAATGAAATGCACGGTTCATGAAGACAATAAGCCATATGTATGCATAAAAGCTACTTTCACTTCTATTTCTTATTTTAATGGAATTAAAACATAATGATAAAAAATTATATTATAATTCCAGTATTATATCATATATAATATCATTAAATCTATCATTTATATGTCCCACATAAGGCATTAATGAGTCACATCACTTTGATGGGGCGGTAGTCCGCGCTTCCTAAAATGAGATTATCGTATTTAACCACTATGGAAACCATAAAGTCATGATATAAATGGAAAATACAGAAGAATAAAAAAAATATCATATATATCATATATAAATACAGTGCCATCATAATGTCCACCATGATAGGCGGTTGGGGATATTTGAACAATCAGCGTTTCATGAGGCGTTAGTTTACCATCCACAGAAACATTATGTTTTTCATCAATTAGATGGAGGTTTGTGGAAGTGTAGTTCGAATACATCTCATAACAACATCCTAGTATATTGAGGATACTAGTGTTGTTACAAAATAACAGAATAAAAAGAGTTTTGGGGTAGGTGAAGTAAAATAATAGAAAACAATTTAAGAGAAACCATTACCATTAATTTGGGTAACTCCCTTTCATTTGAACCAAAGGACTTCTTGAAGTGCCTTCTTCCTAAGGTAAGTCTTCTATGTAGAGGAGAGGGATGTAAGGAGATTAATTGGGCATAGTTATGATCAGCCAAATGTCTTGTGATGTTTGTGGAATTAGTTATAAGGGGTCTCCTTTTATAAGTGAGAGGAGGGGCTCTTTAGGAAAGTGTGAAAATATTATTTTATTATATAAAGATATTCGGTTTCTAAAGGTCCAAACAAAATTAATGTTAAATATAAGATGACTCATATTATAAATAAAATCATCCAATCAGAATTGGACACATTTTGGATAATAATTTAATCATTATAATCTTATTTAATCATTTATTAATGAGGTAAATACTGCATCATTATTGTCTCATAAGTAATTTAATTTGTTTGATGTCTAAAAATTATAAAAAATACCATGATGTAGTATATCTTTTTTATCATTCCGAAGAATATTGTTAGTTTAAAATGGGACTTATATTACACCATATAAAAATTAATTTCCAAAAGATTGTTGTAAATGTTAATTTTGTCTTCACATTAAATTAATTAATCTAGATTGTCATTTTCACTCCCAAGTGGTTCAATTGGGTCCCAAAATAGACCCAAAGATGACCATGGTAGTTAATGACTCAACAAATTATGTTAGGACAAGTGTTAAGGTAAATTTGTATTATTATAATATTCTTTTTACCAGGAATTACCCTATTTACTTTTAACCGCGGTAAAAAAAAGTTAACAGTTACTATTCACAAAAAAAAATATTTTGATCATAATGAACAACATTTTAATTCAACAACCATGTATCTTGGATTTTTGAAATTCAATTCACAGAAGTGGTAAAACATCATTTAAATGAAAAAGGTTGTTTTTTTAACTACAACTAAGTGGATTCTCTATTCATCAAATATTGAAGATTTTCAGAAAAATACCAAAAATTCAGCATATGATTTATTAGATATTCCGAATTAAAAAATGACAACTATTTTACCAAATTAAAAACATAGAAGTTGCATTTATTAATTTTAAAATTAATTACTATTATCAAAACAAATAGTGTGTTTTTAAGAAACAATAACTATCAAAATATGGATACTTGTTTATGTCCCATTTCAAAGTGAACTTAATTCAAATGACCAACATTGGATTAAATGGTAAAAATATATTTTAAATAAAATTTAAAAACATATTAAAAATATAATCTAACCATATAAATAAATTATATTAAAACGTAGTTCTGAATTAAGATACAATATTTTCACTATTCATTAAAAAATGAACTTTATCGAAAAAATTCCAAAAATTTACACAAAGTAAATTTTGATTTCCCCATTCTAAATAAGAATTTTATTTGGTCAAATAGAATGTATTAAAGTGACCAAAACTATATTTAAAGAGTTTTCACCATTAGAAGGTTGTAAATCGACCTTTTAATGTAAATTATGCTTAAAATTAGATTCATTTACATTTTAAGCCACTGACTTTTATTGGATAAATGTAAATACATTTAAAAACATGTATAATAATATTGTAGTTAGTTTTATTCATTCCCACCAATACAAAGACCGGGAGTTAACTAATATTTAAAATAATAATATTATATTATTAGTGTGAAACGTAATATTTCAAAGAAACTCGTGGTTGTGTATCGGTTATGCTATCAAACATAGCTAACCTTTAAAGTAAAATTAATATATAATTCAAAAATTAATAAATATGAAAATTTCATATTCTTTATTACCTAAGATGTTACATAATAGTATAATCTTTTCTGTCAGTAAACTTTACCAAAATTTGAGGAGTTATTTTAACTTTTAGGCTACTAACATAGTGAAATAGATGTATATAATTGGTATAATTTCATACTTAAGTGAAATTACAACACAATATCATCATTAACTCTAAACAATGAGAAATCAATATGAATTTTTCAAGCATGAAGCACTATTATAATTTTTGTAAAGACCACGTAATCCCAAAAAGTATAACAATATTTTCATCCATTCATTATATATTAACTAGAAATAATTTTTTTATTCAAGGTTAAGATTTATTTTAGTATTAATAAATAATCATACCATTAATCTCATTACTTCAAGTGTAATACCTAATTTCCAATCAAAATATTTCTATAAATAAGTGTAAATAAAATTATTCAAATTATTACTAACTATTATTGAAACCAATAAGTCATAAGTGTTTTTTCCTATATTATTATAATATTGATTTAATGTTAATCAAAAAATTAGACCCTTCACTTTAGTGACTAATGCTAGAAAATGTATATTCACAAATAGTATTATTTTAACATTATACTAATCATTACCATAAATAACATGAATAAACAAAATTCAATTTTACAATTATGTATTCATGAAAAATTTAACTCATAATTTAATCCTCATATAATGTCCCATGCTGTTCATTCTTCCAATATCATAAAAATTTCACAAAAATCATTAAATTCATCTGAAATAACATTAATTATAGAGTTATGAAATTAATTCGTAATCCAATGGAAACAAATATAGTAAAATTTATCTTCAAAAAGTAATCGTAATAATTATATTTCAAAAAATTAATGTATATAATGATCTCATACTAACCAGGAAATTCTATATTATAATGTTAGGAGGCGCATCATTATCACCCTTTGGTTGGGGGTTAAATCCCCACAACCCTATCAAATGTGGAAAAAAAGACCATTTTCTAAAATATCACAAATATAACTCTTCTAACATTCATAGAAATAAAATAAAGATCCTTTAAAATATCATAATAATCATAAATACTATAAAATAAAATTGTTATTGATGTTAATAAACATATTACCAAAGAAGATAAAATATCGTTCTTCCTCAAATTACATTTTTACACATTAATCATAGGGATACATATACCTCCAAAATATATCATAACTCAATAAATGGCTCTAAAATTACTCCCATCACAAAACAAATTCAACTAAATATTGGTTTATTTAAACATATGATCATCTTTAATTCTCCAAATACAATATAACTTGTGACTCCTTATATATAGAACCATTCATTACCATGAATTATTAATAACTCATTAAACATAATTTCCCTATTATTTCTTAATAGATAATTCCTACATGAAATCAGAACCATGTCCTATGATTAAAAAATTTTGAAACAAAGGAGAAGATATAACTTATATATGTCATATTTCATTTTTTAGTTTCCTCATATTCAAATATTATGGATTTATAGATTACTTGACATTTATCTACAGAGTATTTATGATCATATTCATAAATTTTACTAAACAACATTGATTTTCATAAATCCCATACTCCCTAAATATTAAAAATTTAATTGATATAATAGTTGTACCATTATTCCTCCCCATATAGTTATGTGAAATCTTATTTTCACGTTGTAAGAATACATTTTCATTCAATAATTTACCATATAAAAACCATATACCTGTTCCATTAATACATATTCATGGTTTTTTCTTCTCAAATTCATATCAACTTGGTATTGAATATATTTTTTTGGTTTATAATTTTCTTATGAACATCCAAGGAGCTTAATTTCTCTCTTATTTGGTTAATTAGGGAACAAACATTGGTTCATGTTTTTAATAATATCATGTGATAGATGGTTATGAATAACCATAATAGTTTTCAATACCCCTCCCGTTTAGTTTGTTTTCTTATTAGAGAAATCATGGAATTTTCCATCATATTTTTAGTATATCTATTAATTATTAAGAACCATCTTATGTGGAGGATTATTTATAATATATCCTTAACAATTAAATAACATTTTCAACACTTCAAAAATAAATTTAAATTTAAAAATCATACTAACCTTTATGGTTATAGATGATTTTTAACATAAACATAAACAACCTCCATACCTCTAATGTTATCTAAACTGTCATCTGATACCAACTATATGGACCCAAAACAAATTTGATTAATATTATATTGACTTTATAATATAATTAAAAATCATTTCCCAAATATATTTTTTATTTTATTATTTTATATATTTTGTTCATAACTCTTAAATAGAAATCCCATAAATTAAAATGGGGAAGCATTGAAACAATAATCATTTTTTCTATAATTTAAAACATTTAATATTAATCATATTTTCTTTTCATGAAAAATATTCATGGATTTAAAAATGACATTTAACTATCATTTACTCATCGATTAACAATTTGATTTTTTTTAAAAACTGTGGTATGAGCACAAATATATCAATAATATACATAAAATGAATAAATTTATTATTCTAGTGAAAACATGAAAAAAATTAATTAAAATAATACATGTTTACATGGAAATTGAATTATATTTATTTTAAAGATATTATTTATATTACTAATTTTGAAAAAAAATATTTCCATAAAAAATCATTATAATTCATATAAATGTCATGTGTAAGCATTAGGAGATCATATTCCTAGAACCGTTAGAGAGTATGAAAATAATTAATATAATGTACAATAAAATTATAAATTGAGAATAATCATTGCCAATACAATTAATATTTCTAATGTGGCTCAATCATAATATCATTATATATAATGGGTTTCATCCCATTATATATCGAGCTATAATTGGGTTCAACCTCTATATCATGAGCTATAATAGGGCTCAACACAACGAATAATTTGTATCAGGAATACCCATTATAAAGACTAATTTTCAAGGATCATATCATTAAAAAAAATAACCTTTCATCTATTATTTAGAAAACTCTACAATATCTATTTTAATCCTATATTTAAAAATATTTAGGATATAAAATTTCCATTTTATTTTAGAACCCCATTTAAAAAAATAAATAACCAGAAAATGGGAAATATGATATTATTTTTCAATAAAAAGTGAATGCTTTTAATGGAAACCAATCCTTAAATTATGGTTTTAGTGTCCTAATTTTTTTTTCATATATGTAAAAATATAAAATTCATTATATCATTTGTAATGAAATTTATTTCATAGGGAAAAAATTAGTTCTGAAAACCATTGAAAAAATTAAAATGTTGCAAAATAGTAAAAATAAGATAATATTTACAACAAGGTTTTAAGTTAATGATTCCCTTAACTTGTGTCCAAATATTCTTTTATATTATTTATCTTCATGAATAATAAAAATAAGATAATATTTAAATGATTTGGAATATTTTTCATGTTTATTATAACTTTTATTTTATCTCATTCCATTCTTTACCTAATTAGTCAACAATTTAAGTTCTCATCAATAGTTATGATGGTATTCGACTTATATGTTCAAAATGACTTTTTTAGGTTAACTATAATCAAATATTTCATTATTCCATAATCTGTTGAATAATTACCAGGAAATATTTTTCATATTGTTATATAAATTCTAATTTTATAAATATTCATTAAATATGGGTTTAAAAAATGAACTATGTTAAAACCATATAGACAATAAGTCATACATACGCATGAGTAACACTCCCATTTATTAACAATCATCAAGGAATGAAAAAATATATTAATTTGAATTTACATAATTATTATTAATTCATAAATATTAATTTTTTTTGATTATTCATAATTACATATATCATCCAAAATATGCGGTGATGAAAAAATAACATCGCTACGTGAAGGTGGTAGTCCAGAGGTACCCATGAGCAACGTTATCATTTTTCAATGAGTCAAAATGTAAGAAATAAAATGATGTATTTTATTTTAACAGTAATAAATGTTTCATGAATATATTATATATATATTAATTCATTAATTATAACATGTTTTTATATATGATGATAAAAAATAAATTACATTGCTTCAGGATGTAGTAGTTCATCTTTCACATGAATGATTTTTCTATTTAACATTTTATGGAAACATATATTGAATTTGATTATTACTCTAATAAAATAACATATAATTATTTAGAACTTTTTTATCATATTATCATGGATGATTAATATTTTATTGATATTGAAGTGTAAAAAAAATAAAAATCTCTATTAAGAACAAAAGATCATTCTCAGACCACCACATTAGGGTTATACCTAAATACTTCCTTGATTAACATTATTATATATAATAAGACTCTCGTACAAGAGGAGGGAATTAATTAACATTTTTGGGTTGGTATTGGAAGAATTAAAATTCCATGATTGTGTGAATATTAGAGAAGTGTGGGTGGCCATTTATAAGTTGGGGGATACAAAAAAAGAAATATTTGAAAAAAATACAAGGTTTTACACATGATTCATGGATATAAATTGAAAATTATGAAATATTTGATGATATAATGTTGAAATAATTTCTTCTAGTGGTAATTGGATAACTTTTTATGTCTATATAACCATTATATTTTTTTGGATAATCCCATATTAATCCCATTATAACCTTAACATCAATACACGATTTTTATTATTTTCAATATTTATTTTGACCAAACATATATTGAAAATTGTTATATAATATATTATTTTTCAAATTGAATAAATTTTATTACATTAATTTCCCTAAATTGTAATTATTTATTGTAAAATAAAACTAACAAATTTGATGACATAGAGGTTTTTCAAGAAATGTATTTTTAGAGAAAAAAATGATCTTATATTAACCTTATTAAAAGTAATATAAATTTTATGAAATAAAATTAATATATATATATATATATATATAAACTTCAATCAAATAAATTATAATTAGGCTTTACATTCATTAATTTTAATGACGAATCATTGTACATATTAAAATAGTTTTCATAAAATATGTAATTTAAACCAGAAAAAGATATACTAATATCTAATACAATGATGATTAAAATTAATTAATTTGATTAAATACAACCACATAATTCTTTTGATTCATCAAATAAAATTCCATGAATAATGGAACTTTTAATGTACATAATTTAGTTAAAATAAATGACAGTTCTAAAAAAATTCTATTTTTCACAATTCAATGAAAAATCAATTTTTTTTTAAAAATCATAAAATTTCCCTGATTATAACTATCATCTTTTTATTTCTAAAATTTATAATGTTTTTAAAATTAAATTTATTAATATTTATATTATTTTATTATTACTTTTTTTATTGAAGCTATAAAAATAATTTTTCAAGAAAAAATATCTTGAATTAATAAAATAAAATTTCAATGAATTTTGTTATTATTTATTAATAATTTAAAAATATATTTTTTATTATTAATATATTTATATTTAAATTTCTTAATATAATTAATCATATTCATAACATCCAATTTATATGAAATTTTATAATGGTAATACAATTAGCATGTTGTTTAAACATTGTATTGCATGTCGTATATTCTATAAAATATAATATTAATTTTATTTATCAAGGTTTAACCAAATATATATATATATCTAATTCCCCATATATATATACTTATATATATTGAATTAAATAATGAATTCTCCTGAAGCTTCCCCTTATTTCATCACTGAGGTGTTTTTCATCATTCAGAACCCTTTCATATGATATAATAAAATGCATCCTTTTTCTTATCTTTCACTTGATTCCCCCTATAGGTAAGGTAGTTCAAGTATATTCTAGACTTATATTTATACATTGAAATTTTTTTATTTGTAGACCAATTTATAAAGATAATAACATATGTTTATTCAATCATCATATCCTTATCTTCTCGATGAATTACTATCCGGATATCTGGGGGAATCTTCTCTATATAATTAATATTGAAATTCATAACAAAACTATACAATATTTAAATAATTGATTTGATATTATGTTTTGTGGGAATTTATATTTTTATTTTGAAACCAAAAATATCTAAATAAAAATTTATATAGTTATCTTGAAAACATGGTGTTTGGTTGGTGAACATTCATAAATCATTCACATTAGTAGTTACATAGACATCTCATTTATTTCATGTTCTGTTTTACCCTAATTATGATAATAAAGATGAATAAACATAGTTTTTGAATTCATATCACTATGAAGCATCTATTTCTCACTCATCATAGATTATAGCATGAGGCTTTTAACATCCAATGAGTCATTCATGTGTTTTAAGAAGAAAACTTGATCCTCGTATAATTCCACTTTAGAAGGCTATATAATAATTATATAGTCTGACATGAAATACATTCTCTATTGGTTTATCACAGTGCATATGTTTTTTTCCACTCCTAGATTTCCATTTCAGTGAGGATATTTAATTTCTATAATATAAATCATTATGTTAAATTTTTTATCATATGATTGTCACTTTATAAAAAAATCATAATATATTACAATATATTTATTACTTTGTTTGACCTTTTAAATTTAATTTAAATAGTCTTATAGTATTGTATCAAATAGAAATATCCCTTTATATTAGATTCATTATATCATATCATATGATTTTTCAAGTGGGAAAAATCCATAATCCCCTTCCAATAATATAATCTATTCCCTAAATATTTATTTGATGGTATTTATATTGGAGGTAAGGCCTATGAAATTGATTCATGCTTTAATAAATTATTAAATGGAGGGATCAAGCCCAAATTCCATAACATTAATTTCCTAAACACATTCCTCAATGTTTCCCCATTTCATTCATAGTAAATGACCTGTTGATGATAACTTCTTTAAATCATCCCATTACTTTTGTCAAATATTTTTTATAACAGAAATCACATTGACATGGACCGAAAAATTATATTGAACTATGGTTTCATTATAATGGAAGTTGTCGAAGAAAATAATTTAAATAATACATCCTTTAGTGATTTTTTTATTTATGAAAAAAATATTATTTATTTCATCATTTCCATGTTTTTTTAAATTATATATATTTTACATTAACAAATAAACATGTATAAAAAAATATATTCATAAATTGTTTTATTTATTTATTTATTATCATTATTTTAAATTTATTTACATTATTTTATTTTGTTAAGACATCAAGTAAATCATACATTTCATAAATTAATAATAAACCATTAAATGACAAATAATATCATAATATTGAATGATGAAGTCTTTAAACTATATGTTGGTTTATGAATAGAAAGTTAAATCAACCTTTAACCTTATGGGATGTTACTCTTTTACATCATTCCTTCATTTCAGTTGCTAAAAATATCTTTTCACATGCATATCTCACTAGGACGTTTCTCCTGGTCTCAGTCTTGAAACATCTCAAATTGGTTTCATATCATACCATTACATTTTAATACTAAATCACAGGTGAGAGAGGCCAAGGGTTTATGGTAATATAGAAAATTATATGGACCCAATGACCCATATAAAATAAGTGAAATTAAAAATTCATATATCATAATATTTAGGTTAAGAATAATGTTTTCAGGAATTACATGATAAATATAAATAAATTTTATATAAACCAAACACATTCATAGGCCTTTCCAGAACATTACCATAAACTATATGAAATTGGTACAAATTTATACCTGCTAGTATTCATTTTGATTTATTTTTATTAAGTTAAATTTATAAAAATAAAAATTAGTTTTCTTATTAATTTATCAATTATTTTATTTTAATTATTAATTAATAAAATACTTTAAATTATTATTATCTATAAAGTTATAAAATTGGTATGGATATATGTAAATATAAAATTCTAATATATTTTCAATTCATATACTTGGAACATGAAATTTACCAACCTTGTTAGAATTAAATTCAGAATAAGATTTAATCTACATGGCATGTAGTGGAGGAAAAATATTGTATACACTACTACATTTCATGGTGTTTAATTTCACATGATTTGAATGTGACTTATATTGTGTATAGTTATCTTTATGTACTTTTTTACTTATTGTTCAGGTATGCCTATATGGTGTGTTAGGTTGTTATATAGAAAGTTGTTCTATTCGTCAAACCACATAGTTTTCATGGATTGCATAATCATACGACATGAAATTAATATATTCAATATGTAATATTAAATCCTTTGTAATTCTAATAATATATAATTTTTTTAAATCATTATTATATTATATAGAGTAATTATAACAATTATAATTTTATGTTCTTTTTTCAGTGGAAGAATAAATAGATTTTTTAAACCCGAATTATTTTCTATGAAATATATGCTTTTATTTAAAATTTAAATTTCAAAATATTAGAATTTTAATTCTTTTAAATGTACATAATTTTTTATATTATAATGTCAAAAGTATCTTAGGGTATTTTTTGGTCTTTTTTGAAGGGGTTTATTTTCAAGTAAATAGTAAAAAATACATATTTTTCTAAAATGTAAATATTTAAGAAAAAATAATATTTTAAGAGTCATGTAAAAAATTTAAAAAACTTAATATCAAAATAATCAATTAAGGAGTGAGAAAAATTTATTTAATATTATTTTTTTGAATTGGGAGGCCCAGTATTTAGTTTTTGTAACCTAATTTATATTTAAATCTAATAAAAATATATTTTCGATTAATTATATTTAATGAGGTAATTCAATAATTATAATTATATTATGGTTCATTTTAATTTAAAAAATCATTCATATTATTGATTATAATAAATATAAGTCATGGAAATAAACTAGATATATGATTATTGGGAAAAAACATCCTTATAAATAAAAATGTAATTTTTCTAAAAAGGATTATTGTTGAGTTTTGAAAAAATAAATTAAATGGTTTTGAAGATATATTATAATTAATATATATATAATTTATTCCACATTTTTATTCATAATTTTTTTGTGATGATATCAATTAAATTTTTAGTCATAATAAATATTCAAAACTCTATTAGTGTGTCACCATAGTAATGGATAAAAGTGGGAATGAACAGGTGTTAAACTAAAATATATTTTTTAAAATATCATTAATACCTATCCAAAATTTATTTTATGGTTGTATTTTTACATTATTATTTAGTTTTAATAAATTTTAAAAAAAATGGATCCACTTTTCTTGATGAATCCATTTATTTTATTTAAATGTTCTAAATATATATAAGTGTGTAACTTCTCTCACTTTTGAAAGGTAATCTTCTGTCAAAAATTCTCTATGAACATAAAGAAATATAGATCCAAAAATATCTACCCAAATACATAAAAATATATCCTCCCATGTCATATAATACCTTATCTTACCAAAATACTAATCCTAGATTTCTTCAGTGTTAATGTAAATATAGAAATCAAGGTAGTGGGTATAATTCTTTCATATATTATTCCACGTTAATTTATTAGTATACCATCTATAAATATATTAAAAAAATTAACATAACTTAATTAGAAAATTTATTATTCTATCATATTATTATCTTTATAGAATGTTTTTATTCAACCACTTTTTTACACTATTTGAAACGAAAACATTTCTATGTTATATATGTGGCATACCACCTCATTGAATTGATGTGTTTTGTTTTTCATTATAACCTAAAATGGATGGTTATGAAGATATATTTAATGAATATATGTTTTTTTAATTATGAAATTATGGATCCTCAATCGTAAAATATTTTAATCCAACTAAACCCCACATCAGGTTGAAAACTATAATGTCGCTCAAGCTACATGGAGACTACCAAACCCACAAAGAAATATAATTCATTTTTCATTTCCACCACACTAGGATGATTTTAATGGTGGGATTAATGAATAAATATGATATTATTATCATTGTTAATATATAATAGGAAAAATATTATCTATTTTATTTCAATTTATTCCCTTAGAATGATTACATTGAAACTCAGGTATATGTGCGGTCTACCGCCACCATGAAATGGTGTAAAACATTTTTTTATCACCACCATACATGGATTCATTTAAATGTAAATTTAGTATATAAAAAGATATTTATAACCTTTCATGATTTTTGATATGAATAAAAACTTCCCCTTTTACCATGGCTAATGTATATATATTTTTTTGGACTAAATGACCTAGAAATGTCTAAAGTGAACATTACTATTTCAGAAACTACATAATGAATGTTATCAATTGAAATGAAAATAATTTTGAAAACTGAATAAACAAGAAAAAAATTCTAAAAAATGCAACTAATAACTCTAATATTATTATCCAATACATTAGAAGGTATACATGATGATTCATGAAACGAATGGTGGTATTTTATTTCATACCTTTTTTAAAGTTCTCCTTTCAAAATATATCTATTCCATAACCATATCCCTTAAAATACACTGATAATGTTATCACATAGGTTTCTAGTATATTTAAATATCATTTTGAAATAAATTTTATATCTATTAAAATGTTTTTAAATTGAATATTTTAAAATTTTATTATACAAGTTATTTTTAACATTCTTTTCAAAATTGAAGAAGGAATTTAGTTTTTAATGTTTACAACAAAACTTAATATTATTATTATAATACTTGTTATTACTAATCTATAATTATATAACTGTTTGTATTTATTTTCAATGAATATAATATTTTCCTAGTTCAAGTAATTTTTGTAGGATAAAATGTCATTTCATATAAATTTACTAACATATCTTAATGTGTTTTTAATTTTTTGGATAAAATTTAAATTCTTGTCATTATAGTAATGTAAATGATTTCATTTATTCTTGATATTTTTCAAGTATGTTATTTAGAATTATATTTTATTTTAATACCTCCTGATTATATATTCAGAAATTACATATTTCTTAGAGGATATATAAGGAAATTATCCCTAGAGGTTATTCTATTTTATGGATAATTATATGTGTGATTATTAAAGTTATATGAATTTTATTTACTATGTTTCCTGTATTATTTTATATTCATTAAAATGGTTTTTTCTTGAAATTTATTTATTCCATAATTTATGAAAACTAGCTTAGGATTTTATGAAAACTAAATATAAAAGTTATGTTTTAAAAGAAATGTTTCCATGTCATTCACGAAAACTGCATGATAATGATTTTTACATTATGCTTACTATTAATATGTATTGTGATAATCCTTTTGAAATAATGATTATTTAATCTATAATTAATAGATTATTTTTTTCTAAACTGTTTTAATATAAATTGGACAACATGGTTATTGGATTTCATGATTTGTAATGGTTTAACAAGTGTATTATCTATATATATCCATTACTATGACATTTTTTGATATAATATTTAGGAAAAAAATATTTGGACATAAAAATGCATATTAATTTTATAAATTTAATTGGTGAGATGTCTTGTGGGGAGATAAGTTGGGATGAATTAAATTAGTGTCTACATATATGATCAATTTCCTGAAAAGATGAACTCTTTGTAGAATTTTATAATTTTTTATATAATGGATTTCCAAATTCACAAAAACTAAAAACCTAAAATATCGAAAAAATATTAGAAAATTTATCCCTTTTATAAATTATGAAATTAAATATTAATTATTTTTTGAGTTTTTATATATGTTATTAAAAATTATTAAAAAATTAAATTCTAAGATGGTGTTAGAATACACTTTTAAGGGATTTTAATTCATGGTTATATTATCATGTGATATATTTTGAGGATTTCCTAATTAATTCAACTAACCTATTTGTATTTAAAACTGATGTAAATAGAGAAATCATAGAGAAAGATGTCTTATGGATTTAAGAGAGTCATATACTTCGGAATAAGAATCTCAGAATGTATATAATGAGAACATGTTATTTTCTATCCATGTAAAATAAGTTAATTTTTTTTGATATTGGTAACCTTTCAATATATTAACAAAATTTTGTAAAAATTAATATGAAAATTGAATAAAATTTTATTAAATAGCACACTACTGATTTTTTTGGATCTTTATAGGTGATGGTATATGAAGGACAAATCAATTTCTTTAATACTATATTTGAAAATTTTGTTGTATCAAAACAAAAAAAAATTCATTCCATTGATCTTTTTAATATGAATCCGACCTATTGTGTTCAATGGTTAATAATTACCAAGATAACTATAATATTGATTTCATTGAAGGAAATATTTTAAAGGATAATTTCCATTATAATTTTTCCAAAAAATGTTTTTCATAAATTGGAATGAAATTTCATAAAATTTATGTAATCCCAATAGAATTTGGTTTCTACCAATAATGAAAATTTTAATTTTCAGCACTTGTATGAACTTAATTTTATACTATATTATGTTTTAAAAAATAATTGATTTTATATGTAAATGAATTTAAATTTTCAAATTGTATTGTTTTCCCATGAATTTGGATTTTTTGAAGAAATTTTTTAATGTGATGAGAAGGGAAGAATGTGGTTTTTTTATTTCTATATCAATAATTTTATGATTTTATGTAGGTATAAAAAATAATGAACAATACATCATAGAAATATAATTTTAATAAAATTAAAATTCATTCTTTTTATCAGTTTTGAATAAATTATTCTAGGAATTCACCAATGATGTTTATAAAGTGAGAGTGATGTCATATATTCGAGCAGTTGCACTGTGAGTGGAAAAAAGTTATAAATTGTACTGGTCACACAAAAAATGATAAGGAATCATTAATTTGTCTTAATTGTAAATATGTTTTCCATTATGTATTTGTGTCTCTAATGAAATAATTGAATAATTGAAATGATCATCAACATATATAGAAGGGTGTGGTAAAGTCATTTCCTTCCACGTCAATAGATGTAGGATCATAAACCAATATGGTGATAGGTATATTAATCTTTGTTCATATTATGAAATTTATTTTTTTGATAAATGGTCTATACATTCTATAATTTCTAGTAATTATTCTAGTAATATTAAAAATTATAACTCATGAGGTGATGACTAAACTATTATTTAAAACACTAGGCGAAATTATTAAAGAAATTTGTTTTAATGGGAACATTCCAATAATCATATGTGGAATAGTATATCCTCAAAATATAGTTTTCTTACCCCTAGTGGATTTTGATCCCATTATTGGTATGAATTGGTTTTCAATTAACCATGTTATGATTTTTTACATATCTAAATAATTCCTAATCAATCCATATATTTTGTATTATTTTATATATAATTATGACTTCATATCTATGATAATGTTTCAAAATTTTTTAATTTATTACATATAGAGGTTGATGTTATCTAGAAAATTTAACGAAAAATATGGGAATAATTCGTATATGTCATTTTCATGTTGTAAATTAATTTTATTATTTATTTCCTGATGATATTCTTAGTGTTATTCCAAATTAGTAGGTTGAATTTATTACTGAATTAGTTTATGATTAAAATTTTATTTCAAAAACTATTTATCAAATGTCATCATAAAGCTATTGTAATTTAAAAATAAATTATTAAAATTTCATTATGTTAATTTCATCATCCCTAACACTTCACCTTAGGATGCTCTTATTTTTTAATTTAATGAAATATAGTCATATAACTTATTGAACAGATTATATTGAACTCAATTAAATTGATATTATGAACAATTATATGTTACATTATATAGATTTCATATTTTATCAACTTCATGGGACTTATTAAATTTTGATAATTCACCATAGGTATGTGTATTATATGATTAATGTTATGTAGGGTGACATTCCAAGGATGATGTTTTATATAATGTATTGTCCTTAATATTTTTTGGATACAAATTTTGGTTTATCAAATTAACATGTTTTATTTATCGATCTTATGAAAGGATTTTTCGATGATAATTTGGATATATTTTGTGTGGTACTCGTTGATGATATTATTTTTTATTCTATATGTAATGAGTAAAATTTGAAACGTCTAAGGTTTCTTATGGTATTGTGATGATATATTTTGTTCTTTGGCCATATTATTTATAAATAAGGAATAATTATTTTTGTCTTAGTAACTCTAAATTGGTGTAAGGATGTCCAAAATACTCAATTATCCCAGATATTAAATGTTCTCATGATCTAGTTTGGTTACACACTAATGGTTTGATACATTAATTTCTTAATTATCTTGATCAACAATCTTATTTACTAAAATTGATTTAAATTCATATGAACAAAATATTGTGATGAATCTATTCAGCAGTTGAAAATAATATTGGTTAATTAGATAGTGGTATCCCTTTAATCATGAAATGATGTGTTTTTTAGTTATATTAGTATGTTATTTAAGGGACTTGGTAGTGTTTAAATGAAAATAAATTAAACAATTTCTTATGAATCAAAAAATTGATGTTCCATGAGGTGAATAATCTAATTCATGATCATGAGCTTTAATCTCAGGGGGGTTATATTAATGATTTTGAGGAATCATTGATATGCGATCAAATGTGGATTATAACTGTATCATAATAATGAAGGTATATATTCTCGAAAAATATAGTTAAAGATAAGGTAAATAATATGGATATAATTTATAAATGATTATTATTATATAATTCTCCATAATCATGTTAAATATAAAAAGAAGGATAATTATTTGAATTAAAAGGGTAACACACCCTTATTCATTTTATATTTGGAACATTATCCTATAGTTAACAATTTAATGAATCAAGGACTATATATTTTATATCTAAAACCCATTTTTATTTTGACTCTAACATGACGATATTAATTATTGTATGAAGGAATTAAAAATTATTAAAAGGAATATTATGGTTTTAAAAAACATTTATAATTGGTTAATAATGGTATTTTTCATGAATTTACTAGTTATAAATAAGGCCTTGAATGATGTATAAAAATTTTGTCTGAATTGAATGATTATTAGTTGAAAAAATAAATACTATGTGAGGTTCACACAATTTATTTTCTGTTAATCATTTTAGTACTAATATATAAACATATTTTGGGAATATTATTTTGTAGAAGGAATAAAGAATGATATGTATATTTTACCATTAAATTGTTTACCAGTAAAAAGATTATTAATCAGAAAAAAATACTAATAGAGGTACTTCTGTTATTTTCAGTGACTTGGTGAAATAAATAGAATGTATCTATGGTTTTCATAGAATGATTGAAAAAGATATATAGAGGTACTAATGTGGTTTGGGTTATTGTTAATTCTATGAATTAATCTAGTAATTTTGTATCTATTCAAGATATTATATATTTGGATCATCTTTATATAATATATCATAGAGATATGTTCGTGTTTTATGGGGTCACCCTCTGTTGTATATTAATTAGATTGTATATTTTTTCATTATTTGGACCAAAATTCAAAAGTTATTTGGAATTTATTTAATTTTAATTATAACATTTCATCATCAATTATATAGGAATTTATAGGTAATAATATAGAAATTGGAATATATTATTTTAGATATATCATTGGAATATTCAGGAAGATGATATCAGCTACATTAATTGGTTCAATTTTCTTATAATAAAATTTTTTCATTCTAGTATATAAATATTATCATGGGACTCATTATATAGGATATAGTTTCAAACATCCCCATGTCGGGATGTAGTTTGGAAATGACTGTTATTTTGAAAAGAATTGATAGATGAGTTTTTGAGAATGTAAATATGATTTGGCACATTACAGTGGCAGCTCAGATAGGGAGAATCGGATATGTCGTTATATGGAGAATCTATCTCTTATTTGAGGTTTTGGTAATATTTTTCTTAATATATATTTTTTAAAATGTCATATGTTTCTTTCCACTAATGGAAAACTAAACCCATGGATTATTTGTAAATATTTAATTTATATGAAATTGGGAATAGTTTTTTACTAGATTTACACCTGAGATTTTCTTAGTTACCTGATTTATTTCATAATTTATTTTTGAAGAAATGTGTACTTTCTTAATCCCATCTTATAATCAGTAAAGTAGTAATTTTTTTAATAAGATATCATATGGGGAAAATAATGTTCATATTCGTGATTACTGAAACTAAGTGTTATCGAATAACGTAACTAACATGGTTAAGGGTTTATTGAAAGAACAAAATATGGAGGAATCAACATGGGAATCTATAAGTCCAGTGAAGAAAAAAACTCAATTTTATAATAAATGTATAAAATTGTAAGGATATATATTTTTATATTGGAAGAAACTAAAAGACAAAAATAGTATTCAAAATCTATGAATATAATTTTTATTAATAATAGTTATTAGATTTAATGGAATCATATTCAATATAATAATTTTAAGAACCTTTTTAGTCTATAATTAAATAGATATTTGGTAACCAAATTTATTTTCATGTATTATATTTTTACTATAATGTTAAATTTCTGATTTTTAGAATTTTGATATCATAATGTTCATATATTTATTGATATCCTCATATAAAAATTCTCATTAGGGTATTTTTTATGATTTATAATATATTGATTATTTTTTGGTGAAAAATAAAAAAAACCCATTTTAGAAATACTGGGACATTTTCAGGGATACCAATGGTGCACCATTTTCTATGACCTCTCTCGAGATCCTGTTTTGAATCAATGTCTTCATCATATGGTTTCCTATCACCCCAGTGGCATTTGTTATTCTTCTTATATTGCTCTATCTCTTTCACTAGGGAAGGTTTCATATCCTCTTCTCTATGAAGGTCTTTATCCCTCCACTATTCTGCACTCTGGCCTTGAGTTACACCACACCTATCGTGGTAAGATCTGAATTGATGGTTAGAATAAGGAATTAAGATAATACTTTGGTGTTTGAGGGTCCTTTCATCATCTATTTTCATTATCATCTTGGGATTCACCCCTGGATCTTTTTTAGGGTTACATCCCCTCCCAGCTGACATCATCATTTAAATTTCACATTTCTTTTTAATGTTTTTCCTGGTTCATTTTAGTGTTTCATACCCATTCCTTCTTCCCCTATCTCAATGGTTTCATGAGTATTATATTGGGTACTTTTTATGTTCCCATTTTTTTCAAAGATAGAGTTTCATGGAATTGTGGTGACGGTACATGGATGAATTTTTGTTTGACATATGATAACAATGCAGAATGTGATATGATGATAGGATGGAATCTACTCTGGTTCTTCATCGATATGGGTTTTTCAATTTCACTAATTTGTGGAACGTGTTATTACTGGAGGTATTTTAAGAGTAAATTATCATGATTTTGGAGTGTATTGGTACATTCTATAGAGTTATCTAGCAGTTTTATGGCTTGGGCCTAGTGTTGATGGTCTCTTCAGTTTACCTGTCTAAAGACGTCTATTTGGAGGTTTCTTTTTTACGGTTTCATTCAAGTGTTCGATTTTCTCTAGTTTGTGGATTCCTAGTCAGTATTGTTTATATTTTTTTCTCCAATAATGAAAATGGCATTGATTTTTAATCTTAGTGATATTGTGATCATGATCAGGTTGTGGGAGGATGACGTTAACGAATGTACATGACTCTATGTGTTGTAGTGTGGTTTGTAAGACTTGATTGATTTAAGGGATTATGTTGGATTTTATCTTTTTTTATTAATTTTGAAAATTGAATTTCCACCTAATGATTTCTGTGTTGTTTTGGATAGTTTTTGTTTTGAAGAATGTGTGGTTCACACTCTATCGATGAATGTCGTTTTAGGAAAATTTAAAAAATGATTTGGAGTAACATTTTTAACATAATAATGATATAATAATTACATAAAAATATATAAAACCTTTTTATTGAAAAATTATGAATTTATATATTAATATTATGAAATTAAATTTAGTTTGATAATTTTTCATAACATTTATTGAAATTGTTTGGAACAAATGTTTTATATTAATTAAATAAGAAACAATTTTTCATTCCATTCTTTAAATGAAGTCATTCAATGATTCCATTCAATTCTGGATTAATATAAATATAAAATAATTTTATTTTTATTAATAAAAAAATTATTCATGGTAATCAATAATATATATAATTTTTTTAAATAATTTTTTTTAGAAAAAGAAAATAAGACTTTCTAAAAATGTTATTTCATTTATATTTTAGAACATAAATTAAAGGTAACTTTTTCTACTTATAGAAATTGAATATAATATAGTTTGATATTGTATTTTTATTTTTATTTTTCATTTTCATATTTTGTATTGGATTTAATTTCAATTTTACTTCTAATAAATAGTTATCATTTTACAAAAAATCACCATTTAAAGTGTTAAAAGGGTTAACGAGGGGGTTTAAACTAAGATATGAGGTTTTAAAAATCATAAAAACCTTTTTAATTTGGTTTACATGAGTTGAATTAATCCTTAAAATATTTATTATTATATATTGGAGAAGATTGTTGAAAATTTAATTTTTTTGATAAATTGATCATATTTAAAATTTATTAATATTTTTAAGGATTCCACTCAAATAACATATGAATAGGAGCCTCCTCTCATAAACTATATAAACACTTTGTACACTCTATATTACAAAATCTACTGAAATACCTTAAAATATTTCCAATATATTTTTTATATGTAATTTTATCCCTAAAACACTAATTCTTGATGTCTTAAGGTGTAATGAAGGGGAATAAATCGAAGGAGTTGTTCTTAACAAAATTATTTCAATTTTTTTCTGTTTCTACATCCATAACTTATTTTTAAACAATTATAATATAAAAAAATTAGTGTATTTAATATATTTTAATATTATTATTTTTATGGTTCATCTATTTTCTTCCTGTTTTTCCATACTATTGGAAGTGATAACTTTGATAATTCATACATGTGAACTACCACATCGATGAAGATATGTTTTACATTTATCCTCACAACCCAACATGGATATTTTTAATGAAGGATTTGATGGATATAAATTATTTTTATTACATAATTATTATTATTTTATGATAAAATATTATTTCTCTTATTACCCTCTCATATATTGCAAATTTATTACATTTATTGTAACATACTCAACTCCAGTTACATGGAGGTGATGTCTAATTTAAAACATTAGCATAAATACACTATGATAAATCCCAAATTATTGATCAGTTTTGTAGTATTATTGAACTATATACATTCATGATACCCATTTTAAATTGGTAATCGAATGTGAAGATTAATTGTGAAAAACATTTGGCATCCTTAAACTCACTCAATGAATTATTCATCATTTCTTGGAGAAAGGAAACAAAATAAGGGTGAGATTAAATAGTTATTCATAATATGAGTTCCAAATTAACTTCTATTATTATGTATTTAATTTACACTTGTTTTATTCAAAATTAATGATAACATCATTTTTTAATTATCACTTCAATTTCATGTGTATTGTACTGCTTTGTATAACTCAATTTATTTAATTAGGTTAAATTTATCTTCCTACAATGGCCTGATGGCCTTAATTTTTTATTTATACGATTATTTGTGAAATTACCATTTATTATTTTAAATATAATTCTTTATTATTTTCTATGGACATAAATTGGAAACCCATGTTGACATTGTTGATTAATTCACACATCGATGGATTGACCCTTATTAGTGATTTCTCATCTCACATTCACATTTGTGATACACAATCCATTTTCACCATTTATTTATTGTTTGATCTGTATATACTTTCGATTTCAATGTTATATCATTAATATAATTATATTAAAGGTAATTAAAATTTTATTTTATAATACTTATTTCATGGGGTTGTGATAAATATATTACCAAAGTGGCAAGGGTTTATTTCACAATATTGTCATTATTTAGGAATATTTATGTTTAAGTATCCCTTGGAGGAATTGTATAATTTTTCTATCCTAATATGAAAATATTATGTTCGCTTATGATTATTCATGAACATTTAATGTGAAAAGAAAATTTGAACCCAATTTCAACTATGAAAAAATTTGTCAGAAAGGATTCTTCATTACAATTTCTAAAAAATATATTTTTGAAGCATTTTATATCAATGTGAAAAGAATGGATTTTAACATAAACAATATGTACATAATTATCCACTTTCATTAAAACTAAATTTTTTTAATAATATTTTATAGGTTTCTTTGGTTAATTTAATATATATTTTTTCTATATTGTTATTAAAATTTTATATTTTAGTGAAGTGGTTTCAAATTAAAAAGTGTATTTTCATCTAAATATATTCCATGTTAAATTACATATTCATTTTCATTAATAAATATATCATTTTATTTTAATGAATTTTTATAAATTATTTATATATTTATCTGAAATATATACATTTGTTATAATCGTTATCTTTGATGGGTTTATACATTCATTATGTTCATCTCAATAATTCTTTCATTAAGAAAATTATTTTGATTATTATATGAGATAATATTATGAAACCCATTTATTTCTATGGGTAATTATTATTTTTAATAAATATGATTGATTTAATTTTTTAGAACACATTTTGATGACATGTTGTTATGTGCGTTCGCATATAGTGCTCTAATGCATTTGGAAAATATTTAGTATTATGAGGTGTCATGAATGGGTTTATTTAGTAAATGTAATCAAATGTGGTACTTTTTCAACATTTTTATATTATATTAGAATTTATCCTTGACACATGTTAATATCATGTTTTTTAATAAAATTCATATTCTTCTATGATATTATGATATCATATTCCTTATATTATTCTATCATGTTATTAATCATTCTCTATATCTTTTTCGATATCATGTTTTACTATGTACTCACATATTATGTTTCCATGTTATCATTATTCCATTAATTTGATTTTGTCCCATTCCAATTTTCTATGTATTCCATAGGTTTTACCATTTATGTAATGACCCGGAAATTTCATGGAAATTTTTTTCTTAATTTTCTTTGGAATTTTACAAGATCGAAGTTTCTGATGGCGCCTGATTCTGAGGCCCGTTGTTCCCAGAATTAATTTCCAAAGTTTGGCTCGGGTACGTTTAGTGAACGAGCGAGCGGGAATTTCTATATTTTGAACCAGTGCTTAGAATTGAAATCCGATTGCACCGATGAACTCGCAACGCCGGTAATCGCTTAAGGAAACCTTTACAGTAGTTGCGTTTGTGAGGGAGAAGAATTTAATTTTTGGGGTTTAATTAAAAAACTGAATAAAATTGTTAAATCAATTTTATTTCATGTTAGGTTGTTAACTTCTCCCATGGGAAGTTGGTGGTGGGCCCACATCCATCCAACTTCCCATGTGTGGATATTTGAAAGGGTGGGGCCACACGATCCCATACCCACCTATTCAAATTTCTTAACTTTCTTAACCCCTCTACACCCCCATTTAAGTTTTGATAACATAACACCTCCTTAATTTTATAACATTTTATGTTAATAAGTTAAGTGAGTTAAATGTGGGTTTTGAATTTTCAAACTTTTGAAATTCAAAACCTATATTGGGTTAATAAAATAAGTGGGAGGATTATTTTATTTTGGGGTTAGTTGTTCTTGTGGTGGAGACTTTGGTGAGAAAAGGCTAAGTCTTCTTCTTCTTCAACATCGACGAAGAACGCGAAGAACACCTCCAACAAAGAACATCTCCGCCGAAGAACGTGATGTCTTCTTCCAACGACGTTTCCCCTTCGAGCGCACCTCGACGACAATGGAGTCGACGTTCTTTCTCCGTGACGCCCGACCACTACGACGCTCGTCTTCCACGGGTTGTTGACGAACACCGATCTTGAAGCCGAGGTAGGGGAATGAATTTATTTTTGGTATTCTCTTATCTTCTGAGAAAAGAACGACAAGAGCGGACCAACCAATTCCCAGTTGATCCGAAGATCGTTCGTTCATGCGGATTGATGTTGAAGTTTATTATTTAATTATTTTGTTCGTGAATTCTTTCTTGTCATCCTTCGTGATTTTACAACCAGTTGTTATCGATTAACAAGAGGGGGCCGGACCACACAAACACGGGCGACCCTCTTCCATTATTGATATTGTTTCTAATATGGATGGAACAGGATGGCGTGGTGCCGTCGTGCCACGCCGAGAAGCCGAACAAGAATGCGACGCCGTCGCGCCGCGTCGAAGGAAGTCAAAGGCTCCGCAGCCGGAGTGGAGCCATGGAGAAGGGGTGCGGCGCCAGCACACCACGCCGGAGAACCACAAAGACGACGCGTTTCGTTTTGACATGCGGTTGACGGTCGACGACGAAGCAGGCCGTTTGGGCGTTTGAATCCCTTCGAAGTGAAGATGGGGTCTCGGGGGGACCATAGGTGAAGACGTCAAGAAGAACGGAGAACCGGAGCGCGTCCGGTGGTCCGCGGAAGGCGGTAGCGGCGCGCCACAGCAGCGCGGCGGCGCCGGCGACCGACGGCGGTGGCGCGCCGCCGGAAAAGGGGCAGTCGGCGAACCACCGGCCTCAATCAGCGGCGAAGGGCGGGGCATCCGCGCGCCCCACCCGCGTGTCCGCTCGGCCGTGCTGGACAAGCCACGGGCGGCCGTTAAGGCCGAACCGAAACGGGCCGCGCTAGACCGGACCGGGTCGGGCCGGGTCGGCCCGGGCCCAGACCCCTGTTTTCAGACCACTTTCGGTCAAATGCCCGTAACATGGGCTACGGGCCTCCAAACGACTCGCCGTCAGCGGAAACGCGATCCTTGGATTGAGACGGGCGTTTCGGTATATCACACTCAAGGTTTCAGATTACTTTGGGTTCGGCCGGTTTGGTTCGGATACGAAACCAACTGGGCCCTTGGGGCGAAAAATCATATATCTTGAGCTCCGGACGTCCGATTGACGTGCCGTCAACTTTGATGGATTCCTCTAAGTGAGACGGATCTTTTGGCTTACTCTGCTCGAGATTTGGATGTCGTTGGAGTGCGGTCGGGTTGGTTCGCTCATGAAACCAACCGGGCCCCTAGAACGAGAAAGCCAATAACTTCCAGACCAGGTGTCTGATTGACGCGCCACCTATTGAGTTGCGTTCCTGTTGACGATACGGAACTTTTGGCATCCTTCGCCCGAGATTTGGATGCAGTTGGATAGTGTCCGGGTTGGATTGCACCCGAAATCCAACCGGTCCCCTAGAACGGAAAAGCTGATATCTTTCTGACCGGACGTCCATTTGACGAACCGTCAGCGGCGTTGTTGATCACGATGAGAAACGGTCCCTATGAGTATACCCTATGAGAGTTTGGGGTACAGTTGAGATATGGCCAGGTTGGTTCGCTCATGAAACCAACCGGGCCCCAGAGACGAAAGGGCTAGTAACTCACAGACCGAGCGTCCGATTGACGCGCCGTCTGTTGCGTTGATACCCATATGACGAGGCGGTCCATTGAGATACTTCTTCATGGGACTTTGAGATACATGGAGTATCGACCTGTAGCTCGTGGAGCGGACCCTCCTAGTGACGAGCGTGCGGAGTACGGAGACCGTGTAGCTGGCTAAGACCTGACGACTGCATGACATACTCGACTTGGAGTGATTCGACTAGCCCAGTGGACGGAGAACTAATTTCTGAGGTGTAGACCCATGGTGGACGGAGCACTACCTGTGTGACAGTGCAGACCCGCGGTACTTGTCCGGAGAGTACCTCAGCAGGCTACTAGGGGGTGTGCACTACTGTGTTTGGGTGACATACCTCGGCGGGAAGCACTACTGTGTTTGGGTGGCTGGCCCACGGTACTCAATAGGAGGATTACATCAGCAGTCTTAGGATAGTGAGCATTACCTTGGAGTCGTGATAGGACCACTATACACTCCAGAGACGGATCTCTTCAGCAGTTACGGTTTCGATAATGAAAATCCTGGTTTGAGCTGAGACTTTTGATATTTGTGTTTACCTCATGATTGAGATGGGTCACTTGATAACTTAGGTATATGTATACGAATATACCTAGATAGTGGTTATCCTTTGATTTCATGATCCTTGTGTTTCCTCATGATTGAGATGGGTTACTTGATAACATAGGTATATGTATGGGCATATACCTAAGTAGAGTTATCTGTTGAGATCTTCTTTACGGTTATCCTTGTTGGTTTACTGAGACCTTGAGGGTCTCGGGGTCCCTACTAAGTATCGTTATACTCACCCCTGCACGGGCTATGCCCGCACCTCGTTGTGTTGGTTGCAGACGACGGGCAGTGCTGACGGTGGCCGAGTGTTCGAGGACCTGACGGTACCCGGAGGTGGACTACACGACGATTCAGTACCCGGAGGTGGACTACATGACGAGTCAGTACCCGGAGGTGGACTACACGATGTGACGACTCACAGAGGAGGTTGACGGATGAGAGCACGGAGGAGGCTGTTTGTACCTACACTTCAGGTAGGATCTGTGGTGGACGACCAGGAGCTAAGCTATCTGTACCTACCCTTCAGGTAGGATCCGAGGAGGACGACCCAGAAGCTGCTTC
This sequence comes from Viscum album, assembly GCA_963277665.1. NCBI lineage: Eukaryota > Viridiplantae > Streptophyta > Magnoliopsida > Santalales > Viscaceae > Viscum > Viscum album. The sequence continues at coordinate 926,995,628 of OY728140.1, read as the reverse complement.
CTTCTTCCAGATGTTTGTCTTTTTGCTGTTGTACCTTGTTCTGTTGTAGTCGTACTTTCTTTTGGGTTTGTATTCTGGCTCATTTACTTTTCAGCCTTTCTTTTGTACTTAGTGTTTTGCTTCCGCTTGTACTCTGTGGTGCTTTTTTTCTTTTATAAAGGCAATTCCTTCCCAGTTATCGGGATTTTACGCCTTTGGTGCTAGTCGCCAGCCCCTGGCCTATGGAAGACGAGCTTGGGGTAGTCACGACACGAGCCCCGAGGACGGGTCATGACAAATTGGTATCAGAGGAGTCGGTTCTAGCGCAGAACATATAACTCTGATATTTTCTTTCTGTGAAGCAATAGTGTTAAGAGTACCGAGTGTGGTTTTCAGTTCAGGGAGTCCAGTGTTGGTGTGGGCGGCCGACGTATCCATACACCAGGACCCTGACAACTGATTTCCGACTTTGTGCACGAAAACACTGATTGTGTGTGTGTTTCCAAAGGTTTCCCCCTAAAACAGCTCAAACCAGGTCAGCTCACCAGGTATAATCATTTGACCGTGTTACGTTGTTTCTTTCAGAATGCCTTTTCTCAGACGACCAGCTAGAGCCTAGAGGGATGTGCGTGCTGACAGCCTGTCGAGCGACGAGGCTTCGGTACAGGGCCCTCTTGCAGTTGAGGCACCAGAGGAGGCACCAGTGGTACTACTACCCGTTGGGCCACCGATGTCGCCAGCCCCAGCAGTAGGCGATGCACGACGCTTGAGCGCGCTGCATGAGTTCCAGCGCTAGAGGCCACCCAGGTTCCGGGGAGAGACAGACTCGCAGGCGGCTGAGGTTTGGCTGGAGGCTGTGGTGAGAGTCTTCAGGCTAGTGGGGCCGTTGGCAGACTTCATGGTGATCTTTGCTACCAGCCTCCTTCAGGCAGCAGCAGGTAGGTGGTGGAGCCACTTGTTCCAGTTTTGCAACGGGATGACCTTCGCATGGGAAAACTTCGAGACCTTCTTCAGGGTGGAGTTTGTGCCAGTATCTCTACACCCCGAGCGTGTACAGGAGCTTCTTCCTTTGCTGCATGTTTTTCGATCAGTAGCTGATTCATCTGTGGGCAGTAGACAGATGATGCAGAGGTCCAGGAGGACAAGACTAGCAGTTGGACGATCTCGGGTTTTAGGACCGGTGGTGCGGGGCACCCGGGGTGGGAACAGAGCTAGGCGTGCCAGAAGCAGGTTGTGTTACTCATGCGGCGTAAAGGGTCACCTGACACATGACTGTCCGAATCCTCGTACGGTTGATCAGCGGGTGTTGGAGGAGCCACCGAGACAGAAGCAAAGGCTGGTGCTTGAGCAACAGCCGAGCAGTGGACAAGGCAGTAGAGCTCCGAGAGCAGGTGGGCAGGAGAGGAACTAGTGGATACATCCTTTGTACTTCTAGTTCCATGTTGCTTTTGTATTCGTGTCTTTGTACTATGAGCTGCAATAATAAAAAGACACTTATCTTTGTTTGCTTTCCTGTCCTTTTATTCGGTTGATACTGTGTGGTCCCGATTAAAATGTTGACTTGACCCTCACTATCGAGATTTCTACTAGAGGGGACCCAGTGACCTCACAGTGATGCCGACAGTGTGACTCGACCCTTGGAGGCGAGAGTGATAGTTGGATCTCTTAGTAGTTTCGTCGAGGCCTTACGACGTCATCCATGGCATGAATGCATCATTCATGTTGGGATTGACAGTATTAGGAAACAAATGTGGTTCATCCAGGGGACGAGACCAGATTTATCTTATCGGAAAAGAAGAAATCATAGCAGCTCTTGTGAGACTAGAGAAGGAGCAGATCATCCAGGAGCGGATGAAGAATGCACGATGCAGTAAGAAACGGGAAACCAGTGCTAGTCTTAGAGACTCGGGCGTGTTAAATGTTAATGAAGAGGAAGCCTAAAGGAGAAATGATTCTACGAAGCAGCAGACATGGAGGCAGAGCTAGGAGAGCAGCATGAGGTGGTGTACATCCTAACATTGTACAACCAACGGCCTTAGTTATTCCCGCCAGGCTCAGGGAGCTGGAGGGAAGAGGAAGAGTGCGGCTGTATACGGTCAAGGAGTGTGACCTAATGGCTCTAGAAATGATTCAAGGGACAGTCTGTGTCCACTACTAGCTACTGTAGTAACGGACGTTGATATAAATCATTCCTTGCTTTTACAAATCTTGTTCCAGGCCTAGATTTTTTGGTAAGCCATGGAATTGACCCTCATGTCTGGAGATACCTTGGGAGGAGACTCGATAATCAAACTTACACCGACGGTGTGGTCAGACCCTCGAGGTGAGAGTTCTGGTTGGAATCTCTTGGTTGCAGCGTCGAGGCCTTACAACGTTAGTTTGACTATGGAATGGGCAATAACTGTTCATACTCAAATTGACGGTTTTAGGAAAACGTCGGGATGGGTTTTCCTTGGTCGACGAAAAGGAAACCCCAGGTAGCACATGATAAACTCTTTCACATGAGGGTGCGACCGATCACTCTTGATTCGGTCAACCTTACCCTTGTAGCTGAAGTCGTTTCGAGTTCCAGTTCTAATATAAAATGGAGACCTCTTGAGTTCGAGGATGACGATCACGTCCTTATATGGGTCTCACCTCGACGAGGTTTACGGAGAAGTGGCCAAGGCAGAAAGTTATCTCCGAGGTTCAGCGGACCTTCTTAGGTCCTCAGCTGGGTAAGTGGGGTGGTTTACCGCTTGAACCATTCAACGCAGTTGCACCTGGTGCATGATGACTTCCACGTATCTCAACTGAGGATATACTTGCTCAACCCTTCGCATATCATCGACCATGAGGAGCTGGATGATGGCGATGGGGTGTCTTTCATAGAGGTTCCAGTGGGGATCGAGGATCGACAGGAGAAGATCCTACAAGGACGATCGATTACTCAGGTACACTTTCATTGGAAGTACGGAAACTCCAGGTAACCACATGGGAGCGGAAGGCTCAGATGTGTGCTCTGTACCCCTTTTGTGACCTTAGTTTGTGTTGAAGCATTATGGGGACGTAAAGCCCTGATGTGGGAGTAATGTAAAGACCCGAAAATTTCACGAATTTTTTTTTCTTAATTTTCTTTGGAATTTTAAAAGAACGCAGTTTCTGACGGCACCTGATTCCAAGGCCCGGTGTGCCCGGAATTAATTTTCGAAGTTTGGCTCGGGTATGTTCAGTGAACGAGCGAGCGGGAATTTATATCTTTTGAACCGGTGCTCGTAATTGAAATCTGATTGTACCGATGAACTCGCAACACCGGTAATCGCTTAAGGAAACCTTTACCGTAGTTGCATTTTTACGGGAGAAGAAGTTAATTTTTGGGGTTTAATTAAAAAAGTGAATAAAATTGTTAAATCAATTTTATTTCATGTTATGTTGTTAACTTCTCCCATGGGAAGTTGGTGGTGGGCCCACATCCATCCAACTTCCCATGTGTGGATATTTGAAAGGGTGGAGCCCACATGAACCCCTCCCCACCTCTTCAAATTCCTTAACATTCCTAACCCTTTTAAACCCCCCATTTAAGTTTTGATAACTTAACACCTCCTTAATTTTATAACATTTTATGTTAATAAGTTAAGTGAGTTAAATGTGGGTTTTGAGTTTTCAAACTTTTGAAATTCAAAACCTATATTGGGTTAATAAAATAAGTGGGAGGATTATTTTATTTTGGGGTTAGTTGTTCTTGTGGTGGAGACTTGGGAGAGAAAAGGCTAAGTCTTCTTCTTCTTCAACATCGACGAAGAACGCGAAGAACACCTCCAACGAAGAACATCTCCGCCGAAGAACGCAACATCTTCTTCCAACGACGTTTCCCCATCGAATGCACCTCGATGACAACAGAGTCGACGTTCTTTCTCCGCGACGCCCGACCTCTGCGACGCTCGTCTTCCGCTGGTTGTTGACGAACACCGCTCTTGAAGCCGAGGTAGGGGAATGAATTTATTTTTGGTATTCTCTTATCTTCTGAGAAAAGAATGACGAGCGCGGACCAACCAATTCCAGGTGGATCCGCGGATAGTTCGTTCATGCGGATTGATGTTGAAGTTTATTATTTAATTATTTTGTTCGTGAATTCTATCTTGTCATCCTTTGTGATTTAACAGCCAGTTGTTTTCGATTAACGAGAGGGGGCCGGACCGCACAAACACGGCCGACCCTCCTCCATTATTGATATAGATTCTAATATGGATGGAACGGGATGGCGTGGTGCCGTCACACCACGTGAGAATTGCTCGGTAGTATTACGCGACGCCGTCGCGCCACGCCGAGAAGACGAACAAGAACGTGACGCTGTCGCGCCGCGTCGAAGGAAGTCGAAGGCACCGCGGATGGAGCTGAGCCACAGTGAAGGGGCGCGGCGCCAGCACGCCACGCCGGAGAACCACGAAGACGGCGCGTTTCGCTTTGACATGCGGTTGATGGGAGAAGACGAAGCAGGCCGTTTGGGCGTTTGAATCCCTTTGCAGGGAAGATGGGGTCTCGGGGGGACCATAGGCGAAGACGGCAGGAAGAACGGACCACCAGAGCGCGTCCGGTGGTCCGCGGAAGGCGGTGGCGGCGCGCCACACCGGCGCGGTGGCGCCGGCAACCGACGGCAGCGGCGTGCCACCAGAAAATGCGTGGCCGGCGAACCGCCAGCCTCAATCAGCGGCGAAGGGCGGGGGATCCGCGCGCCCCGCCCGCGTTTCCGCTCGGTTGCGCCAGCCGAGCCGCGGCCGGCCGGTCGGGCCGGGCCCATACGGGTCGGACCCGGGTCGGGTCGCCCCGGTTCATGTCGACCCGGTTCGTGTCGACCCGGTTCGGGCTGACTCAGGGGGGTCGGCCCGGGTCGGCCTGGGCCCAGACCCCCGTATTCAGACCACTTTTGGTCAAATGCTCGTAACATGGGATACGGGCCTCCAAACGACTCGCTGTCAGTGGCAACACGATCCTTGGATCGATTCGGTCGTTTCGGTATATCGCACTCAAGGTTTCAGAGTACTTTGGGTTCAGCCGGGTTGGTTCGGATACGAGACAAACCGGGCCCTCGGGGCGGAAACGCTTATATCTTGAGCTCCGGACGTCCGATTGATGTGCCGTCGTCTTTGATGGATTCCTCTAAGTGAGACGGATCTTTTGGATTACTCTACTCGAGGTTTGGATGTCGTCGGAGTGCAGTCGGGTTGGTTCGCTCACGAAACCAACCGGGCCCCTGGAACGAGAAAGCCAATAACTTCCAGACCGGGTGTCTGATTGACGCGCCGTCTATTGCGTTGCGTTCCTATTGACAATACGGAACTTTTGGCATCCCTCGCCCAAGATTTGGATGCAGTTGGATAGTGGCCGGGTTGGATTGCACCCGAAATCCAATCGGGCCCCTGGAACGGAAAAGCTGATATCTTTCTGACCGGACGTCCGTTTGACGAACCGTCAGCGGCGTTGTCGATCACGATGAGAAACGGTCCCTATAAGTATACCCTATGAGAGTTTGGGGTACAGTTGAGATACGGACGAGTTGGTTCGCTCACGAATCCAACCGGGCCCCTGAGACGAAAGGGCTAGTAACTCACAGACCGGGCGTCCGATTGACGCGCCGTCTGTTGCGTTGAGACCCCTATGACGAGGCGGTCCTTTGAGATACATCTTCATGGGACTTTGAGATACATGGAGTATCGACCTGTACCTCGTGGAGCGGACCCTTCCAGTGACGAGCGTGCGAAGTATGGAGACCGTGTAGCTGGCTGAGACCTGACGACTGCTTGACCGACTCGACATGGAGTGAGTTGACTAGCCCAGTGGACGGAGCACTAGTTTCTGAGGTTCAGACCCATGGCGGACGGAGCACTACCTGTGTGACAGTGCAGACCCGCAATACTCGTCCGGAGAGTACCTAAGCAGGCTACTAGGGTGTGTGCACTACTATGTTTGGGTAACATACCTCGGCGGGAAGCACTACTGTGTTTGGGTGGCTGGCCCGTGGTACTCGACAGGAGGAGTACTTCAGTAGTCTTAGGTTAGTGAGCAGTACCTCAGAGTCATGACAGGACCACTATACACTCCAGAGATGGAGCTCTTCAGCAGTTACAGTTTCGATAATGAAAATCCTGGTTTGAGCTGAGAATTTTGACCTTTGTGTTTACCTCATGATTGAGATGGGTCACATGATAACTTAGGTATATGTATGGGCATATACATGGGTAGTGGTCATCCGTTGATTTCATGATCCTTATGTTTCCTCATGATTGAGATGGGTTACTTGATAACTTAGGTATATGTATGGGAATATACCTAAGTAGAGGTTATCTGTTGAGATCTTCTTTGTGGTTATACTTGTTGGTTTAGTGAGACCATGAGGGTCTCGGGGTCCCTACTGAGTATCGTTATACTCTCCCCTGCACGGGCTATGCCCACACCTCGTTGTGTTGGTTGCAGACGATGGGCAGTGCTGACGGAGGCCAAGTGTTCGAGGACTGGACGGTACCCGGAGGTGGATTACAAGACGAGTCAGTACCCGGAGGTGGAATACATGACGAGTCAGTACCCGGAGGTGGACTACACGACGTGAAGACTCACAGAGGAGGTTGACGGACGAGAGCATGGAGGAGGCTGTCTGTACCTACCCTTCAGGTAGGATCCGTGGTGGACGACCAGGAGCTGTGCTATCTATACCTACCCTTCAGGTAGGATCCGAGGAGGACGACCCAGGAGCTGCTTCCTTCTTCCAGCTGTTTGTCTTTTTTTTTTCTATTGTACCTTGTTCAGTTGTAGTCGTACTTTCTTTTGGGTTTGTATTCTGGCCCATTTACTTTTCAGCTTTTCTTTTGTACTTAGTTTTTTGCTTCCTCTTGTACTCTGTGGTGCTTGTTTTCTTTTATAAAGGCAATGCCTTCCTAGTTATCGGGATTTTACGCCTTTGGTGCTAGTTGCCAGCCCCTGGCCTATGGAAGGCGGGCTTGGGGTTGTCACGACACGGGCCCCGAGGACGGGTCGTGACAATTTATTTTTAGGATATTAAACGGATTTAGAAAATTATTATGGAGACTATAAAAAATAAGTACTATTTTACTCACACTTCAACATATTTAGTACTTAGCTGTCAAATGTATTGTGCCTTATTGTCTTTGGGTAGTAGTTGGTTGATTTTAATATAAAAAATTAGGTAATAATATATTTAAAATTATTGTGCTTTAATAACAAGGGTTTATATAATCTGAATAATATAAAATGTGTTTGTAATAATAATCATGTCTTAGTTGAGTGTAAATTGTGATGAAATCACATACCTCAAGGTTCCCTTTAGTTGAACATTATTTCACATTCTACATAATTTTTTTACTCTTGTTATTTTACTATATAATAATGATATTCATGTTTATAATATCATATATAATAATATCATTACACCTTACTTCCCATTTATTATTAACATTACAATATTATCACTATTTTGGGTGTTAGCTACGTCATTTTTTCATGCATGTTTCTTAATATATGTTATGGTTCTTAAGAATGGGATATATATATACATAATCTATATGAATTTTTTTATGTTAAAAATATAATATATTTTTTATTAAATTTTTTTTATCGATTAACAAAACTTTTCAATGGAATAATAATCACATCGCATCATGGGGATTGTAAGTCATACATTCACACAAGTGGAAATGTCATTCCCTTAATGATAGAAAGATTTATGTGGTAGATGATATATTAGTTTTAAAAATATAATATATTAATGAACTAGTATTTACATATTTAATCATTATATAAATTTTATTGAATATATAAAACATTACAAACATAGTAATATGAAAACTGTACTAGTCTAGTTCCATTGGAAACATGGAAATATAAACACTAGTAGATATATGATCTATATGATCTCCCATTATTTTTGTCTTTATAATACCCTTATTAGACACAAAAAACTCAGTGTATATCATCATATCCTTAGAAAGTAAGCATAAAAAGTTGGTGATCTCAAATGCTCTTTAAGGGTACACAAGGGATACATGTAAGAATAATAATAAGAATAAAGGTATATGAACATGATCATGAAAGGATATGACCATACCCTGCATATCAAAAATCATATACATGAATCATGTCATAAAGCATTTATGTTCAATAGAAATGAATAACAATGAAATATATAAAATAATCAATAAAAGAATAAATTAGGAAAAAAACACATAATTATGGGAGACTCATAAGAATATAATGATTTATATAGTATCTAATGCATCACTAGTGAGACCATATTTGTAGTATGGTTTCACAAAAAAATGAATCATGGTAGTCATATATCACTACAATTTCCATATTCAAAGAATTATTTCACTCCTAAAACCTTCTTGAACATTAGGGTTCACTCTTATGGTCATCTTAGTAATAAAGGTTCATTCCCAAGAAAATCATAATCTATCTCTGGAGCCATAAATCTTTATCTGATACATTGTATGTGGTTATAGGTCTCATATATATCATAATAAAATCATATTTATTTGTTCCATGATCATAAATAATAATATCATAACACATGAAACGAAATGGGTATTATAAAAATGTACTCATATCATAACAATATGAATGATACATGTTTCATATTAATTTCATCATAAACAGAACCCATGAAAAGAATCTAGTTTCAAAATCATATAACCATCGAATGGGAAAAGGGTTCCAAGAATATCAAACGATAAAAAATATTCCATTCAGAGAATGAATATGAATGGGAACATTTCATAAAATTATTCATAAATACATGAATAACACCATTGGATGTTATATTTGATGGAATTTAATGTCGAAATATCATTTAGCAACATATATTGGTGAAAATATCCTTTCTTCATTGAAATTGTTTTATCTCAAAAATCATCCTGAAGACAACATTCTTAAAAAATATATATGAAAACATATAAATAATTAATTGAAATCAATTACAAAGTTTAAAATTGTGCTTCCTTTAAAATCATCTTTAGGGATCATTTTAATATATTTTTTAAAACATTTCTTAAATCATTTTTTAATACATTTTTTAAAACATGGTTATTATAAAGAATGAATTCACAACAAAATAATGTGATTGTCCAATGTTACATAAAAATATTATATAAAGAACCAAGTAGTGTAAATAATGGTACTAACACATGAGGATATATGGAAAAAATATGGGAGAAGGAAACTCATGAGTTTTATTTGCAAATTAATCATAATAATTCATAAAATATTCATAGTCATTAACAATCAAAAAAAAATATGGGAGGTTTCAATAAAATCTTAAACCTTGGATAATTGTTTCTGTACCATTAATATAGTAAAATAGAATAAAAATAAGAATAAAATATCATGAAAATAAGTACATTAATGATGCTACATGTATTTAAATACTTCTTCATAAATATTATAGCTGCAAATCAAAACAAGAGTCCTATATAAGTCAAATTTAGATAAAAAATTTGTAACTGATTTTGTAAAATTTGAAACTTAAAACAAATTAAAGAAATTTCAATAAATGGATATCTTAATACCCATAATGTTATTTAAAATATACATATTAAATAATTTTGTAAAATACATACACCACAAAAAAGTAATGAGTGTCGAACATAGAATATCTCTAACGAAAATGATATGTTAGAAGAAATCTCTGTACTATGTCTTTTGACTCTCATCATACTCGAAAAAACCACATGTATAATAAAAATAAGTTTATTTTATGTAATTTATAAAACCATATCATTTTATCAACTATAATATATATTTTTTTATTTTGAACATATATTTAAGGCTTGTTAAGGATCCTATGTTAAGGATTCACTTCGGGGAATATTAGTTTTTTTTTCTTTTCTCTAAATTTATTATATCATTGATACATATACATATATCATGACTAAATAATGTGAAAAATAATATAAATATTATATTAATTCATTATATATATATATTATAATAAACTATATAATATAGAATTATGAAATGGATTACATCATTTATTGAGATGGTATATCATACAAACACAAAAAAATTGTTTTAGATTTTAATGACGCATTGAAGGAAAGTATGTCAATGAAATTTGTATATATATTTATATCTATATATTATTGTTACATTTGAATTTATATTAAATATATTTCATATTTATTCACTAATCTTATCTATAATAAAATCAATATGTTGTGTGAATGAATCACATCACATTGAGGGGGTGGTAGTCCACACTTCCTAAAATTATATTATCGTATTAAAACCAAATGAAATGTAAAAAATGTATGTGTTGTAAAAATAAATAATTAATCATAATGATATATTAAATATCATATTTAACATATATAAAAATATTTTATATCATAATGGCCACTATGATAGGTATTAAAGGAAAAAATGATCAATCATCATTTTGTGAGGTAGTAGATATCAATACATAGAAACTGTATGTTCTTTATTCATTAGTTCTAGGTTTATGAATGTTTAGGTATTAAAAATAAAATAAAAACACCATAGTATATTTATTATACTTATTTTTCATAGAATAATGAAATAATTAGAGTGCAGCGGGTGGAGAAGGAAAATAAAATAAAGGAGATTCAGAGAAGACATTACCTCTTACTCAGGTAACTCATTTTGATTTCTAAAAAATGATTCTATTGGTTCCCTTATTCCAAAAGGGAATGATTATTTTTGAATTCCGGGGGGGGGGGGGGTATGTGTATTGGTCAGCTAAATTCCTATCTTTGGATGTTTTAGAGGTGTGATCAGGTGGGAAATGTGGTGTCTTTTTATATGGAATGAAATGGACTCACATAAATGTTTTAGAAACAAGGTTGGTGTACATATGTTATTACCAAAAAATAACATGCCAAACCAAAAATATATCAATATTGTAAGATTTTTCGAAAAAATATTTAAATAAAATGGGTTATGCATAGGTTTCATGGTCATTTGGGCTCTTAATTGTAATGTTTAGTCCTTAATTATGCTTCATTTAGCTTTAATCTCCATCATTAATATGAATCACCTGTACTAATAATTTTGGTCGAAAAATTATCTTTTATTATTAGAATCTAAATATTATAATAAATACAGTAGTTTGTTTATTTTTTTCAAACATCAAATCTGAAGTGCCCAGATCAGTGTGAATCACTGAGAGGGGGAGGGGGTGAATCAGTGATCCTTTAAAACTTTTTACTAATTGATTCTTAATCAATTAAACCTCTATGGCTGGTTAAAGCATCGATCCACTCTTCTTGTATCTCTCAACCTTTCCCGGATAATGCAGTAATGAAAAGGCACAGGACACAAGGATTTACAAGGTTCGGCACCAAAGGCCTACATCCTTGCCATGCTCTCTCAGCATGGATTCTCCCATTATAATCTGTTAGTATTACAATGGTCGATACAGCTTCCCACCGTATCTCTCCTGAGTCCCACAGGAGGGTCTTTATACTGCGTCCCACAGTGTTACCAGAGTCCCACTGGCCTGCTCCAGAATCCCACTGAAGACTTCTTCTCCCTGAGTCCCACAGGGTCTTCTCTTGGCTCCTCGAGTCACACGAGTAGCTCGTCTTCACTTTAAGTTCTTCAAGTATCCTCAGCAGCCTGGGATAAAGGCTGCTGGCCTTGCTCTGTACCTCTAATCACTTGTGATGATCAGGATCTTCTCAATCTACTGAAAACTCAGACAACCAATCTCTTTAACTTCAGTCTGGCTCAGTCTCAGTTCACTTCAACATCATGCACTGAGTGCATGGCAACTCTTCAAGATCTTCAAGTCTTGGACTCCTCAGATGCACACCACTGATTTAGCACTGTTCACGTGTGCACGTGCATGCATGCATGCATGCACTTTCCCTTTCCTCTTCTTGGTGCAGTAGACCCACAAAGGGTGTAATCACTTTTGAGCACACACCTACTTCTCAGACTTCACACACTTTATGCAATTAGCTTACACACTAGAATGTGTGTTATACTTTAGTGTGAATGTCCTCCCTTTTCTTCTTCTAAGTGTATACCCACTTCTTAGTGCACACACCTAGGTTCGGCCTTCTTGTCTCTTTGCACACAAAAACTTCTTCACTTTGGCACACACTTGAGACTTGGCCTCTTCCCACTTCTTGTTGCACACCCTTAACCCGTAGGTTGTTCTTCAATTTTGCACACACAAAATGTGTCTTCACTTGGTGCACACACAAGGTCACAACCCTCGGCCTCTTCAAATGCACACACTTAAAGTGTGTTCTTCTTTGTTCAAATGCACAAGCAAGACTATGGATTATTCAATGCTTACACACACACAATGTGTGGTCTTCCACTTCACTTGGCACAACCACTTGGTGTTTGTTCTTTGTGCACACACATGGCCTCGGGTCTTCCTTCATCACTTGGCACACAACCTATAGGGTGTAATGCTTTTATTCTTCTTTGCACACACACCCAAGCACTAAGGGCTCGGTTCTTCCTCCTCTGCACACCTACTACCAACAGTCTTTCTCCTTTGTTTGCACATACACCCAATCACTAAGGCCTCGGTTCTTCCTCAATGTTCACACAAGAGAGACTGCCTCGGGTCCTCTTACTCCATTTGCACACACACTGGATATGGCCTCGGGACTTCACTTATTCTTCAAGGCGCGCAAGTGAAAGGGCACAAGGGCCTGAGCAGGGTGTGGCCTTCTCTTCTTCAACAGCCGCGAGGTGCACCAGCACTCGGGTGTGCAGCATGCAACACCACGAGGCGCGCAAGCCACAAGGATGAGAACACCTTGGGCGCGCAAGCTACTCCTGCCGCGCAAGTATGCGGGTAGGGAGAGCTCTTCCTGTCGCGCAAATAATGCGCGCAGGGAACACTTCGGGCCTCGGGTGGCACCGGGACAACAGCCGCGCAAATAATTTGCGCGGGGCTTCTTCTTCGCGAGGCAGAGGCTTCACGGGGCTCTCTTCAAACTTTCAGCACATCAGCAAACGGCACAGAGGGCTCGGCCTCATTTTTATAGGCAGAGACTGCCTCAGATTATCCGCGTGCAATAACTTCAAACACCCGAGATCTTCGGATCTTCAAGATTTCCAAAATCTTGTTTCTCCTCTGTTTCACGCGGCTTCCCTTAGTTTTCGGCCTTCTTCACGTGCATGCGACTTAGAACGCATGCACGGCCTTCCTTCGATCCAAACCATGCAGAGTATCAACACCGAATGGCCTCGCACCTTCGGTTTGCTTCGGCCTTCATCGAAATCTCCCAAACATTGCATGCATGTGTAATTTTAAGCATGGATCGGTTCAGTAGGTCCAGACGATCACCATGGAGGCTTTACTTCGATCAGCGGTGGCCGGGAGCTCGAGAACACTGCTCGGGAGGCTCTGGTTCATGTGGGGACGTCGCGGGTGGCTTCGCATGGCGCGGGGAAGAAGACGCGCGGAGAGCCGTTGGATTAAAGATTTGGACGGCCACGATCAGGATGGGCCGCAGCGGATTAGATGGGCGGCCGAGATCTGGCGCGCGATTGATTGTGCGGCCAGGATCGCTCCTGGGTGAAAATTCCGCGTCCCACATCGAAACGGGGCGCGGTTTTCACGCGGCTTATTAACATGCCGCTCCCCCAGCCCCTTCAATTGAATTCTCTCCCTCCACGGTGCCGCCCCGCACCGTGTTCTCCCTGCGGGCGCGCTCTGCGCCCACTCTTGCTCCCTGCGGGCGCGCCACTGGCGCCCACTATGCACCCTTCGGGCGCGCTCTGCGCCCACGCTGCGCGGGCTTCATCACCGCGTGGCCTCGGGGCTTATACACGGCCCCGACCACTCTTGGGCTGGCCCCATGGGATCCCCTTGGGCGTGGTGACTGGTTCCCACATGTGCCTTGGGTTGAACCCTTAAGGCTGGCCCTTGAGGTTGGCATATTTTTTGCTTGAATATACACTAAGTATACAAAGTACTTAAGTGTAAAATGCCAAATGCCCTTTCTATTCTTCTTCATTTCTTCCCTTCTCTTCTTCATTAGAATTCCTCAAATCTCCTCAACATATACTCATTACTTAGGAGTGAATTCTTGAAGGTTCTTCTTCTTCAACCGAACTCCTGAATTACTTAATTCTTCAATGTTCTTCAATGATCCAATTAGAGGTCAAGTTGGATCATCTTCATGTTCACATGCACTAAGTGATAGTGCATGGACTTCATTAATGCACATCATCCACTTAGAAGTTGTGGATGGATCTTCTTCTCATCTCCTCATGCATTGTCAATACAATGCATGGTCTTCTAAAGCTTGTTGTGACATTGTATCCAGTTGATACAAGTTCTTGGAACTTTAAAGATCAGTTCAACAATCGTCTGATTTTACTAGAGAATGTTTCAACCACATCTCCTATGCCACTTAGTGAATCTCCTAAGTGACATGCCTCTTAGTACCATGGCCATTCTCCTTTACCACCAACACCATCACAACCTTTGGCATTCACATCTTGACAGTTCTTGACATCCATTCATTCCAAGACAACAACATGTCTCATTGACAACAAATGCAACACAATGCACTTCAATCTCCCCCTTTGTATTTGTTGTCAATACACTTCCTTTAGCACATATGAATGGGTCAATATGTGTGCCCAATCTTTCTCCCCCTTATTGGCAATCAAATGCAAAGGTGTGGTGTGGTTCTCTGTCAAAAATCTCTTCCTCCCTTTGAAAAGTATTTTCTTGAAAAACACTGAGAGAGGGATGATGTCACATGTTCTTCTTTAGCAAAGAACCTTTAGTAAATCAGCTCTAAGTCTACTTGGTCTAACCCGGTGTAGAAAACAAGAGTGATGTAACCAAGGTACTCAATGATGTCCACAATTCTCTACACATGTGAGATCATGCTTCAGGGGTTTGAAATTTTTAGATATTCAATGAATTGCTAAATCCTGCACATGCTTCACGAAACACATTAGAATGTTCAGGTGCAAAGATAAAGCTCCCCCTTTCATCCATTTGTCTTCAATCCATACTCCCCCTTAACTGACAAGATAAACTCAATTAAGAAACAAGGGATCAAAGTATGATTGTAATACCTTCACTTTTCTCAAGATGGTATTAATCTAAGAATGCCATCTTCTTCAGATTGGCTCCCCCTCAAGGGGTGCGCTCCATTCTTTCCAAACCATCCTCCCATTGAGAATGATCATCATCTTCAATTCCCTGCAATGTTAGCACATGTAAATACCAATAGTATAAGGGAATAAGATGGAACCTCCTTGGTTCATCAATGTGAACAACAAGGTTGAGAAGATTCTCTCAACCGAGATGTCCCATTTTCACCAGTCTTCACACTTGCACATTTGATCTTTATTGATGATTGTGCTGGTGTGGTTCTCAAAACATCTTCACGTGAAACCTTCTTCTTCCCTTTTGCTTTAGCAATTGCCAAAGATTCATCTTCAACTCTTTGTAGTTCTCTGGCAAGTTGCAACTGATGTGGCCATATGACAAGTAAATCATTTGGAAGAGTGGCCTCAGTTTTGGAAGTTCCACATGGTTCTTTGGATGCTGCTAAGCTACCTCTCTTAGGAAACTTATTTTCAATCAATCCCTTCTGCTTCTTCTGGATTGATTGTATGTTTGAGTCCAGTTGGCTTCTATTGAATTTCATGGCTTCTTTACAAAGATCCATGGTATGACCATTCCTTCCACAGTAGAAGCACTTCTTCTTGGTGGTCCTTCTGGATGACTCACCCTTCTTGGTTTTAGAATCCAAGGACTTCTCTTCCTTTTTCAAACTCTTCTTGGGAGCATCTTCCACTTTCTTCTGCTTGCTTCCCAAGGATTCCTTTTTAGCCAGGTTCAGTGATCTTCCCTTCATTCCAGCTTCGGATACATTTGGAGATTGACATGTATCTTTTTGACCACTTTTGCAAACATCCCAGATGTTGTCAAGTAATCCAAATCTGTTAGCAGTAAACAGATGTCTCTGGACCTGTGGATGCTGCTTCTTTTCTTCTGGCTTGCTCCCCCTTGGCATGGGCTTCCTTTGTGCTTTGACATTCAGTGGATTGTACCAACAATCCTTTGCACAGTGCCCATACTTATTACAACACCAACACTGCCCCACAAATCTTGATCTCTTCAGTCCTTCTAATTGTTGGGTACTTTTCTTGACTTGCTGTGTTGTTTTAGGAGAGCTCTCTTTCTTCATTGTCTTCATCCATACTTGTTTGGAATTATTCTTCCATCCTGCACTTTTAGTAGAAACACTTTTAGAAGCATGAGTACAAGATGGTATGGATGGTACCTTCTTTTTAGAAGTTGTTGCCTTTTTATCAGAGAATGTCTTTCTTTTAGAATCATCCTGCTCAATGCATACTTGAGTAGCAACATTTTTCCTTTCAGCTGACTGGGAGGCTTCAGCTTTGGGTGATTGCAGATTTTTCAATATCACCTCTAATTCTAAGTATTTCATGTTGAGGGAGTTCTTCTCATCCTCAACAGTTCTTAGCTTTCCTTCCCATTTATCTTCCAGCTGTTTCATCTGGTCTTCATGCACTTGCTTCATTTCAAGCAATGAGTTGTCAAGCTCCTTCACCCTTTTGACTTTGTCTTCTAGTTGAGCATCTCTGACAATCATTGAGACTTTGTGCAGCTTCTCCAGTGCATGGAACACTTCTTTGATAATTATCATAAAGAATTCTTTCTCAGAAAGGCTTCTTTGCAATTCTTCAGTAGTGGCTTCATATCTTTCATTGCAAAGAGATACTGTTTCATCTTTAGCCTTCACCAGCTTTCTGAGAGTGTTGGTTATTCCAACCCTTTTTGCCAATTGATCTTCCATTTCATTGGCTTCTTCTTCTAACTGTGATTTTTCTTCTTGAAGATCATGGATGCCTGTAGATATACACTTTGCCACTTCCATGGGAACTGTCTTCTGAAGATATTTGAGTGCACTCTGAAGATCATTCATTGTTTCAACTTCATCACAGCTAGGACAGGCTTTCTTCATCTTCTTGGCCTGTTTCTTCTTTCTATTTTTCTGAGTCTTGGCAGATATCTCCATTTGAGGCTGGTCACTCATTTCCTCAAATCTGCACTTCATAAAGACTCCCTTGGTTCTTTTAGAGGTAACCTCCCTCTGATACCAATTGAAGTGCCCAGATCAGTGTGAATCACTGAGAGGGGGAGGGGGTGAATCAGTGATACTTTAAAACTTTTTACTAATTGATTCTTAATCAATTAAACCTCTATGGCTGGTTAAAGCCTCGATCCACTCTTCTTGTATCTCTCAACCTTTCCCGGATAATGCAGTAATGAAAAGGCACAGGACACAAGGATTTACAAGGTTCGGCACCAAAGGCCTACATCCTTGCCATGCTCTCTCAGCATGGATTCTCCCATTATAATCTGTTAGTATTACAATGGTCGATACAGCTTCCCACCGTATCTCTCCTGAGTCCCACAGGAGGGTCTTTATACTGCGTCCCACAGTGTTACCAGAGTCCCACTGGCCTGCTCCAGAATCCCACTGAAGACTTCTTCTCCCTGAGTCCCACATGGTCTTCTCTTGGCTCCTCGAGTCACACGAGTAGCTCTTCTTCACTTTAAGTTCTTCAAGTATCCTCAGCAGCCTGGGATAAAGGCTGCTGGCCTTGCTCTGTACCTCTGATCACTTGTGATGATCAGGATCTTCTCAATCTACTGAAAACTCAGACAACCAATCTCTTTAACTTCAGTCTGGCTCAGTCTCAGTTCACTTCAACATCATGCACTGAGTGCATGGCAACTCTTCAAGATCTTCAAGTCTTGGACTCCTCAGATGCACACCACTGATTTAGCACTGTTCACGTGTGCACGTGCATGCATGCATGCATGCACTTTCCCTTTCCTCTTCTTGGTGCAGTAGACCCACAAAGGGTGTAATCACTTTTGAGCACACACCTACTTCTCAGACTTCACACACTTTATGCAATTAGCTTACACACTAGAATGTGTGTTATACTTTAGTGTGGATGTCCTCCCTTTTCTTCTTCTAAGTGTATACCCACTTCTTAGTGCACACACCTAGGTTCGGCCTTCTTGTCTCTTTGAACACAAAAACTTCTTCACTTTGGCACATACTTGAGACTTTGCCTCTTCCCACTTCTTGTTGCACACCCTTAACCCGTAGGTTGTTCTTCAATTTTGCACACACAAAATGTGTCTTCACTTGGTGCACACACAAGGTCACAACCCTCGGCCTCTTCAAATGCACACACTTAAAGTGTGTTCTTCTTTGTTCAAATGCACAAGCAAGACTATGGATTATTCAATGCTTACACACACACAAAGTGTGGTCTTCCACTTCACTTGGCACAACCACTTGGTGTTTGTTCTTTGTGCACACACATGGCCTCGGGTCTTCCTTCATCACTTGGCACACAACCTATAGGGTGTAATGCTTTTATTCTTCTTTGCACACACACCCAAGCACTAAGGGCTCGGTTCTTCCTCCTCTGCACACCTACTGCCAACAGTCTTTCTCCTTTGTTTGCACATACACCCAATCACTAAGGCCTCGGTTCTTCCTCAATGTTCACACAAGAGAGACTGCCTCGGGTCCTCTTACTCCATTTGCACACACACTGGATATGGCCTCGGGACTTCACTTCTTCTTCAAGGCGCGCAAGTGCAAGGGCACAAGGGCCTGAGCAGGGTGTGGCCTTCTCTTCTTCAACAGCCGCGAGGTGCACCAGCACTCGGGTGTGCAGCATGCAACACCACGAGGCGCGCAAGCCACAAGGATGAGAACACCTTGGGCGCGCAAGCTACTCCTGCCGCGCAAGTATGCGGGCAGGGAGAGCTCTTCCTGTCGCGCAAATAATGCGCGCAGGGAACACTTCGGGCCTCGGGTGGCACCGGGACAACAGCCGCGCAAATAATTTGCGCGGGGCTTCTTCTTCGCGAGGCAGAGGCTTCGCGGGACTCTCTTCAAACTTTCAGCGCATCAGCAAACGACACAGAGGGCTCGGCCTCATTTTTATAGGCAGAGACTGCCTCAGATTATCCGCGTGCAATAACTTCAAACACCCGAGATCTTCGGATCTTCAAGATTTCCAAAATCTTGTTTCTCCTCTGTTTCACGCGGCTTCCCTTAGTTTTCGGCCTTCTTCACGTGCATGCGACTTAGAACGCATGCACGGCCTTCCTTCGATCCAAACCATGCAGAGTATCAACACCGAATGGCCTCGCACCTTCGGTTTGCTTCGGCCTTCATCGAAATCTCCCAAACATTGCATGCATGTGTATTTTTAAGCATGGATCGGTTCAGTAGGTCCAGACGATCACCATGGAGGATTTACTTCGATCAGCGGTGGCCGGGAGCTCGAGAACACTGCTCGGGAGGCTCTGGTTCATGCGAGGACGTCGCGGGTGGCTTCGCATGCCGCGGGGAAGAAGACGCGCGGAGAGCCGTTGGATTAAAGATTTGGATGGCCGCGATCAGGATGGTCCGCGGCGGATTAGATGGGCGGCCGAGATCTGGCGCGCGATTGATTGTGCGGCCAGGATCGCTCCCGGGTGAAAATTCCGCGTCCCACATCGAAACGGGGCGCGGTTTTCACGCGGCTTATTAACATGCCGCTCCCCCAGCCCCTTCAATTGAATTCTCTACCTCCACGGTGCCGTCCCGCACCGTGTTCTCCCTGCGGGCGCGCTCTGCGCCCACTCTTTCTCCCTGCGGGCGCGCCACTGGCGCCCACTATGCACCCTTCGGGCGCGCTCTGCGCCCACGCTGCGCGGGCTTCATCACCGCGTGGCCTCGGGGCTTATACACGGCCCCGGCCACTCTTGGGCTGGCCCCATGGGATCCCCTTGGGCATGGTGACTGGTTCCCACATGTGCCTTGGGTTGAACCCTTAAGGCTGGCCCTTGAGGTTGGCATATTTTTTGCTTGAATATACACTAAGTATACAAAGTACTTAAGTGTAAAATGCCAAATGCCCTTTCTCTTCTTCTTCATTTCTTCCCTTCTCTTCTTCATTAGAATTCCTCAAATCTCCTAAACATATACTCATTACTTAGGAGTGAATTCTTGAAGGTTCTTCTTCTTCAACCGAACTCCTGAATTACTTAATTCTTCAATGTTCTTCAATGATCCAATTAGAGGTCAAGTTGGATCATCTTCATGTTCACATGCACTAAGTGATAGTGCATGGACTTCATTAATGCACATCATCCACTTAGAAGTTGTGGATGGATCTTCTTCTCATCTCCTCATGCATTGTCAATACAATGCATGGTCTTCTAAAGCTTGTTGTGACATTGTATCCAGTTGATACAAGTTCTTGGAACTTTAAAGATCAGTTCAACAATCGTCTGATTTTACTAGAGAATGTTTCAACCACATCTCCTATGCCACTTAGTGAATCTCCTAAGTGACATGCCTCTTAGTACCATGGCCATTCTCCTTTACCACCAACACCATCACAACCTTTGGCATTCACATCTTGACAGTTCTTGACATCCATTCATTCCAAGACAACAACATGTCTCATTGACAACAAATGCAACACAATGCACTTCAAAATCATTGAATTGGGAAATTTAAAATCACTGCTAATCCCACATACAGGGCGAAGTAATGGATTTTATAGTAAAAAATATACAAAAGTTTGTTATGATATTTATATTTAATGCCAAAGTGAAATTGATTTTAGTAAATAAAATTGTACTAAAATATGATATATTTATTGAATGAGACATTATAGTGAATTTATAATAGGATTGTAAATTAAAAATTAATTAAACCAAAAAGGCATTTCTAAATTAAAGGTATCATTTTTCATTATTGATCAAAAAATGATGTTTCTCAGCAAAATAAAAATAATTATCCTCAATTTAATTTAGATGTTCTAAATTCAATAAAAAATATTTTTTAGAAAATTAAATTTCATAATATGCTTAAAATTATTTTTTTATTTTTCTGATATGGACATTAAAATCATTCATTTGAGATAGCGTTATTTTAAAACAAAAAAAAGGCATTACCAAAAATCATATCATTCATTATCAATAAGTTTAAATTATATTCAAATATTTTAAAAAATATTTTATTATTATTTATTTCTACTTATATTACAATTTTTAATAGCTAAGTTATATTTTTTTAATTTAAATAATTATTTCCTTAAAATGATGTTTTGAATAATCATTTTGTTGTGTGTGATATATACTATGTCATCATTTCCTGTAATGTACTCCAAGTTAGTTTTTTGTGTAATATAGGTCAATTTTGTGACATGTGAAAGGAATTTTAGGAAAACTGAATTTCAAGACACCAATTCATATTTAATTTAATAAAAAAGGTCCATAAAAAGTTGGGGTGTAAAATTTTATCCACATAGAATGAATTTCACCCACACAATGTTTCACATGTGTAAAAAAAGTGGATACTTCTACATCATCATATCATTATGTTCACATATAGCTTCATCTAAAAATGATTTCTCCACCAAACATTGACTATGAGAGTTGTATTGTTTCATAAAACATTCGACGGTCAATCTAGAATTTCATCTGGTTGTTCTTCATAAGATTGATCCTAATATAATGGTATGACCTCTATGTTTAGTAAACCTGAAGGGTTTGGTATTTTAATACCTCAATAGGTATACATGGAACACGTCAAAGACTTGATACAGAATTGGATGATGTTCCAAGAGATATGCTTATGACCTTATATGATCAGTATTCTCAAAGGGACTAATATATATTGGTCTTAGTTTCCCTTTCTTCCAAAATATCAAAACATTATTCTATGGTTAGATTTGTAGAAACACATTTTCATCAACATTATATTATAGATCACACAGATGGATATCACCATAACAGTTCTGGTGACATTTAACTTACATGATATGTAGTTAAATGGTTCTAACATTTTCACTCATTTCTTCAGTGATCTCAGGTTCCAATATATTTATATCTCCATCATCATCCCAGAACTTTGGATATATACACTTTTTCCCTTTATGGGATTGATGAGGTTCATTATTAATTCTTGATTGAATTCTATTTTGGTATGAAAACTAAAAAATAGGAAGGTGTTGATACCAACCACTTTTGAAATCAAGAAAACAATATATCAATAAATCCTCAAGGGGTTGAATCATTTATTCTAACGAACCATATATCATAGGATTATATTCAGTATTAAAACATAATCCTATATCATGTTCTTGTTGAATACTTGTAATGCCCCAACCCTAGTAACCCAGAGTCGGTGCATTATTACATAACATTGGCATGATTAAAGGAAATCATGTCTCTAAAGATTGGTCAATATAGTACCCTTGGAAATACTAGATACATTCATTAGTATTACATTACATTATAAAATGAAAATCTACAAAAACATTGTTTCTATAGACCACACTCATATCCCCCTCAGACTATCCCTATAGGTTAGTCGTAAAATACTTCTTCACATCATGGGAAAAATAAATCATAGATAGGGGTGTGCTTAAATGCTCAGTAAGGATAACAATATAGCGGAAACATTTATAAATAATCATAAACATCTAATGAAATGTATAAGACTAAAACAAAAGCCTTTTAAAAATGAACTCTAGAATAATATGGCAATGATAAAATCAAATAATTCTGTTTACTTGTTCACATGGATATTCTAATAGTAGAATAATCACATGAAATATCAATAGCCACTTTCATAATGATGGAATATATAATTCCAGACTTCATAACCATATATTCAAGGCCATTCTCCAATACTAAAAATACGATTTTCTCAAGGCCTTGTGCCAAGACACTAGTTTGTCTCATGAGACCTACCATTTCATCATGGAGCTATAGTGGGCTCCACTCATCCCTTACTAAGTCCAATTTATTCCTAAAATGAAAAGGATTACACATAACATAACCATTCTTATAAAAACTAGCATACAAAATGTCAATACTTTATCAATAAACAATAAACCGTATAAAAATAACACATCCACAGTAAAAAATATCACAAAACCATCAATACAATATGGATGTTTTGTATCATAATAACTCAACTTCAAATAAGCTCACAATCTATCAAATGGTGTTGACATAGATGAAAATAAAACTTTTTTAGAGAAATATATCTTTATATTTTGAAATCATTTAAAAGTCATATAATTATAAAAGAAAACCTTTATTTTGAAAATATTTTTATAATATAGTAAGGGAAGATTTGATGGTGTTATAATGGAGCAAAATAGTTGCACCCACCATATAAGTTAAAAAAAGAATTTTACCTTAATTGTTTTGAAATGGTCATAAGGTACATTGTTTCTAAAACGATGGAAAGATTCCTTTAAAACCATTTTATAAAAACTCAAAAAAGGGTATAAATGAATTTAACTCATAGTTTAGTAAATAGATAATATTTTTTGAAATAAAATTTTATGATACATGTATGTGGATGATAAAGTGGTCTCAGTAGACACTTACGTAAAAACAATCTCAGATAATGAAGATAATTTGATATTAACCCTTACTTTGTTCTTTTCCTTGGTAGAGGGTTGGTTAAATTCCTATATAACAGTGAAATAATTGTTATTAAATTATACCCGAACAATATACATTAATATTATATCATATATAATCATCTAATATTTCTTTGTTAATGATATTTCAGTAGTATCATCGTTTCGGTTGTTAACATATTCATTTACCTTTATATGCTTTGATACGTAAGTAATGTTTTCTAAAAATATTTTGTATCTTATTAATATTCAATATTATATTATGTCTTTAAACATTAATTTTTATCAACTAATGAAAATTATTCTTTAATGGATATGATGGGGAATGAATCTCATCGTGTTCGTGGAGATAGTAATCCATACGTACGCATGAGAGACAATATCATCCTTTTGATATTAAAATAATATAAAATTGGATGATAGATCATATATAGAGAATCATAATATTTTTATATTTATTATTTACATCAATTATACATCATTATTATACAAATCCAAATAATAATGTATTGAATAACAACAACACCATGACTGGGAGATGGTAAGCCATACATACACACGTATAGTGACATTTCATTCAAATAATGGATAGAATAATTAATATGGTGGTACCATATTAATAATAACAACATAGTATATATAATATAATTTAGTTATTATTTTTGAATTGAAACAACAATGAAAGAGGAAGTGGATGAAGAAAGGTACTTGATATAGGTGATGAAATATTTACCCCTTCTTCGGGTCCTTCCATTTGATTTGATCAAAATGTATCCATAAGATGGATTTATGACTAAAAAAAGGCATATACAATGATGGTAGGACATTTGAAAGGATATTTGGGTAGGGGTTGGCCAAGAAAAATGTTTTTGAAGGTGTGAATTTTAGAGAAGAGGAATTTCCCTTTTATAAGAGGGGTGAGGGGAACCTTAGGAAAATATTGAAATATTATTTGACAATAAAATCATTTTCACGTTCAAATGGTTAAAAAATGATTTATTATGAGGATAAGGAGGTTATTGATCGAAAACTACTCAACCAATAGGTTTTAGATAGGTTTGGGTCACTATATTAAACTTATTATTTAGATTTAACTCTTAGTTAATCAGTTTGACATTTACCGTGTCTCTTTGTATTTTTATATTATATGGTTAATAAACTTACTATAAACTTCCAAGAGAAAATAGAGTGGTTAATTAATGAAATATAAATATTATTTAAGAACTTTTTTCGAACCTTATATTTTTAGGTATAGAATATCAATTAATAATATAATATTTTATTTAAAAACTCTTTTATGTCAATTTTGATACTATTTGCTATTTCATTTTTGTTAAATTCATAACAACATTATTACATAGAAAAAAATTCATTTAATCAACCCTAACATGTCATATTAACCAGTAAAAGTATTGTAATTCATAAAAATTCTCAAATTAAATTTATTTTGATATTTATAATATCATGTAAATTTATATTTCATTAATAAAGTAATTACGACATCATGATGGTGTCATAATCAAATTAAATTATTTGTTGTCTATAAAATATAAATAAAATACCATTATATAAGAAATAATTTTATCATTCTAATGAATATTAATAGTCGAATTTATCTTATGTCAAAGCCTATATTAAAAATGGTTTAGTTATTAAACACAGAATTTACCACTATTAAATCTTTGTTGAATTAAATAAAAATAAATGTCCGAATATAATTCAAGTGATTCTAAAGGATCCTATTTTATTCCAATGGTTGTTTTTGGTCAAATTACACTTATCCAATAGAATTAGGTCATGTTTTAGGGTAATAATAATAAAAATTTTACCTTTAATTAACCTATTTACTTTTAACCGTGGAAAATTAAATAAAAAGTTACTATTCACCAAAAAAACATTCATCTCACTAAACCACATTTTACTTACTGATATCAACTATGTATCTTGGATTTTCAAAATTATACTCACATAAGTGGTAAAATTATGTTTTATATAAATTTGTGAATGCTCCTATGTGGCGGGTAAAATACGGTAAGAAGTACTAAAAAATATTTTATATAAATAAAATTATTATAAAGTAACTCCAATGAATTAAGTTGAAATTATATAGGTATTATGTACCAATTTTGACCTAAAATATATTTAAATAAAATTAATAATTATTAAAATAAAAAACTGGTTTTAAACAATAACAAGGTGTTTTTCAATATTTATAATAAATTGAATGTTTTCAGAAAAATACCAAAAATTCACCCTAAACTAATTTCAATAATCCAAATCCAAAAATGAATTCCATTTTGAAAGAAAAAAATTATAAAACTTCAAAAAGTGGGAATTACTATTAATAACTGCAAGTTTGATTGGTTGTGGTGTGTTTGAACTCGATGTTCTATACAACACAAGATAATGTATTATTAAAAGGGAAACATACTATGGAAACTTCGGGTGTTATATTCTCCCCTCCTTAAAATAATTTCATCCTCG
Source organism: Viscum album (assembly GCA_963277665.1). Taxonomy (NCBI): domain Eukaryota; kingdom Viridiplantae; phylum Streptophyta; class Magnoliopsida; order Santalales; family Viscaceae; genus Viscum; species Viscum album. The sequence continues at coordinate 926,969,669 of OY728140.1, read as the reverse complement.
AAATTTCTAAAATATTACTTCATAAAAAATTTGGGTGGTTCTTCATAATAAGTTCATCGGGTTCCCATGTTGCCTCTTCTATCATATGGTTTATCCATAGAACATTTACCAGGTGAGTCGTTTAGTTATAAACACTTGTTCTCTTTTATAAAGAACCTTGACATACTCTTCGCAATAAGACAGATCGGGTTCAGTTCTAATTCTTCATAGCTAACTACATGCATTGGATCAAGAATGTATTTTCTCAATAATTATATGTGGAACACATCAGGAACTTTGGAGAGACTTGTCCGCATTGCCAAATGGTAAGCTATAGCACCAATTCGTTCTTGAATTTTGAAATGTCTGATGTACCTGAGACACAATTTACCCTTCTTAGTGAATCATATAATTCTATTCCATGGAGATACCTTCAAGAAAACATGTTCTTGTACCTAATATTCTAAATCCATATTTCAGTTATCAGCATAGATCTTCTACCTACTCTGAGATTATTTAATGTGTGTCTAGATTACCATTATATTTTCCATCGTTTTCTAAACATGTTCTGGTCCTATGAGTTTTCTTTCACCAACATCATCCCAACAAGTGGGTGTACGACATGTCTTTCTGTATAGGGATTTATATGGTTCCATATTAATACTTGAATGGAAGATATTGTTATAGGAAAATTCTACTAGAGGTAAATATTTGTCCCACATTCCTTGAAAGTCACATGAGAAAGATCTCAACATGTCTTCTATAGTTTAAATAGTATGTTCTGATTTTTTGATAGTTTGATAGTGGTAGGAAGTGCTCAAACGAAGTTTAGTATATAGGGATTTCTGAAGACTTTTCTAAAATCTTGATGTAAATCGTGGATCATGATTAGAAACAATTGATATGGGTACTCCATGAAGTCTTACAACACCATTAATATAGATTATTGTTAAACGTTCAAGTGGTAAATCGTCATTTATATCATGAAAATGTGCTGAATTTGTAAGACGATCAACAATGACCCATATTGCATTGTTCCTTCTAGAAGAATTTGGTAGTTCGATGACAAAGTCCATCGTAATATTATCCCATTTCCACTCAGGTATGTGAACAGGTAGCATGTCTCTTCCAGGCTGTTGCCTTCTAGCTTTCACTTGATGAAAAACATTACATCTTGACACAAAATCAGAAATCACCCTCTTTATGTTCTCCCACCAAAAATGTTCCTTCAAATCTATAGACACTTTTGTGCTGTAAGGGTGTATAGAGAAATTGGAGCTATGCGCATCATCCAGGAAGTCTCTTTTTAGATCATGTATATCGGGAACACAATGTATCTTCCCAAATTTAAAAATTCCATATTCATATACAATGTCACTCAATCTCTCGTTATTCACATCTTCATTCTTCTTTTTTAACTCCTCATTATCAGTCTGATAACTTTTTATCATTTATAATAAAGAGGGTTTTGAAATCTTTTGAAAATGCATTGATGTTTCTCCTTCCATGATTATTCACGTACCCATCATTAGTAGATCCATGTATATATGATCATTTTAAACTCTCATATTTTTCAAAACTCCAAGATCCTTTCTACTCAAAGAATCTTCCACCTTATTTTCCTTACCCGTGTGGTAGTGTATAGTGCAATTATAATCCTTAATTAGTTTAGACCATCACCTTTTCCTCATGTTGAGTTTTTTTGGGAGAAAATATACTTCAAACACTTATGATCATTATAAATCTCATATTTTTCACCATAGAGACAGTGTCTCTATATCTTCAAAGAAAGTATTGCAGATGCTAACAAAAGATCATGAATAGGATAGTTTAGATCATAAATTTTTAGTTATCGTGATGCATAGGCAATAACACTATCTTTCTGTATAAGGACACAATCAATTCCTATCTTTGAAGAATCACTATAAATAACACAATTGTCATTCCTGGGTGGTAGAGTCAATATATGAGCATTGACTAATCTTCTCTTAAATTAAATAATAAATTCTTCACACTATTTTGTACAAAAAAATCAACACCTTTACGTGTGAGCTTGGTTAATGGGTTATCCAGTCAGGAAAAATTTTGGATGAAATGCCGATAAAAACCAGCTAAACCAATAAAACTGTGTACCTCAGTTATACTTTTCGGTGCTGGAAATTCTTTGATTGCCATGGTCTTTGAGGGATCAACAGATATTTCATCCTTAGAGACAATATGGCCAAGAAAAGAAATCTCTTGATGCCAGAATTCACACTTTCTAAACATCCAATATAGTTCATTTCTTCTAAGATTTTTCAGGATAATGCTCAATTCATTTTCATGATATCCGTAGAATTTGGTGTATACCAAGATAACATTAATAAATACCTCTACAAGGTAATCATGATATTCCATGAAAACACTATTCATTGTATCCAGGAAGACAGAGGGTGAATTAGTCAATCCAAAAGGCATTACTGTAAACTCGTAATGCCCATACCTGGTTCGAAATGCTGTCTTCGAAATGTATTCCTTCTTTACACACAACTGATGGTATCTAGATCTAAGGTCAATCTTTGAAAAATATTGAGCTCCATGAAGTTGGTCAAATAAATCATCAATGCAAGATAGGGGATACTTGTTCTTTATTATTATTTCATTGATCTACCTATAATCAATGCTCAACCTCATAGATCCATTTTTCTTTTTATCAAAAAGGACATGGGCTCCCCATGGAGATATTCTAGGAAAAATAATTCCCATATTTCTCAATTACACTTGTTGTTTCTTTAGTTCCACTAATTCCACATTCCCCATTCTATAATGGGTCTTTGATATGGTCCTTCATCTTGGAATTAAATCAATGGAAAACGCAATTTCTCATTCTAGATGATGTCCAAGTAAATAATCTAGAAATACATCAATATACTCTTGCACAATAGGTACATCTTCAATCTAGACATTCTTTTCCTCACCCACATTTATTTTATTTTATTCCTCCCCAATAATTGATTTTATTTGAGATACTATGGGTGGATTTAAATGAGAATATAGTGGTGACGATTATCCTCTAATGATAAGGTGTTCCATATCATCGTCATCAAAAATAGTATCCACATTCTTCTTACAAATTTTTTTTGCATCATCTTTTTAAATCCAATCCATACAGAGGATTATATCAAAATCAATCATGGGTATGATGATGAGATCAGCAGATAATGAACATTTTTATGCCCTAATAGGTATTGATTCACATAACATTGTTGCAATGATACTTCCCTTAAGAGTTTTGACTGATAACTCCACTGTTAAATAAAATTAAAAATATCTAATTTTCTTAGAAAACATGGAAGATATAAATCAATATAAGGATCCAAAATAAAATAGAGCATTTTATAAACATGAGAAAACCATTAATTGACCTGCCACCACATCTTTGGGAGGTTCATCCTCAGTAGTAGTGATATCATAAGCTTGGCCTTGATCCCTTGGTCTTTTCTGAGGTATGTTTCCTTAGTGTTTCGAACATTAATTTTCATAATTCCCCCTTTATCTACAATTATAGCATTCATCATTGAAATTGTCTCTATTCCCCTTACAATCATGATCTTAGTGGCCTTTTTCATCAAACTTGTAACAGATTCCCATCACTTCAGGAAAGTACCAGGGTGTCTCTTCCCACATTTACAATATGATAGATATTCATCTTTTCCATTCTTCACCATTTTTTCATTTCCAGAGTGTTCAATTGATCTCTTCTTCTCTTACTTCTCTTTAATGTTATAAGACTTAGAGAACTATTTTTCTGTATTGATATCACATGAGACAATATCTTTATACGATGGGAAGGATTGAGAGAATCTCGATGGAGAAATGGTTTTAACCCATCAAATAAATGATCAATCATCCTTCTTAGGATGCATATATAATTTTCGGTGTGCCTTTCTAACCTTGTAAAGTTAGCTTCATACTTTACAAAATTCTCATCCTCTTTTTTCCTCAGACTCAGAAATTGTCTTTCCAAAACTGGTCTATGGTCATGAGGAAAGTATTTTTCTATGAAATTATATTTAAACTCCTTTAATTTCATATTTGATACTTCATCCTCTTCTATTGTGATTTGAATCAATGACCACCATTGATCAGCATCTACAGTGAGGTAGTAAACTTCCATGATAACTTTATCCCTTTCATTACTCCCCAAGGCATGAAATATTTTCTCTATGGAATTTATCCATTACTCATCAACTAATAGATTTGTAATCCCAATGAATTTTGGTGGTTTTAGCCTCATTAAGTGATCTAACATTGATCCTCCATGCTGTGGATCAAGGTGCTCCATACGGATAAGGTTATTATTCATAACATGAGTGGGTTTTCCTAGTATGGTGATAAGCTGATCGCACCATTTTCTTCACTAGCTCCACTATATTTATCTTGAGTAAGAGGGAAATACCTATATGGATTACATGTGCTGATACAGTTTCCATTCCATCCACTAGGCCACATTTCTAAACAATGGCATAAAATAGATTAGTTTATGAATTGAAATATAAAATTCCAAACCTGTGAAACACATAACATAATCTCAACAGTTTTTGGATATAGTCCATAATCGTAAAAATGTTTTCTTTGAGAAAAAATATACTAAAAAATCCTTCATAATTATTTTTATATAAATTGAGTATTATCTTAAGCATATCCCCCTGGAGTGTCGTAACCATGTGTGCAGTAAGGCCCGTTGTTGTGAACCTATTCTCATTCGAGTCTAGCTCAATGCAGTGTTTTTGGGTTTTAATCATAGGAACATTTGTGCTAGTGCCAGCTCTACCAGCTCATATCTAGAAAGGGATATATTGCTTGTAAAACTCACAAAATCTCTATAGTACCAAAATTCTAGGAAGTTCTTCTATACTAATCCTAAAATTCTATCTTAGGGTAATGTTCTCTAATAAGATATTATCTAAATCTAGATTCCAATATTTTTACTAAACATCCTATGATACAAACTGTAACACCCTAACCCCAGTTACCCAGAGTTGGTGCATTATTACATAACATTGTCATGATACCTAGAAATCATGTCCCGAATGACTGATCAGTTTAGTATCCTTGGAAATACTAGATACATTCATAAATTTTACATTACCTTATAAAATAAAAACTACATCAACATTGTTTCCATAGACCACACTCAGATCCCCTCAGACTATCCCTATAGGTCATTCATAGAATACTTTTTTGCTTCCTAGGAAAAATAAAACATAGAAAGGGGTGAGATCAAATGCTTAGTAAAGAAAACAATATATCGAAAACTTTCATAAAAAAACATAAATATTTTAGGAAATGTATATTAATAAAACAAAAGCTTTTTAAACATGAACATCAGAATAATATGGAAAAGATAATATCGAATAATTCCATTTACATATTCTCATGGATATTCTACTAGTCAAATAATCAAATTCAATATCAATATCAACTTTCATAATAATGGAAGGCATAATTCCAGACTTCATAACCACATAGTCAAGGACTTGTGCTAAGACAAAAAATAAGATTTTGTCAAGGCCTTGTGCCAAGACAGTAGTTTGAATAATGAGACCTACTGATGCATCGAGGAGCTATAGCGGGCTCCACCCATCACTTACTAAGTCCAATGCATTCCTCATATGAAAAGTTTTAAACCTAACAAAAACATTCATATTAAAACTAGCAAACGGAATGTCAATACTTTATCGATAAACCATGAATGGTATAAAAATAACACATCCACAGTAAAAAAATATCAAAATAACCTTCAATAAAATAGGGATGTTTTGTATCATAATAAATCAACTTCAAATAATATCAAAATCCATCAAAGGTTGTTGACATAGATGAAATCAAAACCATTTTTAGAAAAATATCTCTTTCTATTTTGAAATATTTTAAAAGTCAGATAATTATAAAAGAAAATATTTATTTTGAAAATATTTTTATAATCTTTTATGTTAATCTTAGATGATTTTATAATGGAAGAAAATAGCTGCACTTGTCGTATAAGTTAAAAAACATTCTTACCTTAATTTTTTCGAAAAGACCATAAAGTACCTTGTTTGGAAAAAGACGGAATGATTCCTTTCAAACCATTTTATAAAAAGACAAATAATGGTATAGATGACTTTAACGCATAGTCTAGTAAATAGTAAAAAAAAAATTGGAATACATTTTTAATAAACATGGATGTGAATGATAAAGAGGTCCAAGTAAATAATTACGTAAAAACAACCTCAGATAATAAAGAGATTGGAAATTAAACCTTACATTGTTATTTTCCTTGGTCGAGGTAAGTTAACCTCCTGTATAATGTTGAAATCATAGTTATAAAATTATACAAGAAGCATATACATTAATATGATATCATGTATGATCTTCTAATATTTCATTGCTAATGATATTTCAGTAGTATCATCATTTTTGGGTGTTAACAGATTCATATTCCGTTATATGATTTGTTAGGTAAGTAATTTTTTTTAGGATATGATGTATCATATTCATATTAAGAATGATATTAAGTCTTTAAACATTATTTTGTATCATAAAATGAAAATTAGTCTTTAATAGATATGATGATGAATGAATCTCATCGCATTCGTGGAGATGGTAATTCAGATGTACGCACAAGCGACAATATCATTATTTTGATATTAAAATAATATATTATTGGACGGTACATAATATATACAGAATTATTATCATGTTATATTTATAATTTACACCAATTATACATCATTATTATAACCATCCAAATAATAATATATTGAAAAACAACTACACCATGAAGTGGAGACGGTAAGCCGTACGTACGCACGTATGGTGACCTGTCATTCAAAGGATGGATAGAAGAATGAATATGGTTGTACCATATTTATAATAACATCATAGTTTATAGAATATACTTGATTTATTATTTTAGAATGGAAACAACAATGAGATAGTAAGTTGAGGAAGAAAGGATCATGAAAGTGGTGATGAAATATTTACCTCATTTCATGTTCTTCATATTTATTTGATCAAAAGGGCTCTATAGATTGAAATTATGACTAAAGGAAGGAATATAGAATGATTCAAGGATAGCTGAGAGGATATTTGGGTAGGGGTTGGTAGAGCATAATGTCTTTGATGGAGTTAATTTGAGGGATGGGGAATTTCCCTTTTATAAGAGGGGTGATGGGAACCTTAGGAAAAGATTGAAATATTATTTTATAATAAAATCATTTTCGGTTTATAATTGATTAAAAATGATTTATTTCGAGGCTATGGTGGGAAGGGGTCTAAAAATACTCAAGAAAGATGTTTTAGACATTTTTGGGTCACTATATTAACCTTATCTTTTATATTTAACTCTTAGTTGTTTCTTTGGACATTTACCACGTCTCTTTGTATTTTTATATTATATGGTTAATAAAAATACTATAAACATTGAAGAGAATATCCAGGGGTTCATTAATTACATATATAATATTATTTATGGACATTGTAGTGACATTATATTCTTAGGAATATAATCTCAATTAATAATATAACAATTGTTTTAAAAACACTTTTATGTCAATTTTGACACTATTTGATATTTTGTATTTGTTAAATTCATAAAAGAATTATTAATTCAAATAAAATTCTTTTAATTATCCCTAACATGTCATGTTAACCTTGAAAATTATTTTAATTCATAAAAAGTCTCAAATTACATTTATTTGGATATTTATAATATCATTATTTTAATATTTTATTAATATGGTAATTACTTTGTCATCATTGTGTCATAAATAAATTAAATTATTTAATGTCTAAAAAAATTAAATAAAAAACTATTATTTGGGAAATATTTTTATATTTCTAATGAATATTTTAAGTATAATTTATCTTATGTGGAAACCTATATTAAAAATGGTTTAGTTTTTAGACTGTAAATTTAACACTTTTAACTCTTCTTTGAATTAAATAATAAGAAAAGTATAAATCTAATCCAAGTGGACCTAAAGGATCATATTTTATTCCTAAGGTTGTTTTTGGTCGAATTACACTTATAAAATAGAATTAGTACATGTGTTAGCGTAATAATAACATCATTTTTACTGTTAATTACCCTATTTACTTTTAACAGCAGTAAATAAAAGTCAAAAGATACTATTCATGAAAAATTATTTTCCTCTCATTGAATAACATTTTATGTTCTGATGTCAACCATGTCTCTTGAAATATCGAAATTCAACTCACAGAAGTGGTTAAATTATGTTTTATGTAAATTTGCAAATGCTCCATGTAGGCGGGTAAAAACGGTAAAAAAGTTCAACAAATTTTTAATATATCTAAAATTATTATAAAGTGACTCTAATGAATTACATTAAACTTATATAAGTATTATATTATTATTTTGACCTAAAATAAAATTAAATAAAATAAATATTTATTTAAATTAAAAGTTGGTTTAAAAAAAATAACTTAGTGGTTTTCACTATTCATCAAAAATTGAACGTTTTCAGAAAAATACCAAAAATTTACCCGAAAAAAATTTCAATATTCTGAATCCAAAAATGAAATCCATTTTGAACGAAAAAAATTAGAAAATTTCCAAATTTGGGTCTTACTATTCATAACGGCAAGTTTGACTGGTTGTGGTGTGTTTGAACTCGAAGTTGCTTATAACACGAGCTACTATATTATTCAAAGGGAAGCATAATGTGGAATCTTGGGGTGTTACAATACTTTACTGGAACATTAATGTGATCCTTCAATCATGATTTGATAAAAAGGAATGTGGTAATCTGTGAATTCATACCACTTCTTTATTGTGTATCTTTTCAAATTTATCAAGAGATATTTCTTCTTAGATATCAATTAAGTGTGTTGTCTTAGTATGGTGATCAACTACCAACAATATAGAATTAATTATTTATATGTTTTTGGTAGTCCAACATCAAAATGTATAGTTTTTTATCCCATTTCTATTCAGTTATGGGTAATTTATGCAATATCCCATTCAATTCTTGTCTTTAATCCTCAACTTGATGTCATAACAAGCACCAATATACAAACTCTATGATGTATATCTTAATTACATACCCCTAGATGTATTGTTTTATATCCCTATACATTTTTGTACATCCAGGATGAATAAATAACGAATAACTATGTGTTTCATATAACATTTCCTTCTTCAAATCCAGTATGGAAGGAACACATACATATCATGATCAATGTTAAACTGATGAACATTAAAAATTTAATTTAAATATCTTTATCTTTATTCTACGCCTCATTAATCATGACATGGATAGTGGGATAAACATTCATTTTACAAAATATATATTATTTTTTCCATTCCTTTATAATTTCTAGTTACATTTTTTGAAAATACATAAAATGGGGTTTTTTGTGCTCAACCTCAGGGATAAGAAACCTTGATCCTACTAACATAATGAATCATCCACCTTGTTCTCTTTTAGGAGGTGGTAATTTATTGAGTAATCAAAATCTCTTATCAACTCCAACCAACATCTCTGGAATATGTTCAACTCCTTCTGCGTGAATATATATTTTAGACTTTTATGATTGGTATATATATCACACTTTTCCACATAAAGATAATGCCTCCATATTACTAATGAAAAAATTATCAACGAAAACTCCAAATAATGTGTTCTGTAACTTTTCTCATGTATCATAAAATATCATGAGGTCTAATAAATAGCTATGTTATTCTAAATATAAACACATACCAATCCCCTCTTGGATGCATCACAATATATTATTAACCCTCCTCCACAATAGGAAAATGTATGACATGGTGCACTGACCGTAATTGTCTTTAGTTCCTTGAAATGTTCCTCACATTACATTATCCATATGAACTTGAAACCCTTACGAGTTAAATATGTCATAGGATTTGATAGTCTATATAAATTCACCATATACCATTGATAAGAACCCACTATACCAAGAATGATATGGCTCTCAGTCATTGTGGTTGTTCTAGGACAACATTCAATAGCCGTCGGCATTGATAGATGTAGTTAACAACAATCTTTTGAGATTATGTGACATAAAAATGAATCATTTTGCATCCATAATTCATACATTATAAATTATTCAAACAAAATATCCTCCCTTAGAATCCTCATGATATTCTCAATTTATCTTCATGCTATTCCTTTAAATTTAAATAGATAAGAATATAATCTATATAGACTACAAAAAACTAATTGTGATAACTCCTAAAGACTCTATTAATTAAATCCATGAATATAGAAGGGTAATAAGTAAGACAAAAGGCCTCACTATATATTCCTACTATCAATACCTTATATAGAATTCCATCAGGGGAATATCCTCTTTCTTGACCCATAATATATGATATCCATAATGGAGGTCAATCATGGAAAATTATTGACCCCCACAAAATTTATCAAAAATTCATCAATAAGTGGAATATGATACTTGTTCTTGATTGTGATATATTAAAATTATTGATAATCAATGTGCATTCACATTAACCCATCATTATTTATCACAAAAATAATTGTTTCTCACTATAGGGACAGACATTGCTGAATGATTCCCATATCAATGTTTTCTGGGAATTTCTTCAACAATTACTGCAACTCAATCAGGAAAATTCTATAAAGAGTCTTCAATATTGGTGTCAATCCAGGAATGAGTTTTATTAAGAACTCAACATCCCATTTTGTGTATGACTCTACAAATATTCCAGAATGGAATCCAAAAACTATTGAACAATATGATTATTTTGAATTTTTATTCTCCCCAAAACCATTTGATATAAAGCAAATGTTATAAGGAGTATTAAGACATATAGACTAGATGTTATATCCTAATGAATTTCTCACTTATCATCACGTGGATGGATGATCATAAGAGTGTTTGAAATATCAAACATAGAATCCATTCCTTTAATATTGATGTGGGATTTATGCAGAGAAAGAGAATCATGGGGAGCTCGAGATCATGATGGAAATGCAGACCATAAAGGCTGCAGTTGAGATTTTTGAGGATTTATGAGAGATGCAAAACTATGTCCCTTGTAGATGCAGATGTCTAAACCCGACGAACACTCTCTTCTGAGTTGCGTTATAATCATATAATTTCTCATTGAATTTGTTTTGAACAAATACTTTTGAATAAATGTGGTCATTTTCCTTCTTCATAATTTTTTCCATCTACAAAACTATATCATTTTTCCATATATTAGTAAATATATCTATTTCTATATTTAATCTTATTCTACAAGATCTTTTCATCAAGCATATCGTTATCCACATGGTTTTATTTCTTGGAGATCTACATGTAATGGAATGTCCATAATAGGTTGGAAGACAATAATATTAACAACATAATATGATATATATATATATATATATAAAATTTAGTGTTCACTCTGGGATCATTGTGGTGCATTTGGAAGATAAATTGTGAAATAACTTTTAAATGAGGAAGATTGGAGTTTCCAAGAGAATTAAGCTTGTATGTGACTGCAATTTTAAAACTTATTCTCAAACCACATAATTTTTCAAAAATTCTATATTATTAAAATTAAATTTAGTTCACATTATTTTCATTTTTTCAAGATATTAATTAAATCCACCATTTTCATTTCCTTAAAAAATAACCCAAACAATAGTTACAATATTGCTACTGACAATGCAACCTTCTCGATAGACAACCTTGTGGTCCCCACTATGATGCAATAAAAAGGGAAAATATTGATTTATTATACAGATATAAAACCAAATCACATCCCATATACATCATATAGTTTTACTAAATCAATCCTTAACATATTAAATATGGTTTTTGATTGATTCACATAACTTTGAGGGTGTTTTTGTCGACACATCCTCAAATGAGATTATCTTATTAACACCAAATGGAATGAAAAATGGTATATGTTGGAAAAAGTAATAAATAAACATATATAAATAATAAATATTATATATAACATATATAAATAGAGTTTCCATCACAATTTATACCATGTAAGGTGGTAATGAAAAAATGAACAATCATCATTTTGTGAGGTGGTAGATCTCCATACACAAGAAAAAATAAGTATATTACCCATTAGATGAGGTCTATGTAAGTGTAGGAAGATACCATAGCATACAAAAATAACATAATATTGAGGATAAATTTGTTCTCAAATAAGAATTAAATACATAAACTATATTGGGTGGAAAAGTAAAATAAAATAAATGAGCTTGAGAGATGACGTTACCTCTGAATTTTGTATCTTAGTTTTCTTTGTGTCACAAGGATTCCTTGGTTTTCCCTATTCCCAAAGTAAGGGTTATAGGAGAAAGATAGAAATTTTGGGAATTTTATTGCATGTTTAATGGTCGTTCATGTTTGGTTTTAGAGGTTTGAGGATGGTGGAGAGGTTGTATCTTTTTATAGGGAAGGAAAAAAGAATAACATAGAATTTTTAGAAACAAGTTGGGTGTACACATGTCCATATCTAAATAAAGTCATCAAACCGCAAATAAATACTATTGAATATAAGTTTTATTGTAGATTTATGGATATAAATTGGTTGTTGGAAAAGTTTCTCGGTCATTTGGGTCCTTAATTTCATGGTTTAGTCACTAATTTTGCCTAATTTGACTATATACACTATGATTAGTTTTAATCGCTTATTCTAATCATTTTGGTAAAAAATTAACATGAAATCATTAGAATAAAAATATTATACTGAATAGAAATGGTAATGTTATTTTTTTCTTAATTCAAATTAAATAATAATAAAAATTGAGATTAATACTAATCCCGGAGAGGGGATGAAATAACATGGTTTTAATGTAGAAAATATTTCAAATGTTTGTTATGATATTATAATTAATTTCAAAGTCAAAATGACATTCATAAATAAAATTTTGTTAATAGATTTATTATTTATATAATTTGACCTTAAAAAAATTTATAATTCCATTTTACATTAATAATTAATAAAAAAATGTAGTTTTTCAATAAATAACTGTATTTTTTACTATTCATTAAAAATTGTTGTTTCTCTTAAAAGTCCAAAAATTTCACCCTTAGATAATTTAGACTTTATAAATTAAAAAATTAAGTTTATTTTATCATAGTATATTGATAAATGTGTCCAAAAGTATATTTTTTTATAGGAGGACAAGAAAAGATGTTTATTAGGGAAAACAATATTTTCAAACATAAAGGGAAATTAAAAAAAGAATATGCTTGATTATAAATATTATTAATTTATAATAAAAATTTATAATTTTTTTGAAAATTAGTTATTTAAATTCATATTACTAAGTTTAATGACTATGTTATAATTATCTCATTTAAATAATTATATCATTAAAATAGTGTTTCGTTGAAACTCTGTGTTGCATGTGATGTATGATAAGTAGGTGTTTAGTGACACATACACTAATTCAGTTTTTCATGTATCTTACTCCACATTGGTGTTTTTTGTAATGTACACCATGTTAGTGTTGTGTGTAACATACACCATTTTGGTGATTTGTGAAATAAAAGTTTGATTAATGCATTTCAAGACAAAAATTTATATTTAATTTATAAAAAACATTTATAAAAACAAATAATGTTTCAAATATGATATTATATATGACATATGTATTAATTATTTCGGTCATTATGAATATCCATTAGATTCGGTGATGGAAAAAAATTACATCGGTTTGTGAGGTGGTTGTTTGTTGTATACATAAGCGACACATTAATTTCTCATTTTATAATGAAATAGATGGATAAATATAACTAAATAACCAGAAAATCATACAAGTATATAGGATATAATGGTGTAATTATTTGGAAATTTTTATTACCTAGTAGAATGTGATAAATTAATGAATAAATAATTAATGTAGCTAGAAAATATCAATTTAATAAATCAGTAAATATCAATTTGATAAATTAGTATGGGTAGACAATATGAATTTTTTAAAAACAATTTTTCTAGAAAAATATAAATATATTCCTAAAAATTAACTAATCATTATTTCTATAAAACTAATAGTAAATAAATTATTATTTCAAAATACTATAATAAATTAGTTAAACTAAATTAAGGAATTTTACAATTGATCATTTTCAATAACTCATAAAGCCTCATTTATAGGTATATTATTTTTAAAAAAATCAGTCTCCCCATATTTTGGTGATGAAATATCAAAATAAATATAAATCTTATAAATTTAGAATTTTTGTTCCATGAAAAATATAAATATTAATTTTATCATATTTTAATTAAAATATAATGGTCACATACTAAATATGAATATAATTTGTTAGATTTATCGCACATATAAAAAATTTATCTTCAAAATATTCGTGGATTTTTTTTCTTAATAGATGTGGGTGGTTCTTATACATTAAACCCTATGGTTCCCTTGTTTCGTCTTACACTTCATGATTTGTTCAATTTACCATTACCAGTAATGTCATCACATTTTTGAATTATTTCACTCTACTGTCAATAATATGGATGGGATCTTTAATGCAATATATATCAAGTTCCAAATCTATTTCTTTTGAGTTGATAGAGGTGTTGGTTTGAGAATTTAATTCCCTAATAATGCTTTAAATAGAACATCTTGTTCTTCATAGCGGCACTCTGCTATTTCAAAATGATAATGAAAATAAAAATTCATTCCATAATTTCAATGAATTTTAGGTATCATGGGTTTAGTATCCCCCCTTTTGGAACATTATTACTCTCTTATATTGAGTTAATTTCAAGAAAACATGATCAACATTATAAATTAAAAATCATTCATCCATTTATCATCATTTCTGTTTTTCCAACATTGTGTTTATTTAATAAGGAATTATTTAGCCTTTATCGTTATCATTATCTCCACACAAAAAATCGGTCCTAAAAGTTTTCTTTCACCAACATCATTCCAACTAGTTGGTGAATGACATCTATTTTCATATAATTCTTCATATAATTCAATTTAAAAACAAAAATGGAACTACTATCCAGATTAAATCCACTAAGGGTAAATACGAATACCACATACTATGAAATAAATACTCATGACCTTAAATTTCTTTCAAAGGTTTTAATAGTCTATCAGTTTGATGAAGTTCGGTGGTTATCAAAAGAAACCTGATTTTATGGGACTTATAAAAACTCTTCCAAATTTTTGATTTAAACTCAAGCCATAGATCAAACACAATTACTAGAGTTTCACTATGATTTCTCACAAAATTATGAATCAAGATTCTTGTGAGTAACTCAACAGGTAAAAATTCCCTTTTAGAAATAAAAATGAATATTTAGTTATGAGATTAATAAAAATAAATATTATACCACAATTTCATTGATAAATTTATAGTCCTACAAATAATTAAATAATATTTTCATCACATTTTTGCATAGTAATAGGAACAGGTTTTATGAATCCTCTATGAACTTATCTCTTAACATTCACCTACTAGAAAACTAAACATCTTGATAAATAAAATTAAATTTCCCACATCATGTTATCCCACCAAAAATGTTCCCTCAAATCCCTATACATATTGGTAATACCGCAGTGTAATGAGAAATTCATGTAATGTGAATCATCCAAAAATACCATTTTTATCTCAGTTATCGATGGAACACATTGTTTCCCCCAATATTTGTGAAAACCATTGTCATAAATGATAATTTGAAATTTCTAAAAACTAATGGTATTAATTTTATTTTGAAAATTATCAGAGTAGACAAATGAATATATACTTCAATTCTTCAAAAAAATCATTACATTCATTTATTCATTTGAACAAACCCCAATTTTGTGTAGGTTTTGTTCAAGGGTTGGTTTATCTTTTAAAATTATGGACTAATATATGATAGTAACCTTCCAAACTAATGAAACTATGTACATCAACTATGTTCACTATAGTATGAAATTAAATTAATTATCTTATCATCATTGGATCAATAAATAGTCCAACCTTTTATATATGATATTACTTGATACTCTATTACATAGATCCCTAAAAAGAATAATTCATTATTCATTCCCAATGGAATTACTATAAAAATGTAATATCCATAACTCATTCGGAATGGTGAATTTATAACGTCTTACATGTCTAATTTCAATTAAGGATACCCAGAAAAAAATGAAATAATTTAAAAACATTGATCTCTATAAATAAATATGAAAAGTTATTAATAAGAGGTAAACGATACATTTCATTATCATAATGGGATTATTTTCAATATAATCATGCACGACGTCATGGTTCTATAATTCTTATTAACAAATCAAATAGGGGCTAGCCAAGGTAAAGGTGTATAAATCGCTTATCAAGAAACTCTTCAGGTTGTTTATTCCAATCCACTAAATCCCTACTGGTCATCATATAAGGCATATTTGATATAGTTGTTTCATCAATGGATAAATAAATGTATAATAATATTTCACACTATTTTGGATATCCATGTTATTCTTTAGGAAATTCATTAATATATTTTTATATAATTGGTAAATTATAAGGACATACCTTAAAACATTATGTAGTCTTGAATTTCAATTAAAAACATAATTTCATAGAAATTGAGGATCTTTTCATGTTTAGGGGTTTATGGAATTGGAACATGATACATATATAACAATCCATATTCATAAAAATCATATAGTACTAAATAATATCAATTTATTCCAAAATATAAACAATTAAAAATAAAACAGGATTTTTTTAAAAAATATTTACAACATTCATCATGAAATACATATTTCATTTGCCCATTATTATATATAGATTAATTTTTTATAATAATGGGATGTCCAAAAAATGATTAGTAAAATATTGAAATAAAAAATATGTTACTCAAGTGATAACAGAAAATAAAATAAAAAAAATTCATTAAAATAGCATTATCATTCATAGAAACATCATGTTGTTTCATTTGAACTTATTTAACATATAACCCTAATATTTACCCTTATACATGGAGTAACCATTTGGCTATCATATATCTATGTAGTACCCAAGACATTTGACATCTATAATGATGCTCACCCATCATATCATGATCTAGAATGAGATCAAACCAACATATAATTGGCTATAATGGGGATAAAAGCATCCTATCTAGAGAAATAATGGGGTAAAATAAACTTAAAAATTTTACAGGGAACATATCATGAATATTCTCTTGATAACTCATTTTAACCAATGAAAAATTCACATTCACATATCAAAATGCACATTTTCTTATAAAACCATGTGAAAAATAAAAACCATGAAAATAATAATGAAATAATATACATAAAAATAAATATGAAAACTAAGAAATGTATCAATACATAATTAAATAATCATGAAAATATGATAATCCTATCATACAGTAAAAAATTGATTATTTCAATTTTGTTAAAGATACGTTTAAATTATTTTTTAATGGAATATCCATTAGCTCCTGTTCAAATTCCATAAAAACTAATAAAACCTACAATATTATTGTTTGTAGTGTGTTATTTTTTATTTTTAGAACTAAAATAATCTCTATAATTCCTAACATTGTCTTCTTATGACATTTCCACCCATTTAATAAAAATATTTTTTTATTTTCATCATATTGGGTGTGTTCGGTTTAAGGTTTCAAATGGAACTTTATTTAGAGTCTTTCTTATCAAATTTAAATAATATTAAATAATTGGTAATATATATATATATAATAATTTTCAAAAACTTAAATGTTAATTAAAAAATTCCATAATTTCACTAAATGGGAAATGAAAAATCATTATCCATGATGGCGTTGAATTGACCCACCACAGACGATGATTCCACTATTAATGAGTAAAAAGAGAATAAGAGTGGTTTTATGATGAATAAATAATTAACCAAGAATATTCATTATTTATTCGATACTATTTTTCCATGAAACATTCTATAATAGGTTGTAATAATGTCAAAATGAAAAAGAAAAAGAGGATAAAAATAAATCTTACTTCTTGAAAATTCTTCCTACAGAATCCCATTAAGTCTCTTTTAAGTGGTATTTTTGTGCGACCAAAATCTAAAGAACATTGAAAAGGATGATGATGAGCTAATTTGACATAGTTTTTCAATGAAATAAGGAATATGGTGATGAAAATTTATAAATGATGGATCCTCCTTTTATAATTGAAGTGAGGGGTATCATAGGAATAACATGATAATAATAATAAAAAATGTTATTAAAAGTTTTAAGGCTTCAAAAAGGCCTCTAAATCATAGAGAATTTAATATTCGAAGGAATATTATCATTTTTGAATTTTAAAATAATTTATTTATTTAAAAATAATTTGAATAAAATAATATATTCATGGAAAAATGATATTTTAAAATTAAAGTATACTCAAAATAACTGCTTTAAAAACATCAAAAAATATTCCAAATACGAATTAAATTTTCTATTATATCTTATAAATATTAAAATTTATTATAGAAATTGTGAATTAACAAAAAATTGTGAGATTATATATATTTATGTATTTTTAAAATCATTAATTTGAAATATTAATTAATTATTTATTTACTACATCATAATTGGTAAATTCAGTAATATAATATTTTATTACATAAAAATTAAAAATAAATTATATGTAATAGTTAATTTTAATATATTTAAAAATACTATTACTCTTCTAAGAAACATCTTTAATAGTTTATATTAAAATACTATAGATATTGAATATTAATGTGTGAACATTTTTTCATTCTTTTAAATAAGATAATATAAAGGGAATAATGTGGTCGTGGTCAATTATAAATGCCTAAAATCCAAATAAAATTTACACACATATTGAAAATTTCTTTTATAAAAATATTTATATATAATTTATATCATATAATAATTCTTATAATTTTAATAAAATCAATTTATTTTTGATTTTACAAGCATTGCATTAGCATTGTACATGAATTAATATTATTTATTTCATATATAATAAGACAAATTAAATTCCAATTTTTTTTAATTAAGTTCAAAATAAAATTCTAGATTCATTAGTTATTTAAAATCACTTATATGCATGTCAATATAAGATCTTAAATTTGTTATTGTGCAATTTCATTCCCTATGCAAGGATTACACATGAGTTTGGGTAATATTAATTTTATATAATTATACGTATAACAATTATTATCCAAAAATACAAAAAATACATATTAATTTCTAAATGACTATTGAAGAAAAATTTATCACTCAATTATTATTTTAAAAGTACCATATTTTACATTGCTAGTGTTGGGTAGAAACTATGTCGGTACTAACAATAATATTTTTCCTTATGGTCAATTGAATATTATTTTTTTGTTCAAAGATATTTATGTACAATATTCACCATATAATTAAATTATTTAATTATTGAAAAAATTAATATATTTTATATTGTAAAGACCTGTAAATTTCAAGGAAATGTTTTTCTTAATTTTCATCGGAATTTTACAAGAGCACAGTTTCTGACGGCACCTGATTCTGAGGCCCGGTGTGCCCGGAATCTTTTTCCGAAGTTTGGCTCGGGTACGTTCAGTGAACGGACGAGCGAGTTTTTCTAACTTTTGAACCGGTGCTCGAAATCGAATTCTGAGGGCACCGATGAAATCGCAGCGCCTGTATTTTCTTAGTAATGCCTCTTCCGGTGTTGCATTTGCTCGGGTGTGGTTTTTAATTTTTCGGGCTTAAAGTTATGAAATAAAATAATTTTACGAAAACTTTATTTTATTTCACTTAAGCCACTTGAAGCCACTTGGAAGCCACATAAACTGAGTTGAAACGGATAGGGGACTATCCAGAAATATCCTACCCTCTTGGTAGGATATTTATGAGGTGGGGCCCGCACGAGCCCCGTCGTTTCATTCCGCTAAGTAACGCACCCGCGAAAACCCGTCATTATGAAAGTCAACTGACGCGTTTTCTTAAATTATTAACAGACCATTTAATTGGGCGGTTTATTTCATAAATTAACTGAGTTGTTTCTTTCGTTGAATTAATTCAACAAATTGATGGGTCATTACTTACTTTTTTTCGTTGGTTGGCATAATAATAAAATAAGACCAACCAGTCTTTTTGGAGGATTACTGGTTGAGAGGTTTGACAGAGTCCACATGCCTTTATCTTTCTTTGCGAAGAACGCAAAGAACGCGAAGAACGCCGACCTTCGACGAAGAACGCCGAACCCGAAAATCGACGACACGACGTCGTGTTCCGCGACGCTGACGTTCCCTTCCTGCAACGTTCTTCTACGACGTCTCTTCCTCCGCAACAGATCTTAGATTAGCTGCTTGAGTTCGCCGACTCAACGCCGGTTTCCGCGATGACGCGACACCCTTCCGCGACTACGCGACGATCCCCTTCTTCTGCGACGAACAATTCCGCGAAGAACGCTCACGCGCGACGACTACGAGGTAGGGATTTTATTTTTGGAAATGCCTCTTTTTCTGATGTTGTTTCCGTTCAAAATGAGGAACCCGATTTATAAAACAATTTTATTTCATTAAAATTGTTTTCGGATATGCATTCATGTGTTGAACTTTATTCCTCCCGTTTTTTATCTCTAACGCGGAGGGTGCGGGCCAAACGAACACGGCCCAACGACCCTTCGCTGCTCTTCGTTTTTGTGTGAATTTGATGGGCGACGACGGAACGTGACGCAAGGGAAGTTTCTTGATCCCGCAATGAAGAACGGAACCTGGGAGGAGCAACGGCGCAGACAGGAAGAAAGACGGGCCACCGGAGCGACTCCGGCGGCCCGCGGAAGCCGGCGGCGGCACCCGCGGACACGCGGCCGCGCGGGTCCGGCGCACGCGGGACGCGGCTGAAGCCGCCTCCGGTCGCCAGGGAGACACCCCACGGGTGTCGCGGGGGTGTCACGCGTGGGGCGGTGGCTCCCCGCCGCGTCACTCGGGACGCGGCTTCAGCCGCGTCCGGCTGGATGGCCGACACCTCGCGGGTGCCGCGGGGGTGTCACGCGGGGCGGCGGCTCCCCCTGCGTCGGCCGCTCGGCCGACCCGGGCCGGGTCGGCCGAGCCAGACCGGTCCGACTGGGTCGGAATGGGTCAGACCTGGTCGGACTGGGTCCGGCCGACCCAGGGGGGTCGGACTGGGTCGGCCCGGGCCCAGACCCCCCCGTCTTCGGAGGGTTTTCGTTCAAATGGTTGTAGCTTGAGCTACGGGCCTCCGAACGACGCGTCGTCAGCAGCAACCCGATCCTTGGATCGAGACGGTAGTTTCGTTATATCGCACTCTAGGTTTCATATTACTTTGGGTTTGGCCGGGTTGGTTCGTACACGAAACCAACTTGGCCCTCGGAGCGGAAACGCTCATATCTTGAGCTATGGACGTCCGATTGACGTGCCGTCAGCATTGTTAGATTCCTCTATGTGAGATGGATATTTTGGCTTACTCCGCTCGAGGTTTGGATGCCGTTGGAGTGCGGTCGGGTTGGTTCGCTCATGAAACCAACTGGGCCCCTGGAACGAAAAATCCAATAACTCACAGACCGGGCGTCTGATTGACACGCCGTCTGTCTCGTTGCTTTCCTCTTGATGAGACGGATCTTTTGGCATTCTCTGCCTGAGTTTTGGATATAGTTGGATAGTGGCGGGGTTGGATCGCACCAAAATCCAACCGGGCCCCTGGAACGGAAAAGTTGATACCTTTCTGACAGAATGTTCGTTTGACGAACCGTCAGTGGCGTTGGTGATCTCATTTAGAAATGGTCCCTATGAGTATACCCTATGAGTGTTCGGGGAATAGTTGAGTTACGGCCGGATTGGTTCGCACACGAAACCAACCGGGCCCTTGGGACGAAAAGGCTAGTAACTCACAGACCGTGCGTCCGATTGACGTGTCGTCTGTTGCATTGAGACCCCTACGACGAGGTGGTCCTTTGAGATACTTCCTTGCAAAACTTTGTGATACTTGGAGTATCGACCAGTAGCTTGTGGAGCGGACCCTCCCGGAGACGAGCGTGCGGAGTACAGAGACCGTGTAGCTGACTGAGACCTGACGACTGCTGATCGGACGACCCGGTGTGTTACAGAGGTGCGCTTGGTTCTAGCAGCACAGGGGAGCGCTTGGTTGTAGTGGAAGACCCACGACAGAGGTGCGCTTGGTTGTAGCGGCACATGAGAGCGCTTGGTTGTAGCGGAAGACCCACGACCGAGGTGCGTTTGGTTGTAGAGGCACAGGGGAGCGCTTGGTTGTAGAGGAAGACCCACGACAGAAGTGCTCATGGTTGTAGCGGCACAGGGGAGTGCTTGGTTGTAGCTGCAGACCCACGACAGAGGTGCGCTTGGTTGTAGCGGCACATGGGAGCGCTTTGTTGTAGCGGTAGACCCACGACAGAGGTGCGCTTGGTTGTAGCGGCACATGGGAGCGCTTGGTTGTAGCAGCTAGCCCGCAATACTTGATAGGTGGAGTACTAAAGCAGACTTAGGTTAGTGAGCAGTACCTCAGAATCGTGACAGGGCCACTGTACACTCCAGAGACGGAGCTCTTCAGCAGTTACGGTTTCGATGATGAAAATCCTGGTTTGAGCTGAGACTTTTGACCTTGTGTTTGCATCATGATTGAGATGGGTTACTTGATAACTTAGGTATATGTATGGGCATATATCTAAGTATAGGTTATCTGTTGAGATCTTATTTTGGTTATCCTTGTTGGTTTTAGTGAGACCTTGAGGGTCTCGGGGTCCCTACTGAGTATCGTTATACTCACCCCTGCACGGGATATGCCCGCACTACGTTGTGTTGGTTACAGACGATGGACATCGTTGATCGTGGTTGAGGTTTGCAGAGCAGGACAATACCTGGAGGTGGACCAGTGGGCGGGACGTGCTCGGAGCGGACGGTGGGACCCGAGGAGTAGTGGAGCTATCTGTACCCACCCTTCAGGTGGGATTTGAAGTGGATAGCTCGGTGTAGCGGCTTTTACTTTACAGTTTCTGTTTTCCCTTTTGAGTTTTACTTTACTTTCAGTTTGGGTTTGTATACTGGCCCTTTTACTTTTCCGCACTTCAGTTGTACTCTGTTTTTACTTAGTGTTTACTTTTCCGCTTGCTTACCCTATAATGCTTGTTTACTTTAAAAAGGCAATGACTTCCCCTTTTTACCGAGATTTACGCCTTGGTGCTAGTCGCCAGCCCCTGGCCTATGGAAGGCGGGCTTGGGGTAGTCACGGCACGGGCCCCGAGGACGGGTCGTGACAAATTGGTATCAGAGGTGGTCGGTTCTACCGTAGACTCTGATCTTTCTTCTATGTGAGGCAATAATGTTTAGCGTATTGGGTGTGGTTATCAGTCCATGGAGTCCAGTGTTGGTGCGACGGCCGACGTATCCGTACACCAGGACCCTGAATTCTGATTTCTGACTTAATGCATGAAAACATTGATTGCATGTGTGTTTCAAGTTTTCTTTGTGATTACATGTGTCAGCTCACCAGGTATATTGTCCTGACCGTGGAGCACATGTTTCCTTTTCAGGATGGCCCCACGACGACAGCCAGCTAGGGTTCCGAGCGATGTGCGTGGCGAGAGCCCACCGAGCGTCGAGGACTCGGTACAGGGCCCTTTGAGAGCTGAGGCCCCGGCGGTACCTATACCCACCGAGGCACCGATGCTACCAGCCCCAGCCGCTGATGATGCATGTCGCCTTATTGCACTGCATGAGTTCTAGCGCCAGCGACCGCCCAGGTTCCGCGGGGAGACGGACCCTCAGGTCACCGAGGACTGGCTGGATGCTGTTTTACGGTTTTTAGATTAGTGAGGACACCAGCAGACCTCATGGTGATCCTCGCAGCGAGCTTCCTGCACGCGGCAGCAGGCAGATGGTGGAGCTTGATGCTCTAGGTGCACGACGAGGCGTCTCTCCTCTGGACGGACATTGAGAGCATCTTCTGCTGCGAGTTCGTCCCAGCCACCCACCGAGTGGTGCGCATCCAGGAGCTACTACAGCTGCGGCAGGGCAGCATGTCAGTGGCCCAGTACTCAGCGAGATTTACTGATCTCTCGCTCTACTCCACAGATATGGTACGGTACCCGTTCTTCCGGGCCCGGACCTTCGAGCAGGGACTGAGGCATGAGATCAGGGCTTCGATGATCTCCCTCAACATTCCGACTCAGGTAGGGGTATTGGAGCGAGCCCTCTTAGTGGATAGTTTCCTTGCTGAGCAGTCTCCAGCAGCAGGACCCACCACTTACCGGCATGCGGCAGAGTCTTCTGCAGCGGGCAGTAGACGGATGACGCAGGGGTCCAAAAGGACTGGACCTACAGGTGGTCGAAAAAATGACTCTGGATCGTTTTCACGAGGCACTCGGGGTGGGCAACGACTTGCCATGAGAGGGCAGTGTTACTCTTGCTGCGGGGTTGGTCACATGGCTCGTGATTGTCCGACCCGCCATACGGATGACCAGCAGAAGAACAAAGGACCCCCCCAGGCAGAGGCAGAGGTTCGATCAGGGCGGGCCGCAAGGAGGAGGCGGCCATGACAGGGGAGATGGCCATGCAGCTGGAGGTGGACGACGCTTCGGGGTGTTGCCACCACCACCACCAGGAGGTCCACCCCGACCGCAGGGGACAGGAGGACATGGGAGAGCTCAACTTCAGGCAGCTGAGGCCTACGATCATGGGGCTCCGGGAGCAGATGGACAGGAGTGTGACTAGCTCCATACCTGGAGACTTTTTTTCATGTTAATTCTAGTTTTGGTTGATGTATGTTTGTAGATGCTTTGTGTCTTTGTACTTGAGCTGCAGTAATAAAAGACATCTTTTATTGTGGAATATACTTCCTTGTACTCTCTTGTGTTGTTACTAAGAGGTTCTGGTTTAGACCGTTGACTTGACCCTCACTTGAGAGGTACCTACTGGAGGAGACCCAGTTACCACACACTGATGCCGACAGTGTGACCCAAACCTTGGAGGCGAGAGTAACGGTTGGATCTCTTTGTAGTAGCGTCGAGGCCATATGAAGTCATCCTTGGTATGGGTTAGTATCATCAATGTCGGGATTGAGAGTATTAGGCAAAGAACGTGGTTCATCCAGGGGATGAGACCAGATTTCTCTTATCGGCAAGGAAGAAATCATAGCAGCTCTTGTGGGACCATAGGTGGTCTAGGCCATGATAGAGAAGGTCCAGGTCATCCAGGAGTGGATGAAGACAGCTCAGAGCCGACAGAATTCTTATGCTAACAGGAGGCGGAGGCCACTAGAGTTCGAGGATGGCGACCACGTCTTCTTGCGGGTCTCACCTCGACGTGGTTTGTGGAGATTTGGCCGAGGCGACAAGTTGTCTCCACACTTCATCGGGCCTTTCCAGGTCCTCAGCACGATTGGAGAGGTGGCTTATCACCTGGATCTACCACCTCAGTTGCACAGGGTGCACGACGTCTTCCACGTATCTCAGCTGAGGAGATACGTGCACGACCCGGCGCACATATTTGACCATGGGGAGCTGGTCTTTTATAATGGGGAGACTTTTCGGAGGCCCCGGTAGAGATCGAGGATCGACAGGAGCGGGTCCTACGTGGACGATTGATTCCTCTAGTGCGCTTTAGATGATAGCTCGGGAGCCTCCAGGAGAGCACTTGGGAGCGGGAGGCTCAGATGCGTGCTCAGTACCGCCTTTGTATCCCTAAGTTTGTAGTGAATCTTTACGGGGACGTAAATCCCTATGGTGGGAGTAATTTAAAGACCCGTAAATTTCAAGGAAAGTTTTTTCTTAATTTTCTTTGGAATTTTACAAGAGTGCTGTTTCTAACGGCACCTGATTCCGAGGCCCGGTGTGCCCGGAATCATTTTCCGAAGTTTGGCTCGGGTACGTTCAGTGAACGGACGAGCGAGTTTTTCTAACTTTTGAACCGGTGCCCGGAATCAAATTCTGAGGGCACCGATGAAATCGTAGCACCAGTATTTTCTTAGAAACACCTATTCCAGAGTTGTGTTTGCTCGGGTGTGGTTTTTAATTTTTCGGTCATAAAGTTAAAAAATAAAATAATTTTACGACAACATTATTTTATTTCACTTAAGCCACTTGAAGCCACTTGGAAGCCACTTAAACTGAGTTGAAACGGATAGGGGACTATCCAGAAATATCCTACCCTCTCGGTAGGATCTTTGTGAGGTGGGTCCCGCACGAGCCCTGCTGTTTCTTTCTGCTAAGTAACGCACCCGGGAAAACCCGTCATTATGAAAGTCGACTGACGCGTTTTCTTAAATTCTTAACAGGCCATTTAATTGGGCAGTTTATTTCATAAATTAAATGAGCTGTTTCTTTCGTTGAATTAATTCAACGAATTGATGGGTCGTTACTTACCCTTTTTCGTTGGTTGGCATAATAATAAAATAAGACCAACCAGTCTTTTTGGAGGATTACTGGTTGAGAGGTTTGACAGAGTCCTCGTGCCTTTATCATTCTTCACGAAGAACGCGAAGAACGCGAAGAACGCGAAGAACGCGAGGAACGCCGGCCTTCGACGAAGAACGCCGAACCCAGAAATCGACAACGCGACGCCGTGTTCCGCGACGCCGACGTTCCCTTCCTGCAACGTTCTTCTGCGACGTCTCTTCCTCCGCAACGGATCTTCGATCAGCTGCTTGAGTTCACCGACTCAACGCCGGTTTCCGCGACGACGCGACGCCCTTCCGTGACGATGCGACGATCCCCTTCTTCTGCGACGAACAATTCCGTGAAGAACGCTCACAGGCGACGACTACGAGGTAGGGATTTTATTTTTGGAAATGCCTCTTTTTCCCATGTTGTTTCCGTTCAAAATAAGGAACCCAATTAATCAAACAATTTTATTTCATTAAAAATGTTTTCGGATATGCGTTCATGTGTTGACTTTATTCCTCCCGTTGTTTATCTCTAATGCGGAGGGTGTGGGCCAAACGAACACGTCCCTACGACCCTCCGCCGCTCTCCGTTTTTGTGCGGATTTGACGGGTGATGGCGGAACGTGACGCAAGGGCAGTTTCTTGATCCCGCAGTGAAGAACGGAACCCAGGAGGAGAAACGGCGCAGACGGGAAGAAAAACGGGCCACCGGAGCGACTCCGGCAGCCCGCGGAAGCCGGCAGCGGCGCCGGCGCCCGGAGGCGGCGGCGCCCGACGCGCCGCCGGACGAGACCGCTGCGGCACCGGCCGCGGTGGCGGCGCTCGCGAGCCCGCGGCCGCGCGGGTTTGGCGCGCGCGGGACGCCGCTGAAGCCACGTCCGGTCGCCAGGGAGACACCCCGCGGGTGTCGCGGGGGTGTCACGCGGGGGGCGGCGGATCCCCCCCCCGCGTCACTCGGAACGCGGCTTCAGCAGCGTTCGGCTGTCTGGCCGACACCCCGCGGGTGCCGCGGGGGTGTCACGCAAGGCGGCGGCTCCCCCCACGTCGGCCGCTCGGCCGCTCGGCCGTGCCGGGCCGGGCCGGGTCGGACCGGGTCAGACCGGGTCCGGCCGACCCACGGGAGGCGGGCCGGGTCGGCCCAGGCCCGGACCCCCCGTCTTCGGACGGTTTTCATTTAAATTGTCGTAACTTGAGCTATGGGACTCCGAACAAAGTGCCATCAGCGGAAATGCGATCCTTGGATCAAGATGGTCGTTTCGGTATGTCGCACTCAAGGTTTCAGATTACTTTGGGTTCGGCCGGGTTGGTTCGTACACGAAACCAACCGGGCCCTCGGAGCGGAAACGCTCATATCTTGAGCTACAGACGTCCGATTGACGTGCCGTCAGCTTTGTTAGATTCCTCTAAGTGAGACAGATCTTTTGGCTTACTCTGCTTGAGGTTTGGATGCCGTCGGAGTGCAGTCGGGTTGGTTCGCCCACAAAACCAACCGGGCCCCTAGAACGAAAAGGCCAATAACTCACAAACCGGGCGTCCGATTGACGCGCCGTCTGTCTCGTTGCTTTCCTCTTGATGAGATGTAACTTTTGGCATCCTCCGCCTGAGTGTTGGATATAGTTGTATAGTGGCCGGGTTGGATCGCACCGAAATCCAACCGGGCCCCTGGAACGGAAAAACTGATACCTTTCTGACAAAACGTCTGTTTGACGAACCGTCAGCAGCATTGGTGATCTCGTTGAGAAAAGGTCCCTATGAGTATACCCTATGAGTGTTCGGGGTATAGTTGAGTTACGGCTCGATTGGTTCGCACACGAAACCAACCGGGCCCCTGGGATGAAAAGGCTAGTAACTCACAGACCGGGCGTCCGATTGACGCGCCGTCTATTGCATTGAGACCCCAACGACGAGGTGGTCCTTTGAGATACTTTCCTGCGGGACTTTGTGATACTTGGAGTATCGAACAGTAGAACGTGGAGCGGACCCTCCCGGAGACGATCGTGCGGAGTACAAAGACCGTGTAGCTGACTGAGACCCGACGACTGCTGATCGGACGACCCGGTGTGTTACAGAGGTGCGCTTGGTTGTAGCGGCACAGGGGAGCGCTTGGTTATAGCGGCATACCCACGACAGATTTGCGCTTGGTTGTAGCGGCACATGGGAGAGCTTGATTGTAGCGGCAGACCCACGAGAGAGGTACGCTTGGTTGTAGCGGCACAGGGGAGCGCTTGGTTGTAGCGGCAGACCCACGACAGAGGTGCGCTTGGTTGTAGTGGCACAGGGGAGCTCTTGGTTGTAGCGGAAGACCCACGACAGAGGTGCGCTTGGTTGTAGCGGCACATGGGAGCGCTTGGTTGTAGCGGCAGACCCACGACAGAGGTGCGCTTGGTTCTAGCGGCACATGGGAGCGCTTGGTTGTAGCAGCTAGCCCGCAATACTCGATTGGTGGAGTACTACAGTAGACTTAGGTTAGTGATCACTAACTCGGAGTCGTGACAGGGCCACTGTACACTCTAGAGACAGAGCTCTTCAGCAGTTACAGTTTCGATGATGAAAATCCTGGTTTGAGTTGAGACTTTTGACCTTGTGTTTTCCTCATGATTGAGATGGGTTACTTGATAACTTAGGTATATGTATGGGCATATATCTAAGTATAGGTTATCTGTTGAGATCTTTTTGTGGTTATCCTTGTTGGTTTTAGTGAGACCTTGAGGGTCTCGGGGTCCCTACTGAGTATCGTTACACTCACCCCTGCACGGGCTATGCCCACACAACGTTGTGTTGGTTGTAGACGACAGACAGCGTTGATCGTGGTTGAGGCTTGCAGAGCAGGATGGTACCTAGAGGTGGACCACTGGGCGGGATGTGCTCGGAGCGGATGGCGAGACCCGAGGAGCAGTGGAGCTATCTGTACCCACCCTTCAGGTGGGATTTCTAGTGGACAGCTCGGTATAGCGGCTTTTACTTTAAAGTTTCTTTTTTCCCTTTAGAGTTGTACTTTACTTTCATTTTGGGTTTGTATATTGCCCCTTTTAATTTTCTGCACTTCAATTGTACTCTGTTTTTACTTAGTGTTTACTTTTCCGCTTGCTTACGCTGTAGTGCTTGTTTACTTTACAAAGGCAATGCCTTCCCCTTTTTACCGAGATTTACGCCTTGGTGCTAGTCGCCAACCCCTGGCCTATGGAAGGCGGGCTTGGGGTAGTCACGGCACGGGCCCCGAGGACGGGTCGTGACATATATCATTATTATGTTTTTATGACCTCACAAAAAAATAGAATATTTAAAAAAATATTTATTTTTAATGTTCACTAAAAAATGATCATTTTCAAATAAAATCTCAAAAATTCATTCCAAGATTATTTAAAAATTATTAATTAAAAAATTCATTTATTTTTATCAATAAAGAAGTAAATAATTGAAAATTTATTCTTTAAAATAAATAACTCTATACTGGATTATTTATTTTAAAAATTAATATTTCAATCAAGAATACTAATAATCTAATTATTCTATAAATACTTGGGTTCTTACATTCTCCCCCACCATATTGAAATTGAATC
Source organism: Viscum album (assembly GCA_963277665.1). Classification (NCBI taxonomy): domain Eukaryota; kingdom Viridiplantae; phylum Streptophyta; class Magnoliopsida; order Santalales; family Viscaceae; genus Viscum; species Viscum album. The sequence continues at coordinate 926,939,780 of OY728140.1, read as the reverse complement.
CATTTAATTTTCATTCACTTATTCAAAAAGTGGGGATACATTTCCCTTATATCATTTCACATTCCCATGTTTCTTTTTCTACCATGTCGTTAATCCACAAAACCTTAACTTGCATAATTAAAGTTTAGTGAAAAACATGATCTCCATGATAAATTATATGAATTGGTTTCACATCTAAACTAAGGTTCTCTTATAGTTGAAATTATTTGGGTCTAAAAACATGGGATATATTATGAACATACTTTCTTAACATCAAAACATAATAATCATTGTGAATGTTAGATAATCCCAGAGGCAACGCTACTCAACAGGAGACTAAAACATATTTGTTTGAGAATATTATAAGGTCCAATGAACCATGGAATCAACATTAATTTCATACCAAAATGTATAATACATTTCCATGAAGAATCATTGATAAATATTTTATCACCTACCTCAAATGTATGATAATTCATATGATTATCTTCATTACATTTATGAATTGTTGGAGCGGTCCTAATGTGTTGCTGAATAAACTGAACATTTTCTGCCACATCCTGTACCAATTCTAGACCCATCAAATTCCATTGCCTAACTTCTTCCCAGAATGAAGGAATTCAGAACTTCATTAGTTATAATGATTTATAAGGTTCCACATATATACTAGAATGAAAATTGTTATTATAAGAAAGTGTGACTAATGATAGATGATAATCCCAATATTCCTAGTAATGTATTTTATAAGATAAAAAATTATCCTATATTTTCTAAATGGTTTTATTTAACTGTTCATCGGATTGAGGATAAAAGGATGTGAAGAAATTTAATTCAGTGCAAATGTCTTCTGAAGGACATTCCAAAAGATATATGTAAATCTAGGATCACGATCTGATACAATGGGGAGAGGCACTCCACATAACATAAAAATATATTTGATGTATAGTTTAGAATGTTGTTCTAATGATTGAGTATCATGAATATTAATAAAATGGGTATATTTAGATAAAAGAAAAGGAATAACTTAGATTTAATTCTTTCCTTTAGATGTTATTGGTAGTCCCACCATGAATTCTATGGATAAAGTTTCCCATTTCCACAATGGCATTAGAAAAGGCTAAAGCATATACCTCAGTAACATTAATTATTCATTATCCTATTGACATGTCAATCATTTCATGGTATAATCTTAAATAAAACTATTCAATCCATCCCATATGTAGTACACTCAAAGGTCACTATATTTTATTGTACTTCCTGTACGAATTGGAAAATAAGGGATTTGAAGCTCACATAAAATATATTTTTTCATCTAAGAATCAGATGGAACACCAATTATCTTCCCAAAAATCAAATCATAATATTTATCAATGTTATTCATATGAAACATACCATTATTAACCAATTCTACCTTTTTATAAAGCTCACGGTCTTCCTTCTAAGCATACCTTACTCTATCTAACATAAATGACATCACTGAGATCTAAAAAAGATTAATTTCCTACACAAAATACATCCAAGAAAAAATTAATAAAAACATTAAACAGTGGGTGATGTTCCAAAACATATCATATCTTATGTATAATTATTTTTCTTTCTCAATGAATTGGATATATTGTTTTCCTTGGATAGTACTGGAAAATGAAATCATAATCCTTGATTATTTATAGGAATCTTATCTCTCTGATGTTTAATTCCTTTACTATCAATTTCTTCTTCCATATTTTATGATAATTATATATTTCACATTTTACTCCATATAATGGACCCATCAAATTTTTTAATGAAAAAAATAACATATAATTCCAAATCTTGTGTAGGATAATTTAACTAATGAGGTCTTAACTGATGTGATGTATAAGAAATTACCAGATCATTCAGTATTAGAAAACAACCAAGTCCCTTAAAATAAATCTCACAACAAATGAAACATTCACAACTTATATAATGTAGGTCAAAATATAAGAATCCACCAATATTATTTTTAATTCCTCATAAAAATCTTCACATTATTTTTTCTAGATGAAAATAACACTTATTTTAGTTAACATAGCCAGTGGGATAGATAAACATGCCATGTTTTTGAAAATCCTTTATATAATACCCTTCCAAACCAAGGAGACTAAGAATCATAGTTATATTTTTGGGTCTTGTCCATTATTCATCAACAATTTTTCTACAGGGTCAATAGTTATTCCATATATAGAAACAATATAATAATGGAATGAAATATGTTCAACGAAAATTCAATCTTTCTGAATATTCGACAGAGTAAATTTTGTTTTAAGGGTTTTAAAACAATAATTATATGACATTCATGCTTTTGTTGCCTTTATTAATATACAATAAATTCATCAATAGAAACAAGCCAAAAACATATCCAATAATTCATTAAATATTATAGTCATAAGATCCAAAAATATATCAGGTTCATTAGATAACTCATATGACATAAAAAAAATCATAATTACCATATATAGTATGGAACACAGTCTTCATAATGTCTTCTTTCTTTAATTTCAACTAATTATACCCCAACCTCGAGTCATCCATTGAAAAATACTATGCTCCCTGGATCTCAACTGAATAATCATTGAATTAATGAAATTGATACTTGTTCTTAACAGTGTTGTGATTCAAGGCTCTATAATCATGAAAATGACTCATTGAACCATCATTCATTTTTACGATCATGATAAGAGCACCCCATGGTAACGTTCTAGGTCATATGTAGACATTATCTAATACTCCATGTATCATTTATTTCAATTTTATATGTTATATACTATCCATTATATAATGTTTTTAGAAATTATCTTAGTATTAGGAACATTGTTTTTATTAAACATAACCTCTCAATCAAAAACAGAACTAAGAAAAAATACAAAAAAACATCAACATACTCATTTAAAACTAACACATCATTAATATGAACAGATCCCTTAGTTTCAACAATATGTTCTAGGTAACATTAATCATTATATTTTAGCATTTTAATATTGTCTTGATATTTTATCAACATTATGGGATCATTCCTGTAGAAATACTAAATTTTTTTCTGAAAATAATAATGTTGATCTACTATCTGTCTTATTATAATAAACAAAATGTTCGTCCAGTCCTAGAATAACATCAAACTCTACTAGAGGAAAAATAATAATGTTTTTAGGGAAAAAAATTCAATAGAAACCTATTGGTATATATATTTAACTTTTTTGTTCCTTAGTACATCCCTCACAAGTTTTTAACACGAGTTCAAGATTCATTTCTTAAGGTGGAATTATCAATTTCGTAGAAAATTTCATAGAAATAATTAAATGTGTAGGACAAAAATCATGAAACACATTATAATATCTATAGAAAAATTGAATTTAATTGCAATATATTTTTGTATATATCAGTATCTACTAAAGTAGTTTCAAGGTATTTTTCCACACCCTTCTACTTCCAATATTGTTGACTTTCACCTTTAGTGACTAACTTTGGATAAACATTAGAGAAATGAACCAATTCCTTATAGTTAATGAAAATTTCCATCAACCTATCATCATTTCTCTAATTATTTTCCTTACACTTGTGATACAGGAGTCCAAACAATCCACATTGGTTTCACTTCACATTATAAACAATATATTTTATAGGATGTTTTTACCACACTTTTTACAAGAATAGAAATTGATTTTATTACCTCTTGATTTAATTAATGGATTATTCCCCATAGACATCCAAAATTATCAATTCTTATTCTTTTCATCATGAGTCACATACATGTCATAAAACTCCATTGTAACATTTTCAGAACAACAAACATGTTTCTCACTGTTTTTAAACTCATGTGAATCCAAATGAATTCATAAAAATGGTATCAAACATGAGTAAAATCAATTATTATTAATATAGAAGTCTAGATTAATGTTCAGTATATACCATGAAATCATCATTAAATAAAATATATACACATCCACTAATTCGTAATCCTTTTTCTATATTTATTGTACTTGTTTCGCTATTCTATGTCAAATTTTTTATGAAAATATTTCTCAATATAAGTCTCTTAAAATAATCTCATTCATAACTTTCAAGATCTTCAATTTTCCCTCCAATTCGTAACCAGATACAATCATTTATCAGCTTTACATTCAATATGATAAATAGTAATTGATACCATTTCAGGATTTTAACATCACTTGAAATCAAATATCATTTCTAGAGCATTGATCCATCCTTCGACTACCTCTAGATATGAAGACCCACTAAATTATATAGGATGTTTTATCATTTAATTCTCAACAAAATTCATTTTTCTTTATTGTATTTTAGGTTTATATCTTACTTCAACACCACCATTACTGATCGCCAAAGTTAACGGATCCGTTACTATCACAAACATTTTGGTTCCAATTCCCACCATTATAGGATGTAGATTTGGAGAGATATCATCCTTTGGGTTCATTTCTACATCATAATCACTATTTCTTTTCTAGAAAACTAATTTCAATGGGAATGTATTAGATGAAGAAACATAGTATTTTTCATATGAAATTATTATTTAAATTATCAATTAATTAAAAATTATTTTCTTTTTCTATTAATATAATCCTAACCCCCAAGGTTATGTAAACTCTCCTTTGATAACAACTATAATGGGACCTCATTAAAACATTAAATATTCATTCATTTTAGTTAACAAATTATGTTCTTTCCCATTTAGTATCTTTCCCAGTTTAGAGTTTTAAAAAATTAAGACATGATACATATATTAAATTTCACATTAAGAAATGGTGGTTGGTAATAACAAATATCAATTTCTAAAAAAATATAAAATATAAAATATAAAAGAAGATTTATTCGAAAAACCTTCATACCATTCATCATGATGTCCATCTTCCTCATACCCATCCTTATAACTTTTAAAAAAAATTAACAACATGGGATAATCATAAAAATATAATTGAGGGATATTAAAATAAAAATAGGTAGACAAGTGATAATGTTAAAACCAATAAAACCGATTTCATATAAAACATAATGGAGCTCATAAAAACATATGATAATTTCACTGGACATGTTTACTATATCACTCATACTTACACCCATATACATAGATTATCTATTTGGTCAACCTCTATCCTTGTAGTACCCCTTTACTTGGAGAACTATAATGGGGCTATAAAATCATATATTTTGTTAAAATTTCCTCTTCCCAACATATAATTATCTATAATGGGGAACTTCCCATCATATCATGAGCTATAATTTGATAAAAAAATAGAAAACTTTTCCAAGGTACATATCATTAATAAAACACATGATAACTCATTTTAACCAATTAGTAAATCATATTCAAAATTTAAAATACCCTTTTCTAAAAATCAATTTAAAAAATAAAATCACATTAATAATTAATAAATCATATAATTCAAAAATATATATGAAAAATTATAATGGAATTATACAATAATAATTATTCTTGAAAATGGGATAAACTTCCCATAATGTTCACAGAGAAAATTTATTGAATTTTTTTAAACCAATAATAAGGAATTATTGATTTCTGTGAATAATAAAACCCATGTTTTTAAATGTTTTATTAATGTAATCAAAAATATATATTATATAATTAAAATGAGGGAAATTGTGGAAAGTCCTTAATTCGTGATTATGGACAAATTTTTACATCAAAGGTATTTTTGTCATTTTAGGAATAATATATTTCCATATTGAGTGAATATTTTTTTTATAATCATTATATTATTTTCCTTAACATTATCATTATTACAAGATTCTTGTTGTTTCATAAAAAAGCATTAAAATTTTAATAAAGTTGATGAATTCTTTGGGATGACGGTGTGGACCACAACATTGTAACGGTAGCACATCTCAGCCTATAGTCCTTCAATTGAGGTGATTACACCTGGGATAGATAAATGATATATCAACTCATTTCCATATTAAATTAAATGGTGTTTTTAATCCATTAATGTGGTAATTGAATGAAATATTTTTTAAGTATTCTTCGTGGAATCATCTTCAAGAAAAAAAACTTTAATTAAAAATTCATACATCATATATTTGGTGGAAAAAAAGCATAAATTTGGAAGGTGAACACCGAACACATTTATGAACAACTATAATGAAAGGTTCCACACTTGAATTGGAAAATTAATGCGTCCAAAATGAGACATCTTATGGGTAAAAGTTCTTCTATTAAAAGAAATAGGAGCTTCTACATCTTAAATCATTCCTTCACAACTCACACCATCTGGGGCACCAAAGAGATGAGGCCAAGATCCATTTATGAATCTTCTTTCTTAATTTTTTTATCATTTAATTCATTAATGTTTTTTGTATTAAGGTGATCTAATTTCTTCTTCCACACATTTTCTCATAAAATCACAACCTCATTATCTCTCTTCCATATTTCCATCATGGTCTCTATTCACTTTTTCATGGTAAGTGACTAAGTCAAGGCTTGAAACTAGGGGAGGTTTCAAAGTGGTCTTCACGATTGCACATCAAATTGAAAATGGTTTAAATCTATGTTTGGTGGGGGTGGGAATATTTCATGGGTTAAGTAGTCATCCATCACATGACTATTTCAAAATACATTTATTTTCCTTGATTAATCATTTTACCTATCTTCTCTTAGGATTTCTCTTCATATTACGAGTTGGGGTTTATATAAGAGATGAAATGGATTATAGTACAGTTGGGTCTTGTATAAATAACATTCTTGGTTGAGATGCTACCCGCCATGAATACTAGAGGAGGTGTGGTTTGGTGTAATATACACATGATAAAGTCACACAATTAATAAAGTAATAGAGAGTAATTCATTAATGAGGTTTCACTAAATGAATTATGAACTAAAATTTAAATAAAAAATAAATAATGAATGAACCAGTGTTATCAAACCCTAGAACAAGACTTTTCTTTATATTCTGAATTTCATCTGCATTAGTAATTAGATTTCAACTCTGCATTGCGTTATTTTTAATTGGATGTTTTCCAAAACCCACAAATTTTTTATTCAATATATATTGAAAAATAATAATTAGATTATTGAATAAGAATTAATGATTGAACCAAATGTAATGATCCTCATTTGAGACAAACTTGGTCATCCACTCTACTACATTAGGAAAATAAATTTTCATTATCCATAGCCTATGACCACCATGCCTCGAAACCAGCACCGTTGTGGGGAACTAAGAAGTTACACTGATCACGTAGTCTAAATTCAAATCTTTGTAAATATTTTTTTTATTATAAAAACTATATAAAAAATCACTTTTCTACTATTTATTAAAATTCAAATTTTTATGCATGCGATGATTAATAAAAAGTGAGATATCAACAACCTGAAGTGGATTATAAGGTTCTAAATAACTAGGTGGATAAGATTAGAAATAATCTGGATGAATTGGGGAGGAAAATGGATGGAGATTTTGACTGTGCGCGTGCATTAATGGATAAATCTTCCCCTGAACCAGAAAAAGAACATTTGGTAGTGGTGGAATAAATTTCTCCACTGATGATTTAGGAATAATAGGAGATAAATTTGGAGGTAACTAAAGACTAATTCTTCTTCAATCAAACAATTGTACTATAAATAGATTAAACAGAGGATGACTTTATTGCAGAGCTGCTTGGGGGAGATCCACATGAGTTGGATGAATATAGAAATGAATGTGATGACGTTCGTGATCTCCCCAAGACTTGCAAAGAATAAGATTAAACATCAGTAAATGAATACACCACCCAAGTGTTGTACCTCTCGAACCCCTCGTGGTTTTATTTTCATGATCACAATCACTCAATTATTTGTCCAACCTTGTTTTTAAGTGTTGTGGATGATAGGCAAAAGATTTCCAAAGGATTGGCCCAAGAAAGCTGGCAAAAATGGACTGAATTCAGTCCACCGGCCAACCGGTGTGATAGCACCGGCCAGCCGGTGGACCTGGCAGAGGCATTGCCCACTGCCAGGTTCCACCGGTCAGCCGGTGGCTCTGTCACCGGCCAGCCGGTGGCACCCAGACCAATGGCCCAGCTACTGGCTCCCCACCGGCCAGCCGGTGGCTCCTCCACCGGTCAGCCGGTGGAGCCTGGACCAAATTTCTTCTCCTCTGCCAAGGCACCGGCCAGCCGGTGGAGCTGTACCGGCCAGCCGGTAGCCCAGTCAAACTACCCGTTGGCTTTGACCAGTCAACCCTCTTTTGGCCTCCAACGGCTCCGAAGACTTCTCCAACGGCTCCGAAGGCCCCCAATGGGTTCCATGCCTATAAATAAAGGCTGAGGAAGCCCCGGACACCAACCTGAACTTAAACCAATCCCAAGGACACTTTGTTGATCATTCGGCAATCCTCCGGCGAGCCACCTCAAGGAACCCCAAGTGCTCCATCCAATTCCACATCCAAGAGCACCACCAAAGAAGCTTGGAAGCGGCCTTCAAACTCTCCTATCAATCAAAGGCGCCCAAGGCTTCTCCAATTACGGGTTTTATTGTATTTATCTTTTTGAGCTTTCAAATTGGGTTTGTGCCTACAAATCCCAACTCCTTTTCTATTCCTCTCTCTTTTGGGTTTCACACCACCTCTAAGTTGTGAAGAGGTTGTCAAGCATTCCTTTAAATAGCTTGAGACATAGGTGAGCTATCCTTCACCTATAAGAAGGATAGTGGGTTCTTGCTAAACCATTAAAAGCAAGTGGGTTCTTGCTTAACCACCAAAAGCAAGCTGTAATAGGTCCTAGTGCTACCTCAAAGCCTAGTGGGTTTCTTGCTAAAACCATTGAAAAGCAAGCGGTAGGAATCTCTCAACGGTTGAGTTGGGAGCGGAGACGTAGGCCGGGTTTTTGGCCGAACTCCGTTATCAATTGTGTGTCTTGCCTCTTTTATTTCCGCTGCATTCTTTACTTTGATTTTAAATTGTTAATTAATTTTAAAAGGCAATTCACCCCCCCTCTTGCCATCCTTCCCGTTTTCTCCGCCCAACAATTGGTATCAGAGGGAGTATTTGAATAATTCCCTAACCGGTTTCAAATTAAAGATCCTTTTTGATGGCTTCTACCACTTCAACCTCTTACGCCCCCTAAGGCTTTTCTTTGGACCGTGCTCCATTCTTTGATGGAACCGATTATAGTTTTTGGAAAACTCGCATGACCACATTTCTTAAAAGTATTGGCTATCCTATTTTTAGAATTTTTATGCATGGTTTTACCCTCACTTCTTCCGATGAGTCTAAGTGGACCACCATAGATATTAAGAATTTCGAGCTTGATGGAAAAGCCATGAATGCTCTACATTGTGGGCTAGACCGAAATGTATTTAATTGTATTTCTACTTGCACTACTTCTTACGATCTTTGGAAATTTTTAGAACTAACCTATGAAGGTACTAGCGAGGCTCCAAAGCAAGAATCCGATCAAAAGCAAGAACCCGACGAAAAGATCAAGCCCGTTTGCCCACCTCACAAGAAAAGGGCCAAGAAGAAGAAGAAGAAGGATTTAAAGAAAACTTGGAGTGATAGCTCCTCCTTCTCTTCTTTCTCCTCGAGCGACAATGGTAATAATTGCCTAATGGAAAAACATGAGGTATCTTCCTCCTCTTCCTCCTCTTCCTCCTCTAGTTCTTCTAATTCATTTAATCATCTATCTTATGAAGAACTCTCACACGCTAGAGACCAACTAGAAAAAGGTTTTCATGAATTATCATCAAAATTTGTTGCTTTAAAAAAGAATTTCAAAAAACTCTCCTCCGAAAAAGAACAACTTCTCAAAGAGAAGGAGGAACTCTCCCTTAAAATCCAAAATTTTCCCAATGTTGATTCTTTGGAATCAACCATCAAGGACCTTAGAGAATCCTTTGCCAAGTTCACCCAAGGTGAACAAAATTTGACCAAATTATTGGGTTCTCAAAGGGTTTCTAGGACCACTCAAGGACTTGGCAATACCAACCAAGCTTCCTCTTCCCATGCACCTACTTGTTTTGTAAGGGGGAGCTCCCAATTCAAATTTTGTAATTATTGCAAAAAACCTGGGCACCTCATTTATGAGTGTGATTGCAAAAATGCCCGGTACGGCCAACCCAAGTCTATTTTCTTTTTCGATGAGTTCTATAGGAGAAGACCCGCCATGAGACAAGTATGGATTGAAAAATCCCTTCTAGCGAGTCTCTCCAGGCCTAAAATTGTCTCTTTTCAAAATCCCTCTCCCCGGTGATTCATTGTTTTTATTTAGGGGGAGTTAGGTTTGTTTAAGTTTTTTGTTTGAGTTCGTTTCAAATTTTCAATTTCAATTGGTTTTTGACTGTTATTCAATCTTTCAAATTCCAAAATTTCAATTGATTTTGAAATCTCAAATCTTGTTTTTCAAATCATTTTCCCTCAATCAAGTTTTATGCCCCGTGCTATTTTGATAATCACAAAGGGGGAGAAATTCTTGATTGATTGGGGGAAAAATTATTTAAAGCATGTTTTTCATTTCACTTTCTACATTGTTTGTTTTGGTGATTGTGATCATCAAAATAGGGGGAGATTGTTGTACCTCTCGAACCCCTCGTGGTTTTATTTTCATGATCACAATCACTCAATTATTTGTCTAACCTTGTTTTTAAGTGTTGTGGATGATAGGCAAAAGAGTTCCAAAGGATTGGCCCAAGAAAGCTGGAAAAAATGGACTGAATTCAGTCCACTGGCCAACCTGTGTGATAGCACCGGCCAGCCGGTGGACCTGGCAGAGGCATTGCCCACTGCCAGGTTCCACCGGTCAGCCGGTGGCTCTGTCACCGGCCAGCCGGTGGCACCCAGACCAATGGGCCAACTACTGTCTCCCCACCGGCCAGCCGGTGGCTCCTCCACCGGTCAGCCGGTGGAGCCTGGACCAAATTTCTTCTCCTCTGCCAAGGCACCGGCTAGCCGGTGGAGCTGTACCGGCCAGCCGGTAGCCCAGTCAAACTAACTGTTGGCTTTGACCAGTCAACCCTTTTTTGGCCTCCAACGGCTCCGAAGACTTCTCCAACGGCTCCGAAGGCCCCCAATGGGTTCCATGCCTATAAATAAAGGCTGAGGAAGCCCCATACACCAATCAGAACTTAAACCAAGCCCAAGGACACTTTGTTGATCATTCGGCAATCCTCCGTTGAGCCACCTCAAGGAACCCCAAGTGCTCCATCCAATTCCACATCCAAGAGCACCACCAAAGAAGCTTGGAAGCGGCCTTCAAACTCTCCTATCAATCAAAGGCTCCCAAGGCTTCTCCAATTACGTGTTTTATTGTATTTATCTTTTTGAGCTTTCAAATTGGGTTTGTGCCTACAAATCCCAACTCCTTTTCTATTCCTCTCTCTTTTGGGTTTCACACCACCTCTAAGGTGTGAAGAGGTTGTCAAGCTTTCCTTTAAATATCTTGAGACATAGGTGAGCTATCCTTCACCTGTAAGAAGGATAGTGGGTTCTTGCTAAACCATTAAAAGCAAGTGGGTTCTTGCTTAACCACCAAAAGCAAGCTGTAATAGGTCCTAGTGCTACCTCAAAGCCTAGTGGGTTTCTTGCTAAAACCATTGAAAAACAAGCGGTAGGAATCTCTCAATGGTTGAGTTGGGAGCGGAGACGTAGGACGGGTTTTTGGCCGAACTCCGTTATCAATTGCGTGTCTTGCCTCTTTTATTTCCGCTGCATTCTTTACTTTGATTTTAAATTGTTAATTAATTTTAAAAGGCAATTCACCCCCCTCTTGCCATCCTTCCCGTTTTTCTCCGCCCAACACCAAGTGGTGGAATTTGAAGTCAAAATAGAGGAGCCTTACTACATCCCTCCATCATCCAAGAGACTACTCTATAAGGCAATTACCACTGAAATAGATATTGAATATGAACCAACTCAAGGAGATGATACAATATATATCTAAACCATTTTTAATTTAATTTAAAATTAATTTAGGATCATCCTTAATAGTAATGAATTTTCATATTTGTTCATTTTGTATTATTCCCTAGATAATGATGATTAAAAACAAGATTCACCTATTGAGGAACATTTCAAGCTCCTAGAAGACAATGAATATTTACTAGATATGGTCCATAAATATATAGGGAATGTTTCAAAAGTATAAGAAAAGGAGGAGGAGGCTCCATAGATCATCCTGCCCACACCATGAAAGTTGTTCCATATTGCGAATGGGGAGGACCAAGTTTACTCTATCCTTGTATTTCTCATCAATAAGAACACATATGTGAGTGTTGGAAAAATCCACATGTGGTGGTTCAAGTCCAAGAAAATACACCCCTATCAGATTATGGATAACAGATGTTAATTCTTACTGGAGGTAGTAAAAATTCAGGGGTGACTTGTGGGATCATACCATGATTTATCATTACATGATTTTTATATTTCAAATTAGGTTTTTAGATTAATCTATCATGTGACCCACTCCTCTTTATATTTTTTATCCTTAATGAAAATATTATTTTTCTTAATTGAGTAATTATATTTTTAGGGGCATAAATGGTAAATTAGAGCCTTAAATAAGGGAAGAGATCAAAATATTTATTTCAAAAGGGATGTCACATTAAATGACTGAATAATTAAACTCCTCATATATTTTATTCCAAAACATTTTTTGAGCTTTAAACATAAATTTTATGTCCAAATTTGAATTATTTCTTTTCTTTAAATATCTATGAGACATTAGTTTCTATAAAATCATTTGATACAATTTTTATAGATTTCAATTTTATTGAGATTGAATGAGTGAAATGGAAAATAAAATGTTTAATGTGAAGCATTGATATTGAAATGAAGACACGTGATTTAAGTGAATTAGTTGATTTTTGTAAATGAAATTTCCTTATAATTTTTTAAACATTAAATTTATGAAATTCATGTGAATTGATTTATAATTATAAATCCTGACTTGAGTGATTTCTCAATATCATATGACTCATTCCTGAGTGGATTTATGTACACATTACTTCATATTTATTCTTAATCATGTTTCTTAGGTAATCTACAGACACTTCACCTACCAAAACATGAATTTGACCTTTTCTAATCTATCACTGTAAAAAAATACATGTGAAATGATTGAGGCATATTTTGGAAGGACAATATTATTAAATACCACCTCTACATTAATATTTCATTTAGTATACACAGACAATAAATGAACTTTATAGGGTGATCAATGTTTCAATCCATTTTAATCAATTATTACCCTACTCTTTGTATTTTCATGATATTTTAAAGATGATGTGTGGGGGTGAAGGGATTCTTGGTGGAAGGGATGATTTAATTTGTAAGGAAAATATGTGTAGGTGATATTGTGGGAACTGGAAAATCTTGTTGAGTTATTAATTATAAATCATTGTTTTCCCTTAATGTATTTAATAAAATGGAAAAATAAAATAAAAAACAAATAAATTAGAAAGTGGGTTGTGATTTCGATTAAAAAATCACGATTTTCTAGACTGATAATCTTCAAATCGTATGTGTTTAGTTGATGTTTCAAATTTTTGATCTAATCATAACATTCAATAAAAGAAAAAAATTAAAAATTAAAAAACATCAAGAGGGTTTATTAATAATTCATTATTTGTTACTTTGATCATGACCTTACAATGTGTTTTGGGGGAAGTGGGTGTTGCTACTTTCGAGGGGAGAATTTCGTTACACATTTTTATATCATGCGCAGAACATAAGAGATGAACCTCCTCCTAGAGTCTTAATTTTCAAAACAACAAATGCTACCAATCATAACCCCAAGATTTAGTTGAACCGTTATTTAAATGATCTTAGGATTTTATATGACTTTTTTCAATACAATGTGGAGAAATTAGTTTTTTTACAAGAAAATGGATAAGGTGTATGTTCTAATGATGTGAGCATAACTCTAAATGAATTGTATCATGAGTTATTAGAGGAAAAATTAAAATGATATTTAAATCATGATGTGGAATGCTTAATAATATTGAGTTGACATGCATGAATGAACGAAAGATGAAGTTTCATCATTTTTCAAATGGGGAAAGTATAATATATGAATTAATTGTTTCTAAAAAATGGGAAATTAAATGGATATTTTATTTGGATTTTTGAATAAAAAAATCAAATAGGAAACTGAATGATTTTATTGCATTGTAATTTGAATATAGGTAACATTGGGGTCCTCTAAATTACATTTTGATGTTTTATGTTTGACAGAAATCATGGTTTATGTGTGTGGGTATTTGATAGATAAAATTTATATGCATATTTGTAATCCAATAATAATTTTTTTTTGACTTTTTTTAAATGATAAAACCCATATATGTAAATTTTTTATTAAAATAATGGGAAATATAGATTATAGAATGAAAACGATCTAAATTTTTGAAAGAGATTAATTCTGGATTCTTGAAAGATTTTTACATCATGTGTATTTTATTGATTTCATGAAAAATATATTTCCAAATTGTGTGATTCATTTTTTAAAATCCTTATTTTAGTTCCTTCAACATTGACTTCTGGATTATGGTCTTGTTTGATCATCTAGAGGCCTTAAAATCAATGAAGTTGAAGAAGTCTCCAGGTGGACATCGTGGACCCCACCATAGTAATGGATATAAAACTCATCATGGTTTCCTTCAATTGAGGTTAGTCCCCTTGGTATTGAACAAGGATACATAGGTGTGTTCTTATATTAAATTGAATATAGTTTTGAATCCATTAAGGTGTCCTTATAATTTTATATTTTTGAAGGAAGCTTCCTAGAACATTCGTTTAAACAATGAAACCATTAATTAAAAAACCATACCTTATAAATTCAGGGGAAAATTAGATGCAATATTGTGGGTGGACAAACAAAAGATTTATGAACAACTTTTATTAAGTGGTCCATGCTTGGATAGAATAATTAATGGGTCAACAACAGGAAAATTATAGATAACAGATTCTCTTAATAAAAGGGGAAGAGCACCTACAACACAATGTATTCCTTCCTATCTCCACACTACTTGGGGATCCATGAAGAGGAGGCCAAGATCCATTTATGAATTTTATTTCTATATTTTTTTTTTTTTTTTAGTTTTATTTTATAATGTAATGTAATAATATATTTTATATTAATGTCCTCCCCTTTTATCGTTTACCCATTTTCTCTTCCAATCTCAATATCATTCTATCTCTTCCATCATTCCATCATGATCTCAATGAACTACAACATGGAAAGTGACTAACTCAAGGATTGATCCCATTAGAGGTTTTAGGGAGTTATTCATTATTTAGTTACAAATTGAAAATGATTTTAATCTTTTTATAGTGAAGGTGTGAAAATTTCATGGGTGTTTCTATCGTCCATCATGAAAATATATCCAAATATATTTATTTTTCTTTACTAATATTTTTCCCTCTATTATATTGTGGAAACCCTTCATACGGTGGATTTTGGTTTTCTATATGTGATGAAATCATATATAATGGAACCAAGTCTTTAAGGAATAAAATTCTCTGTTGTGGTGTTTCCTTAATTAACTACTATAATATGTGTGGTTTGGTGTTCTTGAGAAAGGTTTAAATAAAAATATCAATAAATCAATGGAGATTAATTCATTAATTTGGTCTCACTAAATGAGTTCTAAATTTGAATTTAATATAATATAAATAATGAATGAACCTATGCTATCAAACCATAGACCATGTCTTTTATTTATAATCTTTATTTTGTCTACATCAACATTTAGATTTCAATTCTTCATTTCCAAATTTTAATTTTACTTTTTCCAAAACCCTAAAAAATGTTGTTTTCAATAAATATTAAAATAAATTAAATTACATGAATTAGAATGAGTTATTGAATCGACTGTAATTATCCAAAATTGAGAGGACCCTATCCAGCCACTGTGTTACATCAGGAAAATACATTTGATATTGCCACGCCCTACGACTAGCATGCGTCAACTATAAAAATGAATTCTTTTTTATGTTCGTAAATGAGACATTTTTAATGATTTTGAAATGAATTTCGCTCTATACAAGTTCAAAATCCTTAGAATGTTATAAATCCAAAAATATGTGTGTAATTAATATATTAAATGAATAAAATTGTGTTTATAATTCCATACAATATATTCTAATGATATATTCAACCCATTTTTTAACAATATTTTGTTAATTTCATTATTCTAAGTTTTTTATACTCATGGTTTCTAATGATAGTTTATTTTTTGAAGTCATTATAAAAAAGAAAAAATAATACAAAATTGATAACATATATATAGTAAATTTTTGACAATTTAATGTGAATTAAAAATTTCCATGATTTTAGTAAAAGTGAAATGAAAAAACAATACCTACAAAGGGGGTGAATTGATGCACCACAAACATCCATTTCGTTATGTAAGAGTAAGATGATAATTTGAGAGATTTTAAGATTAACATAAAATAAAACGAAACAAATATTTATTATATATCAAATACTATTTTTTTCCCAAAACATTGGATATGATGTGGGGATATGGATGAAAAAAATTAAAGAGGATAAAATTATCATATATCCTGAAAAATCTTCCTAGATATCCCCCTCAAGGATCATGGAAGTTGCCTTTTTATGCGACTAGAATCCGAATATTGTGTAATGTGGGGGGGGGAGGAGGGAATTATTCAATGTAAATATAAGGAAGTGGACATAAGGTGATAAAAATATTTGTTGGAGGAAGCATCCTTTTGTAATTTAGGTGAGGGTAATATAGAAATTAATAAAAATATTACAATATAATTAATTTATTATAGGGTTTAATACATCCAAAAGGCCTCAGAATCAAAGGATGTATCATTATCTATATAAAATTATCATTGTTTCCTTGTACATGATTTTTTTTAATTTTTGAATAATTTAATAAAATATTTTATTCATGGAAAATTAATTTTTTCCAAATTAAAATCTATTATCAATCATGACATTAATCAAATCAGAAAAATATTCCAATTAAAATTAAATGTTTTATTTTATTTTATAATATTTTAATTACTTATTGAAATCATTAATTGAATCAAAAATATTAAATTATATTAATTTTTATATTTTTAAAATCATTAATTTCATTTTTTAATTAATTAAACATTATCTATATAATTATTGTTCATCCCAATAAGGTAATTATTTATTAATTGAAAATTAATAATTAGATACTATAAAAAAATTAAATTAATTATATTTATAAAGAATATTTTTTGAAAAACTATTTTGGAAAACCTCATATTAAAATATTATACTTATTGAATATTATAGTGGGAACATGTAATATTAATTTTAAATAATTTAATATAAACTGACCACTATGATCTATAACCTAAAAAATTTCCTAAATATGATTCGAATTAAGATAATGGTCAATAATTGATTATATAAATCAATTTCACAACACTTTATTTCATGTAATAATTCTTATAAATTTAATAAATAATTTTTATTCATTATTCTTACGAATGTAAAATCACTACATCTACATTTAACTGGAGTTAATGTTAATTATTTCATAACTAAATATTTAAAATTTTTTCATAAAAAAATTTAATTAAATTCAAAATGAATTTATATATTCATTCATTATTTATATTCAGTCATATACATTCCATGATAACAACTTATATTTATTATTTTTTCTTTCATTACCTATGAAATCACTTCCCATGCATTGTGATAAGATTAATGATATATAAGTATAAAATTATAAATTAATATAAAATACATATAAAATTCCTAATAATTAATTAATTAGTCTTGAAAATAATTTCTCGCAGTCAATAATGTTTTAAAAACAACCAAATTTGACATTTCCAGTTCTACGCAGGCACTGAATTAACATTGACAATAATTATTATACCTATCATGAATATAATATAATTTTCTTGATCTAAGTTATTCTATACAATATTACCTGTATAATATCAATATTTAATAATTAATTAAAAATAATAAATTTTAAATATCAATTTTGTTTTTATGATGTCATAAAAATACATAATTTTTAAAAAATATTATTTTTTACTATACAGTATAACAATATTTTTTATCAACATTCAGAAAACATTGTACTAAAATAACTTGAACATTATGAATTCAAAAACAATTTATTTCCAATTAATAATTCTATAAATGAAAAATTTATTATTTAAAATAAATAACCACGTAATGAAATATTTATTTTAAGAAATTCTATTTAAATCAAAATAATAATAACAAATTATTCTATAAGTACATTTGATGTTACTTAAATCCTTAATTTTAATATTTTATTGTCTATAGATATATTTTATTTTACCTTATTCCACAACAACATCATTAAAAGTGCTAATGTGGGTGGATCTAGATATGAATTAGATTATTATGTCTCCTCTCTAAAGATGATGACTTCCACATCTTAATCATGAATCATAATTTCATTCTCCTTGTAATAAATATTTTCAAAATATTTTTAAAGATAGTACATACCAATGATCATATCAATGTCAATAATAGATATAGTTATATAGTTAGGGACTATATCATATTTTTGTGGCCAAAGGGTATATTACTAATACATCTTTAACACTTTGATGTTTCCACAATGAGGCCTGACTCATAACAACCTATTTAATTTCACAGTGAAATAACAAATTTTCATTGAAATCAAGGATGATTAAAAAAAATCAAACATCATGAATCAAATAAATTATTGTATAATTTTTTTGTTATAATTAAAGAACCTATAAAAATTTCATTATGTACTTACACCATAACTATAATGACACATATGCTTGTTTTTCTCCCATCTTCCTCTTCTAAGGTATCTCTCCCTGAAAATTGGGGAATTGGTGTGAATAATTATCCATTTCATCATTGATTAATCAAATGAAATAATTTATTTGTTTATTCACACTATAATTATATTCTAGATTCCCCCAATCACCATACATTTTTGAAACTCCAATTACATTCAAACATTCATCATGAAATCACTTCTCATAACCTTCACATGTTATAGATTGATTAATTTTGTTATTATTATTGGATGTGTACCATTTTAATGGTGTATAGTAGAACTATTATTCTCTTGATTCCCCTTGAATACAAATGATATATAAAATTCCTTCTCTATTTTTATAGTGCATAAAACTTTTTTATAATATGAAGAAAAAGTTTGAGAAACCACCTCCCATTGAGGGATTTTCTTAATACCCTAAATGAAAGGTTAAATCATTTATTTTTTATTGTGTATAAAATATGAATCATAAAATTAATATCTTGTTGAGGTATACACATATTTTTTAACACCTTCATTCTATTTTTTCATTAAGATAAGGAGCTTTACCTACATTTGAGTTTTTTAATCTTGAGGGAAATATTTTTAAAGTAATATTTCATTACATGATCTCCATTTCATTTTTTCTGCTTATTATTTCTCCATACTATTCTAGATCAATAACCACCATTGATTAGAATCACCATTTATATAAGATAATATAATATGAAATTTTTTCTTTTCATAGCATCTCAGGGCATGAAATATATTTTCCATGACTTAATAAATATATCAATTATCGCATGTTTAGTAGTCCCACTAAATGATAAGATAGTATATCATATTAAGTGATCCAAAATAGTAAAGTCATCGAATCGAACAATCAGTTTATCCATCCAGGTATGGTTTTTTCAAAACCAGGTTTTGATACACTATTATGGACATGATCTATTTAGTTCTGATATCATATATATTGGCATTATCATCAAGGAAACATCTACTTTGGCCAAGAAAAGGATACTATTATTTCTTCAATAAAAAATGTCTAAATAATTTAATATACTTGATTAGATATGTATATTATAAATTATATATAATTTTATATAATTTTTGAATCTAGTGTAAAAATTAACATTAATTAAAAATTTACGCATTATTAATCATCGAATCATAAACATGGTTTCATTAAGAATATAATTAAATCATAAAAATGTTTTCAAATCTGTCATAATGTTTTGTAAATAAATTATAAATTATCATAATCATATCCACCATTAGCATCATTATAGGTGTAGAGTAAGGCACTTTGTCAAGAAATATGTGATAATTAAGTCAATAGGAAATAATCATTTTTCAATGTTTTTACCCATAGTTCAAATGTTACCAAAACCAAACCCAATTTTAGTATCCAAATCAATATGAATAACTTTTAAAAATCACATGATCATGGCCAAGAATAAAATTTAGTATATTAATACAAAATGTGATATATCCTCAACATTTATCATAGATTTCAGTTTCCCAATCATTTTTTTCCTAAATATAGATCCCTTGGTTTCTACTAAACATGATCTAAAACCAACAATATCATCCTATAAATCCATTAACCTATGTTAGATATATAATTTTTAATATTTTCCTATATACAATATGTTAAATACCAAAGTACAAATAAGTCTAGTAGTTGTGGAGAACCAGATAAAAACAGTATACCAATTTTACTTTGGGAATAGAATAAAAATAAGGTAATGAAAAACATTCAGCGTACTTGAACTTATTCAAGGAATTATTATTCATCTCATTGGGATAATAATAAAAATTAGAGTGGTATCAAATGACCAATCATGATTACATATATAAGACTATTTTAGGAAATAATTAGTAATAATCCATATGTAAAGGTAAATAACTATAAAAACATTCTCTTTAATCAAAAACATGACTATCAAGGTTATTTAATTCATAATAAATGTGGAAATGTAAAAAAATGAAAAAACATGATCATTTATCAATATATTGAGAAAAAAATCTTCCATAGATAATATCAATGAAATAATATCATGGATAATAATTACTCAATTCTCAAGGAAGAAAATTCTTAATATTAGAATCCATAATCCCAAAAAACATAATATATATATATCATAATGACTTTTTACTAAGAGAGTTCAAAACAATGGGTAAAATCCCATTTTATTTGTCCAATTGATTTTTCTCTTGATACCTTTAAATCGATTGAGAAGATACATAATTATGAGCCCCAACCTTCACTACATTTATAAATAATGCCCCATATATTTATTGGTAAATTTAATTTAATATAACTATAAATATTCAAAAAAATATGTATTGATTTTTGAATATAAATTTATCAATATTTAGACATTTAATCAAACAAAATTAAATGTAATAACTATTTTTGAAAATTGTGTCTGTATTGGTAAATAATTATTTCAATGATAAAAAATTTATATATATATATGTTAATATTAATTTCCCACAAAAAATGACAACAATATGTGATAATCATAAGTGAAATTTAATAATGTAAATAATAATCATGATATGAGAGGTGACCCTAACATCATTAGTAATATAGGTTGTTGTAATAAGATCATTTCCTTTGGAGGAATGATGTGAGATGTAGATAAAAATTAGAATATGATTTCATAAATAAATTTATTTTAATACCATTGAAAATTTATAGAAGTTAAATTTTAAAAAAATGGTTATAACAATGGGAAAGACTATTATCATCTTATATATTATGGAAGACATTCCTTTTGGATATATTTATAAAAAATGTGTCTTATGAAAAAAATGATTACTTTTGAACCCATATTAAAATACATGGAGAAATTTAAATTTCCCTAATAAATAATTCAATTAAATAAAATTACATATTTAAAATAAAATATAAAACATATACATGAAAAAAGTATCCAATTAAAATTCATATAAAATCAGTTATTATTTTAAACCATTACTTTCAAGAATAATTAACCAAAGTGTGAATTATTCTAAATAAAATAGATAACTCATTAAATATTTAGTGTATAAGAAAAATAATTTATCTTATGAATGATAAATGGTAAGAATACATAATTTAAAATAAAATAAATTCAATAAGAAAGGGAGAGTGTGAAGGAGATTCTTATGAAATTGGTATCTTTCAAATTGTATCACATTGAAATAATAGAAAATAATTTAAATAACAATCACTATTAACAAATAGGTATTAATTTTAACTATTTTAAAAGGGAATTATATAAAAATCATATATGTAAATATATTTATAGTAACAAATATATATCCATTGCGTGGAAATTGAAAGGAAATCCCTTACCTCACACATCTCTTTAGTTGAAAATTTTTATACATCATGTATAATGGTTTTAATAATTTAATTATTTTATAATATAACACTATTAATAATTATATTATTATATATTATCCTTTAATAAATAAATTACACCTCTTAATTAATAATATTTCATTATAACCATTATTTCGAGTGTTAACTGCTTCGTTATCTCATGCAGTTTTTGTAACAGATATTCTATTAATTTTTTATTTGATGTATTTACCAAATATAAATAATTATACTAATGTTATAAATATAATATTTTTTTAATATATATATTTTTTTACCATTCTTCATTATTGGTCATAGAATATGAATCACATCACTTTGTGGTGGTGATTGGTCATACAAATGCATCTGTGAACTTATCATTCCTTTAATGGGTGAAAGGGTAAGAAATTGTATGATATATTAATTTCAAAAAATTAATATAATGTCATATTTATCATATATATTTATTATTTCCATAATTATGACTATCCATGTGAGTTTCTGATGTAAAACAAGTTATGTTGGTCAGTAAAGAGGTAGTCTCCCATACACATGAGGAATATATTTGTTTTTCATTTGTTAGATAATGAGATGGATAAATATTATGTCATAAAAATAATAAAACTTTATTATATGGTAGATAATTGTGTTATTATTTTTGAATTATTAAGTCAAAATTTAAAGGTGTAAAAGGTGATGTAAAAAAGGAGCTTTGTGAAGACAATTACCTTCACATACAATAACCTCTTTTGTACCTATTTTTATGGAAAATAATATTTCTCTTTGTGGAATAAAATAACGTCTATAATGTGTTTATGAGTATAGTAGAGAGACATTGACACTTTTTCATTGAGAAAGGGGCACAATATGTGTAAATAAATTAAGGGATGGTTTCCCTTTTATAGAGTAGGATGAACAAATTTTTTGTAAATACCCAACAATATTCAATAATGGGAATTTAATCTCAACCAAAATTCCTATAATTTAAGGAAATAATATGTTCTATTTTATATAAGGAATATCCATGCCACAACACCTAAAAATAATCACATTTATGACATTTTATTTCTATTACCTCTAATTTTACAGTAATTTAACATTTTAGTTCTCACCAAAGAAACTAGTTTTTAATATATGTATTTAATCCATTGATAAAAAAAATAATTATATAATTTAGACCCATTTTTTATAAATATTAAATATATTTTATCAAATAAAAATTAAACGTATGTTGAAACTTAATTTTAACATAATCCCATGTAACACGCAAAACCCCATATTTACCTTTACATTGGTATTTAATTTTTAATAATCATTATGACCAAAAATTTATTTGTAAACATTAATAAAATTAAAATATATTTATTTAAATAATTAATACATAATAGAATTTCTATTCAGATAAATTACATTGTTTAATTTAAAATATATCTCACAGTCATGCTGAAAAAATTGGTTTTCATTAAATGTATTTATCATACATACGATGATCTTACATTAAATATATGACTATTAACAATCATTATGTGGTTTTAAATTAATATAATAATATATATATTCTATTATATAAATCAAAATCATTAATCATGAAAATTAATTTAATTAATTAAAATGGGATGATGGTATTTATTTTTTAAAAGATTACTTTTCTAAAAAATATCTCTTTTACCTACAAATGATAATATAATTATTTATATATAATGTATAGTAAATAAAATTTTAATTAATAAATGTATAATAAATAATTATCAAAAAATGAGGGACAATTAAATACTACAATTTAAATTCTTTATAATATATTATTTCCATATGAATATTTCAAAATTTTATTCTCGACTTATTTTGAGGAAGTATGTTCATAATTGATATTCATCCTATTAAATTTTACCTTTTTCCCTAAAATATTGAAATGATAATTATTTTATTAATATAGTATTATTACTTACTAAATTTGATGTTGGAGAATCACATTGTGTGTTTGTATGTGTGGACATCCACATCCCCTAAGTGATATAAATCATTATTCATTTCATCCTAACATGGATGGTCAAAAGGATGGATTTAATGAATAAATATGATATTTATAATATAATTATAATTATATAAAAGAAAAACCATTATATATTTTAATTCCATTTCATCCATTAGAAAAATTAAAAATGGCACTCCTAAGTGTGTGCAGAATAAAGCCTCCCTAGAATGATGTATGTCATCTTTCATAACCACCTTACATGGATAGATTTAAAAGTAAAATTATTATATAAAAATTAAAATCTTAACATGATTCAAATTATTTGAAGGATTGAAAAATAATTCATTTGGCCATGTTCAACACACAATGCTCTTTTGAAGAAAACATCCCTAAAATGGATGACGTGAACAAAACAATTTTAGTATCTTAAAAAATGAAAAAATTGAAATAAAATTAACAATTATAATGGAATTATGTAAAATAGTGTTTAAATTATAATAATTTTTTAATATAATGTTTTAATTCATGGATCTAAAAGATGTACATAATGATTCTAAGAATAGGATGATGAATTTTTATTTAAATATTTCATTAAATTTATCATTTCAAAATATTTATCTTCCATATAAATATTCATGAAAATACTTCATTAATATTATTAATCATACTTAAAATATTCTTATTATTCATTTTAAATTTTTATTTAGTTTTATTTTTATGGATTAAAAAGGAACATTTTCAAAATTTACTATAATGTCTAAATATTTTTTTCCTGAAAAAAATAAAAAAGTATATTTTTTTACCATTCACCACATGATATAGTTTTCTAGAAGTCGTGAATGTTTTTTTTTCACTGCAACTCTATAAATATTGTTTAAATTTTATTGAATATTAAATTATTATTATTTTGTGAGTTTTTTTGGATTTATATTTTTTTAAGAGAAATATATATTTTGTATCATTTATATTTGATAAATGAAAGTACTTTTACCTTTTGGAAAAAAATAAAAATTAATGTTCATTTATGAAGTAAATGTAATATTGTATGTGCTTCACTGATTTTAATGTTATTTGATGTTGTTTATGATAAAATTTGGGTATTTTATTTACCATTAATTCATTAGAAAAGGATCTTTTATTAATTTGAAGGTATAATGGATTTAACCAAGGGGAATATTCTTTTATAATGGTTATTATAATTTTTATTATAAGAGTGATGTATTGTTAATTGTAAAATTAAAATAAATGATTATTGATGATTGAAAATGGGGTTTTATGAAAATATATTTATTTAAAATCTCTAAAAATTCTCTTTTAGGATTTTAATTATTTTGTTAGACAAAACATGTGTTTTGTAAAAAAAATTTCTTGATTTTTAGTAAAACTCATGTTTATAGATTCATTAATATTCTTTATTATGATATGTTTTATTACACACATAGAGAAATAAGTTTTTTTATGTATTTATGTTATTATATGTGCTAAATTTTTATTTGATAAATACAATTTCCCATTAGTTTTCATGATTATCAATTGGAAAAATGAGTTTTATTTTATTTTATAACCCTTATTAAGATTTCATTTTCTCATCACATGTTTTCAAATGTTTTTCATAGGATTGATTGATTTTTATTAAATTTATAAAGTTCAATGGTTACTCATTTTTAATGAAGAAAAAAAATTCTTTAATGAAATAGAAGTATAAACATAGGATCCTATTTTCAGTAAAAATGTATATTGTTTGAAATTATCGACATCGATAAGTAATATTTTTCATAATTCTCTAGAACACTAATCATAATAGATAATTGAAAATTTTTAATGTGATGATATTGTTATAAATCATGTCATTATACTATGATTAATTTAAAGGGTGTTATATTTTTTTGGTGATGCATATGCATTTCATGAAATTTATAACCAATATACATTTCATGTATTAATCCAATAACATAAAAAAATAATTTTTATTTTATTTAATTCCATATTTCTTAAAACATATCGATGTGTAATTCAATTGGAATAATATATCACATGGTTTGGAAAACCATCTGAAGAATATTTTTCAATTATTATTTAATTTATTATTCCTTTTTCATGCCTGATAATCAAGACAAGCCTCTCTCAGCATATACAATTCTGAATTTTTCCTTAGCATCAAAACGTGTAGTATTTTATACATGAAATTTAGTATTAAACTAGAATATTACATTACATGTGTTGGGAGTTGGCATGTAACATCATCAAATTATCACGTGTTACGAAAAATGTTCAAGTAACCTATACATAGTGTACTTTACATGATTCAAGGGTTTTTGTCTTAAAGCCATTAAATTATCTGTGTTTTAAAATACATTCCATATACATTGACTAAACATATTTCATTATTTCCATGAAATTAAATCCAATTAGGGTTACATTAAATATAGTCCATCTATGTTTTTGTACTCACTATCCACCCATACATCAACTGGTAATCAATATACAGCATGTAATGTCACTTTGTACCAACCCGATATAGCATGTAATGATGATTATGCCACACCCTTGTGTGTTATATCATGGGTACACTGGGGTTTACATTTCTACCAATTCACATGTAATTATTTGAATTTACTAGATTTCTTGGAACATCATGATGGGATATTTGAGTATACTTTATATTCTATATTATTTTACTACATAATGTGAAATTGAATGATTTCATTATATTGACTTTTGGTTTACAGAAAAGAAAATATAACTAAACAATAAAAAATTATAAATTCGATCAATTAATGGAAATAATTATAATTTAACATGTCTCCACAATGATTTCAAATAAAGGTAGCATGTGTAGTAAAAGTGGTCAGGACCATGTCTAATAATGGTATTCATATGCTTCATTTAATGAAATCCTCAAAACTTGACAAACACACCGCCAAAATATTCATATAGGGGATTAATTCATATATAATTCATGATAAGTTCAAATAAAGAATTTCCTTATTAGGGTAATTCATTATTTTTTGATGATTTCACAAAAAATTCTTATCATATCTTCATTACGGTGATTAATCCCAAAATGAATTCTTCCAGTAGTATTCACACATGCTTTAAATATCCAAGAATGTAAAACAATGAACAATTATGGCGATGTATTAGGCTCCTTTAATAGTATCCATTTCAGTGAGTTGATTTATTTTTTTGGGTATTACCTTGGGGTGTGGATGTAAATTAGATTACATTGTAAGAAATAGGGTACTCCATAGTTGGCACATGATTTTCCCTAATCACATGGCATGTCCCATGAATCCATGAATCAATAGATAGTGAGGTTTTTCATTACTGAAACAAATTTTCTCAAACCATTCACACTAAAAAGATAAAATATTCTCCCCTCCCCTTTAAGTTGATCACAATTGAGGTGAATTGGTAGGGGAAACCATGGACCCCATCCTTGTAAACCATGTGCCAGAATATAATTTCCCTAAAAATTATTTAAAAATTTTCTAGAACACAGATATTAATCCTAAATCATAACTACCTAAAACCATAATGTTATTTCAAGTTTTGGGAGCCTTCTGGATAGGTTGTAATCCATTATTCCCTCCATTCATCTTGATGTAAATCTCATATTGAAGATCTTCACCTATCTCGGTAAGAGGATCATATCCCTTTTAGTTTCCTCTCCCTTCCAATTTCTATCCTATATGTTATAGGGTTATTATTCCCTATATTATTCAATTCAAGATAATGGGATATTGATCTAGATATTTAATTATGTGATATTTATTCAGATGATCATTAATTTATTTTTCTGATCTAGATATCTATATACATCGTTGCACCATTCAAATATGGGTCTTCTGTTGGGTGATAATTCATAACTGAATTGAGAAATGTGGTATATGATTCAAATACAATAGTAATGATTTTAATTAAGTGGATTTAATTTTATAATTTGATGGGTTATTTTGGAAATTTATCATTCTAATTGAAATTATAAAATTTGATAATTAATTAATCATGGGATGGTGAATTTGGAATATTTAATATCTGAATTAATAATGTGTCATTGTGATTTCTATATTGAGGTAATGAATTTTTATATTAATTAATGATATTTTGGGATTATAAAAGTGAATTATTAATTGTTTAATTAATTAAGTGATATTGATATTGTTTATTGAATTATTTCATTTTTAATTAATAATTTGAAGCTAATATTTTGAATTGAATAATTAATTGTTTTAATAATTATGTGACATTGAGATATTGAATTGAATAATTAATTGATCAATTAATTAATAGAATTAATGTGAATATACAGATATTATATTT
The DNA here is from genome assembly GCA_963277665.1 of Viscum album. Lineage (NCBI taxonomy): Eukaryota > Viridiplantae > Streptophyta > Magnoliopsida > Santalales > Viscaceae > Viscum > Viscum album. Next base: position 926,911,400 of record OY728140.1, on the reverse strand, counting down.
TATTAATTAATTGGTGAATTAATTAATTATTTGTTGTGATATATGTGACATTTTGACATATTAAATATTGTTATATATTTGAATTTTAATAGTGAATAATACCATAGAAATTTTTTCATGCATTGTGAATGGTATCATGGACTTTCAATTATGAAATGAGGAACTGTAACAAAGACATTAAATCATGTATTTTAAATTTTTTATTTTAACATGTTCATTAAATTGTGAAATGATGAATGGTAAAATAGAATTCCAATCTTGTAATTGTAAATATGAACGGTAATAATTACATTCAATTAAGAAAATATTAATTTTAATTTCTAAATCCAATCATGTATTATTAAATATTAATGGTAACATGGTAATTCATTTATGAAATGATGAATGGTAATATGGAAATTAAATAATATATTATGAAAATATAAATTGTTATAATGACAGTCGATTATTAATTATGAATTGTAACAATTACATTTAGGTATATTAATTTAGTTCATTTTCCATTGGGAACCAGAGTCATATGTTGTAAACTAAAGATTAAATAAATAAATATAAATTGTTAAATTTATTTCTGCTATTTAATTATTTATGGAACTTTATACATTATTATTCACTAGATATTGTTTTAGACACCATTATTCGTGGCCTATTCATTTTCACTCACATCCTTCTTAGGATCCCTTATCATTACCCTAATAGATTACATAATTAAATGATAGTTTAAAGGTAAGGTCACTATGTTAGATAATAGATCCGGTGTGGATTATAGATGAGGGAACCAGATGTTTTTGGGGACCCTCTTGGATGTTTTCATTTTATTTATATTTATGTTTTCATTTTGACAAATGGATGTGCATTATCATCGCATATTTTCTATTTTGATTGGATATTTTATTTCTAGTTTTGGTCATCAAGTAATACAAAATTATACAAATTATGTAATATTAATTTATTATTATGATTTATTTATTTATGTTATTGTATTACTCTGATTAGTAGGGTATAGTCTCCACATAATTTATATTAGACCCTAACTACTAGTCAGTAGCCTCTGATAAATGGGGAATCATGCATAAGTTCATGTGACTGACCAACTTGAGGAACCAATGTGTCACACCTGTGTCGATATGTTACAATGTAGTATCATATCTAGTTTATTTTCTTTTATTTTTTCAAAAAAGTTTGAAATGGTATATAGGGGAACTTCATGATTCTATTATTGTTGATGATCATGATAATGGGATCATCTAACACTTGTACGGGGATAAAAACAATTACCCAGGGTGGGAATATTATATTGTTATATATTGTTTGAGTTGATGTTATTTAACCTTCGGTGACATAGTTGTTGTGTGATGTGATAATTTTTTTAATTTTTTATGTCATTTAAATCATTTATCCTTATGTTATGATAGTTGAGTTTTCTTGAATTATTATATTCCCTCACTATTGTTGTGAAATTCATCATTTTAGGAATTCATTTGAAAACTGGTTAAGGTTATGTAATTGAACATGCTCATTTTCTGTTTATTTTGAATTTTAAATAAAACTAGTAACATTCTTGAAATAAAGAATGATTGTAAAATGATAAAAGTTGAGAATAATTGGGTTTATAAATTAGAAAATTTAATAAGGAAAATGTGTTTTCAACTCTTAACAAGGACCTATGTGTAAGGTGGTTAAGGGAAGAGAAAGTGCCTCTTTTTTTACAATGTGGCGGGGTTTGGGGAAATTATATGTGTTTGTCTATTGTGTTTCCCTTAATTGTTTTAACATGATTTATGTATTATATTATGTACCGTTATCATTGTAGATATATACCTCCATGATGATGCATGTCGAGAGAGTGACTAAAGGATATAAATAGTGATGGTCTACCATCGGTGGAACCTGAGTTACTGATTGCTCCCAGGGATAAATCATGAGAGTAATTTCTAGATAACATCTCTCGTATCATATAGTTTATGGAAAGGGGCCCAGAGTGGGTTGAGAAAATCATTTCTAACATTATGATGGAGTTTCAATTATTAACACATCTGAATTTTGTTGGAGAGGGTGGTTTTGAGGGTGCAGATTTCTTGTTTGAGACAATCAAGAAAATACTTGACCATTTTTATATTCTTGTAGAGAAGTGGGTCTTTTTGGCCACTTATATGTTATGATGGGTCAAAAACCATTTTTTGGAAATTAGGCATGGACTAGATTGGATACTATTGTGTTATATAATGACTTTTAAGATATGATCGTAGAGTACATCTATATAGAGACTATAAGGCCCCAGCCTTAAACCTTACTTAATCTTGAGTTCTTACAAGATTACACATTGAGGATCTTTTCAGGTTTAGAGTTTTAGAGAATTAGATCATGAAACTTGCATTACATTCCACATTTAAACAAATTGGTTACATAAAAGATAGTATTCATTCTTCCCATCAACAGAAACATATTGAAAATAAAACATGGATTCTTTCTTGACACATCCTTGGCACTATCATCACATCATGTACCTTTCCCTTGACCTGTGAAAAACATTTCAAAAAACTTCGGATGAGCATAAAAAGCTCAGTAAGGGTTATAAAAATATGGAAAGGAAACATGAGTTCATATATACATAAGAATGAAATCATACTTTACCCATAAAACATAGGCACTTTAACATACCTCATCAAATCATGAATAAATCATCGAAATCATAAGACATAAAAGGTAACTTGAGGAATTCATAACAATCTTACATGTGGAGTAACCTTCTTGGTTACATTTGGAATACCCATCATAGTATATTCCCTAAATCTCTTCGGAGAAACCTTAAAGTTTCACTCCTTCGCGTTACCCAATGCATTGGAGAGCTATATCGGGCTCACCCGCCCTTAGTTTGTCACAGAACCACCCATCTTCATAATAATGCCCAAGAACCTCAACATAATCATATCATATAAAACATACTTAACGGAAACATAACATTTCCACCTTTAAATCACAAGATATCAATACAACACATTGATATAAAAACATTATGAAAACCATTTTCAATACCAAAATAAAAGAAAATTAAAACATGGTATTTATTTTTCTTTTAAAAAGAAGGTATGGCTTGTAGAGGAAGCCGAAACTCAAATAACGGTCACGGCGGAGGAGAAGTCGTTGTCGCCGCATACGTACGACAAAAACATTCCCTTTTGTCATTTAGTAAATGCTTCATATAAAAAATATTCCTTTTGAATAAACGTAAAAGTCAAATGGGTTTATTCACCATCTAAAAGAAGGTTTTGTATAAAACAATAAATGCCTCATTGAAAGGATATTGAGACGAAGTCCCATACAAAGACGGTATCCTTGGTTTAAGGAAAAGTCAATTACATAATTATGTGTGAAAAACGAATACACCAAATATAAGTGGATATTATTTATAAAATAATCAAAGGTCATTCACACATATTTAAAAGATGACATATTCAATAACTACATGTTGAACCCAAAGAAATCGAGATTGGGTTAAGAAGTTCCCTTGACAGCCTAACGGCGTCACATCAAAATGTGTTGATGAGAGATAAAAAGTGTATCTTATCACTTGGACATAAAATTTACATCAATAAGAATATATGAGAACATATCCCAACATAAAAATATGTAAATTAACAGACCCAACAAAAGAAGTCTTTTAAAAAAGAGGAGGGTGAAAGGTTCCCTTTCCGACTTGGGTAACTTTCAAAACATACACCCCATGAAAGAAGGAAAATAAATCCTTGATGTAAATACTCATAAAAGAAAGTATATTACACAAAGAGTAGAATAATGGGAAGTACATACACCGCTCAAAGGAAATTGTGGCAAATGTAGCATAAATCTCACAGGAATAAAAGTGAGATGAAAAATCCCTTATAAAAATTCGGCAGCCTAACGGCGCCATTCAAAACTCCCAAAATGGATTGATGAGATATAATAGGGTCTCTCATCACATGAAAATAAAAATTACAGTAAGTGTAATATAAAATAACATCCCAACAACAATAAATATTAGCTTTAGAGGGAATGACAAAAAAGAGTGTACTTAAAAAGAAAGAGAGGAGTAAGATCCCTTACCTCGTATCCGACTTGACCCGACCGTTCTTTAATCTCCTGATTAATAAACTTGAGTTAATATCTACTTGATTAAGAACCTTTTCCAAGTTCATTATTCCTTTTATACCATGTTATGAACATCACGTAATCATTTAAGTTAATAATGTTCATTTTGTCGGTATTTTGTTCTTAAGTAAACAATAGACTTCTTACACTTACATGTTGTTAATTTGGTCAAAGGTTTGTTATATCCAGAATGATATTAATTATTTGGATAACATATATATCATATATATTCAGCATATACATGTATTTATAATATTACATCACATTTAGAGGTAAGAAATGAAATGCATCGTTCATGGAGACGGTAAGTCGTACGTACGCATGAACGCTAATTCCATTTCTATTTCGTATTTATGGAATGGAATCATAATGATATATAAGTATATTATAATTCCAGTATAATAACATATATAATATCATTAACTTTATCCTTTATACATCCCACATATGGTATTAACGAATCAAATCACTTTCAGGGGGCGGTAGTCCGCACTTCCTAAAATGAAGATATCGTGTTTACCCATAATGGAAACAATAATGGTATGCCATAAATGAAAAATACAGAAGATTAAGGAAAGAATAAACTTATTATATATCATATATAAAAATAGTGACATCATAATGGCCACCTTTGAAGGTGTTAAATGAGTATTGAACAATCATCGTTTCTGGGGGGCAGAATTTTTCCATCCACGGAATCCGTATGTTCTTTAACCATTTAATGTAGTTGTGTGAGAGTTTATCTCGAATAAATCTTATAAAAACATCCTAGTATATTTAAGATACTGTTTTTGTTACAAAAGAAGTAAATAAAAAGAGTTTAGGGGGTTGGATAAGCAAAATAAAACAAATGAACATGAGAGAATGAATTACCTTTAAAAGTGTAACTCATTTTGATTTGAGCCTAAAGGCTTACTTTGAAAGGATTATGCCCAAAGGGAATCCTCTAGGATGAGTAGAGGGATGTGTAGAGAGTAAATGGTCAGGGGATGGCCGAGCCAAAGGCTTGAGGAGTGTGTGAAATGAGGTAGAGTTGGGGGCCTTTTATAAGAGGAGAGGAGGGGCACTTTTGGAAATCATGAAACTATTATTTTATTTTCAAAAGTGTTTCGAATTTCTAAGGTCCCACATTGATATATTTCTAAGATAAGATTATAAGGCTTCGAAATATACCCATACAATAGTTTTTGGACAAGTGTAGGTCTTAGATTTTATATTATCGTTTCATTTTTTTAAACTGTTCATTAATGAGGTCATCGTTGCATCATCATGATGTCATACTTAAATTAATTTATTTAATGTATAAAAATTATAAAAGAAATATACTGATGTAGGAAATCTTTTTATCTTTCCAAAGAGTACTTATAGACTAAATTATTATTATTATAACCCCTTCTAAAAAATTTTTTAGTAAAAAAATTTATGTTAGTGTCATTTTCAACTTTATTTAAAAAAAGGCATTAAAGTCATTATCTCACCCAAGAGGCTCCATAGGGTCCCCTAAATCGACCCATGTGTTGTCTTTGGTCGGCCACGACTCATCCAATAGGGGTATTACAAGTGTCATGGTGTTTTCATATTTTTATAATATCATTTTTACCTTAAATTACACTAATTACCTCTAATCGCGATTAATGAAAAAAAGTTACTATTCACCAAAAAATTATTTTCATCCCATTGAACCATATTTTACATACTAATGACAACCATGTATGTCGGATTTTTAAAATTCAAAACACAATGATGGAAAAATTTCATTTAAACGGAAAATCATTTTTTATAAGTACCACTTAGTGATTTCACTATTCATAAAAATTGAAGTTTTTCAGAAAATTACCAAAAATTCACCCTAAGCTATATTTGATATTCCGAATTCAAAAATGAAGTCTATTTTACAAAATTAAAAACATATAAGTCATATTAATTAATTTACTAATTAATTCCCACTGTCAGAGCAAATAGCGTGTTTTTATAAAACAATAAGTATCAAAAGATTGACAGTAGTTTAAGTCTGATTTCAAAGTGAAATTGATTCCAACGACCACTATTGGATTTAATGGAAAAAATATATTCTAATTTCACTTTAAAACCAATTGAAAATATAATCTAATCATATAAAGAAATTAGATTAAAAAGAGGTTTTGAATTAAAATACAACATTTTACACTATTCATTAAAAAATGAACTTTATCAGAAAGATACCAATAATTTACACAAATTAAATTTTTATGTCCCAATTATTAAGAAGAGTTTTATTTGGTCCAAAAGAAAGTATAAGAGTGAACAAAACAATATTTAATGACGGTTCGCCATCAAAAGGCGATAAGTGAACCTTTAGTGAAAACTAGGGCATATACGCCTAAAATTGAATTCTTTCTGTATTTTATGCCTTTATCTTTTATTGGATAACTGTAAAAATATTTAAAAAACATATATAATCATATTTTAGTTATTTATATCCATTCTCTCCAATACAACGGCTACATGTTAACTACCATTTAAAATAATATTATTTTATTATTAGAGTGCGACGTAAGATTCCCAAGAAACTCGTTGTTGCGTGTTGGGTACGACATCGAGCATAGCGTCCCCTTTAAAGTCATATTAATATTTTATTCACAAATATGGATAAATATGAAAATTTCATATTCTTTATTTACCTGGGGTGTTACATCCTTCCACCCTTTTGGGAATTGCGTCCTCACAATTTTTAAAATTGATCTTGGAAAAATCCTTGAAAGTCCCTCATCGGAACAAGAGTCGGTAAAACAATCACTTTAAAATAAAGAATGATAAGTAAAAAGGTCACCTGAGTTAACCCATACTAGGATTCCATGTATAAAAATATGGACATGGAGGAGAAAACATAGGTTCATGTTCTGATGGAGAGTGATAGAAAACATGTTTCGGAGAAAGTTAACCACAAGAAAATCACAAACTTGTGATGGGTTAAATGGTATTCGATTCCCCAGTAGGAAAAGTTAATAGACAACATTTTTGTTTTAAGTTACTTTTTATTGAGTAATTTATTCATATGGAAACATAATCACTTATCATGTTGACTTTCAACTTTTACACAAACTCATATTTTCTCCAAAAGATGAGTATTTTGGAAGACTTGTTCACATTAAGAGTAATGTTATCAACTTCTAGAGAATCACCTAATCCACCAAAGAGAACTATATACATCCCATGTCTTTAGGCTATAACCAAAACCAAAACCAAAAAAGGGTAGTACAAGGTCAGATAATCCAGAAAAGGATAACCCTTTAAAAAGAAAATCTATGCTTAATCTCCAAAATTTGTCTAAGAAAACCCAAAGTTCAAGGAGGACCATCCGATAAACAATTTGTCCATAAAATTCTTCAAAGTAAACCAATATAAGATTGAAACCCTAATATTTGAAGGATTTAGTCACATAGTCTTCCATGTTAAATTGTAACATTTATCTCCAAACAACATTAGTTGCTCCTAAAGTCTCGTATTGAAAAGTAATTAACCTAATCACATATCCTCCATGATAGGTTAATCATTTTCATAAATAACCCAATATCAACTTACTCTTAATTCATAAAATCATCTAACTAAAAAGGATCGGTCAAACTGACCAGGGACTTCACGTAGTCCAGTGGTAGGCGATAAATACCATTCGCACTTTGGTTGTGGGTTTGATTCCCACAGCTTTGTCCGACGCGATGAGTTGTCACACGGTCTGCGTGTTGTCCTTTTTCCAAGACAATATAATTCTTAAATCATTCCCCAAAAAGAGATAAAATCATCAAAAATTATCATAACATATTTTAACCTCATGTTTATCTCATGCCTTTAATTTTCTAGCATATCATATAATAACCCATAATTACCTCAAAAGTAAGGATCATATAAACTCTAATGGTTACCTTTATAATTATTACCTGAACTTCCACATGGATTGGTCATCTCGTACATGATGCATTAAAGATCATACCAAGGTTCAAGTGGTTGATCATGACTCCTTGATAGTTGGATTAGAACAACCACAAGTTTCCTCATTGAATCCCCCATTTTATCTAGTATCTTAATCATAAAACCACCACAGTTTCCTTCAAACCTGTTGTCTCTTTGGTTCCTGTTAGATCCATCCATTCACTAAAAACAGAAATGTCAGTGTGAGTATATCAACAAAACCATCATGTACTAATGAGGAAGGTAAACACTAAGATACACTTACTCATTCACTTTATCTAAAACTAGGAATCGTTCTGAAATCCTAACCATTATGGTAATGCCACTTATTCTTAAAGAATACCCTAACCTCTAAATTTATCTAAACCGACCTTTGATACCAACTTTAAGGCCCCATCCTTAAACCTTACTCAATCTTGAGTTCTTACAAGATTACACATTGAGGATCTTTTCAGGTTTAGAGTTTTAGAGAATTAGATCATGAAACTTGCATTACGTTACACATTTAAACAAAGTGGTTACATAAAATATAGTATTAATTCTTCCCATCAAAGGAAACATATTGAAAATAAAACATGGATTCTTTCTTCACACATCCGTGACACTATCATCACATCATGTACCTTTCCCTTGACCTGTGAGAAACATATCAAAAAACTTGGGATGAGCATAAAAAGCTCAGTAAGGGTTATAAAAATATGGAAGGGAAACATGATTTCATATATACATAAGAATGAAATAATACTTTACCCATAAAAAATAGGCACTTTAACATACCTCATCAAATCATGAATAAATCATTGAAATCATAAGACATAAAAGGTAACTTGAGGCATTCATAGCATTCTTACGTGGGGAGTAACCCTCTTGGTTACGTTTGGAATACCCATCACAGTATATTCCCTAAATATCTTTGGATAATCCTTAACGTTTCACTCCTTCGCGTTACCCAATGCATTAGAGAGCTATATCGGGCTCACCTGCCCTTAGTTTTTCACGGAACCACCCGTCGTCATAATAATACCCAAGAACCTCAACATAATCGTATCACATAAAACATGCTTAAAGGAAACATAACATTTCCACCTTTCAATCACAAGATATCAATACAACAAATTGATATAAAAACATTATGAAAACCATTTTCAATACCAAAATAAAAGAAAATTAAAACATCGTATTTATTTTTCTTTTAAAAAGAAGGTATAGCTTGTAGAGGAAGCCAAAACTCAAATAATGGTCACGGTGGCAGAGAAGTCGTTGTCGCCACATACGTATGACAAAAACATTCCCTTTTGTCGTTTAGTAAATTCTTCATATAAAAAATATTCCTTTTGAATAAATGTAAAAGTCAAAGGGGTTTATACACCGCATAAAAGAAGGTTGTGTATAAAACAAAATATGCCTCAATGAAAGGAGATTGAGACGAAGTCCCATACAAAGATGGTATCCGTGGTTTAAGGAAAAATCAATTACATAATTATGTGCAACAAAAAAATACACCAAATATAAGTGGATATTAAGTCTAAAATAATCAAAGGTCATTCACACATATTCAAAGGATGACATATTCAATAACTACATGTTGAACCCAAAGAAATCGAGATTGGGTTAAGAAGTTCCCTTGACAGCCTAACGGCGTCACATCAAAATGAGTTGATGAGAGATAAAAAGTGTATCTCATCACTTGGACATAAAATTTACATCAATAATAATATATAATAACATATCCCAACATAAAAATATGTAAATTAAAAGACCCAACAAAACAAGTCTTTTAAAAAAGAGGAGGTTGAAAGGTTACCTTACCGACTTGGGTATCTTTCAAAACATACACCCCATGAAAGAAGGACAATAAATCCTTTATGAAAATACTCATAAAAGAAATTATATTACACAAAGAGTAGAATAATGGGCAGTAAATACACCACTCAAAGGAAATTGTGCCAAATGTATCATAAATCTCACGGGAATAAAAGTGAGATGAAAAATCCCTTACGAAAACTCGGCAGCCTAACGGCGCCACAGAAAACTTACAAAAATGGATTGATGAGATCAAATAGGGTATATAAACATATTTACTTAATGTTTATAGAAAGAAGAATATAAAAGAACATCCCCCAACATAACAAAGAGGAGCTTAAAAGAAGTGACATAAAGGAGAGTGCTTAAAAAGAAAGAGAGAGGTTAGATCTCTTACGAAAATTCGATAGCCTAACGACGCCATTCAAAACTTCCAAAATGGATTGATGAGAGAGAATAGGGTCTCTCATCACATGGACATAAAAATTACAGTACGTGTAATATAAAATAACATCCCAATAACCAGAAAGATTACCTTTAGAGGGAATTACATAAAAGAGTGTACTTAAAAAGAAAGAGAGGAGTAAGATCCCTTACCTCGTATCCGACTTGACCCGAATGTTCTTTAATCTCCTGAATAATAAAATTTAGTTAATATCTACTTTCTTAAGAACCTTTTTTAAGTTCATTATTCCTTTTATACCATGTTATGAACATCATGTAATCATTTAAGTTAATAATGTTCATTTTGTCTGTATTTGGTTCTTAAGTCAAAAATAGACTTCTTACACTTACATGTTGTTAACTTGGTCAAAGGTTCGTTATATCCAGAATGATATTAATGATTTGGAAAACATATATATCATATATATTCAGCATATACATGTATTTATAATATTACATCACATTTAGAGGTAAGAAATGAAATGCACCGTTCATGGAGACGGTAAGCCGTACGTACGCATGAACGCTACTTCCATTTCTATTTCGTATTTCTGGAATGGAATCATAATGATATAAGATTATATTATAATTCCAGTATAATAACATATATAATATAATTAACTTTATCCTTTACACATCCCACATATGGTATTAACGAATCAAATCACTTTCAGGGGGCGGTAGTCCGCACTTCCTAAAATGAAGATATCGTGTTTACCCATAATGGAAACAATAATGGTATGCCATAAATGAAAAATACAGAAGCTTAAGGAAATAATAAACATATTATATATAATATATAAAAATAGTTACATCATAATGTCCACCATTGAAGGTGTTAAATGAGTATTGAACAATCATCGTTTCGGGAGGCAGAATTTCGCCATCCACGAAAACCGTATGTTCTTTAACCATTTGGTGTAGTTGTGTGAGAGGTTAGCTCGAATAAATCTTATAAAAACATCCTAGTATATTTACGATACTGGTGTTGTTACAAAAGAAGTAAATAAAAAGAGTTTAGGGGGTTGGAGAAGCAAAATAAAACAAATGAACATGAGAGAATGAATTACCTTTAAAAGTGTAACTCCTTTTGATTTGAGCCTAAAGGCTTCCTTTGAAAGGATTCTGCCCAAAGGGAATCCTCTAGGATGAGTAGAGGGATGTGGAGATAGTAAATAGGAATGGTATGGCCGAGCCAAAGGCTTGAGGAGTGTGTGGAATGAGGTAGAGGTGGGGGCCTTTTATAAGAGGAGAGGAGGGGCACTTTTGGAAATCATGAAACTATTATTTTATTTTCAAAACTGTTTCGAATTTCTAAGGTCCCACATTGATATATTTATAAGATAAGATGATAAGGCTTATAAATATACCCATCCAATAGTTTTTTGACAAGTGTAGGTCTTAGATTTTATATTATCGTTTCATTTTATTTAAACTGTTCATTAATGAGGTCATCGTTACATCATCATGATGTCATAATTAAATTAATTTATTTAATGTCTAAAAATTATAAAAAAACTATCCTGATGTAGGAAATCTTTTTATATTTCCAAAGAGTATTTATAGACAAAATTATTATTAGTATAACCCCTTCTAAAAATTGTTTTAGTAAAACAATTTATGTTAGTGTCATTTTCACCTTTATTTAAAAAAAAGGCATTAAAGTCATTATCTCACCCAAGAGGCTCTATAGGGTCCCCTAAATCGACCCATGGGTTGTCTTGGTCGGCCATGACTCATCCAATAGGGGTACGACAAGTGTCATGGTGTTTTCATATTTTTATAATATCATTTTTACCTTAAATTACACTAATTACCTCTAATCGCGATTAATGAAAAAAAGTTACTATTCCCCAAAAAATTATTTTCATCCCATTGAACCACATTTTACATACTAATGACAACCATGTATGTCGGATTTTAAAAATTCAAAACACAATGATGGAAAATTTTCATTTAAACGGAAAATCAGTTTTTATAAGTACCACTTAGTGGTTTCACTATTCATCAAAAATTGAAGTTTTTCAGAAAATTACCAAAAATTCACCCTAAGCTATATTTGATATTCCAAATTCAAAAATGAAGTCTATTTTAAATAATTCAAAACATATAAGTCACATTAATTAATTTAATAATTAATTCCCGCTGTCAGATGAAATAGCGTGTTTTTATAAAACAATAAGTATCAAAAGATTGACACTAGTTTAAGTCTGATTTCAAAGTGAAATTAATTACAACGACCACTATTGGATTTAATGGTAAAAATATATTCTAATTTTACTTTAAAACCAATTCAAAAGGTAATCTAATCATATAAATAAATTATATTAAAAAGAGGTTTTGAATTAAAATACAACATTTTACACTATTCACTAAAAAATGAACTTTATCAGAAAGATACCAAAAATTTACACAAAGTTAATTTTGATGTCCCAATTCATATGAAGAGTTTTATTTGGTCCAAAAGAATGTATAAGAGTGAACAAAACAATATTTAATGACGGTTCGCCATCAAAAGGCGATAAGTGAACCTTTAGTGAAAACTATGGCATATATGCCTAAAATTGAATTCTTTCTGTATTTTATGCCTTTATCTTTTATGGGATAAATGTAAAAATATTTAAAAAACATATATAATCATATTTTAGTTATTTATATCCATTACCTCTAATAGAACGACTACATGTTAACTACCATTTAAAATAATATTATTTTATAATTAGAGTGCAACGTAAGATTCCCAAGAAACTCGTTGTTGCGTGTTGGGTACGCCATCGAGCATAGCATCCCCTTTAAATTCATATTAATATTTTATTCACAAATATTGATAAATATGAAAATGTCATATTCTTTATTTACCTGGGGTGTTATAGAGACACTAAGATAATTGGGAGTGGATGAGTATGTGGTTGACTTAAGGGGGAATGTATGTGATGGAATATGTTGGTCTATTTACAAACCTAAATTTCTTTGATCCATCATTGGAATGATAAGATATAGCTATGGTAATATGTTTTTCAAGTGTGCAAAAAATGGTATATTATGTCCCAAATTAACCTATTTTGATTAAAAAATAACACCGATGTGGTGGATAAGGCTCTCAAAGATGAGGGGATCATGGAGGATGATTCTTATGTAAGGCATGTAGTATCAATTGAATATTCAACAGGTATATCATTCGATAGTTGGAAGGGATTCCGTGATATTTTTATTCTGGGACATAAAAAAGAGTAGCATGAGGGAAGGGTCAAATACATTACACTTTACCCATGTGATATAACACCAGTGTATTATGTTGGGACACTTCTAGAGATAGTTCCCCTGAATACAATTATATAGTCAATCTAGTAGAAAGATCGTACATATACATAGGTTCTATGGGAACCTATGATGAATGGGTAGTGATAGAGTAGTTAAACCCAGTAAGAGTATAGGAAGGGGATCTCCTAAAAAATATCAATATGGAAGTTGGATTTCTACTGGCCATGGATGTAATGGAAGTTTATGAGGTGATTCTATGAAAGATTTACCTTATCATTATGGTAGTATAATTCATGGGAGTCAGACTACGTCACAAATAATAGTGGCAGGACACTTGCACGAAATTCATTTAACACTTGTGGATAGTGAGGATAGAACCGTGATATAGAGAGTTTCTATTCTTGAAGATCCAATTTTGTATGGTTCTTTATTTGATATTTTTTTCTCTCATTCCTTTATTTCTTCACAACTAGTTAATTGATTGATACCGATGGTGGATTTTTTGAATCGGTAATTGAGGATAGATACACCTTTAGAAGTATGGTCATGAGACATTTGATTGAGCAAGGGGTTTTATCTCAAGGTTAGGGATTATCTTTTTATATGGGATCTATATATTCCTGATATTTGAAGTTTAGACCAAATTTTTGTATAGAATAGTAAGTATTATACGGATACAAAATTGTTTCTTACTACAATAGTTAGATATTTTCAACCCCGTAAGGATGAAAACTATATCCATCATGGGGAATGGGATATCTAGGTGGGCTATGTAGTGTCAGTTCATCAGCACCTAGGGGGTATTACAATCAAAATTTTAAGTCTATTTATTGATGATGGGGGTTTCAAACACAATATCATTCCACTTTTAGTTGATCGGTTTGATTATTTTTTTCTAAAAAAATATCCAGGAATGCCACCTTCGAGAACTATACAATTTACAAATGAAAACTTCTTAGGGGATGATCCAGTTTATATTCCAACAATCATAATGAAACTAATATATATAATTTGGAGATTAGGACTCATATAAAATATTTAACAGATCAAGGGTTTATCCATCAAATTATATCACCTTGGGGATCACCAGTTTTGTTTTCAAAAATATGGATAAGAAGACTTTTTTTATATCTATTGATTACCATAAGTTGAACCAAATTATTGTCACCAATCGGTACCATCCTTCATGTATCAGTGATTTATTTTACTAGTTAGGGGAGCTTATTTTTTCACAATGATTTACCGGATATATTGGAACCATTGGTTTAGCATAAAATCTTCTAATATTCAAAGGACACCTTTCAAAAGAATGTATAGTTTATATAATTTCTTTATAATTTTGTTTGTGTTAATGAACACACGAGAAATGTTTATAGACATGTTGAATATAATCTTCCTTTCTTTCTTGGATATGTTAATAGAGGTGTTTGTGGATGAAATCATTGTGTAATCCAAGATGATGATGACCATGCCAAACATCTTTACATCATCAATAGGTCACTGAGAGAGAATTATCTATACATTTTGATAACAAAGTGTGTGTTTTTGATTGATTAGTTAAACATTATAAATCACATAATCTCATAGTAAGGTGTGTTAGTAGGACTTAAGAAGGTTTGGGTGGTATTTTTATTGGTTGAATCCCAAGAAATTATTGAATATCCGTATATTTCTTATGTTATATTGATATTATTGGATGTTTTTCTATGACTTTTCATGTCAAGAAGAACCACTTTTAGGAATAAAGATGTAATAGCCCGAGATTTTATAAAAAAATATTCTTTTTATTTTACTAATGTCTTGTGTTATACGCTACACCAAAAGGATCTTGCACAACACGCATCCTTGACTTGCCTTGCATTACACGCAATCGCAACCTTCCTCGATAGCGTGTGTGGTACGTAATCCTGAGTTTCACGAAACAATGATATGCTATTAAAATATTATTAAAACTAGCTGTTATGAATAGTAATGACCACTTTTTAAATTTTAGAAATTTTAAATCTCAAAATGGACTTCATTTTTGGATTCGGAGTATCGAATTTAGCCTAAGGTGAAATTTTGGTACTTTTCGGATAACTTTCATATTCTGATGAATAGTGAAAATTACTAAATTATAATTAAAAACAATTTTTTTAATCGAAATAATTAATAGTGATAAATCATTAATTTGAGTGGTTTTAAAGTATATTTAGAATATATTTTTACAATTTAATAAAATGTTGGTCATTGGATGTAATTTCACATTTAAACTAGACATAAACAAGTGTCAATCTTTTGATAGATATTGTTTCTTAAAAACACGCTATTTGTTTTAACAACTGGTTTTAATTATAAAATTAATTAATGCAACTTTTATGTTATGAATTTGGTAAAATAGACTTCATTTTTGAATTCAGAATATGAAATATAGCTTGGGATGAAATTTTGGCATTGTTCTGAAAAACATCAATTTTTGATGAATAGTGAAACTACTAAGTGGTAGGTTAAAAACTGAATTTTGCATAAAACTTAATTTTACCGCTTCTGTGAATGGAATTTCGAAAATCCGAGAGACACGGTTAATATCAAGGACTAAAATGTGGTTCAATGAGATGAAAATAATTTTTTGGTGAATAGTAACTTTTTACTTTTTTACCACGGTTAATAGTAAATAGGGTAACTAAGGGTAAATATGATATTAATATTACCCTAACACATGTCCTAATTCTATTGGACAAGTGTAATTCAACCAAAAACAAACTTAGGAATAAAATATGACCATTTAGGCCCACTTGGATTAGATTTGGACATTTATTATTAATTTATTTAAAGAAGGGTTAAAATATTTAAAATCAAAGTTTAATAAGTAAATCATTTTTAATATGGGGTTATACATAAGATAAATTCGACTATAAACATTCATTAGAAAGCTAAAAAGATTTCCTACATGATGGTATTTTAGTTGTAATTTTTAGACATCAAATAATATAATTTATTTATGACACAATGATAATGCAGTAATTATCTTATTAATGAAATATTGACATAATTGATAATATAAATACCAAAATAAATGTAATTTAAGACTTTTTATGAATTCCACTAATTTTCTAGGTTACTATGATATATTAGTGTTTATTTAATCAACTTGGTTCGAACATATAATTCTGTTATGACTTTCACAAAAATCATATATCAAATAGTGTCAAAATTGACACAAAATAGTTTTTAAATCAAATATTATATTATTAATTGTTATTTTATTCCTAAAAATCTAAGGTTCGGCCTAATGACTTAGATAAGGATATATGTATTAATAATATAAAATTTGGGGTTCGTTTGGCATGTTATAGTAAGTTTATTAACCATATAGTGAAAGAAAACAAAAAGACACGGTAAAAGTTAAATTATTTAACTTAGAGTTAAATCTAATTGATAAGGTTAAACATAATACCCTAAACTTGTCTAAATCCTATTGGTTGATAGTATTTCGACCCATCCCCACTTTAGCTTCGAAATAAGACCCTTTGGAACCATTATAAACCGATTTTGACTTTAATATAAAATAATATTTTGAGATATTCCTAAGGTGCCCCTCTCCTCCCCTATAAAAGGACACCTCCTCCCCCTCCTCCTCACACCAATTTGAGCACTCAATCTCGGCCAAACCCTACCAATTTCTCCTCTCCACTTCCCTAGCAACATCCTAGAGGTTCTGGTCTTCCTCCAAGACCAATTTTAGTGCCCTAAGAGGAGGTCTCAAAGAGGCACTTCAAAGAAGAGGTAATTACCGTTACCAATTCTTTCATCTTTATTTCTTCTTCCACTTCTTCTTCTTAGGTTGTTTCATTATGAAGTAATAACATCAGTATAACTCATATACTGATATGTTATTATAAGTATGAAACAAACCTATTTCACCATCTATCCATCCTACGGAAAAAGAAATCACCGCGCGTGCGTACGTACGGAATACCGTCTCCACGCCGTGGTGTAATCTATTTTTCCACCACCACCTTACATGGATGGGTATAATGGTGTAAAGAATAACTATACATAGTTATTACAACATCATATTGATTCTGATATATTGTATAATCCACTCCAATTCAATTCAATATTTATAGAAATGATATCATCGCTCGTGCGTACGTACGGAATACCGTCTCCACGACGCGATGAGATTCATTCTCCATGTTAACCATTTAAGAATGATTATAATGTATATATAAGTAATAATAATGAAATATATGACATTATAAAGCTACTGTATTTATGTATATATATACATATGTATGTCATCTACTTACTTCCATTTCAAGACAATAAGGAAAGGAAAACAGCGTTCATGCGTACGTACGGACTACCGTCTCCATGAACGGTGTTTTTCATTTTATTTATCTACCTATTATATATATATATATAATGAATATATATGATATATAAATCATATTTTATATTCTGGAAGTAATTAAATCATGATATATGTAATAATGATGTCAAGAACAACAAGTCAAAACACATACGATAAATGAAACGATTTTACCCAAAACGCTTCTTTAACATGAAATTTACAAACGAACGGGTAATATAATGTCATAAGTGAACCATATATGATATAATAACAATGAATATGATTCTGTAATAAGTCAATAACATGATTTAAATCATTATACAGGAGGTTCGGACAGTTACAAAGCAAGTCGGACCTAAGGTAAGGGAAATATCACAATCTCATTTTTATCCGAGATTGTTTATTCGTAAGTATTTACTGGGGTGTATTTTATCATCCACATCCATGTTCCCTCAATATGTAATATTATTTCCATCATTCTACAATAGTTTATATCCAATTTTACCCTTCGGTGGGTTTTTAGTAAAAGATATGAAAGGAATCTTTTGTCGTTTTTCGTACGAGGTACTTTTTGACTTTTCCGACAAAAGTACGAAGAATGTTTTTTTTAACTTATACGGCATGAATGGATTTTTAAAACATTATTTCCAAGAAGCTTCCTTTACAAGTTTTGAAGTTTATTTTTAATCAACTTCTTTTAGTTTAAAGTTTTATGACATGTTAAGAAAGGAAAAATGTTTTTGAAAAAGAAAGGATATTTTCCTCAAGAATGGAGTTCAAGTGTTTTATCAAAATTATTTTCCATCTAAGATAATAAAGGGTTCTGTTTTTATCCCTATTATTACATGGATTTGATTATGTTGTGATGGAAATATTTTTATGAATTCCTTTACCTTATATGAATTGTTTTATGATGTCATGTTGTTTAAGAATCCCATTTTTATTACACGGGTTACGCTATGATGTATGGTTTATGATTATGTGGCACACATAAGAAAGGATTCATTATAAGATGGGTGGGACCTATATCCCCCTCCAATGCATTGGGTAAAGACTTTATATCTCATGAGATAGACATGGCTGGAACGGAAGGTTATTTCGGTTCAGTGATACATGACTGAAACGAGGAGTGAACTCGGTTCAGAAAGGGACTTTGTCCACTAAGATAGTCTTGGCAATGAGTCATGACTAACAAGAAATGATTTTCCATGATTATGTGTGCATGCCACAAAGTTTCAAGTTTTATGTTATGATTATGGGGATCTCATTTTCAATTCTATGATTTATCCCATGCTATGATATTATGAGCTCTTTTGCAGGTCAAGATTTCCAAAAGCTACGTTCTTATGTATATGATGTGATTGATATTTCTTTTGTTTACCCTTACTGAGCATTTGAGCTCACCCTTTTTTGTTTTTCTTTCCCCAGGATATAAAGAAAGGTTTTAGGTAAAAAAAAGGGGAAGATCATTATGGGAGATATTGAAGATCTTTCACCACGTTTAGAAGATTACGTTCCGAGTTTCCAAAGACACTAAACTATTACGATCCTTGTGTGTGTGTTTTTGTTATGTACTAAGTATTCCGCAAAAGTAATGTAATGTCCATGTACGATAAGATTCGGGTCATTATAGTTGGTATCAGAGGAAAGGTTTAGTCATACTTTGGAAACTAGGATGCGAGATCTTTAGTGAGATCCCTAGAGATATTTCTAAGGTATGTCTAGGGATGTCCCTAGGGATAAGTATACGTATAGGTTATAGTAATAGAATTACGCTAACGATCATAGAATTAAACCTAAGATGTTGGATATTGAAGGTACTCCCCCTTTATTATGTTGTTTTCCCTAGCATGATTTTTGCCTCTCACACTATTCTTTTTGGGTTTTAGACGATGGCTGGAACCCGAAGGAACCGTGTTGATCAATGCAATGGACAATGCAATGATTGCCCTCCTGAACAAACAAATGTTATAGGAGATGGAGTGCAAAATCTTATTTCTATACTTACACAAGCTATGAATCATTCTGGACTTCCAAATGAGCAGAGAAGGGAACAATATTCTATTGAGTCCTTCATGAGGCAACGTCCACCTTCTTTCAGTGGGTCTATTGATCCATCAGTTGCTGAACAATGGATTAGTACTACTGAAAAGATATTTTCAGTTCTTCAATGTTCTGAACATGATAAAGTCATCTTAGCAGTATATCGTTTGGAAGGTGAAGCTGATCAATGGTGGAATCTTATCAAGAATACGAGGCCAAGAGATGAAATTGAGTGCATGGAATGGGACGAGTTCAAGAACTTGTTTTTCAGTAAGTACTTCCCTCGCATTCTTCGAACAAAGATGGAGAAAGAGTTTCTTGAACTGAAGCAAAGGGACGATGAATCTGTTGGTACCTATGAAGCATATTTTACAAGACTTGCAAGGTATGCTTCTGGAATTATCATCCAACCTGAAAGTAAAGTTGATCGATTTTTCAGTGGCTTAAAACCAAGTCTTCGAAGGGAATTAGATATAAGAGACTTCAGTAGCTATGAAGAAATTGTGCGTTGTGCTATCAAGGTAGAAATGGAAGTTGGTGTTACATATCCATCTCATGGTTTTGACAAGAAACGAAAGATGGAGTTCAAGGAGAAATCTCAGAATAATGATGAAAAGAAGATGAATGTTTCCTTATGCACAAAGTGTGGGAAGAAGCATGGTGGAGATTGTCTTAAAGGGACTAGAAAATGTTTTAAGTGTGGAAAAGAAGGTCATCGAGCAGCTGAGTGTCGAAGTAATGGAAAAAGGGTTTCTAATGATGTGAATAAAGAAAACACTGCAGAGAACGCACCGCCAACACTTCAATGCTTCAAGTGCAAGGAAATGGGGCATTATGCTAATAATTGCCCTAATCCAAGGGTTAGTGATGATCAACATGAGCAACCACTGAAGGCAAAGGACAAAGGGAAATCACATGCGATCACTATTGGCAATGTTGAATATGACAACGATGTGGTGGAATGATTAAGTGTTTATGTAATGGGATTCCAAAATAATGTTGTATCATTAAGTATTGCAATATTTATTATTCAAAGTGATTGAGATATTTTTTTTGGAAATAAGATGATATGCGCATAATGAAGACGAGAAAATGAAATGTTTAATAGTATTCATGAGCTCATGATTGATATAAGGACTAAGTGATATCATGGTTTGAGTATATAGAATTTTGAGGATTTTGGTATGTGGAATGTGTTAACTTTTAACTGCACTCATGTTTTCACTAAGGTATTCAAGAGAATACACGATTAAGGACTTTGAATGTTTGGAATGTGACCAACAAGACATATCTTATGATATGTGGGGATCAACGACAGTATTAAATCTCTGGTACTCGTTGTCACTATATTATGAGAGTGGACTGTAGTATTATGTATAAGCCTAAAGATTAGACTGGATTATGTTGGACATAAGTTAGTATTGTTTAAGGATAGAAGATTTTCGATATTATTGATGGGATGTTATAGTAACGTAGTTTTAGAAAAAGGACAACCTGCAGGACGGGCGACGGCCCATCGCTTCGGACAAGGCTGTAGGAATCGAACCCACAACCGAAGTGCGACTGGCCTTTATCGCCTACCACTGACCTACAGGAAGTCCCTGTTTAGTAGAAACTAGTGTTATTATATTAAGCAGTATGATATATGAAGTATAAGTCCATTTTAGGAACCGTATGTGATTAATCTCACTATAGAATGACTTATGTATATTTAATAACTTTTTCTAACCTTTTGTTTGAGACAGATGGAATGACCCATCATTCTATCACATAATCTGCTAACACTTCACAAATAACAAATTCAACTTCATTTATTTAAGAGATAAAGTAGAAATTGTTCAAGGCACGAACAAAAGTGAGATTGTACCAAAATAAAGTAAGTATTTATTTTAAGCAAATTTTCAACTTTAGGGAAATGATCTTGAAAACCAAAAATGTTGTCCTAGTGATCTTATACCTGATGAATCAGATGGTACCTTATATCATCACAAATCTATGGATTTGTGATTACTGGCTTTTCCATAGCCATGTTCACTACCACTCTCCATCAGAACATGATGGTTAGATTTCTCTTCCATATCCATATTTTCACCTATGTGGAAACCCAGTGATTAGTTTATTTGGGTAATCGTTACATTTCATAATTTAGTTTTTAAAAGCCAAGTTTTGGTATTCCATTTTACGATGTGGGTTTCTATTAAAGAAACTTTCAAATAGTAAACCATTTATAACCCCGACGAATTTCGAGGGCGAAATTCATTTTAAGGGGGGTAGAATGTAACAGCCCGAGATTTTATAAAAAAATATTCTTTTTATTTTACTAATGTCTTGTGTTATACGCTACACCAAAAGGAGCTTGCACAACACGCATCCTTGACTTGCCTTGCATTACACGCAATCGCAACCTTCCTCGATAGCGTGTGTGGTACGTAATCCTGAGTTTCACGAAACAATGATATGCTATTAAAATATTATTAAAACTAGCCGTTATGAATAGTAATAACCACTTTTTAAATTTTAGAAATTTTAACTCTCAAAATGGACTTCATTTTTGGATTCGGAGTATCGAATTTAGCCTAAGGTGAAATTTTGGTACTTTTCGGATAACTTTCATATTCTGATGAATAGTGAAAATTTCTAAATTATAATTAAAAACAATTTTTTTAATCGAAATAATTAATAGTGATAAATCATTAATTTGAGTGGTTTTAAATTATATTTAGAATATATTTTTACAATTTAATACAATGTTGGTCATTGGATGTAATTTCACATTTAAACTAGACATAAACAAGTGTCAATCTTTTGATAGATATTGTTTCTTAAAAACACGCTATTTGTTTTAACAACGGGATTTAATTATAAAATTAATTAATGCAACTTTTATGTTATGAATTTGGTAAAATAGACTTCATTTTTGAATTCGGAATATGAAATATAGCTTGGGATGAAATTTTGGCATTGTTCTGAAAAACATCAATTTTTGATGAATAGTGAAACTACTAAGTGGTAGGTTAAAAACTGAATTTTGCATAAAACTTAATTTTACCGCTTCTGTGAATGGAATTTCGAAAATCCGAGAGACACGGTTAATATCAAGGACTAAAATGTGGTTCAATGAGATGAAAATAATTTTTTGGTGAATAGTAACTTTTTACTTTTTTTACCACGGTTAATAGTAAATAGGGTAACTAAGGGTAAATATGATATTAATATTACCCTAACACACGTCCTAATTCTATTGGACAAGTGTAATTCGACCAAAAACAAACTTAGGAATAAAATATGACCATTTAGGCCCACTTGGATTAGATTTGGACATTTATTATTAATTTATTTAAAGAAGGGATAAAATAGTTAAAATCAAAGTTTAATAAGTAAATCATTTTTAATATGGTGTTATACATAAGATAAATTCGACTATAAATATTCATTAGAAAGCTAAAAATATTTCGTACATGATGGAATTTTATTTGTAATTTTTAGACATCAAATAATATAATTTATTCATGACACAAAGATGATGCAGTAATTATCTTATTAATGAAATATTGACATAATTGATAATATAAATACCCAAATAAATGTAATTTAAGACTTTTTATGAATTCCACTAATTTTCTAGGTTACTATGATATATTAGTGTTGATTTAATCAACTTGGTTCGAACATATAATTCTGTTATGACTTTCACAAAAATCATATATCAAATAGTGTCAAAATTGACACAAAATAGTTTTTAAATCAAATATTATATTATTAATTGTTATTTTATTCCTAAAAATCTAAGGTTCGGCCAAATGACTTAGATAAGGATATATTTATTAATAATATACAATTTGGGGTTCGTTTGGCATGTTATAGTAAGTTTATTAACCATATAGTGAAAGAAAACAAAAAGCCATAGTAAAAGTTAAATTATTTAACTTAGGGTTAAATCTAATTGATAAGGTTAAACATAATACCCTAAACTTATCTAAATCCTATTGGTTGATAGGATTTTGACCTATCCCTACTTTAGCTTCGAAATAAGACCATTTGGAACCATTATAAACCGATTTTGACTTTAATATAAAATAATATTTTGAGATATTCCTAAGGTGCCCCTCTCCTCCCCTATAAAAGGACACCTCCTCCCCCTCCTCCTCACACCAATTTGAGCACTCAAGCTCGGCCAACCCCTGCCAATTTCTTCTCTCCACTTCCCTAGCAACATCCTAGAGGTTCTGGTCTTCCTCCAAGACCAATTTTAGTGCCCTAAGAGGAGGTCTCAAAGAGGCACTTCAAAGAAGAGGTAATTACCGTTACCAATTCTTTCATCTTTATTTCTTCTTCCACTTATTCTTCGTAGGTTGTTTCATTATGAAGTAATAACATCAGTATCACTCATATACTGATATGTTATTATAAGTATGAAACAAACCTATTTCACCATCTATCCATCCTACGGAAAAAGAAATCACCGCGCGTGCGTACGTACGGAATACCGTCTCCACGTCGTGGTGTAATCTATTTTCCACCACCACCTTACATGGATGGGTATAATGGTGTAAAGAATAACTATACATAGTTATTAAAACATCATATTGATTCTGATATATTGTATAATCCACTCCAATTCAATTCAATATTTATAGAAATGATATCATCGCTCGTGCGTACGTACGGAATACCGTCTCCACGACGCGATGAGATTCATTCTCCATGTTAACCATTTAAGAATGATTATAATGTATATATAAGTAATAATAATGAAATATATGACATTATAAAGCTACTGGATTTATGTATATATATACATATGTATGTCATCTACTTACTTCCATTTCAAGACAATAAGGAAAGGAAAACAGCGTTCATGCGTACGTACGGACTACCGTCTCCATGAACGGTGTTTTTCATTTTATTTATCTACCTATTATATATATATATATACTGAATATATATGATATATAAATCATATTTTATATTCTGGAAGTAAGTAAATCATGATATATGTAATAATTATGTCAAGAACAACAAGTCAAAACACCTACGATAAATGAAACGATTTTACCCAAAACACTTCTTTAACATGAAATTTACAAAAGAACGGGTAATATAATGTCATAAGTGAACCATATATGATATCATAACAATGAATATGATTCTGTAATAAGTCAATAACATGATTTAAATCATTATACAGGAGGTTCAGACAGTTACAAAGCAAGTCGGACCTAAGGTAAGGGAAATATCACAATCTCATTTTTATCCGAGATTGTTTATTCGTAAGTATTTACTGGGGTGTATTTTATCATCCACATCCATGTTCCCTCAATATGTAATATTATTTCCATCATTCTACAATAGTTTATATCCAATTTTACCCTTCGGTGGGTTTTTAGTAAAAGATATGAAAGGAATCTTTTGTCGTTTTTCGTACGAGGTACTTTTTGACTTTTCCGACAAAAGTACGAAGAATATTTTTTTTAAACTTATACGGCATGAATGGATTTTTAAAACATTATTTCCAAGAAGCTTCCTTTACAAGTTTTGAAGTTTATTTTTAATCAACTTCTTTTAGTTTAATGTTTTATGACATGTTAAGAAAGAAAAATGTTTTTGAAAAAGAAAGGATATTTTCCTCAAGAATGGAGTTCAAGTGTTTTATCAAAATTATTTTCCATCTAAGATAATAAAGGGTTCTGTTTTTATCCCTATTATTACATGGATTTGATTATGTTGTGATGGAAATATTTTTATGAATTCCTTTACCTTATATGAATTGTTTTATGATGTCATGTTGTTTAAGAATCCCATTTTTATTACATGGGTTACGCTATGATGTATGGTTTATGATTATGTGGCACACATAAGAAAGGATTCATTATAAGATGGGTGGGACCTATATCTCCCTCCAATGCATTGGGTAAAGATTTTATATCTCATGAGATAGACATGGCTGGAACGGAAGGTTATTTCGGTTCAGTGATACAGGACTGAAACGAGGAATGAACTCGGTTCAGAAAGGGACTTTGTCCACTAAGATAGTCTTGGCAATGAGTCATGACTAACAAGAAATGATTTTCCATGATTATGTGTGCATGCCACAAAGTTTCAAGTTTTATGTTATGATTATGGGGATCTCATTTTCAATTCTATGATTTATCCCATGTTATGATATTATGAGCTCTTTTGCAGGTCACGATTTCCAAAAGCTACGTTCTTATGTATATGATGTGATTGATATTTCTTTTGTTTACCCTTAATGATCATTTGAGCTCACCCTTTTTTGTTTTTCTTTCCCCAGGATATAAAGAAAGGTTTTAGGTAAAAAAAAGTGGAAGATCATTATGGGAGATATTGAAGATCTTTCACCACGTTTAGAAGATTACGTTCCGAGTTTCCAAAGACACTAAACTATTACGATCCCTGTGTGTGTGTTTTTGTTATGTACTAAGTATTCCGCAAAAGTAATGTAATGTCCATGTACGATAAGCTTCGGGTCGTTATAAAAGAGGAATGAGATAATTATTGAATGGTCAGAAGGATATGATAATTTATTTAGAGAGCTGATGAAAAAATTGATAATGGAACTGATCGTGATCCTACCAGATCCATGATAGGAGTATATATTGTTCTATGACGCATTTAGGGTTATACATGAAGCAATGTTGGTATAGATGGATCGAGTTTTGGTGTATGGGTCTTGGATTTTTTGGATAGTGGAATGGAATTAGCCTATGAATAACCTTACTTTGGAAATAGTGGTTTTTTCTTTAATATTTTCGAGTTTTTTTTGAGTGTTTATTGTGTATACCGAACATAATATCATAAAATATATATTTTGGAAATAAGATTAAATTTTTTTGAAATGAAGGTGTGTCAAGAATATGTAGTCATTTGATTTTGATATAGAATATATTACAAGAAATTGGAATAGAATTATCAACAACAATAATATAAAGACAGTAAATCATGAGGTTCAGTAGTATATTGATGTGTGTAAGATGATGTCATTGTTGGATGAGATGCATGTAGTGGTTCAGGTGAGTTATGAAAAGTGGACACTCACATCATTTTTAGTGGATTCTAAACGTTTTAGATTGATCAATAGTAGGAAGTATGAGGATTCATAAATCATAACCATGTGGTAAATCAATGAATGTGAGGTGATGCCTTCATATTGGTCCATAGATGAGGATGATAACTTCTATGTGGGGAATCGGTCAGTTTTTCCTACGTGTATGTGGGATGAGATGATGCATGAATATCATGAATTAATGTTTTTGTTAAATATAGGTGTAAAAAAAAATTAATATGACCTACAATGACAATATTATTGGTCGACCATGAAAAAAGAGATAGTAGGGTTTGTGAGAATATTATACTAGTTTCTTATGTAAAAGGTCGAGCATCAGTGACTGAATGGTTTAATAAAACCATTTCATATTTCGGAATAGAAGTGGCATGATGTCAAAATGTGATTTTTGGTGGGTCCTTCAAGGATTCCATGGGATTGTGAATCTATTTGGGTGTTTACATCTCAACTGACAAAGGTATAACATTTCATGCATATATGGAAACATTATCATTGTAGAAGTTGGGTGAATAAAATGTTCGAATGATAGTCCACCTACAGAGGGTGCCATAGACAATAGATTGAAACCATGAATATCTATTTACATCACACAACTAGAATGGATTATATAAGGTTCTTGGTACTCATGTTCTATTGAGTATCTCATTTAACCCACATATTGATGGGTAGTCAAATCATACTATACAGGTTCTTGAGGATATGTTTCAAGCTTGTGTTGTTGAATTTGGTGGGTCTTTGCATAAGCACATGGATTTAATGGAAGTTTACCTAAAACAAAAACTATTAATAAACTATTCATATTCCATAATATGAGGATTTTTATTATATTTCTTGAATATTTCCATTATTCAACATGTAGGATAGCGAGTCAGAGTTGTTTGGAACACGTGTCGTGTATGAGATGTCACAAAAGGTACAATTTATTCAAAATTATAAGGATGCGGTTTAGAGTAGAAAGAATTCGACTATTTATTGATTTTGGGGACCCATAGTGATTACTAAGAGTTATTATATAATCATTCAGGTGTCACCTTGATGGGGTCACCATATGATTCAGAGATATGGAATGATGGCATCCAGATTTGTTGGCCCATTTGAGATATTGGATAAAATCATGTCAATGGAATATGGACTAGCTCTTCCACATAGATAAATTCCAATGTATGATTTTTTTATGTGTCATTGATTTTTTGGTATCACACATACCCTTCTATGTGATCAATATGGATGAGGATGATCATGACATTAATGTGTCCTTTAAGATGCATCTGAAACATGTGTTAGAACATAGTGAGAATGTTTTGCTGGGAAAGGACTTGCTGATAGTACATATATTGTTGAAACATTGCTATGTTCAGGACACAAAATGGGGGAAAGAATAAAATATGAGGGATATTTGGACCAACAATTTTTACATGGATTCTTAGATATTCTTGGAAGTACAATTTAAAAGAAGAGCTATTATAAGTTAGGGAGATTGTCAAACCACAACTATTTCTAGAGATATCATTTTATTTTTTACAAGTATTCTTTTTTTAACATTAATAATTTCTATTTTTGGTTTTACGATGGGCTGTGTTTGGGGGAATATTTGATAAAACATGAAGAATGGTGGAAGTGTATATTTGGCACATTGTCTCCCCAAACAGTGCAACCTCACCTTGAAAATTGTGCATCCCTCGACAGAGAGGGTTTTCACAATTTGTGCATGGTTTTTCAAACTGATCACCCTAATATGTGATCTACTGTACCGCCTCACCCACCTCTTGATGATGAGCATAGTTATGGTGTGTAGTTATGGGAACAATTCCCCAACCCAACAAACACGACAGGAGAATTAAATTAACCCTAAATTAGTATACAAAATAACTAAAAACCCATATTAATCCCAAATCATCCCTATCTTGGCCACTAATGTTCTTTCATGATCTTTATCACCTCCCAAATAAAATTAGAATCCATTAGGACCTCAATATTTCATGAACTAAATGTTTGATTTAGGATATGCACCCCTGAGGGTAATAAAATCTCATCCCTAGTGGTTTTTTTTCACTTCTTGTTATTCATTCATCCATATTAGTGTTGTTCTTCTATACTGTGGATAAACAAGATCTAGGGTTTTGGATATATATATATATATAATTTTTGGATATTTATTCGTTTTATATTGAATTTTGGTTTAGGAATTAGATCTAGTTTTATGTTGTTATTCCATTCAAATTGGGCATTTCCAGTGGGATAACATTCTAAAATTAATTGAGTTATGTGGTAAATGATTAAAATTCCATATTAATGATTTCAAATATGGTTATGTAAGTGTTTCATTAGTATGGTCCTTTTAGTAATTTATTTTTCGAATTGAATTAATTATTTTGGTAAATAAATTATTCTCGGGAGTGGGAATTTGGAATAATTAATTGTTTAATTAATTTTGTGACATTGAGGTTGTTGAATTGATTTAATTAAAATTAGGTATTTTTTATTATTAAAGTGAATAATGTTTTATAGAATTAATTATGTAATATTGTTATTTTGAGTTGAATAATTAATTTTTGAGTTAATTACGAGATATATAGATGGTGAATTGAATAATTAATTGTTGAATTAATTATGTTATATTGATATATTGAATTGAATAGTTAATTGTTGAATTATTTGTGTGATATAGAGACTGTGAATTTAATAATTGGTTGTTGAGTAAATCAATTGAATGAATTTGAATATTAAATTATTATATTTGATTAATTAATTGTGGAATTAATTAATCTGTTTTTGTGATATATGTAACAGTTGTGATATACTTGATATTTTGATTTTGTGATATATGTGACATTAAATGGTAATTGGTAACATGTACATACATCCATGTATTATTAATGGTATCATGGAAATTAAATTATGAAAATATGTATGATAACTTGTACATTAAAAAAAGAATTATCAAATATAATTGGTTATATGGACCTTTAATTATCAAGTTATGAATAGTATCATAGACATTCAATTATGTATTGGAATATAAGTTTTTTAATAATTGCATTCAATTATTATAAGTTGATTGAAAATATTGGCATTCACGGAACTATTGTTAAATTTGAATCATAACACAAACTTTTGAGTTTGAAATGATGTATGGTAAAATGAACATTAAATCATAGACTATGAAAATATGAATGGTAAAAATTATAATTCATTGATTTATTATAAATGGAAATAGTCAAATCCAGATATATGATTTAATTTTTTGGGTCCTCGATAACCTTGGTGATATTTGGTTCAATAAAGAGTAAATTAATAACTATAAAATGTTTACTTTATTAATTGTATTATATTATGTATATAATTGTCTACATTTTTATTTATTGGATATTTTTTTATATATCATTGGTGGAGGACTAATGAGTTTTATCCACAACCAACATGTGATACCAAATTAGTACCTAATTGGATTACAAGATTGAAATATAGGTTAAGGGAAAGGTCCCTGTTTATGATGGGTGATAAAGGGTGGAGCATGGATAAGGGAATTGAACATTGTTCAGGACCTTCTTGGAAGTTTTTATTGCCTTTATATTTGGGCATACATTTGACACATGGCACATACTTTTTCATTGAATATCTTTTATTAAATTTTGACATTCAATTTCTAGTATTTTTCAACTAGTGATACAATTTTATTCTTGTTTTATTCAGTAAATTTCTTATTATTGTTTATTTATTTCCTAAAGTGTATTACTCTATAAAATATGTCATAGTATCCCCGTGATTAACATTAGTCCCCCACTTCATTTCAGAAGCATCTGGAATACATGGAGGTGCACTTGAGGTCATGTGACTTACTAGCTCAGGGAACCAGTGTGTGGCACCTAGGCTGTGTTGTTATATAGAACATCATCAAAGGTAATTCGAGTACTAGTGTGAAGGAACAGAAATCCGTAATTTATTCATTATTGTCAACAATAATAATTTTTGTCTTGAAATATTTCACTATTGTTCACTTAATCAAGAAAGGGAGGGGATAATTACATCCCACTCCTATGAGCATTCATGAGATGTTATATTTTTAGGATATAAGGGAATTATCAAAAGAGAATCGATTATAAACACAATTCTATACATATATGAATGATATAATTTATTTTATATACTAATTGTAAAAAAATAGTAATATATAATAGACATTATCAAATTTTTTATTCCAGGTAAACACCATGTGAAATATTAACATTAATAATAATAATATTATATTCATTATTAAAATGAATTGTCTTGTGGATATTAAAATTTTATTTTTTAAACACATGATCAAATAGATGATTAAATATTGTTAAATAAAATAAATAATTTCATCAGGGCCATTACTCATCATATCAATCTTTCTATATATTTAGAAAACCACAAATAATGAATATTTGTTGATTAAATAAATACCATTTGTTATGTTCTCAATAAATATATTAATATTATATCCATTACATAGAGAATAAATATATATTTAATATTAAACTCAAAAATATTCTAAATATGTATAACTGGAAGTTTATTTTTATTTTTTTTAAAAGCCCCAAAATAACTATTATTCCACAATTTTATTACATTATATTTATTCGTACTATTCAGTACATCTTAAATTTATGATAGATTTTGGATAATGATAGTGAGTGGTCCTCTATGAATATTTCTCAGTGTCATTATGTGAGATTTCTTAATATCCAATAATGTTATATTGAAATTCACTAAGACACCGACTATGAAATAAGTTAATATCTTTATAATATTAATCAACTGCGAACACATTGTATATAATATCATCATCTAGAATTTTGATATCATTATCAAGGATACATACTTTTTCCAGACACCAATATTTATGATATAAATTTCAATAACTATCTATAATTAACTTTTAGTCAAACTACACTATACAAAAAAATTAGATAGTTTGATTTTAATTGAATGAGATGAGATATCATATTCACCACACTTGAATGGAACAAATCTTTCTGATTATTACTCACAAAATATTATGTAAATTATGAAATAACCGATGTATCATACTTTATCATAAGCTTATTAGGTAATGGTTCTCTTCAACCAAAATTAATTCATTCTAGAAATAGAATAATAATAATCTAAATTATAATTATTAATAAACCTATAAATGGTTATGAATATGTGAGGAAAAATATAACAAATGGAACTCCTATTGTAATATTTTCCCTTATAATCCCATATCATAGATACTTCTATGTAATAAATTATTAGAAAGTAGGCACAATGTATTATAATTTCTATGAATATGAAACCCTCATGTCATAGTTATATTATATTCTACATAATTATGGATTATTATTCAATTTAGGTGATTTTTTCAATGTTGGAGGATCACGAGTTTGAAAAATAATGAAAAAGGGATAGAGTCATGTTCATGGAATGGAAAGCACAAAAAATATAGCCAAAAAATTATTTATGGTGGAGTTGATTTAAGAAGAGTATTCATATTTGGCATATGGTTCTCCAAATCGTGTGGACAAACCATAATGACTACACTTAATGTAGGGTGCTGGTGTATGTCATTATAGAAGATATGGTGAATCGTGTGAGTTAGATATATGAGGTTTCAGTATATAATTTAGTGGTAGATGCATGGTTGGAACAATGATATGTAAATAATACTGCCAAACCATGGGTTTTTCTGATATTTATTAATATTTTAATTTTTCTACTTCTCATGGACGATATTATCCAATTTTCCATCCTTTCCCCTTTTTCGCTTAATCTAAACTGCATGATATTCCATGTTATCTACTTTTGTTTTCCCTTGATATTTTTTTTCTCATACACAGACATTATGTAATTATTAAAGATAAATTTATTATTCCTTCTCTCCTCTTTTTCCACCTACCATTTTTCATGATTTATTCCACAAATGAACCCTAATGGACTTCATGGTGACTTATAAATTTTTGGATACTCTAATAACATGTCTCTAGATGTTTTTGGTATATATAGTTCATTTAAAATTGAGGTTTTTATTCAATGAATCAAGGTATGTGGTATCTACTTCATTGTGGAAGGCATTTTTGTCCGTTCATTAAAATTATCAGGAAACGATTGAGTGTATTAATGTTATTTTTTAAAAATAGATATCTTGTATGATACCCTTAATGTGTTTGTAAAATTATTTCAATAATTTTCAAATTTTTTAGGTCGATATTTGAAAGGGTGTCTTGTATTATTTCTAAACTAAAATATTAAATATTCCAGGTTTTTTTCAAATTTTCATAAATATATTTGAAATCTAATTTTAATCCTTATGAATTATTTTATGCTTATTATTAATTTCCAAATAATGTAATCATTTTTAAGTAAGATTTTCATTTAAATGATTTGTTGGTATGAATGTGAATCCAATAAATAAAAAAATTTATCTACAATGTATTTACTCTTATTTTAGTTTTCAATGGATGATTATAACATAGATTCTAAGTTAGACTCATAGGTCTATATGGAACATAATATAAAATAAACACATGGTATGTAAAACAAGGATGGTTTTAAATAATGGTCTTCTAGGATTATTATAATGGCCCAGTTGTCCCATTATAAAAACATTTTTTGATGAATACATGCCTTACTACTAACCCCCTTTGTATAATGCCTTTTATAAGATTTTCCCTTCTATAGGGGATGTGAATTGATTATCTGTAACTAATTCATGAATGTAATGTGAAAATGTGTTTTTATTATGACAGTGTGGGAGATTAATTGAGATTTATCTTTTATAAAATATTGATTTATGTGATAATCATTTAAATTATTATTTTTTATCTTCTACATTGAAATTTAATGGGAACCATAGTTAGTTATGTTATATATATATATATATATATATATATATATATATATCTTCTACAATTGAATATTTTATGCACCACCTAGTGTCCTATAATTGTATATTAGTCCTTTGTGAGGGTGGTCATGAATGAGAAAACATAAGTGCCTCGGATGCTTAAATTTTGTGGGAATACCACATAGGCTAACACATGATTCCCTTGCATGTTTTCAAGTATCATCTCATTTTAGGACATAGTGTGTTTCCAATGATTCTTTTTTTTTATTTTAATATAATATTGGGTATTTCCACTTAACAATTTGTTTATCCCAATATAGTCATCTTGATTTGAGGAAAATTTTATTTTTCATTGGATATTTACCATATTACTCATAGATATATCAATGTCATTATTCATATACCTACATTATTTTTGAAATAAAATTTTTTTAAATATTCATTGAGTATGTTTTTCTATGAAAAGAATAAATAGAAAGATAAATGTTATATATTTTCATAATTTTTATAGTCCCATTATTTAAGGTTTTACTGTTTATTTTATAACTTAATGGTAGATTCCCCCTCATCGTAGAAAAGGATTCATTTTAATGGGTAATTTTAATGAAAGTATTTATTTATATAAGTAGGTTTAAAATCATATTTTCAATCATATTTATGATTTTAATTCTAGGAATTATTTTTCATTAATTTTAAAAAATGGGTTAAATGAATGGTACTTTTTTATCAAACCATTTTTTAGAAGAACTAATTTTATCTGTATTTAAAAAATAATATGTTGTGAAAATTTTTTTATAAGGATGTATAAATACACTTCTGTGAATTTTTAATAGTCATGATAACTTGAACCAAAAATAATAACTTGTATGTGTGTATATATCTCTCATGTTTTTATATATTGATCCCATTTTATATGCTATTATTAGTTAATTATTGGATGATATCATTTTGGGGAGTGACCATGGGACACATGATGATCCTCGATTAGTGGATCAATTTGAATATTTATTTTTTTAGTGCGGATGTAATATCTAGTTTAGTATGTTGTTGTAATCTTTTTTTGGATTCAGTTTTACTAGGACCTAGTTTAGTTTTACTATGGTATAGGAATAATTTTTTTATTAAAATTGGTTGCATCATTTACATTAGTTATGACTCATTTGGTTGTTCATTAAGATTATTTA
The DNA here is from genome assembly GCA_963277665.1 of Viscum album. Classification (NCBI taxonomy): domain Eukaryota; kingdom Viridiplantae; phylum Streptophyta; class Magnoliopsida; order Santalales; family Viscaceae; genus Viscum; species Viscum album. The sequence goes on along the minus strand of OY728140.1, from coordinate 926,876,319 downwards.
ATTTTTTTTGTATATTTATTTGTACTAGTTTTTTTCTAATGCATGGATGTCCAATGAATGGACTTACCATAAAAAATTAATAATATATTTTATTGATTTATTTTTATAATTTAGGGGTGAAACCATTCCCATATATAATTTAATATGGGAACCCAACCCTTGTCTCTAGACTGTGGATATTGAGAATGTTCTTAAATCATTATGGTGTAGAGGTCATGGAGACATATCAAGTCATACCTGGTAATATTATTATAAATGGTTATCAAAGAACCCTCCTATTATTTGGGTTTATCATCATAGTATAGATATAATTATCATCGTTAATTAGGAAGTTCGTTATGAGTAAGTTATTTATCACTAACTTCCATGATGAAATATGAGTTACCATGGGTCACCAAAAGATAACTCTTTAGTTATACATTTTTACAAGATTTCATCTGATTTATTTTGATATTTAATAGTCTAAATAGATTAATATAATATAATTTGGACCCATTTTGAGTATTAAGGGGAAATTAGTAGAACAAGTAGAGATTTGTAGTCAATTGACATAGTCTTTTAAATGTTTATCATAAAATGGATTGTAGATCATATAAATGGTTGTCAGTAAGTTTTCATATGGTTTAAAAACCCAACATTTCAAACCATGAAAACTAATAAGCCCCATACAAATTAGTTTCATTATGCACATTTGAGTTTTAATATATTTTAATGTAGATTTCAGCAGTTGGATATCGATCAAAGTGGGTTTTATTATATTGTTATGATGAAAAAAGATTCTTTTGTTTGATGTGATGTGTTATGTTTTTTTTAATGTTTAAATCAAATGTTTTAAACTAAAATTTCAGGAAATTATTTAATTACATAATTTTTTATGGATTATTGGTAAAAATAATATGGGTTCTCATTTAGTGACTTCATAACTAGACACATTTATATTTAAATAGGAGTGGTTTTTAAAAAATATTTTGTATTATATTATGCTTTCAAAAAATATTTATTTTTATCAATTTGTTTTGATTAAAATGTGAATTTATAAAATGATTTGATATTGAGACATTAATTTATGAAATTATACATTAATATTTTATTTTAAAAATAATATAGTGATTCCATAATCGAGTGAATCATTTTGAATTCCATAACATATATTTAAGATTACAATTTATGGTAATGATTTAATATTATTTTATTATAGTAAAATAAATAATGTTGAATATTTTTCAATATGATATGGGTCGTATTCAATGTATAAATGTTTTTATAACACGGTTTCCAGACCATTCATTGAATGTTTTAGCTTAAATGGGATCCTCTTAAAAAATATTCACTTATGTGAGGTTAGACTTTTGGATTTCTCCATTTCTATATATAAGAAATCAATGATTTGAACATTATATCATTAATTGTATAAATTCATGTTTAATGTTATTTTTAGTATTCCTTTAATATTTAAATTAATAAAATGTTATAATTTTACATTAAGTTATATTTCGTGTTGGTGATTCCTCTTTTTATTTGGGGAGAAAAAATTATTTTTGGCCATACACTGACTCATAATATATGGTAGAGTGGAAAAATTTCGGCATTTTTTGATGTTTTGAATCATCGATTTGTACATTCTATTGTGCTAATTGTCCACTTGAGGAGATGGAGTAGGTTGAATTAATTTAGGTAAAAATAAATATATTGAAAACTGTATTTTCATATTATATCATATGTTTATTATTTTTTTCTCCTCGTCTAGGCATACCTCACTTCCTGAAACCTCATTTCATTGAGATTTGTTTTTTTCTGGACCTTATTCTAGATGTTGAGAGTCAGTCTTCGATAATACTTTTATACCTTGGATAAATATTATATATATATTGTGTGTTCTAGTGTAAAACACTCCTGTAATTTTATGATATAAACCTTCCAGGACTAGTCTCTTTGTGTATATTTAGATCATCTATAGATATTTTCCTTCTTTTTTTTATAGAAATAAGAGTCCTGAGAGCAATTTTTCCTCAACAATATTAATGGTAACTATTTACTACTTATAATAAATTAGTATAGAGTAAATTGATAAATATTTCAATTCTTAATTGATGTATTATATGGTGATAAACTTGAGGATACCTTATGATATTTTTTATTTATTCTCATGCCTCTTTGATTGGTTATTCCTTTTTGGTTTCCATTATATGAAATCCTTTTAATAAGTTATTTTTTTTGATACTCATGATAGGACTTGGAGATGTGTGTTTGGCTAATTGTAATTATTTCTAACTTTACATAGATTTTTCATTGGTAGTTTCCCAATTTATTCTCTTAGATTCACCATGGGTTTATATCACAACAGATAGATCGTAGGTTACCCTATCTTTTTTCTCTCATCCAAGGTTTGGATCCCTTTTTATTATTTTTTGATTAATGATTTGGGTTAGGTATTCATTTTATCTTGTATTTATGTGAATATGATAGATTTTTTACATAGTTTTATAGTAATCTGGATAGCCTTTTGGTTTTCATTTTCTTTTGGGAATTATGAACTAGGTTATATAATGTTCATTATGATTAGTAAATGAATATTATTCCTTCATAATTTTATGTATACAAATTAATTTTGGATATAATTATCTTATAATAGTGTTAATCATTTGTTTCACCATTTTAGAAAAATTCGAAGAGGGGGGAGGACCCATTATAGGTCTTTGTTATCTATGAATTTCACACTATTTGATAGTGACTTATCTTTTTAGGGATATTTGGTTCCATTTGAGGATTTTTTTTAATTATTATGATTTCTTTGGTTTTAATAGTATACTCTTCATTTTAGTCCCTTTTATGTATTTCTATATCCTCCCACCAGTTCGGATTGGTATTGGGATTTTAAGTAATTTATTACCATACAATTTTATGATGAATTTATTTGTGAAATATCATATATGATAATGAAAATTTGGAAAATCCTATTAAACAATATTATTAAATACATTATCACTATGGGTTATATCTCCAGTTTTGGGTTTTTTTGAAGTGAGATCTCCTATAGTTTGAATGTGGAGAAAAGTGTACTGAGGGAATAATTATTAAACAGCTAGTGATAATCACATAACTATACCACATTGTTTGTACAGGGGCTTATATTATAGTATTTGTCAACGAATCACATTTTAGAATACCATATAGATGAATATTGAAGACCACCATTATCTGCAGGTTGTCAGTGAATGATATGTTCATGATTAGTGGAAGCCATGTGAGATAATTATATAATGATGATGAATCATTCCCATGAATGTTCCCATGTTAGGTAAACCGTATATCCAAAACTGGGTTAGCTACCCACAATCACTAAATGTTTTTTTATCACATTTACCATAATCATTTTTATCCCATTTCTCCCCCACTACCCTCATTTACATCATTCTAACTATACAATATCTATACGATTCCTTGTATTTCAGCCATTGGGATATTATGATTATCCTTCACTAACATCAAGTGATTCTCCAAGGTAATGTTTTAATTTCATCCCTACTCATATCCCTATAATTTACATTTGATTTATTTCCCTCTAAAGAACTATAATACCCTTAATGGTTGATTCTAGTATTTGAGAAAGCCAAATCATGGGGTTATGGTTGTTTATGGAATGTATGGGTGTTTCTTTATAATGTTGCGCTAATGTATTAAAATTCAAGTAATTTCTTCTTGATTGTGGATAAAGTTTTTTACTCTATAGACAATTTTAAGAAATGATTGTGTTTCATAATAATATTTTATAATCAATTAATTCTAATGTATTTTTCCATCAAAGGAGTTTTAAATAGTTACCAATTTTGTGAAATTTTCAAGGGTAAATTTTAAAATGTTTATAGTTTTTAAATTTTAATAATATACATATTCATAAATAATGAAACATCCATGAGGTAATTTTCGATTTATTCTGGATCCAAAATTCTATTATTAACCCTCTATTTACTTATAAATAATATGGATCACGTTTTGATGGTTTTTTTATTTAATAAACCATTTTTTATTTGACCCGTAATGGAGAAATCATGTGTTTCAAATATAATTATTCTTGTTATATTTTAATATATATTTTTATATTGGTATAATATTTTTTACTCAATGGACCAATTAGAACATAATTTAAAAAACATTCATTGTCTTTATTGCATGGGTAATTTTAAGGATTGAAATTTCACATTAATTTTAATGGACCAGTTGGAACTTCATAAAATAAGTTACTCATGAATATACACCCAAATTGTGAGACCATTTGTGTATTTAATATAATTTTGTTCTTCCATTTTATGGGATTTTAATTGATTAATGTTACATGATTCTTTTATGCATTGGGAAATTGGTTTTTTTTCATATGATGAATTTTAAGGTGTAATGTGGTTTATTTCTTATGAGTTTTTCAAGTTTTTTATCATCATTTTCATTAAATTGGTACCCTGGTATTTATGTATTCTACTATTAAATTATTTTTATTTATGTTATTTTGTTTCATTGAAGTGTTTCATGATGTTTTGGATGCATACATGGTTAATGAAATTAATTTCAACCAACTGTGATGCACAACATTGTGGTGGTGGTACTGGTGGAGTTCATGGTCAGATCAATGTTTCTTCTAGGGGAGTGCTCTTTGACCATGATTTTTAAAAGTATCCGACTATATATTTAATACGTAACTACATCTTAGAGTCCACATTTTTTGGGTATTGTGTTCTAAGAGTATATCCCTGGGAAATGGTTTGAGCACCATGATAGTTGTGGTGGTCATCACCTAGGTTGTGTTATAGTTGTTGGAATATTGAATGGTTTATTTTTTAGATAGCTTTGCATATATTTTGATACATATTTTCCAAGGTTTTTTTCATCTTGAGGATGATAGTTATCCTTGTGATGAGAGATGTCATCACCACACCATGGGATTCTTTTTTTAGTTCATGTGGTTTTGGTAAGATTCAAAAAATTGGAAATGAGTGGAGTTATATGGGTGTGGACAAGACCATGGGGGTGTGGAGTCTATGTGTGTCATACCTAATCTATAATGGTGGAAAATAGACAGCATGTATATTCTACATAATGGTTAAATTATATAAGTATTTAATATTCTGAGTAAGGATCAATACTTTTTTTCTTTTATCTGTTCCTTGTCTCTATGTGGTGAGACATGGTCAAAGACACCAAGGATGTGGAGGGAATGACCAAACCATATGTAGGTTATTGGTATTTTAGTAATATCCATTTCAATTAATGACTAAATGGTGTGTTAATCACCAATATTAAAACCAGGGGCTATTTTAAGTAGGGGTCATAATAAATTTAGATCTATTTAATTCTAAAAAACTAATTCTATACTTATTGTTGGGTCTCTCAAATGAGGAGATACTTGAAGAAAATTTAGGGGAGACTTTATGATCTAAATAGTAATTTCATAGAATATATTAGATGAATTTGTTATCAGAGGTGGAATATCTCCCAATTTTATGATTAAATGAAATTTAAGTCTTATGTTAACTATGATAAAGTATTTTTCTTTTTAATGGATAATTCTACACAATACTCATGAATATATCAGTTTTGATTTTTTGAATAAATCACGAGTTTGTGAACTAGAAATGGGAACATGGCTAGAATTCATTAATATTGCAGTGGGATCGAACTTATTGATTAATAATTGTATTTAATTCAATCTTGGTCACATTTTGTTACTCCACAATGTGATACTTTTGGATTTAAAATAATATTATTTTATTACTAGTGTGCAACATAAGATTTCAAAGAAACTCTTTGTTGCATATCGGGTACGCAATCGAACATAGAAACCCCTTTAAAGTAAAATTAATATTTAATTCATAAATATTAATAAATATGAAAATGTTTTATTCTTTATTTACCTGGGTTGTTACATACTTCCCCCCTTTTTGGAATTACATCCTCGCAATTTTATTCACTTATCAAAATAAGTGGGGGTATTTATCCCTCGTAGAATTTTCAGATTCCCACGTTTCCTCTTCAACCATATGGTTTTTTCCACAAAACCATTACCTAGTGAATTACCTTATTTTGCAACACATGCTCTCTTTGGTCAATAATCTAGACTGGTTTTTCTTCATAAGAGAGATTCTCTTCCAACCGAACTACCTCCGGTTTCAAAACATGAGATGGATTTGGCATATATTTTCTCAACTTAGAAACATGAAAAACATTGTGTACCTGAGATAAACTCAGAGGTAAAGCCACTTAGTAATCAACTGATCCAACACTCTCCATAATTTCATATGGTTCAATGAACCTTGGACTCAACTCTCCTTTCTTACCAAATCGCATCATACTTTTCCACGGTGAATCTTTGAGAAAAACATGATCACCTACCTCAAAAGATAGATCATTCCTCCTGTTGTATGCATAACTTTTATGTCTGCTCTGAGTTGTTCTCATGTGTTTCTGAATCAACTGAACTTTTTCTGCCATCTCTTCTACCAATTCTGGTACCATCAGCTTCCTTTCACCCACTTCATCCCAAAATAATGGAGTTCGACACCGCTTCCCATATAATGCCTCAAACGGTGCCATTTTTATACTGGAATGAAAACTGTTATTATATGAAAATTAATCCAAAGAAAGATGTTGGTCCCAACTTCCCTAATAATCCATCGAACAAGCATGTAGCATATCCTCTAAAGTCTAAATTGTTCATTCTGACTGCCTATCTGATTGAGGATGAAAAGCTGTACTAAAATTTAATTCAGTACCCAACGACTTATGAAGGTCTTTCCAAAAGATAGAAGTAAACATGATATCACGATCAGATACAATGGATAAGGGAAATCCATGAAACCTGACTATCTCTTTAAGGTACAATCGAAAAAGTTGATCTAGAGAGAAAGTTTCTTGAATAGGAAGGAAATGAGCATATTTAGTCAAGCGATCAACAATAACCCAGATTGCATTATTACCTCGACATGTCTTCGGTAATCCCACAAAAAATTCCATGGATATATTTTCCCATTTCCACTCTGGGACTGGTAAAGGCTGAAGCATCCCTTTCAGTAACTGCCACTCTACTTTAACCTGCTGAAAAGTCAAACACTTCCCAGTAAAATCAGCAATATATTTTTTTCATTCCATCCCACCAGTAATATTCCCGCAGATCTATGCACATCTTAGTACTTCCAGGATGAAATGAAAAAGAGGAACTATAAGCCTCACATAACTACTCATTCTTCAACTGTGAATCACCCGGCACACATAATCTCTTCACAAACCTCAAAACACAATCATTATGAATATTAAATTTAGGAAACTTATCCTTCTGAACCAACTATACCTTTTTCTGCAACCCAATGTCTTTCTTCTGTGCTTGCTTAATTCTGTCTGATAGAGATGATCTCACTGATACCTGAAACGGAACAGAAGAACTTCCTGCACCAATAAATTCTATGCCAAAGTTAATCAAATCAAAAACCCAAGGATCACGTTACAAATGTATCATGGTTAATGAAGCATTACTTTTTTGACTCAAAGCATCAGCCACTTTATTTTCTTTTCCTGGATGGTAATGAATTGTATAATCATAATCCTTGATTAATTCTTTCCATCTCCTCTGTCTCATGTTCAATCATTTCTGAGTGAATATATACTTTATGCTTTTGTGATTAGTATATATTTAACACTTTACACCATACAAATTATGCCTCCAAATTTTTAGAGCAAAAACAATAACAGCTAATTCCAAGTCATGTGTAGGGTAATTTACCTCAAGAGTTTTCAACTGATGTGAAGCATATGAAATTAACTGATCATTTTGCATAAGGACACAACCAAGTCCCTTCAACGAAGAATCACTGTATATAACAAACTCACCATTCCAAGAAGGAAGTGCCAAAACTGGAGCATTCACCAATCTTCTTCTCAACTCCTGAAAACAATCATCACATTCTTTCGTCCAGATAAACTTAACACCCTTTCGAGTTAGCTTAGTCATTGGACTAGATAACCATAAAAACTTTTCAACAAACCTTCGGTAGTAACATGCCAATCCAAGAAAACTACAGATCTTGGTAACATTTGTGGGTCTTGGCCATTCTTCAACAACTTTTCTTTTATTAGGAACAACAGTTATGCAATTTTTTGAAACAATGTGACCAAGGAAAGAAATTCGTTGTAACCAAAACTCACACTTGATGAATTTTCCATACAGTTTCATTTCTTTTATGGTTTTCAAGATAACCCTTAAATAACTTTAATTCTCCTCTTTACTTTTAGAAAACACAAAAATATCATCAATAAACACAACCACCATTTATCACCTGATTCAATTGAGCCATCAATGCAGTAAACTGCTCAATTCGGATACCGACTATATCTGGTTGCTGATTCAAAAGGTCATTATACTCTGTATTCCTTCTGAGAAAAGCTGCTCTGTTTCCTCTATGGAAAACCATTCTTAACATAGAAATATCTTAGGCGAAGCAACATGGTATTCTTTAAATTCTATATCATTTCAATCATACCGTAAATTAATTTATAATTTAACAATTTTCTAACTCCTAAAGTTGTCTAAAAAATCCTATGATACCAACTATATGGCCCCAGCCTTAAACATTACTTAATATTGAATTAAATGAATAATTCCCATTGAGGATATTTTCAGGTTTATAGTTTCAGAGAATTAGATCATAACTATTACATCTAAAAAGATTAAACAGTAGACACTTCTACAGTGTTTCCTTATCGTCAAAACATAAACTCAAAAAAAAAAGTCATTTCTAGTTCTATCATTAAGAAAGCATGACATTTCCTTGATCCCATCCTTGACCCTATTCCACATTATTTCCTGTGAAAAACAATTCAAAAAAACATGGGGTGAGCATAAAAAGCTCAGTAAGAGATACACAAAGAAGGATAACTTTTAGTTTTTGAAAACAACAAGTAAACCATGAATACTTTATCAAAGTAATACTTTTCACCTTTATGAAGCAGAAAATACTCTTCATTGAAGAAAAGATCATTATCTACCCTTTTGTAACCAAACGATTACCATAAAACCCATATAAAGAACACATAACATAAAAAGGTAACTTGGGACATAAACATACGTAAATGGAATAACCATATGGTCGACTTCCACACATATCACTTAATGGAATAGCCATACGGCCGACTTCCATACCCAATGCATTGGATGTTATAACGTAACCACCCGTCCTGGTATTCACGACACCACCCGTCATATGGTTTATCACGTAACCACCTGTCAAATGTCCAAGTAGCATTATAAAATCATAAGACATAATAAAAAAATAATGGAAAGAAAACATTTCAAACACAATATATCACATAAATATATTGACATGAAAAATTCATTATAAAAACCATTTTCAATACCAAAATACATAAAAGTGTATATGGTATTTATTTCATTTTAAAAAAAATCACGACTTGTTGAGGAAGCCAAAGACCAAATAATACTCGCGGCGACGGAAAAGGTCGTTGTCACCGCGTACGTTAAAAGAAACATTCCTTTTTGTCATTTTGTAAAACGATTTGTAGAAAAAGATTCCTTTTATATAAAACTAAAAGTCAAACGGTTTTATACACCTTATAAAAGAAAGTCTTGTATTAGAACAATATAGGCCTCAATGAAAGTAGATTGAGACAAAGTCCCGTACTAGGATACTTTTTTAAATAAAATAGATCTATTATGTCTATTCACTATAATTACACATTAATATAGTAAAAATACAAGATAGTATATAATAATATCATAACATAATTTTAATGTAGGGGATTAACCCAAAAAACGGAAATTGGGTTATGAAGTTCCCTTACCTCGTGTCCTACGTGACTCGATTACTCTTTAATATCCTGAATAATAAACTAAAGTTAATTTCTACTTTCATAAGAACCTTTTTCAATCTTACTATTTTTTATATCACTTATTTCCATGTTATATACATTATGTAAACATTTAAGTTAATAAAGTTTGTTTTGTTGATATCTGGTTCATAAGTCAAAAATGGACTTCTTATAATTACATGTTGTTTATGTGGTCAATGGTTCATTATATCCAGAATGATATTAATTATTTGGATATCATATATATCATATATATCTATCATATACATTTATTTATAATAGTACATAACATTTAGTGGTAAGAAATGAAATGCACTATTCATGGAGATGGTAAGTTGTACGTACGCATGAACGCTACTTTGATTTCTATTTCGTATTTAATAGAGTGAAATCATAATGATATAAAGGTATATTATAATTACAGTATAATATCATATATAATATCATTAGCTCCATCCTTTATACTTCACACATATGGCATTAACGAATCAAATCACTTTGAGGGGGCGGTAGTCCGCACTTCCTAAAATGAAATTATCACGTTTACCCATAATGGAAACCATAAAGGTATTCCATAATTGAAAAATATATAAGAATAAGGAAAACATAAACATAATATATATCATATATAAATATAGTTACATTTTAATGTCCACCATTAAATGTGTGAAAAGAAGATTTAACAATCATCGTTTCGTGAGGCAGAAAATCGTCAACCATAGAAACAGTATTTTCTTTAACCATTAGACGAAGGTGTGTGTAGGTGTAGCTCTAATATTACTCATAAAAATATCATAGAATATTTAATATATTGGTTTTGTTAAAAAACAGAGGAATAAAAAGAGTTTAGGGGGTTGGAGAAGCAAAATAAAACATAAGAACACAAGAGAAGACACTACCTTTAAATCGGGTAACTCTTTTTTATTTGAGCTCAAAGGATTCCATGGAAAGACTTTTGCCCAAAGTGAGGCTTATAAGAGTAGAGAGATATGTGGAGAGACAAAATGGGCTGGGTTTGGCCGAGCCAAAGTATTGAGAGGTGTGGGTATGGTGGTAGAGGTGGGGCCATTTATAAGAGAAGAGGAGGGGCACTCTTGGAAAGTTATAAAAGGTTACTTTATTATAAAATGATTTTCGGATTTTAAAGGTACCAAAATTATATATTTCTAGGATAAGGTTATAAGAGTTATAAATCCACCCATCCAATAGGTTTTTTACTAGTGTAGGTCTATGATTTTACATTATCTTTTCATTTTGTTTAAATCGATAAATAATGAGGTAATCTCTGCATCATCATGGTGTCAAAAATAATTTAATTTATTCAATGTATAAAAATTAAAAAAAAATCATGATGTAGGAAATATTATTATCTTTATAATGAATATTTATAGTAAAAAATAGGACTTGTATAACCCCATTTAAAAATTGTTTTAGTAAAACAACACATGTTTGTGACATTTTAATTTTAACTTTAAATAAAAAGTTATTAATGTCATTTTCCTACCAAATTGGCTCCATGGGGTCCCCAAGTTGACCCATGGATTTCCTTGGTCGTCCATGACTCATCCAATAATGGTAGGACATGTGTAAAGGTCATTTCATATTATTAAAACATTATTTTTACCTTAAATTACACTAATTAACTCTAATTGCGATTAAAAACATAAAAGTTACTATTAACCAAATATTATTTTAATCCCATTGAACCACATTTTACTTCTTAATGACAACCACGTATGTCCGATTTTTGAAATTCAAAACACAATGGTGGTAAATTTTCATTTAAACGAAAAATCTGTTTTTAAGTACCACTTAGTGGTTTCACTGTTCATTAAAAATTAATGTTTTACAGAACAAATAACAAAACTTCACCCAAATCTATATTTGATATTCCGAATTAAAAAATGATGTCTATTTTACAAAATTAAAATCATATATGTTAAATTAATTAATTTAATAATTAATTCCCACTGTCAGAAAAAATAGCGTGTTTTTATGAAACAATTTATATCAATAGATTGACACTATTTTAAGTCCAATTTCAAAGTGAAATTAATTCCAATGACCACTATTGGATTAAATGGTAAAAATATATTCTAATTTCACTTTATATCGAATTAAAAAGATAATATAATCATGTAAATAAATGATATTAAAACGAGGATTTGAATTAAAATAAAACATTTTTCACTATTCATTAAAAAATGCACTTTATCGGAAAAATACCAAAAATTTACACAAAGTAAATTTTGATGTAGCAATTCTAAAGAAGAATATAATTTGGTCCAAAAGAATGTATAAAATTGACCAAAACTATATTTAAAGAGGGTTCACCATCAAAAGGCGATCGTTCAACCTTTTAGTGAATATTAGAGTATCTATGCCAAAAATTAAATTCTTTTCGTATTTTAAGCCTTTATCCTTTATTAGATAAATGTAAAAACATTTAACAAACATATATAATCATATTTTAGTTATTTATATTCATTCCCACCAATACAACAGCTACGTGTTAACTACCATTTAAAATAATATTATTTTATTACTTGTGTGCAACGTAAGATTTCAAAGAAACTCTTTGTTGTGTATCGGGTACACTATCGAACATAGAAACCCATTTAAAATAAAATTAATATTTACTTCGAAAATATTAGTAAATATGAAAATGTTTTATTCTTTATTTACCTAGGATGTTAAATGATTCCCCCTTTTGGGAATTGCATCCTCGCAATTTTATTCACTTATCAAAATAAGTCGGGGTATTTATCCCTCATAGAATTTTCAGATTCCCACGTTGCCTCTTCAACCATATGGTTTTTCCAAAAAACCTCAACCTGGTGAATTACTTTATTTCGCAACACTTGCTCTCTTCGGTCAAGAATCTGGACTGGTTGTTCTTCATAAGAGAGAATCTCATCCAACCAAACTACCTCCAGGCTCAAAACATGAGATGGATCTGGCATATATTTTCTCAACATCAAAACATGAAAAACATTGTGTACCTTAGATAAACTCGTAGGTAAAGCCACTCGATAAGCAATTGATCCAACTCTCTCTAGAATTTCATACGTTCCAATGAACCTTGGACTCAGCTTTCCTTTATTACCAAATTACATCACACTTTTCCACGGTGAAACTTTGAGAAAAACATGATCATCTACCTCGAAAGATAGATCCTTCCTTCTGTTGTCTGCATAACTTTTCTATCTGCTCTGAGCTGTTCTCATGTGTTTCTGAATCAACTGAACTTTTTCTACCATCTCTTCTACCAATTCTGGTCCCATCAGCTTCCTTTCATCTAGTTTATCCCAAAAAGCTGGAGTTCGACACGGCTTCCCATATAATGCTTCAAACGGTGCCATCTATATACTAGAATGAAAACTGTTATTACATGAAAATTAAACCAAAGAAAGATGTTTGTCCCAACTTCCCTGATAATCCATCGAACAAGGACGTATCATATCCTCCAAATTCTGAATTTTTTGTGCCCATATGATTGAGGATGAAAATTTGTACTAAAATTTAATTCAGTACCCAATGACTACTAAAGGCCTTTCCAAAAGTTAGAAGTAAACCTGGGAACACGACCAGATACAATGGATAGGGGAACTCCATGGAACCTGACTATCTTTTTAATATACAATCGAGAAAGTTGATCTAAAGAGAAATTATCTCGAATAGGAAGGAAATAAGCAGATTTATTCAAACAATAAACAATAACCCAGATTGCATTATTACCTCGATATGTCTTCGGTATTCCCTCAACAAAGTCCATGGATATATTTTCCCATTTCCACTTTGGCACTGGTAAAGTCTGAAACATCCCTTTCGGTAGCTTCTCCTCTGCTTTAACATGCTAACAAGTCAAAAACTTCACAGCAAAATTAGCAGTATCCATTTTCATTCCATCCCACCTGTAATACTCCTGCAGATCTCTGTACATCTTAGTACTACGAGGATGAACTGAAAATAGGGAACTATGAGCCTCACATAACTACTCATTCATCAATTGTGAATCACCAGGCACACATAATCTCTTCCCAAACCTCAAAACACAATCATTATCAATATTAAATTCAGGCAACTTACCCTTCTGAACCAGCTCTACCTTTTTCTACAACCCACTGTCTTTCTTTGGCGCTTGCTTAATTCTGTCTGATAGAGATGATCTCACTGATACCTGAATCAAAACAGAAGAACTTCCTGCTCCAACAACTTCTATTCCAAAGTACATCAAATCAAAAACCAAAGGATTTCATTCCAAACGTATCATGGTTAATAAAGAATTACTTTCTCGACTCAAAACATCAGCCACTTTATTTGTTTTTTCCAGATGGTAATGAATTGTACAATCATAATCCTTGATTAATTCTAGCCATCTCCTCTGTCTTATGTTCAATTATTTCTGAGTGAATATATACACTAAAATTTTTTGATCAGTATATATTTCACACTTTACCCCATACAAATGATGCCTCCAAATTTTTAGATAAAAAAATAGAAGCTAATTCCAAGTCATGTGTAGGGTAATTTACCTCCCTAGTTTTCAACTGACGTGAAGCATATGCAATTACCTGATCATTCTGCATAAGGACACAACCAAGTCTCTTCAATGAAGCATCATTTTACATAACAAACTCACCATTCCTAGAAGGAATTTCCAAAACTGGAGCATTCACCAATCTTCTTTGCAACTCCTGAAAACAATAATCACATTCTTTGTCCAGATAAAATTAACACCCATCCGAGTTAGCTTAGTAATTGGACTAGATAACCGTGAAAGATTCTCAACAAACCATCGGTAGTAACCTGCCAAACCAAGAAAACTACGGACTCGGTTACATTTTTGGGTCTTGGGCATTTTTCGACAGCTTTTGTCTCAGTAGGATAAAACTTTATGCCATTTTATGAAATAATGTGACCAAGGAAAGAAATTATTTGTAACCAAAACTCACACTTGCTGAATTTTCCATACAGTTTCTTTTATTTTACGGTTTGAAAGATAACCCTTAAATTACTTTCATGCTCATATTTACTTTTAGAAAACACCAAAATATCATCAATAAACACAACCACCATTTATCACCTGATTCAACTAAGACATCAGTGTAGTAAACTGCTCAATTCTGATTCAAACCATCTCCGGTTGCTGATTGGAAAGGTCATTATACTATATATGCCTTCCTAGAAAAGCTGCTCTATTTCCACTATGGAAAACCATTCTTATCGCAGAAATATCATAGGTGAAGCAACATGGTAATCTTTAAATGCAATATCATTTCAATCATACCATAAATTAATTTATAATTTAAAAAATTTATTACTCCTAAAGTTTTCTACACCGACCTCTGATACCAACTAT
The DNA here is from genome assembly GCA_963277665.1 of Viscum album. NCBI lineage: Eukaryota > Viridiplantae > Streptophyta > Magnoliopsida > Santalales > Viscaceae > Viscum > Viscum album. The sequence continues at coordinate 926,861,090 of OY728140.1, read as the reverse complement.
AACGCCCTGGCCTTAAACATTAATTAATATTGAATTAAATGAATAATTCCCATTGAGTATCTTTTCGGGATTAGAGTTTTAGAGAATTAGATCATAACTATTATATCTCAATATATTACATAGTAGACACTTCTGCAATGTTTCCTTTTTTTCAAAACATGAACTCAAAAAAATAGTCATTTCTAGTTCCATGTTTAAGAAAGAATGACTTTTCCTTGATCCCATTCTTGACCCTATTCCACATTATGTCCTGTGAAAAACATTTCAAAAAAAAAAACTTGTGGTGAGCATCAAAAGCTCAGTAAGGGATACACAAAGAAGAATAACTATTATTTTTTTAAAACAACAAGTAAACCATGAATACTTTATCAAATTAATACTTTTCACCTATATGAAGCAGAAAATACTCTTTATTGAATAAAAGATCATTACTTACACTTTTGAAACCAAAATATTACCATAAAACCCATATAAAGAACACATAACATATAAAGGTAACTTGGGACATAAACATACTTAAATGGAATAACCATATGGTCGACTTCCACACATATCACTTAATGGAATAGCCATTCAGCCTACTTCCATACACAATGTATTGGAGGTTATAACGTAACCACCAGTCTTGGTATTCATGGAACCACCCATCATATGGTTTATCACGTAACCACCCATGAAATGTCCAAGTACAATTATAAAATCATAAGAAATAAAATAAAAATAATGGAAAGAAACATTTCAAGCACAATATATCACTTAAATATATTGACCTAAATAATCCATTATAAAAACCATTTTCAATACCAAAATACATAAAAGAGAATATGGTATTTATTTCATTTTAAAAAACATCACTGGTTGTTGAGGAAGCCAAAGACCAAATAAAAATTATGGCGGCGGAAAAGGTTGTTGTCACCGCGTACGTGAAAAGAAACATTCCTTTTTGTCATTTTGTAAAACGCTTCATAGAAAAATATTTCTTTTGTATAAAATTAAAATTCAAAGGGGTTTATACACCGTATAAAAGAAAGTCTTGTATTAGATCAATATATGCCTCAATTAAAGGAGATTGAGACGAAGTCCCTTACTAGGAAAATTTGTTAAATAAAATAGATCTATTTTGTGTATTCACTACAAGTACACGTAAGTAAAGTAAAAATACAATATAGTACATAATAAAATCATGACATAATTTGAATGTAAATGATTAACCCAAAAAACAGAAATTGGTTTAAGAAGTTCCCTTACCTCATGTCTGACGTGACTCCATTGCTCTTTAATCTCATGAATAATGAACTAATGTTAATTTATAATTTCTTAAGAACCTTTTTCAAGATAACTATTTCTTTTATATCACTTACTTCCATGTTATAGACATTATGTAAACATTTAAGTTAATAATGTTCATTTTGTCGATATCGGGTTCATAAGTCAAAAATGGACTTCTTACAATTACATGTTGTTTATGTGGTCAAAGGTTCATTATATACAGAATGATAATCATGATTTTGATATCACATATATCATATATATCCAATATATACATGTATTTATAATAGTACATAACATTTAGATGTAAGAAATGAAATGCACCGTTCATGGAGATGGTAAGTCGTACGTACGCATGAACGCTACTTTGATTTCTATTTCATATTTAATGGATTGAAATCATACTGATATAAAGGTATCTTATAATTCCAGTATAATATCATATATAATATCATTAAATCCATCCTTTATACATCCCACATATGGCATTAACGAATCAAATCACTTTGAGGGGGTGGTAGTTTGCACTTCCTAAAATGAAATTATCGTGTTTACCCATAATGGAAACCATAAAGCTATGCCATAAATGAAAGATAAAGAAGCATAATGAAACAATAAACATAATATATATCATATATAAATATAGTGAGATATTAATGGCCACCATTAATGGTGTGAAAAGAATATTGAACAATCATCGTTTCGTGAGGAAGAAAATCGTCAACCACATAAACAATATGTCCTTTAATCATTAGACGAAGGTGTGTGTAGGTGTACCACTAATAATTCTCATAAAAACATCCTAGTTTATTGAAGATATTGGTTTTGTTACAATATAAAGGAATAAAAAGAGTTTATGGGGTTAGAGAATCAAAATAAAACATAAGAACATAAAAGAAGACACTACCTTTAAATCGGGTACCTCTTTTTGATTTGAGCTCAAAGGATTACTTGGAAAGACTGCTTCCAAAATTTAGGCTTATAGGAGTAGAGAGGTATGTGGAGAGACAAAATTGGTAGGGTTTGGGAGATCCAAAGTCTTGATAGGTGCGGGTAAGGTGGTAGAGGGGGGGACCTTTTATAAGAGGAGAGGAGGGGCACTCTTGGAATGTTATAAAAGGGTACTTCATTATAATATGCTTTTCGGATTTTAAAGGTCCCAAAATTATATATTTCTAGGATAAGGTGATAAGAGTTCGAAATACACCCATACAATAGGATTTTTCCAAGTGGAGGTCTTAGATTTTACATTATCGTTTCATTTTATTTAAATCATTAAATAATGAGGTAATCGATGCATCATCATGTTGTCATAAATAATTTAATTTATTTAATGTAAAAAACTTTTAAAACAAATATTATGATATAAAAAGACTTTTTAGATTTCTAATGAATATTTATAGTCAAAATATGACTTTTATTACCACATTTAAAAATTGTTTTAGTAAAACAACACATGTTTGTGACATTTTAATTTTAACTTTAAATAAAAAGTTATTAATGTCATTTTCCTACCAAAGTGGCTCCATGGGGTCCCCAAGTTGACCCATGTATTGTCTTGGTCGTCCGTGACTCATCCAATAAGGGTAGGACATGTGTCAAGGTCATTTTATATTATTAAAACATTATTTGTCCCTTAAATTACACTAATTACATCTAATCACGATTAAAAACTTAAAAGTTACTATTCACGAAAAATTATTTTAATCCCATAGAACCACATTTTACTTATTAATGACAACCATGTATGTAAGATTTTTGAAATTCAAAACATAAAGGTGGTAAATTTTTATTTAAAAGAAAAATCAGTTTTTAAGTACAACTTAGTGGTTTGACTATTCATTAAAAATTGAAGTTTTTCAGAAAAAATACCAAAACATCACCCTAAGCTATATAATATATTCCAAATAAAAAAATGATGTCTATTTTAAAAAATTCAAATCATATATGTTACATTAATTAATTTAATAATTAATTCCCACTATCAGAACAAATAGCATGTTTTTATGAAACAATTTATATCAAAAGATTGACACTAGTTTAAGTCCAATTTTAAAGTGAATATAATTCCAATGACCACTATTGGATTTAATGGTAAAAATATATTCTAATTTCAATTTAGAACCAATTAAAAATAAATTCAAATCATTTAAATAAATTATATTAAAAAGCGGTTTTGAATTAAAATACAACATTTTTCACTATTCATTAAAAAAATGAACTTTATCGGAAAAATACCAAACATTTACACAAAGTAAATTTTGATATCCCGATTCTAAATAAGAATTTAATATGGTCCAAAAGAATTTATAAGAGTGACCAAAACTATATTTAAATAGGGTTCGCCATCATAAGGCGATAGTTCAACCTTTTAGTGAATATTAGAGTATCTATGCCAAAAATTGAATTCTTTTTGTATTATAAGCCGTTATCCTTTATTGGATAAATGTAAAAACATTTAACAAACATATATAATTATATTTTTGTTCTTTCTATTCATTCCTTCCAATATAACGGCTATGTGTTAACTACCATTTAAAATAATATTATTTTATTACTAGTGTGCAACGTAAGATTTCAAAGAAACTCTTTGTTGTGTATTGAGTATGCTATCGAACATAGAAACCCCTTTAAAATAAAATAAATATTTAATTCAAAAATATTAATAAATATGAAAATGTTTTATTCTTTATTTACCTGGGATGTTACATCCTTCCCCCTTTTGGGAATTGCGTCCTCGCAATTTTATTCACTTATCAAAATAAGTCGGGGTATTTATCCCTTGTAGCATTTTCAGATTCCCACATTGCCTCTTCACCCATATAGTTTTTCCACAAAACCTTTACCTGGTGAATTACCTTATTTCGCAACACCTGCTCTCTTCGGTCATGAATCTGGACTGGTTGTTCTTCATAAGAGATATTCTCTTCCAACCGAACTACCTCTGGGATCAAAAAATGAGATGGATCTGACATATATTTTCTCAACATCGAAACATGAAAAACATTGTGTACCTTAGATAAACTCATAGGTAAAGCCACTCAGTAAACAACTGATCCAACTCTCTCTAGAATTTCATATCTTCCAATGAACCTTGGACTCAGCTTTCCTTTCTTACCAAATCACATCACAGTTTTCCACGGTGAAACTTTGAGAAAAACATGATCACCAACCTCGAAAGATAGATCCTTCCTCTTGTTGTCTGCATAAATTTTCTATCTTATATGAGCTGTTCTCATGTGTTTCTGAATCAACTGAACTTTTTCTACCATCGCTTCTACCAATTCTGGTCTCATCAGCTTCCTTTCACCCACTTCATCCCAAAAAGCTGGAGTTCGACACTGCTTCCCATATAATGCCTCAAACGGTTCCATCTGTATACTGGAATGAAAACTGTTATTATATGAAAATTCAACCAAAGAAAGATGTTTTTCCAAAAATCCCTGATAATCAATCGAACAAGCATGTAGCATATCCTCCAAATTCTATATTGTTTGTTCTGACTTCCCATCTGATTGAGGATAAAAAGCTGTACTAAAATTTAATTCAGTACCCAATGACTTCTGAAGGCCTTTCCAAAAGTTAGAAGTAAATCTGGGATCACGATCAGATACAATAGACAGGGGAACTCCATGCAACCTGAATATATCTTTATGATACAATTAATAAATTTGATCTAAAGAGAAATTATCTCGAATAGGAAGGAAATGAGCAGATTTAGTCAAACGATCAACAATAACCCAGATTGCATTATTACCTCAAGATGTATTCGGTAATCCCATAACAAAGTCCTTGGATATATTTTCCCAATTCCACTCTGGCACTGGTAAAGGCTGAAGCGTCCCTTTCGGTAATTGCCGCTCTGCTTTAACCTCCTGACAAGTCAAACACTTCAAAGTAAAATCAGTAATATCTCTTTTCATTCCATCCCACCAGTAATACTCCTGCAGATCTCTGTACATCTTAGAACTTCCTAGATGAACTGAAAACGAGGAAGTCTGAGCTTCACATAACTACTCATTCTTCAACTGTGAATCACCAGGAACACATAATCTCTTCCCAATCCTCAAATCACAATCATTATCAATATTAAATTCAGGCAACTTACCATTCTGAAACAGATCTATCTTTTTCTGCAACCCACTGTCTTTCTTCTACGCTTCCTTAATTCTATCTGATAGAGATGATCCCACTGGTACCTGAAACAAAATAGAATAACATCCTGCACCAACAACTTCTATGCCAAAGTTCTTCAAATCAAAAACCAAATGATCTCGTTCCTAACGTAGTGTGGTTAATAAAGCATTACTTTTTCGACTCAAAGCATCAGCCACTTTATTTTTTCTTCCCAGATGGTAATAAATTGTATAACTATAATCCTTGATTAATTCTAGCCAGCTTTTCTATCTCGTGTTCAATTATTTCTGATTGAATATATACTTTAAATTTTTGTGATCAGTATATATTTCACACTTTACTCAATACAAATGATGCCTCCAAATTTTTAGAGAAAAAACAACAACAGCTAATTCTAAGTCATGTGTAGGGTAATTTACATCCTGAGTTTTCAACTGACGTGAACCATATTCAATTAGCTAATCATTATGTATAAGGACACAACCAAGTCCCTTCAACGAAGCATCACTATATATAACAAACTCACCATTCCGGGAAGGAAGTGCCAATACTGGAGCATTCAACAATCTTCTTTTCAACTTCTGAAAACAATCATCACATTCGTTTTTCCAGATAAACTTAACACCCTTCAGAGTTAGCTTATTCATTGGACTAGATAACTGTGAAAATTTTTCAACAAACATTCATTAGTAACCTGGCAAACCAAGAAAACTACGGATCTTGGTTACATCTGTGGGCCTTGGCCATTCTTAAACAACTTTTGTTTTAGAATTATCAACAGTTATGCCATTTTTTTAAACAATGTGACCAATGAAAGAAGTTATTTGTAACCAAAACTCACACTTGCTGAATTTTCTATACAGTTTATCTTATTTTAATGTTTGTAATATAACCCTTAAATGACTTTCATGATCCTCTTTACTTTTAGAAAACACCAAAATATCATCAATAAACACAACCACCATTTATCACCTGATTGAACTGAGCCATCAGTGGAGTAAACTGCTCAATTCTGATTCCAACCATCTCTGGTTGCTGATTTGAAAGGTCATTATACTCTGTATGCCTTCCTAGAAAAGCTGCTTTGTTTCCTCTATGGAAAACCATTCTTATCACAGAAATATATTAGGCGAATCAACATTGTAATCATTAAATGCTATATCATTTCAATCATACCATAAAGTAATTTATAATTTAAAAATTTTCTAACTCCTAATGTTTTCTAAACTGACCTCTGATACCAACTATAAGGCCCTGGACATAAACATTACTTAATATTGAATTAAATGAATAATTTCTATTGAGTATATTTCCGGGTTTAGAGTTTTAGAGAATTAGATCATAACTATTACATCTCAAAATATTACACAGTTGACACTTCTACATGGTTTCCTTTTTTTCAAAACAAGAACTCAAAAAAAGACATTTCTAGTTCCATGTTTAAGAAAGCATGACTATTCGTTGATCCCATCATTGATCCTATTCCACATTATTTTCTGTGAAAAACATTTCAAAAAAAACTTGGGGTGAGCATAAAAAGCTCAGTAAGGGATACACAAAGAAGGATAACAGTCAGTTTTTGAAAATAAAAAGTAAACCATGAATACTTTATCAAAGTAATACTTTTCACCTTTATAAAGTAGAAAATACTATTTATTGAATAAAATATCATTACTTAACCTTTTGTAACCAAAATATTACCATAAAACCCATATAAAGAACACATAACATATAAAGGTACCTTGGGACATAAACATACTTAAATGGAATAACCATATAGTCGACATCCACACATATCACTTAATGGAATATCCATACGACTGACTTCCATACTCATTACATTGGAGGTTATAACATAAACACCCATCTCAGTATTCATGGCACCACCCATCATATGGTTTATCACATAACCACCCGTCAAATGTCCAAGTACCATTATAAAATCATAAGACATAAAACAAAAATAATGGAAAGAAAACATTTCAAACACAATATATCCAATAAATATATTAACATAAAAAATCTATTATAAAAACCATTTTCAATACCAAAATACAAAAAATATTATATGGTATTTATTTCATTTTAAAAAACATCACGGCTTGTTGAAAAATCCAAAGACCAGATAATACTCACGCTGGCAGAAAAGGTCATTGTCACCGCGTACGTTAAAAGAGACATTACTTTTTGTAGTTTTGTAAAATTATTTATAGAAAAATATTAATTTTGTATAAAATTAAAAGTCAAATGGGTTTATACACCGTATAAAATAAAGTCTTCTATTAGAACAATATATTCCTGAATGAAAGGATATTGAGACGAAGTCCCTTACTGGGATAATTTTTTAAATAATGTAGATATTTTATGTGTATTCACTATAAGTACACATAATTAAATTAAAAATACAAGATAGTACATAATAATATCATGACATAATTTGAAAGTAAAAGATTAACCCAAAAAACGGAAATTTGGTTAAGAAGTTCACTTACCTCGTGTCCGACGTGACTCGATTGCTCTTTTATCTCTTGAATAATAAACTAATGTTAATTTATACTTTCTTAAGAACTTTTTTCAATTTTAATATTTCTTGTATATCACTTATTTCCTTGTTATAGACATTATTTAACGATTTAAGCTAATAATGTTCGTTTTGTCAACATCTGGTTCATAAGTCAAAAATGGACTTCTTACAATTACATGTTGTTTATGTGGTCAAAGGTTCATTATATCCAGAATTATATTCATGATTTGGATATCATTTATATCATATATATCCATTATATACATGTATTTATAGTAGTACATAACATTTATATGTAAGAAATGAAATGCACCTTTCATGGAGATGGTAAGTCGTACGTATGCATGAACGCTACTTTCATTTCTATTTCGTATTTAATGAAGTGAAATCATAATGATATAAAGGTATATTATAATTACAGTATAATATCATATATAATATCATTAACTTCATCCTTTATACTTCCCACATATGTCATTAATTAATCAAATCAGTTTGAGGGGGCGGTAGTCCGCACTTCCTAAAATGAAATTCTCGCGTTTACCCATAATGGAAACCATAAATGTATGCCATAAATGAAAAATACAGAATGATAGGAAAAAAATAAACATAATAAATATCATATATAAATATAGTGACATCTTAATGGCGACCATGAAAGGTGTGAAAAGAATATTGAACAATTATCATTTCGTGAGGCAGAAAATCGTCAACCACAGAAACAGTATGTTCTTTAACCATTAGATGACGGTGTGTGTAGGTGTTGCTCTAATCCATCTCAAACAAACATCCTAGTATATTTATTATATTGTGTTTGTTACAAAATAAAGGAATAAAAATAGTTTAGGGGGTTGGAGAAGCAAAATAAAACATAAGAACACAAGAGAAGACACTACCTTTAAATCGGGTAACTCTTTTTGATTTGAGCTCAATGGATTCCTTGGAAAGACATCAGCCCAAAGTGGGGATTATAGGAGTATATATTTATGTGTAGAGACAAAATGGGCAGGGTTTGGTAGATCCAAAGGCTTGATAGGTGTGGGTAAGGTGGTAGAGGTGGGGGCCTTTTATAAGAGGAGAGGAGGGGCACTGTTGGAAAGTTATAAAAGGTTACATTATTATAATATGACTTTCGGATTTTAAAGGTCCCAAAAATATATATTTCGAGGATAAGGTGATAAGAGTTCTAAATCCACCCATCCAATAGGTTTTTGACTAGTTTAGATCTTAGATGTTACATTATTGTTTCATTTTATTTAAATCGTTAAATAATGAGGTAATCGCTGCATCATCATGGTGTCATAAATAATTTAATTTATTTAATGTATAAAAATTATAAAAAAAACTATCATGATTTAGGAAGTATTTTTAGAGTTATAATTAATATTTATAGTAAAAAATATGACTTTTATAACCCCATTTAAAAATTGGTTTAGTAAAACAACACATGTTTGTGACATTTTAATTTTAACTTTAAATAAAAAGTTATTAATGCCATTTTCCAACCAAAGTGGCTCCATGGTGTCCGCAAGTTGACCCATGGAATTTCTTGGTTGGACATGACTCATGCAATAGGATTTGGACATGTTTAATGGTCATTTCATATGTTTAAAACATTATTTTTACCTTATATTACACAAATTACCTCTAATCGCGATTAAAAACTTAAAAGTTTCTATTCACCAAAAATTATTTTAATCCCATTAAACCACATTTTACTTCTTAATGACAACCATGTATGTCATATTTTTGAAATTCAAAACACAGAGGCGGTAAATTTTCATTTAAATGAAAAATCATTTTTTAAGTACCACTTAGTGGTTTCACTATTCATTAAAAATTAATGTTTTTCAGAAAAAATACCAAAAATTCACCCTAAGCTATATTAGATATTACGAATTAAAAAATGATGTTTATTTTACAAAATTTAAATAATATAAGTTACATTAATTAATTTAATCATTAATTCCCACTGTCAGAACAAATAGCGTGTTTTTATGAAACAATATATATAAAAATATTAACACTAGTTTAAGTGCAATTTCAAAGTAAAATTAATTCCAATGACCAATATTAGATTAAATGGTAAAAATATATTCTAATTTTACATTATAACCAATTAAAAAGATAATCTAATCATGTAAATAAATTATATTAAAAAGAGGTTTTGAATTAAAATACAACATTTTCACAATTCATTAAAAAATGAACTTTATCGGAAAAATACCAAAAATTTACACAAAGTAAATTTTGATGTCCCGATTCTAAAGAAAAATTTAATTTGGTCCAAAATAATGTATAAGAGTGACCAAAACTATATTTAAAGGGGGTTCGCCATCAAAACGCGATAGTTCGACCTTTTAGTGAATATTAGAGTATTTATGCCTAAACTTGAATTCTTTTCGTATTTTAAGCCTTTATCCTTTATTGGATAAATGTAAAAACAATTAAAAAACATATATAATCATATTTCAGTTATTTCTATTCATTCCCTCCAATACAGTGGCTACATTTTAACTACCATTTAAAATAATATTATTTTATTACTAGTGTGCAATGTAAGATTTCAAAGAAACTCTTTGTTGCGTATCGGGTACGATATCGAACATAGCAACCCCGTTAAAATAAAATTAATATTTAATTCGTAGATATTGATAAATATGAAAATGTTTTATTCTTTATTTACTTGGGATGTTACATCCTTTCCCCTTTTGGGAATTGAATCCTCGCAATTTTATTCACTTATCAAAATAAGTGGGGGGTATTTATCCATTACAACATTTTCATATTTCCATGTTGCCTCTTAAACCATATGGTTTTTCCACAAAACATTTACACGGTGAATTACATTATTTCGCAACAATTTCTCTCTTCGGTAAAGAATCTAGACTAGTTGTTCTTCATAAGAGAGATTCTCTTCCAACCGAACTACCTCCGGGCTCAAAACATGAGATGGATCTGGAATATATTTTCACAATATCGAAATATGAAAAACATTGTGTACCTAAGATAAACTCGAACGTAAAGCCACTCGGTAATCAACTGATCCAACTCTCTCTAGAATTTTATATGTTCCAATGATCCTTGGACTCATCTTTCCTTTCTTACCAAATCACATCACACATTTCCCTCGTGAAACATTGAGAAAAAAATGATCACCTTCCTCGAAAGATAGATCCTTCCTCATGTTGTATGCATAACTTTTCTATCTGCTCTGAGCTGTTCTCATGTGTTTCTGAATCAACTGAACTGTTTCTGCCATCTCTTCTACCAATTCTGGTCCTATCAGCTTCCTTTCACCCACTTCATTCCAAAAATCTAGAGTTCGACACCGCTTCCCATATAATGCCTCAAACGGTGCCATCTGTATACTAGAATGAAAACTGTTATTATATAAAAATTCACCCAAAGAAATATGTTTGTCCCAACTTTCCTGATAAACCATCGAAAAAGCATGTAGAATATCCTCCAATGTCTGAATTTTTCATTCGAAATGCCCATCTGATTGAGGATGTAAAGTTTTACTAAAATTTAATTCAGTACCCAATGACTTCTGAAGGCCTTTCCAAAAGTTAGAAGTAAATATGGGATCACGAACAGATACAATGGATAGGGGAACTCCATTCACCCTTACTATCTCTTTAAGATACAATCAAGACAGTTGATCTTGAGATAAAGTATCTAGAATTGGAAGGAAATGAGGATATTTCATCAAGCGATCAACAATAACCCAGATTGCATTATTACCCCGAGATGTCTTCGGTAATCCCACAACAAAGTCCATGGATATATTCTCTCATTTCTACTCTGGAACTGGTAAGTGCTGAAGCATCCCTTTTGGTAACTTCCGCTCTACATTAATCTACTGACAAGTCAAACACTTCACAGAAAAATCAGCAATATCTATTTTCATTCCATCCCACCAGTAATACTCCCGCAGATCTCTGGACATCTTAGTAATGCCAGGATGAACTGAAAACAGGGATCTATGAGCCTCACATAACAACTAATTCATAAACTGTGAATCACTAGGCACACATAATCTCTTCCCAAACCTCAAAACACAATCATTATCAATATTAAATTCAGGAAACATACCCTTCTAAACCATCTCTACCTTTTTCTGCAACCCACTGTCCTTATTTTGCGCTTTCTTAATTCTGTCTGATAGAGATGATCTCACTGATACCTGAAACAAAACAGAAGAACTTCCTGCACCAACCACTTCTATGCCAAAGTTCATCAAATCAAAAACCAAAGGATCTCGTTCCAAATGTTGCACGGTTAATGAAGAATTACTTTTTTGACTCAAAGCATCAGCCACATTATTTGCTTTTCCCTGATGGTAATGAATTGTCAAATCATAATCCTTGATTAATTCTAGCCATCTCCTCTGTCTCATGTTCAATTCTTTCCGAGTGAATATATACTTTAAACTTTTGTGATCAGTATATACTTCACACTTTACTCCATACAAATGATGCCTCCAAATTTTTAGATCAAAAACAACAACAGGTAATTCCAAGTCATGTGTAGGGTAATTTACCTCCTGATTTTTCAACTAACACGAAGCAAATGCAATTACCTAATCATTTTTCATAAGGATGCAAACAAGTCCCATCAACTAAGAATCACTGTATATAACAAACTCACCATTCCTAGAAGGAAGTGCCAAAACTGGAGCATTCAACAATCTTCTTTTCAACTCCTGAAAACAATCATCGCATTGTTTTGTCCAGATAATATTAACACCCTTCCGAGTTAGCTTAGTCATTGGACTAGATAACTGTAAACAAATTTCAACAAACCTTTGGTAGTAACCTACCGAACCAAGAAAACTATAGATCATGGTAACATTTGTGGGTCATGGCCATTCTTCAACAACTATTTTTTTAGCAGGATCAACAGTTATTCCATTTTTTGAAACAATGTGACCAAGGAAAGATATTTTTTGTAACCAAAACTCACACTTTCTGAATTTTCCATACAGTTTCTTTTCTTTTAAGGCATTAAAGATAACCCTTAAATGACTTTCATGCTCCTCTTTACTTTTATAAAACCCCAAAATATCATCAATAAACAGAACCACCATTTATCACCTGATTTAACTGAGCCATCAGTGCAGTAAACTACTCAATTCTGATTCCGACCATCTCTAGTTGCTGATTCAAAAGGTCATTATACTCTGTATGCCTTGTTAGAAAATTTGCTCAGTTTCCTCCCTAGAAAACCATTCTTATGAAAGAAATATCTTAGGCTTAGCAACATGGTAATCTTTAAATTCTATATCATTTCAATCATACCATAAAGTAATTTATAATTTAACAATTTTCTAACTCCTAATGATGTCTAAACCGACTTCTGATACCATCTATAAGGCCCCAGCCTTAAACATTACTTAATATTTAATTAAATGAATAATTCCCATTGACGATCGTTTCAGGTTTAGAGTTTTAGTGAAATATATCATAACTATTACATCTCAAAAGATTACACAGTATACACTTCTACAAAGTTTACTTTTTTTTTCAAAACATGAACTAAAAAAAGTCATTTCTAGTTCCATGTTTAAGAAATCATGACTTTTCCTTGATCCCATCCTTAAACCTATTTCAAATTATGTCCTGTGAAAAACATTTCAAAAAAAACTTGGGGTGAGCATAAAAATATCAGTAATGGATACACAATGAAGGATAACTATTAGTTTTTTAAAACAACAAGTAAACCATGAATACATTATCAAAGTAATAATTTTCACCTTCATGAAGTAGAAAATACTCTTCAATGAATAAAAGATCATTACCTACCCTTTTGTAACCAAAAGATTACCATAAAACCCATATAAAAACACATAACATATAATGGTAACTTGGGACATAAACATACTTTAATGGAATAACCATACGGTCAACTTCCACACATATCACTTAATGGAATAGCCATACAGCCAACTTCCATACCCAATGCATTGGAGGTTATAATGTAACCACCCATCCTGGTATTCACGGCACCACCCGTCATATGGTTTATCACGTAACCACCCGTCAAATGTCCAAGTACCATTATAAAATCATAAGACATAAAACAAAAATAATGGAAAGAAAACATTTCAAACAAAATATATCACTTAAATATATTGAAATAATAAATCCATTATAAAAACCATTTTCAATACCAAAAAACATAAAAGAGTATATGGTATTTATTTCATTTTAAAAAACATCACGGCTTGTTGAGGAAGCCAAAGACCAAATAATACTCGCGGTGGCGGAAAAGGCCGCTGTCACCGTGTACGTTAAAAGAAAAATTCCTTTTTTCGTTTTGTTAAACGCTTCATAGAAAAATATTCCTTTTGTATAAAATTAAAAGTCAAAGGGGTTTATAAACCGTATAAAAGAAAGTCTTGTATTAGAACAATATATAACTCAATGAAAGAAGATTGAGACGAAGTCCCTTACTGGGATAATTTTTTAAATAAAATAGATCTATTCTGTGTATTCACAATAATACACATAAATAAAGTACAAATACAATATAGTACATAATAATATCATGACATAATTTGAATGTATGAGATTAACCCAAAGAACAGAAATTGGTTTAAGAAGTTCCCTTACCTCGTGTCCGACGTGACTCGATTTCTCTTTAATCTCCGAAATAATAAACTAAAGATAATTTATAATTTCTTAAGAACCTTTTTCAAGATTAATATTCCTTTTATATCACTTATTTCCATGTTATAGACATTATGTAAACATTTATGTTAATAATGTTCATTTTGTCGATATCTGGTTCATAAGTCAAAAATGGTCTTCTTACAATTACATGTTGATTATGTGTCCAAAGTTTCATTATATCCATAATTATATTCATGATTTGGATATCATATATATCATATATATCCATAATATACATGTATTTATAATAGTACATAACATTTAGATGTAAGAAATGAAATGCACCTTTCATGGAGACGGTAAGCCGTACTTACGCATGAACGCTACATTCATTGATATTTCATATTTAATGGAGTGAAATCATAATGATATAAAGGTATATTATAATTCCAGTATAATATAATATATAATATCATTAACTCCATCCATTATACATCCCACATATGGCATTAACGAATCAAATCACTTTGAGAGGGCGGTAGTCTGCACTTCCTATAATGAAATTATCATGTTTACCCATAATGGAAACCATAATGGTAAGCCATAAATTATAAATACAGAAGCATAAGTAAAAAATAAACATAATATATATCATATATAAATAGATTTACATCTTAATAGCCACCATTAAAGGTGTTAAAAGAAGATTGAACAATCATCGTTTCGTGAGGCAGAAAATCGTCAACCACAAAAACAGTATGTTATTTAACCATTAGATGAAGGTGTGTGTAGTTGTAGCTCTAATACTTCTCATAAAAAAATCCTATAATATTTAATATATTTGTTTTTACAAAAGAAAGTAATAAAAATAGTTCATGGGGCTGGAGAAGCAAAATAAAACATAAGAACACAAGAGAAGACACTACCTTTAAATCGGGTAACTCCTTTTGATTTGAGCTCAAAGGATTCCTTGGAAAGACTTCTTCCCAAATTGATACTTATAGGAGTATAGAGGTATGTGGAGGGAAAAAATGGGTAGGGGTTGGTCGAGCCAAAGGCTTGAGAGGTCTGGGTAAGGTGGTAGAGGTGGGGGACTTTTATAAGACGAGAGGTGGGGCACTCTTGGAATGTTATAAAAGGTTACTTTATTATAAAATGATTTTCGGATTTTAAAGGACCCAAAATTATATATTTTGAGGATAATTAGATAATAATTAGAAATCCACCCATCCAATAGGGTTTTTTACAAGTGTAGATCATAGATTATACATTATCGTTTTATTTTATTTAAATCGTTAAATAATGGGGTAATCGCTGCATCATCATGGTGTCTTAAATAATTTAATTTATTTAATGTCTAAAAATTATAAAAAAATATCATGATGTAGGAAATTTTATTATCTTTATAATGAATATTTATTGTCAAAAATATGACTTGTATAACCCCATTTAAAAATTGTTTTAGTAAAACAACACATGTTTGTGGCATTTTAATTTTAACTTTAAATAAAACGTTATTAATGTCATTTTCATACCAAAGTGGCTCCATGGGGTCCCCAAGTTGACCCATGGATTTTCTTGGTCGGTCATGACTCATCCAATAAGGGTATGACATGTTTCATGGTCATTTCATATTATTAAAACATTATTTTTACCTTAAATTACACTAATTACCCATAATCACGATTAAAAACATAAAAGTAACTATTCACCAAAAATTATTTTAATCCAATTGAACCAGATTTTACTTATTCATGACAACCATGTATTTAGGATTTTTGAAATTCAAAATATAGAGGTTGTAAAATTTCATTTAAACAAAAAATCAGTTTTTAAGTACCACTTAGTGGTTTCATTATTCATTAAAAATTGAAGTTTTTCAGAAAAAATACCAAAACATAACCCTAAGATATATTTGATATTCCTAATTCAAAAATGATTTCTATTCTAAAAAATTCAAATCATATAAGTTACAATAATTAATTTAATAATTAATTCCCACTGTCAGAACAAATAGCGTGTTTTTATGAAACAATATATATCAAAAGATCGGTACTAGTTCAAGTCCAATTTCAAAGAGAAATTAATTCCCAGGACCACTATTGGATTAATTGGTAAAAATATATTCTAATTTCACATTATAACCAATTAATAAGATAATATAATTCTATAAATAATTTATATTAAAAATAGTTTTTGAATTAAAATACAACATTTTTCACTATTCATTAAAAATGAACTTTATCGGAAAAATACCAAAAATTTACACAAAGTAAATTTTGATGTCCTAATTCTAAATAAGAGTTTAATTTGGTCCAAAATAATTTATAATAGTGACCAAAAATATATTTAATGAGGGTTTCCATCAAAAGGTGATAGTTCGACATTTTAGTGAATATTAGAGTATCTATGCCTAAAATTGAATTCTTTTCATATTTTAAGCCTTTATCCTTTGTTAGATAAATTTAAAAACATTTAACAAACATATATAATCATATTTTAGTTATTTATATTCATTCCCTCCAATAAAATGGCTACGTGTTAACTACCATTTAAAATAATATTATTTTATTACTAGTGTGCAACGTAAGATTTCAAAGAAACTATTTGTTGCGTATCGGGTACGCTATCGAACATAGAAACCCCCTTAAAGTAAAATTAATATTTAATTCATAAATATTAATAGATATGAAAATGTTTTATTCTTTATTTACCTGGGATGTTACAATCCTGACATGTCCTAGACAAATCATTGGTGAGTTTTTCGGTACTTTTTTTTCTTTATTATGTAACACCAGGATGGGGTTTGATCTAGGGTGTGTTTTGGTGACATTTCTAAGTAATTGGGAAGATATGGGGTTCTGCCTGATATGTGCACCATATGGCCAAACCATACAAAGTATAACCATGCAGACATTGGATGTTGGAACATTTGGTGCACGATTTTCTTAATCGTGCCCTAACAAGGAATACATGCTGCAAATGACTACTGGGTTGGCACATATTTTCTCCTAACTATGTATCCTCCCAGGTGAAACCATCTACATGGTCCAGTTTAATTCGAAAAATGGATTTAAACCCACCCACAAACCCATGAAAACTCCCTATTTTGACATAGGTTTGGTCTTGAAAATTTCTAGGAGTTCCCAAATCCTTCTTCAAGGATTCCAAGGTGTTTCAAACACAGTTCATTGAGATCAAATGTCCGGATTGAAGATATTATCTCCTCACGGTATGTGGATTTCCTCTCAATGCTTCTCCCATTATTTCTATTATCTTTTATATAACATTTCATTAATGATAACCACATTTCTACTAGATATAATCCAATGATTTGAGATCTAGATCAAGGATTGTGGATTTGGATATATATTTGAAAGTTCACGATTCTTTATATCTTAATTTTTGATTGAATGGTATAGATCCATAACATGATCAATGATGTTGTGTTGCTCAGATTTGGGGGATTTCCATTGGGATAAATACCATCAATAATATGAGGTATGTGGTTTAAATTGAACTCCCATTTTTTTTGATTTTGATATGTGTATATGTTTATGGTTTTCTAGATTCTTATTAAGATTGATTTACTAAATTGGAGTAATTCAGAATGTGGAATTGAATTGAGTTTTCCTCAGTGGTTAATTTAAAATAGAATCACTGAAAAAACAAAGTTGGTTGCCAAATAAATATTTTGTTGATTTTTTATGGGTATATTTTGTAATTGACACATTAGTTTGATTGTGATGTTATAATTAATTAAGGGGAATTAATTGTGAAATAATTACATTGGCCATGTAAGATAATAAATTGGGAGAAACAATTACATTCCATGATCTTGACCAAGGATATTTTATTGTGAGAATTAATTATGTGTTATAATGTTGATCAAAGATATTTAATTGTATGAATTAATTATCACATGATGATATTTTATTTGGATAATTGAATGTGGAGACTTAATTATTGAATGAGAATTGTAATGATTGATTAATTAATTGATGAATTAATTAATGGGTTATGTTCTTAGTTAATTGATAAGTTAAATAATGGCCTTTAAACTATTTAACTAATCATGTAATTAGTAATGGAATTATATATAAAATTATTGTGAATTAAATAATGATTGAAGGGATGATATTTTGGGGTTCTAAGCATGAAAACCTACACTGAATAAAATATTATGGTTCTAGAAATGGTGTTCTAGAATTATTAGATGTTGGGACTTGGACATGGTCTTCCTCTCCAATAGTTATCAAAGGATTATATTATGGGGTTCTAGGAATAGAGACCAACACTAAATAAGAAAATAAGTTCTAAAAATAATGACCTATACCAAACTATACTGTGGTTATAGGCATGAACAACTACACCAAATGAATAATAAAAATGAGTGATGATTAAACTGTGATTTTAGGTACTAGGCATGAAGAACTATGCCAAATTGTTAATAATATGGAATAATGTTTCAATTGAGATACATGAATTCAAGTTGGGCATAATGTGAAGATTAAAAATTAAATGACAATGTGGAAACTATTTAAATTATGCACTGTTCTAATTAATTCATAAATCAGCCTAAACAATTTTTTGGCTGCACTCATATTAGAGACCTATAGTGGTGGCCTACTATGTTTTACTAACACCCTATTCGGGGTTCCTTATCAACACCCGATTAGAATTTTTTGTTTTCGAACAAGATAATGGCATGGCCCTGGGATATATTTCTGTTGTTGATTTACCCATGGGGGAGGGATCCTTACATGGTTCGGGACCCATATGGGTGTCGTTGTGTCTTTAAGATTAGTTTCACTGTAGACACCTGACATTTTCATTATAATAGCTTGTTTTACCTTATAGTTGGGTATTTTATATTTATGTTTTGGTTAGAAAATGACATGGATTTTTTCTGGTTATTTATACACTTCTACACTTGGTTATAGTTATTTTCATACTGATGTTTTTTATTCTGATAAAAGAGGGAATAATCTCCCCAAGACTGGCTTACCAGACCCTTACTGTGAGATGAAACCCTTTGGTGTACATGGAGGTGCTCTTGAGGGCATTCAGAAAAAAGACATGGGGTACCGTTCAGTGGCTCCAGGGTTAGGATTTGACAAAGTGGTATGAGAGGAGTTTTATTTTCATTCTTCATATTGTTTCTTACTATTTTTGGGAAAGGTAGAAAAGATACTATGAAGAGTTGAGGAATGGTAATGATCTCATGAACAAGATTTGGAATTCCATGTATTGGTAAAAATCTGATTACTCTGAGTGGGATTATTTTGATTGATGTTCATTGTTAAAGTTAGATATAATTTAACATTTGGTGACACATTTGGGCTATGATGTGATATTTTTTTTGAAAACTATTTAATTTTGAATCATATCCTAATGTGGAGTGATACCTGAGTCTTCATTTATCATTCTAGGCACTCATTGTGGTTATGACATGCATAATTATAGGTAGTCATGGGGAAATGGGTAATGGGAAAGTTGTTGAACTTGAACAATTTTCCTTTATGTGATATTGAAATAGTGATTCAATATGACAATACGTTGGTGTCTAATGAGATCCATGATTGAGGAAATGAGTATGATTAATTAATTAATTGTTGAGTTAATTAATTTGAGATAATGTGATTAATTAAATTATAGATTAATTAATGAGAATGAATAAACCCTTGTAAACAGATACCTTGATGTTGGATGGTTAATGGTAGTGATAAGGCCTCAGTGTTGACTGTGTGGCGAGAAAAAGGTTAAAGGACATGTTGAAACATGTTTTTTTCATTTCTACTTCTAATTAAATGATATAATGTTATGTTATAAGATCCAAGATGTGTGTTTGGGTTTGTGAAGATATTCCTTGATGATGCTTGTAGAGGGAGAGACCGAGCGGTATAACCCTGGATGAAATTCTAGACATGGAGCTTGGGGTACCATTGGTGAATGCTGATGAGGAAGGGTAATATTTCAGTTATAACATTTTTCATTTAATGAAATTAATGGAGAGAGACCCACGGTGGTTTTAGAAATTTTTGTATGAGTTAATAATGGAGTTTCATCTGCATCACCCTCAAACATTTACTATAGAGGGTGGACCTGAGGAAGATGAATTCGATATTGAATCAATAGATATGATAGATGACCATTTGGAGACTCTGGTAGAGAGGATGGTCATGTTGGCTTCTTATATGCTATTGTGTTCGGTGAAGCACTATTGGGACATTTAGGTACGGTCTGGATAGACTAATGATATGTTATAGAATACATTTCTGGAGATATTCTTGGAGAAATTTTTTCCAGAGATGCTGAGACAAGATAAGGATTCAGATTTTATGAATTTATCCTAAGGTAACATGACCATAATGGAATACATTTGTGTTTTCACCTATTTATATCCTTTTTCTCTAGCATTGGCAGAAGATGAGGTTTCTTCTACAAAAATATTTTAGGATGGACTTCAGTGTGAAATTAAGTCATGGGTGAAGATCATTATGCATAATAAATTCATAGTATTGGTTAATCGGGAACTCATTCCCAAGGGAAACCGAAAGGAGGATTCCAGTACTATACAGGTAGTTGGATGATCAGGTAGTGGGCCTTCTGAGAGTATGAAGTTCCATAATGAGAACCTTAGTCAGGATAGTGGAAAGCAATGAGGATAGTCGGGAGGAACAGTTTCACCATATCTTTCTCCTATACTTTCCACTAGTGTGGTAAGAATTGATACTATCATACACCTTTTCCTCAACAACCAGTGGAGTGCCAACTTTTTGGAATGATGGGACACCTAGGGAAGTTCTGCAGGAAGTAGTAGCAGTCTGGTAGTGAGGGAGCATCTAATCAGAATTAGAGTGTGTGAAGAGGGTCTTCAACACTATATAGGTCTGACAGTTGGATTTGTACTGGAAGAAGAAGTAGAGGAAGTGAATGTGGTGCTTCCAGGTATGAGTGCCTGTATCGGTAGAGTGATGCTACTTAGGTGATTCATACGACACCACATGGAATAGGGGAAGGACAGTTAAATGCAGGGCATCCTACACTTATCCAGAGAAAGGCTAGTCAACCAATAGTGTGTGTTAACATTCAAGTAGATTATACATTAGTTGCTACCTTGTTTGATATTGGTTCCTCTCATTCCTTTATATATGGAATTCTTGATAATGTCATGAGCATGGAGGTGGAGCCCGTAAGCGGGGTGATGAATATTGATACACCATTAGGAATATAATATGGGGGTATCAATTTATGCAAGGGATGTTTGCTATAGATTAGAGAGTATCATTTAATTTCAGATATATATGTCTTTGATATAACAGGCTTTTACCTAATTATGGGTATGGAAGGGCTAGTCACATATCGTGCCCACAGAGATTGTTATTGATGGAGTGTGAACTTTTTATTTCCTAAGTTTGAATAGTATTTTTATAGAAGATAATTAAATATCCATGTAGACAGATATGGTAAAATTATTATGCAACTAGGAGAGAACATATACCACGTTTCTTTTCTTTTTTTGGAAGATGAGAGTGACAAGAAAGACGAGCTTCCACCGGTAGTGGAACAGTTTCGTGATTTTTTTCCTGAATACTTTTCAGGGCTTCCACCTAATAGGGATGTGCAATTCACTATTGAACTCATGATGATGGCTGACCAGGTAGATAATCAACCTTATAGAATGGTACTTACTGAGCTTCATGAGATCTAAATGTAGTTATGGAGTTGGAGGATAAAGGGTTTATCCATCCAAGTATGTCTCCTGGGGGATCACATGTTTTGCTTTCAAAAAAGGTCTAAAGGAGGTTACACTTCTTTGTTGATTAGCAGATGTTGAATAAAATGATCGTAAAGAACTAATATCCCCTTCTACGTATCAATTATCTTTTGACTAGATAAAGCGGTATGGGTTATTCTCAAAGACTGATATGAGATCAAGGTATCATCAGGTAAGATTTCAAACCTCTGATATACCTATTACTGCATTTTGATGTAGGAATGACCATTATGTTTTTCGTAATGTCGTTTGGGTTAAAAAATTCTCCAGTGGTGTTTATGGAATTTATGAAAAATATCTTTCACTCATATTTATATCAGTTTGTTGTGGTGTATGTAGACAACATATTGGTGTACTCCAAGCCTCGTGGTGATCATGCCCAACATCATTAAATCACACTCGTTACACTATGATAGAATCATCTATATTCCAAGATATCTAAATATCAGTTTTGGATTGACAAGGTACACATTTTGGGGAACCTCATCTTAGAATAATGTGCGTCAGTTGACCTAGAAAAAGAGAAGGAAGTGATCCCTTGGGATCAGCCCATGAATTTAATTGATATTCAATGCTTTTTTGGGATATGTGGTTTTCACTGGTGGTTCATCAAGGACATTTCTATATTGGAAGCACCACTTACTAGTTTGACAGAGAAAGTGAGAACATTTTTTGGACATAAACTGATGATAATTCTTTCAAGGAGTTGAATTAGATATTAAGATCAGCTCTAATTTTGATCTTACCTAATTATGATGAAGAGTACATGTTGTATTCAGACCCTTTAGGGATCATTCTTAGTGCATTTTTGGTTTAAGGGGATCGAGTCATTGCATATGCATCTTGGTAGTTGAGGCCACATGAAAGAAATTACCCTATGCCTGACCATGAGTTGGAAGTAATAGTTTATCCTCTTAACTGTTGGCGAAACTATCTTTTGGGTGAATGGAATACAATTTTTATAGATAACAAAAGCTAGATGAATTAATTTTCACAATGCGACATAAATTTGCAGTAGTGATTATGGGTATAGTGTATAAAGTCCTTATATTTGGAACTACAATATACACTCTAAACGGGAAATAGTGTGGTTGATTACTTGAGAAGGAAAAATAATACTCAGTTTGAACATGAGTCTAGTGCATAGTGGATAATGATGACATTGCTGGCAGAAATGCATGTGGTTGTTCCAAAGTGTTAGGATAGGATGACTCTAGTATCTGGAGTAGTGGACTCTTAACTCTTGAGATGAATCAGGGAAATACATCATGAGGATTTGGAGGGTTTATACTTACGGGAATGATTTGAAGGGGTAGACACCTTTAGATTGGATAATAGATGAGGAGGAGATCGTCTATGTGAATAATTAGGTTTTTGTGCTTATGAGTATTTTAGAGGAACTCCTGTGAGAATTTCATGATTCAAGGTGGGAAGTACATCTTGGGGTGAATAATATATACCATGACCAATGAAGACAGTTTTGGTTTTTGTGTATGAAAAGAGGAAATAGAAAGGTTCATAACAATATGTTTCACTTGTCAGCAGGTGAAGGCCAAAAATGAATGACCTAGAGTCCTATTGCAGTTGTTACCAATTCATAAATGGAAGCGGGATGATGTGGATTCAGATTTCGTGGTAGTAAATCCAAATACAACAATGAATAATGATTCTATTTTGGTAATTGTGGATCGACTATTGAATTTATATCATTTATTTCTAAATAAAGGATACATTTATAGTATAATAGCTGGGATAACTGTATGTGAGAGAAATATTTTTTTTCATGGGGTGCCACAAAATATAGTTTTAGATCACAATTCATTCTTTACATCACACTTATGGAAGGGATTACAGAAGGTTCTTGGTACAAAGTTCTTTCTAATTATGTCCTTCCACCAAAAGATATATGTGTAGTCAGAGTGCACCATAAATGTGTTAGATGATATTCTATGAGCATATGTGCGTTAAATTGGTGGTTGTTGGGAGAAGATCTTGGATTTTTTGGAGTTCACATTTAACAATAGTTACAATGAAAATAAATAGATGGTACCATATAAGGAACATTACGGTAGACATTGTATATCTCCTTTATGTTGGTTAGAGGTGGGTGAGTTAGAGCTGTTTGGGATGAGCCTTGTTCCGGAGATATCGGAGAAGGTGTAGTTGATTCGGAAATGTTTGGCTACAGATTAGAGTATAAGGATGTCATATGTTGATAAAAGAGACTAAGCCTAGTGTTTGTATAGGGTGATTATTTATTACATCAGGTTTCACCTAGATTGTGTCACCAGCAGATACAGAGGTATGCAAATTTAGTATCGAGGTTTGTCGGACCATTTGAGGTGCTAGAGTGAATTGGGCCAATGGCGTACTGATTAGCACTTCAAAAAAAATCAGTTCTATGCATTCTATTTTCCATGTGTCAAAACTATGGAAATATCGCTTGAACCATCTCATGTGATCAGTGTCTAAATGGTTAACCTCAAGATTGATGCATCCTTTGAGGAGCATCTGATACGTGCATTGGGTCACAATGAGAAAGTGTTATGGTGTAAGAACATATTGTTCGTTCATGTGATATGTTAATATTTAAGTCTATAAGAGAAAAAATGGGATTGGGAATAAAATAGGAGTGATAATGGCCCAATTTTTTTGGCCTTGAAACATAGAGAAGATCAAGAGTGTAGCTCAAGGATGAGTTGTTATAAGGTGGGGAGACTGTAAGATTCTAGGACTTTAAGGAGTAATCATAGGTGTGTAATTATGGAATTTTTTGTATTAATTACCTTTGGTATTGGGTATTACCTTATGTGTGTTTCAGTGATGTTTCTACCAAATTGGTATGATAGGGGTCTATGCATGGTTTTCATAGGGTTTGGCCAAACAGTCCGGAAGCTAAATTTCCGGACAGTGGAAGTTTTCACAATTGGAGAAAAATTTTCATAACTGTGTGAAAAAAAGTTGTGTTGGTAGTGGAATAAAAAATGGTTGGCACACATTTTGGCCTATCCATGCAACTTCCTTGTTGAAACCATGCTTGTGGCCCAGTTTATTCTGAAAATTGGTTTTAAAACCACATGAACCCCTGAAACCTCTCCATTTCAACCTAATCTCTGGATAGACAATTTATATGTGCTCAAAAATTCATATAGAGGGATTCCAAGGTGATATGAAAATATTTCTTCCATATTGAAATCACAGATGGAAGATATTTTCTCAACCTTGTATATATATTTCATCATGATGCTTATCATGTTATGTCTCTTATCATTTATAGATCTTTTCATGGAGGATCTCCCCCATTTTCTTGGATCTAAACCTATGAGCTGATATCTAGATCAATTAATGAGGATCTAATTCATGATTTGATTGATTAGGATTCCTTTTAGGATAACATTGAATTTAGATATTTAGATTCAGAGTTTGATCGACAAATGTTATGCCTCTCATATTTTGGGGATTTCTGTTGGGATATCTTTCATCAATAATACGAGGTAGTTGGCCTCAATTGATCTCCCCTATTTGTGATTTTGATATGTGTACGAGTTTATGTTATTCTATATTATCTTGATGTTTGGTTTCCTAAATTGGATTAATTAGGAATGTGTAAATGAATTTAGTTTTCCTCATTGATTAATTGATTACTAAATCATGGAACAAATGATTGGGGGTTATCCAAATAGATATTTTGGATCTTTATTTTATGTTGGGATATTGTAATTGAGATATCAGTTTGAATTTGGAAATATAATTAATTGTGGGTATTAATTATGAAATAAGGATATAGGCCATGTACGATAATTAATTTTGAGAAATAATTATGTTCCATGAAGTCGACCTATGATAAGTAATTGTGAGAAATAATTATTTTTCATAAGGTTGATCAAAGATAATTAATTGTAATAATTGATTATGACAATTTTAGATTTTATTTGGATAATTTATTGTGAATAATTAATTATGGAATGAGAATTGTATAGATTTATTAATTAATTGATGAATAAATTAATGGATTGTTTCATTATTTAATGGTTGTGTTAACTATTGGCCTTTTGAACTATTTAACTAATCATTGGATAAATAATGAAATTATATATAATTTTATTTTGAAATAAATAATGATTTAATGGTAGATATATTGAGGTTCTAAGAAGGACTACATACACCAAATGGGATTTTTTGTGTACTAGACATGGAATTCTAGACCGATTAGAAGCGAGGACTTGGAAATGGATTGCATCCCCAAAATTTTTCCAATGACGAGATTATGTGGTTCTTGGAATGACGTACATCACCAAATTTGAAAAGAAATTCGATTCTTAACAACATACACTCATTGAGATTGTGGTTCTGGGTGTGAAGACTTTTACAAAATGAATGATAATAATGAATGATTATTCAATTGTGATTTGGTATTCTTTGCAAGATGGCATACACCAAATAATTAATTATATTCACTAATGATTCAATTGAAAAAATGAATTGAAACATGGCCTAATTATATCATAAATGGTTAAATGACAATTTGATAACTGTTTAAATTTTTCATTGTATTTATTGATTCATAAATTTGTATGCACTATCTTTTGACTGCAGTCGTTTTAGACACCGTTGGTGGTGGCCTACAGAGATGTACTCACACCCCATTCGGTACAATTGATAAGAACGTGAGTAGGTTTTTTGGTTCAAGGATGGTATAAGGGAAAGTCCTTGGGATAGATTTATTTTTGGGATTGGAGCATGGGAGAGGGAACCTGAGGTGGTTTGGGAACCATTTATTAGTCATTGTGTGTTTACATTCAGTTTCACTATAGACACATGATATATTCATTGTCATATCATGTTTTATCTTTCAGTTGAGTATTGTATATTCATTTTTTGGTTATCACATTTAATGGATTTTTTATGGTTATTTATATATGTCCACACTTGTTTTTTGTTATTTTCATTCGTTGGAAATTTATTATTAAAAAAGATGGTATAGTCTCTCCATGATTGACTTTCGAAACCCTCACTACTAGTTATTACCCTCTAGTGTACTAGGAGGAACGCTTGACGGTATGAGGCCAACCGGATTGGGGCATCATATAGTGGCTCCCTGGTCGAGAAATCACACATACCATTGTTACAGATGTATGGTTAACATTAGATGACTGATAATGTACATGACTAGGTTATTGCACAAGACCAAATGAACCCTGTGGTGTTGCAGGTAAGGTCTTAGTTTCTATAACTCAATGACTAGTTCCATATATCTCTTCTTGATACCTAAATAATTTATATAGGCATAAGTCATATTCTAAATTTGATCAAAAAGAATTTTTTTAGCTTGAATCATTCTTCATTTGAAGGTGGGTTCTTAATGACCGCTCTAAATCCATCACATATAGTATGAGTGGTCTTCCATCGACAGATGGCAGTAACACTGGTGGGATTAATAATAACTTCTGAATATTTTAGAATTCTTTCTAATAGCCATTAGTCCTCTGATACACAACCCCCTTTCTCATCAACATAGTGAATGGAAACCGTTGTCGTGTGAGGTTGACTATGAAGTGCATAATTTCTTATTGATTTCCTTAAATTACAATCAACTCTATTAGGTTGAGATTAGGATACATGGTAGGGATTTTTAACATCTTATCAGATAATACATCAATTCCACAATGGGGTACGAAGAAGTCTATTAATTTCCCTAAGATAACAAGGAAATAAAATTTCCGGGGTTTCATTTTCATATATTGTTGTCATAGTTAATTAAAGACAACGTCAACATATTATAGGTTGGTGTAGTGTTTTCATGATTTAAACAATAGGTCATCAACGTAGTATTGAACAGACATTTCCATTGTGGACTTAAAGAATTGATGAATGACACACTAATATGTGGTGCCATCCTATTTTTAATTGATGGGAATTTCCTTGTTGAAAAAAACTCTATTTTGAGGCCTGAAGAAGGTAGATTATTAATCTTCTCGAGAAATTTTTATTTTTTTGCATCTTTATTAGTCATCCATGAAAAAGTGAACCTAATATCTAGTAGACGTATTTATCATCAATTCAGTGACCGGTATTGGGAATATAGCTTTTATGCAGTACCAGTTGATATTACTGAAATCAATGAAAACTCTTATTTTCCCTTTCTTCATTTTTATAGGGACTATATTGGTCATCCTTATTGGATAAGGGACCATATGAATGAGTTTTTCCTTGATGATTTTGTTATCTTCAATGTCTATTTTGGCAGCATGGGTGGGATGCATCATTTGGACGTTTTGGTTGTTTCCACGTTGATCTTCTAGAAAGCCTATGTGTTGAGTGGCCAACTACAGACCGAGGCACAAGATTTCATTATATTTCTAGGTAAAAACATATTTAATCTCTATTAAGAAGGAGTTTGGTGAATCATTCACTTTGGATCACATGGATACACTAATCGGAGTAGACCACAGATATTATTCAGTACATAAGATTATTTTTTTATGTTCATCCATGGTTATAGAAACATCCTCCTAAACTATGGTGTAGGACTCCCTATGGTATTCTAACTATTTGTATTCTATATCCTCCTCACATAATAATTTATTCTTATTGATAAAAGTTTCTCGAGAGGAGCTCTCCAAATTTGAGAAAATGGATGTAATTTGGGAAATCAAAGGCTGAGGTGACTTCTTCTGACCTGACTAACAGTGAAGATTTTTTTAGAGAGGGTGGAATGACTGAATAACAAGTTTTTTCATTTTCTATTTCCTTATATGGTCATGAAGGGATTATATGTATCTATTATGACGGATTTAGAGAATTTTTAATTGAGAATTTAACACTATCAAGAGGGCTTGTGGATTTTTTTCACTGTTATGATCAGTGGCCTTGGCTGAAATCATGAGGAATGTATAATACATGTATTAACAGGGACTCCCACACAAAAACTAATTAATCTAAAGTATTTAATCTTTACTAATCTCCATGAATTAATATTCATGGAAGATTGAAAAACAATTTTGGTGGTGATCTAATCCATACCATCAACTACTGACAGCTTCTTTTTCTGCATATATAATTCTGCATCGAAATAGTGTGACTCGTAATATTTGAATGTGGCCTTATCAGCCTGAAATTTCCCACTCTATGCATTAATGAATTATTTTAAATACTAATAGTATGGTGAGGGAAATAATTTTTACTGGTACAACCAAAGATCTCTTATAAGAACTTTTAAGGTCATGTTTTTTCGGATCACCAAAACCTTTGTGTCAGGTTTGATGTCACCAAATTTATTATTGATATGGATATTACCTAATAGATTCTATTAAATTTTTTCATAGAGTAACTAGGATGTGAATATGGTGAAAAAATATCTTCATTACATCTCAGCCAAAAAAGATTCCAAACTATGAGGTGATCAACTCTAGAGCCACTGTCGATGAATAATTTTGAAATTTCTAGAGAATTTTACTTCCTGACAAGTATAGGGTTCTGATGAGTCCCTACTTAAAGGTTTTTTCATATTGGACTATGATGTAAAAATAATCATGGAGATTTTTAGTATATTTCCATGTATTATTGCCTTCTACAGTGGATGATTCGGCTAAAAAGCCCTTGAGGCTTGGGAGAGCTTCTATAAGGACTTCCCTGAGATCTTTTGAAGCATTTATGGAATCTAGGATTGAAATTTGTTCTATTACTGAGTAAAATGGCCCCATAATATCATAATTATGGTCAAAAGGATAGGGTTTCTCAACTTGGTGATTCAATTTCACATGAGATTCAGGGTTATGTCTATTGTATGTGGATAGACCGGTCTTGAAGTCAAGAAGAGGGTTGTTCTTATGTTGATTGTTAATTAGTCATAAGAGATCATTCATATATGCTATGGGTGATTAGAAATTTTATCCTTCTTTGATGATTATTCTTGATGATTGGTCTATAGTGGCTTCTAGTAGGGGAAGGGGAATTTTGAGTTTGATATTGGGTCTGTTGAAGGGATATTCTATTAGTTTTTACAACATTGACATTCCAAGTAAATGTGTGGTTGGAAAGATGGTTTCTTCAAGGACTATTTATTATATAGAATCCCAAGCTACTGTGTCCACATCCTTTAGTTCTATGATTCTATTTTGGGATCTTTGGTTTATATCCATACTCTTCATTGGTTAAGAGATCAATTATGTTAATGACATTAATGTATTTGAAGATCCATTACTCATCTGACAATGAGTCTACCAAATTGGCTACATATGATGGTCTATTTAGTGTGGGTGGTGACCATGCTTTCAGATTTGATGTTATAAAATATGATATTGTTGAGGCTAACTTTGGACATGACATAGGTTTATCTCTTTTCACATTATCTTTGAAATTCTGGTTGTACTACTTCGTGGATAGTCAACTGATGGATGATTGTGGGGTCGAGGATGTCAGTTAAATTGCATTATGATTGGTTGGGGGCATAGTCAATTTCATAAAAAATTGTTAGACGTATCTATGAGAATAATTGATTATTTTCCATGTAATCCATTATCAGGCATCTTATACCTTTTGGTAACCACATTTATTCAATCCACTCCTTCATCTAGGTCAGTGGGGGAAACAAATGCCACTCTTGCTGGTGGTGGCCCAATTATTACTTCCCAAAATTAATCCTTCATTGTAGGAGGATATTAAAGATAAATAATTCTTGGATGTTATTTCTCAGATGTTATATATTAATTCTCAGAACAACTATCTTGGTACTTCAAACTGAGAAGTGGTTGTGGGCGGAAACACAACAGGTATATCATCTGTAGTTTGTTGTCTTTTCAAGAGTAACATATCAATTTTTTTGATGTGATTGATATGAATCAGTTGAAAATTTTCACTTATCTTATTTTATATCTAATATATTTAACAAGTATTCTTGATATAATAGAGCAATAATTTTACTCTACTCATTTTTTATTGACAAACTATTTGAGGGGTGGTCTTCAAATTCCATTACAGGGAAATGTGTTTGCCTTTAGTTTTTCATCTTAATTAGACAATGGGGTTAGGACATGTTATTAGGAATTTTCCTCTTCTCATATATTGATTCAATCATATTTGGATGATGGGATTGTTTCAAATTTATATGGATTTTCATCTACAGATAATTCCCCTCCCAATTTTCGCAGAGGCCTTGGTGATCATTTCAGTGAATTTTTTCTTTCTCATAATATGCTACTATATATTCATTGTGTGATTCGAAAGAGGGATTATGAATGCATTTGTACCCACATTTTTCCATGACATTTACATATAGGATCTAGTCCTCATGATCTAGGGGGTGAAATATACTTGGTTATATTTTCAGAACCACTGGTGAGTATCCTGGGGTACTTGTGTTCTTTAAACTTCATCTTGTTCCCTTAGTGTGATATCGTTTTCATATTGAGGATGATGCACCACATGGTGTTGGAAATGAAATATTAAGGTAGTGTCCTTTGAGAAAAAACCATGTGCACCAGGGTAAAAGTCATTAGGGAATTAATCATATCCCTCCCCAATATAATTAAGTTACTCAATGTCATAATATATGGATAGTCTCTCGAAATAATTATAGAATGCTAGTGGAGTTTCCTGGTTTTGGACTGTCGTTCACTACTGAGTGGGTGGCCGGTTGGATTTTATCAACTTGATGGATTTTATTGCTGCAACATATGTCGGGAGAGTACCTTTAATATTTTACTCCTAGATTAGTGCATTTGAGACCCAATTTTAGATACTATAGGTAGGTTACAGGGCCCACTACATTGTGGAGGGCCCCACCTATGCAGTGGATGACAAGTGTGTCTCTGAGAACGCTTGGGATTTTATTTTATTAATGAAATCTATGGAGAGTTACTATAATGTATGGGAATATTATAGAAAATAAAATCCCATCAATGTATAATCACATAGACACATATATAATTGATTATTTCTCTTGTCCCACTTCCCTTTTGAATGTGAATGCGGCCTATGGTTCTATCACACTACCATTATGGTTAAGGATTCACATTGGGATCCCCTTTTTTAATGAAAATTTAATTAATGATAAAAAAAATTTCTGACAGGTATAGGGAAGTATATACTTTTTATCATATGATGGACATGATGTATTCTCTATCTTATTCACATTAGGTTATCCATTTTTGTTTCTGATGAAAATGTTGTTCCCAACAATTGATTGTAGGGGGATGTGTTTTTACAATCGCTAATGTTAGATGAAATATAATTTAATGGTTTCTAATGGGTTTGTTTCCAGATCCAAAAACACCCAACCATTCTTGCATTCATGATTTAGGGACGTTCATTACAACAGAAGTATCTCATTAAATTATTTGGCCAAGGACACTTAAAAACTCATATTGTTCACATGGATGGGAACATTGGATCATCCCACACATTTCGGGGGAAATATTACATATTCTAGGACTCTCTTATATATTTAAAACATGTTCATATAGTCATGAATCATTGGATCATTCCAAAACATCTATTTATGCATTACACTTATGTATGGTTGATCACAAATATGCATGGGTTTGGAATTACATGTACATATTTGAGGATCCCCATTAATGATGATATCAATATATATTCATTTATATTAACCTAACTAACACTTTTGTAGGAGGATTATAAATTCCTTAATCATTCACTAAGATAACACTTGATTGAACAATTTTATGAGGTTCTCTAGAGTTTTTCAGAACCATGTGGGATGATATTTTTTTCACTGTTTTGATCGAACCCCTAAGATGCACTTCCAATATTCCATCACAATAGGAATTAGAAGAAAAAATTGATTTTTAACCAATGACATTTAATGTCATGCGGTCAAGAGGATAGTGAAAAACACGAAAATGGTGATTGCATGCCTGAACCTCAGGGATATTTCCAACATATCCTTGTTAGTTTCATATTCAAGTCAACATAGTTTTGAAAAGTCATGCATATTAATGGAAGATAACCATTTGATTTATGGTTGGGAATTAAATATATAGGGAGGAACAACATTTTTTTTGGGGTTGCGATGATGTGATGATCATCAATAATCATTATTCCCACATGAGTCATGTTCTATGATGAAAATAAGAGAATATTGTAGATATGATGATCGTACAACCCTCTCCACCCACTGATGGATGGTTCTGAAGCCTAAAAGGGGAGTGATAGGGGATTTTGGTGTGTAAACTTATTCTCATGTTTTCATATATAGGATTTCCACATTTTTTTATGCATCCAGAAATATCATAGGAAGGGGAAAGTAGGATCTTGAGAATAGCCTCGAACAAGAAAATATGGAGGATTACCGAAGTGGGAGTACCCTAAAATTGATTATTGTAATGGGAAGAAGCATCATTCCTTGTCAAAAAGGAACACAATCATGGAATTCTTTTTTTAAAACATAACATTGATAATGTAGTCCAATGACTAAAGTTAATCCCTATAATGGGGAGGTTTACGTGAGTACCCCCAAGTTTGGAAAACTGGGATACAATTGGAATGTAAACATACTCGCTTTTCTGTCGGTTCACCATATTATAGGGGTTAACCATGTGACTCTGCTAACACTAGGTATTTAAAACTAGATGGGAATGTTTATTCACCTGATGGGTTTACCATACATTTCTCGTGGCTTTGGGGGAGGCTTTTTGTGATGTCGTTGAACAAGATTCTTAAGGGACTGTGTATGGTACGATGAAAATGTAAAGGAATGAATGGAACCATAGAGTTTAATTCATATGAAACCTCATTCTATATATATTATCGTTACACAAGATGGGGTTTCCTCAACATAGTGTATTGATATGAGGGTAGGGGAACAATACCCATACCATTTTTGTATGTGTGCCTTGGATTGATCCACGTTGCGCTTTTCTATGTGGGGAAAAGATTAGTCTATGTATCATGATGTATTCATGGCATGTTTCCTCCCACATAACCATTGAATATACAAGATACCTAATTATAAAGGGAGCATTAATTCTTTATCTTATAGTAGATTTATACTCATGGGATTTTATATTGGAGTTTTCCCTATTATTTTGGATTTATCCTTTTTAATGCTATGCAGTCGGTTGTACCTACATGGAATCCTCAATGGATTTCCCATTTTACGGTTTTATCTTCAACAATGCATTCTTCAGTCAACTAAACATTTAAACTATGTCCCAGAAATACTACACCTTTAATATTCCAATTGATAGTTTATATGATGATGTTTCCATCATTCTTTTGTAGAATCCCCTTAATGCGTCATGGACCATTGATGACTTACATAGTCGAGGTATGGGTCCATCTTCTATGGTTCAGATAATCACCACCTCCAACCTCTGAATGAAATTTTTTTTTCATAGGAATTAGTTTGCTTCTCCCTTCCCACAAACCATTTGATGTCACATGCTATTCGTGTACGAGGTGGACAATTTTCACATCTTTCTAGAAAATAAATTTATTTCTCTTGTGTGGGGATTAATTAATTTCTTCTTTATGTGGACTTCATAGTTCATAGATGTCATGTGTATCGAATTTCTTTGTGGATGGGCGGTCTATGTGAGGTTATACTTTGTGACCTAGAATTTTTTATTTTATGTTTCTCTCATTCTAACATGATTCTATAAACCCATTATTTATGTTGTTTTCCTTACTTTTCAAATCCACTATATAAATTTAATTTTTTATTCAATGTTTTCAGGACCAAACAATTTCAAATAAATATGATTATCGGGATGACTAAAATTTCAAAGAAGAAGAATATGATAAAAATAATCTAAAAAAAATAATCAAATATAAAAAAGGGATCTAGAAACTTTTGAAATTTAGAAAATAATATTTAAATGATGTTTATATCTGGAGGAAAATTAAAATAATTTTTATTTTGTGTAAAATATCAATGAGAGAGTTTAGACAAATAAGGATCTAAAAGTTGAGGTTATAAAATTGAAATGGAGGTGTCAAGATCAAGAATGATTACAAACTCCATAATTGGTGAAAAATATATTAGAATTATCATAATGTTATGACAAAGGAATTCATTAGGAGGAGTGCATACATATACCACATGTTCATTGATTCAAAGGTACAACAAATTTTATGGTTGTATGAGAATAAGTAGTGCCAACTCCCCATAAGAAGGTAGATATTCAAAAAACTGGAACAACGGTAAATTATACTGAAAAAGATCACAGAAAAACACCAAATGTGATATTTTTTCTTATATAAATTGTGAACACTATATCCATGACTCCCTATATTTTGAAGGTCTATCCAGGTGATGAAGCACTCCAAATAATCATGTAGATTATTTTTAAATCTTTTTCATTTTATTGATATTGTTTTTATCATAGGGGGAATGAAAATATGAAAATTTATCATCCTTAATTATTGCACAAATATTCATCATTAATGCATCAACATGAAATAAATTAGAGAATGGAAACATTATCCAAAAGTGTAGAAACCTATAAAAGATTTATAGTTCATCTTGAAGGAAAACGATAGTGAGGGGTGATTATTATGGAATATTTATAATCAATAATATGGCTGATGAATGAAATTTGGCGGAAGGATAATTCAATTGTCATTCACTTAAGATAAATGGATAATTCTATAATGTGGATTATTAAAAAATGATACACATAACATAAAATTTGAAATAAACACCTCATTGTTAACATCATTGAAAACAAAGAATGCATAATTTTATTTATGAATGAAAAGGGTGTCAGGATTATTTATTTTGAAAAATATAATATTTGATGTAAATATCTCAAGTGAACAGTTGATTTCTTTATTTATTTGAAGAAAAATAATCATCTCAGGGTCCTCTGGTTTTTTGATAATAAGTGTTAGTTGGGTTTTACTCAAAAGTAATTTTTTTATCAATGCTAAATGTTGGTATCATATTCTCTTGGAAAGAAGAATCAATGGAAATATATACCTTGGTGCAGAAAAAAATTAGGGCTTACTACCCTAATAAGAATATATAAAGCCATGTCCAAGATAATCGTGGAATTTGAGCCAAAAATTCCTTGATAGTTTAGTAAAGAGAAATGTATCACATGAATTTTCCTATCTAACAAAAGATGACACCGACACTTTTGATTCATGTTAAAAAGGGATGATTATCCAAAAGTCCTACAGGTCAAAGAGGGTGAAGGAATCAAAGTAACTTAAACTAGTGCATGTGGTCATTTATAGGAAAATTTCACTCAATTAAATAGATTGAATAAGGTATTATGGTATGTTTATATTTGAAAGTAGATAAAATGAATATATATTATTCGTATATTAAAAAATATTTCAGGTATAATAGAATATCACTCTATATCAAATGAGATCTAAAAAATATTCATAGAGTGATGATCTACAAAATTCAAACTTATAGTTGGACTAAATTCAGAAATAATCAAGTTGAGGAATATTTAGAAATACATATAATTTTCATAAAGGTTGTGGCCGAAGCCTCATTTATTATTAAACTAAAGAAAAGTACTCTTTTAATGATTAAAGCGATACCCATTACTTATCCCGAAGGCCTAGTGGTCATTTAGCCCATTACATGGCCCGTAGGCCCATTTTTTTGGCACAAAGCCCATTCTATGAATAGTACAGCTACTGTACCTGCGCTGCTATAGTACTTCACAGTACCCACCGCTGCTATAGTACTCTGCAACCGCTATAGTTCTCTGCCACTGCAATAGTGACATGCCACTTCTACAGTGCCGTCGCAGCTACAATACTGCTATATCGCTTGCGCCCAATGAGTTTTGAACACCCATTTTCTAACATAAATCCCAAAAAATGGTTGTAAGATCATTGATTCTCATTCAGGTATAGATCCTTTCATATTTGGTCTAACTCATTAATTTGGACCAAATATGAATTCCTAGTGAGTTAATAAAGGTTCTGAGGGTGTCTTGTGTTTGTTCGGAACCCGAAACCCAACTTTTTGGAGAATATAGACTTGGCGTGTTGTTTGTAAAACTATGCTGATGTTGTTTTCTCAGAAAGATCCACATTGCATGGTTGGCATTGGACTATGTAGACTAACATACGAGTTCCCCTTTTTCCTAGATATTTTCCATTTCTGGAACATAGTTTGATGAAATTCGGTGGATGATATGATTTTGGGAAGAACTATTTTGCATGGTTTGTGCACGGTTTGAAAAATCCCACAGACAAACTGTGCACAAGTTATTTTTGGGTAAATTTACATTTTTACCCTTAATGATCTAATTATGTCACCACATCCTATATAATATGTGTTTATAAGGGATTGACATATTTTTCTATCAGTTTGGATCTTTTTGAAGGCCAAAGGCTATGGATCAAAATATCTCCTTCATCCAGCATCAGATCAAGCATTTGTTCATCATGTTGGATGTGCAACAGTATGTATTCCAATAATCTATAACTGTTCTTATTCACCTTATCTCTCTACCTAGGTATCACTATGTGTGTATTTTTTACCTTTTAATAGATATTCTCTGATTTTAGGTAAATCGAGGGATGATTGCAGAGAAAAAGGATCATACAACCATTAGTTTGGGGAATATAAATCATTCCAAAATATTGTTGATTTTTGGAATGTTTTTATTGGGCATGTCAAACCCATTGATGACCATATCTTAAATTTACTATCCATGCTTATACATTTTATAATCATATGTTTGTGTTCTTTGAAAATATTTGATTAGTTGTTAGTTGTTAAACAAAAAACTCAATCTGTTCATGTTTATAGTTATGCAATAATTTGGTTTTTAGTGTCTTGACCACTTTAATCCACTTTTTAGGTGTGTATTTTCATGACCTTATAATAGTAGAGTCTCCCTATAATAAATGGTTTGTTGTCAATAGAGAATTAGGTAACGTCATGTACCATGATTTCTCACCACTAGAACCACCTAAGGTAAGTGCTTCAAATGGCCCTTAAATGTGAAATGTTGAAGGAAAGTATAATAAGTATATAAAATGGCCTTATTAAAGGTGGTTGAATAAAGGATACATGTTAGTATCACCCATTCCATTCTGATGGAATGTAGTAGAGTGAACCTCAACAATTTAATATGCCCCAATGGTTAACTAAGGCACTTTTAAATTATTGCAACACA
The DNA here is from genome assembly GCA_963277665.1 of Viscum album. Classification (NCBI taxonomy): domain Eukaryota; kingdom Viridiplantae; phylum Streptophyta; class Magnoliopsida; order Santalales; family Viscaceae; genus Viscum; species Viscum album. Next base: position 926,822,648 of record OY728140.1, on the reverse strand, counting down.
ACGTGGAAAATCCAAACTAATGGAAGGAAATGGAAACACTAATAAATAAAAGGGTTGAAATCCACATGACTTATCCACCCTAATAGAAGGAAATAAATTAACCAAATGAATTTTCACATTATTACAATATCAAAGAGGATTTTTCTGACTCGATGTCAACTTTGATTCTATGTGTAGAATACCAGGGGTCTAGGGAACCCCATTCTGATTCAAGTATTTGGTTCTCATTAGATGATACCCACTATGATTCTATTTGATTTCTATCTATTGGATTCATGGAATACTACCATAGGGTACCATTTCATTATTCCCAGATACCAAAGATGCAGTTCTTGGATCCAGCATTGACAAGTAAGTTCCAGGGATATGCTCCTTGGACCCAATCATTGCTTATCATTGGTTTATCATGGATTCACTCCTTAGACTCAGTACACACATTATTGTAAAATGTTTTGGATTACACTCCTTGGATTACAATATTACCCCTTAGATAGTCTTAAATAGTACTAAGTTAGCTTTCAGTGAGTTTATGTGACGTTGTTTATTAACCTAGAACTCCCTGAATGGATATCATATTCAAGTTTCCTTGTTACATAATAAGACCTTCTCTAAATATACTACAATGAAGTTATTTCAGTGTTTGGTATTTCCCACATGAGCTATTAGAATTAAAAATTAATTACATAATTAATGAACTGGTCACATGTTTAGACACCAGCTGACGGTTGAAGTAGGTACTTGGGTATTTAGTTATATTATGCTGTTTTCTTTACATAATATATGCATTCCTAGACAATACAATATTCCATTACAAAATATAGATATTTTAGACATCGTTGGTGGTGTCCCACTAAGATTTATCTCAAACCATCTCTAGGCTCCTTTTGATACCCAAAGTAGATTACATTTTTGTAGGTATTGAAAAAGGGAAGAATACAACTTCCAACTATTGATTGTGTGTTGATAGGATAAAGATTGAAATAAAATGACTGAGTTGTATCTCTGGATGATTGGAGTAGTCTTTGTTTTCTTTTACCTTGTAGAACATGTTATGAGTTTTTTCTTTTATCCATGATTTCTAGTTTTCTAGTGACATGACATTACATCATCATTGTTCCAGTCCATACATTTTTTGTTCTCATTTATTAATGGCATCTTTTTTCTTATGCTGTTTATTTATATCATTTATATTACTTCTGTTGTTTATTATTTATTTATATTCATTCTGTTGTGATACACACTTTTAATGAGGGCGTAGTATTTTCTTGGACACCCCCAAGTCCCTCATTGTTAGTCGGTATCCCCTGGTGTTCTGGAAGATGTTCTTGAGGCCATGTATCCCACAGGGCTCAAGGAATAATTATGTTCCATCAAAGTCATATTCTTCACAATGTGGAACCATTGGTGGTTTTTTTCTTGCATAAATATTTGGAAAAAATAGATTATATAATAACAAATATTGGGACTTGGTCATAAACCATTCTTGGTCGTCGCTAACCCATGTTTGAGATAAAATATCATTAACTTATAATACAATTGTTATTCTATTAAGCCTATTATTGTAGTTATTATTTCACTGTTGGGTGATGTTCATGTTGTGTGGGGTTGTGGATTATTACTGTATTGATAATTTATTTTATCCATAGCCCAATGATATAATGGAATGAATCATTTCTACATGAATCATTATAGTCATCTAGAATTCACATGTCATGCATATTATCATTCCATATAGGTGCATCTCACAGCTTTTCGTTGCTTGATATGCATGTGATTTATGAGTGAAGTTGTTATAGTTTGATTGTTCTTGTATTAATTTGTATGAGATTTAGTGGTGTTCGGTCTCAATTCATTAGGTGTATGGGCCCTCGTGGGTTGCTTAGGGTAATTTATCGGGTCGAACCATTATACTACAAAGAAATAGGTGTTGTTTGTGGTGATAGCTATATGGGTACTGATTCATTAGAAATGGCTATCCATTATAAAGTGAATCATGAAATAAAAAATAAATTGGGTTCACATCCTTATCACGCCTTATCATGATTATTAAAGGTAGAGGAGTGAGCCTATAAATTAACCGCAGAATGACATGAAACATATTCTTGAACACTTACTGATGTATGACCATCTAAGAGGGTAGTTTGGGTAGTATGCCTTGGGTACTAAGTTTATAAAACTTTCATTTTCCTCTATTGATTCTATCTTACACTTATATTCTTGTTCTATAGTGTGTGATTGGCATTTGAAGAGCAATTATGTCATTTCATACTCGTTTCATTCTCTAGGAGGGTGGTTATGACCATGCTCCCAACATGGTGGGCCCTGAGCCGCCAGTCCTACATCCAAGAGTGCCACATGAGGAACCACCTACAATATTTGATATGTGAACTAATTACCACGTACATGATAGTATCCTATGTATGATGTGGTCTTTGAAAGGTGATCCATGGGTTTCAACTACGATGGGTGATTTGAATGGCGAGTTATAGCTGCATTATCCTTCTATTTTTTATGGGGATTTCAATTCTCAGGTGGCTGAGTATTGGATAGAGGCCATGTTATCTATCTATGAGCATATGTAAAATCCTTTAGAGTAGAAATTCATGATAGAAATATTCATTCTTTTTGATTCATCGACACAATGGTTGGATGAGGTTACCCAGGTCTTTTGTCATAATTGCATGTTGTGGGTTGATTTCTAGACATCCTAGTACAATTAGTTATTTCCTCATCCACTGAAAGTAGATAGAGACAGATAGTTCACGCGTCTCGATCATGTTTATATGAAATTTATGGAATATTTATCATGTTTCACTGATTTAAATATCCTTTCACTACTTATATCCCATGATGATATTTTGTGTGCTAGATGTCTTTTGGATGGGCTCGAGCACACCACCCGAACTCAGGTGAATGTATTTTAACATCCAAACTTTTTTGAAATATTTTACCAGGTCAGTATTGTTGAGAATAACCTAATAGATGGTAGATGTTCAATATTTTAAGGATTAGTGCCACTACAAGACAGTAGTTCTTCTGGTGGTAGGAAACATTCCCTTAAGGTTTTTTGTCAGGGAGGTGGCATCCAGAGTATAAAATTTTGATAACTTAGTTTGTCTATCATCAATGTGGAAATACAGGGCATAAGAATCCACATTGTGATAGAGACCTTATAATGTTTTGATCTTGTGGTTTTATGGGTCATCTTTAGCATTTGTGTAGAACGTTTCCACCAGCTACAAGTGGAAAAGGATTTGGGCCAGCTCCACCTTCATGAGAGGGTACTTTAACACCATGTCAGGCGGGGATTTAGAATATCACCATCAAGTATAAAATAGGAGGATGTTGTGTTTGTGGTGGACCAATTCTTGATCACCAAATACGACATCAGAGTTGTCATGTTTGTGGTAATCCATTTATTTCACAACGTGGTGGATCATGTCAGTTGCATGCCTTACAACTGATACCCGATGATCTGGTTGCATGACCATCTATACTATGAGGTACTATTCTAGTAGACTCTACAAATTTTTATTCTTTGTGTGATAAAAGTTATTAGAAATCATTCATTTATTAATCTATTGTGGAAAGTCTCAGACTAATGATACAATATTACTATGGTGTAATGACCCCCGATACACCATTAGGAATTGGGACAGAGGGAAAATACCATTGCTGGTACAATTCCCGTAAGGTAGGAAGTTACCATTTCTTGTGGAATCTATTTTTTCTCAAGATGATGGGATTATATTCCACTATCCAGTGGGATAGGATAGTCCAAAATCATGCCTTTATAGATTTCTATTACTAGGGGTTTTCTTTTACATCTCCATAAGGTACCAATGAAATTTTCAATGGGGAGCGGGTTGTTTAGGCTGGGAGATCTAGGCCAAAGCCTCATTGGATAGGTGGGGTGACTGCCCAGGTTGAAAAGCTTTTTATGAACGATTAAGGTGTTATTCATACGGATTTCCCTCCAATGGTTGATCATTTTAGGGAAGTCTGCCCTGATGGATTTTCCATAATACCTCATAAGAGACAGGTAGGTTTTACAATTGAACATGTTCTAGGAGAAGCTATATTTCTCATTCCTCCTTACAGGATTGTACCTACAGAGAATTAAGAGATCAAGAAGCAGATATAGGACCTAGAGGATAATATATGATTATTCCCTTGTACGTCCTATTGGGGTTCAACAATTCTTTTCACTAAGAAGTCAGGTGTAACTCATCATTTATGCATGTATTATAGAATGTTTATCCATCATTTTCTCAAGTACCTATATCCATATCCTTGAATATATGATCTATTTGACCAGCTCCAAACTGCAAAGATGTTCTCTAATATCTACCTGAGATCAGGTTATCATTTGGTGCATGTTAGACCCACAAAAATACCTCATATTGACTTTCACAACAGGTTTGGTCTATATGTGAAACCTATTATGCTATTTGGTCTTACCAATTTTCATTCCATTTTCATTGATTTGATAAAAAGGGGGTTTCACCCCTATGTGGTTTCTTTTTTCGTGGTCTTTTTGGACGACATCTCGGTGTATTCTCTCACTCGTATAAACCCTACCAAACATTTTGATATCTTTCCGAGCACACTAAGAGAGAATCATCATTATGCCATGCATTAAAAATGTGACTTTTGGTTCAACAAAGTCCACTTCATGGGTCATTTTTTATAATAATCATGACTATCCATTAACAAAGAAAAGGTTAGTGGTGTAGTTTTCTTGGATCAACCCACAAATGTGTTTATATAAAGTGTTCCTTGGGGATGGCTGGATATTATAGGCATTTCATACATAACATCTAATGTCGTTCTACACCACTTACTAGACTTAAAAATTTTGGTGTTATGTTCATGTGGTCAGAACCATGTGATAATTCCATTCTATAGTTAAATGTAACGCCTCAAGCTTCCATGGTATGCTCCTCTTTGAATAATAGAGCAGCGTGTGTTGTACGCAATCTCGAGTTCTAATAGACCACGAAGAATAAAAGTAGAAGTTATGAATATTAATACCTACTTTTTGAAATTATTTAAATTTTATATTTCAAAATGGACTTAATTTTTGGATTCGGAATATCGAAATTAGCCTATGTTGAATTTTTGGTATTTTTCTGAGAACTTCCAATTTTTGATGAATAGTGAGAAATACTTAAAAACAACTTTTTAATGAAAATAATCTATTGTGATAAATTATACAATTGAGTGGTTTTAAATTGTAATTAGAATATATTTTTACCATTTTATCCAATGGCGGTCATTAGAATTAATTTCACTTTGAAATTGGATATAATCAATTTTCAATCTTTTGATTGATATTCTTTCTTAAAAACATGCTATTTGTTGTGACAGAGGGATTTAATTATTAAATTAATTAATTCAACTTATATGTTTTTAATTTTTTAAAATATACATTATTTTTGAATTAGTAATATCAAATATATCTTAGGGTTAATTTTTGGAATTGTTCCGAAAAACATCGATTTTTGATGAATAGTGAAACCACTAAGTGGTAGTTAAAAAACTAATTTTTCCTTTAAATGAAACATTACCACTTATGTGATTTTATTTTCAAAATTCCTACATACATGGTTTTCATTAGGAAGTAAAATGTGGTTTAATGGGATTAAAATAATTTTTTGGAGAATAGTAACTTTTATGTTTAATTAATCACGATTAAAGGTAGTTAGTGAACTTTAAGGTAAAAATGATATTATAAAAATATGAAAATACCTTTACACTTGTCATACCCTTATTTGATGAGTCATGTCCGACCAAGACAATACATGGGTCAACTTGGGGACTCCATGTATCCACTTGGGTAAGAAAATGAAATCAATTACTTTTTATTTAAAGTAAAAATAAAATTGTCACAGACATGTGTTGTTTTAATAAAACAATTTTTATAAGGGGTAATAGAAGTCATATTTTAGACTATAAATATTCATTGTAAATATAAAAATCATTCCTACATAATGAAATATTATTTAAAATTTTTATACATTAAATAAATTATATTATTTATGACACCATGATGATGTAGCGATTACCTCATTAATTAACGATTTAAATAAAATGAAAATATAATGTAAAATCTGAGGCTTACACTTGTCAAAATCCTATTGGATGAGTATATTTCGATCCCTTATCACCTTATCCTCGAACTATATCATTGTGGGACCTTTATAATCCTAAAATCATTTCATAATAAAGTAACATTTCAATCATTCCCAGAGTTCCCCTCCTCTCCTCTTATAAAAGGCCCCCACCTCTACCACCTTATTCACACCATCAAGCCATTTTGCTTTGCCAAACTCAACCCAAATACTCTCCCAAAATCCCTATATTACTCCTATAAGCCTCACTCTGGGCATAAGTCTTCCCAAGTAAGCCTTTGGCTCAAATCAAAAAGAGTAACCCGATTTTAAGGTAATGTCTTCTCTTGTGTTCTTTTGTTTTATTTTGCTTCTACAACCCCCTAAAATCTTTTTATTACATTATTTTTTAACAACACCAGTATCCTAAATATACATGAATTTTTTTATGAGAATTATTTTATTTACACTTACACACACCTTCGTCTAATGGTTAAAGAACATATTGTTTCTATGGGTGGCGAATTAGTGCCTCACGAAATGATGATTGTTCAATTTTCTTTTAACACCTATCATGGTGGAAATTATGATGACACTATTTTTTTATATGATATATATTATGTTTTTTTTTCCTTATGATTCTTTATTTTTCATTTATGTCATACCTTTATGATTTCCATTATGGGTAAACGTGATAATTTCATTTTAGGAAGTGCGGACAACCTCCCCCTCAATGTGATTTGAATTGTTAATGACATATGTGGGATGTATAAAGGATGGATTAAATGGTATTATACATTATATTATACTGTAATTAGAGTATACCTTTATATAATTATAATTTCATTCCATTAAATACGAAATAGAAATGAAAGTAGCGTTCATGCGTACGTACGTCTTACCGTCTCCATGAACAGTGCATTTCATTTATTACCTCTAAATGTTTTGTAATATTATAAATGCATGTATATACTGGATATATATTATATATATGATATCTAAATAGTTAATATAATTCTGGATATAATGGATATTTTACCACATGAACAACTTGTAATTATAAGACGTTTATTTTTTACTTAAGTACCAAAGATCGACAAAATGACCGTTATTAACTAAAATAATTACATAATGTTCATAACAAGGTAATAAGTGTTATAAAATGAATAATGAACATGTAAAGGTTCTTAAAAAGTAGAAATTTACTCTAGTTTATTATTCAGGTGGTTAAAGAATGGTCGAGTCAAGTCGGACATGAGGTAAGGGAACTTCTTAACCCAATTTCTGTTCTTTGGGTTAATCTCCGACTTTCAAATTATGTCATGATATTATTATGTCCTATCTTGTATTTGTACTTTCTTTATGTGTACTTATAGTGAATACACATAATAGATTTATTTTATTTAAAAAATGATCCTTTTAAGGGGATTCATCTCAATCTTCTTTCATTGAGACATATTTTGTTTTATACACAACTTTCTTTTATACGGTGTATAAACCCCTTTGACTATTACTTTTATTCAAAAGGAATATTTTTATACGAAGAATTTTTACTAAATGACAAAAGGAATGTTTAGTTTTACCTATGCGGTGAAATGATTTCTCTGCCGCTGTGACCATTATTTGAGTTTTGGCTTCCTCTACAAGCCTAACTTTTTTTAAAATGAAAAATAAATACCAAGTTTTAGTTTCTTTTATTTTGGTATTGAAAATGGTTTTATTATATCAATTTTTTGTATTCTTGTGATTGAAATATGGAAATGTTATGTTCCATTTATGTATGTTTTATGTGATACGATTATGTTTTGGTTTATGATATGTTTAAACCTGTTCATATGAGGAATTCATTATACTTAATAAGTGGTAGGTGGATCCCGCTATAGCTCCTCGATGCATCGGCATGTCTCATGAGAAAAAACTAGTGTCTTGGCACGAGGCCTTGACAAAATATTATTTTTATTCTTGGCACAAGGCCTTGGATATTTGTTTATGATAGTCTGGCATTATGAATTCCATCTTTATGAAAGTGGTTATTGATATTGCATGTGATTTTTTGACCATAAGAATATCCATGTGAATAAGTAAACGACATTATCTCATTTTACTTTTTCCATATTATTTTTTAGTTCAAGTTTAAAAGGCTTTTTTTAGTTATACGTTTCCTTAAATGTTTATGTTTATTTACGAAAGCTTCCGCTATATTTTTATCCTTACTGGGCATTTGAGCTCACCCCTTTCAATGTTTTATTTTTCCAAGGATGTGAAGAAATATTTTATGACTGACCTATAGGGATAGTCTGAAGGGGATAGAAGTGTGGACTATGGAGACTATGTTATTCTAATTTTTCACTTTATGATGTAATGTAACACTTATGAATGTATCTAGTGTTTCCAAGGCTACTAAACTAATCTGTCTTTCGAGACTTGATCTTTTGTGATCATGCCAATGTTACGCAATAACGCACCGACTCTGGGTAACTGGGGTCGGGGAATTGCAGTTGGTATCAGAGGCAGTTTATTACTAACCTTGGAAGCTAGAATTAGAAAAAAACTCTAATTATAGAACATGTCCATAAGATAGACATTGAGGATTACTATAGAAGAACTTCCTAGAATTTTGGTATTATAGAGATTTTGTGAGTTGTCCAAGCAATACATCCATGTCTGGATACGAGCAGGTAGAGGCGGCTCTGGCACAGATGTACCTAGGGTTAAAACTCGAAAAAATCGCTTTTAGCTAGACTCGAACGGGAACTCATGCACTACAACGGGCATTGCTGCACTCTTTGTTACGAAACTCCTAGGGGATATTCTTAAGATAATTCTCATTTTTTAAAAACCATTATGAAGGGTTTATGAGTATATACATCCTCAAAGAAAACATTTTTTATGATTTTGGATTATATCCATAAACCATTCAATTTACATTAAGTATTTTACATGTTTGGAATTATTCATTGCAATTCATAAACTAACCTAGTTTATGCCATTGTATAGAAATGGCATCCAGTAGAAGGAATGCGAAAACCATCTATACGTATGATCCAAAGAGTATGAAGGATCATATCTTTCACGGTATTAATCCAACATTTAGAAGGGAAATAGTCTCCAATGTGTTCTCAACATAAGAAGAAATAATATCATGTGTTAATAAGATATGTAAATAATTCTCTGAGTCTTATGTCTTTGAAGTGAAGAAAGGGAAGAAATGGATGGAAGAGATAATGATGGATAAATGGATGAGGGAATAGAAGAATTTTCCAATATGTGATAACTGTGGGAATAATCACCTTGAAACTTTCCTGAAGAGAATGGGAGTTTGTTATAAGTTTGGAGAAAAAGGACACCAAGTGCATGACTACAAGGGTAAGAAAAAGGTTTCAAATGTACAATGCTTCATCTGCAAGGAGGGGGGAACTACGCAAACCAATGTCCAAATCATCAGAGTATGCCCTAAATGATGTTATTGGATAATAATCAAGATATGATACTACCACAGATGAGGAGGAATGATTAGTGTTCTTATTTTGTTATTAAAGAATTTTGTCATTTCAGTGTTGTATCAATGATTTACTAGCTATAATAATTATGGTGTATATAAGGATTGTACTGCAGTACTATTTCATCAAGGACTTGAGATTGTGTGGAACCAAGAAAAGTGACTCCATAGCAGGTTAAATTTTTGGAAAATTTATGGTTGAGAGAAAGATAAACCATAATATGGTTCTGATACCGAGATAATGATTTTGGAGTAATACATGATTGATTTGGATAAATTATATTGGATATTATTAACTTCCTTGAAACTGATTAATGATTTGTATACATTTTTTTATAGAAGGAGTATATCTAGTATTATATAAGGAATAAGGGATCATGAATGTAATCTATAAGGAGTTATGGTAATTCAGGATGTTGTAGTGTTTTAAAAGAATACATGATGAAGGTGTTCACATTTTGTTACGTGGAAAAAAGGATCTTCATTATGTTTACCTTCCTTATAAAATGTGGCCTATGAGTTGGATAGAAGTATTTTGGATAACTGTAAAGGCGGAAATAGATTAAGTTGAACTTTGGATATTATTTTTTAAGTTTAAAACATTTCTGAATATTATTTTTGGAATAGTATAAGGAAAAGGACAACCTACAGGTCAGGAGATAACTCGTCACGTCGGACAAAGCTGTAGGAATCGAACCGACAACCATAGTGTGACATGCCTTTATTACCTACCACTAGCCTACAAGAAGTCCCTGGTTATTACAAAATAGTTTTCCTAATCTAAATGGCATGTGTTAATATTTAGAACCTTGAACGATTAGGATAAATATAATATTTTTGAGTTCTATTACCTTTTGGAGTGAAAGATGGGTTTGTGGGAAAATATTATTAAAGAATGAAAGTCTACATGACATGTAAGTATATTTCCATACGTTCTTAGTAAATCTCTTAAGTAAATTCCTCAACATTATGAAAGGTAACATAAAAAAAATATGTTGTCAGTTAACTTTTCCAACTGGGGATTCAATGATAGTTTAACCAATCACATGTTTGTGATTATCTTGTGGTTAACTTTCTCCCAATCCTGTTTTCTATAAATCTCCATCAGAACTTGATGGTTTTTTTCCTTCATATCCATATTTTCATAGAATCCTAGTATGGGCTATCTCAGGTGACCTTTGTACTTCTCTTTCTTTCTTTGAAAGTTATATTTTTATTAACCTTATTTCCGATGTGGGTTTTCCACAAAGGTATTTTCTATTTTCAACCTTATATTTTCAAAGAAAAATTTTAAATTTCGAGGACGCAATTTATTGAAGGAGTGGAGAATGTAACACCCCAAGCTTCCATGGTACGCTCCTCTTTGAATAATAGAGCAGTGTGTGTTGTACGCAACCTTGAGTTCTAACACACCGTGACCAATAAATGTAGCAGTTCTGAATAGTAATACCCACTTTTTGAAATTATATAAATTTTATATTTCAAAATGGACTTCATTTTTGTATTCGAAATATCGAAATTAGCCTATGTTGAATTTTTGGTCTTTTTCTAAGAACATCCAATTTTTGATAAATAGTGAAAAATACCTAAAAACAACTTTTTTAATCAAAATAATTTATAGTGATAAATTATACAATTGAGTTGTTTTAATATTTAATTAGAATATATTTTTACCATTTTATCTAATAGTGGTAATTAGAATTAATTTCACTTTGAAATTGGACATAAACAATTTTCAATCTTTTGATTGATATTGTTTCTTAAAAACACGCTATTTGTTGTGACAGCGGCAATTAATTATTAAATTAATTAATTCAACTTATATTTTATTTAATTTGGTAAAATAGACATTATTTTTTAATTAGGAATATCAAATATAGCATAGGGTTCATTTTTTGCATTGTTCTGAAAAACTTCATTTTTTGATGAATAGTGAAACCACTAAGTGGTAGTTAAAAAATTAATTTTTCGTTTAAATTAAACATTACCCCTTATATGATTTGATTTTCAAAAATCTGACATACATGGTTGTCATTAGGAAGTAAAATGTGCTTCAATGGGATTAAAAAAAATTGGTGAATATAAAATTTTAAGTTTAATTAATCGCGCTTAAATGTAATTAGTAAAATTTAAGGTAAAAATGATATTATAAAAAAATTAAAATACCATTACAATTGACCTACCCATATTGGATGAGTCATGGCCGACCAAGACAATCCATGGGTCAACTTGGTGACCCCATGGATCCACTTGGGTAAGAAAATGACTTTAATAACTTTTTATTTAAAGTAAAAATAGAATTGTCACAAACATGTGTTGTTTTACTAAAAAATATTTTATAAGGGGTTATAGAAGTCATATTTTAGACTATAAAGATTCATTGGAAATCTAAAAAGATTTCCGAAATCATGATATTTTTTTTATAATTTTTTGACATTAAATAAATTAAATTATTTATGACACCATGATGATGTAGCGATTACCTCATTAATTAACGATTTAAATAAAATTAAAATATAATGTAAAATATAGACCTTACACTTGTCAAAAACCTATTGGATGAGTATATTTCGATCCCTTATCACCGTATCTTTGAACTATATCATTGTGGGACCTTTATAATCCTAAAATCATTTCATAATAAAGTAACATTTCAATCTTTCCAAGAGTACCCCTCCTCTCCTCTTTTAAAAGGATCCCACCTCTACCACCATATTCAAACCATAAAGCCATTTGGCTCAGCCAAAATCTGCCCATATACTCTCCCAACTTTCCTATATTACTCCTAGAAGCCTCACATTTGGCATAAGTCTTCCCAAGTAAACCTTTGGCTCAAATCAAAAAGAGTTACCCAATTTTAAGGTAATGTCTTCTCTTATGTTCTTTTATTTTATTTTTCTTCTCCAACCCCCTAAAATCATTTTATTTCTTTATTTTGTAACAACTCCAGTATAATCAATATACTTGGATGTTCTTATGAGAATTATTATATTTACACTTACACACACCTTCGTCTAATAGTTAAAGAACATAGTGTTTCTGTGGGTGGCGAATTACTGCCTCACAAAATGATGATTGTTCAATTTTCTTTTAACACCTCTCATGGTGGCCATTATGATGACAATATTTTTATATCTGATATATATTATGTTTTAGTTTTCCTTATGATTCTGTATTTTTTATTAATGGCATACCCTTATTATTTCAATTATGGTTAAACGCGATAATTTTATTTTAGGAAGTGCGGACTACCGGCCCCTCAATGTGATTTGAATCATTAATGCCATATGTGGGATGTATAGAGGATGGAGTAAATGGTATTATACATTATATTATATGGGAATTATAGTATAACTTTGTATAATTATAATTTCATTCCATTTAATATGAAATAGAAATGAAAGTAGCATTCATATGTATGTATGACTTACTGTCTCCATAAACGGTGCATTTCATTTCTTACCTCTAAATGTTATGTAATATTATAAATGCATGAATATACTGGATATATATTATATATATGATATCTAAATCATTACTATAATTTTGTATATAATGGATATTTTACCATATGAACAACTTGTAATTACAAGAAGTTTATTTTTGACTTAAGTACCAAAGATCGACAAAACGACCGTTATTTACTAAAATAATTACATAATGTTCATAACATGGTAATAATTGATATAAAAGGAATAATGAACTTGAAAAGGTTCTTAAACAAGTATAAATTAACTCTAGTTTATTATTCATGAGGTTATAGAACGGTTGAGTCAAGTTGGACACGAGTTAAGGGAACTTCTTAAACTAATTTCCGTTCTTTGGGTTATTCTCCTACATTCAAATTATGTCATGATATTATTATGTCTTATCTTGTATTTGTACTTTATTAATATGTACTTATAGTGAATACACATAATAGATTTATTTTATTTAAAAATGATCTTTCTAAGGGACTTCGTCTCAATCTTCTTTCATTGAGGCATATTTTGTTTTATACATAACTTTGTTTTATACGGTTTATAAACCCCTTCTACTTTTACTTTTATTAAAAATGAATAATTTTATAAAAAGCGTTTTTACTAAATGATAAAAGGAATTTATTGTTTTACATATGTGGCGAAAATGACTTCTCTGCCGATGTGACCATTATTTGAGTTTCGGCTTCCTCTACAAGACTAACTTTTTTTAAAATGAAAAATAAATACCAAGTTTTAGTTTTCTTTTATTTTTGTTATTGAAAATGGTTTTATTATATCAATTTTTTGTATTCTTATGATTAAAATATGGAAATGTTATGTTCCATTTATGCAAGTTTTATGTGATACGATTATGTTATGGTTTATGATATGTTTAAACCTGTTCATATGAGGAATGCATTGGACTTAATAAGTGACGGGTGGAGCCCGCTATAACTCTTCAATGCATCGGCAGGTCTCATGAGACAAACTAGTGTCTTGGCACGAGGCCTTGGCAAAATCTTATTTGTAGTCTTGGCATGAGGCCTTGGCTACGTGGTTATGATAGTCTGTCATTATGCATTCAATCTTTAGGAAAGTGGTTATTGATATTTCATGTGATTATTCGACCAGTAGAATATCTATGTGAATAAGTAAATGACATTATCTCATTTTACTTTTGCCATATTATGTTGAAGTTCATGTTTAAAAGTCTTTTGTTTTAGTTATTCATTTCCTTAAATGTTTATGTTTATTTATGAAAGCTTCCACTATATTGTTATCCTAACTGAGCATCTGAGCTCACCCCTTTCAATGTTTTATTTCTCCCAGGATGTGAAGAAATATTTTATGACTATCCTACAGGGATAGTCTGAAGGGGATAGAAGTGGGGACTATGGAGACTATGTTATTGTGATTTTTCACTTTATGATGTAATGTAACAGTTATGAATGTGTCTAGTTTTTTCAAGGCTACTAAACTAATCGGTCTTTCGAGACTTGATCTTTTGTGATCATGCCAATATTACGCAATAAAGCCCCAACTCTAGGTAACTGGGGTTGGGGCGTTATATTAAAAGTGAGGCTTCCCTCAGCACCGATTCTGATATTTCTAGAACATAGTAATGGTTATATCACCATCTAAAATTCATTAGGTATTGGACTAGGAGTGTCATTGATGCATGAAGACATTGTCATTACAAACAGATCTTGACAGTTAAGGCCTCGGAAGAAAAATCACCTAACACATGACCTTGAGCAAGCATCATTTGTCCATTCCTTACATTACTAAAGACATTATATGTTTGGTGAGAGATTAATAGTGTTTACATATCACAATAACCTCACGTATATATTTTCTCCACAAGAATTGAACATCAAACAATAAATATGACTTGAATAACTACAATCTCTCGATTTTGATCTTGCTTATATTCCTAGAAAGGGCAATGTGGTCATTTATGCACTGATTCGAAAAACAAAAACACATAACATTAATGAAGATATTGAAGAATGGATGTAAATGGACATCTTTTCTATAATTCTTCTGTAGTTTCACAGTAGTAATGAGAAGTCATACCTATTAACCTTTATAGTTTCCTCTTCCCTCCTTAAAAAGGTGAAGAGTTGGTAGTTTTCAAATCCTAGAAGTTTTGTTCACCATGTAACTATATCATGAGATAACCCCCCTTCAGATATGTCTTTGAATAGAGACGATGTCCTTCATCTATGTGGACATATCTGGGTTCATGCTGATGTGAGAGTGGACGTGATGAAAGTGTCCCACACTTCCCATTGGGAAGATCATATAGGAATCTCGAAGATGTATAGAAATATGCAACGGTAGTATTAGTGTCCTGGGATGAAATTTTATATTGCATGATTCCTCACTAGGGGTTCCACTGGTTAGCAGGTGAAGGAAAAGCACTAGAGCCATAAAGGATTGTAACAACCACTTCCAGTCCTAGAATTGATGTTGGATGATATTGCAATATATTTTATAGATGGATTACCTAGGACGTCAAGGATTGGTGATTCTATATAGGTATTCATTGACAGATTAATAAAGTCATCCCACTTCATTCCAATATGGGGGAATTTATCAGTTTATGAGTTGGGAAGATTTTATGTCTATGAGATAATTTGATAATATGGGGTTCCACATACTATCGTTTCAGATACGGATGCTAGTTTCACCTCACAGTTCTGGAAGGGTTTGTAGAAAGCTATGGGAAACCAGGTGTCTCTAAGCACATCCAATCACTACTAGATTTGTGGAGAATTGGAACATAATATAAATGATTTAGAGGATATTCTTCATGCATGTGTCCTTTATTATAGTGGTTATTAGGAGAAGAATACCCATACTGTTGAGTTGTCTTATAATAATAGTTTTTGTGTTACAATTTATATGGATCCTTTTGACACCTTCTATGGTAGGTCATTGCATTCACCCTAGTGCTGGTTTGAGGCAGGTGTGGAAGCCTTACTATGTCCCCATCTCCTTTAGGAGACTTCAAAACTGTTTCAACTGATTAGGAAGTGTATGAATACAAATTAGGATATACCTAAATCATATGTTGATGATTATCGAAAACCTATTGAGATTGAGGTTGAGGATCGTGTTTTTCATCGGGTATCACCCAGATATGGGCATATATGGTTATGGAATCATGGAAAGTGGTTTCCCTATTACGTCAGGTAGTTTGAAACTCTAGAGTGAGTCGGGTCGGTAGCCTATCGGTTACTGCTACCTCAGAGGTACTATTACATTCATGACGTCTTTCACGTCTCCCAGCTCCACCAATATCATTCACACTCATCTCATAAATTGTATCCCAATGAAGTTGTGTTAGATTTCGATTCTAACTTAGATGAGTATACAGTATGCATCGTTGACTGAATAATGATTATTATCAAAGGAAAGTATGTCCCTATCATATGGGTGCTATGGGAGTGCGGCTGAGTACTAGATGAGACATGGGAGAGAGAATCTGATGTATTTTCTTAGAGGTAAGAGTTGTTCTCTGATGGTGTTTCTTTACCCTTGTAAGGATAACTTGCGGCAGTTCTTTTATGGGGAGAAGACTGTAAGGACCGGGTTTCTCACACTGGTATATATCCATTATTTTTTGGTCTAACTCATTACTTTGGACTTAATATGGATGTCTAATGAGTTAGTAATGTTTCATAGTGTGTATGAGGCTTTTTGGAGCACGAAACCAATCTTTTTGGAAAAAAAAGACCTGTTGTAGGTTCTGGAGTAATCCATACGAAATTCTATAATGTTTGGAAAAATGTATAGATGTGGTTTTCTTGATAGAGTCCCATAGAACAGTTGGAACATGGCCATGTAGTATAACTGTGCGACATCCCCTTTTTCCCAGGTAATCATTCATGGATGGCGCACAGTTTGATCAAACCGAGAAGAGTATGTAATTTTAGGTAGAACTATTTCTAAAGGATTTCACACAATTTGAAAAACCGCGCGAACATGTTGAGAATGTGCTATTTTATGGATAAATTCCTCGTTTTTCCATTTTCTCCTGAAATGCATTTTTTTAAACACTTTTTGGTTATGTGTGAACCGAACAAGAGAGACAAACTAAGACAGCGTGTCCAAGAGGATCCACCATTGCAGACACAAGATAGGAGAGTTTGTATACCCCAAACATGGGATCCAGGGGTCTAAGGTTGCGATGGAATCGACCCCGCAGTAATGGGATCCAGGAGAGGCATTGTCATCATCACATACAACACTGCTCAGGAAGGAGTTGTGAGGTTTGGTAGCAGGATCCCTACTGTGTCAGGTGAGTAGGGTCATCAGCGACGGTGGGATCTAGGGTTGATAGGTCGCGCAAGGTGAAGATGAACTCAGTCCTAGGAGGGGGAAAGATGACAGTGGATGGCGGGATGTAGAGCTACTGCATCGTGTGAGATAAAAGGTTGCTGCTTCATGAACCTGTTTTCCCCTTAATGATACAATTAATTCTCCCATTACCTTTCAATCCCAATGTATGCGGGATTAACCTATTTCTCTCTCAATTTAGAACTATTTGAATTTGAATCAAGGGATCAAGATATATCCTTATTCAAACATCTAGTTGAGTATTCGTTCAACATGATGGATGTGAAATGGTAATTACTCTAGTCCTCGTTAGTCATTCTTCTTATATTTCTCTCTCAACCTAGGTATTTACATGTGAGCAGTTTTCAACTTTTATTAGATCTACTATGATCCAAGGAAAATCAAGGGCCAATACAAGAGGAGGAGGATCATAAAACCGTAATGTGGGTGCTCTATAACTCATCCCTAAAGTTCGTTGATTTTTGGAATGTTCGTGTGGGGATCATGAACCCATCGAGAAATGTATGTTAAATTTACATTCCATGATTATACTTGCTAAAATAGTATGTTTATGCCCTTTAAAATATGTGATTATTTTTCAGTGGTTACACCCACAACTCAATCTACCTCTGGTCGAAGGTAATTCCATAATTGGGTTTTTAGTGTTTTAACACACTTGAGCCACCGTTCAGGTGTTCCCTTTCCTGACCATCCTTAACATGATCCTTCCTATAATAAATGGTTTCTTCTTAAATGTTAATTTTACAATATAATGTACCATGTTTTCACATCACTTGACCTTCCTAAGGTAATTTCATTATATTATTACTATATGTAACATGTGGAATGGAATGTATACTATGTATATATCATGGCCTTATTAATAAAAGGTTGAATAAATGTTACATGTCACTAGGACCCCTTCCATGATGATATAAATTATAGGAATTAACATCAATATTGGATATGAATTAATGGTTAACTATGACTTAATTAAATGGTTGAAACATTACTCGGCATATCCACACTAATGGAAGAGAAGGCTTGGAACAATAAATAAAAGGTTCCAACTCTACATGACATATCCCCATTAATAGATGGAAATACACGAACCAAATGAATTATCTATTGGTTATAATGTCAAATAAGAATGTTCATACTAAATATAGCCTTGGATTCTGAGAGGAGAATACCTTGAGTATTGGGAACCCCATTCTGATTCACGCATACTGTTTTCTTAGGTTGATACCCACCACGATTCTTGTTCTTTTCTATTCCTTGGATTCCCAGTATACTACCTTAGGGTACCCTTTCAATATACCTGGATACCGTGGATACACTCCTCAGATCCTGCCTTGACATGTTGGTTCCTAGGATACACTCCATAGACCTAGCCTTTTCATAGCCCTATTTTACCTTAGATGCAATCCTTGGAGTCAGTAGAATCCTTATTGTATAATTAATTAGATTACACTCATTGGATTAAACTCAAACCCCTTTAAAGACTCAAATAATACAAAATTTGAATTCCATGAGTTTATGCTACCTTGATAATTACCTTAGAACTCCCTCAAATGATATCATTTTTAGGTTTCCATGTAACATATTGATACCTTCAATACATAAACTATCACGAGGTCATGTTAGTGTTTCATATGCCTCACATGACCTATTAACATTAAATAGTAATTACATAATTAATTAACAGTTTACATGTTCATATGCCATCCCATGGCTGATGAAGGTTCATGGTAATTTAGTTAAACTGTACTATTTTCATTACATTATATATGTATGCCTTTAGATTTCTATATTACATTACACGAGGGAATGTTATAGACCTGGCTGGTGGTTCCCCACTAATTTTTATCTCAATCCCTCTCGAGGTAGTGATTGGTACTCAGAAGATATTACATGGTTTATGGCATTGAAAAAGAGAAGCATTGAACATCCAACTATTGATTGCATGCCAATAGGATTGAGCTCGATAGAAGACGAACGAGTAAGATCTCTGGATGCATGGAGTAGTCATTTTTTCTATTACCTTTTGGTACATGTTATGCATGTTTTATTGTATCCATTATTTTTATTTCTCTAGTGACATGAAAATATATCATCATTATTTTAGTTGATAACTTTATTTTTATTCTCGATTAACTATGGCATCAGTTTTCATCCGCTGCTTATTTATAGAATTTAAATTTCATCTGCAATTTACAATTCCCTTCCATTTATTCTAACGGTCGACACTCTTCTAATAGGTTCATAGTCTTCCCATGGACACACCCTAGGTACTCACTGCAATTTGACAGCCTCTAACATTCGGGAAGATGTGATTGAGGCCATATGGCCCACCAGGCTCCGGGCATAGCTATGTGGCATCCATGTTTGAGTTGTCACAATTGGGTTGTGAAAGTAAATAGACGTATAGTCAAAAAACATGTCCAAATCTATATTGATGGAAAATTATCATTAGAAATGATATTAATATGATGTTTTTTCAGCAGTTTAAATTTCCAATGAAAATTTTATTTGTGAACACGAAGAGATAACTCCATAAAAAATTTTCTATAAAAATAATTATACTCTCAAATAATTCCTAGATTTTTAGAGAATATGATTTATACTCATTATGTACGGATGAAAAAAATTTATGACTAGGGATATTAAGAAATATTTCAAAGATATTAAAAAAATAAAAAACATTCATGTTGTCAAAAAATGGTACAAAAGAATATTGAGAGTAGTGACGTTGTATTTGTTGAAAATTGAAAAATAAAACTATAAAATTAGAATATGAAAAAATTAGAATTTGAATGTGATAAATACTAAAATGGTTAGAAATTTGTTTCACATAATGAAAAGAAGTTTGATGATGATTCATATTGAAACGAATGTCTATCAATTTTTTTAGGTTTGTGGAGACAAAAAAATTTCATAGAATTCACATAAATAAAAAATATTTTGAATCAGAAAAACCTTTCTCAAACTATAAAAATGGTGTATCAACATCATTACAAATCCTTTTCACCTTCATAAGTGAAAAAGAATTCTAAATAGGATATATTTGATGAGATATATGTTAATTATATGTTTGTTGAACTTGACCAAATAGTGAATAATAATATTTCGGATTTTTTTTTCAGGGACAATTAAATGAAAAATAATTGGAATGAAGAAGGTGTATCAATTTAATAAAAATGAATATGCAATGTTAATTTATAATAATTAATGTATAGTGTGATAAGGTTATTCTCAAATTAAAGGAATTGATGTCTATGAAGCATATTCACCAATTTCATGGATTAAAACTATTTGATTATTTATAACTATGGATGTTCATAATGGATTCAAAATATATCAAATGGATGTGATATTTTCCTTCTAGAAGATGTAGTTTATTTTGGGAAACCAAATGGCATTCTTAATAATGATGTTGAATGAAAAGTTTGGTATTTGAAGAAAGAATTTTATGGCATCAGGAAATCACTATAGGGATAGTATTATATATTAGACAAATTTCCAATGAAGCTACATTTTTAGAGGGGTGTTGATCCCAATCTCATTATCAATATGTATAATTACAAACATCTAATGGTGCACATTTATGTTGATGATATAATATTTGGTGTCTTAGATGATAACTAAAGAAATATATTTTTAAAAATTATGGGGTGCGACTTCTAGATGTCTTTAATTATGGGAACATATTTTTCCTAGCCCTATAGGTCATTCAAATAGTGTATGGAATATTTATGTCACAAATATATTCTTTCAATGAAGTCTTGATAATGAATATATAAGAGAAATGTGTAAAATTATTAATAGAAGAGTTGGGAAACATAGTTGACGTTACCTTGTATCTGCATACTATTATGTGTATTTTTTATTTTGATATCCACAATAATAAACACATTATTTTCCACTTCCCAATCCACTTATATCCATAATGATCATAAATAGATCAACATTAATGTTGTGGATTGAATTCATTATTATATAAATCATATGATTCCCTATGGGACTCTCCATCCAAATTAATTATATATGAATGTATTTGTAATCAATAATAAATATTTGTAAGGTTTGGTATATGATAAATATTCTTTTTTCCATTGGTTCATTTTATCATGGGTGTTGATGTATTTAAAAGAAAATCATGATCCAAGAATGCATATTATTGAGAACTATAGAGGTTAGGGAATTGCTACCACACTAATTTGAACCTAATTTAAATGAATGTAAAAATCAATTGAATATGTGTGTATTGGGTAATTTATCACATTCCAATCATTTGGAATAACTCATGTTAGATGAAACAGAAAAAAATTGTGTTAAATATTTTTTAACCAAGAAAATTGAGTTAATATATAATTTCTTAAAAGAAAATGTGGAGTATAGAATTGTGGATTTAGAGTATGTGTCAACATAATATAATGTTGGGTATATCATGATGATGGATCTATCAAATTTGGTGTCTGAGAATTATCAATTTTTTTATTGGATTACAATAATACTCATCCTCTTAATTTATTTTTGGATGGACCCCCCACACCCCATAGTTTTTTCATTGATCGTGGTATGTTTTCTCTCTAACATTTGTTGGCTTTATAATCCCATATTTAGAACTTTTTTTATGAGTAAAATCCTAGTTGTAATTTCAAAATAAAGACAAAAATTTCATTTTTTTCATGTATAAACAAATAGGAAAAGGAGGTAGATTATCTCAATTTCAAATCAGGGTAGATTTTCGGAGTTTAATTGGAATAAATCTTTGAAAATTTATCATGAAAAATTTATCATGAAAAATTTATCATTCAATTATTATTTTTCACAACCGTAATTTCACACATGTTATTATAATTGGTGATTAGTGACTCATTGATACACTTCTAATGTAGTTATTTATTCTTTTTTATTGAATTATCAATAAATATAATGGGGTATATATTTTCAATATCTCTATGGATGAGTGTGATTTTTGTGATTGTTGAAATGGTTTAGAAGGGATGTTTTTTGAATAATTCAGATAGTTTATGAAATTTAAAGGTGGACATTATGTATTATATTGACTATGTCACAACCATGATGGTTGAACTAGGGAAAATACGCCCACAAAAACACACCCATCCAATCTATCATGACCCCACATATGTGTTAGTGAGCTCAACCATGAGGGTAACCAACCTATTCATCCTAAAATGGACGCACTAGAGAGAGGGAACTCATGTATTTTCATGAACCTAGGTGTATTTATTCACAACACATAGGTGACAGTGTAGATGCAGTGGTCCATAAATAGGGTAGAACTTCTGGGGAAGCTGGGAGTAGATCCCATTACTTGAAACAAGTCATTCAATGAAACAATTATGTATATATGATGTGATATTTCATGATTCAAGTTTGATGTGGGACTAGTATATTTTAATCTATTCCATGACTTCTGGTACCAAGGAATAATGTCTTGGTTCAAATTATTTCTAATCTACTATAAGTTTGGGGGTGTCCATACTGTAATGTTAATGCAACACCAAAACTATCGATGGTAGGGAAGAATTCCATTCCATATCTGGTCCTTGGGACATGGAGCGTCAAAATTTAGAATAGGTGAATATTAAAGGGAATAACATTTCTAAAAGTTTAAAACCATAGGAAAAGAATCCAAAAAATGGATCACTCCATTTGATGTCTCCTCGATTTAGTTACTAGTAGTTATAAGATGGGTTTTGTGATGATATTTCTCTTGGGAAAATGGATTTATCCAAATGTGGGTATACATTTTACAAAGTTATTTAATATTTCATTGTGATTAATTATTTCATCTGAGAATTATTTGAAACAACTCATCCTATAAAAAATTGATGATTCTATGTGCTATATCCTTTAACAATTCCAAAACCTATCTATTGAAGATTTTAACAAAATTTTAGCAATAGACAAAAATCATATCACATTACATAAATTTAATGGTCCATGATGACTGTAATTAACAAAATGGAAATTTTGAATAATCATAGAGTGAGGAGAATCAATCCTAAATAATGGATTTATTTGAACTGTGGAGGGATGAGCTGGTATAAAAAAGAACACAAAGAAAATGAAAAGAAGAATGGTAACAATGGAATTTCACATAAGCTGATCTACAAAAATGATTAGATTTAATGTTGAAGTTATAGTTTTTAAGTATTAATTTCTTATATCTAATCCTTATTGGATGTTAACTTTATTTTTATTAATGGAAATCCCATTTCAATTTTATGTTCAAATCATTTTCAAGTTAAGAAAGAAGATGCAAAAAACCATTCAGTGCGTTCCTTATTGAGGGGACATTGTGAGTTCCACAATTGTTTGTGGTAGTGAACAATGAGAGTCAAGGATTCCATTTTCAATAGTACTATAATATGTGATCTATTTTTGAATTTAATTAATATGAATTTTTTTCCATGCTCTTTGGATATAGCCCAGTGTGGGTGAACAATGTAAAATCTTATGTGTTTTTAAATCTTTTCATCACCCACTGAGGGGAAAGAATTAGATATATTTCAAGGAGTTATTCAATGAGATTGAATAAAAATCTCATAAATAAAACCATTTATTTTTCTTTTATCTCCCACATCATACTGTGTATATGATTTTAACATGTGGTATAAGGGGGTTTTTTATTCTTATTCACTATTGAAACAATGGGAATGGTTTTCAACTGTAATGGTGTACCCATAATTGATGGTAATAACATCTAGTTGTGGATAAGCTGAATTAAATAATATTTTATGTCATTTAGAATTAATGTTACTGTTTCATCCATATATTGAATAAATGATGATATTGAAACTGTATCTTTGATGGAAAGAGATTTATGATAACTTGATGCTGATGCCAATGATATAAATAAATTTTCAAGTTCCCTTTATAATTACATATCCAAAAGGTAAATGTTTTTTAAAACCTATAAATTTATGTTATAAATTATAAAAAACATTTTTTTTGGAAATTTTAAATTTCTAGAGGCTGTGTTATAGGTTATGTTGAAAAAGAATAAAGACATGAGATATAACACAACTAAATCGGTAGATTCCTTTTTCATTCAACTAAATGTTACTTGGAAGATATTTGAGGTCTTCGTGAAGAAATAAATGATGAAACGATTGTGAATAGGATCATGAAATTAATACTTCCTAATTTTAAGGAAGAAGTGTCATTTATAATAGAAAAATATCTCAAAGAAATTTCTCTTGATTTCTTTTATATCACATTCATGGCCTAAAAAATGATAAATTAAGACAATTATATTTGAATATTTGAAAAGACATGGTGGTCAACCTTAATTTTATGAAGAAATCTCAATCATTGTATTTTCATAGGATAATAATGTTGAATAAGAAATTTTAATTTTTTCATATAATTTTAAATGATGAAAAATAATGTTTAAGGGAATACTTCACAATACTTGTTTTTAGTGTGTAATGGTGGTACATCTCACAACCAAATTCCACATGAACTATCAACAATATGATACTCCATAAAATGAAAAAAATAAATGAATTCTTATGGTAGGTCATTTAAATAATAAATATTCTCTTGAAATAATATATTAAATATGGGGAATGTGGGGTTGAAGAAGTAGTAAATTATAAAGATCAAAGTGATTTCAATGATATTATAAATGATAGAAGAAAATATTATAGTTATAATTAGAGTGAATGAGTTATTGTAAGTGTTGATATACATATATACCATTAATAAACCATTGAATTTCATGATGTTTAGAGATAAAATGAAATGATGAAAAGTAAATAATTAAATTATTACAAGCTCTACTTGCATGAATAATATGAAGAAATGTTATAAATAAAGTGTAAAATTTAAAAATTAATTTCTAAAAATTTAGAAAATTGTGTGAACGATGTTAAATTTATGATAATAATTGAATAATGTATCAAAATCATCGATAGTTTGGATTAATGGTTAATGACTGACTAAATATATTTAAGGAGCTAGAAGAATAGGTTATTATTTTGTGGAGGAATTATGATGATCAGGAATGATTACTGACACCATAAATAGTGAAAAATACAAAAAATAATAATCACATAATCAACCCAAAGGATGTCTTGATGATTATAACAAACCTTTACCTCATTTTATTTATTCAAAGCTAAATTAATATTTGTGTTTTTTCACAAAACCACTAGAAATAACTACCTTGATGAAGGTTTATAATCACAAAAATGGAAAGTAATCATATAATGTTCCCATGGTTCACTCTAATTAATCAACAAATAGATGTTTTTATTTTAGAAAACTGTGAAAAAATTATATTGTGGTTTTTTTTCTCATTGGTCCATTTATGAGAAACATCGATCCAACTACGTATGAATAATTTATTATTTTTATTTCTATTTTTATTGATACTATTTTTGTGTGAACGGTATAAGGGTATGTAAATTTATTGTTCTTAAATACTGAAACTACATTTATATAAATACCTATGGTGAACGAAATTTATGTCTATAAACATATACAATATTTATATATACCCATAATATATTTTTAGTTTTTCAGGAAAAAGAATATATTGAGGGTCCAACTATTGTGAAGGAATTTTCATCACTTACATGGTTGATGAAATGAATTTTTTATAGGGATACTGTAATTGAGATTTCCTTTAGGGATGAGTGTTATCATAACCCTAGATTGTATACTGTATTTGTAAATTTCATATGAAAATAAATAAACACCTAATTTTGAACATCAAGTATGGTAAAGAAGGGTTCATTCACTTTAGGAATGAATAGGGTTTTCAATTATTGGTTTCAAAAAAATCCATGATTTGTTGAAACATTTACAGGTGAACAATTTCTCTCTTTGTTGATGGGTAGAGTAATAATATTCTCAATGTCATCTAATCATGTGACTATATATATTTGGTGGAAATTAATCAAAATAATTATTCATGAAATTAATTATTGAACACTTATTCTCCATGCATTTAGATCAAATATAATTCAATAATTTATTAGAGAAGAATAATATTATATGATGGCCAAATAAGAGGAGAAAAAGGAAATGGCATAAAATTCCTGGGAATTTGAACCAAACATCTCTAGAGTGGTAGGTGAAGTGATATGTATCTCATAAGAGTACTAATATATCCTTTGATGACACTAACAAATGTGTTTCATGTCAAATGGGATTATTTTAAATAATTTCTTTTTTATCATAAAATATTAAGTCATTAATTTTTCTTTAGATTGTGCATAAGGACATTTGTGGGATAATTTCACCCAAAATAGTGGACGGAATAATGTATTATGTATTATTAATTTATGACTATATAAAAATAAAATGGATTATTCCTATCACTGAAAAGATTGACGAATACACTTATAACTATCTCTTTAATGAGATAGATGAAATTTTTCATATACTAAAGATCATGATGTTTTGAATTGGTAATGGAACATAATTATGAGTTAATAAATCTAAGGAAAATTTAGAAATACATGGAATTCCACAATATTTATTGGCTATCAGAACACCCAAAAAGGGGTGTGGAATTATGAAATTGTATAATAAAAATCATGGATATAACCATATTTATTTGAAAGTATCTTTGGATAGAAGTTTATTAAATATCTAGAAGATCATTTTAATGTGAAAATGATAAAATAAAACAATATGAAACATGGTATGCATAGAATCCTACCCTAAAATATATTAAATTTTTTGAATGAAAATCATTTATTGCCAAGAAGGAAAAATACTAAAAAAATGTTGAACAATGAGATTATGGAATATTTTATAGATATTTATGAAAGAGAAAATCATTTTTATTTAATAAAAATGTAAAGTAAATATGATTTAAGGTACTGACATTGTGTTTGTTGTATATGGACACCTGAGCTATATAAATGATCAGATTTTTCCTAGAAACAACCATTAAATCATAATCTAAAATTGATTAGTAATAATAGTGGATTGGTGGAATTTAAAGGCATGAATATAACACTAATAAAGACTCAAATTATGATTAAATTCCAAAAACATCAGAAGGTATTGGGTGAAAAAAATTTAGGGTAGAAATCACTGAGTGAAACAGTATAAGGAATTATATAGACATGGTCCAAAATAGTATAATGAATGATGAGTAGCAAAAATAATCAATTGTATATTTTTTAATTCCAAAATCATTTAATGATTCTACAATTGATGAGAGTTTAATCAAATATATGAATGATTATCTTGACTAAATTGAGAAAAATAAAACTTGCAATGTTGTTCCAAAGACAAGTATAAAAGAAATCATGTGAAACAACTGTGAATTTTGATATAAAATAAAAGAATATGGAACATTGATTCATAAAAATTATTATCTTATTTTCAACGGTTATTCCAAAATTTAAGGATTTGATTTCAATGATCTATATGTACCCATTTCATAGCGTGAGACTATTTAATTATTTTTTCCATGTAAATTTAAAAGGGATTCATAATATATGAAATGGATGTCACATTTACTTTCTTTAATTCTATTATTGGAGATGAATATTAAATTATGCAACTGGATGGGTTTATCATTGATGATGATTAAGGAATTTTTTTGCATCTAAAGAACAATTTGTATGGCCTCATAAAAATCTCTATAGTAATGGTATTCTAGAGGAAAACTATTTCAACAGAATCTTAGTTTTTATAGAAGAGTTGATCTAAAAATCTATATCTAAAAGAAAAATGAACAAAATATGATCATGAAAATTTATATTTATGTAATATTTTTTGGTTCCTAGAATGTGAAAAAACTAAAATAGTTTTACAATTATTGAGGTTTGAGTTCTATATCCCTATAATTGAAAAAATGTAATTATACATAGATTATAGATCTTTAAATGATTGGATGACATCTTTATATCACAAACTATATATTCGAGGAATTTTTTTATAGTATTTCATATGGATTCCTCAGGGACTATATTTTATTTATTGGAGACATGGATGAAATTATCAAAACAAAAGTTGGGAATAATGGTCAATGTGACCTTCTATTAGTATATTATTATAAGAAATATTTATTTTATAGCAACTAAAATAGATATATTATTTAGAAATAATCAATCCTATAATTTTTAAGAGTGATCCTATAGATAAAAACATGAAATATCTGAAAATAATTCTTTTATATATACATTATATGTCCAATTATGGGATACACTACCATGATGATGAACATATGAATTTACTGGGATTCACTAATGTGGATTGGGATGGTTCTCTAAAAGATCTAATAAAATATGTAGTGTGTGTTTTAGATTTTTCGATCACACATTTCATTTAGAATTATGACATACTATATCATATAATTAAATCCTACATAGTAAATGTACATTATTACAAAAATATATTACACCATATTGTTTTGAATGAAACAAAAAAATTGAAGATATGGGTGTTGAGTTGATTTCAATCATTCCAATTTTGTGTGATAACTAAATTTTGATAAATATATAAAAATCATATCTTCCATTCATGGATGGATAAAATTGAGAAAATGTGACATTTAAACTTAGAAAAATGTGTAGCAAGTGGTTGAGGTACATGAATATGTGTCAAAAAATCATGTAATAGATATAATTTAAAAGGCATTACCCAATGAGGTTTATGAGATGAATTTCATGTCTCTTGGATTCTGACCATATTAATCTACTTAATTGATTATAAGATGGATCCCCACTCCCCCTAGTTGCCTCATTCAGAAATATATGTTTTCTCTCCACGTTTAGTTTTTTTATTCCCATAATGTAATTTTTTCAAAGTAGATCACTGTTTGTGTTATTTTAAAAAGGGGCAGGGGAACATTAATTTTTTAGGGTAAAAAGAATTGGATGAGTATGGTATTTCAATATCAAATTAGGTGGTGTTTCTTTCAGATTCATGTGGATATATAATTCAATATTGATTATGAAAAACATATCATTCAATTCATTTTTATCACAATAAACACTGAACATTTCATCATTGAAATGAACATTAGTTAATCTTTAATTCCCATTGAATGTAGATTGTTTTATAGTGTCTAGAAAATTATCAAAAAACCCAAAGGGAATATTGTTAGCCAAAAAAAATTGGACGTGTGTACGTGTTGTGTCTATCCAAAACGTTAAGAATGAATTTCTTTTAAAGAATTTTTATATTAGATATATTTGAGAGGTGGAAACTCCATAGTATAGGGACAATGTTGCAACATAAGTCAGTTTTCCTTAAAACTTATTTCATCCATGCTGGATTGACCCCACATTTGTGGGGGAAATCATCACCATGTATGGTAACCTACCAAGATAGATGGTAATGTTGGTACCAAATGAAGGAAAAATAGGGTTTGGAAGACACATGGAAGTAGTGGTGCATTACGTAGGGGTGGAATCATGGATCCAATAGACTATGGAACAGTTTATCCATTGGGGATTGTCTGGGATCAGACTTTGGTACTCACATCTAGCTATTCGGTGAAATAGATAAGTATATATGCTACAATATTTCCTCAGATAATTCCAATATGGGATTAGAGTTTTTCAAGATATGCTATTGTCTAATTATGAATGAAACAAATCATTGGTTCAAATATTTCAAATGAAACTATAATTTTTGGTGTTTCCACATCGTATAAATCTTGTAATGAAGAAACCCACGATAAATGATAACAAGTCCATATGACAAATGTGCCTCATGTTGTGGGGTGTCTATCTTTTGTTGTGGTAGAGATTCAAGTGTCTTATAATTCTATAGGAGGATATGTCACATAAATGGTATCTGGGTTGTAACATATATATCCATACCTCATCCCACCACTTGTGAAGTCTCCTCTATTTAGTATTCATATATTATAAGAGGCGTTAAGGGGAGTAATATACCTAGGAGAACTGGATCTGGTGAACTATAGGCCTTGACATCTTAGTGTCACTATCCATGATGAAGGGAGTTATTATTTATTCATATAATTGGTTTCAATGTTAAATCCTATGAAAAATTGATGATTATACATCACAGATTTTATGGGAACAATATATCCTATATGTTAGATTTTAATTATAAAAGGGATTTATGGCTTGAAACTCCTACAACATTATTCAAACATATAGGTCCATGATGACAATAACTAATATAAGGATAATTTTTCACAATCCAATAATGAGATTAATTGATCCTAACCATTTGAATTATATCAATATTTATAGTGAGGTATATTGAAAAAATTGAACAAATAAATCAATAAATAAAGAGACATTGTGGAGGAATTTCACGAGATAATATATCCATATTATTTTTTCCAAATTTCATCGAGAAAATTGAAGGTCAATGACCGAATTTCAAAAGTATCATCCACAATGGAAATCATTATTATTATTCAGATAAACACTGTTATATTTTTATGTTTAGATCATCTTCATGTGATGTAGTAATATCCAAAAAATGGTGTAGTGTGTTCCTTGTTGAAAAAGAGTAGTGATATTTGTAATTTTTCATGGTAGTGAACCATGAGGTTTAGTTTGGACACTCGAAACTATATTTTATGTCATGATATTTTAGTGATTTTTTTCTTGATCTTATTATCGGGCAAGCTCTTTGGACATATCCTAGGGTTGATGAACCATGTAAAATACTATGTGATTTTATTGACATTAATCAACAATTTAGGGAAATGGAATTGATATATAAATGTTTTCATCAATGTTAGAAAATGATAGACACATCTAGGAATTAATTACCTTCACCCTGATTCACCATTCCAACTCCTAGGGTATTATAATTTATTGTATTATAACATCACCCTTATTGGGTTATAAGGGAAAATGTTTTCTAGTGAAATTCCTTTTCAGCTTCATCTTCGTGATCATGTTTAAACATAATACTAAAACCAAAATGGTTATGATAATATCTTAAATGTTAATATGAAATAATCAGTATGAGTATTTCATTCCCTCTAAAATGGTCTTGTTAAATATGTGATATTTTCAGCACCATCGATAACTTTATTCTTTTACTCCATGATCATTTATGGTAATTTTTGTATTGGGTTATCAAATTTAATTAGATAACATCATAATAAATTTCTAATAAGTGGTTCATAAATGTATTGTGATAAACCAATCATATCTTTTAGGAGTGTAAATCCAAGTGTGTAGTTAGGACTCTTTTTCATACCCCATGGGAAAATTGAGTTTATAATAATCCCTCCCTTTAGTGTTTTTACCCACAGGTAAATTTAATATAGATACAACATCCACTTGTAGTATCGATATAGGGACCCTATTTCTATGAGTTACAAAAAAATATATACTTTACCAAAAATTGAATGATTTTATCATATACTATGGATTATCTAGTAAACATATCTCAAGAATGTTCTCAGAACAACTCATATCCCAAACTATAAAATATTAAATATTACATCATTAATACGAAAATGATATATATACCATTAAAATTTTGGTCAATCATAACATATCTACCCTTTAATTATCCTTATCAAACATATTATCTTCTAATGGTATTTGAACACTACACAAATGAAAACATTGGTGCCCCATCCCCCAATGTATATTTTATTCCATAAATATAAACTTTAAATATTTTCATCTATTCCAACTATAAATTCATGGACATAACTATCACATAATAACATGTCTTAAATAATATAATTTTATATATACTATTATATGACCTATTCAGTTTAGAAAATTAGGGAAATAGGGAAAACCAGAAACTAATAAATCCAATGTATTTTTTTAACTAATAGTCATTTCTACACTAAATAAAAATACATTATAAATACAAATTCATTAAAATATCTCATAAATCCCCCTCACATTATATTTTTCTTGTCATATCATGTGTAATATATTTCATCATGACCTTATGAAATTGAAATATAAGAACGGGTGACCTCAACTTCTCAGTAATTGAAATCATACAATTGACGAAATCATGGTATAAATATTATTTTATTATTATGTAACAATCATAATGGAATAAAAAAACTAGGAGTGTAATATATTCATATTTAGAAATGAAAATATATATATCATGTAGATAACAATAATTTTAATTTTATAATGCATTTCATAATGGTGGACATCTTGACCATACCCTCAAGGCTGTATCCAAGTCATCTTGAAGAACTTGGAAGACGTATACAAACAAGATAATTATGATTATCACATGAGACATA
Organism: Viscum album; assembly: GCA_963277665.1. NCBI lineage: Eukaryota > Viridiplantae > Streptophyta > Magnoliopsida > Santalales > Viscaceae > Viscum > Viscum album. Next base: position 926,790,008 of record OY728140.1, on the reverse strand, counting down.
CCAATTCATCAAGGTTCAATAAAATATTAGGACCCAGACATAAATTTTTATGTCCAATAATATCATCTTTTGAGATATAGATTAAACACTACATGATCAAATAATCCAATAATCATCCATACTCGAATAAAAATATACAAAAATCAATTAAATTTCCCCTTGTCAGTAAAAGGGACAATTAAATGACTTGTAACTTTTTTGAAAATATTTTAAATATTATATGGATTTGGTTCAAGACCATATGTAGATATGATGTTTTGTTCTGAGTCTTGGTGTTCCTATAAGGCCCCAGCCTTAAACCTTACTTAATCTTGAGTTATTACAAGATTACACATTGAGGATCTTTTCTGGTTTAGAGTTTTAGAGAATTAGATCATAAAACTTGCATTACATTCCACATATAAACAAAGTGGTTACATAAAGATAGTATTCTTCATTCCCATCAATGGAAACACATTTAAAATAAAACATGGATTATTTCTTGACACATCCTTGACTCTATCATCTTATCATGTACCTTTCCCTTGACCTGTGAAAAACATTTCAAAAACTTGGGATGAGCATAAAAACTCAGTATGGGTTATAAAAAAAACATGGAAAGGAAACATGAGTTCATATATAAATAAGAATGAAATCATACTTTACCCATAAAACATAGGCACTTTAACATACCTCATAAAAACATGAAAAAACATATAAATCATAATACGTAAAGGTAACTTGAGGCATTCATAACATTCTTACGTAGGGAGTAACCCTCTTGGTTACGTTTGGAATACCCATCACAGTATATTCCCTAAAATCTCTTCGGAGAAACCTTAACGTTTCACTCCTTCGCGTTACCCAATGCATTGGAGAGCTATAACGGGCTCACCCGCCCTTAGTTTATCACGGAACCACCCGTCTTCATAATAATGCCCAAGAACTATAACATAATCATATCACATAAAACATGCATAAAGGAAACATAAAATTTCCACATTTCAATCACGAGATATCAATACAACACATTGATATAATAAAAACATTATGAAAACCATTTTCAATACCAAAGTAAAACATGGTATTTATTTTTCTTTAAAAAAAAGAAGGTATGGCTTGTAGAGGAAGCCGAAACTCAAATAACGGTTACGACGGCGGAGAAGTCGTTGTCGCCGCATACGTACGAAAAAAACATTCCCTTTTGTCGTTTAGTAAACGCTTCATATAAAAAAGATTCCTTTTGAATAAATGTAAAAGTCAACGGGGTTTAGACACCGTATAAAAGAAAGTTGTGTATAAAATAAAATATGCCTCAACGAAAGGAGATTGAGACGAAGTCCCATACCTCGTATCCGACATGACCCGACCGTTATTTAATCTCCTGAATAATAAACTTGAGTTAATCTCTACTTTATTATGAATCTTTTTCAAGTTCATTATTCCTTTTATACCATGTTATGAACATCATGTAATCATTTAAGTTAATAATGTTCATTTTGTCGGTATTTGGTTCTTAAGTGAAAAATAGACTTCTTATACTTACATGTTGTTAATTTGGTCAAAGGTTCGTTATACCATAATGATATTCATGATGTAGATATCATATATGTCATATATATCCAGTACCTGAATTCATTTATAATATTACATCACATTTAGAGGTAAGAAATTAAATGCACCGTTCATGGAGACGGTAAGCCGTACGTACGCATGAACGCTACTTCCATTTCTATTTCATATTTTCTGGAATGGAATCATAATGATATAAGAGTATATTATAATTCCAGTATAATAACATATATAATATCATTAACTTCATCCTTTACACATCCCACATATGGTATTAACGAATCAAATCACTTTCAGGGGGCGGTAGTCCGCACTTCCTAAAATGAAGATATCGTGTTTACCCATAATGGAAACCATAAAGTATGACCAAAATGAAGAAAAACAGAAGCTTAAGGAAACCATATACATATTATATATCATATATAAAAATAGTGACATCATAATGGCCACCTTTGAAGGTGTTAAATGAGTATTGAACAATCATCGTTTCAGGAGGCATAATTTCGCCATCCACGGAAAACGTATGTTCTTTAACCATTTGATGTAGTTGTGTGAGAGTGTGGCTCAAATAAATCTTATAACAACATCCTAGTATATTGAAGATACTGGTGATGTTATAAAAGAAGGAAATAAAAAGATTTTAGGGGGTTGGAGAAGCAAAATAAAACAAATGAACATGAGAGAAACAATTACCTTTAAAAAGTGTAACTCCTTTTGATTTGAGCCTAAAGGCTTCCTTTGAAAGGATTCTTCCCAAAGGGAATCCTCTAGGATGAGGAGAGGGATGTGGAGAGAGCAAATGGGCAGGGGTTGGCCGAGCCAATGGCTTGAAGAGTGTGTGAAATGAGGTAGAGGTGGGGGCCTTTTATAAGGGGAGAGGAGGGGCACTTTTGGAAAGTAAAGAAACATTACATTATTTGAAAATGTGTTTCGGTTTCAAAAGGTCCCACATTGATAGAATTCGTGGATAAGGTGATAAGGCATCGAAATCCATTCATCCAATTGGTTATGGACATGTGTAGTTCATAGATTTTATATTATCTTTCCATTTTATTTAAATCGTCAAATAATGATGTCATCGCTGCATCATTATTATGTCATAAATAATTAAATTTATTTAATGTCTAAAAATTATAAAAAAAATTACTATGATGTAGGAAATCTTTTTAGATTTCCATTGAATATTTATAATCAAAATTTGGACTTGTATAACCCCAATTAAAAATTGTTTTCGCAAAACGTATTATGTTTGTGTCATTTTCACTTTAACATTTAATAAAAAGTAATTTATGTCATTTCCCAACAAAAGTGGATCCATGGGGTCCCCAAGTTTACCCATGGCTTGTCTTGGTCGGCCATGACACAACCAATAATGTTGGGACATGTGTCTAGGTCATTTTATATTATTAAAGCATTATTTATTCCTTAAACTACACTAATTACCACTAATCACGATTAAAAACTTAATAAGTTACTATTCACCAAAAAATTATTTTAATCTCATTGAACCACATTTTACTTCTTAATGACAACCACGTATGTCGGATTTTCAAAATTCAATACACATTAGTGGTAAACTTTCATTTAACTGAAAAAATCAGTTTGCTTGATTACCACTTAGTGGTTTCACTATTCATCAAAAATTGAAGTTTTTCAGAAAATTACCAAAAATTCACTCTAAGATATATTTGATATTCCGAATTCAAAAATGAAGTCTATTTTACAAAATTCAAATCATATAAGTCACATTAATTAATTCAATAATTAATTCCCGCTGCCAGAGCAAATAGCGTGTTTTTACAAAACAATAAGTATCAAAAGATTGACACCAGTTTAAGTCTAATTTCAAAGTGAAATTGATTCCAATGACCACCATTAGATAAAATGGTAAAAATATATTCTAATTTCACTTTAAAACCAATTCAAAAGATAATCTAATCATATAAATAAATTAGATCAAAAATAGGTTTTGAATTAAAATGCAACATTTTACACTATTCATAAAAAAAATGAACTTTATAAGAAACGTACCAAAAATTACACAAAGTAAAATTTGATGTCCCGATTCTTAATAAAAGTTTTATTTGGTCCAAAAGAATGTATAAGAGTGATCAAAACTATATTTAATGACGGTTCACCATTAAAAGGTGATAAGTGAACCCTTAATGAAAATTAGGGTATAAATTCCTAAAATTGAATTCTTTCAATATTTTAAGCCTTTATCTTTTATTGGATAAATATAAAAACACGTAAAAACATATATAATCATATTTTAGTTATTTCTATCCATTCCCGCCAATACAATGGCTACATGTTAACTAACATTTAAAATAATATTATTTTATTACTAGTGTGCAACGTAAGTTTTCAAAGGAACTCATCGTTGCGTATCGGGTACGCTATCGAACATAGCAACCCCTTTAAAATAGAATTTAATATTTAATTCATAAATATTAATAAATATTAAAATTATTTATTCTTCATTTACCTGGGATGTTACATCCTTCCCCCCTTTTGGGAATTGCGTCCTCGCAATTTTATTCACTTATCAAAATAAGTGGGGGTATTTAACCCTCATAGCATTTTCAGATTCCCATGTTGCCTCTTCAATCATGTGGTTTTTCCACAAAACCTTTACCTGGTGAATCACCTTATTCCGTAACACTTGATCCCTGTGGTCAAGAATCTGGACCGGTTGTTCCTCATAAGATAGGTTCTCTTCCAGCTGAACTACCTCTGGACTCAAAACATGAGATGGATCTGGCATATATTTTCTCAACATAGAAACGTAAAAAACATTGTGTACCTGAGATAAACTCGGAGGTAAAGCCACTCGGTATGCAACTGATCCAACTCTCTCTAGAATTTTGTATGGTCCAATGAACCTTGGACTCAACTTTCCTTTCTTACCAAATCTCATCACACTTTTCCGAGGAGAAACCTTGAGAAAAACATGATCACCTACCTCGAAAGATAGATCCTTCCTCCGATTATCTGCATAGCTCTTCTGCCTGCTCTGAGCTGTTCTCATGTGTTTCTGAATCAGCTGAACTTTTTCTGCCATCTCTTCTACCAATTCTGGTCCCATCAACTTCCTTTCACCCACTTCATCCCAGAAAGTTGGAGTTCGACACCGCTTCCCATATAATGCCTGAAATGGTGCCATCTGTATACTAGAATGAAAACTGTTATTATATGAAAACTCAACCAAAGAAAGATGTTGGTCCCAACTTCCCTGATAATCCATAGAACAAGCTCGTAGCATATCCTCCAATGTATGAATTGTTCGTTCTGACTGCCCATCTGATTGAGGATGAAAAGCTGTACTAAAATTTAATTCAGTACCCAAGGACTTCTGAAGGCCTTTCCAAAAGTTAGAAGTAAACCTGGGATCACGATCCGATACAATGGGGAGAGGAACTCCATGTAACCTGACTATCTCTTTAAGATACAAACGGGAAAGTTGATCTAGATAGAAAGTATCTCGTATAGAAAGGAAATGAGCAGATTTGGTCAAGCGATCAACAATAACCCAGATTGCATTATTACCTCGAGATGTCTTCGGTAATCCAACAACAAAGTCCATGGATATATTCTCCCATTTCCACTCTGGCACTGGTAAAGGCTGAAGCATCCCTTTCGGTAACTACCGCTCTGCTTTAACCTGCTGACAAGTCAAACACTTCACAGTAAAATCAGCAATATCTCTTTCCATTCCATCCCACCAGTAATACTCCCGCAGATCTCCATACATCTTAGTACTGCCAGGATGAAAAAAACAACTCATTCTTCAACTGTGAATCACAAGGCACACATAACCTCTTCACAAACCTCAAAACACAAACACAAACTTATCCAAGAACTCATGGAAATTTTTTTTCATAAGGTCCATGAATACAACAGGTGCATTGGTTAACCCCAAAGGCATAACTACAAATTCATAATGGACATATCTAGTACGGAACACAATCTTCGGAACATCTGCTTCTTTTACTTTCAACTGATGGTACCCCGACCTCAAGTCAATCTTCGAAAAATACTGAGCTCCCTAGAGCTGACACCACTTCATTCGATGGCCCAACATCTTCTTAAGTAGTTGCAAAGGATTTCACCACCCCTTTCTTCTTGTAGTCTAACTGCTTCCCATCACTCAAGCTCTTTGTCGGACACTCGTTTGCATAGTGACCCATCTCATTGCACTTATAACATTTCACTAACTGTAAATCAAATTTGTTCTTACCTTCACCTTGATCCTTTTCAGTGCAATCACGAGGCTTATGTCCCATCTTACCACATCGGTAGCACTTTCCAGAATTCAGAAGACATTCCCCAGCATGCCTTTTTCCACATTTATCACAAACTGGAAACTTAGTTTTCTTACCATCAGACTTTTTTGAAGAATTCTTACCTTTCTCCTGCCACCTCGGTCTCTTCTTCTGCTGGTTGTTATAGAAAACTTGGTCATCGGCAAACTCCATTTCCACCTTCTCAGAACATCGAACAAGCTTTTCATAACTTTTAAACTCACGAGAAGCTAATGCCCTCCGATAATTTGGCTTTAATCCCGAGTAGAAACGATTGATTTTACTATCAAGGTCCCGGATAAAATTTGGAGCATACCTTGCCAATCGAGTGAACCTTTCTTCATAGGCAGCCACTGAGTCTTCCTCTTGCCTCAATTCCAAGAATTGCTTTTCCATCCTAAGTCGAACAGCCTTAGGAAAATACTTCCCAAGAAACATACCTTTGAATTCATCCCAGTCAAGAGCATCAATCTCATCGGCATCCCTGATATTTTTAACCATAGACCACCACTGATCTGCTTCACCCTCCAAACGGTAAATAGCAAGACTAACCTTTTGATTGTCTGAACACCCCATGACATCAAAAATCTTCTCCAGTGCTTTAATCCACCCTTCAGCTTGCACAGGGTCAGATGATCCTCTGAATGATGGGGGATGTTGCCTCATGAAATGTTCCACCACTGACAAGTTCCTCTGCGGTTGATCTGGCTGATCTCGTGCATGGATACCACCACCATTTATAGCCTGAGTCAACTGTGCCATCCCTGCAACAAACTGTTCAGTTCCGATTCCGACCATCTCAGGTTGCTGATTTGGAAGGTTGTCTTCCTCCTGATGTCGTCCCAACATAGCTGCTTTGTTTCCCCTACGGAAAACCATTCTGAACATGGAAATATCTTAGGCGAAGCAACATGGTAATCCGTAAATGCTATATCATTTAAAAAAAAATTAGATAATCATTTAATAGAATTCTAACTCCTAAAGTTATCTAAACCGACCTCTGATACCAACTGTAAGGCCCCAGCCTTAAACCTTACTTAATCTTCAGTTATTACAAGATTACACATTGAGGATCTTTTCTGGTTTAGAGTTTTAGAGAATTAGATCATAAAACTTGCATTACATTCCACATATAAACAAAGTGGTTACATAAAGATAGTATTCTTCATTCCCATCAATGGAAACACATTTAAAATAAAACATGGATTATTTCTTGACACATCCTTGACTCTATCATCTTATCATGTACCTTTCCCTTGACCTGTGAAAAACATTTCAAAAACTTGGGATGAGCATAAAAACTCAGTATGGGTTATAAAAAAAAACATGGAAAGGAAACATGAGTTCATATATAAATAAGAATGAAATCATACTTTACCCATAAAACATAGGCACTTTAACATACCTCATAAAAACATGAATAAATCATATAAATCATAATACGTAAAGGTAACTTGAGGCATTCATAACATTCTTACGTAGGGAGTAACCCTCTTGGTTACGTTTGGAATACCCATCACAGTATATTCCGTAAAATCTCTTCGGAGAAACCTTAACGTTTCACTCCTTCGCGTTACCCAATGCATTGGAGAGCTATAACGGGCTCACCCGCCCTTAGTTTATCACGGAACCACCCGTCTTCATAATAATTCCCAAGAACCATAACATAATCATATCACATAAAACATGCATAAAGGAAACATAAAATTTCCACATTTCAATCACGAGATATCAATACAACACATTGATATAATAAAAACATTATGAAAACCATTTTCAATACCAAAGTAAAACATGGTATTTATTTTTCTTTAAAAAAAAGAAGGTATGGCTTGTAGAGGAAGCCGAAACTCAAATAACGGTTACGACGGCGGAGAAGTCGTTGTCGCCGCATACGTACGAAAAAAACATTCCCTTTTGTCGTTTAGTAAACGCTTCGTATAAAAAATATTCCTTTTGAATAAATGTAAAAGTCAAAGGGGTTTATACACCGTATAAAAGAAAGTTGTGTATAAAATAAAATATGCCTCAACGAAAGGAGATTGAGACGAAGTCCCATACCGCGTATCCGACTTGACCCGACCGTTCTTTAATCTCCTGAATAATAAACTTGAGTTAATCTCTACTTTATTATGAATCTTTTTCAAGTTCATTATTCCTTTTATACCATGTTATGAACATCATGTAATCATTTAAGTTAATAATGTTCATTTTGTCGGTATTTGGTTCTTAAGTCAAAAATAGACTTCTTATACTTACATGTTGTTAATTTGGTCAAAGGTTCATTATACCAGAATGATATTCATGATGTAGATATCATATATGTCATATATATCCAGTACCAGCATTCATTTATAATATTACATCACATTTAGAGGTAAGAAATGAAATGCACCGTTCATGGAGACGGTATGTCGTACGTACGCATGAACGCTACTTCCATTTCTATTTCATATTTTCTGGAATGGAATCATAATGATATAAGAGTATATTATAATTCCAGTATAATAACATATATAATATAATTAACTTCATCCTTTACACATCCCACATATGGTATTAACGAATCAAATCACTTTCAGGGGGCGGTAGTCCGCACTTCCTAAAATGAAGATATCGTGTTTACCCATAATGGAAACCATAAAGTATGACCAAAATGAAGAAAAACAGAAGCTTAAGGAAAACATATACATATTATATATCATATATAAAAATAGTGACATCATAATGGCCACCTTTGAAGGTGTTAAATGAGTATTGAACAATCATCGTTTCGGGAGGCATAATTTCGCCATCCACGGAAAACGTATGTTCTTTAACCATTTGATGTAGTTGTGTGAGAGTGTGGCTCAAATAAATCTTATAACAACATCCTAGTATATTTAAGATACTGGTGATGTTATAAAATAAGGAAATAAAAAGATTTTAGGGGGTTGGAGAAGCAAAATAAAACAAATGAACATGAGAGAAACAATTACCTTTAAAAAGTGTAACTCCTTTTGATTTGAGCCTAAAGGCTTCCTTTGAAAGGTTTATGCCCAAAGGGAATCCTCTAGGATGAGGAGAGGGATGTGGAGAGAGCAAATGGGCAGGGGTTGGCCGAGCCAATGGCTTGAAGAGTGTGTGAAATGAGGTAGAGGTGGGGGCCTTTTATAAGGGGAGAGGAGGGGCACTTTTGGAAAGTAAAGAAACATTACATTATTTGAAAATGTGTTTCGGTTTCAAAAGGTCCCACATTGATAGAATTCGTGGATAAGGTGATAAGGCATCGAAATCCATTCATCCAATTGGTTTTGGACATGTGTAGTTCATAGATTTTATATTATCTTTCCATTTTATTTAAATCGTCAAATAATGATGTCATCACTGCATCATTATTATGTCATAAATAATTAAATTTATTTAATGTCTACAAATTATAAAAAAATTACTATGATGTAGGAAATATTTTTATCTTTCCATTGAATATTTATAATCAAAATTTGGACTTGTATAACCCCAATTAAAAATTGTTTTCGCAAAATGTATTATGTTTGTGTCATTTTCACTTTAACATTTAATAAAAAGTAATTTATGTCATTTCCCAACAAAAGTGGATCCATGGGGTCCCCAAGTTGACCCATGGCTTGTCTTTGTCGGCCATGACACAACCAATAAGGTTGGGACATGTGTCTAGGTCATTTTATATTATTAAAGCATTATTTATTCCTTAAACTACACTAATTACCACTAATCGCGATTAAAAACTTAATAAGTTACTATTCACCAAAAAATTATTTTAATCTCATTGAACCACATTTTACTTCTTAATGACAACCATGTATGTCGGATTTTCAAAATTCAATACACATTAGTGGTAAACTTTCATTTAACTGAAAAAATCAGTTTGCTTGATTACCACTTAGTGGTTTCACTATTCATCAAAAATTGAAGTTTTTCAGAAAATTACCAAAAATTCACTCTAAGCTATATTTGATATTCCGAATTCAAAAATGAAGTCTATTTTACAAAATTCAAATCATATAATTCACATTAATTAATTCAATAATTAATTCCCGCTGCCAGAGCAAATAACGTGTTTTTACAAAACAATAAGTATCAAAAGATTGACACCAGTTTAAGTCTAATTTCAAAGTGAAATTGATTCCAATGACCACCATTAGATAAAATGGTAAAAATATATTCTAATTTCACTTTAAAACCAATTCAAAAGATAATCTAATCATATAAATAAATTAGATCAAAAAGAGGTTTTGAATTAAAATGCAACATTTTACACTATTCATAAAAAAATGAACTTTATCAGAAAGGTACCAAAAATTACACAAAGTAAAATTTGATGTCCCGATTCTTAATAAAAGTTTTATTTGGTCCAAAAGAATGTATAAGAGTGATCAAAACTATATTTAATGATGGTTCACCATTAAAAGGTTATAAGTGAACCCTTAATGAAAATTAGGGTATAAATTCCTAAAATTGAATTCTTTCCATATTTTAAGCCTTTATCTTTTATTGGATAAATATAAAAACACTTAAAAACATATATAATCATATTTTAGTTATTTCTATCCATTCCCGCCAATACAACGGCTACATGTTAACTAACATTTAAAATAATATTATTTTATTACTAGTGTGCAACGTAAGTTTTCAAAGGAACTCATCGTTGCGTATCGGGTACGCTATCGAACATAGCAACCCCTTTAAAATAGAATTTAATATTTAATTCATAAATATTAATAAATATTAAAATTATTTATTCTTCATTTACCTGGGATGTTACATCCTTCCCCCCTTTTGGGAATTGCGTCCTTGCAATTTTATTCACTTGTCAAAATAAGTGGGGGTATTTAACCCTCATAGCATTTTCAGATTCCCATGTTGCCTCTTCAATCATGTGGTTTTTCCACAAAACCTTTACCTGGTGAATCACCTTATTCCGTAACACTTGATCCCTATGGTCAAGAATCTGGACCGGTTGTTCCTCATAAGATAGGTTCTCTTCCAGCTGAACTACCTCTGGACTCAAAACATGAGATGGATCTGGCATATACTTTCTCAACATAGAAACGTAAAAAACATTGTGTACCTGAGATAAACTCGGAGGTAAAGCCACTCGGTATGCAACTGATCCAACTCTCTCTAGAATTTCGTATGGTGCAATGAACCTTGGACTCAACTTTCCTTTATTACCAAATCTCATCACACTTTTCCAAGGAGAAACCTTGAGAAAAACATGATCACCTACCTCGAAAGATAGATCCTTCCTCTGATTATCCGCATAGCTCTTCTGCCTGCTCTGAGCTGTTCTCATGTGTTTCTGAATCAGCTGAACTTCTTCTGCCATCTCTTCTACCAATTATGGTCCCATCAACTTCCTTTCACCCACTTCATCCCAGAAAGTTGGAGTTCGACACCGCTTCCCATATAATGCCTGAAATGGTGCCATCTGTATACTAGAATGAAAACTGTTATTATATGAAAACTCAACCAAAGAAAGATGTTGGTCCCAACTTCCCTGATAATCCATAGAACAAGCTCGTAGCATATCCTCCAATGTCTGAATTGTTCGTTCTGACTGCCCATCTGATTGAGGATGAAAAGCTGTACTAAAATTTAATTCAGTACCCAACGACTTCTGAAGGCCTTTCCAAAAGTTAGAAGTAAACCTGGGATCACGATCCGATACAATGGAGAGAGGAACTCCATGTAACCTGACCATCTCTTTAAGATACAAACGGGAAAGTTGATCTAGATAGAAAGTATCTCGTATAGAAAGGAAATGAGCAGATTTGGTCAAGCGATCAACAATAACCCAGATTGCATTATTACCTCGAGATGTCTTCGGTAATCCAACAACAAAGTCCATGGATATATTCTCCCATTTCCACTCTGGCACTGGTAAAGGCTGAAGCATCCCTTTCGGTAACTGCCGCTCTGCTTTAACCTGCTGACAAGTCAAACACTTCACAGTAAAATCAGCAATATCTCTTTCCATTCCATCCCACCAGTAATACTCCCGCAGATCTCCATACATCGTAGTACTGCCAGGATGAAAAAAACAACTCATTCTTCAACTGTGAATCACAAGGCACACATAACCTCTTCACAAACCTCAAAACACAAACACAAACTTATCCAAGAACTCATGGAAATTTTTTTCATAAGGTCCATGAATACAACAGGTGCATTGGTTAACCCCAAAGGCATAACTACAAATTCATAATGGACATATCTAGTACGGAACACAATCTTCGGAACATATGCTTCTTTTACTTTCAACTGATGGTACCCCGACCTCAAGTCAATCTTCGAAAAATACTGAGCTCCCTAGAGCTGACACCATTCATTCGATGGCCCAACATCTGCTGAAGTAGTTGCAAAGGATTTCACCACCCCTTTCTGCTTGTAGTCTAACTGCTTCCCATCACTCAAGCTCTTTGTCGGACACTCGTTTGCATAGTGACCCATCTCATTGCACTTATAACATTTCACTAACTGTAAATCAAATTTGTTCTTACCTTCACCTTGATCCTTTTCAGTGCAATCACGAGCCTTATGTCCCATCTTACCACATCGGTAGCACTTTCCAGAATTCAGAAGACATTCCCCAGCATGCCTTTTTCCACATTTATCACAAACTGGAAACTTAGTTTTCTTACCATCAGACTTTTTTGAAGAATTCTTACCTTTCTCCTGCCACCTCGGTCTCTTCTTCTGCTGGTTGTTATAGAAAACTTGGTCATCGGCAAACTCTATTTCCACCTTCTCAGCACATCGAACAAGCTTTTCATAACTTTTAAACTCACGAGAAGCTAATGCCCTCCGATACTTTGGCTTTAATCCCGAGTAGAAACGATTGATTTTACTATCAAGGTCCCGGATAAAATTTGGAGCATACCTTGCCAATCGAGTGAACCTTTCTTCATAGGAAGCCACTGAGTCTTCCTCTTGCCTCAATTCCAAGAATTGCTTTTCCATCCTAAGTCGAACAGCCTTAGGAAAATACTTCCCAAGAAACATACCTTTGAATTCATCCCAGTCAAGAGCATCAATCTCATCGGCATCCCTGATATTTTTAACCATAGACCACCAATGATCTGCTTCACCCTCCAAACGGTAAATAGCAAGACTAACCTTTTGATTGTCTGAACACCCCATGACATCAAAAATCTTCTCCAGTGCTTTAATCCACCCTTCAGCTTGCACAGGGTCAGATGATCCTCTGAATGATGGGGGATGTTGCCTCATGAAATGTTCCACCACTGACATGTTCCTCTGCGGTTGATCTGGCTGATCTCATGCATGGATACCACCACCATTTATAGCCTGAGTCAACTGTGCCATCACTGCAACAAACTGTTCAGTTCCGATTCCAACCATCTCAGGTTGCTGATTTGGAAGGCTGTCTTCCTCCTGATGTCATCCCAACATAGCTGCTTTGTTTCCCCTACGGAAAACCATTCTGAACATGGAAATATCTTAGGCGAAGCAACATGGTAATCCGTAAATGCTATATCATTTCAAAAAAAAAAATAGATAATCATTTAATAGAATTCTAACTCCTAAAGTTATCTAAACCGACCTCTGATACCAACTATAAGGCCCCAGCCTTAAACCTTACTTAATCTTGAGTTATTACAAGATTACACATTGAGGATCTTTTCTGGTTTAGAGTTTTAGAGAAATAGATCATAAAACTTGCATTACATTCCACATATAAACAAAGTGGTTACATAAAGATAGTATTCTTCATTCCCATCAATGGAAACACATTTAAAATAAAACATGGATTATTTCTTGACACATCCTTGACTCTATCATCTTATCATGTACCGTTCCCTTGACCTGTGAAAAACATTTCAAAAACTTGGGATGAGCATAAAAACTCAGTATGGGTTATAAAAAAACATGGAAAGGAAACATGAGTTCATATATAAATAAGAATGAAATCATACTTTACCCATAAAACATAGGCACTTTAACATACCTCATAAAAACATGAATAAATCATATAAATCATAATACGTAAAGGTAACTTGAGGCATTCATAACATTCTTACGTAGGGAGTAACCCTCTTGGTTACGTTTGGAATACCCATCACAGTATATTCCCTAAAATCTCTTCGGAGAAACCTTAACGTTTCACTCCTTCGCGTTACCCAATGCATTGGAGAGCTATAACGGGCTCACCCGCCCTTAGTTTATCACGGAACCACCCATCTTCATAATAATGCCCAAGAAACATAACATAATCATATCACATAAAACATGCATAAAGGAAACATAAAATTTCCACATTTCAATCACGAGATATCAATACAACACATTGATATAATAAAAACATTATGAAAACCATTTTCAATACCAAAGTAAAACATGGTATTTATTTTTCTTTAAAAAAAAGAAGGTATGGCTTGTAGAGGAAGTCGAAACTCAAATAACGGTTACGACGGCGGAGAAGTCGTTGTCGCCGCATACGTACGAAAAAAACATTCCCTTTTTTCGTTTAGTAAACGCTTCGTATAAAAAAGATTCCTTTTGAATAAATGTAAATGTCAAAGGGGTTTATACACCGTATAAAAGAAAGTTGTGTATAAAATAAAATATGCCTCAACGAAAGGAGATTGAGACGAAGTCCCATACCTCGTATCCGACTTGACCCGACCGTTCTTTAATCTCCTGAATAATAAACTTGAGTTAATCTCTACTTTATTATGAATCTTTTTCAATTTCATTATTCCTTTTATACCATGTTATGAACATCATGTAATCATTTAAGTTAATAAAGTTCATTTTGTCGGTATTTGGTTCTTAAGTCAAAAATAGACTTCTTATACTTACATGTTGTTAATTTGGTCAAAGGTTCATTATACCAGAATGATATTCATGATGTAGATATCATATATGTCATATATATCCAGTACCTGCATTCATTTATAATATTACATCACATTTAGAGGTAAGAAATGAAATGCACCGTTCATGGAGACGGTAAGCCGTACGTACGCATGAACGCTACTTCCATTTCTATTTCATATTTTCTGGAATGGAATCATAATGATATAAGAGTATATTATAATTCCAGTATAATAACATATATAATATCATTAACTTCATCCTTTACACATCCCACATATGGTATTAACGAATCAAATCACTTTCAGGGGGCGGTAGTCCGCACTTCCTAAAATGAAGATATCGTGTTTACCCATAATGGAAACCATAAAGTATGACCAAAATGAAGAAAAACAGAAGCTTAAGGAAAACATATACATATTATATATCATATATAAAAATAGTGACATCATAATTGCCACCTTTGAAGGTGTTAAATGAGTATTGAACAATCATCGTTTCGGGAGGCATAATTTCGCCATCCACGGAAAACGTATGTTCTTTAACCATTTGATGTAGTTGTGTGAGAGTGTGGCTCAAATAAATCTTATAACAACATCCTAGTATATTGAAGATACTGGTGATGTTATAAAATAAGGAAATAAAAAGATTTTAGGGGGTTGGAGAAGCAAAATAAAACAAATGAACATGAGAGAAACAATTACCTTTAAAAAGTGTAACTCCTTTTGATTTGAGCCTAAAGGCTTCCTTTGAAAGGATTCTGCCCAAAGGGAATCCTCTAGGATGAGGAGAGGGATGTGGAGAGAGCAAATGGGCAGGGGTTGGCCGAGCCAATGGCTTGAAGAGTGTGTGAAATGAGGTAGAGGTGGGGGCCTTTTATAAGGGGAGAGGAGGGGAACTTTTGGAAAGTAAAGAAACATTACATTATTTGAAAATGTGTTTCGGTTTCAAAAGGTCCCAAATTGATAGCATTCGTGGATAAGGTGATAAGGCATCGAAATCCATTCATCCAATTGGTTTTGGACATGTTTAGTTCATAGATTTTATATTATCTTTCCATTTTATTTAAATCGTCAAATAATGATGTCATCGCTGCATCATTATTATGTCATAAATAATTAAATTTATTTAATGTCTAAAAATTATAAACAAATTACTATGATGTAGGAAATATGTTTATCTTTCCATTGAATATTTATAATCAAAATTTGGACTTGTATAACCCCAATTAAATTTTTTTTCGCAAAACGTATTATGTTTGTGTCATTTTCACTTTAACATTTAATAAAAAGTAATTTATGTCATTTCCCAACAAAAGTGGATCCATGGGGTCCCCAAGTTGACCCATGGCTTTTCTTGGTCGGCCATGACACAACCAATAAGGTTGGGACATGTGTCTAGGTCATTTTATATTATTAAAGCATTATTTATTCCTTAAACTACACTAATTACCACTAATCGCGATTAAAAACTTAATAAGTTACTATTCACCAAAAAATTATTTTAATCTCATTGAACCACATTTTACTTCTTAATGACAACCATGTATGTCGGATTTTCAAAATTTAATACACATTAGTGGTAAACTTTCATTTAACTGAAAAAATCAGTTTGCTTGATTACCACTTAGTGGTTTCACTATTCATCAAAAATTGAAGTTTTTCAGAAAATTACCAAAAATTCACTCTAAGCTATATTTGATATTCCGAATTCAAAATTGAAGTCTATTTTACAAAATTCAAATCATATAAGTCACATTAATTAATTCAATAATTAATTCCTGCTGCCAGAGAAAATAGCGTGTTTTTACAAAACAATAAGTATCAAAAGATTGACACCAGTTTAAGTCTAATTTCAAAGTGAAATTGATTCCAATGACCACCATTAGATAAAATGGTAAAAATATATTCTAATTTCACTTTAAAACCAATTCAAAAGATAATCTAATCATATAAATAAATTAGATCAAAAAGAGGTTTTGAATTAAAATGCAACATTTTACACTATTCATAAAAAAAATGAACTTTATCAGAAAGGTACCAAAAATTACACAAAGTAAAATTTGATGTCCCGATTCTTAATAAAAGTTTTATTTGGTCCAAAAGAATGTATAAGAGTGATCAAAACTATATTTAATGATGGTTCACCATTAAAAGGTGATAAGTGAACCCTTAATAAAAATTAGGATATAAATTCCTAAAATTGAATTCTTTCCATATTTTAAGCCTTTATCTTTTATTGGATAAATATAAAAACACTTAAAAACATATATAATCATATTTTAGTTATTTATATCCATTCCTGCCAATACAATGGCTACATGTTAACTAACATTTAAAATAATATTATTTTATTACTAGTGTGCAACGTAAGTTTTCAAAGGAACTCATCGTTGCGTATCGGGTACGCTATCGAACATAGCAACCCCTTTAAAATAGAATTTAATATTTAATTCATAAATATTAATAAATATTAAAATTATTTATTCTTCATTTACCTGGGATGTTACAGTTCCGAAAAAAAATAGATGAATATATTAATTTTATTAAATAGAATATCTGCAGATTTTCCACAAAAAGAAGAATAACATTAGAATAGGTTCCCTGATTAGAAATATAAGTGTACAAATGAGTTAAAATTTGTTTCATTACCCTAGGCATGACATAACATTAGTCAGTCTGGGTCATGTGTATAAATGTTATCACGGGCGCTGAGGTATATGTAATAATTAAATTAAATTAGTTTATATTAAATTTTTTATGAAGTTATTGAAATGGAATTTAATATTTTATTATAGATAATATTAATGGGTGATTTTTGACCTTGAAAACTCTAGAGGTCCATTAGAGTGAGCTCTAGGAAATCCTCTTAGGAAAACAATGGTGATAGATCATGGATTTATGCTCGATGAAGCTCTAATTCAATAAATCTTTCCAATGGAAATGATGGCATATTGTTCATCATCAGTGATCAAACCGAATCGAGGTTTGAAATGTGTTTTTATATGGATTTATTAATCATTATTAGTTTCATTGAAGAATGAAAATAAATTGATGAATTTATTGACTTTCAGAGCGAATACCATGCTGGGTGGGTTTACATGAGGGGTTTTGATGAGGGAATTTATCATTGTGATTAATTTGATAATTATTTAGATTCTATTTTCCCTCAATTGATTGTAATTTTCCCCCCATTCATCATTCAACATTGACATTATTATTCAGACCATAATTTGATTCTTTACCAATGAATCAATCATTGTGCACACATTTCATGGGATAGTGATTCGGGAATGTAGATCAGGGATCGATATGACATAATGGGGGTGTGGTGGTGGTAGTGGAGAATGAATCAGACTAGTTTGGATACTTCTAATTTTTGGAGAGATATGATCAAAATTGATTCAGGTGAATGGTTTCATTTATAGATTATATTGGATAGATGGAGTATATTTCTCATCAACCATGATGCTTAGCTGAGGTAGATTAATGAATCCTAGTGACATTAGTGTAGTATTTCAAGGAAATGACATCGCAAGAATTAGGAGGAAGAACAAGGGTTTCTAGAAAAATATGATACACACGGTGTGTAGTCCTTGACAAAATCGCGTGTATCCTCCTATGGATGAATCAACATGTTGTTGGGGAAGTACATAGACACATAATGGAATACATAGGATGCCTTCATGGTGTGTGTTCACCCAGTTGACATGGCATGAACTTTGTACATGGTCTACCCCATGTACTGGTACACATGCACATATATGCAAGATGACGCCATGTACTGGAATAGGGATACAGTACATAAGAGGGACCCAAGATATAGGGACATAGCATATAACCCTTCTACACATCGTTTACTCTTCTCTTATAAGGACATAATTATAATAACATGATCTGTTCACACGGGTAGGACCCAGTGTGAAGGGACAACTTGTGGATCCCATATACACTTTTTTCACCCTATCAGACATGTATTATATCCCTTTTCCTCAGGGACTTGGACACTTTTTTAGTGTTTTTCCCCTTATCCATTTTCTGAAGGTAGGTATGAATCATATTAATACTAATAAGACTATGATCTCTTCAGCATGACATCATGGATAAAGTCATTGTAATCATTCATGGGGGCCTAGATTGGGATCCTCTATAAATCTTTGTAGCTTTGGTGGAGTTATTGGTATCAATGTAACAAACACTATTCAAGGATTCAATCCACTATATAATTTCATTAATCAGTATTGGGTTTTTTGGTATCTCCCCATGGATGAGGTATGGATCATCATCTATGTGTCATATAATTCAATTCTATAAGAATATTTTGTCTCATGATGAGGTCCGAAAAGTTTTACCTCTCAAACGAATGTCATATATGCAATCAAACTCAGTAGGGTGTTCTCATAGATGTGTGATTCATATAATCATAAAGCTATAATCTTAGGACATTATATTATAGTTTTTTTTACCTTTCGACTATGGGTATTTGGTGATTATATAATGATATTTTTGTTATATGTGTTTTAAAAATATGCATTTGTAGATCTAGAATTACATTCCAGTATTATAGTCTTTTTGGTTTTTAGGGAGCCTTACTGAGTATTATTATACTCAACACTGTGTGCGAATTGCCCTCACATGTCGTGTCTTGTGCTGGTGATTGACCTTTTTACAGTGTCCTTGGAGGTGTATGACCATATAGTGTTTTGTTAGACTAGGCATATTATTTTTTATTATAGATTCTTTCAAAAATTAGTCTTAGTACCTTTATATTAAATTTGGATAGGTGTTACAGACTTCTCTGTGTTGGGATTGTATATTTTCGAAATTAATTTCCATTTCTTCTTTTCAGACATTGGTTATTAATTTTTTTAACATTTCAACATTTTGTGGGCTTGGAGATTTGTTTTTGTGTACAGATACATTTGAAATTCCTACCATGTTAGTGATATGCCAACTAAATTCTAATCACCAGCCCATGGCCTATTGGTGGGAGACATGGGAAGTGACAGCATGGGCCCCACTGGGACTGGTCATGACAATGTGGTATCATATCGATCATTTCTATGATAGTTCTAGGAGATTGTGAGATTGTATTAGGGAAAAATAATTATCTTGTTTGTCTTCGGATTTCAGGAAGGGGACTCCAATGTGGTTGTGGTTGTCGACGTATACATACACCATGACTCTAATCACTTTTTTTGACTCTGTGCTTGGGAACAATAGTTTCATGGAAAACAATGGTAGACCAATCATATATGAATGTCTTTTGGTTTCAATGTCCATATTGAATCAGCTCTCTAGATATATTCATTGATCTTGGTACATCTTGTTTACTTTCATCACGCCTTTGTGATATATCCCTGCTAGTATTCAACATGATGATCACGAGGATGATCCCCACAATGATTAGGTGTAGATTCTGGGACTAGCTATTGAGATGTTGCCTCCAAGTGGTATACCGTCCATACCAACTATAGAGAAGCTTATGGTACCTGTAGTACCGAAGGATGAGGTGTGAATTCTGATCACGAATCATGAGTTCCAGAGATAGAGAAACTCATGTTTTGAAGAAATACTAACACATAGGTTGCTGATGACTAGCTTTAGGTGGTGACCGAGTTTTATTTCTAGTAAGGACACTAGAATATTAGATACTGATCCTGTCAGAAAGCCATCATCTAATATTGGTAGGTTGATTTTGGGGTTTTGTTAACATATCTTAAAGTTAGGTGACAATTTGGTGAACATAGATCAAGAATCTATTTATATATATGATTCGAGCATCTTTATTCTGTTTTCTATGTATCTAGAGTCTTATTAATACCTATTAGGATAACATAAATTTTGATGAATATTTTTTGAGGATTACAACACACTCTAATTAAACAATGGATATGGTTCGAGATCAGTTTTCTAGGGCTCAGACCGTTGACAAAGGTATGTGTAGAGACATCCCAACTAGTGTAATCCATTTATTCATTCCTACTTATATTTGGAATCTAGATCTAGATACTGTGGTTGAGAGTTTCTTGGATGAGAAAACATAAATATTTCATGTGTGTAGTGGCCATGATAAATATGAGACCTTGGTAGTAGGGAGCCAATGTCATTCTCAAAGACCTAGATGTAAGAGAAGTTTTTATTTTATATCATATAAAATAGGATCTTGAGGTCATGAATCTTATGATGGGTCAATTATTCCAATATAGAGGTGGTGTAACTCCTGTGATGGATGGGGACATCATTCTTGTGATTGATCATGTAAGAACCCGGATCTTCGTTTCAGGTATGTATTTCCTTTTCTGGAGTTTTTGAAAAATTTTGGAGTTTCTGGAAATTATTGAAGTACACGCCATGTACATTCTGAGTACACGTCGTGTACTCTTTTACCGCTCGAAACCGTGTTCTGGCTGTGTTCAGACCACACACATGGTGTGTAGGGGTGATGTGGAGACCGATTTTGGAGGAGTATAGGAAAACCCACTACAAGCCGTGTAATTTAAATATTCACGCCGTGTACATTTCTTTTTTTCACTAAATGGACTGGGGTCACGCCTCATCATCGTAATCATCTTCTTCTAGGTCTGGTTCGACCAAGAGATGACGTACGACCATGAAACTTCTCTGGATTCCTGAGCCTCCATCCAATCTATAATTCGAGCTGGGTCTATTGCGTTGGAAGCACAGCGGTGAGTTCTTCCTTCTGCTTGATCCTTGTTTTTCAATTCTTCCTCCTTCTCAAGTTACCTAAGGTTGAACATTTTGTGTGTTTTCACACATCTACAACGTTCTACGGAGAATCAGTCATCGTGGTTCAAGTATATCGATCTCCTAAGATCGAGGTATGTGGTTTGTTCCTAACCATTAAAAGTCTCCGAGTTTATGTTAAAATTTCAATCAATACCCGTGAACGGGGTATTGCGTGTTACCCCCTTTTCCTTCATTGTTTTCATGCCTTGATTGTATGCTTGTGTAGAGGTAATTTGACCATGTTATTGGATAATTTGTTGTTCTTGGATGTTTTTTCCCTTGTATTTCTCTATTTACGATCTTTTGGTCTCATTTTCCTTTGGTAGCTACACCTGTTTTCATGCCTCGCGATTATAGGTTAAAGTGAAACTCATGACATGCTTGTTGCCTTGTAGACTGTTTAGGTAAGTTGATTTATAGGTTTACATTGGCCTTATAGCATTATTATGCACTGACTGGCATGAGACTGAGAGAACCTGGTACTATAGACTATAAGTGATAGACCTAGTGAGCCTCCCATATAATCTTAGATATTACAGACTACAAAGGGGATGGACCGAGTGAGCTCCCCGAGAGTCTTGGATTTTATTGGATATATGAGGGTACACTGAGTGAGATTCCTCAGAGATTATTACCTTGTTTGAATTTCTTTAAGAACCTTCCCAAGCTAGAGGAGGAATTGACAGAGTGAGCTTCCTCAGAGAGTCTGTGTTATACCTGAGGCTATAGGAGGAATTGACCAAGATAGCTTCCTTAGTGAGTCACTAGACCTTGGGGATAAGAGGGTTAGACTGTGTGATCTTCCAGAAGAGAGTCCCTGACTACCCTGGACTATAAGGGGAATTGACCAAGTGAGCTTCCCCAGAGAGTCTCATAAATTCGTATGACCAAGCCAGAGGGGTTAGGCTGAGTTCACTGCACAAAGGGTTGTGGTATTTCTTGGATAGGACCAGAGGGGATGGCTGCGAGTACTTCCCAGAGGGTTTCCATATTTTTAGCAGTTTGTTTCACTACAGTTGATTTTTTGTGGATTGATTTCTGCTATGTATCATCATGTTTTACTACTTACTCATTACTGTCTACTGCTTGTTGTTGCTTTTTACTGCTTATTGTACATTACCTGCCATATACTAACTGACTATTTGGCATAGATCTTCGTGTGAATTCCTACTGTGATTTTATCTCACACCCTATTTGGGACATGAATTTGGGCCCAAGTAGACTATTTTGTTGCAAGTATATTCAAGGGAAAGCGCCCTTCAACATATGGAAATTGATATCTTAGAGCAGGAGAGCGTGGGACCAAGATTTTTCTTTCGATGCTGAGGAGCTATTTACTTTTCTTTTGTACTTTTTTTGGAACTGTACTTTTTTCCAGCATTGTGACTTGTTTGGGTGCTTTCCTAGTTATGTATCATGCATTATTTAATACATACATATGTGCTCCAGTTGTTGATTTAGTCTTCTTCCATTATATTATTGGTTATTATTGCTTCTGATATTGCATGTTTATTTTTCTTCTGATGTGTACTATTCCAATGAGAGCATATTTTCCCCACTATCACACCCAAGGCACTCGCTACTATTCGACATACTCTTGCGTTTGGGGAAATGTGCTTGAGGCCATGTGACGAACCGTGTACGGGGCGCCTCTGGGTGGTTTCCGGAACTGGGATATTACAAAGTGGTATTAGAGGGATTCTTTTCTCTTGCATTACTGTTTGGAGACTTATCCAGGGATAGGATGGATTCAGTACTTGGTAATAAGTTGTGCCCCGGAGTAGCTAACCCATGTACAAGGAAAAGCCATACTACTTCATTTATTGCAGTTTTTTGGCCATGAGATGTTATGGTTGATACAATTTCACCTAGAGTTATTCACATGCTTTGTATTGTTATTGTTTTGCTATTACGGTTCTATTTCTATCGCAACCTGATGAGATAAGGGTATTCCATCTCATGCATCATATTGGAACTTGTAGAAATCAAATTCCATGCATTCTTTCCATTCCATTTAGGGTGCATTAGCGATTGCATGCTATTGTGATAGACTTTGTGTAGATTATGCAAGCTATTGTGATAGATGCTTTATATAATCTTTGATGCCTTGTTAGAGGATTATTGTATTGTAATTTGTTTAAATGAATGCTATATTTTTATTCTTGAGGTGTTTTGGGCCCTCTTGAATCGAAAATTGGTGGATCATGATCCTGTTTTCTCTTGTACATGACTGTAGGGGATTCCAAACATTGATTCTCTAGGATTATGGGTCCTCAAAGATCGGAATTTGGAACCTCTTTTCATAGTTTTCCATGTTTCTGGGATTTTGTGCTGTTTCTGAACTACTTCCCAAAAAAACCCAAAATACACGGTGTGTGCTTTCTAGTTACACGCAGTGTAGTTTTTAGGTCGTGTTACTGACTGGGTGTGTAGGAAGACGGTGTTGTGAAAATAACTTCAGGAACACACCATGTACGGTATGTACACGACATGTAGTGTAGAGCCTTGTACCCGACCATGTCACTAACAACACGGGTCAGGGAAGCTCGAGTAGAACACGACTTATTGTAAAGGAACACAGTGTGTAGTTCTATCCAGGTATCCGGCCTTGTCACAAACAACATGGGTCGGTGTGAACTTCTCTAAGATGCGCCGTGTTGCTTTTGGAACACGCCATGTAGTCTTTCCCAGGTACCTGACCATGTTATGAACAACACGGGATAGTGTCACCTTCTCCTATGCAAGGCGTGTTTGTTTGGAACACTCCATGTAAGGACCAGGCGTGTAGACGACCGTGTAACTAACAACACGAGCCACTGAGGTAGTTTCTAGAATATGTCGTGTCCCTAGGGAACACGCCGTGTGGTCTGGGGTTATTTTGAACCGTGTATGTTATCCTTTTAAGGAGACTCGGGCGGGGGTTTAGAGTTCAAGTACATGTCATGTGTGGGAACAACATGCCATGTATTTTGGGGTGTTACAAGACCTATCGGGCAGGGGTACACACCCATGTTAATGGCTTAAGAAGACATGTCGTGTAGTTTTTATACACGCCATGTAGTTGTGTTTTGTAATACTTGATAGTTTAATCCCCTGTTCTCGTTTTGTACTCCTATGTTTTCAATATTTTTTAATCTTAATCTATGGTGTGCTTTTGACCTTCTAGAGTTATGCCTACGAGACATCCTACGGTCGTACGTTAGTTTCCAGATTGTGATCAGACACCAGATGTGGTCCATCAGGGAAATATTTTAGATCCTACTACTGTCACATCCATGGCACCAGCAGTTATAACCATCATATGTGTCGATGTGCTGTTTAGGGAGGATTTCCTGGGGATGATGCAGACCTTTCAGGGAGCGCCGCCTCCTACCCAGGCGATGGATGAGTTAACGCAGGTTTTCCAGTAGCAGTATCCTCCTACTCTTTCATGGGATGGAGGACCGTAGGCTATAGAGTTGTGGATAGAGGCCACATTTACCATCTTTGAGAACCTAGATATCCCTCCAGAGAAAAGGGTAAAGCTGGCTACATATATTCTCAGAGACACCGCCAAGAGGTGGTGGGAGGTGATCTCATGGTCATGGAATCAGCAAGATATGTCTTGGGATGAGTTTCGAAGCACCTTCTATGACTACATCTATCTGGAGAACCTGAGGGCTGATCGAGCCTAGGATTTTTTGAGTCTGCAGCATGGTACTCTTTCTATTATAGAGTACTCATCCCGTTTCACTGAGCTGCAGTGTTTCACACCGATCCTAGTAGGTGATGAGTTTTTTATTTCTAATAAGTTTCAGGATGGTCCCAGGCATGAGGTTTGTTCCCAAGTTAATATCTTCGATTTGAATTCTATATCCTCCATCGTCAACTAGGGACTAATCACTGAGCACAATCTGAGGGATTCTGGAGCAGTGAGCTGGGGCAATTCGACATCTAGAGATGGTATTCCTCCTACAGACAGTAGGAAGAATCGTAGAGATTTTTCTAAAGGTGGTCAAGGTTCGTGGGATACGTCTTCTGGCGGCCAGGTTATGTGCTAACAGTGCGGTAGGATTGGGAATACTAGGCCTCAGTTCTAGAGAGATCTGATTCAGTGCCTGTCTTGCGGCAAGATGGTCCATCTTCAGCGCTTCTGTCACATCTTCTCACCTTCAGCTGGTGATAGGGGCTCCTCTATGACGATGCGTTTTTGAGATGCTTCACCAGTTTCCCACCAGTCTGGGAACTAGAGTTCTTCCGGTCGTTCGAGGCGAGATGGAGGTCACGGCCGTGGTGGTCAGTCACCGTTCATCAGCGACAACAGAGTGGATCAGCTCAGAGCGGTCACACAGGGGCGCAGGGCCGCAGTCTAGGCCAGTCTTTCACCGTGGAGCAGACCTAACATGAGCAGGATCCCATCCCTTCAAAAGTGCAAGGTATGATCTTTGTAGCCTCGGTTTTATCATCACTCAGCGTGATTTGAATCTGAGACAACACAGGTGGGTCGAGTATCTTTAGTCATTTGACATCGAACTCGCCTATACACCGGGAATGGGCAACGTAGTGGCTGATGCTTTGAGAAGGAGAACTCAGATTTAGGATGTTCTGGAGGCCAGTATTGAGTGGAATCTTATGGCTCTATTCTCAGAGATGCATCTGGAGGTGCACAACAGGCAAGGACATACCTTTCATTCATATGTGGCTGTTACCTCCACACTTCTTGATCGGGTACGAATGAGGCAGCTATCAGATTTGGAGGCCTTAGTCCTATGAGAGAGTGTGTTATGAGGGGACCCTCCTCCTAGATGGATAGTGGGAGAGGATGAGATCTTGTTTTTCCAGGTATGCGTATGGGTTCTAGCAGACATATGCGAGGAGCTGATGCAGGATTTTCATTCCTCAGTTTGGGCAGTTCATCCTAGCATTACAAAGATGTATCAGGATCATCATCTCCAGTACTGGTGGCCAAGTATGAAGAGAGATGTTGCTGGTTTTTTCATGAAATTGTATACTTTTCAACAGGTGAAAGCATAGAATCAGTGACCAGTAAGGCTTTTGCAGCAGTTACCCATTCTAGAGTGGAAGTGGAACGATGTCGTGATGGACTTCGTGACCAGGTTACTGCGGTCACCTCAGGGAAGTGATGTTGTTTGGGTTGTCGCCGATAGGCTTACGAAGGTAGCACACTTATTTTTGATCAAGGAACCCTTCAATGTTGATGATCTAGGATGACTGTACATCCGATAGATTGTACGTCTACATGGAGTTACACAATTCATTGTTTTAGACAGGGATGCATGCTTTACTTCACGGTTATGGCAGGGACTTCAGAAGGCCTTGGGTACATAGGTACATTTGAGTACATCATACCATCCCCAGGCTGATGTCCAGTCTGAGTGCATGATCCAGGTGCTTGAGGATATGCTCCGAGCTTTCATTCTAGACTTAGGTGGTTCTTGGGAGATGCATATTCCTCTTGTGGAGTTCACCTACAACAACAGTATTCAGGAGACCTTTCAGATGGAACCATATGAGGCTCTGTACGGTAGTCCATGCTGATCACCCTTATGCTGGCTGGAGGAAGAATATGTAGCTTTTCTAGGACCTCGTCTTGTTCAGGAGACCTCAGAGCATATAGAGTTTATTTGGAAGAGGATGGCTACAGCAGAGTCTCGATAGAAGTCTTATGCTGATTAGCGGAGACGATCTCTGGAGTTTGAGGTTAGAAATCAGGTTTTTATACATGTCGCACATAGGTTGGGACACAAGAGGATTTAGATAGAGGGTATTATTTCACTGTGGTACGTCGGGCCATTTGAGGTATTGGAGAGAGTTGGTCTGGTTGCCTATCGGTTGCAACTACCTCAGAGGTATCGGGCTATGCACGACGTCTCCAACATCTCTCAGCTCCAACATTACTTTCCAGACTTGTCTAATGTATTTCAGCCCGAGGAGTTTGAGCTCGAAGCAGATGTGTCATTTGAAGAGCATACTATCTGGATTGTCGACCTCAGTACATAGATTCTACGAGGCCGGTTTGTTCCCCTGGTACGAGTGCTATGGCAGCACGGGCGAGTAAAGGACGAGAATTGTGAGAGGGAGGCGGAGATTCAATCGTAGTGGCCAGAGCTGTTCGAGTTTTCTTCTTTTATTCCCATATAGGGAAATTCAGGGACGAATATCATTAAGGGGGGATGTTTATAAGAACCCGGATCTTCGTTTCAGGTATGTCTTCCCTTTTATGGAGTTTTTGATAATTTTTGTAGTTTTTGGAAATTTTTGAAGTACACGTCGTGTACGTTCTGAGATCACTCTGTGTACTCTTTTCCATCTCAAAACAGTGTGTTGGCCATGTCCGTACCACACACATGGTGTGTAGGGGTGATGTGGAGGCTGATTTTGGTAGAGTACGGAAAAACCCCCTACATGCCATGTACTTTAAAAATACACACTGTGTATTTTTCTTTTTTTTCACTAAACAGATCAGGGTCACAACTCATTGTCATAATCGTCTTATTTTAGGTCTGGTTCGACCAAGAGATGTCGTATGACCGTGAAACATCTCTGTATTCTCAAGCCTCCATCCGTTCTCTGATTCAAGCTCTATCAATTGCATTGGAAGCACAATAGTGTGTTCTTCCTTCTGCTTGAGCCCTGTTTCTCAATTCTTCCTCTTTCTCAAGTTAGCTAAGGTTGAACGTTTTGTGAATTTTCTCATGTCTACGGTGTTCTAGGTAGAATCCACTGTTGTGGTTCAAGTATATCGATCTCCTGGGATTGTGGTTGGTGGTATGTGACATACCATTCAATGTCTCTAAGTTTATGTGTGAATTTCTTCTGATACCCATGAACGGGGCTTTGCGTGTTACCCCTTTTTCCTTTGTTGTCTTCCCGACATGCCTGTATGCTTGTTTAGAGGTAATTTGACCATGTTATAGGATACTTTGTTGTGCTTGGATGTTTTTCCCTTGATTTGTTCTGTTTAAGACCTTTGGGTCTCGTTTGTCGTTGGATCCTACACCTGTTTTCATGCCTCGCTATTATAGGTTTATGTGAAACTCATGAAATGCTTGTTGCCTTGTAGACTGTTTAGCTTAGTAGCTCTATAGGTGTACTTTGGCCTTATAGCATTATCATGCATTGACTAGCACGGGGCTGAGAGAACCTGGTGCTATAGACTATAAGGGATAGACCGAGTGAGGTTCCTAGAGAGTCTTAGATATTACAGACTATAGTGAGGAAAGACCGAGCGAGCTATTAGAGGGTCTTGTATTTTATAGACTACATAAGGGTTGACCGAGTGAGCTTCCTCAGAGATTCATACCTTGATTGAATCTCTTTAAGAACCATCCTAGGCTGGAGGAGGAATTGGCCGAGTGAGCTTCCTCAGAGAGTATGTGGAATACCTAAGTCTATATGAGGAATTGACTGAGATAGTTTCCTCAGAGAGTCTCTAGACCTTGGGGCTAAGAGGTTTAGAATGAATGATCTTCCCCAAGGGAGTCCCTGACTACCCTATACTATAGGGGGAAATGACCGAGTGAGCTTCCACAGAGAGTCTCATAAATTCGTATGAACAAGCCTGAGGGGTTAGGCTGAGTGAACTACCCCAAGGGTTGTCGAACATCATGGATAGGACTAGAGGGGATGGCTGCCAGTACTTCCCAGAGGGTTTTTGGATTTTTAGATATTTGTTTCACTACTATTGATTTCTTGTGGATTGATTTCTACTATGTATCATCATGTTTTACTTCATACTACTTACTGCCTAATACTTGCTGTTTCTGTTTACTTCCTATTAAACTTTTACCTTCTATATACTCACTGACTATTAGGTACAGATCTTCGGGTGAATGCCTACAGGGATTTTATCTCACACCTTGTTTGGGCCATGCTTTTGGGCCTAAGAAGACTATTTTTTTGCAGGTATAGAAAAGGGTAACCTCCCTTAGACTTTTGGAACTTGATTACTTTGAGAAGCAGGGCATTGGACCAAGCTTTGGCTTGTGATGCTGAGGAGCTGTTTACTTTTCTTTTGTAATTGTTTTGGTACTGTAGTGTTTTCCAGCATTGTGACTTGTTTGGGTTCTTTCCTGGTTATGTATCACATATCATTTCATACATACATATGTGATCCAGTTACTGATTATTCTTCCCCAGTTATATTATTGGTTATTACTGCTTCCGATATGACATGTTTATTTTTCTTCTGCTGTGTACTCTGACAATAAGTGCATAGTTTTCATACTATCCCACCCAAGGCCCTCGTTTCTAGTCGGCAGCCTCTGGCATTTGGGGAAATGCGCTTGAGGCCATGTGACCAACCGGGTATGGGGAGCCTCTAGGTGGATTCTGGAACCGGGATGTTATAGATTAACCCACAAAAAAACTAATAGAGAAAACACAGGCGGGCCACTTAGGCCGAGATAATGATAGTAGATTCCAGGTTCACAATATGTAAGATGAGGCACATGAGTATTGAGAGTAGTATGGGAGGATCAATTTTTTAACATGTCACTACCACTAACTCCAAGGAATCTATGATAAGCTCAAAGAGTAGGAGGATTTGTGAGGGGGAAACTATAGGTGGTCAAAGCTTATGACCAATAGAATCAGGGAGTTATTAAAGGTAAAAACATTTACTTTTCTACTTTTGATATAGTAATAAAAGTAATATGAGATATTATTTTCATTCTCATCACATATATTGTTCAATAATTAGGGATTCTAGTTGAACTACTAAATTGAAACATATTCTTGGAGACTCTTATTGTTTAAGACTTGGTGATCAGGCACTTATGTTGGAAATCTTACATAACTCTTGAAGGAGAGAGTTTTGGTTTGATCCCATGGTAGCAGCAATGAGGCCTTATGACTTTATTCATTTTATCTAATGTTTTTCCATAGTTCATGCTAAGATTTTTTATTTTAAGTAATATGTGTAGTGTTTTTATAGTGATGGAATCACAATTTACTTCTTCGGTGAAAATAAAATCGTGGTAGCATAATATTGACTCAATTTTAGGGGAGTTCATCGGTTTGATAGCGTCACCCTTTGTGTAGTGGATATTATGAGTTCTCAATTTCCTATAATGTTGGTCAAGTATTGGGACATCATTTCTGATGATGTTACAGGTTTAAATCTTTTACATGATAAATAATTCTACATTTATCTACTGAATGGGATGAATAAGATATCATCACTATCATATTATATAGATCCTAAAGATATTTGTGAGAAATGGGTGAAGTTGAAGGACTTGAAGAAGAAGATCTTTGTGAGACCTAGTGTTTCACCCGCGGCAGACCCATTTTTGTTTGCCCAAATTGAAAACATGATGTTGATGTTGTGTGTATACAACTATTTCATCAACCAAGTGACACTGGCAAATAAGTATCTAGTACCAATTATAGATGACCCCATTGTTCATTTGAGAGGGTCATGATGGTTTTATAAGGTTGAACATTGATCAAGTTGTCACCGAAAATGAGTAAAGGATAAGGGTATATTGAAGACCAAATTCGAATGTTTCTATGGTCACTATGAGTACTTGGTGATTCCCCATAGTAGGATTAATTTTCCCATAGTGTTCATCGGACTCAGGAATTTCAGTTTTTTTTAACATATATGATTTTTTTTTGTAGTCTTCATCAATGATATCCTCGTGTACTCGACATCTGAGGAGAAGCATGAAAGACACATAAAGATGTTTCTAAACACACTCTGAGAATAATATCTTCACTGAAAACTATCGAAGTGATAGTTATAAATTTAGGAACTCAAATTTTTGCGAAACATTATCTAAAAATTTTTAGTGGGAGTGGACTTGGCCATGGTTAATATTTTTTAGCTTGGGAGGCACCAAATAATGTGATGGAGGTGCAAAGATTCCGTGGTTTAGAGTCTTTTATAGGAAAATTAAACATGATTTCCTCAGAGTATCAGCTCACATGATAGTTTTTACTTGATATGTAACACTCCAACCCTAGTTACCCAGAGTCGGTGCATTATTACATAACATTGGTATGATCACCAAAGATCAAATCAAAAAAGACCGATTAGTTTTGTAGTATTGGAAACACTAGATATATTTATAAGTCTTTCATTACATCATAACGTAAAAAAACTACAATAACATCTTGTCTACATATCCCCTCATACTACCCCTGTAGTTCATTAATTAAATACTTCTTCACATCCTGGGAAAAATAAAACATTAAAAGCGGTGAGCTCAGATGCTCAGTAAGGATAACAATATAGAGGAAACTTTCATTAATAAACATGAACATTTAAGGCAATGTATAATTAAAACAAAGGCCTTTTATACATGAACTTCAGCATAATATGGCAAAGATAAAATGAAATTATTCCATTTACAAATTCGCATGCATATTATACTAGTAGAATAATCACATGCATCATGTAAAACCACTTTTATAATGATGGAATGCATAATGCTAGACTATCATAACCACATAGTCAAGGCCTTGTGCCAATACTACAAATAATATTTTATCAAGGCCTTGTACCAAGAAACTATTTTGACTCATGAGACATACCGATGCATCGAAGAGCTATAGCAGGCTCCACCCATCACTTACTATGTCCAATGAATTCCTCATATGAATAGGTTTGAACATAACATAAACATTCGTATTAAAACTAGCATTCGAAATGTCAATACATTCTCCATAAACCATGTTTGGTGTAAAAATAACACATCCACAATCAAACATATCCCAATACCTTAAATAAAATATGGATGTTTTGTATAATAATAAACCATCTTCAAATAATATTAAAATACATCAAAGGATGTTGACATAGATTAAATCAAAACTATTTGAGAGAAATATCTCTTTTTTTTAATCAATGAAAAGTCACACATTTATAAAAGAAGTAATTTAGAAGAGATTTTTGAATCTAAGTGTCCCATACCACATTGAAACATTTTAAAAGAAACATCATTTCAAAACATTAATGTCCATATAAATAAATCCTTAAAATCATTTTTAAAACATGTACATTAATTAAAATGATTTTGAAAGATAAATCTTTAAAACATTTAAAATTATGAACTTGATAAAGAGTACCATTCACAAATTCTTAAAATATTAATTTTGACATCATTTAAAAGTCAAATAATTATAAAATAAATCATTTAATTTTAAAATATTCTTATATTTATGTAAGGGAAGCTTCGACGATTTTATAACAATGGAAAATAGCTGCACCCGCCGTATAACTTATAAAAAAGTCATTCATACCTTAATTTTATCGAAATGTTTAAAAGGAACTTGTTTGGAAAACGAAGGAAAGATTCATTTATAAACATCTCATAAAAAGTCAAAAAATGTTATAAAGGACTTTAACCCATTGTCTATAAAATAGTAAGAATGATTTGAAATACATTTTTAAGAAACATGGATGTGGATGATAAAGAGGTCCCACTAGATAATTATGTATAAACAACCTCGAATAATGAAGAGATTGTGAAATAAACCCTTAACAATTTGGTAACATATGAAACATACACCCCATGAAAGAGGTATCATACAATGAATATGTAAATACACACAAATTAAAGTGTATTACACAAAGAATACAATTATGGGCAGTACATTCACCACATAAAATGTAATAGTGGAAATATGGCACGAGTCTCACGGGAATAAGGAGTGAGAAGAAAACAACTTACCTTGTACTTTTCCTTTGTTGAGGGTAGGTTAACCTCCTGTTTAATGGTAAAATAATTGTAATTAAATTTTACAGGAATCATATACATTAATATGGTATTATATATGATCTTTTAACAACATTTTGTTAATAATATCTTAGTATTATTGTCATTTCGGGTGTTAACAAATTCGTTTTCCTTTGGAGGATTTGTTACGTAAGTCATGTTTGTTATGGATAGGTTGTATCTTATTCATATAAAAGATGAAATTACGTCTTTAAGCATTATTTTTAACCATAAAATGAAAATTATTCTTGAATGGATACGATGAGGAATGAATCTCATCGGGTTCGTGGAGATGGTAGTCCGTACGTACGCACGAGCGACAATATCATTCTTCTAATTTTAAAATAATATATAATTGGATGGTATATCATATATACAGAATAATTATCATGTTATATTTATAATTTCCATGAATTACACATCGTTATTATACCCATACGAATAATAATGTACTGAATAACAATTACACCACTATGTGGAGACGGTCGGTCGTACGTACGCACGTATGGTGGCATGTCATTCAAAGGATGGATACAATACTAAATATGGTTGTAAAATATTTATAATAAAATAATATTATATAGAATATATGTAACACCCCAAGCTTCCTCGGTATGTTTCCTTTCGAATAATGCAATGACGTGCATTGTACGCAACTTCGAGATTTTAACACACCACAACCAATCAAACTAGCCGTTATGAATAGTAATACCTAATTTTTGAAATTATATATATTTTATATTTCAAAATGGACTTCATTTTTGGATTCGGAATATCGAAATTAGCCTAGGGTGAAATTTTGGTACTTTTCGGATAACTTTTGTATTTTGACGAATAGTGAAAATTACTAAATTTTAATTAAAAACAACTTTTTTAATCAAAATAATTAATAGTGATAAATTGTGAATTTGAGTGGTTTTAAAGTATATTTAGAATATATTTTTACCATTTAATATAATGTTGGTCATTGGACATAATTTTACAATTAAACCGAACATAAACAAGTGTCAATCTTTTGATAGTTATTATCTCTTAAAAACACGCTTTTTGTTTTGACAGCGGGAATTAATTTTAAATTAATTTCTGCCACTTCTGTGTTTTGAATTTAGAAAAATGGATTCCATATTTGGAATCAGGATTTTCAAATTATGTAAATAGGTAACTTTTATTTTTAGTCATTTTGAATAATTACTGCGGTAAATATTTTATTTACCATGGTTAAGGGTAAATCCGGTAAATAAGGGTTAAAAAAATAATATTATAATAGTACTAAATTATCCTAAAACGTGTCTTAACCCTATTGGTTGATACATGGTCGACCATGGGCATCTTTGGGTCAATTTTGGGACCCCATGGATCCACTTGTAAGTGATAATGACACTTTATATTAATTAAGTTAAAATGAATACAAAAATGACACAAGCATATATCTTTTAGAAAAACAATTATTACATAGGGTTATATATGTTGGATTTTAGATTATAAATATTAATTAGAAATCTAAAAAGATTTCCTACATAATGATATTTTATTTATACTTTTTATACATCAAATAATGTAAAATATTAATGACACAATGATGATGCAGTAATTACTATAATAGTGAAAAATTAAAATAATTGATTTTATAAATACCCAAATAAATATAATATGACACTTTTAATGAATTAACCTAATTTTCTAGGATAATATGATATATTAGGATTGATTTAATTGACTTTTTTCGAAATAATCAATCTGTTATGAGTTTCACAAAAATCAACTAATGAATAGTGTCAAAATTGACATAAAAGAATTCTTAAAACAAATATTACATTATTAATTGATATTAAATTCCTAGAAATCTAAGGTTCGGCCAAGAGACTTATATCATGATAGGTTAAGCATTAATGGACCACTTGGGGGTCTCTTGGATGTATATAGTAAGTTTATTAACCATATTATATAAAAATACAAAGAGACATTGTAAAAGTGAAACTAATTAACTTAGAGTTAATACTTAAAGATAAGGTTAATATAAGTACCCAAACCTGTCTAAATTCTATTGGATGAGTTGTTTTCGACCTATCCCCACCTCATAATTTGAATAGTCAACTTTGGAGCCTTTGGAAACCGAATATGAATTTATTATAAATTAATATTTCTAGCTTTTCCAAAGGTGCCCCTCACCCCTCTTATAAAAGGGCACTCCTCCTTCTCTTTTCCTCACACCTCTCAAGCCACTTGGCTCGTCCAAACTCTATCCAACTAAGCTCCCCACATACCTCTCCTCCTCCTTGAAGCTTCCCCTTAGGCAGAAAGCATTTCAACAAATCCTTTGGTTCCAACCAAAGTGAGTTACCTAAATTAAAGGTAACGATTTCTCTTAAATTATTTTCATTTATTTTGCTTCTTCAACCCCCAAAATCTTTTTATTTCCCTTATTTTGTAACAACACCAGTATCCTCAATATACTAGGATGTTGTTATAAGAAGTATTCAAACTACACATACACACAACACCATCTAATGGATGATGAACATAATGTTTCTGTGGATGGCAAACTAACGCCTCACGAAACGATGATTGTTCAAAAACATCTTACCGCCTCTCATGGTGGCCATTATAATGGCACTGTAATTAAATATGATATTAATGATATATATTTTATATATAAGCTTCTGTATTTCCATTTTATTTCATACCATTATTCGTTTCATGTTGTATATACATACGATAATTTCATTTGAGGAAGTGCGGACTACCGCCCCCTTAAAATGATATGACTCGTTCATACCACACATGGAACGTATAAAGGATGGTGTTAATGAACTTAAGTAACATATATAAAATATTATATTATACTGGAATAGTAATATACCTATGTATCATTTGGATTCGATTCTTTTAAAATAAAAAATTAAATGGAAGTAGCGTTCGTGCGTACGTACGGACTACCGTCTCCACGAACGCGATGTGATTCATTCTCCATCGTATCCATTCAAGTATAATTATCATTTAATGATTTAAAAATGATGTTTAAGGACTTGATATCATTCTGGATATGAATAAGTTACAACAAACATGACTTATGTAACAAAACATATAAAAGAAAATGAGTAAGTTAACACCCGAAACGGCATTAATACTTAGATATTATTAACAAATCAATGTTAAAAGATCATATATGATATCATATTAAAGTAAATGATTCTTGTATTATTCAATAACAATTATTTCACCATTATACACGAGGTAAACCTACCATCGACCAAGGAAAAAGTACAAAGTAAGGGATTTTCTTATCTCACTTTCAATTCCGTGAGATTTCCATTGTTCACCACTTAATTATTGCATGTGGTGTACTGCCCATGATTGTATTCATTGTGTAATATACTTTAATTTATGGGTATTTACATCATCATGTTATTATACTTCTTTCATGGGTGTATGTTTCGTAAGTTACCTAATCGATAAGGGAATTTGAGATTTCAATTTCCACTCATTTGGATTTACACATA
The DNA here is from genome assembly GCA_963277665.1 of Viscum album. NCBI lineage: Eukaryota > Viridiplantae > Streptophyta > Magnoliopsida > Santalales > Viscaceae > Viscum > Viscum album. The sequence continues at coordinate 926,753,322 of OY728140.1, read as the reverse complement.
TTTCATTGATTATATTACTCCAAGATTATGTGTGGAATCGATATTCATTTGATTATGCCTTAATTTTCACTCCCCTTTCTGTGGATATACTTTTGATACACATAATCACTCCATTGGTAAAATTCTCAAGTGATCGGTATGAACTTGATAAGAGTAATTTTAACTCAATCTCCATTTGTTGAGTTAAATATCCAATTCGTTGGTGTTGTTTCTACAAGAATATGTGTGAATATCCTTTGATTGTTTTACACTGAATGTTCAATCATATTTAGTGTATTTATATTTTTCACACATAATTATGTCGTTGAATTATCCTTAACCTAAGGATACAACCTTTATGAGAGATTTCATCTCAATTTACATTCCATTGAGACTTCTTTGATGATATACACCAAATCACTTTTATGTGGTGTATATAATGTACTTTGACATAGTATATCATGAATTCCTTTATTCTCATGATATTACAATGTTTTGATTACCTCAATTATTTGTATTCAAGTGTCTCTCTTTTGGTTAGAAACTCTAACCAAAATACCATTTTAAAATGTTTTAAAGAATTATTCTTCTAAATCATGCTCATTAATGTCCATATTTTAAAAATGGTTTTAAGGATTTATTTATATGGACATTAAAGTTTTAAAATTAAAAAATCCTTTTAAAAAGTTTCAAAGTGGTATGGGACACTTTGATTCAAAAATCTATTTTTAAATGGCTTTTTGACAAATAGTGTGACTCTTAAATGATTTCAAGAAAAGGGGGATATTTCTCTCAAATAGTTTTGATGATTATTTTCATCTATGTCAACATCCTTCATTATTCTTGATTGAGGTTAATGTGATACAATACAATCTTCCATATTGTATCGAATGAGTTATGTTTGACTGTGGATGTGCTATTTTTATACCATTCAAGGTTTGTGGTAAAAGTATTGACATTTCGTATGCTAGTTTCAATACGAATGTTTATGTTATGTTTAAACTTGTTCATATGAGGAATGCATTGGACTTAATAAGTGACGGGTGGAGCCCGCTATAGCTCCTCGATGCATCGGTAGGTCTCATGAGACAAACTAGTGTCTTGGCACAAGGCCTTGGCAAAATCTTATTTGTAGTCTTGGCACGAGGCCTTGGCTATGTGGTTATGATAGTCTGGCATTATGCATTCCATCATTATGAAAGTGGTTATTGATATTGCATGTGATCATTCGACTAGTAGAATATCCATGTGAGTAAGTAAATGGCATTATTTCATTTTACCTTCGCCATTTTATGCTGAAGTTTAAATTTAAAAGGCTTTTGTTTTAGTTATAAATTTCCTTAAGTGTTTATGCTTATTTATGAATGCTTCTGCTATAATGTTATCCTTACTGAGCATCCGAGCTCACCCCTTTCAATGTTTTATTTTTCCCAGGATTATGAAGAAGTAATTTATGAATGACCTGTAGGGATAGTATGAGGGGATATGAAGACAAGATGTTTTTTTATGATGTAATGTAAAAAAAAATTATGGATGTATCTAGTTATTCCAAGGCTACTAAACTAATAGGTCTTTCGAGACTTGATCTTTCTCATGATCATGCCAATGTTATTTAATAATGCACCGACTCTAGGTAATTAGGTTCGGGGCGTTACAGTTGGTATCAGAGGAAGTTTAGTATAAACCTTGGAAGCTAGATTTAGATAAACTCTGATTAGAGCACGTAGACCTAAGATGAACTTTGAGGATTAGTATAAAAGAACTTCCTAGAATTTTGGTATTGTAGAGATTTTGTTAGTTTTCCGAGCAATAAATCCCTGTCTGGATACGAGCAGGTAGAGGCGGCTCTGGCACAGATGTACCTAGGGGTAAAACCCGAAAACACCGCTTTGAGCTAGACTCGAACGGGAACTGGTGCACGACAACGGGCCTTGCTGCACTCTTGGTTACGACACTCCCGGGGGATATGCTTAGGATAATTTACATTTTCTTTACAAACCAATTTAAGTAATATATACATAAGATGAGAGTAAATGACCTTGGTTAATCCTAATATGTTTCAAATTGAGAATATGGTGACATTTTAATCTCTAAATGATTTTACGACTACTATTACTCACACAATGCTTTCTGGTTTTAGTCAATGGCTGGATTCCAAGGAAGTCATAGTGACTTTGAGAATGATGTACAAGGTGGGAACGGTGGTGGCAATGAGCAACAAAATGGAATTTTGATAGGTGTAAAAGATATCGTCTTTATGCCAAATCAGTTTTCCAAAAATATGATCAACAACATATATATTAACCAACTCCCAGACTCAACAAGGAAGAGAAAGGTGATAAATGATAAGAGATCCAGCAATGGAGACCATGGAGAAAAGAACCCTCAATTTTCATCATGCAGGAAATGTGGAAAGAGACACCCAGGAAAGTGTCTCAATGGGACAATGAAATGTTTTACGTGCGGGAAGGAAGGACATAAAGTGAAGAATTGCCGAAGAAAAATGAAGAGTACTATGGAAGAAGATAAAAACGGTCCCAAGAGTCCATTTACAGTCATTTGCCGTAAATGTAGGGGACCTGGCCATTACCCGAGTGAATGTCCTATTCTATAGGATATTTTCTTGGTCAAAGAAGAAGCTATGTGGGAATAAATGGTTGGAGAAATGTTTAAAAAGTATTAGCACTCCTTGTTGATGGGTTTACTATGGAATAATTTTCTCTTGTATTTGTAACCCCGCAGTTTGCCATGTGAGAATGATATTTGAGGAATAATTGTCTCTTCTCTTGTGGATATGGGTATAAATAACCATTTGGATTTATATGATCATTGTGGTTTGAGAGAATTATAAGTTATTCTAATTTGGGATGAAGATTCAAGGTATGATATAACATTTGTGGTTAAATTTATGATATAGTATTTTGAGGAATTTATCTCATTTTGGCAATATTATAAAATATAGTTTTTGAAAAAGGACAACACGTAGACCGTGTGACAACCCGTCGCGTCGGACAAAGCTATGGGAATCGAACCCACAACCAAAGTGCGATTGGGATTTATCGCCTACCAATGGACTACGTGAAGTCCCTGGTTAGTGTGACTTTTTTTTAGTTAAATGATTTTATTGATCAATAATAAGTTGATTTGGGAAAATGATTTGTTGATTAAGTGATAAATGTTATTTTGGAAGATGTTCGCTTTGTTGGGAACACTACATGCCCAAGGAAAATAGAATACTATGGGGTTTCATTTGTGAAGTAATGATAGATTTTTATCTACGTTTTTATTGTGGATTTATAGTGATTTGGGTTATTTATGGAAATGATTAACCTATAATAGAGAATATGGGATTAGGTTAATTACTTTTGAGTATGTGACTTTAAGAGTATCTGATGTCATTTGGAGATACAATTTAACATGGGAGACTACATAATCAAATTCTTCTATGTTTTGGGTTTCAATATTAGTTTGGATTATATTAAAGGATTTTAAGGACAATTGGTTATTGAATGGTATCTATTTAACTTTGGGGTATTGTTGGTTTAATTTTAGAAATTAAGATTAGTGCATATTTATCTCAATGAATATCCTTTTGGGGAATCATTAGATCATTCACTGACCATTTTGGTTTTGATTAATCTTCAAAGACAATGTAAATATATGGTTTATCCTTCATGGATCATGTGATTCTATAGAAGTTTATTCTATCTCTTCCAGTGTGACCAAGTCTTCTTGAATACTCATCGTTTAAAAAAAATGATTTAGTGGTGGAAATTTATTAAAGAATGAAAATATACTTAAAATGTAAGTATATCTCCTAATGTTCTTAGTCAATATCATAAATGAATTCCTCTTCCTTATGTAATGTAACTTAAAAAAAATGTTTTCCGTTTACTTTCCTACTAGGAGACTAATGGTCGTTTGTCCCAACACAAGTTTGTGGTTTTCTCATTGTTAACTTTCTCCTGATCATGATTTCTATCCCTCTCCATCAGAACATGACACTTAGTTTATCATCCATATCCATGTTTTCTTACATGGAATCCTAGTATGGGTTTTCTTGGATGACCCTTATACCTCTCTTTCTTTCTTTTAAAGTGATAGTTTTAGTGACTTTTTTCCGATGTGGGACTTTCCATTATATTCCCAAACAAAATTTTAAAAATTGCGAGGACGCAATTTATTGAAGGAGGGGAGAATGTAACACCCCAAGCTTCCTCGGTATGTTTCCTTTCGAATAATGCAATGACGTGCATTGTACGCAACTTCGAGATTTTAACACACCACAACCAATCAAACTAGCCGTTATGAATAGTAATACCTACTTTTTGAAATTATATATATTTTATATTTCAAAATGGACTTCATTTTTGGATTCGGAATATCGAAATTAGCCTAGGGTGAAATTTTGGTACTTTTCGGATTACTTTTGTATTTTGATGAATAGTGAGAATTACTAAATTTTAATTAAAAACAACTTTTTTAATCAAAATAATTAATAGTGATAAATTGTGAATTTGAGTGGTTTTAAAGTATATTTAGAATATATTTTTACCATTTAATATAATGTTGGTCATTGGACATAATTTTACAATTAAACCGAACATAAACAAGTGTCAATCTTTTGATAGTTATTATCTCTTAAAAACACGCTTTTTGTTTTGACAGCGGGAATTAATTTTAAATTAATTTCTGCCACTTATGTGTTTTGAATTTAGAAAAATGAATTCCATATTTGGAATCAGGATTTTCAAATTGTGTAAATAGGTAACTTTTATTTTTAGACATTTTGAATAATTACTGCGGTAAATATTTTATTTACCATGGTTAAGGGTAAATCCGGTAAATAAGGGTTAAAAAAATAATATTATAATAGTACTAAATTACCCTAAAACGTGTCTTAACCCTATTGGTTGATACATGGTCGACCATGGGCATCTTTGGGTCAATTTTGGGACCCCATGGATCCACTTGTAAGTGATAATGACACTTTATATTAATTAAGTTAAAATGAATACAAAAATGACACAAGCATATATCTTTTAGAAAAACAATTGTTACATAGGGTTATATATGTTGGATTTTAGATTATAAATATTAATTAGAAAGCTAAAACGATTTCCTACACAATGATATTTTATTTATACTTTTTATACATCAAATAATGTAAAATATTAATGACACAATGATGATGCAGTAATTACTATAATAGTGAAAAATTGAAATAATTGATTTTATAAATACCCAAATAAATATAATATGACACTTTTAATGAATTAAACTAATTTTCTAGGATAATATGATATATTAGGATTGATTTAATTGACTTTTTTCGAAATAATCAATCTGTTATGAGTTTCACAAAAATCAACTAATGAATAGTGTCAAAATTGACATAAAAGAATTCTTAAAACAAATATTATATTATTAATTGATATTAAATTCCTAGAAATCTAAGGTTCGGCCAAGAGACTTATATCATGATAGGTTAAGCATTAATGGACCACTTGGGGGTCTCTTGGATGTATATAGTAAGTTTATTAACCATATTATATAAAAATACAAAGAGACATTGTAAAAGTGAAACTAATTAACTTAGAGTTAATACTTAAAGATAAGGTTAATATAAGTACCCAAACCTGTCTAAATTCTATTGGATGAGTTGTTTTCGACCTATCCCCACCTCATAATTTGAATAGTCAACTTTTGAGCCTTTGGAAACCGAATATGAATTTATTATAAATTAATATTTCTAGCTTTTCCAAAGGTGCCCCTCACCCCTCTTATAAAAGGGCACTCCTCCTTCTCTTTTCCTCACACCTCTCAAGCCACTTGGCTCGTACAAACTCTGTCCAACTAAGCTCCCCACATCCCTCTCCTCCTCCTTGAAGCTTCCCCTTAGGCAGAAAGCATTTCAACAAGTCCTTTGGTTCCAACCAAAGTGAGTTACCTAAATTAAAGGTAACGATTTCTCTTAAATTATTTTCATTTATTTTGCTTCTTCAACCCCCAAAATCTTTTTATTTCCCTTATTTTGTAACAACACCAGTATCCTCAATATACTAGGATGTTGTTATAAGAAGTATTCAAACTACACATACACACAACACCATCTAATGGATGATGAACATAATGTTTCTGTGGATGGCAAACTAACGCCTCACGAAACGATGATTGTTCAAAAACATCTTACCGCCTCTCATGGTGGCCATTATGATGGCACTGTAATTAAATATGATATTAATGATATATATTTTATATATAAGCTTCTGTATTTCCATTTTATTTAATACCATTATTCGTTTCATGTTGTATATACATACGATAATTTCATTTGAGGAAGTGCGGACTACCGCCTCCTTAAAATGATATGACTCGTTCATACCACACATGGAACGTATAAAGGATGGTGTTAATGAACTTAAGTAACATATATAAAATATTATATTATACTGGAATAGTAATATACCTATGTATCATTTGGATTCGATTCTTTTAAAATAAAAAATTAAATGGAAGTAGCGTTCGTGCGTACGTACGGACTACCGTCTCCACGAACGCGATGAGATTCATTCTCCATCGTATCCATTCAAGTATAATTATCATTTAATGATTTAAAAATGATGTTTAAGGACTTGATATCATTCTGGATATGAATAAGTTACAACAAACATGACTTATGTAACAAAACATATAAAAGAAAATGAGTAAGTTAACACCCGAAACGGAATTAATACTTAGATATTATTAACAAATCAATGTTAAAAGATCATATATGATATCATATTAAAGTAAATGATTCTTGTATTATTCAATAACAATTATTTCACCATTATACAGGAGGTAAACCTACCATCGACCAAGGAAAAAGTACAAAGTAAGGGATTTTCTTATCTCACTTTCAATTCCGTGAGATTTCCATTGTTCACCACTTAATTATTGCATGTGGTGTACTGCCCATGATTGTATTCATTGTGTAATATACTTTAATTTATGGGTATTTACATCATCATGTTATTATACTTCTTTCATGGGTGTATGTTTCGTAAGTTACCTAATCGATAAGGGAATTTGAGATTTCAATTTCCACTCATTTGGCTTTACACATATTTCATTGATTATATTACTCCAAGATTATGTGTGGAATCGATATTCATTTGATTATGCCTTAATTTGCACTCCCCTTTCTGTGGATATACTTTTGATACACATAATCACTCCATTGGTAAAATTCTCAAGTGATCGGTATGAACTTGATAAGAGTAATTTTAACTCAATCTCCATTTGTTGAGTTAAATATCCAATTCGTTGGTGTTGTTTCTACAAGAATATGTGTGAATATCCTTTGATTGTTTTACACTGAATGTTCAATCATATTTAGTGTATTTATATTTTTCACACATAATTATGTCGTTGATTTATCCTTAACCTAAGGATACAACCTTTATGAGAGATTTCATCTCAATTTACATTCCATTGAGACTTCTTTGATGATATACACCAAATCACTTTTATGTGGTGTATATAATGTACTTTGACATAGTATATCATGAATTCCTTTATTCTCATGATATTACAATGTTTTGATTACCTCAATTATTTGTATTCAAGTGTCTCTCTTTTGGTTAGAAACTCTAACCAAAATACCATTTTAAAATGTTTTAAAGAATTATTCTTCTAAATCATGCTCATTAATGTCCATATTTTAAAAATGGTTTTAAGGATTTATTTATATGGACATTAAAGTTTTAAAATTAAAAAATCCTTTTAAAAAGTTTCAAAGTGGTATGGGACACTTTGATTCAAAAATCTATTTTTAAATGGCTTTTTGACAAATAGTGTGACTCTTAAATGATTTCAAGAAAAGGGGGATATTTCTCTCAAATAGTTTTGATGATTATTTTCATCTATGTCAACATCCTTCATTATTCTTGATTGAGGTTAATGTGATACAATACAATCTTCCATATTGTATCGAATGAGTTATGTTTGACTGTGGATGTGCTATTTTTATACCATTCAAGGTTTGTGGTAAAAGTATTGACATTTCGTATGCTAGTTTCAATACGAATGTTTATGTTATGTTTAAACTTGTTCATATGAGGAATGCATTGGACTTAATAAGTGACGGGTGGAGCCCGCTATAGCTCCTCGATGCATCGGTAGGTCTCATGAGACAAACTAGTGTCTTGGCACAAGGCCTTGGCAAAATCTTATTTGTAGTCTTGGCACGAGGCCTTGGCTATGTGGTTATGATAGTCTGGCATTATGCATTCCATCATTATGAAAGTGGTTATTGATATTGCATGTGATCATTCGACTAGTAGAATATCCATGTGAGTAAGTAAATGGCATTATTTCATTTTACCTTCGCCATTTTATGCTGAAGTTTAAATTTAAAAGGCTTTTGTTTTAGTTATAAATTTCCTTAAGTGTTTATGCTTATTTATGAATGCTTCTGCTATAATGTTATCCTTACTGAGCATCCGAGCTCACCCCTTTCAATGTTTTATTTTTCCCAGGATTATGAAGAAGTAATTTATGAATGACCTGCAGGGATAGTATGAGGGGATATGAAGACAAGATGTTTTTTTTATGATGTAATGTAAAAAAAAATTATGGATGTATCTAGTTATTCCAAGGCTACTAAACTAATCGGTCTTTCGAGACTTGATCTTTCTCATGATCATGCCAATGTTATTTAATAATGCACCGACTCTAGGTAATTAGGTTCGGGGCGTTACAGTTGTTATCAGAGGAAGTTTAGTATAAACCTTGGAAGCTAGATTTAGATAAACTCTGATTAGAGCACGTAGACCTAAGATGAACTTTGAGGATTAGTATAAAAGAACTTCCTAGAATTTTGGTATTGTAGAGATTTTGTTAGTTTTCCGAGCAATAAATCCCTGTCTGGATACGAGCAGGTAGAGGCGGCTCTGGCACAGATGTACCTAGGGGTAAAACCCGAAAACACCGCTTTGAGCTAGACTCGAACGGGAACTGGTGCACGACAACGGGCCTTGCTGCACTCTTGGTTACGAAAATCCCGGGGGATATGCTTAGGATAATTTACATTTTCTTTACAAACCAATTTAAGTAATATATACATAAGATGAGAGTAAATGACCTTGGTTAATCCTAATATGTTTCAAATTGAGAATATGGTGACATTTTAATCTCTAAATGATTTTACGACTACTATTACTCACACAATGCTTTCTGGTTTTAGTCAATGGCTGGATTCCAAGGAAGTCATAGTGACTTTGAGAATGATGTACAAGGTGGGAACGGTGGTGGCAATGAGCAACAAAATGGAATGTTGATAGGTGTAAAAGATATCGTCTTTATGCCAAATCAGTTTTCCAAAAATATGATCAACAACATATATATTAACCAACTCCCAGACTCAACAAGGAAGAGAAAGGTGATAAATGATAAGAGCTCCAGCAATGGAGACCATGGAGAAAAGAACCCTCAATTTTCATCATGCAGGAAATGTGGAAAGAGACACCCAGGAAAGTGTCTCAATGGGACAATGAAATGTTTTACGTGCGGGAAGGAAGGACATAAAGTGAAGAATTGCCGAAGAAAAATGAAGAGTACTATGGAAGAAGATAAAAACGGTCCCAAGAGTCCATTTACAGTCATTTGCTGTAAATGTAGGGGACCTGGCCATTACCCGAGTGAATGTCCTATTCTATAGGATATTTTCTTGGTCAAAGAAGAAGCTATGTGGGAATAAATGGTTGGAGAAATGTTTAAAAAGTATTAGCACTCCTTGTTGATGGGTTTACTATGGAATAATTTTCTCTTGTATTTGTAACCCCGCAGTTTGCCATGTGAGAATGATATTTGAGGAATAATTGTCTCTTCTCTTGTGGATATGGGTATAAATAACCATTTGGATTTATATGATCATTGTGGTTTGAGAGAATTATAAGTTATTCTAATTTGGGATGAAGATTCAAGGTATGATATAACATTTGTGGTTAAATTTATGATATAGTATTTTGAGGAATTTATCTCATTTTGGCAAAATTATAAAATATAGTTTTTGAAAAAGGACAACACGTAGACCGTGTGACAACCTGTCGCGTCGGACAAAGCTATGGGAATCGAACCCACAACCAAAGTGCGATTGGGATTTATCGCCTACCAATGGACTACGTGAAGTCCCTGGTTAGTGTGACTTTTTTTTTAGTTAAATGATTTTATTGATCAATAATAAGTTGATTTGGGAAAATGATTTGTTGATTAAGTGATAAATGTTATTTTGGAAGATGTTCGCTTTGTTGGGAACACTACATGCCCAAGGAAAATAGAATACTATGGGGTTTCATTTGTGAAGTAATGATAGATTTTTATCTACGTTTTTATTGTGGATTTATAGTGATTTGGGTTATTTATGGAAATGATTAACCTATAATAGAGAATATGTGATTAGGTTAATTACTTTTGAGTATGTGACTTTAAGAGTATCTGATGTCATTTGGAGATACAATTTAACATGGGAGACTACATAATCAAATTCTTCTATGTTTTGGGTTTCAATATTAGTTTGGATTATATTAAAGGATTTTAAGGACAATTGGTTATTGAATGGTATCTATTTAACTTTGGGGTATTGTTGGTTTAATTTTAGAAATTAAGATTAGTGCATATTTATCTCAATGAATATCCTTTTGGGGAATCATTAGATCATTCACTGACCATTTTGGTTTTGATTAATCTTCAAAGACAATGTAAATATATGGTTTATCCTTCATGGATCATGTGATTCTATAGAAGTTTATTCTATCTCTTCCAGTGTGACCAAGTCTTCTTGAATACTCATCGTTTAAAAAAAATGAGTTAGTGGTGGAAATTTATTAAAGAATGAAAATATACTTAAAATGTAAGTATATCTCATAATGTTCTTAGTCAATATCATAAATGAATTCCTCTTCCTTATGTAATGTAACTTAAAAAAAATGTTTTCCGTTTACTTTCCTACTAGGAGACTAATGGTCGTTTGTCCCAACACAAGTTTGTGGTTTTCTCATTGTTAACTTTCTCCTGATCATGATTTCTATCCCTCTCCATCAGAACTTGACACTTAGTTTATCATCCATATCCATGTTTTCTTACATGGAATCCTAGTATGGGTTTTCTTGGATGACCCTTATACCTCTCTTTCTTTCTTTTAATGTGATAGTTTTATTGACTTTTTTCCGATGTGGGACTTTCCATTATATTCCCAAACAAAATTTTAAAAATTGCGAGGACGCAATTTATTGAAGGAGGGGAGAATGTAACACCCCAAGCTTCATCGGTATGTTTCCTTTCGAATAATGCAATGACGTGCATTGTACGCAACTTCGAGATTTTAACACACCACAACCAATCAAACTAGCCGTTATGAATAGTAATACCTACTTTTTGAAATTATATATATTTTATATTTCAAAATGGACTTCATTTTTGGATTCGGAATATCGAAATTAGCCTAGGGTGAAATTTTGGTACTTTTCGGATAACTTTTGTATTTTGATGAATAGTGAGAATTACTAAATTTTAATTAAAAACAAATTTTTTAATCAAAATAATTAATAGTGATAAATTGTGAATTTGAGTGGTTTTAAAGTATATTTAGAATATATTTTTACCATTTAATATAATGTTGGTCATTGGACATAATTTTACAATTAAACCGAACATAAACAAGTGTCAATCTTTTGATAGTTATTATCTCTTAAAAACACGCTTTTTGTTTTGACAGCGGGAATTAATTTTAAATTAATTTCTGCCACTTCTGTGTTTTGAATTTAGAAAAATGGATTCCATATTTGGAATCAGGATTTTCAAATTGTGTAAATAGGTAACTTTTATTTTTAGACATTTTGAATAATTACTGCGGTAAATATTTTATTTACCATGGTTAAGGGTAAATCTGGTAAATAAGGGTTAAAAAAATAATATTATAATAATACTAAATTACCCTAAAACGTGTCTTAACCCTATTGGTTGATACATGGTCGACCATGGGCATCTTTGGGTCAATTTTGGGACCCCATGGATCCACTTGTAAGTGATAATGACACTTTATATTAATTAAGTTAAAATGAATACAAAAATGACACAAGCATATATCTTTTAGAAAAACAATTGTTACATAGGGTTATATATGTTGGATTTTAGATTATAAATATTAATTAGAAATCTAAAAAGATTTCCTACATAATGATATTTTATTTATACTTTTTATACATCAAATAATGTAAAATATTAATGACACAATGATGATGCAGTAATTACTATAATAGTGAAAAATTAAAATAATTGATTTTATAAATACCCAAATAAATATAATATGACACTTTTAATGAATTAAACTAATTTTCTAGGATAATATGATATATTAGGATTGATTTAATTGACTTTTTTCGAAATAATCAATCTGTTATGAGTTTCACAATAATCAACTAATGAATAGTGTCAAAATTGACATAAAAGAATTCTTAAAACAAATATTATATTATTAATTGATATTAAATTCCTAGAAATCTAAGGTTCGGCCAAGAGACTTATATCATGATAGGTTAAGCATTAATGGACCACTTGGGGGTCGCTTGGATGTATATAGTAAGTTTATTAACCATATTATATAAAAATACAAAGAGACATTGTAAAAGTGAAACTAATTAACTTAGAGTTAATACTTAAATATAAGGTTAATATAAGAACCCAAACCTTTCTAAATTCTATTGGATGAGTTGTTTTTGACCTATCCCCACCTCATAATTTGAATAGTCAACTTTGGAGCCTTTGGAAACCGAATATGAATTTATTATAAATTAATATTTCTAGCTTTTCCAAAGGTGCCCCTCACCCCTCTTATAAAAGGGCACTCCTCCTTCTCTTTTCCTCACACCTCTCAAGCCACTTGGCTCGTCCAAACTCTGTCCAACTAAGATCCCCACATCCCTCTCCTCCTCCTTGAAGCTTCCCCTTAGGCAGAAAGCATTTCAACAAGTCCTTTGGTTCCAACCAAAGTGAGTTACCTAAATTAAAGGTAACGATTTCTCTTAAATTATTTTCATTTATTTTGCTTCTTCAACCCCCAAAATATTTTTATTTCCCTTATTTTGTAACAACACCAGTATCCTCAGTATACTAGGATGTTGTTATAAGATGTATTCAAACTACACATACACACAACACCATCTAATGGATGATGAACATAATGTTTCTGTGGATGGCAAACTAACGCCTCACGAAACGATGATTGTTCAAAAACATCTTACCGCCTCTCATGTGGCCATTATGATGGCACTGTAATTAAATATGATATTAATGATATATATTTTAAATATAAGCTTCTGTATTTCCATTTTATTTCATACCATTATTCGTTTCATGTTGTATATACATACGATAATTTCATTTGAGGAAGTGCGGACTACCGCCCCCTTAAAATGATATGACTCGTTCATAACACACATGGAACGTATAAAGGATGGTGTTAATGAACTTAAGTAACATATATAAAATATTATATTATACTGGAATAGTAATATACCTATGTATCATTTGGATTCGATTCTTTTAAAATAAAAAATTAAATGGAAGTAGCGTTCGTGCGTACGTACGGACTACCGTCTCCACGAACGCGATGAGATTCATTCTCCATCGTATCCATTCAAGTATAATTATCATTTAATGATTTAAAAATGATTTTTAAGGACTTTATATCATTCTGGATATGAATAAGATACAACAAACATGACTTATGTAACAAAACATATAAAAGAAAATGAGTAAGTTAACACCCGAAACGGCATTAATACTTAGATATTATTAACAAATCAATGTTAAAAGATCATATATGATATCATATTAAAGTAAATGATTCTTGTATTATTCAATAACAATTAATTCACCATTATACAGGAGGTAAACCTACCATCGACCAAGGAAAAAGTACAAAGTAAGGGATTTTCTTATCTCACTTTCAATTCCGTGAGATTTCCATTGTTCACCACTTAATTATTGCATGTGGTGTACTGCCCATGATTGTATTCATTGTGTAATATACTTTAATTTATGGGTATTTACATCATCATGTTATTATACTTCTTTCATGGGTGTATGTTTCGTAAGTTACCTAATCGATAAGGGAATTTGAGATTTCAATTTCCACTCATTTGGCTTTACACATATTTCATTGATTATATTACTCCATGATTATGTGTGGAATCTATATTCATTTGATTATGCCTTAATTTGCACTCCCCTTTCTGTGGATATACTTTTGATACACATAATCACTCCATTGGTAAAATTCTCAAGTGATCGGTATGAACTTGATAAGAGTAATTTTAACTCAATCTCCATTTGTTGAGTTAAATATCCAATTCGTTGGTGTTGTTTCTACAAGAATATGTGTGAATATCCTTTGATTGTTTTACACTGAATGTTCAATCATATTTAGTGTATTTATATTTTTCACACATAATTATGTCGTTGATTTATCCTTAACCTAAGGATACAACCTTTATGAGAGATTTCATCTCAATTTACATTCCATTGAGACTTCTTTGATGATATACACCAAATCACTTTTATGTGGTGTATATAATGTACTTTGACATATTATATCATGAATTCCTTTATTCTCATGATATTACAATGTTTTGATTACCTCAATTATTTGTATTCAAGTGTCTCTCTTTTGGTTAGAAACTCTAACCAAAATACCATTTTAAAATGTTTTAAAGAATTATTCTTCTAAATCATGCTCATTAATGTCCATATTTTAAAAATGGTTTTAAGGATTTATTTATATGGACATTAAAGTTTTAAAATTAAAAAATACTTTTAAAAAGTTTCAAAGTGGTATGGGACACTTTGATTCAAAAATCTTTTTTTAAATGGCTTTTTGACAAATAGTGTGACTCTTAAATGATTTAAAGAAAAGGGGGATATTTCTCTCAAATAGTTTTGATGATTATTTTCATCTATGTCAACATCCTTCATTATTCTTGATTGAGGTTAATGTGATACAATACAATCTTCCATATTGTATCAAATGAGTTATGTTTGACTGTGGATGTGCTATTTTTATACCATTCAAGGTTTGTGGTAAAAGTATTGACATTTCGTATGCTAGTTTCAATACGAATGTTTATGTTATGTTTAAACTTGTTCATATGAGGAATTCATTGGACTTAATAAGTGACGGGTGGAGCCCGCTATAGCTCCTCGATGCATCGGTAGGTCTCATGAGACAAACTTGTGTCTTGGCACAAGACCTTGGCAAAATCTTATTTGTAGTCTTGGCACGAGGCCTTGGCTATGTGGTTATGATAGTCTGGAATTATGCATTCCATCATTATGAAAGTGGTTATTGATATTGCATGTGATCATTCGACTAGTAGAATATCCATGTGAGTATGTAAATGGCATTATTTCATTTTACCTTCGCCATTTTATGCTGATGTTTAAATTTAAAAGGCTTTTGTTTTAGTTATAAATTTCCTTAAGTGTTTATGCTTATTTATGAAAGCTTCTGCTATAATGTTATCCTTACTGAGCATCCGAGCTCACCCCTTTCAATGTTTTATTTTTCCCAGGATTATGAAGAAGTAATTTATGAATGACCTGCAGGGATAGTATGAGGGGATATGAAGACAAGATGTTTTTTTTTATGATGTAATGTAAAAAAAATTATGGATGTATCTAGTTATTCCAAGGCTACTAAACTAATCGGTCTTTCGAGACTTGATCTTTCTCATGATCATGCCAATGTTATTTAATAATGCACCGACTCTAGGTAATTAGGTTCGGGGCGTTACAATATATAGGAGTTATTATTTTATAATTTAAATAACAATGAAAGAAGAAGTTGAAAATGAAAGGAACTTGAAAGAGGGTGGTGAAAACATTACCTCTTCTTCGCGTTCGTCCTTTTGATTTGACCAAAAGGGGTCTATATGATGGCTTTCTGATAAAAATAAGGCCTCTATGTAGATTTGAGGGAATTTGAGAGAATATTTGGGTAGGTTTTGGCAGACCCAAAAAGCTTTGAATGTGTGAATTAGTGAGAAGGGGGAGTTCCCTTTTATAAGAGGGGTGAGGGGAACCTTTGGAAAAGCTAGAAATATTATTTTTTAATAAATTCATATTCAGTTTCTAATGGATCCAAAGAGGATTATTTATAAGTTAAGGTGGTATGGGTCGGAATACTTTCATCTAACAGATTTTAGATAGTTTTGGGTCACTATATTAACCTTATCATTTATATTTAACTCTTAGTTAAATAGTTTTACATTTATCATATCTCTTTGTATTTTTATATTATATAGTTAATATACTTACTATATACCTCCAAAAGACCCCCCAAGTGGTCCATTAATGATACGAATATCATTATATAAGTCCTTTTTCTAAACCATAGATTTTTAGTTATTGAATATCAATTAATAATATTATATTTGTTTTAAAAACTCTTTTATGTCAATTTCGACACTATTGGGTATTTTGTTTTTGATAAATTCATAACAGCATTATTACTTCGATGTAATTTTATATAACCAGACCTAATATGTCATATTAACCTAGAAAGTTATAGTAATTCATAAAAAGTTTGAAATTAAATTTATTTGGATATTTATAATATCAATTATTTTAAAATTTCATTAATTAGGTAATTACTTCATCACAATTGTTTGATAAATAAATTAAATTATTTAATGTCTAAAAATTATAAATAAAATACCATTATGTAGGAAATAATTTTATCTTTCTAAATAATATTTATAATATGATTTATATTATGTATAACCATATATTAAATTTTTTTTATTTATTAAACATTAATTTTAACTCTTATCTATTCTTTGAATTAAATAATAATAAATGTCCTAATCTAATCCACGTGGACCTAAATGATAATATTTTATTCCTAAGGTTTGTTTTGGTCGATAAACACTTGTCCAATAGTACTAGTACATGTTTTAGGGTAATATTAATATCATTTTAACCCTTAATGACTCTATTTACTTTTAACCGTGGTAAATAAAAGTAAAAAAGTTACTATTCAACTAAACTTATTTTTAACTTATTGAACCACATTTTACTCCTTGATATTAACTGTGTATCTTGGATTTTCAAAATTCCACTCACATAAGTGGTAAAATTAAGTTTTATGTGAATTTCTAAATTCTTTTAGGAGGTGGTTAAAAGATGGTGAAAAGTTCAATAAAATTTTTATATATCTAAAATTATTCTAAACTAACTCCAATGATTTACTTTGAACACATATATGTACTATTTTTCTATTTTGACCTAAATTAAATTTAACTAAAATAAATAATTACTTAAATAAAAATTCGGTTTTAAACTATAACTTAGTGTTTTTGCACTATTCATCAAAAATTGAATGTTTCCAGAAAAATACCAAAAATTCACCCTAAGCTAATTTCGATATTCTGAATCCAAAAATGAATTCCATTTTGAAAGATAAAATATATTAAATATCAAAAAGTGGGTATTACTATTCATAACGTCTATTTTGATTGGTTGTGGTTTGTGTTAGAACTCGAAGTTGTGTACAACACACGCTATAGTATTATTCAAAGAGAAGCATACCGTGGATTCTTGGGGTGTTACATTCTCCCACCCTTCAAATAATTTTGTCCTCAAAATTTCTAGAATACTACCACATGAAATGAATCGGGTGATTCTTCATCATATGTTCCTCAAGTTCCCACGTTGCCACTTCCATCTTATAGTTTCTCCATAGAACTTTTACCAGACAAGTCGTCGGGTTTCTCAACACTTGTTCTTTTGTATCAAGAATCCTGACAGGATCATCTCAATAAGACAGATCAGGTTTGATTTCTAATTCCTCGTATGTGATTACATGCATTGGGTTAGGCATGTATTTTCTCAACAGTGATACGTGGAACACATCGTGAAATTTGGAGAGACTTGGTGGTATTTACAAATGGTAAGCTACAACCCAAATTATTTCTACAATTTAGAATGATTCGATGTACCTAGGACGCATTTTACCTTTCTTACCAAAACATAAAACTCCTTTCCATAGAGATAACTTTAATAATACATGATCTCCTCCCTAAAATTTCAAATCCTTTCTTCAGTTGTCATCATAGCTCTTTTTCCTAATTTGAGCTACTTTGATGTGGTTTTGTATTACCTTTACCTTTTTCATCGTTTCCTTCACCAGTTCTGGGCCTACAAGTATTCTTTCACCAACATCATCCCAACAGGTTGCTGTGCGACATCTATTGATGTTTAACTCTTCATATGGTGCCATTCGAATACTTAAATGGAATCTATTATTATAGGATAATTTTACCATAGGTAAATATTGATCCTACAGACCTTGAAAATAAAATGAGCAAGATGTCAAAATGTCTTCTAAGGTTTGAATAGTTTGTTCTGATTGTCCATCTATTTGATGGTGGTAGGCAGTGCTCACACAAAGTTCTGTATTCAAGGCCTTCTATAGACTCTTCCAGAATCTTGAAGTTAAAAGGGGATCACGGTCAAAAACAATCAATAGGGTTACTCAATGAAGTCTCACAACATCATTAATATATTTCTTTGCTAGACTTTTAAGTTGTAAATCTTCCCTTATAGCAATAAAATGTGTTGATTTGGTATGACGATCAACAATGACCCATATTGAATCGTTCCTTCTAGGAGTCCTTGGTAGTCCCATGACAAAGTCCATCATGATATTATCCCACTTCCACTTCTGTATGAGAAGAGGTTGCATGACTCCTCAAGTCTTTTTTCCTTCCATCTTTCACTTGTTGACAAACCATACATCTTGACAAAAAATCAGCAATCTCCCTCTTCATGTTGTCCCACCAAAAATGTACCTTAAAATCTCTATACATTATCGTGCTCCCAGGGTGTATAGAGAAATTGGAACTATGAGCATCATCTAACAATTTCCTTTTTAGATCAGGTTTATTGGGAACACAATGTCTCTTCCCGAATTTCAAAATAACATCTTCATACACAAAGTCACTCAATCTCCCATCATTCAAAGTGGTAATATTCTTTTGAAACTCTTCATCATCAGTCTGAGAACTCTATATCCTTTCTAGTAAAGATGGTTTGGCAACCATTTGAAAAAGCATTGATGTTTCACCTTCCATGGTTATTCCCATATCCATATTTACTAGATCCATGTATATAGGATCCTTTTAAACTCTCATCTTGTTCAAAACTCCATGATCATTTCTACTCAAAGCATCTGGTACCTTACTTTCCTCCCTGTTTGGTTGTGTATCATGCAATCATAATCCTCGAGTAGTTCAAAACATCTCCTTTGCCTCTTGTTGAGTTCTTTCTATGAAAAAATGTACTTAGAACTCTTGTGATCAGTATATATCTCACATTTTTTCCATAGAGATAATGTCTCCATATCATAGAAGCAAAGATTACAACATCTAACTTAATATCATGAGTAGGATAGTTGTTCTCATGAATTTTCAGTTGTCGTGATTCATAGGCAATAACTCTATCATTCTGCATAAGGACACAACCAAGTCCTTTCTTTGATGTATCACAATAAATAACGAACCCATCATTCCACAATTGTAGAGTCAATATAGGATAATTGACTAATATTCTCTTCAGTTATTCAAAGAATTTTTCACACTCTTTTGTCCAAAAAAATTTAACCCCTTTACGTGTGAGCTTTGTTAATGGGTTACCCAATCGGGAAAAATTCTGGATGAAACATCGATAATAACCTACTAAACCAATAAAACTGTATACCTCAGTTATACTCTTTGGATCTGGCCATTCTTGGATTGCCTTGGTCTTAGAAGAATAAACAATAATTACATCCTTAAAGACAATATGTCGAAGAAAATAAATCTCCTGAAGCCAGAATTCACACTTACTAATCTTCCTATAAAATTCATGTCTTCTAAGATTCTTCAGGATAATGCGCTTGTGATTTTCATGATCTTCATATATTTTGGAATATACCAAGATATCATCAATAAATACCACCACAAAATCATCGAGATGTTCCTTAAAAACTCTTTTCATTAGATCCATGAATACATAGGGTGCAGTAGTCAATCTAAAAGGAATTACTATAAACTTGTAATGCTCGTACCTGGTTCAAAATGTTGTCTTCAAAATATCATCCTTCTTCACACAAAACTGATGGTATCCAGATTGAAGATCAATCTTTGAAATGAATTTATCTCCATGCAGTTGGTCAAATAAATCATCAATGCAAGGTAGGGAATACTTGTTCTTTATTGTTATAACATTTATTTCACTGTAGTTGATACATAACCTCATAGATCAATCTTTCTTCTTAACAAAAAGGACAGGGGCTCCCCATGTAGAAACACTAGGGAGAATAAATCCCTTATTACTCAATTTCTCTAGTTGTTCCATTTGTTCCACTAATTCCACAGTGGCCATTCTATAAGGGTTATTCGATATGGGCCTTGATCCAGGAATTAAATCAATATAAAAATCACTTTCTCATTCTGGAGGATGTCCAGGTAAATCTTCTGGAAACACATCAACATATTCTCTCACAACTGGTACATCCTCTATATGAACATTACATTCCTTACCCATAATTATTTTATTCTCTTTTTCCCAAATAATTGAATTTAGTTGAGCTACTGGGGTGGACCTAGGTAAGAATCAGGTGGTGAAGATTATGCTCTAAAGATTAGGTGTTCTTTATCATCATCATCAGATATTGTAACCTCCTGATTCTTACAATAAATATTTTCATCATGGTTAGAAATATAATCCATATAGAGGATTATATCAAACTCAATTATAGGTATGACGATGAGATCAGTAGATAATGAACATTTATGTGCTCTAATGGGGACTGATTCACAAAACATTGTTGCAATGATAATTCCCTTAGGAGTTTTAACTGGAAACTCCATTATTAAATAAAATTTTAAATATCTATTTTTCTTAGATAACTATGAAGATATAAAACAATTTGATGATCCAGAATAAAATAATTCATTTTCTAAAATCAAGAAAACCATTAAATGTCCTTCCACCGCATCATTCGAAGCTTCTACCTCAGCAGTAGTGATAGCATAAGCTGGGCCTTGATCCCTTGGCCTTTTCTAAGGTAAGTTCCCTTGAATCATAGGAAATTAATTTTTATAATGTCCCATCTCCCTAAAATTTTAGCATTGAACATCAATATATTCTTTCTTCTGCTTGTAATATTCATCTTGGTGGCATTTTTCACCACACTTGTAACAGACTCTCACTCGCTTCAAAAAAGTACCTATGTGTTTATTTCCACATTTAATGTAGGATGGGTATTCAAATTTTTCCCTCTTCCCCTTATTTCAATTTCCAGAGTAATCACAACATCTCTCCTTCTCTTGCTTTCTTTTAAAGTCATAAGACTTAGAAAATTCATTTTCTGTCTTGATAGCACACGAGACAATGTCTTCATATGAAGGGAAGGATTGTGAGACTAATGATCGATGAAGAAATGGTTTTATCCCATAAAAGAAATGATAAATCTTACTTCTTGGGTTACGCATATAATCTCCAGCATACCTTTCTATCCTTGTAGTTAGCCTCATATTTTGTGACATTCTCATCCTCATTTTGTCTCAGACTTAGAAATTGCATTTCCATATCTGCTCGATGGTCACGAGGAAAGTATTTTTCTAAGAAAATATCTTTTAAATCCCTCCATTAAATATTTGATACATCATCATCTTTCTTTGTGTTATGAATCAATGACCACCATTGATCAACATATCCAGTGAGGCGGTAAACTGCCATGATAACTTTTTCCCTTTCACTACTCCCCAAGGAAAGGAATATTTTCTCTAATGAATTTATCCATTTCTCATCTACTAAGGGATTTATACTATCATTTAATGTTAGTGGTTGTTTCCTCACGAAGTGATCTAACATTGATCCTCCACACTATGGATTAGGGTGCTCCATACGGGTAAGGTTATTATTCATAACCTGAGTGACTTGTCCCAGTATGGTGATTAGCTGATCAGCATCAGTTTCATCACTAACCCCACTATAATTATAATGATCCAGAGGGAAATACCTAAATAGAGTTCATGCATTGATACAGTTTCCATTTCTTCCACTAGGAACCATTTCAATAAAATGGAATTCACTAGATTAGTTATGGATCGCAATACATAAATCCAAACAAGTAAAACACTTAACATAAATTGAACAGTTTATGGATATAATACATAACCATAAAAAATGTTTTCTTTGAGGAAGTATATACTCATAAACCCTTCATAATGGTTAGTAAATAAAATGAGAATTATCCTAATTATATCCCCTAGGTGTGTAGAATCCAATAGTGTAGAAAGGCCCATTGTCGTGCACCAGTTCCCGTTCGAGTCTAGCTCAAGGCGGTGTTTTTGGGTTTTACCCCTAGGTACATCTGTGCCATAGCCACCTCTACTTGCTCATATCCAGACAGGGATGTATTTCCTGGAAAACTCAAAAAATATCTACATTACCAAAATTCTAGGAAGTTATTCTATACTAATCCTAAAATTTTATATTATGGCTAGGTGCTCTAATAAGAGTTTATCTAAATCTAGCATCCAAGGTTTGTAATAAACATCCTCTAATAACAACTATAACTCCCCAACCCCGGTTACCTAGAGTTGGTGCATTATTACATAATATTGGCATGATCACAAAAGATCAAATCTCAAAAGACTGATTAGTTTAGTAGTCTTGGAAACACTAGATATATTCATAATTCTTTCATTACATCCTAAAGTAAAAAAAACTACAACAACATCTTTTCTTTTTATCCCCTCATACTTTCCCTATAGGTCATTCATAAAATACTTTTTCACATCCTGGGAAAAAATAAAACATTGAAGGGGGTGAGCTTAGATTCTTAGTAAGGATAACAATATAGCGAAAACCTTCATAAATAAACATAAATAATTAATGCAATGTATAACTGAAACAAAATCCTTTTAAACATGAACTTCAACATAATATGGAAAAGATAAAATGAAATAATACCATTTACATATTCACATTGATATTATAGTAGTCTAATAATCACATTCCATATGAATAACAACTTTCATAATGATGGAATTCATAATGCCAGACTATCATAACCACCTATTCAAGGCCTTGTGCCAAGACTACAAATATGATTTTGTCAAGGACTAGTGCCAAGACACTAGTTTGTCTCATGAGACCTACCGATGCATCAAGGAGCTATATCGGGCTCCACCCTTCACTTACTAAGTCCAATTCATTCCTCATATGAATAGGTTTAAACATAACGTAAACATTTTATTAAAACTAGCATACGAAATGTCAATACTTTCTCCATAAACCATGAATGGTATAAAAATAACACTTCTACAGTGAAACATATCACAAAACCTTCAATAAAATACGGAAGTTTTGTAACATAATAAATCAAGTTCAAATAAGCTTAAAATACATTAAAAGTTGTTGACATAGATGAAATCAAAACTATTTGAGAGAAATATCTCTTTTTTTGAAATCATAGAAAATTCACACATTTATAAAAGAAGTAATTTAAAAGAGATTTTTGAATCAAAGTGTCCCATACCACTTTGAAACTTTTGAAAAGAAATATCATTTCCAAAAATTAATTTCCTTATAAATAAATCCTTAAAATCATTTTGAAAACATGGACATTAATTAAAAATATTTAGAAAGATAAATCTTTAAAAAATTTAAAATTCTGATCTTGATAAAGAGTACCATTAACAAATTCTTAAAATATTCATTTTGAAATATTTTAAAAGTCACATAATTATAAAATAAAACATTTACTTTGAAAATATACTTATAATATTGTAAGGGAAGCTTCAACGATTTTATAATGGCAGAAATTTTCTTCACCCGCCGTATAAGTTAAAAAAAGTCATTCTTACCATATTTTTATCAAAAAGGTTAAAAGGAACTTGTTTGGAAAATGACAGAAATATTCAATTATAAACATCTTATAAATATTCAAACAATGGAATAAATTAATTTAACCCATATTCTGTAAAATAGTATGAATGATTTGAAATACGTTTTTGATAAACATGGATGTGGATGATAAAGAGGTCCATATAGATAATTACGTATAAACAACCTCTGATAATGAATAGATTGTGAAATAAACCCTTACCAATTTGGTAACATTGGAATCATACACCCCATGAAAGCGGTATCATACAATGAATATGTAAATACACATAAATTAATGTGTATTACATAATGAATACAATTATTGGCAGCATATACACCACACAAAAGTTAATAGTGGCAATATGGAACGAATCTCACAGGAATAAGGAGTGAGATGAAAACCACTTAGCTTGTACTTATCCTTGGATTAGGGTAGGTTAACCTCCATTATAATGGATAAATAATTTTTATTAAATTATACAAGAATCATATACATTAATATGATATCATATATGATCTATTAACATTGTTTTGTTAATAATATCTTATTATTATCGTCATTTCGGGTGTTAAGGAATTCATTTTCCTTTATTTGATTTGTTATGTAAGACATCTTTATTAT
The DNA here is from genome assembly GCA_963277665.1 of Viscum album. Classification (NCBI taxonomy): domain Eukaryota; kingdom Viridiplantae; phylum Streptophyta; class Magnoliopsida; order Santalales; family Viscaceae; genus Viscum; species Viscum album. The sequence goes on along the minus strand of OY728140.1, from coordinate 926,728,742 downwards.
GAATAGGTTGAATCTTATTCATATCCAGAAGGATATTAAGTCTTTAAACATTATTTTTAACCATAAAATGAAAATTATTCTTGAATGGATATGATGGGGAATGAATCTCATCACGTTCATGGAGACAGTAGTCCGTATGTACGCACGAGAGACACTATCATTATTTTGATATTAAAATAACATCTAATTGGATGGTATATCATATATAAAGAATCATTATCATGTTATATTTGTTATTTAAATTATTTACACATCATTATTATACCCATCCGAATAATAATGTATTGATTAACAATTACACCATGATTTGGGGACGGTAGGCTGTACGTATGGATGCATGGTAACATGTCATTCAAAGGATGGATAGAATACTGAATATGGTTGTACCATATTTATAATAACATCATAGTATATATAATATATTGGTGTTATTATTTTATAATGGAAATAACTAATAATGAAGAAGTTGAAGAAGGAAGGAGCTTGAAATACGGTGGTGAAAACAATACCTCTTCTTCGAGTTCTTTCTTTTGATTTGATCATAATAGATCCTTAAGAAGGATTTCTGATCAAAATAAGGCCTCTATGTTGAATTGAGGAATGTTGTGATAATATTTGGGTAGGGTTTGGATGAGCTAAAAGGTTTTGAATGTGTGAATTAGTGAAAAGGGGGAGTGCCCTTTTTTAAGAGGGGTGAGGGGTACCTTTGAAAAGACTAGAAATATTATTTTATAATAAATTCATATTCAGTTTCAAAAGGCTCCACAGTGGATTATTTAAATGTTAAAGTGGGATGGGTTAAAATAATTTCATCTAATATAATTTAGACTGGTTTGGGTCACTATATTAACCTTTTCATTTATATTGATCTCTTAATTAAATAATTTGACATTTACCATGTATCATAGTATTTTTATATTATATAGTTAATAAACTTACTATATACCTCCAAGAGAACCCCAAGTGGTCTATTAATGATAAAACTATCATTATATAATTCCTTTTGTGAATCCTTATAATTTTAGGAATAGAATATCAATTAATAATATTATATTTGTTTTTAAAACTCTTTTATGTCAATTTTGACACTATTGGGTATTTTGTTTTTTATAAATTAATAACAGCACAATTACTTCGAAACAAATTCATATAACCAGTCCTCATATGTAATATTAATCTCTAAAATTAGTTTATTTTATAAAAAGTTTCAAATTAAATTTATTTTGTTATTTATAATATCAATTATTTTAATATTTCATTAATTAGGTTATAACTACATCACCATTGTGTCATAAATAAATTAAATTATTTAATTTTTAATATTTATAAAATAAAATACCATTATGTAGGAAATATTTTTATCTTTCTAATAAATATTTATAATCTAATTTATATTATGTATATCCCTTTATTAAAAATATTTTAGATATAAAACATTGATTTTAACTCTTTTAACTCTTCTTTGAATTAAATAATAATAAATGTCCTAATCTAATCCAAGTGGACCTAAATGATAATATTTTATTCCTAAGGTTGTTTTTGGTCGAAATAGACTTTTATAATAGAATGATTACATGTGTTAAGGTAATATTAATATCATTTTTACCCTTAATTACCCTATTCACTTTTAATCGTGGTAAATAATAGTAAAATGTTACTATTCACAAAAAACTATTTTTATCTTATTGAACCACATTTTACTCCTTGATATTAACTATGTATCTCGTATTTTCTAAATTACACTCACAGAAGTGGTAAAATTACGTTTTATGTGAATTTCCAAATTCTTCTAGGAGGTGGGTAAAAGACGGTGAAAAGTTCAATAAAATTTTATATATCTAAAATTATTCTAAACTGACTCCAAGGAATTACATTGAACATTTATATGTATTATGTATCTATTTTGACCTTAATTAAATTTCAATAAAATAAATAATTATTTAAATAATAATTCAGTTTTAAACTATAACTCAGTGTTTTTCACTATTCATCCAAAATTGAATGTTTCCATAAAAATACAAAAAATTCACCCAAAGCTAATTTCGACATTCCAAATCCATAAATGAAGTCCATTTTGAATGGTAAAATTTATAAAATTTCAAAAAGTGTGTTTTACTATTCATAACGGCTAGTTTGATTGGTTGTGGTGTGTGTTAGAACTTGAAGTTGCGTACAACACACGCTACTGTATTACTCAAAGGGAAGCATACCATGGAATATTGCGGTGTTACATGATAGGGGTTACTCTATTTGTTGATAGATGAGTGATATCTGGATTTTCATTATTTTAGGAACATATTAATGATCTATCACTTCTGAAGAATTTTTTGATAAAGGTGTTGATTATATAGTGTTATTGTAATGGCCCGGACCTCTCCAATCCACTACTTTGAGGAAATGTGGGTTTAGAGGTGTTCAGGGAGGTCAAAGTAACTTATCCCCAACGCTTTTCCAAAATATTCCTTTTCGATGTACCATTTCAACGGTAGATAGTTGTGAACTGTAACATCACATTACATTTCCGTGTACTTTTGATGTTTCTAACTACCCTGGTTTTGGAGTAGTGACTTGAGGGTGCGTTGGGTGGACCTTTATGGAAAAATTAAATGGTAGTAGATTTCGCACCGGATGCGCATGGTTTGTCTAAACTGTGCGGCCATACCATGCGTAGTTAATGTTGGAGGTAATGGCTAACGCATGATTAGCGCACGATTTGTCTCACCGGGAAGCCTAACCGTGTGAGGAGTGTTTGACGAGGTAGTAGCGACTGCATGGTTAGTGCACGGTTTGTCCAACCGTGCGATCAAACTGTGCGAACACTTAAATTAGATCCTAAAAATGTGGATCTCAACCGTTTTTCCTCTAACTTGCTCGTTTAAACTCTTAAGTGGCCATTACTCGGGATTACCCACCCTTGAAGGTAGAAAAACCTCTCCCAAGATTTTTGAAGGCAATCTGAAGGCTTCTCTTGACTAATCAAAGTTGGTTTCTTGAGATATGTGATCGTTCATGTTCGGTTACTTATATCCACATGGATCTACATCTCATCTTCTATCTGTTCTTAGATCTACGTGTGTTATGGGTATATCTAAGTGATTCAATTCCAAAAATGATGCTTTCTGGCCTTTGTTGTGTTAGGAGAATAGATCTAAAGAGTATTCCTGGGGAATCAACCTGGCATTCTTGTATGTTCTTCGTTTGTTGTGGTTTTTGTCAAAAACCCTTTGAAGTAGGGGATTTGTTGCTTCTCTTTATTTTATGTGCAACTGTACTGTTAGCATTTCAAAATCCCACTAGATGACAATGGAAATTGACATAATAAATATCTTAATCTAGATAATAAATTTTTTACCGATCGTATGTTATTGCCTCTTCTTTTTCTAGATAGTGTGATATCTACGCTTTCTTTTCATAGCTGTTGGTTCTTGATGGAAATTTGTAATGACCATAAACTGGGGATAATTGATATTTATTTGGCTAAAGATAAAGTGGCATGTTAACAAATCTGATTCTTGTTGTAATTTTATGTTAATCAAATTGGTGTATTAACAATGTTTAATTATTTGTGATAGGTTACTCATTAGATTTTTAAATTTTGGAAGAAACAAATTATAAATATTTTAATTTTTGATGGGTTAATGAATTGATTGTTTGATAACTCCTTAAAGGGTTCTGAGTTACCCTCTTGATTGTTATAGGGAAAATAGGATAATTGATGTGATGGTGATTTTTCCTGCTACTTGTGTTGAGACATGACCTTGAAGCAGCTGATGATGCCTAGAATGGAAAGTTGCAATGGTTTATGCATGTGGGTGTCGGAGAGGACACTAGGGTTGATGGAATGGGAGGGATGTGATTTTTGGATGCTTTCTGATTCTTATTGGTTGATTATCTGCTTTACATTTCCCCAATTCTCAAGGAAGATGGTCTTGCTTACCCTTATCTAGAAAGAGGCAAAGACATGCGAGGTATGCCACGTTCTTTCTGTGTTTAGTTTACCAAGGGAGGATGTGTATATGCTCTTGCTATAGGCGGTATGACTCAATGGGTAGTACATCTACTCACCGTTTTGAGTCCCTTTGTGTTAGTAGCATATAATACTTTTCTATAATGTCTTGGAATATGAGAATGTGATTCTGTAATTATTATTTGAATAAATGGTGTTAACCCATGGGGTTCGAGTTCTCTGGAACATAATGACGAGGCATTAATTTTCTAAAGGGACAGTGGACTTTGGGTGTGATGATAATGAAGTCTAATGTGGAATTTTTCATGTTTAATTAATGTTTAAAGACTAAATTAATGTAAATTAGAACTAAAAAATGGATTGGAGTAATCCAATAATGGTCTATATATGGTAGTGTGATTATAGGATACTTAGTCTTAAAAGTAGCATCCCGGAGTCTGAGAGATGTTAGCTGCAATGGTGTCTAAGACTAGGTTGTGCCCATAGTGTGGTTGTGATATATAGTATATTCTGTACTTTTTGTGTTTCTATACGCTACTCCACCCTGTTAGTAAGGGAAACTGACACCCCGGGGATTCTGAGCCTTGGGGGGGTGTTTTCCGCAACATTCCGATGGGAGGGTGAATGGATGACTACAACCTTTGGCCCCCCTATCTTCTCTTGGCAGATACTTGTGCGGGTAAGCAAAATGGTTAGATTCTCCATATATATGTGTAGAGGGCTGTATTGGCTTGTGGTTATACATACAAATATATTCTGGATATAGTATCCTATGGACTACTATAGGTTTAACATGTATAGGATGTGATGGCTTGAGGATCCTTACTCGGTGTATGGGCTGTAATGGCTTGAGGTATAATACCCAACGTACGATACATGTTATGCTAGCTATGGTGGCTCTTGTAATCTACTTGGTTTCTGTTTGTTGTGAGGATGGTGTGGTGCTTCACCCATGTTTCTGCGGGAAAGACTTTGTGTTGCACGAGGTTTATAGTGTGATGCTTCGCCTAGGTGTATGCGGGCAAGCCTTGTTAGAGAGAGATTCTTAGGAAGTGCGATGTTGGTGAAAAGTGGCAAACTAGTGGGGAAGTACTAGTGGGGTACCCTTGATATTCTTAACTATATTCTATATTATTTTATGTGTTACTTGGTGAGATTAGACATAGTGAGGTTGGGAACATAGTTTACCTGCTTAGGTAACGAGTTAGTTTCACTTATTTCTCACTGTGTTTTATCATGATCTCTTTACTTTTGCACGAGAGGCTTTGGGGAGGATCCTACTGAGTATAATATTATAATTAACCTATGTATATAGAAATTTTTTTTAGGTCACTTGGAGAAGGTTGGAGGTTAGGCTGGTGTTTTCGAGCTTCGGGTCACAGGAGGTGTTTGAGCTTGTGGTTGCAGCTATTTTATTTTCTATTGGGTACTTGATTTTTTTCCTTTTAGTTGTAGTAATTTTTCATGACATTTTATATATGCACCTGGGTTTCTTTTACATTCCAGTTATGAGTTGGAGTTGATTGGTGTCTATCTTACCTCTCTCTTCTGTATGTGTTCTCTTAGAGGGTAATGCCTCCAATTTGCGCGCTTACTATACCCTCAGTGCTAGTCGCCAACCTGGGGCCTACTGGAGGCGGGAATCATGTGTCATTATATCCCATCTCACATTGCTGGCCCAGGAGGAGTGCACTTTCTGGGGCGGGGGTCCTGACAGAGAACTATCAGAGGCAGGATGATGGATAGGATAGAGCATTGAGTTAGGCACATGTGAGGATGCATGGGTAGGTAGGGAAACAATGTCATTCATGTTTAGCAATTGAGGTAAACACTAGAGACCAGCTGAGAAATAGGCGTTTAGGGCCCCTTATGATATTATGTAATGATATTTAATATTACAATGGCTACTACACATGGTGATACTAGTTTCATGTTAGAGATATAGGAATGGATCATGAATCATTCTTCCTTGTTCCTGTGTTTGAATGGGTAGACCTTGGGATAGGTTAACCTAAAATGGATAAAAAAAATATTTAATTAATCAATGTTGATTCTTCCATATTCAAGGTTTAGGATCTCTAACGGTTTTTTATTTTACAGGTATGGCTCTAGGTCAACGTCCTCATCAGGTTTGTGCAGAAAATGTCCAGTAGGCTGTTTCAGTAGGTCTTTGTAGGGTAGAGGTTGATGACGATGACATTTGGAGGATGAAACTCCATGATTTTTAGCACCAGAGTCTGTAGAAGTATGAGGGCTCCATTTTAGATGTCATCATTGAAGACTGGTTAGAGGAGGTCAAGATCCGCTTCAGTTCGATTCGTGCTCAGAAGGATAAATGGGTGTTCTTGGTTGTGATGATTCTACGTGGAGTAGTGAGGCAGTGGTGGTTCTTGTTCCTCAGGGATCGTGAGGAGTCAGTGATCTCCTAGGAGGAGTTCCAAGACAAGTTTAGAGTTACGTTTCTTTCTTCGACTGCGAAGGCATCCAGTCACTAGGAGCTTCTAACCCTTCGATAGGGGAGCTCTACTATTCAAGATTTTGGAATAAATTTTAGGAACCTTTTACGATATTCTTCAGATATGTTACCAGATGAGGAGGCCAGGGCGAGTCATTCATGGAGGGTTTGCATCTAGAGATCCTGCGTCAGGTCACCCCATTTATACTGAAGACATATCCTGAGGTGCTGGCAAGGTTAGAGGTTGTTGAGGGGACATTTTTCAAAACCGGATCTTCACAAGAGGTGGATCTTCATGATCCCTCACGAATTAGAGCTGTGGTCCGGTGTTCATAGTTTTTAGGGCAGAAGAGTTTCTGTTTAGCCAGGGGTAGGTCCTAGCCCTTCACATCTCATTTCTCCAGTTATGGTAACTCTCAAGCTTATGACAGGGGATCATGTGCTTGTTTATCTTTTTGTGGTTGTGGCCATCAGTAGAGGGAGTGCCCGACCATTTACAGTGGTCATTGTACACCAGGCTCTATGCTCCAGGTTCCTCCATTGAGGAAGTTCCAGCTGAGGCAGCAGTAGTCGATTGCACTAGCTTTATATCCGCATATGGTAGATGGGGCAGGTAGGGGACAGCCCCATGATGCTCCCCATCCTTAGAGATATAAGCACGGCTGTGGTGGTGTTCGTCAGCGGGGTCAGAAAGGCCATGGAGGAGGTTGTGGTTAGCTTCATGCTCTAGCATTTCTAGCTCCAGGTGAGCCAAACGTCGTTCAATGTACCCTTTTCTTGTTTTCTACCTTGGTGTATGCCTTGTTTGATTCCGTAGACACACACTTATTCATATCACCTAACATTTTCCATGAATTGGGACTTGAGGTAGATAGGCTTTTAGTGCCCTTGGCATTGACTACGCCAATTAGAGGTTGAGCTGACTTGTTTGAAGTAAGTAGAGACTGTGAGCTAGTGTTTGGGAAACACCTCTCTTGGGGAGATTTTATATGATTACAAATACAACCATATGATTTCATCCTCGACATGGACTGGTTGTATTCGGTGTAGTCTATTTTGTATTGCTTCAGGAAAAGGGTCATCTTCAATGGTGATTCATATTGTGAAGAAAGCCCATCAATTTTTGTCGGTTCATGGGGATAAAAAAATTTCATAGAATTGACATAAATAAAAATTATTTTGAATCCAAAAAACATTTTCCAAACTATAAAAATGATGGATCAACATTATTACATATACTTTTAATCTTCATAAGTGCAAAATTATTCTAAATAGGATATATTTGATGAGATATATGTTAACTATATGATTGGTGAACTTGACCAAATAGTGAATAATAATATTTTGGATGTTTTTCCATGGAAAATTGAAAAGAAAATCATTAGAATGAAGAAGGTGTATCAATATAATCCAAATGAATATATAATGTTAATTTATAATAATTAATGTGTAGTGTGCTAAGGGTATTCTCAAATTGAAGGAATTGATGTCTTTGAGGCATATTCACCAATTTCATGGATTAAATCTATTTGATTATTTCTAACTATGGATTTTCATAATGGATTCAAAATATATCAAATGGATGTGATATTTTCCTTCTAGGATATGTAGTTTATATGGGGCAACTAGATGGGTTTATTAATAGTGATGTTGAATGAAAATTTTGTTATTTGAAAAAATAATTTTATTGGATCATGAAATCACAATAGGGAAAGTATTATATATTAAAAAAATTTCTAATGAGGCTACATTTCTATAGGGGTGTTGATCCCAATATCATTATCAATATGTAAAATGAACAACATCTGATGGTTCACATTTGCGTTGATGATATAATTTTTGGTCGATTAGATGAGAACTAAATAAATCTGTTTTTAAAACATATGGGGTTCGACATCTAGATTCCTTTAATTATTGGAACATATTTTTACTAGACCTATAGGTCATTCAAATAGTGTGTGGAATATTTATATCACAAAAATATCCTATCAATGATGTCTTCATAACGAATCTATAAGAGAAAAGTGTGAAATTATCAATAGATAAGTTGGGAAACATAACTGATGTGACCTTGTATCTGCATATTATTATATGTATTTTTTATTTCAAATCCACTATAATTAAAACATTATTTTCCACTTCTCAATCCACTTATTTCCATAATGATCCTAATGAGATCATCATTAATGTTCTGGATTGAATTCATTATTCTATAAATCATATGATTCCATATGGGATTCTTTATCCCAATTATTTATATATGAATGTATTTGGATTCAATAATAAATGTTTTTATAGTTTGGTATATGATCAATATTCTTCTTCCACTGGTTCATTTTATCATGGTGTTGATATATTTCAAATAAAATCATGATCCAGGATTGCATATCATTGAGAACAATAGAGGTGAGGGCATTTCTACCACAAAAATTTAAACCTAATTTAAATTAATGAAAAAATCAATAGGATATGTGAGTTTTGCGGTAATTTATCACATTCCAATCGTGTGGAATAACTGAAGTCTGATGAAACAAAAAAAATTGTGTCCAACATTTTTGAACCAAGAACAGTGAGATAATGTATCATTTCTTAAACGAAAAAGTGGAGTATAGAATTGGGGATTTAGAGTATGTGTCAACATACTATAATGTTGGGTATATCATGATGATGGATCTATCAAATGTGGTGTCTGAGAATTTTCAATTTTTTATTGGATTCCAATAATACCCATCCTCTGAATTTATTTTTGGATGGACCACCACACCCCAAAGTTTTTTCATTTATTGTGGTATATTTTATCTCTACCTTTTAAAGGCTTTATAATCCCATATTAAGAACTATTTTGATGAGTACAATCCTAGTTGTAATTTCAAAATCAAGACAAAAATTCCATTTTTCATCTATAAAAAAAGATGAAAAGGGGGTATATTATCTCAATTTCAAACCAGGGTAGATTTTTGTAGTTTCATTGGGATAAATGATTGATGGTTTAGTATGAAAAAATTATCATTCAATTACTATTTTTCAGAACCGTCATTTCACACATGTTATTATAGTTAGTGATTGATGACTCATTGATACACTTCTAATGCAGTTATGAATTCATTTTTATTGAATTATCAATAAACAAAAATGGGTATATTTTTTGTCTATATCTCTATTGATGAGTTTGATTATTGTGTTTGTTAAAATGGTTTAGAAGGGATATTTTTTAAGGAATTAAAATATTTTATAAAGTTTCAAGGTGGAAATTATGTATTCTATTGACTATGTCACAACCATAATGGTTGACCGAGGAAAAATATTCCCACAAAAACATAGCCATCCAATCCATCATGGCCCCTCATGTGTGTTAGTAAGCTCAAACATGAGGGTAACCAACTTATTCATCAAAAAATGGATTCACTAGATAGAGGGAACTCATGGATTTCCATGAAAATGGGTGTAGTTATTCTCAACACATAGGTGACAGTGCAGAGGAAGTGGTACATGAATAGGGTAGAGATTTTGGGGAAGCTGGGAATAGACTGTATTACTTGAAACAAGTCATTTAATGAAATAGTTATGTATATATGATGTGATATTTCATGTTTCATTTTTGATGTGGGAATAGTATATTTTCATCTATTCCATGACTTGTGGTACCAAGGCATAATGTGTTGGTTCAAATTATTTGTCATCTACTATAATTTTGGGGGTGTGCACACTATAATGCTAATGCTACACCACAACCTTTGATGGTCGGGAAGAAGTCCACTCCATATCTAGTCCTTGTGACATAGAGCGTCAAAATTTTGAATACGTGAATATTCAAGGGAATAAATTTTCTAAATGTTTAAAACAATAGGAAATGAATCAACCAAACTAATAACTCCATGTGATGTATCCTTGATGTAGTTACCAGTAGTAATAAGAGGGGTTATGTGATGTTATTTCTCCTAGGGAAGTGGATTTACCCAAATGTGGGTCTCCATTTGAAAAAGTTATTTAATATGTCATTCTGATTAATTTTTTCATCATAGATGTTTTTGAAACAACTCGTCCTATAAAAAATTGATGTTTCTATTTCCTATGTCCTTTAACCATTCCACAATCTATCTGTTTAAGATTTGAAATAAATTTCAGCAATAGAACCAAACTCACTTCACAATACTTGAATTTAGTGGTGCATGATGACCCTAATTAACAAAATAGAAATTTAGAATAATCATATAGTAAAAGGAATAAATCCTGAATAATGGATTTACTTTAAATGTGGAGGGATGAGATGGTATAAAAAATAACACAAAGAAAGAGAAAATAAGAATGGTAACAATGGAATTTCGCCTAAACTTATCTACATAAATTGATTAGATTTAATGTTGAATTTATAATTATTTAGTATTAATTTTATTTTTCTAATCCTTATTGGATATTCTTGTTATTTTTATTAATATAAATTACATTTCATATTTATGTTCAAATCATCATTATGTTAAGAAAGAATATCCAAAAAACCATTCAGTGAGTTCCTTATTGAGGGAACATAGTGAATTCCATACTTTTTGGTGGTGTTGAACATAGACATTCAAGGATTCCGTTTTCAATAGTATTTTAATCTGTGATCTATTTTGGAATTTAATGAATATGAATTTTTTTCCATGCTCCTTGGACGTAGCCCAGTGTGGGTGAACCGTGTAAAATCTTATGTGTTATTCAATCTTTTCATCATCCACTGAGGGGAATGAATTGGATATATTTCAAAAAGTTCGTCAATGAGATTTAATGAAAAAACTCATATATAAAACCATTACCTTCTCTCTAATCCCCCCTCTCGTACTTTGTATATGATTCTAACATGTGGTATAAGAAGGGTTTTTATTCTTATTCTCTATTGAAACAATGGGAATGGTTTTAAACCATAAAGAGTTCCCCATAATTGATGGTAATAACATCTAGTTGTGAATAAGATGAATTCAATAATATTTTATGTCCTTCAGCATTGATGTTATTGTTGCATCCATATATTGAATAAATGATGATATTGAAACTGTATCTTTGATAGAAAGCGATTTCTGATAACTGGATGCAGATGCTAATGATGAAAATAAATTTTCAAGTTCCATTCCAAAATTTAAATGTCTTTTAAAACCTATAATATTATGTTAGAAAATCAATAAATCATTTTTTATGGATATTTTAAATTTCAAGAGTCCATGTTATTTGTTTTGATGAACAAGAATGAATACATGAGATAGAACACAACTAAATCGGTCGATGGCTTTTTTAGTAAACTAAATGTTACTTGGAAGATATGTGAGGTCTTAGTGAAGAAATAAATGATGAAAAAATTGTGAATAGGATCATGAAATGAATCCTTCATAATTTTAATGTTGAAGTATCAGTTATAAATGAAAAATATATGAACTAAAGATCTTTTGATTTATTTCATATCACATTCACGGCCTAATAATTGATAAATTAAGATAATGATTTAAGAATATTTTAAAAAAACTATTGGGCGACCTTAATTTTATGAAGAAATCTCAATCATTTTATCTTCATAGAATAATTATGTTGAATAAGAAATTTCAATTTTTTCATATAATTTTAAATGATGAAAAATAATGTTTAATGGAAAACTTCACCATACTTGTTTTAATTGTGTAATGGTGGGACATATCACAAAAAAATTTCCCATGAACTATCAAGGATATTATACTCCTTAAAATGAAAAAAATAAATGATTTCTTAAGGTAGGTCATTTAAATAATAAATATTCCATCAAAATAAATTATTAGATATGGGGAATTTGTGGTTTAAGAAGCTGTAAATTATAAAGATCAACGTGATTTCATGGATATTGAAATTGATACAAGAAAATATTATAGTTATAATTAGATTGAATGAGTTATTTTAAGGGTTGATATACATACATAACATTAATAAACCCTTGAATTTCATGATGTGTGGAGATAAAAGACAATGACGAAAAATAAAGAATTAAATAATTCAAATCTCTACATGCACGAATAATATGAAGAAATGTTATAAATAAAGTGTAAAAGTTAAAAATTAATGTCTAAAAATTTAGAAAATTGTGTGAAGGATGTTAAATTTATGATTATAATTGAAGAACGGATCACAATCATCGATGGATTGGATTAATTGTCAATGATTGACTAAATATAATTAAGGAGCTAGAAAAATAGGTTATTTTTTTGTGATGGAATTATGATGATCATGAATGATTACTGATACCATAAATAGTGAAAAATAAAATAAAATATTCACCTAATCAACCCAAAGGATGTCTTGATGAGTAGACCATACCTTTAACTCATTTTTTGATTAAAAACTAAATTAATTTTTGTGTTTGTATCAAACCCACTAGTTGTAACTACCTTGATGAAGGTTGATCATAAGAAAATTTAAAGGAAGTAAATCATGTTTCTAAGGATCGCTCTAATAAATCAACAAATAGATGTTTTTATTTTAGAAAACTAGGAAAAAATATAATGTGGATATTTTTCTCAGAGGTTCATTTATGAGAAACATCCCTCCAACTACGTATGAATAATTTACGATTTTTATTTTGATTTTTATTGATACTATTTTTGTGTGAATGGTATGAGAGTAAGTAAATTTATTGTTCTTAAATACTAAAACAACCTTTATATAAATTCCTATGGTGAATGGAATCAATGTCTATAAACATCTTAAAAAATTATAGATACCCATAATATATTTTTAGTTTGGAAGGATACATAAGATATTGATAACCCAACTATTATAAAGGTATTTTAATCACTAACATGGTTTATGAAAATAATTTGGTATAGGGATACATTAATTGAGATTTCATTTAGGTATGAGTATTATCATAACCCCTTTATTTTAGACTGTAAATGTAAACTTCATATGAAAAAATAAACACCTCATTTTAAACATCATTTATGATAAAGAAGGGTTCATTAACTTTAGGAATGATTAGGGTTTTTAATTATTGGATTCAAAATAATCCATGATTTGTTGACAAATTTTCAGGTGAACAATTTCTCTCTTTGTTGATGGGTAGAGTAATAATATTCTCAATGGCATCTAATTGTGTGACTATATATATTTGGTGGAAAATAATCAAAATACTTGTTCAATAAATTAATTATTGAACACTAATTCTCCATGTATTAACATCCAATAGAATTCAATAATTTATTTGAGAAGAAAATTATTATATTATTTCCAAATATGAGTTGAAAAATGAAATGGAAAAAAAATCCCATGAATTTCAACCAAACATCTCTTGAGCGGTAGGTCAGGAGATATTTATCTCATGAGAGTTCCCATCTATACTTTGATGACACTCAAACAAGTATTTCATGTCAAATTGGATGAATTTAAATAATTTATATTGCTCATAAAATATTAAGTCATTAATTTTGCATTAAATTGTAAATAAGGGCATTTGTGGGCTAATGTCACCCAAAATAGTCGATGGAATAATGTATTATCTGTTGTTAAATTATGACTATAGAAAATTCAAATTTATAATTCCTATCACTGAAAATAATTATGAATACACTTTTAACTGTCTAGGTTATGAGTGAGATTAAATGTTTCATAGAGTAAAGATCAAGATGTTTTGAATTTATAATTGAACTTAATTAAGATATAATAAAGATGAGTAAAATTAAGAAATACATGGAATTCCACAATACACATCGGTTATCAAAACACCCAAAAAAGGGGTGTGGAATTAAGAAATTTTATAGTAAACTTCATGTATATAACCATATTAATTTGAATGTCTCTTTGGATAGAAGATTATTAAATCTCTAGAATATTATTTTAATATGGAAATGATGAAATAAAACAATATGAAACATGGTATGCAAAGAATCCTACCATAAAATATATTAAATTGTTTTAATGAAAATCATTTATTTTCAAGAAGTAAAAATCCTAAAAAATGATGAATGGTGAGATTAAGGAATATTTCATAGATATTTATGAATGAGAATATCTTATTTGTTTTATAAAAATACAACGAAAATATGATTTAATGTACTGACACTGTGTTTGTTGAATATGGACATATGATGTTTGTAAATGATCAGATTTTTCCTAGAAACAACCATTAAATCATAATCTAAAATTTATTAGTAATAATATGGGTTTGGTGGAATTTTAATGCATGAATATAACACTAATTAAGACTCAAATTATGACTAAATTCCAAAAAAATCAGTAGGTATTGGGTGATAAAAAATTATGGTAAAAATCAATAAATGAAACAGTATAGGGAATTATATAGACATGGTCCAAACTAGTAGAATGAAGTATGATCAGAAAAAAAATCTATTTTATATTTTTTAATTCTAAAATCATTTAATGATTCTAAAATTGATGAGATTTTAATCAACTATATGAATGATTATCTTTACTAAATTGAGAAAATTAAAACCTGTGATGCCATTCCAAAGAAAAATATAAAAGAATTCATGTGAAACAAGTGTTCATTTTGATATAAAATAAAAGAATATGGAACATTGGTACATAAAAATTACTATCTTCTTTGTAACGGTTATTCGTTAATTGAAGGATTTGATATTGATGAGTTGTATGTACCCATTTCCTGGCATGATGCTATTTAATTATTTTTTCCATTGAAATTTTAAAGGGATTCAAAATATATTAAATGGATGTCAAATTTACATTATTGAATTCTATTATTGGAGATGAATATTAAATTGAGAAACTGGATGGGTTTATCATTGATTAAGTTGAAGGATTTTTTTTCATCTGAAGAACAATTTGTATGGCCTCCAATAAATATATATAGGAATAATATTGTAGATTAAAACTATGTCAATAGAATCTATGTTTTTATAGAAGAGTTGATCTCAACCTCTATATCCAAAAGGAAAACGAACAACATATGATCATGCACATTTATATTTATGACATATTTTTTGGTTCGTAGAATGTGAAACAATTTAAATAGTTTTATAATTATTGAGGTTTGAGTTTTATATCCATATAATTGGACAAATGTAATTTTATATAGATTATATATCCTTTAATGATTGGATGACATATTTATATCACAAACAATATATTCCAAGAATTTATTTATAGTATTTCATATCAAATCCTCAGGGACTATATTTTCCTTAGTGGAGACATGGATGGAATTATCAAAACAAAAGTTGTGAAAAATGGTCAATGTGGCCTTCTATTAGTAGAATATTAGAAGAATAATTTATTTTATAGCCACTAAAATAAATATATTATTTGGAAATATTCAATACTATGATTTTCTAGTGTAATACTATGAAAAAACACATGAAATCATTGAAAATAATTCTTTTAAATATACATCATATGTCCAATTATGGGATACACTATAGTAATGATGAACATATGAATTTACTGGGATTCACTAATGTGGATTGGGATGGTTCTCTGAAAGTTCGAAAAAAACCTCTAGTGTGTGTTTTATATTTTTAAATCATGCATTTCATTGAGAAATATGATGTAGTATATCATATAATTAAATCCTACAGAGTTAAAGTACATTATTACCACAAAATATTCCACCAAAATTGATTTGAATGATACAAAAAATTGAAGATATGGGCATTGAGTTGATTTCAATCAATCCAATTATGTGTGATAACTATATTTTAATAAATATAATAAAAATAATATCTTTCATTCATGTACCGATAAAATTGAGATAATGTAACATTAAAACATGGAAAAATGTGTATCGACTGTTTGAGTTACTGGAATATGTGTCAACAAAAAATAATGTTATAGATTAAATTTAAAAGGAACTACCCAATGTGGTTTATTAGATGAATTTCATGACTCTTGGAGTCTAACAATATTTATCCACTTAATTGATTATAAAATGGATCCCCACTCCCCCTAGTTTCCTCATTCAGAAATGTATGTTTTCTCTTCACATGTTTTCGTTTTCCTTATACCAATATTGAAATTTTATCATAGTATATCACACTTTGTGTTATTTTCTAAAGGTTTATGGGAACATCATATTTTTAGGGTAAAAATAATTGGAAGAGGGTAGTATTTAAATATCAAATTAGGGGGGGTTTATTTCAGATTCACGTGGATATATGATTCAATATTGATTATGAACAACTTATCATTCAATTATTTTTTTATCACACTAAAAACTAATCATTTCAGCATTGAAATGAACATTGGTTACTATTTAAATCCCTTTGAATGTAGATTGTTCTACAGTGTCTAGAAAATTATCAACAAACCCAAAGAGATGATTTTTAGCCAAAATCCCATTGGATGTCTGTACGTGTAGTTTCTATACAAAAGGTTTAGAATGAAATTTGTTTAAAGGATTTTTATATATTATATATTTGAGATGTGGAAACTCCATAGTATTGGGACAATGTCAAAAAAACTAGTGTATTTTCCTTAAAAATTATTTCATCCATGCTTGGTTGACCCCACATATGTGGGGGAAATCATGACCATTCATGGTAACCTACCAAGATTGATGGCAACAGTGGTACCAAATGAAGGGAAAATAGGGTTTGGAAGACACATGGAAGTAGTGGTGCATTACATAGTGGTTGAATCATGGATCCAATAGACTATGGAATAGTGTATCCCTTGGTTATTGTTCGGGATTAGACTTTGTAACTCACATCTAGATGGTCAGTAAAATAGATAAGTATACATGCTACAAGATTTCCTCAGATAATTCCAATATGGGACCTGAGTTTTTCAAGATATGCTATTGTCTAATTGTGAATGACAGAAATAAGTGGTTCAAATATTTCCAATGAAACTATAATTTTTTGTTTTTCCACATCGTAGAAATCATGTTATGATGCAACCCATGATAAATGATAACAATTCCATAAGACATACATGCCTCATGATGTGGAGAGTCTATCTTTTGTTGAGGTAGAGATTCAAGTGTCTTCTGATTCTACAAGAGGTTATGTAACAAAAAGGGTATCTGGGTTGTAACATATATATACATACCTCATCCCACCACTTGTGAAGTATCCTCTATTTATTATTCATATATTATAAGAGGCGTTAAGGGGATTAATATACCTAGGAGAACTGGATCTGGAGAACTGTTGGCCTCAACACCGTAGTGTCACTATCCATGATGAAGGGAGTAATTTTTTATTCATATAATTGGTTTCCATGTTACATCCTATGAAAAATTGATGATTATACAACACATATTTTATGGGAACAGTATATCCTATAGGTTATATTTACATTATAAAAGAGATTTATGTCTTGAAACTCCCACTACATTATCCAAACATATAGGTCCATGATGACACAAATTAATATAGGGATATATTTTCACAATCCAATAATGAGATTAATTTATCATAACCATTGGAATTATATCAAAATTTTAAGGAAGGTATATTGAAAAAATTGAACAAGTTAATCAAGAAATGAAGAGACAATGTAGAGGAATTTCACGAGAAAATATATCCAGATGATTTTTTCCAAATTTAACCGAGAAGAATGAAGGTCAATGAATGAATTTAAAAAGTATCATCCGTAATGGAAATCATTATTTTTGTGTTTTATATAAACACTATGATAGTTGTATGATTAGATCAGCTTCATGTGATATAGTAATATCCAAAAAATAGAGTAGTGAGTTCTTTTTTGAGAAATAGTAGTGAGTTCTGTAATTGTTCATTATAGTGAACCATGAGGGTTAGTGTGGAAACGTGAAATTATATTTTATTTCATGATCTTTTAGTGATTCTTTTCATGATATCATTATCATGCATGCTCTTTGGACATATCCTAGTGTTGATGAACCATGTAAAATACCATATGATATTTTTGACATTAATCAATAATTGAGGTGAATGGAATTGATATATAAATGTTTTAATCAATGTAAGAAAATGATAGACTCAGCTAGGTATTAATTACCTTTACCCTGATTCACCACTCCAACACGTAGGTTATTATAATTTATTGGATTATAACATCACCCTTATTGGGTTATAAGGCAAAAAAAAATTCTAGTGAAATACCTTTTTCAGCTTCATCTTCGTGATCATGTTTCAAACAAATACTAAAACCAAATTGTTTATGATAATATCTTTAATGTTAATATGAAATAATCAGAATGAGTTTTTTATTCCCTCTAAAATGGTCTTTTTAAACATGTGATATTTTCAGCACCACCTACAACTTTGTTTTTTTACTCCATGATCATCTATGGTCATTTTTATATTGGGTTATCTAATTTAATTAGATAACATCATACTAAATTTTTAATCAGTGGTTCATAAATTTAATGTGATAAACCAAAAATATCTTTTAGGAGTGTCAATCTAGGTTTGTGGTTAGGACTCTTTTTAATACCCCATGGGAAAATTGAGTTTTTAATAATCCATCCCTTTAGTGTTTTTACACATAGGTAAATTTTATATAGATAAAACATCCAATTGTAGTATCGAGATAACGACCCAAATTCTATGAGTTACAAAAATATATATAATTTTAAAAAAATTGAATGATTTTATCATATATTGTGGATTATCCTGTAAAAATATCCCAATAATTTTCTCAGAACATCTCATATCCCAATATATAAAATATTTAATATTACATCATTAATCAAAAAAGTTTATATATACCATTAAAATTATGGTCAATCATAACATATCTACCCTTTAATAATCATCATCAAACATACTATCCTCTAATTTTATTTTAACACTACACAAATGAAAACATTGGTGGCCCAACCCCCAATGTATATTTGATTCCATAAATAAAAACTTTAATTATTTTCGTCTATACCAACTATAAATTCAGGGACATAACTATCACATAATAACATGTCTTAAATAATAGTTTTTTTATATACTATTATCTAACATATTCAGTTTAGACCATTATGAAATAGGAAAAATCACAAACTAATAAATCCCATGTATTTTTCAACTATTATTCATTTTTATACTACATAAAAATAGATAATAAATAAAAATTCATTAAAATATCCCATAAATCCAACTCACATTTTAAACTTCTTGTCATATCATGTGTAATACATTTCATCATGACCTTAGGAAATGGAAATATAAGAATGGTTGACCTCAAATGACCAGTAATTGAAATCATACAATTGACGAAATCATGGTATAAATATTATTTTATTATTATGTAATAATCATAATGGAATAATAACATAAACTAAGAGCGTACTATATTCATATTTCGCAATGAAAACAAATATATCTTGTAGATAACAATAATGTTATTTTTTTTATGAATTTCATAATGGTGGACATCTTGACCATACCCTCATGGCCTCATCCAAGTCATCTTGATGAACTTGGAAGACGTACACCAGCTAGAAAATTATGTTTATCACATGAGACATACTAATTCAACACGGCTCTCTAAAATATCGAGACCCACACACATATTTTTATATCCAATAATATCATCATTGGAGATATATATTAAACACTACATGATAAAATTTTCCAATAATCATCTATACTCGAATAAAAATAAACAAAAATCAATTACATTTCCCCTTGTTAGTAAAAGGGATAATGAAATGACTTATAATATTTTTTAAATTTTTTTAAATATTATATTGATTTTGTTGAAGATCAGGTGTAGAGATGATGTTTGGTTCTGAAGCCTTTTATTCCAAGAGAAATATATGAAAATATTAATTTTATTAAATATAATTTCAACAAATTTCCCCTAAAAAGGAGGAATAACTTCAGAATAGGTTCCTGGATTCGAAATATAAGGGTAAAAATGAGTTAAAATTTTGTGTCATTACCCTAGGCATGACATAATATTAGTCATTCCGGGTCGTGTGTATAAATGATCTCATGGGCGCTGAGATTTTTGAAATAATTAAGTTTAATTAGTTTATTTTAAGTTTTTTATTAATTGATTGAAATATAATTTTATATTTTATGATAGATAATATTCATGGTTGATTCTTGACCATGAAAACTATTGAGGGATATTAGCGTGAGCTCACGGAAATCCTCTTAGGCAAACGATGGTGATAGATCATGGATTTATGCACGACGAAACTCTAATTCAACAAATCATGAAAATGGAAATGATGGAATATTGTTCATTATCAGTGATCAAACCTAATCGATGTTGGAAATGTGGTCTGATATAGATTTATTAATCATTCTTAGTTTCATTGCATAATGAAAATAAATTGATTAATTGATTGAATTTCAGATTGATCACCATGCTTGGTGGGTTTACATGCGGGGTTTTGCTGAGGGAATGTATCTTTGTGAGTACATTGATGATAATTTTGATTCTATTTCCACTCAATTGATTCTAATTTTATCCCCCCATTCATCATTCAACATTGACATTCTTATTCAGCCCGCAATTTGATTATTTACTAATGAATCAATCATTGTTCACACATTTCATGGCACAATGATCCCAGAATGTAGATCAAGGAACGATATGAAACAATAGAGGTGTGGTGGTGGTAGTGGAGAATCAATCAGAATAGTTTGGATACTTCTAATTTTTGGAGAGATATGATCAAAAATTATTCAGATGAATGGTTTCATTTATCGATTATATTGGATAGAAAGATTATATTTCTCATCAACCACGATGCTCAAGTGATGTAGATTAATGAATCCCAGTGACATCAGTGTAAGATTTCATGGAAATGACAGCACATGAATGAGGAGGAAGAAGAAGGGTTTTTTACAGAAATATGATACACATGGTGTGTAGACCTTGACTAAACAGTGTATATCCCCATATGGATGAATCAGCGTGTACATGGGGAAGTACACAAACACATAATGGAATACATGGGATTCTTTTATGGTGTTGGTTCACCCACTTGACATGGCATGGATTTTGTACACGGTCTTCCCCATGTACTGGTACACATGCACATATATGTAGGATGATACCATGTACTATCATAGGGATATAGTACATAGAAGGGACCTTGGATATAGGGACATAGCAGATAACCCATGTACACATCGTTTACTCTTCTCTTATATGGACACAATTTGAATGACATGAGCTGTTTACACGGGTAGGACCTAGTGTCAAGGGACAATGTGTATATCCCAACTACACATTGTTTACCCTTTTAGACATGGATTATATCCCTTTTCCTCAGGGACTTGGACCTGTTTTTTAGGGTTGGTTTCCCTTATCCATTTCTAGAAGGTTGGTATGAATCATATTTCTACAAATAAGACTATGATATTTTCAGCATGGCATCATGGATAGAGTCCTTAGAATCATTCATGGGGGCCTATACTGGGATCCTCTATTCATCTTTGTTGCTTCGATGAAGTTATTGGTATCAATGTTACCAATAATATTTGAGGATTCAATCCACTATATAGTTTCGTTAATCTAGATTTGGTTTTTTGGTATCTCCCCATGGCTGAGGTATTGATCATCATCTATGTGTCATATAATTCAAGACTACAAGCATATTGTTTCTCATGATGACGCCTGACAAGTAGTACCTCTCAATTGAATGTCATCTATGCGATCAAACTCAGTAGGGTGTTCTCATAGATGTGTGATTCATATAATCGTAAATCTATAATCTTAGGATATTATATTATCATTTTTCTTACCTTTCGACTATTGGTATTTGGTTATTATATAGGGACATTCTAATTATATGTGTTGTACAAATATACATTTGTAAATATAACATTAAATTTCTTTATTATAGGCTTTTTGGTTTTTTAGGGTGTCATACGGAGTATTATGATAGTCCCCACTGTGTGAAAATTGCCCACACATGTTGTGTCTTGTACTGGGGATCGACCTTTTTACAGTGTCCTTGGAGTTGTATGACCATATAGTGTTTTTTGACCAAACAGACTGATTTTTATTCTATATGAATTCAAAAATTAGGCTTTGTACATTTATGTTAAATTTCGATAGGTGTGAAAGACTTCTCTATGGTGGGATTTTAATTTTCTGAAATTAATTTCCATTACTTCTTTTCATACATTGGTTTTGGGATATTGATGTGTGCATTCATTGGTTATTCATTTGTTTTAACATTACAACATTTGGTGGGCTTGGAGATTTGTTTTTGTTTACAGGTACATTTGAAATTCCTCCCATGTTAGTGATATTCCATCTCAGTTCTATTCACCATCCCATGGACTATTGGTGGGTATCATGGGAAGTCACAACATGGTCCCCACTAGGACTGGTCATGACAATGTTGTATCATAGTGATCATTTCTATGATAGTTCTAGAATATTGTGAGATTAGATTAGGGAAAAATAATTCTCTTTTTTGTGTTCAGATTTCAGGAAGGGGACTCCAATGTGGTTGTGGCGGTCGACATATACATACACCATGACTCTAATCCCTTTTTTTACTATGTTCTTGGGAACAATAGTTTCATGGAAAACAATGGTACAACAATCATATATGAATGTCTTTTGGTTTCCATGTCCTTATTGAATCAGCTCTCTAGATATATTCATTGATCTTCAAACATCTTGTTTACATTCATCATGCCTCTGTGATATGTTCCTGCTAGTACTCAACACGATGATCACGAGGCTAATCCCCTCATTGATTAGGTGTCGATTCAGGGAATAGTTATTGAGATATTACCTCTAGGTGGTGTACCATCCATACCACCTATAGAAAAGATTATGGTACCAGTACTACATAAGGAGGACGTGTGCATATTGATCACGCATCATGAGTTCCAGAGATAGAGACCCTCATGTTCTGAGGAAATAATGACACATAGGTTGCTGATGACTGGCTTTAGGAGGTGACTGAGTTTTATTTCCAATATGGACAATAGAAGATCACATGGTGATCCTATCAGAAATCCATCATATAATCTTGGTAGGGTGATTGTGGGGTTTTGTTATCATATCTTATAATTAGGTGACATTTTTGTGAACATAGATCAAGCATCTATTTAGATAGATGTTTCGACCAGCTTCATTCGGGTTTGTATGTATCTAGGGGCTTTTTCATTCCCAAATGTATAACATAAATGTTGATGAATATTTATTAAGGATTACCAAACACTCTACTTTAACAATGGATATGGTTTGAAATCAGTTTTTCAAGGCTCAGACCATTGACAAAGGTATGTGTAGAGACATCCCAACTAGTGTAATCCATTTATTCAATCCTACTTATACTGGCCATCTAGATCAGGCTACTGTGGTTTAGAGTTTCATGGATGAGAAAATATAAATAGTTCTTGTGGGTAGTGGACATGATAAATATTATACCTCAGTAGTAGGGATCCAATTTCATTCTCAAAGACCTGGATATAAGAGAATATTTTATTTTAGATATTATAAAATAGGATCTACAGGTCACGAATCTTAGGATGGGTCAAGTCATCCAATATAGAGGTGGTGTAACTCATGCGATGGATGGGAAAATTATTCTTGTGACTGATCAACCCACATTACAACCAATATAGAAAACACAGACGGGCCACTAAGGCCGAGATAATGATAAGAGTAGGCAGGTTCACAATATGTAATATGAGGCACGTGAGTAGTGATAGTATTATGAGGTGGTAAATGTTTTAACATGTTACTACCACTAACCTCATAGAGTCTATGATAATCGAAAAGAGTAGGAGGATATGTGAGGGGGAAACTATATGTGGTCGAAGCTTATGACCCATAGAATCAGGGAATTATTAGAGGTAAAAAAATTGTATTTTCTACTTTTGATATAGTATTAAAATTTATATGTGCTAGTATTTCCATTCTCACCAAATATATTTTTCAATAATTAGGGATTCTTGTTGAACACCTGAATTGATACATATTCTTGGAGACTCTTATTGTTGAAGTCTTGGTGATCAAACACTTATGTTGGAAATCTTACATAACTCTTGAAGGAGGGAGTTTTGGTTTGATCCCATGTTAGCAGCATTGAGGCCATATGACTTTATTCATTTTATCAAATGGTTTTCCACATTTCATTCTCATATTTATTGTTTTAGGTGAAGTGTGTAGTGTTTCCATAGTGATGGAATCATTATTTCCTTCTTCGGTGAAAATGAAACCATGGTAGAATAAGATTGAATCATTTTTTGGGGTGTTCATCTGTTAGATAGCCTCACCATTTGTGAAGTGGATGTTATGAGTTCTCAATTTCCAACAGCGTTGGTCAAGTATTTGGACATCATTTCTAAAGATGTTACAGGTTTACAAACATTCCATGATAAATAATTCTACATTGATATACTATATGGGATGAATATGATATCATCACCATCATATCAGATGGATCCAAAAAATATTTGTGAGCTATAGGTGAAGTTGCAGGACTTGAAGAGGAATATCATTGTGTGACCTAGTGTTTCACCCTCGGCAGACCCAGTTTTGACTGTTCGAATGGAAGAAATGATATTGATGTTTTGTTTATACAATTAGTGCTTGAACAAAGTGACAATGACGAATAAGTATCGAGAACCAATTATTTATGACCCCATTGTTCATTCGAGAGGGTCATGATGGTTTTAAAAGGATGAATCTTGATCAAGTTATCACCGACTCTGAGTAACAGATACGGATATATTGAATACCAAATTTGTATGTTTCTATGGTCACTATGAGTTCTTGTTGATTCCCCTTAGTTGGACGAATTTTCCTACAGTGTTCATGGGACTCATGAATTTCAGTTTTCTTCCTTATGTATATGCTTTTTTTGAAGTCTTCATCGATTATATCCTCGTGCACTCGGCATCTGAGGAGATGCATGCAAGACACATAAATATGTTTCTAATTTCACTCTGAGAATACCATCTTCACCAAATACCATCAAAGTGAGAGTTCTAGATTGAGGAACTCAAATTTTTGCGACACATTATCTTTAAAAATTGGGTGGGAGTGGACTTGACCATGGTTACGATGGTTTTAGCTTGGGAGGAACCAAATAATGTGATAGATGTGCAAAGCTTATATGGTTTAGAGTATAATACAAGAAAATTAAACCTGATTTCCTCAGAGTATCATCTCCCATGATAGTTTTTACTTGATAGGGGTTTCCCAATTTGTTGATAGATAAGTGATATCTGGATTTTCATTTGTTGAGGAATATTTTAATAATCTATCCCATCTAGAGATTTTTTTGATCAGGGTGTTGATTAGTTAGTCTTATTATAATGGCCTTGATCTCTCTAGTCCATTACATTGTAAAAATGTGGGGTTAGAGGTGTTCCGGGAGGTCAAGGTAACTTATCCCCAATGCTTTTCCAAATTCTTCCTTTTTGATGAACCGTTTCAATGGTAGACAGTTGTGAACTGTAACATCACATTACAACTTTGGGTACTTTTGATTTTTCTATCTACCCTAGTTTTGGAGTAGTTACTTGGGGGTGCGTAGGGTGGGATTTTAAGGAAAACTTAAAGGGAATTAGCTTTCGCACTGGATGAGCACGGTTTGTCTAAACCGTGCGGCCATACCGTGTGTAGTTATTGTTGGAGGCAGTGGATAATGCATGGTTAGCGCACGGTTTGTCTAACCATTTGGCATAACCGTGCAAGGAGTGTTTTACAAAGTCATAGAAACCACACGGTTAGCTCACGGTTTGTCTAACCATGCTATAAAACCATGCGAGCACTTAAATTAGATGCTAAAATTGTGGATCTCAACTATTTTTTCCTCAAACTTGCTCGTTTAAACTCTTAAGAGGCCATAACTCGGGATTACCCTCCCTTAAAGGAAGAAGAACCTCTCCCAAGTGTTTTGGTGGAGATCCAAATGCTTCTCTGGATGAATTGATGACGGATTCTTGAGGTATGTGATCGTTCTTGTTCGTTTTCGTAGATCCATTTGGAGCTACTTATCCTCTTCTCTCGGTTCTTAGATCTACGTCTGTTATGGGTAGATCTAAGTGTGTCGATGCCAAAAATAATTAGTGTTGGTCTTGGTTGTGTTAAGAGATGAGATCTAAGAAGGATTCATGGAGAATAAACCTAGATTTCTTGTGCATTCTTCATTTATTGGAGTTTTCGTCAAAACCCCTTTGAAGTAGGGGATTCGTTGCTTCTCATTCATTTACGTGAAACTATATTTTTAGAATGTTTATATCCCACTGGATGAAAATGGATTTTTTCATAATAAATATTTTTAACAGGATAATTTTTTTTCCGATTGTATGTTCTTGCCTCTTGTTTTTCTAGATAGTGTGATATCTATGCTTGCTTTGCTTAGCTGTTTGTTCTTGATGGAAATCGTTAAAGAACATAAACTGGGGTTAATTTATATTTATTTGGCTAAAGATAAAGAGGAATGTGAATGAATCTTGTTATTTTTGTAATTTTATGTTAATTAAATTTGCATAGTTAGCATGTTTTATCATTTGTGATAGATTACTAGTTTGTTTTCCCGATTTTGGAACCAACGAATTATAAATCAGTTAATTGAAGATGGATTAAAGAATTCATTGTTTGATATTTCCTTGAAGGGTTATGAGTTACCCACATTTTTGTTAAAGGGCTAATAATATAATTTATGTGATGGTTGTTTTTCCTACTGCTTGTGTTGAGACGTGACCCTGGAAGGGTGTTGTGATACATGTGGGGGAATCAAGGCCTTTTGGTTGTCGTAAAGGAAGATGCCTATAGAGTCAAGATGCATCAGTTTATGCATGTGGGTGTCGGGGAGGACAAAATGGTTGATGGAATGGTATGGATTTTATTGATGGATGCTTGCTTATTTTTATTGGTTGATTATCTTCTTTACTTTTCCCCACTTATCAAGGCAGCTGGTCTTGCTTACCCTTCTTCCGAAAGAGGCGAAGACATGCGGGGTATTCCACATCCTTTCCATGTTTATCTTTTTAAGAGAGGATGGGTCTATGCTCTTGTTATAGGGGGAAAGACTCGATGGGTTGTACATCTACTCACCGTGTTGATTCCCTTTGTATTAGTAGCATATAATGATTTTCTAGAATGCCCGGTAATATGGGAAAGTGATTCTGTAATGATTATTTGAATAAATGGTGTTAACCCATGGGGTTGGAGTTCACTGGAACATAATGATGTGTCTTTAATTTTATTAAGGGACCGTGGACTTTGGGTGTGATTCTAATGAATTATAATTTGGAATTGTTCATGGTTAACTAATATTTAAAGAATTAATTATCATAAAGTGGAACTGATAAAAAGGGAGTGGAGTATCTCAATAATGTTCTTTAAATGGTTGTGTACTTATAGTATGCATAGTCTTAAAAGTAGAATCCTGGAGTCTGAGAGACGTTATCTGTAGTGGTGTCCAAGACTAGGTTATGCACATAGTGTGGTTGTGAGATATAGTATATTCTGTACTTTTTGTGTTTCTATATGCCACTACACCCTATTAGTAAGGTAAACTGACACCCCATTTATTCTGGGCTCTAGGGGGTGTTTTCCCCAACATTCTGATGGGAGGCTGAATGGCTGACTACCCCCATTAGCCCCACTCTCTTCTCTTGGTAGATACTAGTACTTGTAAGAAAAATGGTTAGTTTCCCCATATATGTATGTAGAGGGAAGTAATGGCTTGTGTTTATTCACACAAATATATTCTAGATATTGTATCCTATGGACTACTATAGGTATAACATGTATAGGCTGTGATGGTTTGAGGATTGTTACTCGATGTATGGGCTGTAATGGCTTGAGGTATAATACCCGACATATGATACACATTATTTGAGTTGTGGTGGCTCCCGGAATCTACCTGGTTACTTTTGGATGTGAGGATGGTGTGGTAATTCACTCATGTTTCTACGAGAAAGCCTTTGTGTTGTAAGAGGTGCATAGTGTGGTGCTTCGCCCAGGTGTCTATGGGCAAGCCTTTTTGGAGAGATATGCTTAGCATGTACGACGTTGGGGAAAATCAGAAAAATAGTGGGGAATTAGTAGTGGGGTACCCTTGATATTCATTACAATATGATATATTATTGTATGTTTTACTTGGTGAGACTGTCCATGGTGAGGTTGGGAACATAGTATACCTGCTTAGGTAACAAGTTAGTTTCACTTGTTGCTCACTGTGCTTCAGCATGATCTCTTTACTTTTTCATGAGAGGCTTTGGGGAGGATCCTACTGAGTATACTGATATACTCTCCCTTTGTATATAGAAAGTGTTTTTTTCAAGTCAGTTGGAGAAGTTTGGAGGTCATGCTATTGTTTACCAGCTTGGGGTCGTGGGATCTGTTCGGGCTTGTGGTTTTAGCTATTTTATTTTCTTTGGGTACTCGTTATTTTTTTCTTGTTGTAGTACTTTTGCATGAAATTTCACATATGCAATTAGGATTCTTTTAAATTCCAGTTTTGATTTGGTGTTGATTGGTTTCTATCTTATATCTCTCTTATACATGTGTTATCTTAGAGGTTAATGCCTCCCATTTGTGTGTTTACTATACCCTCAGTGCTAGTCGCCAACCTGGGGCCTACTGGAGGCGGTACTCGGGGGGTCATTATATCCCTTCTCATATTGTCGACCCAAGAGGGGTACACTTTGTGGGGAGGGGGTCATGACAGAGTGGTATCAGAGGTAGGTTGAGGGATAGGATGGAGTTTGGAGTTAGAAACATGTGAGGTTTCATGTGTTGGTAGGGTAACGGTGTAATTAATGTATAGCATGTGAGGTAAACACTTGAGATCGGCTGAGACATAGGCGTTTAGGTCCCCCCGATGATATGATGTATATACCTTTATGTTTATAAAGGCTAATAAACAAGGTGATACTAGTTGCAGGGTAGAGACCTAGGAAAGGATCATGCATCATTCTTCTGTGTGCCTATGTTTGAATGGTAGAACTTGGTATAGTTTAACCTAAAATGGATAAAAGAAAATAATTAATTAATCAATGTTGAGTCTTCCATATTCTTGGTTTAAGAGCTTTAACGGTTTTTTATTTTACAGGTATGGCTCCAGGTCGACGTCCTCAATAGGTTTGTGCAGAAAATGTCCAGCAGGCTATTCCAGCAGGTTGCTGTAGGGTAGAGGTTGACTACGACACTTGGAGGAAGACACTCTGAGAGTTTCAGCACCACAGTCTGCAGAAGTACGAGGGATCCATTTCAGATGAAGTCACGGAATACTGGTTAGAGGAGGTCGAGATTAGCTTCAGATTGATTCGTGCATAGAAGGAGCACTGTGTGTCCTTGGTTGTGACATTGCTACGTGGAGCAATAAGGAAGTGGTGGTTCATGTTCCTCGGGTATCGTGAGGAGTCAGCGATCTCCTGAGATGGGTTTGGAGACAAGTTTAGAGTCGATTTTCTTTCTTCGACTGCGAAGGATTCCAGTCACCATTATCTTCTTACCCTTTGACAGCGGAGCTCTGCTATTCGTGAGTTTGGAATCCGTTCCAGGAACCTTTTACGATATGGTTCAGACCTGTTACCAGATGAGGTGGCCAGAGAGAGCCATTCCGAGGAGGATTTTTGTCCAGAGAACTAGTGACAGGTCACCCCATTTATGCTAAAGACATATCATGAGGTGCTGGTGAGGGTAGAGGTTGTCGAGAGGACTTTTTCCAAGACCGGATGATCACGATTGGGGGATCATCATGATCCCTCATGAAGCAGTGGTGTGGTACGGGGTTACTCGTTTTCAGGGCAAAAGAGTTTCTTTTCAACCGGGGGTAGGTCACAACCCTCGACATCTTGATTCTCTAGAGACGGAAACTCTCAGGATTATGCTAAGGGATCAAGCACTTGTTTTTCTTGTGGTGGTTGTGTCCATCAGCAGTGGGAGTGCCCGACCATTCAGATCTGTCATCATGCACAAGGCGCTACACTCCATGTTCGTCAGTTGAGGTTGTTCCAGCCAAGGAATTAGCAGCCAGTTACTCCAGATTTAGATCAGAAAAGGGTAGATGGGGCAGGCATGGGACATCCCCATGATGCTCCCCGCCCTCTGAGTGCCAAGTGCGGCCATGGTGGTGCTCTTCAGGTGTGTCAGAGAGGCTATGGAGGAGGTCATGGTCAGCTTTATGCTGTAGTTTTTCCAGCTCCAGGAGAGCCAGACGTCCTTCAAGGGACCCTTTTCTTGTTTTCTACCTTGGTGTATGCCTTGTTTGATTCAGGAGCCACACAGTCCTTCATATCACCTACCCTTGTCAATGCATTGGGACATGAGGTAGAGAGGCTTCCAGTGTCCTTGGCGTTGACTATGCCAGTTGGAGTTCGAGCTGACTTGTTTGAAGTATGTAGAGACTATGAGCTAGTGTTGGGGAAAAACTTCCCTTGGTGAGATTCCCTATGTTTTCGAGTACAACTATATGATGTCATCCTCGGCATGGATTGGTTTTATTCGATGCAGGCTATCATGGATTTCTTAAGAAAAAAGGTCATCTTCATTAGTGCAGATAGAGAGAAAGTGGTGTTTTTTTGTGAGTGAAATACTTAGATGGGTCATAGGCATGGTCCATCCTTATCATCCATGATTACTAAGATGATGCTGAGTTTTTCAGAGGTTCATCCGTTGGGGTTTCCTAGGGTCGTAGAGGAGTACTCTGATGTCTTTCCATAAGAGGTTGTATCATTACCTTCTCAACGAGAGATCGAGTTTGGGATCAAGCTACATCCAGGAGCGTCTCTTATCTCTATGTATCCTTATAGGATGGACCCTTCTGAGTTACAAGAGCTATGTATACAGCTTGATGGTCTGTTAAAGTGTGGCTTTGTTTGGCCGACTGTGTCACCGTGGGGTGCACCCGTTTTGTTCGTGAAGAAGGACGATGGATGTGTGTAGTTGTGTGTCGGTTATCCTCACATAAACAGAGGGACAATAAAAAATCGCTATCCTCTACTGCGAATTGATGACTTATTCGATCAACTAAAGGGTGCAAGTGGATTCTCAAAGATCCAATTGTGGTCAGGATATCATTAGATGCATGTGAAGGATGAGGATATCCTAAATACTACCTTCTATTGTCGTCATGGGAATCATGAGTTCATTGAAATGCCATTTGGCATGCCGAATGCTCCGGCTGTATTGATGGGATTTATGAATGTTGTGTTCCGAGAGTTCCTAGATAAGTTCGTGGTAGTTTTCATCAATGACATCCTTCTATACTCCACATCTGAAGAAAAGCATACAAAGCATGTACAAGCCATTTTGGGAGTCCTTCGTCAACATCATCTATTTGGGAAGTTGTCTAAGTGTGAGTTTTATGATCGATAAGTCAGTTTCGTGGGGCATTTGGTGTCCCAACATGGAGTAGTTGTGGATCCATCAAATATTGAAACATTTGTGTCTTGGGAATCCCCCAAGACAGTGTCAGAGGTGTGATTTTTCTTGGGTCTCATAGGCTACTACAGGAGGTTCGTAGCCAATTTTTCACATGTTACAACTCCTCTAACAGCATTGACCAGGAAGGATCAGGCATCCATATGGACTGAACAGTGACAGGAAGCTTCCGAGTATCTAAAGGATATGTTAATAAGTGCTCTAGTCCTTTGTCATCCAGTTGAGGGAGTTTAGTTTAATGTCTTATTAGATTCTTCACATATGGGGTTAGGCTGTGTTCACATGCATTAGAGGTCAGTTGAATCTTATGGGTATTAGCAGTTCCGTCCCCAGGAATGGAACTTTGCCGCCCATGATCTTGAGTTGGAAGACGTGGTGTTTTCTCTAAAGTTTTGGAGACATTACATCATTGGTGAGTGCTTTGTGGTTTTCACAGACCTTAAGAGTTTGAGGTAAATTTTCTCCCAGCATGACCTGAACATATAAACACATCAGTGGATGGAGTTATTATAGGATTACGACTTTAAAATATCATATACACCTGGAAAAGGGAATGTTGTAGCTGCTGTGCTGTGCCGAAAGTCACGTAGTGATGCTGTGCGTGAATCCTTTGATTCCTGTAGAGTAATGGAAGAACTGTCAGCATTAAATCTTGTTATGGGAGATGTTGGGGGGTCGAGGTTGTCTTTTTTAGATGATTGTATAGTTATCCCTGAGGCAGAATGTAACAGTCCCAGTTGGGAGATCTAGAGTTGGAGGTCTGGAGAGACTGAGTTGTTTGTGGTGAGGCCCCTAATGGTTGGACTGAAGATGAACAACACCGAGTGTTGTATCATGGATGTCTTTTTGTTCCATTGATTACTTGTGATATGGTCCTCAAAGATTTCCATAGTTGGCCTTTATAATTACATACTGGTGTGAAAAATATGCATCGAGCCTTAAGGAGCCAGTTTTGGGGGTCTAGGCTGAAGTGTGCCATTGTGGAGTTTGTGTCTCGATGATTAGTCTACCAGAAGGTGAAGGTTGAACATTATGTTCCTGGTGGTCTTATCTAGCAATTAGTTATTCCTCAATGGAAGTGGGAGGATATCTCAATGTAATTTGTTACTGGTATACCTCGAGCTCCAAGAGGACATGTTGCTATTTGGGTGGCAGTGGATCGTTTAACAAAATCGTCCCACTCTATAGAAATTAATGAATTATGCTCGGTTGAAGTTTTGTCGATGAAGTATCTAGAGGAGGTGGTGATACTTCATGGAGTCCCTAGGGTGATCATTTCTGACAAGATTCGCATTTTATCTCTAGGGTGTGGAGAGGTATCCAACATGCTTTCAGTTCTCAACTATTCCTTAGCACTACTTTTTATCCTCGAACAGATGGTCAGACCGAGCAAACAATCCAGACACTTGAAGACATGTTACACTCCTGTGTTCATGATTTCGGAGGTTCATGGATCAGGAACATTCCTTTTGTGTAGTTATATTAAAATAATAGTTTTCACTCCACCATCGGTATGGCGCCATTTGAAGCCTTGTATGGCCGACCTTTCTGTTCTTCGTTGTGTGGGACTGGAGTCAGAGAGACAGCAATTCTCAGACTTAAACTAGTTCAAAATACAACAGAAATGGTTCAGGTGATTCGTGAGAGGATGAAGATAGCACAAGATCATCAGAAATATTATGCTGATCATAGAAGGAGGACCTTCAGTTTAATGTTGGGGATCATGTGTTTCTGAAGGTGACTCTTCGTCGTGGGCAGTGAAGGTTTGGTCGTTGAAGTAAGCTTTCTCCCCGGTTTGTTCAGCCTTTCAAGGTGTTAGCTCGTGTTGGAGCTGTGGCGTATCAGGTATCACTTCCCCCATAGATGATTCGGATACATGATGTTTTCCATGTATCAATGCTTCGTCGTTATCTTTATGATGACTCTCACATCATCGATTGGGGATAGATCGATGTTAATGATGATGCAACTTTTGAGGAGTAACCTATGGAGATCCAAGACCACAAGGATAGTGTGTTTCACGAGCGTTCTATTCCATTAGTTAGTTTCTTGTGGCAACACGGTGGATTGGAGTAGAGTACTTAGGAACGTGAGCCACAGATACCTGCTCAGTACACATATTTGTTTTATGTTTAACTCATTTCATGTATCTATGTACCTTTTGTGGTTATGAAACTTTTATGTTTATTAGATGGCTCCCTTTGTTGTTTTGGTGGATTTCTCTCTTTTGAGAGGGATCTCAGTGGGTGGTTGTTCATACCCTATTTCATTTTTTCATTATATGGGATTGGGATTCTTGAGGATGATAATGTTTTGAGAGGTATCTGATGTAATGGCCTGGAACTCTCTTGTCCATTAATTTTTGGAAATGTGGGGTTAGAGGTGTTCCGGGAGGTCAAGGTAACTTATCCCCAATGCTTTGCCAAAATCAGTCTTTTCGATTAACCATTTCAACAATAGAAAGTTGTGAACATTAACATCACTTTACATCTTCAGGTACTTTTGTTGTTTCTATCTACCCTTGTTTTGGAGTAGTGACTTGGGTGGTGCATTGGGAGGACCTTAAATAAGGAAAATTTAAAGGGCAGTATCTTTCGCATGAGATGTGCACGGTTTGTCTAAACCATGCGTCCATACCGTGCGTAGTTATTTTTATACGTAGTGTCTAATGCATGGTTAGTGCACAGTTTGTCTAATCATGTGGCCTAACAGTGAAATGTGTGTTTTACGAGGTATTATCGACCGCACGGTTAGTGGACGGTTTGACTAACCGTGCGAGCAAACCATACGTGCACATAAATTAGATCCTATAATTGTGGATCTCAGTCGTTTCACCACTAACTTTCTCATTTATGCTCCTATGCGGTCATAACTATGGATTAACCTCCCTTGAAGGTAGAATAACATCTCCCAAGAGATTTGGATGTGATTTGAATGCTTCTCTTGAAAAATCAAATTTTGTTTCTTGAGGTATGTGATCATTCTTTTTCGGTTTCTTAGATCCACTTGGATCTACTTCTCCTCTTCTCTCGGTTCGTATATCTACATCCGTTGTGGGTAGATCTAGGTTTTTCATAACAATAAATAATGAGTTTTTCTCTTTTTTATGTTAGTAGAAGAGATCTAAGGAGGATTCTTGGAGAATCAACCTGGAATTCTTGTGTGTTCTTCATTTGTTGGGGTTTTTGTCAAAATCCCTTTAAAGTAGGGGATTCATTGCTTCCCTTTCTTTTAAGTGAAACTGTATTGTTAGAATGTTTAAATCCCACAAGATGAAAATGGAAATTGACATAATAAATATTTTTAACCAGATAAATAATTTGTTACCAATAATATGTTATTGCCTCTTGTTTTTCTAGATAATGTGATATCTACGCTTGCTTTTCTTAGCTGTTGGTTCTTGATGGAAATTGGTAAAGAATGTAATCCAGGGTTATTTGATATTTATTTGGATAAAGATAAAGAGGAATGTGAACGAATTTGGTTCCTTTTGTAATTTTATTTTAATCAAATTGGAATAGTAAGCATGTTCAATCATTTTTTATAGCTTACTAGTTAGTTTTTCCCAATTTTGGGACCAAAGAATTATAAATCTGTTAATTCAAGATTGATTAATGAATTGATTGTTTGATAATTCCTTGAAGGGTTCTGAGTTACCCTATTGTTGGTTATATGGATAATATGCTAATTGATGTGATGGTTGTTTTTTCTGCTTCTTGTGTTGAGACATGACCCTGGAGGGGTGTTGTGATATATGTGGGTGCATCAAGGACTTTTGGTTGTGGCAACAGATGACGCCTTGAGTGGCAAGATACACAAATTTATGCATGTGGGTATCAGAGAGGACACCAAGGTTGATGGAATGGGATGGATGTGATTGTTAGATGCTTTCTGATTTTTATTGGTGGATTATCTAATTTACTTTTACCCACTGCTCAAGGTAGCTAGTCTTGCTTACCCTTCTTCTGAAAGAGGCGAAGACACATGGGGTATGCCACGTGCTTTCTGTGTTTAGCTTCTCAAGGTAGGATGGGTCTACGCTCTTTCTATAGGCGGAAATACTCGGCGAGTAGTACATCTACTCACCGTGTTGAGTCCCTTTGTGTTAGTAGCATAGACTGCTTTTCTAGAATGCCTGGGAATATGGGAAAGTTATTCTGTAATGATTATTTGAATAAATGGTGTTAAACCATGGGGTTGGAGTTCACTAGAACATAATGATGATGCGTTAATTTTAAAAAGGGACAGTGGACTTTGGGTGTGATTCTAATGAAGTCTAATGTGGAATTGTTCATGGTTAATTAATGTTTAAAGACATAATTAATTTAAAGAGGAACTGATAAAAAGGTAGTGGATTAATCCAATAATATTATTTAAATGGTTGTGTGCTTATAGGATACCTAGTCTTCGAAGTAACAACATGGAGTCTAAGAGACGTTAGCTATAGTGGTGTCTAAGACTAGGTTATGCCCATAGTGTGGTTGTGAGATATAATATATTCTATAATTTTTGTGCTCTATATTCTACTCCACCCTGTCAGTAAGGGAAACTTACACCCTGGGGATTTTCATCCCAATGGGGTGTTTTCCTCAACATTCTGATGGGAGTGTGAATGGCTGACTACCCTCTTTGGCCCCACTTTCTTCTCTTGGTAGATACATGTATGGGTAAGCAAATTGGTAGGTTTTCCCATATATGTGTGTAGAGGGTTGTAATGGCTTGTGGTTATTCACACAAATATATTCTGAATGTAGTATCCTATAGACTACTATAGGTGTAATGTGTATAGGCTATGATGGATTTATGATCCTTACTCGATATATGGACTGTAATGTCTTGAGGTATAATACTCGAGGTATGATCCATGTTATGCGAGTTGTGGTGGTTCCCGGAATCAACCTGGTTACTTTTGGTTATGAGGATGGTGTGGTGCTTCACCCATGTGTCCGTGGGCAAGCCTTTCTGTTGCACAAGGTGCATAGTGTGGTGATTTTCCTAGGTGTCTGCGGGATGCCTTTTTGGAGAGAGATTATTAGGATGTGCGACATTGGGAAGAGCGGAAAACTAGTCGGGAAGTAGTAGCAGGGTACCATTGATATTCTTTAATATATTCAATATACATGTATTTGTTAC
Source organism: Viscum album (assembly GCA_963277665.1). Taxonomy (NCBI): domain Eukaryota; kingdom Viridiplantae; phylum Streptophyta; class Magnoliopsida; order Santalales; family Viscaceae; genus Viscum; species Viscum album. Next base: position 926,691,909 of record OY728140.1, on the reverse strand, counting down.
TTGGTGTGAGTAGCCATGGTGAGGATGGGAACTTAGTATAGCATCTTAAGTAATGAGTTAGTTTCACTTGTTGGTCACTATGTTTTAGCATGATCTCATTACTTTTTCATGAGATGCTTTAGGGAGGATCCTAATGATTATACTATTATACTCAACCTATGTATATATAAACTATTTTTTTCGGGTCACTTGGAACAGGTTAGAGGTCAGGCTGGTGTTTACTAGCTTGGGGTCGCAGAAGCTGTTCGGGCTTGTGGTTGCAGCTGTTATAATTTTTTTGGGTACTTGCTGTTTTTCCCTTCTAGTTGTAGTAATTTTGCATGACATTCTATATATACACTTGAGTTTATTTTACATTCCATTTCTGTGTTGGAGTTGATTGGTGTCTATATTATCTCTCTCCTCCTCATGTGTTCTCTTAGAGGGCAATTCCTTTCATTTGTGTGTTTACTATACCATCGGTGCTAGTCGCCAACCCGGGGCCTACTGGAGGCTAGACTCAGTGGTCATTATCTCCCTTCTCACATTGTCGGCCCATTAGTGGTACACTTTGTGGGGAGGGGGTCATGAAAGTTATGCAATGCATCATACACCTATTACAGATGTCTTTTGATGATGAGTAAAGTGATGAATGCCTACGGTTCATTCCACCTGATACCAAATGAATAGTACTACAAAATCCAATATCATGAGTTAACATCAGCAATATTCATTTCAAGGATGTTGCGTCACTACATGATGGGAAAGTGGCATATCATCTAATTTGATCAGAGGAGACTAAAATAGATATTCTCCTACATATATAATAACATCAGATAAATTTTATGACTATAGTTCATCTAGGACTATGATGTAAAAATAATATATACTCCAAGGAAGGGGAATATGGTAATATATTCTCTCAGTATGAGACCTTGTTCCCTTTTTTTGAGTGAGATATCAGAGAAGTTTACCTCATTAAATTTATCATTTTTGGATAGATATAGAGATTATTATATCTAGAAAATGGTTGTTAATCCTCCAATATTATAGATAGTTAGCGAGGAGAAACTTGGTGATTCCGACAGCAGGACCCAACATGCTCAAATTACAGTAGGTCAGGCGCCTGATGAGTTTTCCCAAGGCAGAGCATGTCATTATTTTCAAAGGATTAATAATGGTAATAGTGATATTGTAGTAAGAAATTCTTAGAGAAATTCACACATCTCCTTTTATGGTACATCTTGTTGTGGTTGAGATATACTAGGACCTCCAAAACCAGTTTTGGTGGCCATGCATGAAGAAAGTTGTTGAACTGTTTGATTATCTATACCATACATGTCATCATGTGAAGGCTAAGGACCATGTACTAGTGAGGTTTTCTAATCCCCTTTATGTTCCATAATGGAAGTGGGGTGGTAAATATTTCAACATCATGTTGGAAGTACCAAATATGACTGTGGGACACGATTCCATATCAATGATCATACACAGACTCACAAACTTTTCCAATATCCTAGGTATACAAGAGTATAGTTTATAAGAGATTAGGTGAAATCTATTAGTTCAGGAGATATTGTTTCCCCATAGAGTCCTATCGACAATTCATTCATATATTTCATCTCACATTACATTACGGTTGTGGAAAGTATTACATGTGCAATTTGGAACCCACTTAATGTTGATCATCACTCACAAACTGATAGCCAGACTGAGAAAACCATTCAGGTTTTGGAGGACATGTTGTGAATATTCATATTGAATTTTAGTTATATTTCGGAGGACAACTTATCACTAGTTTTGTTTTGAAACAAAAATTTCTACCATGACACTATTGTGATGGAACCATTCATGGATTTGCATGAGCAACCCTAAAAGTCACCAATTTTTTTGACTCACCCTGAACAGTCACCCCTCTTGGGCCCATAGTTCGTGTGAGTTACAAAAAAGTATTATATCAGCTAGTAGAATATGAAGAGAGAAAAGGGTATTTATAAGTCTTATTATGAAATGTGGAAGAGGTCCTTGTAGTTTGAGGGTGGAGATCATGAGATCCAACATGTTTTACCTCAACATGGATTACAAATATGTGTCCTGGGAGAAATGCTATCTCTATGGCTTATAATCCCTTTCCAGATAATACATAGATTTTTCAAGTGGCATTCCACGTTGATATTCCTCCATAGTCAGATAGGGTATATGAAATATTCCATTTTCCATAGTTGAGGACGTATGTCCATGACCCATCACGCGTTATCGACTGGGGCATGCTGGAAATTGAGGATGGAGAGACGTTTGCGGAGTACCCAATCAAAATAGAGGATTATAAGGGCAGGATCTATTATTTTTGAATGATTCATTTTTTTTCCGATGGTAATACAATATTCATTTTGATAACACATTAGATCGGGAGTCTCATATTAGTGCTCAATACCAATAACTATTTGAGTATCCATTGTGTTTTTTTTTCAGGTATGTAAAGCTCTAATGTGGGGATAATATATTTTCTCTTGTTTTTTATTGTTTTAAAATGTTATATGGATTATTTTTTAGAGTAGGTGATGAGACGACGTATGAATAAAATTCCAGGTGTGCTTGAAATTAATGTTAAATCTACATTAAATATAACAAATAGAACATAATACTAGTTTTACTAAAAAAATTGAATAACTCCAATATAGATGTATGAATACAATATATGAGAGAACCGTTGATTTCATAATGGTGGGTTTACCGTAAGAACAATGTAACATTAATATGCATGGTTCATCTGTAAAAAAATCATCATAGTTATAAAAAAATAATTAAATAAAATAATAAAATGATTTTATTTTTGATTACTGACACATTTATTGACATGTAATTAAATATAAGTTTATGTATAGTTTTATGGACTTTCCATATATCCCACTATCCTCTAAAAGACTATTGGATAGTGATATGGGAAATTATATTAGGTGAACAATGGTGACAGTTCGTGGATCGATGATCATTGAACATCAGATTGAAGAAATCCTTCCTACGATAATGAAAAAAAGTTTTTCTTCACAATTTATCAAACTGAATTGAGGTAAGGCACATGTTTTCATTTTTATTTCATCATCATTCTTAATTTCTCTGATGAAAATAAAATGATCAACTAACTGATGGATTTCGGGATTGATTACCTTGAGGAATGGGTATACATGTAAGGAGTTTTTGGGAGAATATATCATTATGGTTAACTATTGATTATTTATATTATCATTCCTCTCTATTTATTTTGATCTTCGTCCATTAATCTTCCATCATAGTTTCTCTTTGATGGGTTATTGGTTCGATGCTTTACTCATGAATTCAATATTTTTCATGCATTTCTTTGCACAATAATCCAAAATTATACATATGAGATTTCTAAGACAAGACATAGGTACGATGATGGTAGTAATCAACGAATCAGACTAGATTGGAAATCCAAAATATTAAAGTGAGATGGGTGGAAAATTATTTAGACATAAAATTTCATTTTCCAATCATATTTGATGGATTTAGTGCATATCTAGTTGGAAACGATGGTTGGTGAAGGTACATCCATAGATTCTAGCTAGATTAGATTCAGATTTCAAGGAAATAACTTCGTGGACATAAGATTGAGGAAGAATAATAGTTTCTTAAAAAACATGATACACAAAGCATGAAGTCTTAACTACATGGAATGTATCCCCTGGAATTCTCAACATGTACCTGGGAATGTACAATGACACTGGGTGGAATACACTATGTTACTATATAGGATTTCTTTACCCATATAAAATGGTTCAGATCATGTCGAGAGGATACTCTATGTACTCTTACATGTTTTTTGATACACAATATGATGTCATGTATTGGAAAATAGCTATAGTACACTATAAGGACCCATGATATAGGTAAAAAGTGCATTACTAATCTGTATTTTACCTACTCTTCTTCAATATGGACATAGTTCGAATGACATAGGCTGCTTTCCTGAGAATGAACTTGGGTCATGGTACATGACTTGTAACCCATCTACACACCATGTACACATTATTACATGGAATAGAGACATTTTACTCAGTTTCTTGGACATGTATCCTTGGGTTTTCCCCTTATAATATCAATAAAGGTGGGTATGAATCATTTTATTACACTAGAACTACAATATCTTCAACGATACTTCCTGGATAGAGTCATTGGAATCCCTCTGGCTATCCCAAAGTGAGATCCACCATTCATCTCAACACCTTAGGTGGATTTATTAGTATTGACATGACCAACACTACTCGGACATCAATCCTATAATTAGTAGGGTTAATCTTCATTGATTTTTTTGGTATCAACCCATGTCCATGGTAGTGATCCTCATCTATGTATCGTATCACCTAAAACAATTAGTGTGATGTTTCATAGGATGAGACCCGACAAGAAGTACCTCATAGAAGGAAGACATTGGTGTTACCATACTCAAGAGTGTATTCTCTAGGATGATTTATTCCTTGAATCGTCGATCTAGAATACTAGGATAGTACTATGGTTGTGTCTTACCAATATATTGTGTATCTTTTTTTAGTATATATTGATATTATTAGTAGATGTTTTGTAGAAATATTTATGTGTAGAGAAGACTTTAATTTCTATAATTATAGGTTTTTGGATTATGGGGTTATCCAGCTAAGTACTATTATACCCACCTCTCCATGGGATTTTTCCACATGTGTCATGTCTTATGTAGACAATCGACCTTCTAATAGAGTCATAAGTGGACAGAGAAAAGATAGATATTTGTGAGACTAGAACAACCATGGATTGTTCCTATAGCTTTCATATAGTAGTCTAGATACCATTACATTCTGGTTGGACTTGGTTGAAAAACATCATTGTTGTTGGACTGATATTGGCCATGTTTACTATCCTTTACATCCTATAATACATTTTTTGTAGGGAACAGACGTATGAATATATTGTATTTTAAATTTTTCTTATATTTCTTCTTGTTTTCAGCTTGGAAAAGTGTATTTTTGTATATATGCATAGGCAATGAATCCCATGTTATTTGATATTCCATCTCGGTGCTAGTCAGTAGCTCCAGGACAATAAAAGGTGGGCATGAGGAGTTGGGGCATGTGACCTACAAGGATGGGTCATGACATATGATATGATTATAACTCATCTTTAAAAAAAAATTGGTGAATAAATAATACATAGTAATCTTTCAAAAATAATCAATAAAAATATTTTCCATAATAACAATATATACATTCAATAGCACCCTAATCAATTTATGGAATAACATTATATTTAAACATCACTAAATATAAAAAATTGATGAGTCATTATATATTCATAAACAAATATTTTCCTTACTAAATAATTATATTGAATCTAGGTGAACATCGTTCAGTCAATATAATTGGAAACATATTATTCACAAAGAAAATAAATTGCAAGAAATTTTATTTTTTTTCATGGTGGATGGTTAGGCATGAAGAAGGGAGTTATGGATCATATCGATGATAGAAAAAGAATATTACATATGGATTAAAAAGAAATAACCAAAAATATTAAAAAATAATATAACCCTAGTCTAACAATGAAAAAAATAAGGATGTATAGATGAATGGAAATCATCATGAAAAATAATGATATTCATTGTGTCATACCACAATGGTTCATGTATAGAATATTTTTTGTACCATGATTTATATCCCAAAATTTATAAACATATATTTATTATATTATTAATCATTTAAAACAAATCCCATGAGTTTAAATCCTTTTTCATATAAAAATAAAAATGGAGGTAAAAACATAATAGATATTTAAAAAAAATTAACTTTAACATAAAATATAAAATCATATGTTAATTTCCAACGTAACATTTGAAAATGAGAAGTGAATGGTTTTCCAAAAAATGACTTTTCATAATCATTTCTTGTAATAGATCCTTCTAAATGATATAAAATTTCTATTAGAAATTTTAATCCAATGATAAAACAATTCATTATGAAAGAATAATTTTTATTACTATGAAATTATAATTTTTTAAATTCAAAATTGTAAAAAAAGATAAATAAACCATATTTTTAGTAAACAATTATTTTCTCAAAGTGGATCTAAAAATAAAATATTGGAAAATATTGTGGTGGGGAAACATTACTGTTGAAAATAAATGCTCAAGATGACCATTATAAGTCATGTAAATTAAAATTGAGTTATCAATATCCATTATGGGAAACATACTCTAAGAAGAATTAAATATTTTTTTAGGGTTTTATGTTGTAAAAATATATCAAATGAGGGAAAAATAGATAAAAAAATCAAATTGTAGAATAAACCCATCCTATAAGAAATACATTCAAGAGATCATTCATAACTTAATAAATGAATATCGAGTTACCAAAACACTTATGATATGGGTAAAAAATGATTAAAAATAAATTTAATAAAAAGAATATTATTTAGATAATTATATCCTAATAATTATAAGGAAAAAATGTATAAACAATTATTGGGATATCAAAGAATTATAAAACCATTGAAATGAATCCTCATGCATAATATGTGACATGTTTCGATGAATCAGAATTGAGACCAATATAATGCTTAAAAATATATAATATTTCGCCTCATAATACCATGAAAGATATGATATAAAACAAAAATATAAAAATCCAAAAAAATAGAGGGGCATTAAAAATATATATTAATGGGGCCTTTAATAAAATATTCCAAAGTAATCATCGTTTATAATATGAAATGTATCATAAGGGATGAAATTTTGGGATTATAAACACTTATAATTTATCATACATTCATTGAATTCACACTTGTATCCTGTTTTGAGAATATATATAATTTAGTAATTAATTTTCAATAATTAATTTATCTTTCGTGAAAATATAATCATCATTTAAAATCATTTTATTTCTGAATTCTAGATATTTTTTTACCTATGTTACATGTTTAGCTGAAGTATTCTTGAAAATTTGAAACTAAGTTTATAAAAATGGCATCATTAGTCATTCATGTTAAAAATTATATAATATATATATCATTAAAAGATCTATAATAGTTTTCCCATTATATTTTGGAAGGTATAATCTCATTCCATGGTAGTTTTGGAAATAATCCATGATGCTGAAATCAACACTGATCATGTTTTGGTGAATATTAATAACCTAAATGTGCTTTATTAATTAAAGATATAAACAATGTTAACATTATGGATTGAAAAAATAATCATTCTTTAATAATTTATATCTAATTATTTTAGTAATTAAGTTCCAAAATTATTTCATGAGGTAAATTTATAGCACTGTTCAAGTCGGTTACTAAATCAATCCAAATATGAACATACCATGATAAATGGATAATTATGTGGTGGTTCAGTTACAGTATCATTAAAAATATTTTAAAAGATCTTTTTTAACATTACATATTGATATATGTTATAAATTTAGGTAATTTTAAGAGTTATTAATGGATTTGAAAATATTGTATAAATTGAATTTCAATATTTTCCCCTTATTTAGTTTTTTAAAATAATTAAATTAATGATAATAATCTGTTGAAATTATCATTAATAAGTTAATAAACTTTTATTAAAAGTAAATATTAAAAATAATAAATTAATTTTTATAGTTTAAAAATACAAAATCATCCATGAATTATGGAAATGAATAAAAGAAATAAATTGTTCCATGTAGGTAGTAGTTAACATGTATAAATGGATGATTATTTTTTCCATATAATGGGGACAATGAGTAATAATTTTTTCATATATTAGTTTATAATACTTCATAAATATCATAATTATATTTTAAAAATGAAAAATAATAATTTATACTTATATACCTCACTTCTTGGATTATCTCCTTTTCAACTAGGTAAATGACTTTGAGTGATGGTATTTTCATAATAAAATAAATTAATCAAGGAATATAAGAACTTTTAGGATTTTTTTTGGAAAATTTGGTCTAAAATAATTCATTTTTTGGTATTCAGATAAATGAGGAGTGGAGGGAATCATTTATTGGTTAAATGGGATGGACTTTTTTGAACACAAAAATCATTTTATTAGTGGATGCCATTCTCAAGGAACATGAAAAATATATTTGATAAATAATGGATCTGGTAAGGGATATGGTTTATAAATACCCCAACCACCCATTTCCACAAATTTTTTAATCATGTTTAGTATCCTTCAATTTTGGTTTAACCATTTTTGCCCCTTAAGATTTTTACCTTGATAACTAGTTTTTACCAAATTAATTTATATTGATATTTTAGTTATAAAAAATCCCTTTTAAAAAATATGGACCTAATTATTCCAAATTTAAAATAAATTTTATTATATTACATTAAATAAAGTAATAAAAATTAAATTTAAATATAAAAAATGCTTAATTTTAGAAAACCATTTTTAAAATAATAAAACATATATTATAAGTTTTAAAAAATGGGTTTTTATATTAAAATTGAGTTTTTAAAAAATATAAATCCACCTATAATATAAATATATTCAATTAAATTATTTTCTTTAAATTCAAATTCATAATTATATACATTTATTTCCAAAAGAAAAGTTATTTATAAAAATGATATTTTTCACTATTCACCTAAAAATAATACTTTAAAAAAATAAAAAAGTTATATCAAATGATTATAATAATATATTGGATCAAAAAATAAATTTATATTTTCCAAATTCTAATTCAAAAATATTGATATATAAATTTTATATTAAATAACGATAAATAATGAAAAATTGTTTTATAAGAAAATATTTTCTTCAATATTGATAATTCTCATAATAATTTCTTATAATGTAAAAATTAAATTATTATAAACCACTTATTTATAAAAATTAAATTTTTTCAGCTTTAATCGTATGATTTTTTATATATAAATATGTATCTCTTGAAAATTATATATTTATAAAAATATATTTCTAAGGAAAATAGGTCTTATTTTGCATTTTATTTATACCAATTGAATATTGATCACATTAAAAGAATCATTTATTAAATTTATAAAAATATTTCCTATTGTAGATACTCTTATTCATTATTATTAACTCAACATCATGGTTTTAATGGCCTAAACATATCATTATTTCATTTTAGTTTTATTTGTAGAGACTGTTAATGGAAAAACAATTTATTTAGGGAAAATATATAGTGACATATGGAGACATTTCCTACTGTATATATAGATATTGTTTCTCATGACATAATCGAGGGAAATATTTCATTATTCACTAGTTTAGTATACTAGTGTTCTAGTATTTGTCTTTGGAGTCTATATTATGAAGGTTATTTGTGATGGAGTCGATATTTGTGTTTTATATATCTCATTGGATTTTTTTGGGAGTTTTATATCATGGTGAATTATTAATTGAATTTACATTCCATCCACTAAAACTTGATTCAATTCATGTTGCTCATATATTTATTTTTTTTCTCATGCATCATATTTCTGTTATGTCATGATATGTTTTTTTTCTACGAGTTGTAGTTACTAAAGATTAATTTTCCCCAAAAAAATTTCTAGACCCTTGGAATAAATGTTATGATTTTATGTGAGTGGGATGAACATTAGGTTATCTGTATAATGGTCTTCCACATGCCTGTGTGTTGGGGTCGATATGTTACACTTATTTTTCAGTCAAATTTACTTCAACATCTCATTGGAACCTGTGGTGTCTATGTGAGAGTTCCATGTTTATTCTAAACAAATTTATGTTATAAGTTTTCTAGGGTTTCCTATATTCATGTTATTCCTTTTACATGAGAGTTCTTGAGGATATTATGAGTGTGAATTGGGATAATGATTTTTATAATAGTGGAACACAAGATATGTGTTTATTCCATTATGTTATTTTCTAGGATGGTCTCGTGTTGGGACCTACTCTATTTCCCTTGATAGGTATTAATATCCTTTTTTATTTCATTAGGGATTTTCAAAGAACAATTTTTCTATATTTTATTATACTCATCATGATATTTGGAACCATTTTAATTATCATTTCTTATTTACAACATTCCTCAATAATATTTTGGTTCAATTTTATTATAAATGTTTTCTTTGTTATAGAGACTCCTTTTCAATATAATTTTAAAGGGTTTTGTGTGAAATGATTTGGGATAATGAAAAATAATTGGGTTGTGTTTTCATAAAATTCAATGTCAATATTTTTTTTGGTTTTAATTTGGATTATATCATTAAATTGTAGATTCCAACCAATGTTAGACAATTAAATTTTGTGTGATTAATTTCAAAGATAATGTGAATTTATATAAATGGTTTTTAAATCATGATTCCATGTAATGTTTATTTTATTTATCAAATGTTATTTTCTTTCATTTATAGAAATGGATTAATATATAAAACATTCTTTTAATATAAATATTTTTGAAACAATTTTTTTGAAATAATATTTTAATGAGCATTGGTGAAAAAAATTAAATGTAATTACAAAGTGTCTTTTATGAAATCCTACTTGGTTTTTTAGCTCACACCATAAATACACACTAGTATGCTGATATATATTTCTAATGTAGTTGTATATATTTTTAGTTTTTATCCTAGTTTTGATAATAATATTATAACATTTTCAGATTTATTATTTTTCTTTAGGGACTATGGGTCACATGGAGATGGTTCAGAAGTTAATAAGGTTGTTAATTCCTTTTGGGTTCATGATATATCGACCAATTTAGTCTTCTATTCTAATCAAATTTTGGGTTTCATTATTTAATGATCATTTTATTTATTTTTAATGATTATGACTTATATTTGTGTACAAATGAGATTGATTATTTCCATTTTAAATGAATTATTTTTTGTTTATCATGGATATTCCCTTTTTAGATTGTTTGCTAATTTTCACATGATTATTTCTTATCCATTGAAGTCTAGTGTATGAATGCACCATATGAAATTCCCATATGATTTCATAACATTATAAATATTATTAAGGGGTGAGACATGCCCCAATATTTATTTCATTTGATACCCTTACACTATTCTCTTGCATTTTGTGATTGAGAATATGATTTGTCCCTTAAAGAAAATATGTCAAGGTTATATGTTTAGATGATCCATGTAGATACATTACACAATGTCTAATGGTAAAAAATCATACGCATTTTATTAGATAATTTCAACTAGAATATATGAAACATATCTATGAATATTATCATATCAGTTAATGTTTTTTATTTTTTTAGTGATCTTTTATAAACATTAAATTTAATGATTACTATGGAGAAATTATTTAAATAATGTAACAATGAGGAAAACTCATCATGTGATTAAATATTTACTAATATTCACTTATATGAATGTAGAAAGTAAGTTGATTCATGGGAATCCTATATAGAATGCATACCTCTAAACCGTACCACTAAAATCCTGTAGTCCCATAGTGATATTATTTATTGAATGAATATTTCCTTTCTATATTACAAAATCTTCTACAAGATAAATAATAGTTATAACCAGAGAAATTGGTCTTTATCATTTCTTGTTTTCCATAAGTATGCTCTTGTTATTATTACACCTTATGAACATAAACCATAACTCCATTGTCTAACCATCAATTATGGTATCTTACCAAAAAAATTAATTACCATCCATATTTACTTATCTATAAATTTTATAACAATATTTTTATATATTTTACTTCATTTCATTGTTCCTAGAATTTCTCAATTTCAATGATATTTTTTCTCCAAAACAAGAATTTCACCACATTTACAATTACATCAATATTTATAATCATTTTATTCTTCAATAATTCATTCAATTATAGAAATTTATTCTCAAAGTTATGTTAAAAAATGTTCATTTCCTTCTATAATTTTATCAATTTTTTTAATAGTTTCAAACACATTCCCTATTTATATATCCATATCATTCATGTAAACATTAATCTTATTCTGTTCACTGAGACACTTATTTAACTGCTCAATTTTATTCTGCAACATTGAAAAAATTTCATCCTATATGGAATCATTGATTCTTTATTATTAAAATCTCTTTTGAAGATTATATTACCCTATATCCAATTTTAAAAACATTAAAATACATTAGTTAGAGACACCTAATACTATCATTATCATCATTCTTAGATATAAATTTCCCTTTTTGGTATTTAAAAAATTATCAACATTACATATTGACTAAAATATTGAATTATATAATCTAAATGTGTTATTACTTGAGGAACTCCATGGGTTACCTTCATTATATTCACAATCAAAATAATATTTTAATTAAAAAATTCACTTCAAAATTTATTATATACACATAATTAAAACACGTTGATGGTGTATTTTATTTATATTTTAATTTTAAATTTTAATAGATATTCAAATGAGTAGAACGATTTTGTTAAATATAATTATTATATACCCTTCTCAACTAGAAATATTTTCATCTATTAAAACATTTTTATAGTCTTCCCTTATTTCTTGTATATGAAGGATATTTCACATTCATCATGTAAACTCATCTTTAAGAGGCACCCTTTAATTATTATTCTAGCTATAAAAATTATATAGAGGTTATCAAATTGAAGTGTTCTCAGATCTTGATTTTTGAGTTCAAAATCCTTCAAATAAAATCTCCCTAACAATATATAAATTATCGTTTTGACGGTTGTAGATTCTTTCAAATTCTCACCAAAATATATGACGATATTCCTAATTTCAATTCAATCAAGTAAAGTATTAATCCACTATATCGTTATCATTTATATTATGAAAATCATATAGTAATCACAAAATATACTGCTTGGATAACCATAATTTCTCATTTCCATCATTTCTATTTCCTAATTTATCCCATAATTGTTATTACAATTTAATACATTTAACAATAATAGATTCCATTTCTAAAAGACATTATAAGATGAAATTTTTAGATATACAATAATTATTCAAATATTTCATATCAATTACTATGATCATATTACTTTTTTCATGACATATATCCTCTTAGTGACAGACTCCAAAATATCAAAACTGTTATCTAGAAAATATGGATGCTTATGATCGATCCTAATGGAAATATTTCATCCCATTAAAAGTGGGGATCCACTTTAAATTCACTTATTTTATATAATCCATATATATTATATAAATTTTAATCATGAATATTAAATCCTGATGGAATCTCATTCCCTTCAAACTCCAAATAGTGGATTGTCTTCAATAGTATTCTATATATTATAATTATACTTGAAAAATGTCCCCCATAATTTGCGATAATTTTTTGAGAGGGATGAATTAGTGAAACTAATTTCAATTATATTTCCCCTTCAAAAAATATTCAACAAGTATTAATATTCCTGAATATTTTTTGTTTGCACACCAATATCCTTGGATGAAATACCATGCATAACAGATTTTTAAATGGTTTACTACTGAGAAATGATATGTTGTATCCTTTTTAGGATTTTATAAAATCCATGACCAAACATTACACTAGATTAACTGCATTTTTAATAAAATATATTATATTATCATTGAAATCTTTATATGAAATATTTATCATAACTTTTTTAATGTGCACTTTTATAAATAGAGTTTTTTAATCATAATTTTAACTACAATTATGTATTCTGTAAAAAATTCTTATATAATTTTTTTCTTTTCCCTTCTTCTTTTTCTTCTTCTTCTTATTGTGATTAAATAACTCTATTTATGCGAACTATATAATTTTTATAACTTCCTATATGGGGAGTCATCCATTGAATTATTATACTTGAACAATTCATCTAGAAACATTTTGTATTTGGATATACCTATTTGGTTTGAATATTTGGAACTTTCAATCTTAATAGATCCCCTCTAAGTAATGTAATTTCCTAGACATGAAGACTAATTCCAAACATTTACATATTATAACATTAATCATAGTTAGAACCCTATGTTTTTTTGTTTGAATTACACTTACACCTATAGAAATAATCGAACAAGATAAAAATATCATCTTATGGATCTCAAAATTATTCGTATGCTTCATGAATTATAGTATAAACACTTTCATTAGGTCATAATTTCATATGAGGCCCCATAATTTCATTAAATCGTCTTCTATCCAATTCAATACATGATAAAACATCTAATAATCACTACCAAACATTGTAATAAACAACACCACATATGAAACAAAATGTAATGCCTGATTTGGAAGAAGATTTATGTGTTAAAAATTTACACATGAAACAAATCCAATAACACATTTCTATAATTATTCTCCCCTTTGACATACATCATAATTCTTTTCGAATCATTAATCAACTCCAAAAATCAATAAACCAACAAGGGTCTCAAAAATATCCCCATGTTCAGAAATCCAAATCTCAACATCTTCTTAACTAGTTATTAGAATAAATATATATTTTGTATGCACTTATATGAATTTATATAAATTTAGATATTTTTATACATAATTTGATGTATTTATTTATATTTTTTATCTATATTTATTAGTATTTTAGGTTGGGTATATATAATTTTATATAATTATAAATGTATATATTGGAAATTTTTTATATATTTTTATATATTTTTAGACAATCGTGGGTATTTATAAATATTTTTTGATTAATATGTATATTTTTCAATATTAATGTATGTTTTTATATATATGTCTCTCTCTAATAATTGATATTCATGTACACTTATATATATATATTTATTTACATTTATTTATACTTATATTCATATTTATTAATTTATTTATATATATTATATTTGTGTGTTTATTTATTCTCATTGGTATCTATATTTTATTATATTTATTTATGCATTATTATATATATTTATATATTGGTATTCATATTTATATATATTTATATATGTAAATTCATATTTATATATATATATGCATATTTATATATATTTATACATATCTTAAATATTTATATAAATCAATAAATATTATTTTGAATATGTATTAATATAAACACTTTTTTTTATAATTATATGTATCTAAAAATATTTTTAGATATTTACATGTATTTATATATATTTATTTTGGTATTAATATATTTTTTTAATTATTATTTGTTATGTATATGTATATATACATGATCATATTGATGTATTTATGTTTGATTTTGGATATTTATATATATTGACAAAAATATAAATATATATATATTCATAAATAAATATATATATATATATATTAATTTATGCATATTTTCATATATTTTCATATATTTTAATAAATTTTTATATATTAATATAAATTTTTAAATATTTAATTTTTTTGTGGGTATGTATATTCATACATATGTATGCTTGTATGTTTGAACATAAGAATTTTTATTTTCATCTATTTATATGTGTGTGTTAGTATATTTATAGCCTCTATTATTAAAAGATGATGAGCTTGGGTAAATGGCATGGATGCTGTAAAATTCGAAAGAGGGTGTGGGTTTAATGATCACCACCCTCTAATATATAATGAGATTCAACTGAGAAACATATTATGAGAATTTCTAGTCACTGGGGAGGGATCAAGTACACAATCATGGCCATATAGCAACCGCAACACATTAATAATAGAATTTAAAAAAACAAAATATAATTTTGAACCATTTTAATAAAAAAATAAAATCATTGTATGATATATGTTAACTTTATTTATGAAAAAGAACCACCTATTATTATGAAATATTAATGTTTGGATGAAATAATGGTGATAAAAATGTTAAATAAATGGGTCTTAATATAACCCTTCACCGGGAATAACATTCCATATTCTCCAAATATTGGAATTCTAGCCATTGAAATATTCATTTGAGGGACTAATTTCAACCACTTGATCAACTATCATGTTATATATATACATGACGATGTATTAATGATATTGTTTTGACATTTGTCTTCATATTTCATGTATCTAATTCTCTTATCTATTTCATTATATCAATATTGTTTCATAGAATCACCATAAGAATATTCGACATCACATTTCTTCAATGATCTGTACAACCCACAACCGATCTAACATTTTGGATTTTGAAACTATTAATGGTTTCAATTGAATTTTTTTGATTTAAAATCATGTTATCAGAGTTTTCATCTTTTCTTCATTGCACATTGTGATAACATTGTAATCGATGATTGATAATTCATACATAAATAAGGTATGTCACATGTTTCTCTTAACATTTTTCTTTTGATATGCTCGATCACAAGTGCATCAACTCCACTATTTTTAAGAAATGCATAAAAATGTGAGTCTTATTTTATATTTGTGATATTTTTATATTCATTTTAACCATGTTGATAAATTTAAAGATAATGTATGATTTTCATAATATTTTACTATGAGAAAAATTATTACCTCCTAAAAAGATGTAATTACAATCAACTACTAATATTCAAGTTCATTCCCTAATGATAATGGGATTTGTTAATAATTGAATAACTCTATGTAGAGGAGAATATCATTCATCCATTAATATATTTAATCAATTCCCCCCAAATTGGAAGACTAATGATCATCATTTATGTTTGTACGTCTATTATCAGAAGTAAAATTTACTAATGAAGTCATAAAAATGATTGTTACAATATGAAATTTTACATATATTATCACTATCTATACCCTAAATGTTTTTAGCATAATTATGATGTTTAAATAGTTATAATATATATGGTATTTATTTTACTAATACACATCCTTTTACTTAAGAGGAAAATAATGAATTTAACATTCATTCTATTGTCTCGAAGACACTATAAAACCTGAACAAATAATTTTATTTCATTCCGTAATGTGAATGATAATATTTATTAAAAAATGATTACTTAACTTCTCAGAGTGAATGAAAATATTCATTATTTTATTTTAAATCATGGTTGAGGTAATATTATGTTTTTTGAATGATAATTTTCATGTATTTTTTATAATAAATAATAATAATATAACCACAATACATGGTTTGATGAAAACTATCCTTTAAATTGAAATACTAATTTTAATAATGAAAATAATATAATGCATCTCAAAAGGATTATATGAAAATCGTGTCCATTGATATAATATTAAATGATATCTCCTGTTCACAATTATTGATATTTTGGAAGCATCATCGAATAATTGCATAATCATTTATCATCAGCTTATGGCTTACTAAAACCATCTCAAGCAACTCAATAGATTTTATCCCATGATGAGGATATTATTACTCTTATTGTTCATATATTATATGACATAAATTCATAACCATTTTAACCCAATATATTTATAGAAAAATATTTTACCACCTGAAATGATTACATAGAATTTGAATAAAAATAAAATTATTAATCAATTATTTCCCCACTATGATTGTAGTTTTAATTATATTATTTCATAACATTATGTGCCTAAATTGTTTCATGAATAATTTTGATTTTATATTTTCAAAATATACATAAAATTTTATCATGAATATTTTTCTGTGGATGAAATTTGATCGAATGATTGCTCTTATATTTTCTAAATTTATTTTATTATAATAATTAAACTATAAATTATAATTTTTTATAGAGATGAGGTGTTCATTGTGAATTATAATATTCCTCCATATTGGTTATAAAAACCAAATCCACCATCACCAAAATATTTTGGGGTTACACTCCTAATAATATGTTTTGTAAAATTTTATTTTTCCAATATATCCAAAAATACAATAATATTCATGATGATGGACATATCCCATTATGATTATTTTGTAATTTCATCAACCACCATAAGTGGAAATTAAAATGAAAAATTTTATAATACTCAATGGAATATCATGGGGATCTTATATACATCAAACATGAATCAAAATATTGTTAAATATTATTTTAATTAAGTGCTTCCAACGAACCCATATATGTGTTAGTATATTTTTGGGTATATATATTTATAGGTATAAATATTAAATTAACTAATCTATAAGAGAGAATATATTCATATATAATATTATAAATTATTAATGTTTTGTTATATGTGAAGTAACTATAATAAATTTAAATGTTTTTCTTATGAAATAATAGCATATGTAATCCTTGGATAAAATAAGTACAACAATATGTAACCAGAATTCATGAAAAGTGGTTATAAATAAATTGTTAGGTATATTTGAATCAATAAGGAAAAACAAAATGTTTATTAATATGGGGAATTTAAATATAGGTCATTATTTTTTAGTCCATCCTAGATCAATTATAATATAATATATTCATTCATGTAAACATTAGATTAATGTTCTGATAACATGGAAGAAATCCATATGGTGGAGAATGATTAATTTATATAGTGGATGTATGTTTTATAAATTATAAAATTACTCATTATCAATTGATTTTTATGAATGACCACTGTATAATAATTTATCATTAGTTACTTATTATTAATTTACTCATTTTTAGGTAAATAATTTATATCATTAGCGCCTATTTTGGAAATTAAAATCCCAACTTGTTATGATGAATAAAATTATAAATTATATATTCGTATACCCACCAAATTAATGTGATGCATTTAAAAACAATCTGAAGGACGAATATATTAAATGGTAATTTTTGTAAACAGATAAGGGTGAGTATACAATGTATACTATGCATGTTGAATAAAATAAATATTTAGGATCACACAATATATAATAAATTGTCCTAAAAACCATTGATAAGATGTTCAAAATAAATACATGAATGTAAATTGTTGTAAATATATAGTCTAATTATACTCCCCAAAAGTGATGTGGGACCTATTATAAAAAATAATTATTCACAATGAATTGAAAGCATTGTATATATGTTTCATGGAATAGTAAAATGAATATATAGAAAACATTATATCTTTTTAGTTATTTTCCCTAAGGTGATAATGGTACGAAATAAATTTTGAGATCACAATCTACATGGTTGTTGATATATTTAAATCATTGAATGCTTTCAAAACTCCTAAATGAAAATGAATTTTTACATATACCAACACCACAATAATTGGGAAAAATATTTATATGAACTTTTGATATGTTCAACATTCAATGTTTTGGATTGATTTTGAAAACTACCATGAATATGGAATAATGATAACCTTATTGTGAGTAATATTATTACACACAATTTTGGATACATGTATTATGTAAAAATGAGGTTTTTATTAGTTTAACTGCACGAAAAATATAAATCCTTGAAGCGATAAAAATTGCGGATGAATATTCCATGTATATAACTAAATATATTTGTGTATATATGGATGAATTTACAATTGATCATATCATCACATGGTTATTATAAATTAATGTTTTTAATTAAAGAAAAATAAAAATTCATTTCAAAACAAAAAATTAAATTATCTAATTAGGGGGAGTATGGAGTGATACACAATAGTTCAATTCATCAGGTTTTCCCTTTAGTTCTTCATCGAAATGGGCTTTCCACTAATCCATGCGATTCAGTTCGGGTTTCTCCTCCTTTCTCCTCTATTTTGATTGCATTTCCCAACATTCAGTAATTATTCCTATCATTAATCCTCTATTATTATATTATGAGTAACCCTTATGCTCTTTTTGTCTTCCCCACGTTCATATGGACCCAATATTGGTCTTACGTGATGGGACTAAGGAATGATTGATAATTTGTGTTGGGTCAAATTTTGATGCCTAAATTGCTTTTTTGTGGATTTTACCAGGCTGGTATCCTACTACGGTTCCCCCCGTTAGCTACTCTGTAATGACCTGAATCTGGAGCCCCTCCACTGGTGCCCCGTACCCAGTTTTCCACATGACCTCAAGCACGTTTCCCCGAATGCCAGAGGATGCCGATTAGCAGCGAGGGCCTTGGTGAGTCGGTGGGGAAACTATTCCCTCATTTGGTAAGGTATAAAGTGAAAAAACAACAGTCAACAACGAAAACAGTAACAACATGCATAACAACAGAAACCAAATAGCACAAGCAATAAATATATATAGCAATGATGATAATGATGCAGCATGTACAATTATCTATGGAAAGCAGAAAACACAACAATGTGCTGGAATACAACTGAAAACAAGTGCAAAAGAAAAACAAAATAAACTCCTCAGCATCGTGATCCCCAACTCTGTCCCATGCTATCCAGCTCCAGTGCAATCAAGATCCTAAAGTAGAAGAGAGATTTCCCTTATCTATAACTGAAGCAACATAGTCTGCTTGGGCCGAAAAGCATGGCCCATACAGGGTGTGATATACAATCCCAGTAGGCAATCACCCAAAGATTTGAGCCTAATAGTCAATGAATATATGACAGTAATATAACAAGAAACAGTAAACAGTATAACCCAAATAGCCCCAATCCACAGTTCTAACAAGTAGATTACAAAAGTAAGTAGTCAGCAACAAGAAGAAAATAGGTAACCCTCTAGGTAGCTCTCATAGCCCAACCCCTAGGGTTCAACCTCTAATACTAGCAACCCTCTCGGAGGCACACACAGTCTCACCCCTCTGGTTCAGTTAACTAAATAAGCAGACTCTCTAGAGAAGCACTCACCGTAAATTCCCCCTATACTCTCGTATCGTGCTAAAGGATCTATGGGGGAGCACTCAATGTCTATTCCCCATGTGGCTCAGGTCGAGTAACTACAAACTCTATGAGGAAGCACTCAACTTCAATTCCCCATGTGGTCTCGTATCAAAATTAAAAGACACTCTAGAGATTCCCTTCAATCAATTCTCCCTTTGGTATACTACTCTAGGTTCTCATAGTCCCGACTGAAACTAAGCATGCTCAGCGCACGTGTATCATCCAAGTAAACCTCAATAACTACTTGGCTATAATTCTATGGCTCAAAAACAATAATAAAACAATAGTTCCACTATCCTACAACTAGGCACGACAACTGGAAAAACTCCAAATAGGAAAAAAAGTGTGGGGAAGAAACCTGAGCAAAAATAAATTACTCTACTCACAAGCAATAACATCTACTAAAGCAAACAAGAAAAAGCAAGCAAAAAGTAGGGGGGAAACAGGAAACACGCAATACCCCGTTCAAGAAAATTGGTGGAATTTTCACATAATATTCATCAACTTCCTGCAAAAAGGCACAAACCACATACCTCGATCCTAGGAGATCAATCTATGTGAACCATGATGACATATTCCCCTTTTAACGACGTAGATCTGAGAAAACGCACAAAACGATAAACCTACGATAACATGGAAACCAGTAGGAATTAAGAAACAAGACTCAAGAAGAATGAAGAACTCACCGCTTCTCTTCCAACGCAATTAACCGTGCTCGAATCGGAGAACGGATGGCGAGGCGGGAGATTGGGGAATATTTGGTTGTACGGGTCGCTTCGGACAGACGAAAACTAGAGAAGAAGATGAAAACAGGGGTTAGGCGCGACCATGGTCCGTTTAATGAAAAAAAGTAAGTTAAAAAAGTTTAATTTTAGAGTACATGGCATGTGTTGGGTTCCTTCTGTACTCTGCCAAAAACGGCCTCTACGTCACCCCTACACACCGTGTGTGTGGCCCGGGCACAGCCAACACACGGCTTCTAACCGGATCAGAGTACACGGCGTGTACTCAGAAAGTACATGGCGTGTACTTTGAAAATTTCTAGAAAATTAATTTTTATTAAAAACTCTAGAAAAAAGGAAAAACATACCTGAACGAAAATTTGGGTTCTTACAAACACTTCCCCTTAAAGAAATTTGTCCCCGAATTTCCCTAACGGGGCATAGAAGAAGAATCACCAAACAGTTCCGGCCACTGTGATCGTACATCGGCCTCCCTCTCCAAGGTCTCGTCTTGTACTCGCCCGTACTGCCATAGAACTCGTACCAGAGGAACGGACCGCCCATGGAAAACCTTCATACTGCGATAGATAATCCGTATAGGATGCTCCTCGAATGATGCATCCTCTTCCAGCTCGAATTCCTCAGGCTGAAAGGCATGAGATGGGTCTGAAAAGTAACGTCGGAGCTGAGAGATGTGGAAGACATCATGCATGGCCCGATACCTCTGAGGTAGCTGCAACCGATAGGCGACCAGTCCCACTATCTCCACGACCTCAAATGGTCTGACGTACCGCGATGAAATCTTACCCTGTCTTTGAATCCTCTTGTGTCCCAACCTCGGTGCAACACGCAGGAAAACCTGATCCCCGACCTCGAACATTAGAGGTCATATCCACTGATCATCATAAGACTTCTACTGAGAACGTTCCATAGCCATCCACTTCCGAATCAGCTCTATCTGCTCTGAAGTCTCCTGAACGAGACGAGGTCCCAGCAGAGCTCCCTCTCCATCCTCCAGATTGCATAAGGGTGATCGGCACGACCTACCGTACAAATCCTCGTATGGTGCCATCTGAGTGGTCACCTGGAATCTATTGTTGTAGGCGAACTCCATGAGAGGAATATGCTTCTCCCAAGAACCTCCAAAGTCTAGCATGCAAGCTCGGAGCATATCCTCAAGCACCTGAATCGTGCGCTTGGACTGGCCATCAGTCCGGGGATGGTATGTTGTACTCAAAAGTACCTGTGTACCCAAGGTCTTCTGAAGTCCCTGTCAGAACCGAGAGGTAAAGCGCACATCCATGTCTAAAACAATGGTGTGTGGAACTCCATGTAGACAAACAATCTCTCAGATGTAAAGTCATCCCAGATCATCAACACTGAAGGTCTCTTTAATCAGCAAGAAGTGTGCTACCTTCGTAAGCATGTCGACGACAACCCAAACAGCATCGTTCCCTCGAGTTGACCTAGACAACCCAGTCATGAATTCCATCACGACATCGTTCCACTTCCACTCCAGAATGGGTAACCACTGTAAAAGGAATGCTGGTCATTGATGCTCTTCCTTCACCTATTGACAAGTAGAACTTCTCATGACGAAACCAGCAACATCCTTCTTCATACCTATCCACCGGTATTGGCGATGAAGATCCCGATACATCTTGGTGATGCCAGGATGAACTGCCCAAACTGAGGAGTGAAAATCACGAATCAGCACCTCACATAAGTCTGCTGGCACCCATACATGTCCCTGGAAACACAAGATCGCATCCTCTCCCACTGCTCATCCGAGAATAGGGTCCTCTCCTGACACACTCTCATGCATGACTAAGCCTTTAGAGTCTGATAGCTTCCTCATCCGTACCCGATCAAGAAGTGTAGAGGTAATATCTACAGAAGATAGAAAGGTCTATCCTTGTCTGTCGTTCACCTCTAGATGCATCTCAGAGAACAGAGCCATTTACTACCATTCACTGCTTGCCTCCTGAACTACCTGAATCAGAGTTCTCCTGCTCAATGAATCTACCACTGTGTTTCCTTTCCCCGGCATATAGGCAAGCTCGAAATCAAAATACTGAAGTTACTAGACCCACCTACACTCTCTCAGGTTTATATCCCGCTGAGTGAAAATATACTTGAGACTCTTGTGGTCAGTGAAGACCACAAAGTGCTCTCCCAGTAGATAGTGTCTCTAACAGGGTAAGGCATGAACAATAGCTACCAACTCCAGATCGTGCATAGGGTAGTTCTTCTCATGTGGCCTCAACTGCTGAGACCTATACGCAACAACTACATCCCCTGCATAAGCATAGCTCCCATCCCGATACCAGAAGCATCACAGTAAACAGTGTAGTCCTTGACTGGATCCAGCAAGACCAGTATCGGTGCTGACGTCAACCTCCCTTTCAACTTATGAAAGGCTGAATCACATGAATCTGACCATAAGTACTTCTCCCCCTTCTTGGTCAGACCTTTCAAAGGTGCTGCTAGACAAGAAAAGTCCTGAATGAAGCGTCTGTAGTATCCATCCCGGCCTAGGAAACTCCGTACCTCAAAGACGTTCTTCAGCTTCTACTAGGAAACTACATCTCTCACTTTCTCTAGGTCCACTGATACTCCTGCCTCTGAGATGATGTGACCCAAGAAGTGAATCAGATCCATCCAGAAGGGTCACTTCGAGAGTTTAGCATAAATATGATTCTCTCTTAGTGTATTCAGAACGATCTCAAGATGTGTGGCATGGTCATGTTGATTGTGAGAGTACACCAAGATATTGTCCACGAAGACCATGACATAGGAGTCCAATTAAGGATGGAACCCTTGGTTCATCAGTTCCATGAAAACTGCATCCACGTTTGTGAGACCGAACGACGTGATTGTATACTCATATAGACCATACCAACTCCTGAAGGCTATCAGAGGTATATCTGATGATCTAACACGCAACTGATGATAACCAAATCTCAAGTCGATCTTCGAGAACACCTGGGCTCCTAGAAGATGATCGAAAAGGTCATGAATTCTCGAAAAAAGGATATCGGTTCTTGACCTTCAACTGGTTCAGCTTCCGATAATCCACAGAAAACCGAAGGGTACCGTCTGCTTTCATTTCAAACAGGACAGGCGAACCCCAAGGAGAAGTACAGGGTCGGATGAAACCCTTAGATTGTAGCTCCTACAACTGTTTCTTGAGCTCCTGCAACTCAGGTGTGTCCATTATATAGGGAGGAATGGACACCGGTGTTTCTCCTGGTATGAGATCAATAGAGAAGTCTACCTCACGCTCTGAAGGAAAACCTAAAAAGTCCTCTAGAAATACATCCCTGAAGCGATCAACCACTGGAGGAAAATTTAACTGTGGAGTTCCCTGATCATCTAGATAATGTTTAAAAATCTAGGCCATCACCCCTCCTAGCCCAAGATTCTCGAGTCCTGCCCAAATCACCCAAACGTCACACTCACCCATATGAAGAAAAGAATCACCCTCTGGTGAAACGTAACTCACTCTGCAGAAATAGTAGACGAAGAATACCTGAAAGGGGATCAACCAATACATACCAAGGATGACATCATAGTCTGTCATCTCTAGGACATAGAGATCTGAAAAGAAGAGATACCCTTCAACCTCGAGAGGGCACTCTCTACACTGGTATACACTATATGTTCTCATCCCCAAAGGTGTGTCAAGTATCAACAAGTCAATAGAAGAAAAAACGCAGAGTCCAACGCTCACCACAACAACAACAGTGATAAAGCTATGCATAGCACCAGTATCGAAAAGGGATGAAGACAATACTGAGGCTACTAAAATCATACCTTGAATAGTAGAAGGGTCGAGATCCTTCTCCTAATAAGTTTGCTCCACGGAGAAAGACTTTCTTGTACCGCGGCCCTGCGCCCCTGGATGACCACTCTGAGATGAACCTCCCTATTGGTGCTGAGGAACTGGTGGTTGACCGCCACAGCCATGACCACCACCTCAGCCCGAACGACCGGAAAAACTACAGTTCCCTGATTGGTGATAAACTAGTGGTGCTTCTCATGAATGAGGTGTCATGGAAGAACCCTGGTCACCAGTTGCTGGTGAGAAGACCTGGAAGAAACAATGAAGGTGACCCATCTTGCCACAAGATCGGCACTTCACAGGGTCCCTCTGGCAATGCGACCTCGTATGCGCTAACCGACCACACTAGTATCATTTCACCTAGCTTCCTGACGATGCATCTCGCTTCCTCAGATCACTGCGTGTAGGCTCTCTATGGCACCTCTTGATGCCATCTAGTGGATGACTTGCTCTGGAAGCAGAACCGCCCTGGCTCGCAGCTCTAGAGTCTCTCAGATTGTGCTCCGCAATTAGTGCATTGTTGATGATGGAATTAATAGAAGTCATCTGGAAGATGTTCACCTATGAGAGGATCTCCCGCCTGAGACCATCCTCGAACTTCCTTGTTTAGAACACCCCAATCCCATCCCGGTGGGGTGTGAAGCGTTGCATCTCATTGAAACTAGTGGAATACACCATGACAGAAAGAGTACCCTGCTCTAAGCTCATGAACTCCCAAGCTCGGTCGGCCCTCAGGGTCTCCGGGTAGAAGTATTCATAGAACACGTGCTAGAACTCCTCTCAAACCATATCCTGCTACTGACCTTCCTGGGAGATCACGTCCCACCACCTCTTGGCAGAGTCTCAAAGCATGTAGGTGGCGAGCTTAACCCGCCACTCTGGAGGCATCTCCAGATGCTCGAAGATAGACAGAATGGATTCCATCCAGGACACTGCAGCCTATGATCCTCCTTCCCCTGAGAATGTGGGAGGATGATGGTGCTGAAAAACCCTCATCAAATCTACCATAGACTTGGAAGGAGGGGGAGCTCCCTGGAAGGCATGCATCATCCTCATGAAACCTTCCCTGAACTGCGCATCATCACTTGAAACCGGTATAACAGCCGGTGCCAATACTGGCCCGACTGGTGGATCGACAAGAAGTCTATGATCAGCCCTATCGGGTGTCTGATCACTGCCCAATGACATATGTATGACCGGAGGACATCTCGGAGGCATAGCTCTAAAAGATTAGAAGCATGCCATAGATCAAGAAAACAAGGACATAGAACACAAGAGTACAAAATGGAAACTGGGGAAGAAAAACACACAAGTTTGCAAAACAAGACTACACGGTGTGTATAAAACTACACGACGTGTCTTCTTAACCCACTGACATGTGCGTGTACTCCTTCCCTACAAGTCATGTACACTTCAAACTACACGACATGTTGCACCGGCACACAACATGTACTTGAAAACTGTTCCCCTAACCGAGTATCCTTACACGGCTAACCCACATGGTCCGGCTTAACCTGAGACTACATGGTGTGTTCTAAACCCACACGGCGTGTACTAGACAAAGCTTCGGCAGCCCATGTTTGTGAAACACATGGCCGTCTACATAGATTAACCTTACACGGTGTGCTCCGAACAAACACGACATGCATAGGAAAGGTGAATTTGTCCCATGTTGTTCGGGACACGTCCAGGTACCTGGAAAAGACTACAACGCATTTTCCGAACAAACACGTCATGTGGAAAAGAAGGTGAAGTTGTCCCGTGTTGTTCGTGACATGGCCATGTACCTGGACAGGACTACACGGCGTGTTCCTTCTAGACACGGCGTGTTCTTCCCGAGCTTCCCCGACCCTTGTTGTTAGTGACACAACCGAGTACACGGCTCATTAATACATGGCATGTACCTACCATAAACAGAGTGTTACTAAAGTTACTATCACAACACCGTGTTCTGCTCACACGGTCAGTGACATGGCCTGAAAACTACACGACATGTATCCAAAAAGTACACGTCGTGTATTCTGGGTTTTTCTGGGCAGTAGCTCAGAAACAGCACAGCACCCCAGAACACTAAAAACAAGGTAAAGAAGTGCCAAATTTCGTTCATGAGGGCCCATACTCCCCTCTAATCGAAGCTTGGCATCTCCCATAGTCACATACAAGGGAAAAACAAACAGCTCTCTAACATAATAGCATAGATTCTATCAAGCATCTATCACAACAGCATGAATAATCTACTCGAAGTCTATCACAACAGCATGAAATCGCTAATTCACCCTAGATGACATGGCCAGAATGCATGGAATGTGATTCTACAAGTGCCTATATGATGCATGAGATGGCATTTATTCATCTCATCAGGTTGTGACAGAAATAGAACTGATATATTAAAATAATAACTGCACAAGTCATGCGAATCACTCTAGGTGAAAACATATCAACCATAAAACTCAAAACCAGCAAACTGCAATTAATGAGGTAGTATGGACTTTCTCTATACACGGGTTAGCTACTCCCGAGCATAGCTTAATACCAATTACAGAATACATCCTATCCCTGGAAAAAGTCTACAAACCGTAAATCAAGAGAAAAGAACTCCTCTGATACCACTTTGTAACGACCCGAATCCGGAGCCCCTCCACTGGTGCCCCGTACCAGGTTCACCACATGACCTCAAGCGCATTTCCCCGAACGCCAGAGGCTGCCGACTAGCATCGAGTACCTTGGTGAGTCGGTGGGGAAACTATGCCCTCATTTGGTAAGGTATACAGCGGAAGAAAAAAACAATTGTCAACAGCGAAAACAGTAACAACATTCATAACAACAGAAACCAAAGAGTAGAAGCAGTAAATATATATAGCAATGACGATAATGATTCATAAGGTACAAGTATCTATGAAAAGAAGAAAACACTACAATGTGATGGAATACAACTGAAAAAAGTGAAAAATAAAAACAAAATAAACTCCTCAGCATCGTGAGCCGCGGCTCAGTCCCATGCTCTCCAGCTCCAACGCAATCAAGATCTTGAAGTAGAAGGGCGCTTGCATTTATCTATACCTGAAGCAACATAGTATGCTTGGGCCCAAATGCATGGCCCAAATATGGTGTGAGATACAATCCCAGTAGGCAATCACCCAAATATTTGAGCCTAACAGTCAATGAATACATGACAGTAATATAACAAGAAGGAGTAAACAGGATAACACAAACAACCACAATCCACAGTTCTAACAAGTATAGTACAGAAGTAAGTAGCCAACAACAAGAAGAAAATAGGTAACCCTCTAGGTTGCTCTCACAGCCAAACCCCTATGGTTCATCCTCAAATACTAGCAACCCTCTGGGAGGCACACACAGTCTCACCCCTCTGGTTCAGTTATGTAAATAATCAGACTCTCTAGGGAATCACTCACTGTAAATTCCCCCAATAGTCTCGTATCGTGGTAAAATCTCTTTGGGGAAGAACTCAATGTCTATTCCCCTTGTAGCCCACGTCGAGGAACTACAGACTCTTTGAGGAAGCACACAACGTCAATTCCCACTTTTTTCTCGTATCGTAATTAAAAGACACTCTGGAGAAGCCCTTTCATCATTTCTCCCTTTCATCTACTACTCTAGGTTCTCACAGTCCTGAGTGAAACTAAGCATGCTCCGCATGAATGTATCGTCCAAGTAAACCTCAAGAAGTACTTCTCTATCATTCTACGGCTCAACAACAATAATAAAACAACAGTTCCACTATCATACAACTAGGCATGGCAACTGGAAAAATTCCCCATAGGAAAAACAAGCATGGAATAGCAACTTGAGCACAAATAAATTACTCTACTCATAAGAAATAACCTCTACTAAAGCAAACAAGAAAAAGTAGGAAAACTGCAGGGGAAAAACAGGAAACACGCAGTACCGCGTTCAAGGTAATTGGTGGAATTTTCACATAATATTCATCAACATCCTACAGAAAGGCACCAACCACCTAACCCGATCCTAGGAGATCCATATATGTGAACCACGACGACAGATTCCCCTTGGAATGACGTAGATCATAGAAAATGTACAAAACTATCAACCTACGATAACATGGAAACCAGTAGGAATCAAGAAACAAGACTCAAGAAGAAGGAAGAACTCACAACTGCGCTTCCAAGCCAATGGAGTGTGCTCGAATCGGATAACGGACGGGGAGGATGGAGCTCGGGGAAGATTCGGTCGTACGGTTCTCTTCAGACGGATAAAAACTGGAGAAGAAGATGAAAATAGAGGTTAGGAGTGACCCCGGTACGTTTAATGAAGAAAATAAAAGTACACGGCGTGTACTTTTAGAGTACACGACGTGTACTGGGTTCCTTCCTTACTCCAAAAAAAAAACGGCCTCCACATCACCCTTACACACAGTGTGTGTGGCCTGGGCACGGCCAGCACACAGCTTCGAGTCGGATCAAAGTACATAGCGTGTACTCAGAAATTACATGGCATGTACTTTGAAAATTTCCAGAAAATTCATTTTTCATAAAAACTCCTGAAAAAAGAAAAAACACACCTGAATGAAAATCTGGGTTCTTACATACTCCTTTCATTTCCCTTTCTTTCTGAACAATCATTACAAAACATATTTTGGTGTTTTTCTATAGATTCCAGGGTGAATTTGGGATATGTTTTCAAAAAAATACTATGGTTTACTAGGGGTTCCTCATATGTTAATGTGTTTTATTATTCATTAAGGTTTTAATTTAATTTTTTTTTGGTAGTTTCCCATTCCATTTGGTTTTCATTTGTTGTTTTCTCAGTTTTATATTAGGATGAATATGGAAACTAGGGATTCAAGTGATCAATTTTTAGTGGAATTTCAATGGTATCTATCGAAGTGGATTTGGTGAAATGTACTGGTCAATTTCAGAATGCTTGGTTTTTTATTTATATGGAAGTTACATCTCCTTCCCCATACTATGGTGGCATTTTACACCATGATATACACCATCTTGGTTGTGATTGGGAGTGTTTATTGGGTGTTTGTTCACTGATGATTCGATTTTATCTCTTTTTAGGTCTTGGTGTTCCAATGGTTGTGACATTGTAGCTTATCTACAATTTCAAGATGGTTTTTATCATTATTTTAATTAGTTATTCTAATTACATTATTTCTATTTTTTAGTTTGTCTTAGTGATTCATATATGTATGATGAAGACTGATATTTGATATTCTTGTTTTTTTTTGTATTTTTTTGTACTGGTCTCGTCATTAATATTTTACAGAAAAGAGTTGGGACATCAAAAAATAATTTTTCATGGTGTGTGACTTTAGGATCTAACATTTATTATGATTTTTAGTGACATGTATGGTTTTTTGGAAATATAAATTTTTAATTTACTAGGGGTAAAAGTGGATTATATATTTATTTTTTATATGTTTACATTGCTCAAAAAAATATAATAAATATGGATTTTGGACAAATTTTCAATTATTATTTTTCATAGAGTTATGTTTTTTTTATTCAGATACATTGTTTTCTTATGAATTATATTATGAAAATCAAACATGAAAATTCTTATGCTCCTCAAAATATGATAAAATATTCCATTTAGTACATACTACATGATTATAGGATCACAATTATTTTAATATCTAACATTGGCCAAAAGAAAAAAGATTTATTGATACCTATACATTAAAATCAAACATGTTATTCATGTGAAATATTAAACAAAAGTAATGATATACATGTATTACAATTGTCTTATTTTTCATTGAACCAAAAACATCCAAATGAATATAACAACAAATATATGGCCTTAAAATCAGCCGATTTGTGGTTACAACTCATTACAACTCATTTTTGACTTATATTAAAAATGTTTGGTTTGAAATTATTGAGATTAATAACATTATAGAAAATACATTTTTAAATTCACATTGTAAAAAAAATTATCCACTGCATTATTTCCCACTATTTCATAATGAATTAGAACCATTAATTCAATCATATGGAGGTCTTATCTTCAATATCATAAAAAATTAATAATTGATTCTTTTAACATTATTCAGAATGACTCAAAATTTTCATAAGTTTATAAAAAAAATTCCATAATGACAATGAATTAATTATTGTTTTCGTATTAATTAGGAAACCTCGAGTTATTAGGTTTTATCCCATTAAGAATAATACATTATTGAAATTATAATTCATATTTTTTATCATTCGTATCCCAACCCTTTTGATCATAAAAGAACTATCAATGAATGAATTGGCCATCCCTCTATAATACTTCTCAATTCCCTAGAGAATATTTTAATCACCCATCAAGTGTGATGATATAATTTTTCCATATCCATAGAATTCAAATAGTTAAATCATTATATTATACATCAATAAAAAAGGAAAACTATTATTTATATGTTCAGTTTGTCATTAGATAATTAATTTCATATTCAATAGAGTAGGAATATTGGAAGAAACATTACCACAGTGTGTTATTCATCCCATCTCTTAAATGTATATTCTAGATACTAAAACACATTCATTACATCAAATTTCTTTTAAATAGTCCATGGTTGTACAATTTTCTAGCGTTGTGTATGTCTCTCACATGACACAAACACCATTATATTATTTTTACAATGGAACTACATTACCAAAGTATTTTAGATACATATTCCAAAAAATATATGATAACCAAGAAACATTCTCAAATAAATGTATTATATATATTAAAATACTATTATTACCATTGTAAAACTTATGTTCTTTTTTGTCCATTTATTAATGAAATATGGTGAAATTTCTAAGTAATATGAGTATAATTTTCTTAATATATATCCCCATTTGTGGATAGAAATTGATATTTCATGGATATTTCAACCCCATTGTTTTAAATCCAACATATATAGGATCCTTTTATCATATAAAACTTTTTATTAGTTCAATTACACACTCATTGATCTTCAGCATAGCCACGAATTTTATTTAATATCTTAGATATCTAACTAACCCTTAATAATATATTATAATAGTTAAACATGAATTTTCCAACATTTTTCACTATCACATTCATCATCCATGACATTATTTAGATCTCAAAATCTTGGAAAAATATGCATGATTCATTTAATTTATATATTTTCCTTAATTGATAAACAATATTTAAAGTATTTCAAATTTGAAGATAAAATTTTTTCTTTTTTATTTTGAACTGATGTTATCTACATGAATACTTATATTTAGAATATAATTTTTATATCTCCAATCTTCTATCTCCTCAAGTACTTCTTAAATTCCATTTTTGACACATAATAATTTTTAGTTATGCATTATTATCAAATGAAATATCATAATTGTTATCTTCAGAAATGTGAAACATTTATCATTCATCATACAAATACCATGATCATTATTTATATAATAACCATTAAAAATACCATATTCAATTTGTTTGATATTTATACCCATTATTTCAATTTTTGATGAAATAAATTATCCACACATATAAAAGTCACCCATTTTTTATAGAAAAGTTTTTAGTTACATCCTCATTAACAACCACATCTTTATTTGTAATGGAAATATAAAAGATAAATATTCAATATTTCCATTTTCAATATATTTTAATGGGTGTTTTAATTTGTAATTATTTTAATAACTTTGTATGTTCTTCAATATTAAAAATAGAAAATTTATTATATCCATCAAAATATCCTTTATTCATAGATTCAACTCGAATAGATCACATTATTTCTTTAAAATTCCTCACTTTTATCCTTCTAAATTTGTGATATAAGTCCCATTTTAATTTATTCTTCAAATATAATCCCTAAATATTTCATATTTCACCATAATTTTATAAATTACATCAATGGTGTTGTTTTTCAAATCCAAATATTTAATTTAAGAATATTTTGTATCAAATATATTTTGGTCGGTTATGATAATATTTTAAGAACTGTAGTTTCTTTTAGATTTTAATCATTTGTTTACATTTTAAAAAATATCCTATCAAACCATGGGAATAAATAATTAGTGGAATCATCTTCCACAGTTGATACATTTTAAAAATGATAATTAAAGTCTTTGAATTGTTAATCTATGCATTAATGACTTGATCAAATAGATTTTGTTCTATTTGTATTTGATTTTTTAAAACCAAATATATTTTATATTGTTTTTAAAAATATCTGGATAATGGTTTATTTCTCACTCTACCACGATGCTCAATATATATATTATCAGTATTGAAAATATTTAGTATCATTTGAGATTTTATAAAAATTAAAAATAATGTTTAACATGGTCATTCCAAGCGAATGTGATACAGATATTCCCAAAATCATTTATAAATATGATATACTTGTTTTATGTCATACACAATGATATGATTGAGTTGTGGGGTATGAATACATGATGAAAAAGGATAGTTTTTTTCCTCAATGGTATATCATTTCTTATTATATATTAATGTGATGATACCACTACCTTATCTAGTCATAATCTATGAGATAGGAAAAAAATTGTTTCGGAATATGATAACAATACCTTATAATTACAATAGAATCCTAAAAATGAAAAAGAAATTCATTATAAAATTTAAATATGCATCATTTTGTCAATGGAATGCTTTCATTTTTGATGTATCATATGATTAAACATGTGGGATAATCATAATTTAAATTGATATGATAAAATCTTGTATTATTGGCTATAAGGTTAAAAATCATTATAAATACATTCATTTACTCATATGTTATGAACATACGAGTAAATGCCTTGAAGACTCAATGGGTGTCCCCGGTCCATATATATGGCTGGGGAATCCATTGATATAGTTTTTGAATCTATAAAGTTAATATATTAATTATCATGAATGCCAAATTCTCATTTGTCATTTTAATAGAGAATTACTAGAATACCATTTGATTTGAGGAGAATCCCACCCAATATTTTGATAACATAGGCCAATCCATTTATACATTATAGAGGAAAGAGTCTAATAAAGAATATTTATGTGCATATTTTTAACCTAATAATGATGAATTGTTAATAATTTTTAATGATAAAACCCTTTTATTTATTTATTTTACAAAAAAAAAGTGTAATTTGAGTTTTAGAATGAAAATGGTCTAAATTATAAAAACTTATTAATTGTGGATTTTTGATAGATTTTTATGTCAAGGATATATTGGTCATTTATTGAAAAATTTAATTCTACATAGAGTGATTATTATTATTTGATAGAATCATGAATTGATTTCGTTTATTTTTTTCCTCTAGACTAGGGGTAGAACTGATCATCTAGGGTCTGTAAAAATCAATGATGTTGAAGATTTCTCTAGTTGGATTATGTGTACCCCTAAACCATAATAGACATCCATCTCGGCCGACACACCTGTAAATTCATTGAGTCTACCTGGGGATGAAAGATGTCAAATGAGTCATTCACACAATAAAATACGTTGAGTGTTTATGCCATTAAAGTGGCCATTTGACAACAAATGTTTGAAAGAGTTTTTTTGGATCCTTCGTCTAGAAAAAGAAACAACCAATGAAAAATTCATAACTCCTACGTATAGTGGGAAAATTTACTGAAATATAGAGGATTAATGCCCAAATCATTAATAAAAAACTTTCATGATGGGTACCCGCGTTATTCGGAAAATTAATTGTCTGAAAACACAACAACTAGTGGAGGACTAAAATCATACTATAAAGGAAGAGGAGATCCTATATCTCAAATGATTCCAATCCTTCCCAAAACAATTCTAGGAACCAAGGAGAGGATCCCAAGGGATATTTATATTTTTCTACATTCATTATTTCATTTTTGTTTTCTAATTTAATTTATTAATATTTTTTATATTAAATGGTGTCCATTTCTTCTTCCACCTCTTTTCTCTTCCAATCCCAACCTCAATCTCTCTCATCCATCTTTCCATTGCGACCTCTATGAACTTTTCAATGGAAAGTGACTAACACAAGGCTTGGACACGAGATTTGTTTCACAGTGTTCTTTATTATTTCACTTTAGTTGGAAATGATTTTATTATATTTGGGGTGAAGACGGGAATATTTCACGAGTGTCACAGTCTTCCACCACGACATTATTTCAAAATCCATTCCTTTTGGGTAATTCATTCATTCGCCCTACTTTATCATTTGAAAACCCTTCAAACTTTGGATTTGGGGTTTCCAAAAGTGATGAAATGGCATACGGTGGCGATGTGTCTTTTTGGGATAACATTCTCGATTGAGGTGTTATCCTAGTTTACTGTTGGCAGAGGTGTGGTTTGGGGTGCCCGAAGCATGCTAAAATCACAAATTCTTTAAATAAAATTAATTTTATTCATTAATGAGGATTCATAAAATGATTTATCATTTTTAATTTAAAAAATAAAAAAATAATGCATGAACCCGTGTTATCCAAACCTAGAAAAAATACCTTTATTTCTCATCTACATTTTTTCCGTATATGCATTTAGATATGAATTCATTGTTTAATGATGTTAATTACACCTTTTTACAAAACCCCAAAAACCATCATTTTTAGTAAATTATAAAAAAAAAATTGATAAGTTGAATTATAATTAACGATAGAACTGACTACAATGCTCCTCATGTGATACAACCACGGTCAGCCACTATGCAGTGTTAGGAAAATAAATTTTTTTCCATTCCCTACGATTGGTGTACATCAAAACTGGTGTCATTTCGGGGGATCTATGACGTTAATTCAATCACTAATTCAAAATTCACATTTTTAAAAATATTTTTCTTTGTTTTATTTATAAAAAATCTAAACAAAACCTTTTCCATGATGTCATCAAACTCAAATTATTTGCATGGAATAATTACACACAGGTGCAGGAGGGGGAAATAGACTATATAGAGGAATAACTACAAATAATGGGTTGTTCTCTTATCATAATGTTCAAAGGGATGGAAAAAGTCCAAGAGACATAGATCTCACCACAAGTTATGGTAAACAAGATCGAAGAACTCTAAACTGACTTGTTGTGATTCAAGGACAAGAAAGAAGTGCCACATGTCATCCAAGATTTTAATGAAGGAATCCATGAAGTTGAATCCAAAATTAAGTTGGAGGATCCCGACTACCTACCCCCATCTAGGGAGTATCATCTACAAGAGGAACTCTAAACCAGTGAAATGATTCAATCAGAATCAATCTATAAAAATGATACAATCTTGAACTCACACTCTTATACTTTTATTGAAACTAATTTGAGTATACTCCAATTTTTTTTGATTATTAAGAATTGGTTGACTCTTATTATGCCTTGGAGGATAGATATGAAAAAGAAGATTCACCTGTTGAGGCACACATGGAGCTCTTGGAATACATTGAACATATACTGGGTGAAGCCCATGAAGTTATACCAGTGGCACTTCCTGATGAACTAGAGACACAAAATGATTCACATTTGAAGAAACCACAGGAAGGAGAGGGGGTGTTGCAAAATTAGCAACAAAGAAAGAGGATAATCTGTACTTTATCATACCACCACTATTCAAGAATTAACACATTGAGAAGGGGTGTATTTTGTGTACTCTATCCATGGAGTCCTCCTTAAGAAGAACACATATGTGCATGTTGGGAAAAGTTGCATGTGTATGTTCAAGTCAAAGAAGATCCTCCCACTATGATATTATAGAAAACAACTAATACTTCCTTCTAGAGGTAGTAAAAATTCAAGGCCACTTGGGGGATCATAGCAAGATTTAACATTAAATGCTTTTTTAGGTCAATTTTTTTAGATTAGTCCGATATATGGTGCACTCCTCCTTAATTTTTTGAGCTTTAATGACATGATACTTGTTCTTAAGTAATTAATTCTCTTTTGTAGGTTCATATATTGGAAAAAGAATCCATAAATAGAGTAAGAGGACTGAAGCCTTATTTCAAATGGGAGTTTAATTTTAATGTTTAAACGTTTAAACTTTTTATATTTTTTGTTCCAAAACTTGTTTTGAGATTTAATATTAAAATTACATGTCCACACAAGAATTATTGTTTTACTTTAATTATCTAGGAGACATGAGATTCTTAGGAATCATGTGATTCCATGTTTTAGATATCAATTTTAACGAGATTGAATAAGTAAAATGAAAAAATGAATGTTTAAAGTGAAGAATGGATATTGAAATTGTAACTAATGATTTAAGGGAATTAGTTGATGTGTAAATGAAATTTCCCAACCATTTTCATACTTTGAGTTTATAAAATTCCGTGAATTTATTTTTTATTATTAATGATGCCATGAGTGATTCTCCACTATCATATGTCTTATTCTCGAGAGTATTTCTAGACCCGGTACTTCCTATTTATTCATGTTCATATTTCTTGAGTGATCTTGGGAAATGTCACTGACAAGAACTTGAATTTTAACTTTTCAAAGCTATAACTGTAGAAAATCACTTTTAAAATGATTGAATAAATTTTGAACAGACTTTATCCTTAATAACCACCTTTACATAAATCCTTCATTCAGCCTATAGAGACCATAAATTACCTTTATTGGGATGATCCATGTTTCATGCCATTTTTATCCATTATTACCCTACACTTGGTATTTTCATGAAATTTTAAAAATGAAGAGTTGGAGAAAATGTAATCATGGTGTAAGGGATGTTATACATTGCATGGAAAAGGTTTGAGAATGATATTGTGTGAACTTTAAAAGGTTGTGGAATGATTCATTGTACCTAATTATTTTCCCCTCTTGAATTAAAAAAATAACAAAATAACAAAAAGAACCAAAAAATGGGAAAAATGGGTTGTGATTAGGGAGTACCAAAAGTCGCCATTTTCTAGATAGACAATATTTTAATCGTATGTGGTCAGGTGATGGATATGAGGATGGATTTAATCCTAACATAAAAAAAGAAAAAAATATATCAAGATGGAACATTAAAAATTTATTATGTATTACAATGTTCTTGGCCTGAATTTGAGTATTGGGGGAAGTTGGTGATGGTATATTGAAGTGTAAAATTTATTTACACATTTTGATATCATGTATTGTAATTAAAATAAAAACCTCCTCCTTGAGCCTTAATTTTTAACATAAAATCCTACCAACCTGATGGCTCAGAGTTATTTGAACCTCTATTGAAAAGACCTCATGATTTTATGTGACTTTTGTCTTTACAATGTAGATAAAGTATTTCTTTTACAAGATTACTGATAAGGTGAATGTTTTCATGATATGAGAACAACTCTACATAAATTATATCATGATATATGAATTTTAAATTTCAAAGGTGAGGTAAATCATGATGCAGAAGGCGTAATTATAATGAATTGAGAATCCTGAATGAATGTATGAAAGAAGAAGTTCTATAATTATTCAATGGGGAAAGTAAAATATATGAATTAATTTTTCCTTTAAAAAAAAGAAAATTAAATTGATATTTTATAGGGATTTTTGAAAATTTTATTTGACATATAATGTTTTATGATTTATTATGTTGAAATTTGAATATTGGTAATATTGGTGTCCTCTGAATTCCATGTTGAGATTTTATGCTTGATGGCATGCATGGTTTAAAAGTGGGGGTATTTGATAGACAAAATATATGTGCATATTTTAAACCTAGTAATGATGAATTGATAATTTTTTTCAATGATAAAACCCATTTATTTAATTTGTTATAAAAATAGTGGTTAGTTTGAGTTTTAGAATGAAAATGGTTCAAATTGTGAAAAGTTCTTACTTCCAAATTTTTGAGAGATTTTTCTAGGAATGATATTTTGGTCATTTTCGAAAAAATGTAATTCCACATTGAGTGATTATTTTTATAATCCTTATTTTATTTCCTTCATTTCTGATTTCTGGACATGGGGCTGATTCTATTATCAGGAGGCCGTAAAAAATCAATAAAGTTGAAGATTTCTCTAGGTGGACAGCATGGAACCCACCACCGTAACAGACATCCATCATGTCCTACTCCCATCCAAATGCGTTGTTTACAATTAGGAACGAAATAGTACTAAATAAGTCATTCACAAAATCAATTAAATGGAGTTTTGAAGCCATTATGGTGGCCATTGAACAATATATTTTTGAAGGAAGCTACTTGGATCCTTCGTCAAAAAACCAAAACCACCAATGAAAAATTAATATCTTCTACATATGGTGGCATTATTAGCTTTAATATGGAGAGTGAACGTGAAACACATTAATGGAATAATGTAATGAAGGGGTCACGCATTATTAAGCCAATTAATTTTTCAAAAACGTGACAACTTGTGGAGGACAAAAGTCTTCCTATAAAAGGAGAGGATCTCCTACCTCTTAAATGATTCCAATCATTTCCAGCACCATTCAGATCACCAAGGAGAGGATATCAAGGGACATTATGATTTTTCTTATTTATTTATTTTATTTTTATTTATGTTTATTTTTTTCATGTAATTCAGGAATATTTTTTATGTTAAAGTGTTTCCCTTTCTTCTTCTACCCCTTTTCTCTTCGAATCTCAATAACAATCTCTCTCTTCCATCATTCCATTATGATCTCTATAAACTTCTCCATGGAAGGTGAATTACAAGTGGCATGGACCTGGGGATGATTAATGGTTTTAATTATTATTGTACTTCAATTTGAAATGTTTTATTTCAATTTGTGGTGGAGACAAGACTATTGCACCGGTGGTGCAGTCATCCACCAAGACACTATTCCAAAATCCATTCCTTTCCATTGATTCATTCATTATACAACATTACACATAGGTAGACCCTTCATAAGGCGGAGTTTGGGTTTCCATAAGGTATTAAATGAGATTTAGTGGAGCCGGGTCTTTTTGGGATTGCATTTTTAGTTGAGGTGTTATCTTTGTTGACTATTGGAGGAGGTGCGGTTTGGTGTGTCAGAAGTTTTCTAAAATGACACACTGTTTCAATAAAAGGAAAGTAATTCATTATTGAGGATTTGTAAAATGAATTTTCAAATTTATTTTATACAATATATTAATAATTAGTGAACCCATGTAATCCAACCCTAAGACCATGACCTTTCATTCAAAATATCATTTTTCTACCTTTTAATTTAGATTTGAAATCATAATTTCATTATTTTAATTACTCTATTTTCCAAAACACCTAAAACCATAATTTTTAGTAAATTATAAAAACAAACAAAAAAAATTTTATTTGATTAATTATAATTGGTGATTGAACTGACTACAATGATCATAAAATGAGACGACCCTGGTCAGCCATTATGTTGCATTAGGAAAATAAATTTGGTTTTTCCACACCCTACGACATGCATGTGTCAGAGTATTTTAGTATTATATCTATATTTACCATAAAATGTGTGGTTAAAGACATGATAAAATTCCCTATTTAATTTTTGGTATATGCACATGCTCTTTATTCAGTTTATAAATTGTTTCAGATTCATAGTATTGAGATATTGGGATTTGGGTTTCATTTAGGACTTCTACTGCTAGAATAAAAGTCATTCAGTATTTCAAAACACTTTAGTGATATTAATAAATAACATGAATCAAATGATACATGAAATAATGTAGAAAATGAATAAAAATGGTTATAATGTTTTATACACTATTTGGTAGCCTAAAAAGTGATATAAAATTTGAAATGTGGCATTTTGGAAACATGGGAAGTTGTAAGATGTGATTTGATCACATTATATAATATGTAATATCATAATAGGTGATTCAATTTTATCATCCACTTAATAACATAACATAACATATAATATGGAGAGTCATACCCTATGATGAAACTATTTGTTATTGTTCATTTGGTTTTAAAAGAGGGTATTATTCCATCATTATGATATATCATATATATTAAACTAAAATTTCTAGGATATATAGGTTATATAAATGTCCACAACAACCCGTATTGTAATAAATAATATATGAATTCAAATATATAAAAGATTATTATATAGGATAACATAATATAAAATGAGTATCAATTATTATCAATTATAATTTTTTGTATGAAAATCTTTTCGTGTGATAATAGTTATGATCTGAATCACAATATATGATATACATATATCATAAAGTGTGATTGTATTTGTACATGTGATTATAAAATAAATTTTCCTTTCTATAACAATATAGTTAAAATCATTATGAATTTATAACAAAATAAGTGGAATTTATAGAAATTAATGAATTTATACTAATAGAATAGTAACACAACATTAATAATAGAAACAAGAACATTAGGAATAGTAATCTGGCTAATAGAATAGTAATATCACCTAATAATTTGTAAATAAAATTTAACATCTATATAATTGGTAATATGATATAATTATACGAAGGTATAAGTAGATACATGTTTTTAAAAAATATTAAATTTACTATTATTTTTTTATAAATATGAAATGTAAATTAATAATTTTATAAATATTTTAAAGATTAATATTTTTTCCTAAAATATAATCATAAATTAATATTGGGGTTTTTTTTTATGAAATGATAATTTTATAAGACCTGAAATTTTTTTTAAAATGTTATAAAATCAGATTTAATTTAAGAATTTGTTTTTTTGAATAAATGATGATTTTATTTTATAAAATTTATCATATTAATAATTTTTTCCCAAAAAATTGAATCAAGTTTTTCAATTTTACACATCAAAAAATTGTTATAGTGAATTTTAGGGATTTTTATAAAAAAGATTAATTTTTGGTGAATTGAAAAATATGCTAATTTACAAAAAAATCTAAATAGATGAATTATTGAATCATTGATTATGTATAGATATAGTATGATAATAATATATAACTCTACATTTTATTGTAAATATTTATAGTTATAATTATAAAACTATTCATTGTCTTGATACAAAATAAAAAACTAATGAAAAAAATACAAAACACCCATATCAACCACTATAAATAACACCTCTCCCCACCTCTTATCCTCACATCTAAAATTAGTTTTTATTTTTTAGTTTTCCCCAACTCCCTTTCCAATACTTTTCCCTACATTGAAATCCAAATCATCTCATCAAATGGAAAAAACCTACTGCCTTAAGTATGTTCTCCGTGAGAAGAATTCAAGAGGTAAAATCCACTCTCGTTTTTTTATTTTATTTTATTTTCTTTTACGATTTGATTATCGCCTCACCCCACACCTATCCAAGTGGCATGAAAACACCATTATCTTATATATAGAATAATTTTATCATGTTTATGAAAAACTTAATCTACAAACTTCTACTCCTCTCTCTTTTATTCTAGAAATAAAAACAATGTCAATGATATATTGATTTACCACCATCGTGGATGATACCCACTCATATATTATTACCACCATCAATATTGGTTATAAAATAATTTTTATGGATAAAAAATAATTTATAATACATATTTTTGTTTGTATAATTTTTTAGAACCAATTTATAAATATAATATTAAATAAAATGATATATGTTCTGGATGGTCTGAAAAATTGTCCAAATAAATTAAATCATTTTCATTAATGTTTTATCTAATAGATAATATTAATATAAAAAAATATAAATGTAGTTATTTATAATTATGGAAACATATTAATATCATTTCATTACTCTTATATAGTTTTTCTTCCATTCTAAAAGAAAATCCATAATGAACCGACCATGTAAACTATGATAAGAAGGCACCAGAAACAATCGAAATAACTAAATATTTTTTATAATTGGGTGGAATGTTGTTATAATATTGTTATATAATTTATTATAAACAACATTGTAATTATTAAATTTATTAATAACACCCATTAAAATATTATATAATAGGATTTAACTCATTTTATGTATTGCGAACCAGAGGTTATTGATTTCCATTAAAATCATCTTTTGAAATTCTATTTTTAAAAAATTCAAAAGGAATGTCTTAATAATATTCATGTTTTTTATTTTTTTATTGGGAATTATTTATAATGATTTGGGGGACCTATATCTCCTTTAAATTATATGGGTATGTTTATGTTGTAATTTTAACATAATGGTTATTCTAAGTGTAACTGAAATGGTTAAATCTTAATGTTGTCATGTAGGGTAGAAGTGAGAGTTACAAATCATATAATACCATGATGGTTTAAATATTATGTACATAATTACAAATCTACCTATTTTTCTTTTATTTATGTCTTTTTTGTTGTTTGTCAATTTATTGTTTTAAAAGACTAAGAATTTGATACGTTATGGTTGATAAGTATGTCTATGAGAAAATGATTTCATATGTTTATAATTATTCAGGGAGTAATGGGATCTAATATATTTTTATGTCATTTACTGAGAATTTTGTGATATTCCCAGGTTTTTAATTGATTTCATAGAGTTTAAGGATGGGTAACTGAAAATAAGAAGAAATGATGGATGTTGTGAAGAATTCATGTCTTATTAAAAACTATTGTACTATGGATGAAATGGATTCTGTTATAGTAGTATCCAAATTTTATTTATATGTGTGATAATGTATGTTTTATGACCTAATGAATTAACTTTAAACTGAAATGATATTTGGGGATTTAATACGTGT
Source organism: Viscum album (assembly GCA_963277665.1). Taxonomy (NCBI): domain Eukaryota; kingdom Viridiplantae; phylum Streptophyta; class Magnoliopsida; order Santalales; family Viscaceae; genus Viscum; species Viscum album. The sequence goes on along the minus strand of OY728140.1, from coordinate 926,648,276 downwards.
ATTTTAGATGAATTAACTATATTAATAGATGTTTAAGGTCATGACCTTATACTCGGTTTCATATGATGATTTAGATAACATTAAGGGTTAGTATAGAGTTAATAAAATACCTGGAATTATTTTTAATATATGGTTAATTATATTTTTAATAGAATTTATTGATTACCATGTTTCACCATATATTTTATGTCTATTCATGAATGGTTTTCTGCAGAGGAAACAGATAAGCTGATGTTTGAAGGCACTAAGAGAGTGATATATTTCAGAATCTAGAACCCACAATGGGGGGAACTGTATCTGGGTAGTTTGTGATGGTGATTGATCATTTGATTCAGGTTATAAATGGTGGTTAAATACATAAATGAAAACAACCACAACTACTACAAAATTACATGATGATACTGGAACATCTGATTAGGGTGCACCCTCATACATTCATTGGATCTTCGGACCTAGTGGCTGCTGATGAATTGATTAAAGACATTGACAATATATTAGATGGAATGTGGTGTTTAGATAATCAATAGGTTAGTCTTTATATTTTCTATTTTTTAGGTTAATACAACAATAGGTGGTGAATGGTCATGAATATCTGATGTAGTAGGGAGATCAACGCCTAGAATGGTATGAATTTAAGAATATTTTTATTGAAAAATATTTATCTATGATGGTTCAAATTATGAAGGAAAATCAATTACATGAATTAAATAAAGGTGGAACATTAATTTTTTTTGTAAGAAGAAAACATCACAAGACTAAAATTGAATGCTTTAAATATTGTTTAGTATCTTGATAATACAATAAATCATTTTTTACTCAGGATTGAATCAAATATACCGAAGAGATTTGGCTTCCCATTAATTCAAAAGTTATGAGAAACATTTTCAATGGGTTGAGAGGGTAGAAATGGAGTTTTATGATTATCATATATAAATTGTGATTTATCTAAAAAAGAGGTCCATTTTAAATGAAATGGTTAATAGTAAATCAATGAATTCTAAAGGTAATTAAAAATAGATTTTAGTTTGTAGGATGTGTGGTAAAAAAACATCCTAGGTGAATGCCATAACAAACCGATGAACAATTTATGATTTGGTACATTTCGAACTATATCCCATGATTGAAATGAAAAAGATCATATTGATAATATGTATAATTATGCTAAAAAATAGTAGTGTTCAAAATATGGTTATATGTGTAATTATGAGAATACATTCCCAAAGAAATATCTGAATGATGGGAATCAAAAAAGTGTTTTTGAATCCATCGCAACTACTTTGGAAGATGATGGTCCATCCAATGAAGTGGTATTAGGTCCATTTTTTGTTAACTCAGATATTTCTAATGTGTTGGTTGACACAAGGTCTACACATACCATAATTGAGTTGAAATTTAATTATAAACTGGATATTTTACTATATGATATTAAACAATAGTCTATGGATAAAACCCCATGGGAAATACAATAAAACAAGGTGTTTCCTATCGGGTTTTTGTCAATTAGGGGTTGATTAAACCACCATTAAATGATGCATGATTATTTCTAAAAAATGGTGTATTTTCATGTCAGGAATCATTTCATTGAGCAATTGGTGTGATAGTTTTTTATTTTACATTTTTTCATTTTGCGACAATTTTTTTAAATTTTTTATTATTAATTTATGTAATTAAATTATTTAATATTATTTATCATTTATCAATTATTACATACTATTAATTACCCATTATTTATTAACTTTTATTTGATAATTATTATTTATTATTTATTATTTATCCTACCCTGATTTCTATGCATAAATATTGATAATATATGTGTTGGTTGAGATTTGAACCACTTACCTATTTTATATACCACCCTAACATTATGACTACAACAAGCTCTTCATCTCGTTAGTAAATAAAATGTAATATACATATACATATACAAGTAAAAAAATGAATTTAAATTATAATAAATAATGATTATATAATAAAAATGAATTAAAAATATATATATTATATAATAGATAAATAGTAAATATATTTTAAATAACTAATTAATTAAGAATAATTAATTATATTTAATTATTAAATAAATAATAAAAAAGTAAAATAAATAAATAATAATAATTTATAATATATTATAAATGTTAACAAATAATAAATAATCAGAAGTAAATCATAAATAACTAATAATTATATAGTCCATAAATAATAAATAATAAATAATAAATAATTAAATAAAAGTTATATGAATAATAAATTATAAATAAATACTAAATGATAAATATTTAACAAATTAATATAAAATAAATAATAAATACTTAATAAATAAATATTAAACAGATATTAAATACACAATAAATAATTAATAATTAATTAGATAAATAATAAATAACTGATAATTAAAGAATACAATAATAAAAAATAAAAAATAATCAATAAATAATAATAAAAATAATAATACCTCAAAGATAAAAAATAATACGCATATATGAAACAAATAATATGTACATAATAAATAAATAATAACTAAATATTAAATATATGAAAAATAAATAAATACTTAATAAATAATAAAACTAAAAATATAAAAAATGATTAATAAGTTATAGAAAATGATAATAAATAATAAATAAATAAAATTATAAGTAATAAATAAATAATAGATATTTAATGTAAAATAAATTAAAGATAAATAATAAATGAATAATGAAAAATAAATAATTATCAAATAGTTGTTTAACTGTAAAGTAATTATAAAAAAGTTCAATAAATAATTTATAAATATTAATATATTTAAGAAAATAAAAAAAATTAGTATTCAAATTTTGAAACAATATATGCATATAAATATCTATAATCATATATACTTATATGAAAATTTAGATAAATATATATAAACAAAAAATTATATTTTGTAACTTTATATACACAGAGACAGATATATAATTTTACATTAATGTATATATATATAAACATAGGTAAATATAAATATATCTATATATATATTACAAAAATAAGGTATAAAAATATATAAATGTAAATACGTATATTAAAATAAATATTTATAAATATTTATAAATGTATATATATTTAAACTAATAATTCAAAAAAAATTAAATTTTTACATATATTACAATAAACACATAAATATTGAAATTGAATTGACACGCACATGTTTATATATAAACATTACATATAAAGGCATATACATACAGATTTACACATATATACATCCTAAATAAAATCAATAATTGTTTATTTTAAATTAATTGAATGGGAAATATTTATGTCCATTTGGTTTATATGATTAAAATAAATAAATAAATATATTTATTTATTTATTCTTGTTACTTATTAAATGAAAATTTATGAAAATAAACCTATATTTTATTATAAATAAAATATCATTGTTAAAAAATAAAAAATTTAAACAGTAATGTCAATGTGAATGTAACCCTAGGGAATAAATTTAGTCTTTACCAAAAAGGCAATAATACCCCCTTAAACAAGGTTGAAAATCCATGGAATGTTGAAACAATTAGGGAAACCAAACTAAAAAATTAGTTTTGAAGGTCATCATGGACTCTTTTTTCCTTTTTAAAATAGTTAACAAAGTACCCAAATTAAATATATTGTTGATCTCAGTGCAAGATTCGATTTAATATTTGGTAGATCCCAAAAAGACATTCGTATTAAAAGTTATGATCATTTGAAGTTCCAGTTTGGATTCCTTCATTTATTTAATCTCTAATAAATTCTATTTTTTAATTATTAAAATAATAAATCTAATATGTTTTTATTTTATTTCATAAGATTCTATTTTACTGGTTGTAGAGGTAAAACGGACTCCCGTATCAGAAGTTATGGTTAACTAATTACAAACACTGATTTTCAACTTATGGAACATTTTTTTAACATTCCAATTATTACTAACCAATAAATTTAAATGTTAATTAATTATGACAATATATTTAATTAAAATTATAAATAATTAACTATATATGATAGTTAATCAGAAATCAGAAATTATAAATAAAAAAAATTAGAGATCATCCATTTTATTTAGCATTAGTTTTATAATACTAAACTTATTTCATGACATGTTTTGGATAAACAACCACTAAAAATGTAATTTTTTTTAATGGATAATTTTTTTAAAAAATAATTTAAAATCAAATTATTTCTTTTTTAGAAACCATCGCAAAAACCACTCATGAAAAAACCTATGTTAAAGGCTTATTTTGGCATAGTGGGGAAATATTAAAAAAAACCACATTATAAGAATCATCATGTTTTTGTATGTGGAAATACATTACCTAAAAACTGTTTTTTTACCCACCATATAGTTTAATGTTATTCAAGGTATGAATTGACTATATTTTTACCATGCTATGATTGAATTTAGAGCCAAAAATGTTGTTTTAAAAAATATTTTTAGTTTCTATACAGGAATAAACCTATAATATGGATAACATATTAGGAATTTGAAAAACTGTTAAAATATTGAAATCACATTTATCTTTCAAATTGTTTCTGGCACTTCTACCAGTGCGCATCCACCTCGCATTTCATCACCCTCTATCATCACTTCTTTTCCATTCATTCCCACTTTCCAAAGGTGTGCAATATTCATCACTTTCTTGGTGATGTTTTCTCCTATATCTAATTGGGATGATGGGATGTCGGCCCCTCTGTCCATGGATTCCTCTCCAAAAAATTTCACCTAGTCCAAGCCTCCTTCAATTATTTTGACGTGTTTATGAAACCAATTTTAGATTCCATTACTGAGTGGATACTGGTTAATTAATTTTCTTATATCTATGTATTCCAGTGATTCTTGACAAGGAAGTGACCATTGGTTAGGGGAGTAGCCACATTTGTAATTTCATGCATATTTAAATGTTGGAATATTGGTCACATATATTCTTCCTGATGAGGGGTCTTTTAAAGGGCGTGGAACTGGAGGCATCCTATGGCAATCAAAATATGTCGTATGCTAGTGTAATGTCTTTATAGGTATTCCTCGGGCATCCCATGTTTGACACAGGGTAGGTCATGAGTTTAACATCCCATGAAGACTCAGTGAAAATGACCATAATTCCTCATGAAGGTGGATCAAAGAGGTACAAACCTAGGATGGATCACCTGAAAGATTTATCAGATAGACAGATCAAATTACTAATGAGACAAAACCTAGGATGGTGTGTCCCAAAATGGAATGACATCACTCCATGATGTTGTACATCCATTTGAGGTAGGAATGACTGTTTATCATATTTATGGGCTAGAACACTCATTCATAGTAGACTCGAGAAGGTGTGTTTGGTAAATAGATTGTTTCAACCATGAAGGGTGATCTAGTAACTGATGGGGGTGGATCAGAGAGGCTTCATCCCTAAGAAGGGACAACAAGGATTATATTTGGTTGGGTTTTTACCTCAAGTATGTGTCATATGTACCTTATTTATAATATAGGGATCAAAACAACCTACTTCATTAAATGGAGTGGGGATTACAGATGATCTACCCTAATGCTTATAGGAGAAGAAATATTGTGGATGGGGATTATGTGTAGGAATGACCAAGATGTGAAGCAAGATTATACCATGATTGGTGGCCCAAATGAGAATCAGAATGAATTATGGATGGATCAGATGATGTTTATGGGATGAATTTTTGTTTTCCTTGGGATTGATCATGGAGAAGATTCCATTGTATGAAAACATGAGGGGAATCAATGCCCATGTAGTTTTGAAACCCCATGCTATTTAATTTCATTAACTGAAGATCAATGTGAGCATATGTGAAAAGGATGGAACATATGATATGGATGAAGTGTCGGTCCTAAACCGGAAAGAGGTTTCTTTTTATTCTAGTTGGTTGGGAATCGAATTCAAGGTAGTTTTGAATGGTTTGTTGGGGATTATAACTAATGGGAAGGACCAATCAAAATGATATATATGGTTGGGGATTATTTATAAGAATGACCTAATGGTCCTAGGGGAGATAAGGAATCCTAGTTGAGGGGAATAATCATACCAAGGATATGTCTATGAGGGGATTAGGATGGTTGTTTATGAAGGGTGGATACTGGGATCCGAGAGGTGAAACCATAGGAGGAAGCAACATGTTTTATTGTTTGTCAGGAATCAAACTCATGGAGGTGTCCTTTTTACCTGCCAATATGATAGTGATCAAAACCAAGGTATTTTTAAAGGTATGATGTTTTTCCATGGTTATCAGCCCATGGAGCTGGATATTGGGGATTACTCCTTGAAGTATTCTTGGTGGTTGTGAAGAAAGCAGTGATGATAACTACTAACCACTAAGACAACATTCATCTTTCTCAGTGTGAGAAACAAGATGAAGTAGTAGACAAAATAGTTGTGTCATTAAAGATGCATCAATGATGGATGGTGTAGGGATTACACATAGAATATACCAATGTTGGGTCCCATTCCATATGACAAGGATCTAATTACATGTAAGGAAGATATCATTCCCATGTAGATGAGTGGGCAGGGAGAATGCTAGTGGAGTGGCACCCCATGTGAATTGCATGAGGTGGATCTACTATTTAATGCCATGTATTAAGGGTTATGCCTCTTGAATTTTTCACATCCTATAGCATAGACCAGAGGAAATCACTCCTCCCCATGTGGGCTTACATTACTTTCACCCATTAACCCTTGGGGAATAAAAGGCATTAGTAATGCGTGGTTAGAACAATTTAGAGGAGTGGTCAATTGTGGGGGTCCAGGATATCGTGGATATACTAAAAAGAATAATATCTTAGAAAGAATATAATGAAAATAAAGAGGTAGGGGGACCAAAATAAGGGAATATTCATTGGGGAACAACAAATCACAACATGTTGTCTTGGAGTTCTTCATATAAGAGGTCCATATGAAGTAAGGGGCCTCACAGATAAGGGTTTCACAATGATTGAGTAATTTACAAAGAATAAAAACATTGCGAAGGAAAAATATTCACGATTTAGGGTGACCCTAAATTGTAATTATTTCCTAGATAAGTGGTATAGTGGTTAGAGAAGTATGAACGCTCCAGGAAGCCTCAAAAAGTGAAAACATTCTCCTCCCTCTCCTAATAGATTGGACCTTGAAAAAAAGAATTGTTACCATAGTTAGGGAAATTTAAGAACAATGGAAAGAGGGTATAGTGATGCTCGTATAGGTTATGTTAATAATTTTCACTTTTTTCATGATGCATAGGTGCTTAGAGAAATAGTATATTGGATTTCCAAACATCGAGGTATCAATGCCTTTAAGGTGGGGTGAGTGGTATATTTATAGTCCACAAGGAGCATTAATGTTATGAGGCCTTCCATGAAGAAATGTGGGTTCTATGAAGCATCAAAACCCTATTAAACTATGAAATCAATATATCAAAGATGTTTATGCTGTCATGGAGGGTGTCAGACTCATATGTGTACTTTTTTCTACATTTGTGCAGTCAAGAAGGTCATTGGAACAATGGGAGTACCATCATCTTTCTTCATGTGGTTGTTGTTCCGGTGGACACTATGAAAGGGATTCACGAAACAGACCCATTTAATTTATTTTTTATACAACAGATCATTAATTTCTTCTCCAAAAATATTGTTCTTATCAACTTATCTTAGGGAATGAATTCTTGATCCAAAAACTTTTCCCAAAATGGTAGCTGATGGAAGAATTACAGTTTGATTCTGATGGTGAATCATTGAAAATTATCCATTCATAATGCTATATTGTGATGATTGGTGTGAAAGGTATGAATTTGTGGAGTCATTGTGAATCTTTGGGGTGAAAAGAGCTCTGTGAAGCTCATCTGGTTGTGATAATGTAAATAAAACCTAGTTCCCACTTACCTGTATGAGATATTTAAACCAAGATCTATTGATCTCTATTCTCATGAAGATCCTTCTACCCTATAAATCTCTATTTCAACTAAGAATCTTATACATTTACTCTTAAAATACTTCATTTTCAATAAAGGATTCATGATATTATGTTGCATTGTGATCTACATAACATGCCAGGATAATGCACGAGTCGGGGTTTTACAAATGACCTTGGCGAACATCCTTTATGAATCAGCTCCTAAAAACAACTAATCCAAATATTTTATGGAAGCTCAGGAAGCTTCTAGGGAGGTCCTCAATAATTCTTCCTGGAGGGAATAAATGGTGAATAATATAATGATTAGGGTGTATGTTTAGAGGCATTAAGATCACAAATCACTTCTGAATCAACTATTTTAAGTACATAAGGTAAATTTACCTTTGAAGAGGATATCAATATATGGATTAAGTTTGAGGGATGAAGAAATAATAATATGAGATAGTAGAGAGGAACTAACCTCATAGTTCATAAAAATATTTGGTTAGTAGCAGTTCTATTGAACTACCAATGAAAATATCTAGAAGGATCACTCTACCATCACAACTGGTCGTATCTAAAACCCTAGAAATGGAAATAATGGTAGGGCTCTCCAAGATGGGGTGTCTCCAACATAATATAATATAATCATTCTGGCTTTCCTAGAAACCTAGATAAGTGGTGGATCGATGATTGTGTTCTACACCTCAGTGAACACATCATTAGAGAATGGGAATGGTCCCACTAAGAACATTAATCCTTTGTACTGTATTGACTAAAGCTATAGAATGTGGTCCTCTATGATGTATTGTGGGGATCCATATCCTCATTTACTAGTCGAATGATTTCCTGATTAAATTACTGAGTATATTGTCATCGAAAACAAATACATTTTATCTACATCATGAGCATTTGGGAATTATCCTTTTGGACCTCCATCATAACCCTATAATCCCTTTCCTTGGGGAAATGTATGATGATTTCATACTATACAGAAGGCATGAGTGGATCACGGAAAAAATCCATTTCTAGAAAAGAAACTACTGGATATGCTACCATGTACCATCAAGGAAAATTAAGGGATGAGAGATTTCACCTTCAAATGTTTTTTAACAATTTTTTATCTTTTTTATGGAGTATACTATTGAGGGAGAAGAGGAAGCCATGAAACTACTGATAAGTCCACTCACGTTTTTTTTGAGTGTTCTATAGAGAGTCAATGATGTATATTACTAGAATATCATGGAGGTTATCCAATGGAAGCCATGGGGATGCTTTTCCTAGACTGAACCTCAATAAAGTGATTGATGGGATTGGTTCATATTAGTATTAATCTGTGGGTGGGTTATTTCATAGAGATATACAGATATCAGTGAATGACTAAGAATATTTAGCATGGATGGAATGCTAACATTAGGGTGGCATATCAACCATAAGATCCCAGAAGTAGAAATGTTGTAAAAATAGATTCAACATATCTGTGGGGGAAAGACGTTGTTGTGCATGAGTAGACCTTTTCACCTCTTATATGGCTGATTGAGTGCACACATGATATTCTATGGGTATTATAATCCCATATCCCATCCCGAGATGATCTTTTTGCTAGAAATTATGAACATCACATGTAGTTCTCTATTCATGATTTTCTTAATACACATGATGAACTTGGTTTGAATGGAAAATATGTTATCCATTCACCCATTAACTCTCTGAAAAGGGTAATAACTGAGCAATATATGAATATCGTAGAGCATTAGTCATATATCATGGCCTTCCAAGGAGGATTACTGGTGGACATGGTATACTAAGAGAATATTTGTTAATTTTTACATCCCACACTGAATCACGAGGCAGTTCATTTGCCTACAGAGACTTTCTCCTAAGGTATACCTGGGAGTAAGTATTGAAGATCACCCATGTATGACAAGGAATCTTTAGATCATGTTCACATTGGAATATGGACAGAAGTTGAATGAGTTACCAACATCCACCGATATTTATGGGATGGTTCATGAATCCACTACGATATGAGAGGCTGCTGACCCAAGATAAATGATGAGGTAGAGGACCATCCATGATAACTAGGTAGTTTATCCCTTATCTTAGTTTCGGGGTTGAATGGTGGAAATAGAGCGTCGTGGTTCCAGGGATGTGGCACATCTTTATGATGAAGCTGTAATAGGGGAGACAACCATTTTAGGACCTACACCATCCTGAGTTAAGGTGTGAAGAGAAACAACACTAGGTCCAGTGCCCCCAAACATGCCAACTCAGTAGGAAGGGGATACATTGATGGGGTTCCATAGGGTTCCCAATCAAGATTCTATGTAGCGACTCTACAATGCAGATATCGTCAAGGATGTCTTCTATCTTGAGGCCTAGGAAACCTGGGATGGTAAAAAAGAAGTTCCTAGACACCATCAGGATGTGGGACCATCTTAATAGGAAAGGAATGTAATAGGTTGGTATTTTCTATTCCATGACTAGTTTCTTTATATCTGTAATAGAAGGGGCATGATCTGTGCTGGAGCTGAAAGACCTCTTGAATTCTAGTAGCACTACATTCCCTTTTATATATCTCATTATTGTAAATCTATACATGAACACTCATAATAATATGTTGAAAATTGAGATGGAATTTTAATTTCCCCTTATTGAATAATCAGATTCAAGCTGGGGGTAAGAGGTCATTGAATGAAACCCCCACGAGAGTGGTGAGATCGGGGACTCTGTAGATGAATTTTTTGAATCCCTCAAGGTGAAAATTAACACATTTCACTATGTTTTTGATTCCTTATTCATTATTCTTACTACAAGATTAAATTAATTTTTTGTTGAAGGAACTCATTCTAGAGAATCATACTAAAGATGATGGAGGTGGACCCATGAGTACGGAGAATCTTGTTTCGGAGATCTCATCTATGGCAGAAGCAGTTGTACGATTGACTAGAGTTTAGGTTGATTCTATAGTGGACATAATATTTTATGGGTGATGATTTCTGGGAAATCCAATGTTGGATACATAATTGAGTGATACAATACCACTTGGCCTCTATATGTTTTTTTCTTAGTTGAGACACATATGATGCTATTTGATCAGGATGATAGACAAATTTTAATATGTCTGAACAGTGGTAGGAGTTTTAGGTTCACTACTATGGGACATGACTGAAGATTCTAGTATAAAATCCTGATAGAAGATCCATGCCACATATATATGGCCTCTCAAACATATCAGGCTATGGCCTTTGGTGATCAGTAGTTTTTGGAAACTAGTGATTCTACTGATGGCCGAATTCTCACATTTGGAAGGGACAACATGATTGGAGTTTGGCCAAATGTGGATGAGCAACCTCACAAAATAATGCACATCCCATATGGCATAATTCTAGATGTGGGTCCTACAATATAACACAATTTTACATATCTGGATTACAAACATTCATATATGGAAGTGATTAATGACTCTAATCCCGAGGTAGTTGAAAACAGTTGTATGAATCATTGTATGGTGTGTAAATGTATGAAGAGTTTTCTTGAGGACCTAGATGAACATTGGGCGAGACTAATGGTATCACTATTTCCTTAGTTTCACACTATGTGTTTCAGAGGGGCAGACTCTCATGATCATATTGTGCTAGTCTGCAAATATATTAATGAGATATTGTCAGAAAGCTATCAACACATGGAGATAATTGATCTTTCCACTTTCACTAACACTCTGAAAATGATTCCAATGTGGCTTAGGACACATAAGATTAAGCACCCTGGTCTGAAAAAAGGTAAAACCTATCTTCTAGGGGACTTTCATCTCAGAATCCTAGAGAAAACAATGTATATGAATAATGTTGAAGCTGAATAATTTTGATGGAATGGATCTCTCGTGTAAGGGCCTAGGATGCCAAGAAGTTTTACACCCTGAAAATGAGGAAAATAAATACATAGTATAATTTCATAAGGTTCAGATGATACATGGTATAATTAAATGTTGTTTGATCTGGATGTGTCAATAGTTTAAATTCTTGTGATTGGGATGTTGTATATATTTCAAGTTCAAAATTCCATGAACATGGAAAAATGTTTGATGTCATATTATATGGACTAATAATTTATATTCCTAGAATAATTTTGTGGAAATTTGAAAATTAACCCAACATGAATGATCCATAGAGGCTAGTGCATCACACAAATATCATGGAAGATCTGGGATGAAGGAATATGTGATGTGGAACGAGTCAAACATGATATGAGTGGCCTAGAAGTCCCATTGCCACATCACACATCCCAGTGAGGATTATAGTTTAAGGTCATATATTTTGGACTGAGGATCCATTATAAGGCTCAATCATATTGTTACCAAACATACCATAACCCATAATCCCACATGATCCATATTGATTGTATAAAAATTGGAATACACAAGGGGTATTACCTAACATGTGGGAGAGCACATTAGGGGCAAAACCAAGAGTTGAATCGAAACATGGGTTGCAAATGTGGAGATGAGGTAAGTTGAGATTTTGATGGTCCGTATGAAGTTGCTACTGGTAGTAAACGAACAACTGTTAAAAATTATTAGAAAATGGAGATCATCACCATACCATCCAATAACGAGGTGAACAAATTTGAAATCGAGTGTTGACCATGATTCAAATGCATGTATCACTATTTTATACAATGATCCATTTGGTCGTTTTCATAGGATAAAAGGTGATCCAATGTTTCATGAGACCAACATCATTAGGGGGTCCATCTTGATGTGAAATATGGTGGAGAACTGAATCCAGGGAGGATTGGATGTGTGGATTGATCCTATTAGTGAGTGGGATTCATACCAGTTTGTGAATATATTTTAAGGTCATATTTCCCTGAACATGTGGGAAATGTTCAGTTTTTTGGAATGAACACAACACATAGGTGGTAAAACAAAAAAATTATAGAGTTCAATAAGGCTATTTGGTTTCATAACCATATTATGATGAATGATGTAAAATTAATGGTCACTATACTTAGACAATAAGAGAAGAAAGATGTCCAAAGAGGTTAATGAAGCCATGGAAGCGCTCAAAGAAAACATATTTGGCTGTCGCTATGTATCCCATGAAGATTTTAGCCTAGAATACCATTTTTATTAAACAAAATGTTGTAGGATACAAACCCTGTTGAGGGAAATTCTCCTGGAGAGGATGCTGAAGCATCCCATTATTATCATGGGGCATCTAAACTTATTTACAGTAGGATAATAGCTTAATTTCGCATTGTGAGTAAATTAATTACTAGTTTAAGGTCATAGATTTTGGACCATAAGAGAGGTTATATTTTTAGAATATGAATAAATTAGAAGCGTAACAAATCTGTCATGAATGATGACCAATGAGGTACATACACAATTGATGTAAATTCATGAGGAAGCGTGTAAAATGTTTAAATTTGTGTATCATTGACAATTATTGGGCCAAAGAGGCATAAAACCTAATTATCATTTTGATTTTCCAACATAAAAAGTGCCTAGAAATCACTATGTATTCCATTCATATGTTCATCAAGTCACGCATTATTTTATTATTTCATGTAATGTAACATCATGTGGTAAGGATGATGGTGACACAATGTGAAAAGGGGTGATAATGTTGATGTTGGTAATGTAATAAATTATTTTGCAGTAAATATGTACCCCATGAGGATAATAATCCATACATTCATAGTTCTTAAAGGGAAAATCCATGTGCATGTATGTCCCATATATAGACTGGGATGGTTTTTTTTTTTAATGGTTGGACGAGGATGGAAAACCTATGTGTCACTACTTATCTTGTGTAGATAGAAATAAATCCATATGTATTTATTGATATATGTAATATTATATGACTAGTTCCATAGGTTTTTTTACTCTCAAGAGAGAGTACCACTAATAAGTTTCATTTTTCATCATGTGACATGGATCATGGTGCCACTATTTAGGGTCATGTGAATGGACCATTCTATGCATTAGAAAGTCCTTTAGTAAAGACAATAGTTTCTATGAATTTTATCTTTATCTGACCACTACATTAGAATGATATGTATACCAGAGGACATGTGTATGGAATGCAAGAATATCCTGACATGAATGAGCGCCATGAAGGCCCTCACCACAACACACACTCCAATCAGAAATGTCTGGACAAGGAGAGGTAATGTTGAAATTAATGTTGGGCCCAAATATGATTCATTTGAGCATTAATATATATCTCATAAGGATGAGAATCAAGAAATGTGATGTTCTCAATCATGAGAGTGTATAAGACAAAATCGAGAAGGGATGTCATCCAAGATGAGAAAATAACGGTGGCACTATATAGTTTACAGTCATATTACATGGATTGTATAGTTCGTAGTTTAGGGTTATAGTATTCAGACCCTTGGTTAGTGAAACTCAAGAAGATATATCTACCATAGTGGGGTAATAAAACAGACATGAATGATGGATAAGAAGGCCCATCACAATGACACATGTTCATGTGTAGATTTTCATACAGTTTAACGTTGTGATGATTAGACTATAAGTGATAAAAATGGTTTATATTCATATTTATTAGCACTGTGGAAAACATTTTAAGGTCATGTTTCCTAGACTATAGTCTCCTGTTTTATTGGAATATACTTTGAATCATAGCGTGGTGGTGTGGGAAACCCAGTAATAATAAAGGACCTAAGAGGTTTCAACACCACATGATGCTGTTTGAATAGAGTCTGACATTCAGTTTAAAGGCATAATGCTCAGACTCGGGGTTCAGTTTAACATCATGTTCCTGGGATATAAAATGTTATACAGTTTCTCATCTTCCAACCTGGACGATGGGGAGAGATATATTCTCATGGGATATGTATAGTGAAACCATTATAACCTTATGTGAATGGGGACCAAGAGGGCCCCAACACACAAATTTTACTCCTGAGAGAATCTGATTCTAAGGGGTAAAAAGTTTGAAATTGTGGATGGACCAAAGAAAAAATTTATGTACATTCCTACACATCCCATATGGATGGGAATTAATCAGTACATTGTTCATGATAACAAAAGTGCAGATCACCAGTGTCAAAATCTATGTCCTCTCAGAATATGACATCACTGGGGAATTATGTAGTTTAGAGTCGTATATCATTAAATGTATGGTTCTTAGTTAAGGATAATAGAATTCAGACTATGGGTTGTACAGCTCCACTATGTGGGTACAAGCACCACCGAAAAACCTAGGCCCACATCTGACATGCTCAATCTTGTAAAATTGGAAATGATGCACGGAATTTTCTATCATAGAGATCCTCATTGAAAGGATAAGTAGATTCCATGTGTGAAAGTCCAATGGATATTAAAATTCCTATCCAAGGCTTGTGGATGGATGAACGAGTAAAAACAAGAGTTTTTGGTTTCCACCGGAACATAGAGAGGTGTAAATAGTGGAAAATCAAAACAATTATGGTATGGATCATGAAAGGGGTAACTAATGGTTAGGGACCACTATTGAAAAAATTAAAAACATAGGGTCAATAGCTTCACCATTCAGGGATGTCCCATCTAACTATAAATTCAAAAACTGGCCATGCTCGAAACACAATACTCATTATTCATTAACAAATATCCTCTAGGTTGTTGGCGTAGGATGGGAGGTGAGATGTTTTTCCTAGTAACCATGTATTTAGGGGGTTCTTCATGATATAAGAGATGATGGGGATCTAAATCTGTAATGACTCAAATTATTGTAATGTATTAAGGAAATTTCCATGTGAAACCTGACACATTAGATTTAACTCCACCGAAAATCATATCATTTCAGTGCTAGGACGTATATGGACTTAGGTTAATTGGAATTACAAATAGAATAAGGTCATATTGCTTAGACCAATGGATCTTAGTTTAATGTCATAGCATTTGGATCATTGGTGCCTATTTTAACATCATGTTCTTGGTATATTTTCATCAATTTTAACACCATGTGGCAAGGATGATGAGACACAGTTCAATATCTTATTGTAGTGATGGAAGTTTGAATGGAATTTTGAATGTAATTTTTATCATGTGATAGCTATTACTTGATATGAATGAGGACCCAAGGGGTCTGTTTCATGAAAAAAAATCCATGGAGAAACCATACACTATTTAAAGTCATGATGTTCGGACATGGTGATTTGATTAACATCATGTTCATGGGGCGGAAAATTTTAGGTAGTATACCCTTGTACAACTAAGATGATGCGGTACAGTTTAATGATGTGTCCAACGGATGTGGGGACAATTCCTTTTAAGGATGTGTATAAATTTCCATCATCATTGAGTGGTTTATCATTGTTCAACATAGATTCTCATTATATGTAGTTTAAAGGCGTATTTCTCAAATTATAAGTTTCCTAGTTTAATGTCATTGAATTTAGACCATACATGGGTGATTATTACATAGGTGATATGTGTGGAATTATTGGTGTAAGTGATGTGAGTGAGGTCCAATGAGTCACATTTAATACAATACACTCACATGGGAGACCTACACCTAGTTTACATTCAAGTAGTTTGGAATTAAAATCCAATTTTGAGGTCATATAGTTTGGACCTCTGAGATAGTAAAGCTAATCCATGTGGGTGAAAACATTAAAAATTCTCCTAATACCACGTCAGTCGTGCTTGGTGTGGGAAACCAAGATTTGTGATGGGATTTTCCTAACACATGGATGAAAAATATGGGCCATATAGATATCAGGTTAAGAATATCCTAGTGATACTGGCGTGCATACACAAAAGGTAGTTAATGCATAAAGGATTTATGCAAAGGGTGATGGGATGCTGTAGAAACATAAGTATGTGGAATGTCTGAATCACGATGCACAATATTTGGATCACAGTGTGGGTGGCATGATGATGTAGAATAACTATTAGCCCTATTAGAAACACTACTTTCATATCTTTATACACATTATAATGGAAAAAACTATGGTTCAATTGTTTACCATGTTTGAAATGTGTGACCTATCTCAAAATGCAGTCAAAAGTAATCGGGGGAATCTATATAAGATGTTAGGTGATCTATTATTTCCAGGATCCATTCTATTATGGGGTCCCTTCATATATGGAGGATAATGTGGATCCTAATATTGGGATGTCGTGAATGGTGGGGATGGATTCAGACAATGTTCATGAGGAATCCAAAACTCTTGGTTCTATACCACATCACATTTGATCACATCAATGGGGAGTACCGGAAAGAGGGATTTGAGAAACTTCTCAAGAAAGAGGGTTTTGCGGTTGTTCTTGAAATTGGTTTTGTAGTGTACCGTTGATGAATGTAGAGTTATTTCTCATATAATATCTCATTTAATTACAAAGTTTTATATCATGTAATGGGGATGCAGAGTTGTCTCATTCTTATAATATGGGGCACCATGTGATATCCAAGCATGGAGAGGCTATATTTCAATGTTGTGTGATAAGGATTATGGACACATAGTTTATCATCGTATGTTAAGGATATTTCATTGTACAATTTAACATCGGGTGATTAGGATTAGTAGTGGATGTATTTTAAGGTCACATTCGATTGAATATGGTTACTACAGTTTTAGTTGACATTATTTTGACCATAATTTCATATGTTTTAACATCATGTGGCCTAGACATTGTCTTGTAGTATAACATCATGTGACCCAGGGGATGGTTGTTTTCAGTTTAACATTATGCAACTAGGACGTTAGATGTGTTGTGAAATTTAACATCATACAACTAGGACATTGAATGTCATGTAGTTTAACGCAATGTGGTAAGGAAATGGAATTATATGTAGATTAATATCATGGGGTTAGGACATGTAATTCCATGAATTTTAACATCATAGAGTAAGGACATGTGATTTTATATAGATAACATCATGCAGAATGGATGTAGCTTCCAATTCAGGTGATGCACTATTTTTGGAACATTACATTTGTTGGATGATTGATGTGCTCCCCATACCCAGTGACCAAATTTTATGAACCATTGGGATAGACATTGTAATGGATGTATGTCCTTACCACTTGGGTTCCTACTTTTGTGGCTTACTAGAAGGTATAATTGTCATTTAGAGAGATATACATGTATCACCATGGTGATAGGAGTGGACGAAAACCTTCTTGTTGATATATATATATATATATCTTGTTTTGGTTTCTCTCTAGATTATTCAAGGTACAGAACCTATTCTTGTCAAGGGTATCCAGTTACACTAGAAAAACATAGTCTATTCTATATTCCATGTGCCAATTGTATAAATATATTTATTGCGAAGTAAATGAATCATGATGTGTAGGACTACCTCCATTATATTAACTAGGTAATCTGGGGTAATCTGGGTGGAATTATGAAACATCATCCTATAATGCTAGACAACAATGGGGAGATTGTATAGTTAACACTTCTAATTCTCTCCCACTATCTTCTATTTAATGTTAGAGATGGTTACATAGAATTCCTCAATCTACCCATTATCATGTGCAATATAAGGAAAAATATGGTTGGATAGGATGATGTACTAGTCATAAAACTTATTCATTCAAGATCCATGGATGCTGGTTCCATTATAAGTAAAAACTGCATGAGGGAGTCCAAATTGATAGATGAAATTGGAGCTCATGAACTCATGAATGGGATGGGTCCTGAATTACATGAGTATAATCACCATTACCCATGTGGAAATGAAACTGGTCCCTGTCATAATGAACATGCACTGTAGAGCTGCTGCTAGTGGATATAGTCCCATTAAAATGGGTCCCCAGACTACAAAGGGACAAGAATACATGGTAGTATGGAGGAGCTCTGGTGGTTCATGATAGTATATAGAATTGATCTCACACATGTGAAACGTATTTTAATACTTGATACAGTCACGAGTCATTGTGGTCCAAAATAATCCCAACCATTGAATATGATGGGGGAGTTTCAACCATGACTAATGATCTCCACAGGACATGGCATGGACTTCATTCAAAACCTAGGGAATCATGTATCCTTGAATACAATGGAGGAAATTTCCATCAAAATCACATTTTTAGAGAGTATGATTTATGTTGGAACCGCTCAGGAGGGTGACCTATTTCACAATCTGATGGATTCACTCTTTTTCTATTTTTCCAATGATATAGTGTAATAGTATATATACTCAATGAATTTACAAGTCTAGTCTTAGGAATTTAATCTATGGTAGTAATTAGTTGTATTAATATATATGCACAAGTGGTAATGTGGTTTATATTCTTGATTTCATAATCATTTGAAGTGATAGGGCCTATGAATCTTCGATGCACCGTATGGATGAACATGTCATCATATTTGGGAATTGAAATAGAGAAACCTAGACTAGAAAGGGAATCAAATCAACCATTCATTGACTGGGTGACAAGAGGTACCTACAAATGATAGGGAACTGGTCTATTATCCAATGAGTAAGTTCTAATACGTGCATGATTTCCAGATTCCTAATGACATAGTCACCACTGATCTGAATAAATTCTATCTAAAAGTCACCGTTGATTTGTATATGGCGAACATCAGTCTTGAGAACCATCTTGAGATCATTTATGAGAGATTGATACATTGCCTCATTTTTAGTGAAACCTTCTGAAATTAGTAATGAATTTGTAAGGGAAGCTTGTGTATTCATGATCAAGACAACTACAATCTCCACTCTATTGATTATGGGAGAATTGATCCTTATATCAGTTGGGCTTCAGGAGGCACTAAAAAAATAAATCTTCTAGTATGGAACAACCTGATACACTTAGAGGATCAACTCATATAGGAATTCAAATTCTATGGACTTTTATGTGGGTGTTTTATGGGTGTCTAGTAATTCTTCTACATCTTGAACCTTGACGACCATTTTATAGAATATATATGATGTTGAAATACTAAATAATCACAACCCATAATGCTAGATGGCCTATCAAAACATGGATATTTATGATATAATTTAGTGGATCTACACGATATACTTACTATATCTCATGGTGCATCTAGTAGTTCCAAAACATCTATAATACGGAAACCAGTGCAAGGAATATCTTCTCAATATGATAGTATTTAGTCCCCATGTCAAAGATAATTTAACCGAGATGGTATAATAAATTCATTGTCACATTATTCTTCATCAAGGAGATCAAGATGTCGAGGTATCATTCAAGGGTCAACGCATAGAGGTCTAATGACTTCCCTAAGATGGTAGGAATTAGAACTAGAGGGTGTACTAGGTATTTCTTAATCTAATTAGACACATTAGTTTACTATTCATCCCATTAGTAGAAAAAAAATTACATCATGAGTTTGAAAATGGGGTTACATGTGTAGTTCAGATTCTTAATGAATCATACTATTTATTATAAGTGGCCTTTATGGAATCAGATCACAAATAAGTTTCTTAGTGGAGGTGTCTAGTTGATGTCCTTGATCATTTACTAGTCAATCTCAACACTTCTGTATATAATGATGAAGATGAGAATCATCCTTTAGGTTACCCCAAACACACAATTCAAGGTTATAATATTCACATGACTAGTGTGGAGGAAAAATAACACATTCTTAATGTCTTATTAATATTCATTATTTTTTTGGGATTTGACCATGAAATCGTCCATGTAGAATTCAAATAAAATCATGAAGATCAGTTTGAATATTTGGTAAATCAAACACTGATAGTTGGATCCTAAATTCATCAAAATAAAAAGTATTACAAAATTGAAAATGATTTATTCCAATGCCCTATAGTCAATGGACTTTTAAAATTTATGTTATGATCTGATTGTATCTAGAACACCCATCCATGATGGAGATATCCTAGAATATATTGATTTTAAGAATCAACAAATATAATACCATAAGATGAAAATAGTTCACTCAGAAATGACTATTGATATCCTATAAATTGATGCATACTATAATCCTTTAGTTATTTTTCATGATAGGAATGTTGTTATCCGAGAATATAGGGTACGTGAATTCCTTGATGATGTTGGATTTGATAAGTTATGAACTTCTTCCTTGACCACTGTAGCATGATAAGGGTTTATCATCCTGGTAGGCTACATGAACTCATGATGAATTATCGAAAGACCATGATAGTGGATAGAGGATTGAGGTTCTAGTCTTGGAATCACATTATAAATACAGTAATAAAAATCATGTTTCATATAATGGAAATTTACATAAAACATTTGTTCCTCTGTAGGCATGGATGTACTAATCAACGTTGGACTCAGATCTACCGTAGTTCCATGATTCACATGGACCAGCTAATCGAAGAAGGTGTTGAAATCCACTAAAAATTATAGAGGCATGTCTTGAAAATACTCTTCACCATATGAGGTAGTGGAATCAGTTAGATGATATGGAACATCCAAGTCAATTGATTATGGATGAATATTAGTTCCAACATGGGTGGAGATATTTTTGTTACTAGGGAACTACCGCTCTTCTAAGACCATTGATATGGAAGCTATCATCTTGATTCCATTCAGTCACGAACTAAGGGGTCCTTGGTCAATGTCAATGAAATGGTGAGAACTCATTCTATGTCGGCTCAACCCATCTCAGCAAAACATGAATGTATGGTGTACATCTGTAGCCAGGGTTGAACATCCCAATGGATCATTGGGGTAAGAGGTTCTGATATCAATTGAACTTCAACATTTTATGAGTATAAGGAGATATTAAAATGTTCCTTGTTTCCTGGAAATGTGTCTTCCCCTATTATTGGAAACAAATAATTTGATTTATGGGTCTCGTGTTGCATCATACAACTCGTGAATTGGGACTTTGAAATCGTCATCAAAGTCTATCAAATGGTCAGCCACAGTTATATTGTTCTCAACCTCCATTTTCCATATCCATTTTTCTATAATCATGGAGTAGTTGACATTCATATACTTGTATTTTAAAGAGTAAAATAGAGACACATCACCTTAGAGAACACCCACTCGACCATTTTGGTTGTAATTGAGGCATTAGTAAGACGATGAGGGAACCAATGCACCTGCCAATGGATCTATTATCTTCCCATAAGGGAATTTTTCATGGTATCATGTAAGGAAACCATGGATTATGTTCTTGAAACGAGTCCACTAAAGTGGTTCTTCAAATTGGGTTTTCCACACAGCCTCTACTTGGTCCTTTCATAACCCTTTATTTTTAGGTTAGAGGGACAGAGATCTACATCCGTCAATCCAATCTTGAAGAGTGTCTGGTTTGTTATGAGATTGATCTTGGGAACAGTTTCTACTAGAAATGGTGGAATTGTTTAAGATCAATTAGGTTGATGATTTACAATGTTATGATATGTCCTTGTATAGTGGAAAATTTATCTTCTCCAGAGAATAAGATGACAAAATAGCACTATTCTTGCTCCACATCCTCATCATGGAATGATGTTATGTCCAGTTACATAGATTCAAACTATAGGGGGGGGGGGGGGTCATAAAATATAATGAAATGTATTCACTCATGCCTTTTCAATGATATATTTAATTGATTATCATGATCATTAAACAAATATTGGATAGGTGTAAGAGCATATTTTAATTCTGTACTAGACACAAATTTCTACTCACACAGGGTCTCTCTTTGGTAGGAAGAATGAAGGGAAATGATTGTTGAACAAGTGGGAAATAGTTAGTGTTAAAATTACATGTTTGAAATTATAGAAACTGATTAGATTCTCTATTGGATGAGGCCTAACCACTGCTGGATGTGATTTCTATGATGTTGTCACAATTATTATACCTTATTGTGTTCAATGAGAGGTCACAAAAATGAATCTATTAGGATGAGATGAGAATATATTTCTTATTGGATCATTCCCTAGCCTAAAACATGTTCCCTATTCATGTAAATCTTGAATTGAATTACTCACTTGTGCATCCTTACGATTCATGTATCATCATCTACTAAAACGATGTCATGGATGGAGGTCATTTAGAGGACTTTTTTGGCATTTTTTGTCACTGATAACATCATATAGATCCTAAAATGTGACATTATTAACACATGTTTACACATGGTCATCATCATAGGAATGTCTAATATTGGGTGTATTTTGAGGCTGACCCCTATGTATAGGCATGGAGTCGTTGAGTGTAAAAGAAGGAATCAATACAATTCAGGTATTTTTGTTCTTGTTTCTTTTAAATTTACACTATTTTGAGTGATGAAAGAATATGATGTTGGTTCCACCGATGTTTATGTGTCATCAGGAAGAGGTTCAGAAACATCAAAAGGTTTATTTTGTTTCATGCGGGCTGGGATGCCACAATGGGCATGAGAGACTACTTTTCAAGTGAAACAATAACAACATTTTTTAGTTATATAATGAGATACATACTATCACTAACCATTTTTGTCATTTTCATTATTTTAATATATTCACAACACAAGATTTGGAGTTATGAAGACCCTGAATACATTATATCTACCATGTCCCAAATCCAATCCCTGAACACATAAAAATTCATGATGGTATTTCAAAATATTATGTTATGAGGAAATTAGTTTGGGATATTAGAGAGATTCACATCAAGGGTATCCTATATTCTAGAGGATTCATAATTACTTTCCTCAGTGAAATTCAGTTATAACATGGCACATGATCCTCATTTAATGACCAGGCATGGTTTCTTTGGTACAAGAGGGGTGCTATTAGAGCTTGTATTTATCGAGGGTTAAGAGCATAATGAGGGTGTAGGTCAAAATTCTCTCACCTAGTAATTGGAGGTGTACTATGGTGAGGTTCCTTCAAATTTTGGGGTAGTGATTTCTGATCTTTTTGCCTATGACTTTGGTTATTGCCTTTGGCCAGGTGGCAGATGTGGCTCTACTCATAACAACTCAAGATGTATGGGGGCCCCTATCTGTGTGACGACATCAGTCTCATCCATGATAGCTCTTATTGCAGAAGCTGAAAGAGTAAAATGGTTCCCCTTCTTGGATTGCTTTGAGGATTTTTCAAGGGAGTAGTTCTTGTCAAATATATCATGTAAAGAACCTAGGATGTTCTGGGGGATGAGGGATGGAACCAATTCAATACATGAATTTCCCATGAACATTGTTAACAACTACTCATGGGACATCATCATGTCAAGTGAATACATAAATCTCATCCACATTAGGAAATAGTATCCAATACGTTCATCTAGCCACATCATTCACTTGTATAGGTGAGTGATACATGTCTTTTGGGTGGTGGAACTGAACTCTTAGAGAAACCACATGTGAGGATCTTCCCAACTAGCAATAGATCCATGGGATGTCCGGTTTTTCTAAAAAAACACTACAAATTACAATGACTTCTGAAAAATTTAGGTATTTTAGTCCCCAATAGGGGTTCACACCATTAGATGAACTGGGGAAGATGCTAAATATGGTCGCCCCTCCCATTAAATGAGATGATGGTTAGATTCCAAAAACATTGGTGACTTACTTTTCATCAATCCATACAAGATATAGATTTCCATTAGGTGTAATATCCACTGGTCGTGTCTCCAAATATTTTAGTAATGACGTGAAAATAGATAACAGATCATTTTGGTGGGGATTTTTGACCACCAGTGCATTGAAATGATCATGAAAAGGATATAATGGCTCAGCGGCTCATGGTGCGACAGGTGGAGTGGATTTTGAAGAAGCTGGTAGAACATCATATAGAGCGGCTCAACATGGATCCTATGGAAGGTTATCATGACACTATGGTGGATTTAATTATGTATATAGTTTGATCCTTCTATATATTCTAGCATCCACTCTTTCAAGATACACATGACTGTTGATGTTGATGGGAGGAAATTCGCTGAAAAATACCTTTGGCGACCCTGACATCCCTTGTTGGGGGAAGGATTGTGCCGAGGATTACTATAATACATGTGCCAATATAAAAGGAAATAATAGGGATATCATCAATTAGCCTCTTTTTAATTTTAATATTCTAGATCTAGGCTGATTTTGTGAGATCAAACACTATCTCTTGTGAAACATCTGATGTGTCAGATGGCTTGGATGTCCTGATATGACATATAACTTTGTTAGTGTTCTTACCAATGATCAATGATACCAAAGGGTCTATAAGAACAAGTTCCTACCTTTTCAGGTGACTTTGGACAACTGTGGGGTCTACATGATTCTATAGTGCATTGGGAGAGGGTTCTCTTTATCATATCCCACATTGGTGTCCCCATCTCAAATTATATCAAGGAAAACTATGTTCACTGTGATGGTTCTCTAATTCATAAAGTCGTTATCTCTAAGAAATTTTCATTGTCACAGGATAGGACTAAATTTGAGAGCATTGTAATGCCTCCAGTCCCAGATCTGCACATTCTAGGTTGCCTATTTAATAACACTTCATTGTATGATGAATCTCTGGATGCATCCTAGTTTAATATTCTAATGGTAGTTGTGTGGTTCATGGTTCTTGGACATTTGAAGTGATTCTATCTAAACCATGTGGCACTATTGGTCTGTTCCTTATAAATACTCTCAGATCCTTGGGTATACAACTAGATGGCTGTGGAGTTGGAAAATCATCCCACCGATGGATTGGTGAAAGAACGTAACCTCATCCAAGTTTTGGGAATCTGGAATGTCAATATTGGGATCTATAATCATCCATAACATCTCGTACAACTTATCTACAACAATAGTGTCCCATAATCATACCTACTCAAAAATGGAATCCAACTCTTCATTTCCACAGGCTACGATTGGTGACGTTTGAGAAACTAGAAACCACACGGATGTGGACTACTATGGAAGAGGACTAGCTCATTGACAGACCGCTTCATTCATTTATTGAACAATGTATGTTGAGCCATCTCTTAGAGGTGGTTCCGACATCATGCTCACATCCATATATGATAGCTTAGTGACCATTTACTCATGTGTGAGGGTGGAGAGTTTCATATGTGGGTCTATCAGGTTCTCATTGTCTATCATATCCCATTAATACTCTTTGTGATCTCATGTAGAGGTAGATAATGAAGCTTGTGATGATAGATAAAACAACATTATGAGACCCCAGATGTGATCCTAGTCTTCCTCCAGTAGCATATAATTGAGAAGGGACTTAGATATTTTTTTCATCTCACCATTCAGGATGATAAATCCAACCAAATAGGATCCTTCCCAATATTATAATACTGATTTTTGGGGTAAAATCACCATCATTAAATCATATTTGAAAACAAAATATGAGAAAAAATTGATTGAGGGGGACTTTTCCCTTATTATAGTTATTCCTTTGGCTTTGATGATCCTCCCCTTTTCCCCAAGACAATTCTTCAGGGAAGGAAACTTAGTCATCATTAGTAGGACATTCGTGTTGTTGTTTAATTTTTTGGGGAGGACCTCCGTATTGACCTTTTGATATATAGGTAGGGACACAATATCTTTTTTAGTTGTATTGGAGAAGAAAATCACTCTTTATGTGGGTAGACCATGAGATAACATCACAAGGTGCGTTTTTGATGTAGTAGGGAGGACCGATCCTTGTGTAATAGGGGTTATGGGAAGGACACCTAGGTTGGTTGTTGGTGAAGAAAATAGAACCTCTTCTTTTGATATTTGAGGTGTGAGAAGCGCCTAGAAATATGTTATCGAGGAAACAGGGAGGAACTATGTTTTAGGAAACCTGACTATGAGGATGACCTATGTACATGTTTCAAGATGAGTAGCGAGCGCCTTTGTGGTGGTGAGTATTAATGTGTGGAGGGCATCAGTTTCGATTGGTTGTGATAGAATGGGGAGGACTTATATAATGATAAGATATTGTGTGGGGAGGTCCTCCACATTGATCATCACCAGAGTGGGGAGGACCTCTTATTGAGATAGTGTAAACTTGGGGAGGACCACCACTCTAATGGGCCATAGTATGGGGAGGACTAGACAAAGCATGGTTGACCTTCACTCTGGTCATTGGAACTGTGGTGAGGTCCTCCTCTTGAGTTGGGAATGATGCAAGAAGGACCATCTTATTAATAAACTGTGACATGGGGAGGACCTCTCTATTGAGAATCGTAAACATGAGAAGTACATCTATTCTAGACGTCGACATTGTAGGGAGGACTTCAACTTTGGATGATGCTGGTAACATGGGGAGGACATCCAAGTTGGGTTTGAGAGTGGGGAGGACATCCATTATGGATGGAGACAATATGGGGTATATCTATACTACATATCATCTTTACAAGCCGACCTTATATGGTAATAGACTGTTCGAACAATAGAAAGATTCACCATAGCCTATGTGTGATGGGAAAAGTTACAATTCCAATTGGAAGTTGATAGTTCCTTGCTTTGAAGTAATAAGGATATGGTGGATCAAATTGGTGGAATCTTGGACCACAATAGATAGAGAATATGATGCACCCTGAATGGAAAGCTCTTGATACTGGGCCCAATGTTGGTGTTGGGTCATCCAGACAGTGTCCAGTGAAGTAGAGGTTTAGTCCACCTATTCTACGGCATTAGGGATTAGTGGTTTGTAATATTGACGAGGCCTAGTGGGAGGCCTCCATATATGCTCATTAAAAGTCTCTATAGTGTTGGTGACCCATGAATCCCAAACCTCCTTGATGTAGTCGGGAGAGTCATATTAATTCTCTAGAGAGAGGACCCCAATGTGTTTCGATGTTAGAGTCTAGAGTAGTGGCCTCCTATGTGGCCATTGTGGGAGACAGTTCTTGTGAGGCATAGAAACATCTTGGTCTGATAAAGGTATGTACATTGTGGGAATGAACCTCTTATAATCATTCTAGTGTACCAGGGTTTCCATCACCCTCCTCTGGATGATTTAAATGTCTTATATGTGATGGGGGTTCTTAGTAGCTGCTGTTGAGGTAGATTTCATAGAGTTTGCATCATATTGCGTGGTTTCCATGTTTTACATTATCATTACCCACCATCAATGGTAAAGGGTGATTGGTTTCCTCTAGCTTGGGTGCTTCAAATATGAATGATTCAGCTATGATTATAGATAATAGGAAAAAAATCCCAATTCCCTATCATCGTCTGATACATTTGTCTGGGAGGTCCGCCTCGCTTGTCCTTGCACTCTAGAGTAATTGTTTTCACCCTACATTCCCTCTTTTTAGAAGAGGGTGGACTTCATCAGTTTCTTAGTGATGTTTTCTCCTTGTTTGAAATGGGTTAAAGGGATTTCACTATTTATTTTCATGGATTAATCCCCAAAAATCACTTCCTAGTCATGGTCTCCCTGAAAGATTAATACTTGTCTGTGAAACTTATTCCTAGTTCCATATCACTATAGACATAGGCTAATTACACTACTTTAGTCTAGGTATTTCAAGGGGTCTTGATAGGGGTAAAACCTTGGATCATAAGAGTAGTCTCATTTGGAATTTTTGGCATGTCCTAATGCTGGAACATTGGTCACCTATATTTGTCCTCCTCTGATGGATTCTAAAGGGAGTGGAACCAGTGGAATCCTTTAGAAATCAGAAGGTATATTATGAAAGATACATTTTTTAGGAATTTTTTTCAGTAATCCCAAGATAAACACATGGTAGTCCATAATATTAACATCCTAAGCAGATGGAGTGAGAATAACAGAATGCCTCATAGTTTGAGATCTAG
The DNA here is from genome assembly GCA_963277665.1 of Viscum album. Lineage (NCBI taxonomy): Eukaryota > Viridiplantae > Streptophyta > Magnoliopsida > Santalales > Viscaceae > Viscum > Viscum album. The sequence goes on along the minus strand of OY728140.1, from coordinate 926,619,776 downwards.
GAGGTACATTCAATGGAGGGGGAACATGGGTGGTTTACAAAAGGTACATATAAAATTTCTAATGAGAGTAGACCCAAGATAGTGTTTCCCATAATGGGAAATGTCAAAATGTGAATAGGTATATCCCTAGTATAATGGCACCACTTTTTACCAGATGGTTGGGTCTAAATGACCAATGAGAGTGGATTAGGAATGATTTGTCTCTTAAAGAAAATGTATGAAACCATTAAAGATGATCTGGAAACCACTAAATTCATATTAGAGAGGGTCCACCAAAATTAGGGGACACAATTTTTTACCCTTGTATTGGATTGAATCTCAATGATGAATACAACATATTCCATTTAGATGAAAGGGTTAAAAATACACAATGTTCGATGGCTGGAGTGGGGATTGCACGTGAGATACAATTAAGAAATATGAAGAATCGATGATGATGATGATGATGATAGAGCTTACTTGTATGAATGATAATGATGGATGTCATGATTGTACTAGAATGTGGCTACCCAGGTGAGAATCAGTACGGATTATGGGAAAATTGGATAAAGTGCAGTGGATGGATTGTGTGGGGGTGTTGGGATTGAACATCAAGAGGTTACCTATGTTTCCCTACTAGTTGGGAATTAATGTCCAAATAATTATAAGGCCCCAATTCATTTAATGTCTTGAGGTGAGGGTGAGAATGATCCAACATAGAAAAGATGGAACATATGAGATTGATGAGGTGTCAATAATGAACAAAATAGTGGATTCCTATGTATTCCAATAGGTTGTGAATCAATGTACACAAATTTCTAGACATGGATTACGGAATTATACCTAAAATGGATTCCCAGTCAATATGGGGCATATGGTTGGGAATTATATATATAAATGACTCTGGGGTCCTATTGAAGATAATCTATCTGAGGTGGGGGCATGATCTTATGAAGGATATGTCTAGGGGGATCATGATGGATGTTAATGAATGGTAGATACTAGGATAAAAGAGGCAAACCCATAGGATGGAGGATCCACGGTTTACCATTGGTCGGTATTGGATCTCACGGAGTAATCCTATGTATCCAATTTAGATTAGAAGGATCAAAACAAGCATAGTTCAGTAGGGATGGGACTTATTTATGGATATTGTCCAATAAAGGATGAAAATGGACCTTACTCTATGAGGGATTCCCATTGATGGTGGGTAATGATGTCACAGTAACTACTGACCTCAAATCTCACATGATACAAGCTCGGTGTGAGAAATAAGAAGAACCAATGGACTACACATTCATGTTTGGAATGATGGTTTAGTGAGATATGGTGTAGGGATTGTACATATAAGAATCCCAATGAGCATCTCATTCTATGAGAGGGGGATCTAATTCCATGTGAGGAAGATTTCACTCTCATACAGATGAGTTCATGTGGATAGAGACTGAGGAATGTCAACCCATGTGTATTTCATATGGTGATTATAAAATTTTATATAATTTATTGAGGGTCATGGTGCTTGAATATTTCATATCATGTATGAAAAAAGGGGTGAACTCACACGTAACACTTCATAAGTGATTCCCCTAAATATATGACTAAGGGAAGGTATCAACAATTCAATGATGGAATGTTGTATAGGAGTTGTTAATAGTGGGGTTCGTGTTGGCATGAATATAATAGAAAATAAAAGACATTAGTCTTCCAATTCTAAAAACAAATAGGTTGGGCACCTCAATAAGGTACACCTCAAGAGGTTCTAGGAAATCACAATGTATGAACTTGGAGGGCCACATAGAATAGGGTCTTACAATGAAGGGGGGATCACTAATTCTAATTTCATCATGTTCGGTTGTCTTCAAATAGAAGTTACATTACAAGAGAAAGGGATTCGTGAAGTAGGGTGACCTAGTCTAGGTATGGATTCCTCTATTAGTGGAAGAGTTATTTTTGTAGGATGAATGATCTGTAAAGCCTTGATTAAACCAGAGGGTCTCCTTCCATTAAGAAGGTAATTTAATTTCCCTAGAGTAACCCCTAACATAGTTAGGGTCATTTAGGAACAAAATAAATGGGGGTATTGTGAAACTACAATGCATTGGGTGATTTATTTTATCCATACTTCATGGTGCTTAGGTGCTTCAAAAAATGGGAGTTTAGAATTCAAATATTCAAGGCATCCATTCCATTTCAGTTGGGTGAGTAGAATATTTATATGGAATGTGGAGTCGTGATGTTTGGAGGCCCACCATGTAGAGAATTAGGCTCTCCAATTTGGTGAGGCTCCGTCTAACTCATGAATCCATCCATTAAAGAAATTCACATTATTACGTAGGGAATAAAAATAACGATATAACCATAAACTTCTTTCATGTAGATGTGGAGTTCAATAGAGTGACTCGAGTATCATCAACATCCTTTGTGCGGTTGCAGTGCATGTTGACTCCATGAAGGAGAATCCTGAAATTGACCACATTGATGGATTTTGGGGCTATTTGATCTTTAATTTAACATCGAATGTTTATGGTTCAACAACACCTATCTCTGGGAACACATTTCATCACTAGTACACAAATTTTTGAAAATAAGGGAACTTATCAGATTGATGATGCATAAGTGGTAAATGAAAACATGAATGTTTTTCTTGATGAGTTTTCCGGTGATATTCTTGATTGGGAAGCTGAATTTACTATTGACTTAGTCCCCAGTACTAAAACAATTATGAAAAACCTTATCTGAATGGATCATGTAGAGATTCTAGAATTGAAAAATCTTTTTTATTTGAATCTTTATAAAGTTTCATTCATCATATCACCTCTCCATGAGTTTCTCATTTTTTGTTTTCTAAAAACATTTCTCTGATGATTCTTGTAATTGATTATAGATCATTAAATATGTTTATTGTTCAGGATATTTATCTTTTTCCACATATCTATGACATCATTTTATCTTCTTCTTGGAGATCATGATTTTTCCATGGTCAACTAGAGATTCAGGTACCATTAGTTGAAGGTGGAGTAGTATGACATTATGAATATAGATTTCTATACTATATATTAAAATTATGAGTCTGTTGTTATTCCATTTTATTTAAAAAATTCCCCTGTTATAACTTTGGACATATGAATAAAATATTCCATGAATAATTGAATAAATATGTGGTATTTTGTTGATGATATTAAGGTGTTTTAAAAAAATTATGAGTATTATAAAAAACAAATAAGGATTTTCTTGAAATATCTCAATGAAAATAAGTTATTTTCAAAATTTATAAAATGTTCTATTTTGTTATAATATATGTTTTTCATTAGAACATTGTAAATAAAGACTGAATAAAATTTTATCCCACCAAAAAAGTGTTTGAACAATGATCAAGACATAAAAATGTTACAGATGTTTGTATATTTATTTGATTATTAGGCTATTACCGATGTTTTTTTAAAAACATTCCATGGTTTTGTATCCTATCAAATAATTAAAAATAAAACTGGGATGAACATATTTTGATAACAGACAATGATGTTTGTTTTCAGGAACAGAAATAATATTTGTAAAATATCTATTATTTATACTTCCATAGAGAAAAAGTGATTTTTTATTTATAGTGATGATTTATTGAAGGGAATTGGTTGTGTTCAAATAAATAAATATTCATGTAATTACTTATGCTATAAGGCAATTAAACCCCATGAGTAAAATAATCCCACACATGACATAGAATTAATATCTTTTGTTTTCCACTTTGAAAATTTGGAAGATTCAATTATATGGATAAAAATGTGAAATATATACTGACTATAAACATTTGAAGAATATATTTATCTAGATTGAATTTAAAATGAAACAGATAAGTTTGAAGGTACTAATAAATGAATATTATTTCATAACTAATTACCATCATGAAGAAGAAAATATTGTGGTAGATTCCTTGAGACGAAAACATAATGCTACATTAAACATGTAATTTTTGGAATAAGACCCCTCGATTAATGATTTTATTAATTTTGGCTTTGATGTTTTTGGTGTTTGAGATTCAACTATTTTTTTCCTGTGTCATTGTAGTAAACTATATGTGAAATTATTAAGAAATCATAAAATGAAGTCCATGAGTTACATAAAAGGGTATATTTTCTAATGAAATGAAAAGTCATTTAAATTTAATGTTGATAATTTTTGTGTCTTGAGATTTCAAAATAGATTATGTGTTTCTTGTGATTCCCATATTATTAAAGAATTTTTAATTAAAGAACATAGATATCTGTTTTCAATTCAGTCAGGATGCAGTAACATTTACAAAGACCTTTAGAAGTATAATTGATGGTACCAAATGAAAATAGATATTTCTGCTTTTCTGGTAAATGATTCACATGTCAATATGTTAACGATGAGTGGAATATAAAAAATGGGATTCTTTATCCTTTTGTAGTTCGATATTGGAAGTCAAAAATATATCCATGGAATTCATGGTGGTAATACCAATGACTTCTCAATTTAACTATGAAATTTTGGTTATTGTTTATTGGTTAACTGAATATACACAATAACTTTCTATTTGATAAATTATTTCTTCAAATCAACATTCTCAGCTGTGTGTCAAAGTTATTTTCATCTTACATGGAGCCCCTCTTTCCATTGTATCTCACAGTTAACCGAGGTTCACTTCAAACAATTGTAAATTACTTATAATGTTATTTGTAAATAAATTTAATTTCATCACATCCTTTCATCCTTAATCTGATGAATAAAACAAAAGAAAAATATATAAATTATAGGATATGCTTCATGATTTTTTAATCGTCTGACATGGAATTTGGGATCATAATATTTCATTAGTTGAATGTTCCTAAAATGAATATTTTTATTTCTAAATATACAGAGAACTTTTTTAGGCATTATACTGAAAGAGAAGAAAATCTATAGAATTTTGATATTATGTAAGAGTAAAGAAATTTATGGGACCATAATTTGTACAGTTTGTTGATGTGAAAGTGAATATGATCACGAAACACATGAGTAAAACATTGAGCATCCATAAACGTTATGTAAACAACATGAGGAAAAAAATTTCTTTTGAGATAGTAGGTCATGTTTTATTTAAAATATCTCCTTGAAATGAGTTTTGATATTGGCTATGATTATAATGATATATTCCATGGGTTTTTGGATCTTTTAAAATCATGGAGAATACTATACTAGTTGCCTATCAAGTATATTTTCCTCCGAGTTTATCATAGGTACATCAAATTTTATAAGTTTTGATGTTCAGAATTTATGTGCCGGATTCATCTAATGTTTTGAGGAAACAAGTAGTTCAGAAACAATATAACCTTTCATACAAGAGATATATTATTTAGATTCATGATCATAGAGAGCATGTAATTCAGAATAAGGTAATTGTGAGGATGCAATTTCCAGAAAGTGGGGAGAATATAACAACCTAGGTACTTATAAAATAAAATGTTTTCATATTATAATTAAATAGTGAAATTAATTATAAATGTATAATTAAATATGGGGAATTTATAGGAAATAAGGAATTTATATAGATGTATTAGTAAGTGGACATTAGGTAAAGTAACATGACCATTAGTAATTTTCATCTAGCAGATCGAATAGTAACCTCACCAAAAAAATTATAAATATAATTTATCCATCTTATAAGTTAAAATATGATATAATCATATCAATGTATATGTTTATAAATATATTTAAAAAAATGATAAATATAGTGTTCATATTTATATAAGACAAAAAAATTTTTTTTATATTTTTATTATTTATTTATTGATTTATTGATTTATATTAAAATTTATTTCATAAAATATAATCGTAATATAATATTGTGCTTTTTTATGATTATATGTTAATTTTTTGAGGCCATAATAATTTTCTTCTATGTTTTATAAAATTAGTTATAGTTTTTTAATTGGTATTTTTTGAATAAATGATGGATTGAAATAAAAATTAAATTTAACATATATAGAAAACTAATTTCATTTGATGTGTTCTATTTTTAATTATGCATTATGATAAACTCAGACATGGATGTTTTGTGATTTTTCGAAAATAGTTAAACTTTGGGTGAATAGAGAAATATTTTAATTTAAGATATAGGCTAAATACATGTTTTTTTCCATTATTTATTCAATATCTACCTCCTCTTATCTAAGTTGAATAAAAACTCTATTGTATTATATATAGTATATTTTATCATGTTTAGGGAAAACTTCATCATCAAAATCATTATCCACTACCTTTATTCGAAAAATCATAAAATAATTTGTGATTTGTCATTTTCCCACAATCTATGGATGATACACATTAATTTTCCATTATATCCTTCGTGTATGGTCATAAAACCATTATTATGGTTCTATAAGATTTTATTATTCATTTTTTATGTTATATAACTTTTTATAACCTATTTTTAAACATTTTTTTAAATAAAATGATAAAAGTTTTTTATGGTCAGAAATACCACCAAAATAAATTAAATCATATTTATTAATGTTTTATCTAATTAATAAAAATAATATCAGAGAAAAAATGATATATATTATTTTTTAATAATCTGAAAACATATTAATAGCTTTTTTTCATCTTATGTAGTTTATCATCCGTTCATCATGAAATACCATAATGAATCGATCAAGGAAACCATGAAAAGAACTCTCCAGAAACAATGGAAATAACAAAATATTATTAATAAATAGGTGGAAATTTGTTATAACATTGTCATATATAGTAGTATAAACATTTTCACACTTATTTAATAAATTAATAAAATTCATCAAACCATTATACAAATTGTTTAAACTTGTTTGGAGTAAGATGAAGCTGATATAAGAGACTTTTCATTAAAAATTATCTTTTAAATGACCATTATTAAAACATTCAAAATGAATTTTTTGATAATTTTTTTTATTATTCTTTACATGTTCATGGGAATTTTTTATGTATAAATTTTTAAATTATCTCTCCCTCCAATGCATAAGGTTCGTTTATGTTGTAATTTGACCATAATAGTAATTTCAATTGTAACTACAGTTCTTACATTTTATGGTCGTCTTAAGGGTTACATTGTAAGGGTGTTGTGAGGGTTGAAAATAATATAGTTTCCATGAGGGCCACAATCATAAGTAATTAATTACCTTATTTACTTATATGGTTTTATATATGCCTTTTATGTTTAATGGAAATCCATAGTTTTCAAAAAGTATGTATGTGATACAATATGGGTGAGAAGCGTGTCATCTTGAAAAAACTTTCATATGTTTATAAGTATTCATAGACTAATGGTTTATCATTTATTTTTTATATCCTATAGTGATAACTGTTTCCTCGTCCAATTTTTAAATTTTTTTATCATAGTGTATAAGGATGTTTAAAATAAAATAATAATAAAATATTAATGTTATGAAGAATTCATTTTTTATTAAAAACATATTTATTATCAAAAATATTATACTATTTTAGTAGTATCCACAAGATATAAATTTTAATTTTCATGAATATTATATGACCTAATTCTATGAAAAAATAAAATTAAAAGATCTCTGGGAATGTAATATTTGTATTCTAGATGAATTATCTATATTATTTGATGTTTATGGTTAGGTCTCTATAGTGTATTAGTGAAAATTATGATTTGTATAAAACATTAATTATGGAATTATTTATAAATATTATAAATAATTTTTGAAATATGGGAAAAATTATGTTCGGATAATCATTTAAATATAATTTTTTTTAAAAATTAGTAAATTATCATTTGTTTATAATGAATTATTAAATTTTTTAGAAACATTCAATGAAAAAATAACCATAATATTAATTGTTAAAATATGTTGGACATTTTGTTTTATATGCGGGGACATGAAATGTTTATATAAAATGATTATATATAATGTATAAGTTAATTCATATTATGAATATAAATTAAAAAAAAAGTTCAATTACAAAATATTATATATATATTTAAGAATTCATCATATTGTTTAGTTTGAAAATTTCAAATTACAATTCTTATTTAAATGATATTATTTGAAATATAGCAAAATTTATTTTGATGAATAATATTCTTAAAGATGAAATAATATTTTATATATTGTATATTAATTATATGAATTATAAACAAGGAAAAATTTGTAATTTGAAGTGTTTATATTTCAATTTCCATCATAGTTTTATGTAAATTTCATATAAAATGACAATATAAAAATAAAATTAGAAATAAACATAACGTGTTTATATTTATGAAATTATAAAATGACAAAAATTCATGGATAAATTATAAATTATTTATAATTTATATATTTAAGGGTTTCTCATAAATTTAATTATAATGTATAAATTTATGAATTTTTTATTTATTTAGTGTTATTATCTACTTAGATTATTAATATGAATTATTAATATTGTGACTGATTGAATGATTTAGTTTAAAATGTTAAAATGATTCTATAAATGGTTATACATTTATCTAAGGTGATACATTCAATGTATGATGAGTGACATGATATTCTTGGACTTTTACATTTTTTTATTAGGTTGTGATCTTGAATTAAGAAACTTATTTTAGTTAATATGAAACATGTTGTAGGATTACAATGTTAGTGATATGTCTAATTAATATAGAACTACATGAAGATTGAATTTATATTCTACTTATCACCCACTTATGTATTTGTATATATCTGGATAACTGGTTATTGGATTCATGTCACTCCATGCATACACTTGTTTTGATTTTTATTTCCATGTGATTCTAAACCATTACATGAAATCATTTCACATATGTAATAGAGAATATATTCCCTTAATAATATATAATTAATGTTCTTTTTTTGGAATATATCAATGTATATGATATGTATAATCCATATGGTATTACATATGAGAAACCAAGTCATCTCATATTCTTCTGTTTTGGTATATTATATTGCAGGATATAAAAATATCATGCCACTGATGAGCAATTTTCATTATATGAAATTTCTATATAGAATTAAAATAGAATATATGCTGTCATATGATGAATATCCTAAGATTATTAACATGTATTTATAAAATTTTTTGTGTAAATGAATATAAATTTGTAATGTGTAGGTATTTCTCCACAAAATGCTATCATTTTGTATGTTTCAAGTAATGAAATGTATTTTAGATTCAATTATGTATATATATTTTAAATGAAAAGATATATAATGGTTAAAATCATTTTTAATATTATACTATTTAATCATATATTATAAATTTATATGTAAATGCATGATGGCTTAGAGAGAATCCTTGATGCCTTCAAAAACATTTAAAAGCTTTTAAAATGGTTCATGTGATTCCAATTAAATCTCAAAATACTACTCCCACTTATATTTCTATCTAATTACACTATATATATTTTTATTTTATGGTGTACTAGGTATTACACCCATATTTTGGGTGATTTACATCAACATGATGATACAACCAAGAGGAATGGTCTTATTATATGCTTCTTAGTGATCTTCATCAAACACGTGATTTAATATAGTAGTTGTGGTAAACATATTCGTAAGGTGTAAATGATTATCATTTATATTATAAATTTTTATATTTCATATCATAAAGATATATGTTTGTGGGATTCATCATGTTTTCTACTTGTTTAATAAGTTTTATTCGATCCATAGAATCACATAAGTTGTATATGATCTATCAATAATTCAAATGATTCATTAAATGATATTTAAAATTATAATAATCAATACATTTCTATATTATATAAAATCCCAAAATAGTATCCACCATTAAATACTTCCTCATTAATTACGTAATGATACATTATACAAAAAACTAGAAAATTATAAACACTGTAATAGACACTATAAGTGTTATTGACCATAAAAAAATATATGGCATCACACTAATATTGAAATACAGAGGATCACACTCTAAAATGAATGAAAAATATATAATATGTATTACTTTGATAAATAGGAAAACAATAAATAGTGTATACATGGTATAATAACTAATAAAACCACATTAATGTTGTCATATTTTATATTGGAGTGTATATATAATCAGTAATATGATAGTAAGAAGATTGAAGTGACCATTAAAATCCTATATTTTTTTATATCATTTTAAATATTTTGTATTCTTTATAAAAAACATGTCTAACTAAATATAATACATTTTATAAAAATATAATTCTTAATAATTAATAATTTAGGTCTATAAATGAATAGTATTATAGTTACATGTGTACATCAAAAAATTAAAATAAGATTTATTTCAAAAATATATTTTTAGTTATTTATCCCCCAAATGCATGATTTTGAATTACACAATGATTTTTATTTAATAAATTAATTTATATTACATAAAAATTTAAATTCAAAAAAGGGTTTTTTAATTTGGTATCGTCATGTTAAAAATTTTTAGTAGTATATTTTTCAATATTTTATGAGAGATTATAATTTTCATGTTAATAAAAAAATATGTCATGAATATAGAATAATAATTGTTCCATAATTATGATTTAAATATTACATAATAAATAATATAATTGTGTCATAGAATGATATGTGTTAATGTTATAAAAAATCCATTAAATATCTGAAATTAATTTCTAAACAAATAATAATATTTACCTAATATGAAATTGAAATTACTGTTTTAAAAATAATTATTCAAGAGTAAAAGTTTCTTATAGGGAAACATTAATATAAAATAATGTATTTAGTTTTTAAAATATAACAATATATAAAAACATACATTAAATTTCAAAAAATAATTTTTTTAAATCATTGGTAAGATAATGGTTTTTATTTTTTCAATAACATAGATTTTTATTGACTAAAATACAAAATAAATTATCGATTTCCCTTTATTTGTAAAAAATACCCACCCAGCCTCCCAATCATATTAAAACCATAATTAGTGAGAAAGATTCTCCAATAATTTTCTATCTCAAGATTTTAACCATGATGTTTCTAGGTTATAAGGTGTTCATTCATAGTTTATATTATGTTATATTCCAATTTTAGGGTTACTAATATCTTATCCTCATTTATTTTTGTATTCCTTTTTCAATAATTTTCATTTTATTATGAAATACCATTATGATTACTTGTTAAAAATTCGTTATTGTATTATAATTCAGTTGACATTATTCTTACATACTATACCACCAACATAAACCATTGTAATTTTACAATATTCATATAGTCCTATAATCCATTTTTCAAATCCCTACATATATCAAATATTTTTGGAATTATAGATGTATTACATATAAGAGGATGGATTTTTCAAATTAATAGTGGTATAAATGATTACAGTGGATACTCTATTGAGCCCAAAGTGGATTAAATATGACATTGACACTAGTCCACCTTTACCATAAATTAATTGTGACTTTGATGTCTTTTCATATGAAAAATATACATCCCTAATGTTTATCAAATATATGATACATATGCTCATTATTTGTTCAGAGTGGTTTCTCTATTAATATGGAATGTTATCCTGATCATGATGTCGTCTCTAATATGTTCTTTATATTTTATTAGGAAATAATATAGAATTTGGTGACCAATGTAATCAAAGAACAGTTTAATAAATCCTTCATTATCACTGGTATTTATTAAATAATTATTTCTCTTATACCAGATAAAGGGATTGCCATTGAAATCATGTATTTTATACTAGTTGTTATTGGTAATTATTCATCTTTTTAAAGAAATGGTTTGTAGGTGAAAAATAAAAGCATTTTTTCCCAAATATTTATCATAATAATAAAGAATCATTAATAAAGTTATAATTTTAAAAAGTAGTACCAATTCTAATAATTATACTCATGTATTACTAAGAGTAGTTCTAAAACATGTGTCTCAAGCACCCTATATTCAAGTAACATGCAGTTACATTGGATGTGATATTTATACATATATTCTTTAATAGAATGTGTCTGTTGATTTTGGTTCCCAAATTTGTGTCCATAAATTTTAACCAAAATGGAATTAGGAATACATAATTTTGTAGCAGAATATTTTCATTTATAATTCTAAAAAAATAATAAAAGTGGGATAACGTAACCTAGTCCCAGCAAAACGATAATTTTTTCAATCACATTCACAAATGAGATTCATTGTTTTTTTAAAATAATTTAAATTCTTATCATTATATAATCCATTAATAATATTATTGTATTTTTGAGGTGTTGGCCTGATTTGAAAAAAAAAACTAGATTTAAAATGATTTTGTATTTACCACTGATAACCCAAAAACTTAATATTTTTTTCATTTTTTTCACATAAAAGGATAATTATTGATAAAATTTGTTTTTTATTATAATTTATCAACACATGTTTTCTATTATAATTTATAAGATAACTCTTAATTTTCATTAAAATGATGATTCATTTCAAAAAAAAAGTTGATATTATTTATTTTATAGATCATTGTAAATAGTTATATGTTGGAAAATACATTATAGAGTTTTCGTTTATTATATTTAAGTCCTTTTAGTTTAAATATATTAAAGAGAAGTTATATAGGGAAGAATTTAAATTAGAATAACTAACCATGTCACTTACCATAGTTTCTACAGTTAGAAATTTTGTTACACCATCACATGAGTTGGATGGGGAGTGGGAATCATCACTTATTCTTCATGTATATACTTTTAGATCATTTATACATTTCTTAATTAATTTTATCATAATATTATATAAGTGTAAATATCTTTTTATGTTAACCATTATTTATATTGATAACATGTTAACACATGATCCTTTTAATCATTCTCCATTTTGGGAATCATGGAATAATTTATCTTTTTATTATATTTATTGAATCTCATGGTTACATGTGAAATTTCATTTTAAAATATAGATAAGTAATTATTTATGTTTTAAATGAAATGTTATTATTTACTTTTAGAAACATTTTGATTCCTTTTCATTCAGCCTCTACATGGTTATCGCATTGGTCCTGAGATATCTAATATGTTATTTGTCTTCCGTGTTCATGATAATGTTGGATAACTGGATTATAATTACATTAGAAGACCATGTGCATGAAATAAAGGGATTTATATTCATTATAAGTGTTCTTATAGTATGATTATCAATAATATATCTTATCCAACTATATACATTGGTAAAAATAATAAATATCTATGTAATATATTCATTTAGAAGCATGCTTGAACATTCCAAATTAGCTCTATACATATAAAGCCTAGTGTGATTAAATTATTTATTTCATTCATGAGTAAAATAAAGAAATTTATGTATTTCATTTGAGTTTTTACATAGAAACATTATTAAATTCATTTGATTGTAATCCATAGTGAAAAGATTTCACATTTTTTCCATCATGTTCAAAAAAAATATTATCAGGAGTCAACTTTTTTTAATTATTTTGGTCGGTGTATAAACATTCATAAAATGTTTCCTAACATGATTACGGATACATCAATAAATATTAGTCATATTATTTTTCCAATATCAATATTCTATTCAATCAATGAAAAGGGAATAACCCATTGAGGTCCCTTAGGGATCACCTTCTGTGTAAAAGTAGAATCCTTCAATTAATTATTCTTCCCTAAAATCCATTAAGTCTTTGAAAATATTTTTTATAAGGTATAGATAAATTTTTAAAACAAGGTCTAATGAAATTTTTTAAAAAATAAATCATCTGATAATAATTGTAAAGACCCCAACCGTATTACACCAGAGCTGGTTTCTTACATTATACAATTTTTACTATGAAAAAAAATATTTCAACCTAATGGAAATAATATTATTGTGGATTTGGAGAACCATATACAAACTATTTTGTTTCATTATAAGATGAAATTAAATACAATATATAAAATCTTTTGGATATTTCACTATTCACCTAGACTATCCATTCATGTCAATCATAATATACATCTTGGAATCTTGGGGAAAATATGATAATTGAAAGTGGTGAGATAAGATGTTGATAAAGAGTATGAAACAGAAAAATAGATATCATAAAATAACCATAAACAATTTGGAAATGGGAGTAACATAAAAAAATATTCATTAACAAATCAAGACCGTAGTATGCAAGGAATAAAAGATGATCAAATAGCTCCACATAAATAATCACATGAGAAAGAAACTTAATAGTGGATATTCTTCAAGGTAAATAATTAAATTTAATATTAATAAAACACATTATAATGAAGGAACTAATAATGAGGGACTTCATTAAGACACTACGAAGGCATTGTTCCAAGAATCTATTATTGGCTATGCTTCATGCAATGAATCTAATAAATTTTAATGGTCTTGGTCAAAACCATATATACATTGTCTTATGAGTCCAAAAAATTCATCGAGGGGCTAAAACAAGACCCTCTTGACACATAATATGTCCAATTAATTAATCATATAAATTTTTTGATACATAATCTACCTAACCATTTTTATTGAAACTTGCATATAAATTACAAGTAAGTTCCCTAATCAATAAGCATAATAAGAGTCTATCTAGAGTAATATTGACAATGGTATCAAGGTAGTACACCACCATTCACAATAATCATTAAACATTCAATATAACATTGTAATCGAAAACATAGGATATAAATCTCATTTACACAAAACATTCAACAAGTGGGTGTTTTCAATAAATGAAAATAATCTAGTAAAATCATTGAGAAAATCTTGAATGAAATGCCCTTTTTAATATTAAATGAAGGGTTCCATGGGAAAATAATTTATATAAAACATGTGTTAAAATAAATTAAAATAATTTGTTATTTGAGTTGTATTAAATTAATATTCAACCTGAAATTTACCATATAAATTTAAAAGTAGTGTATAATAACCATTACGAACAATCCACTTCAGTGTGGTTTAAGGGAAAATATATGAATATTTAAGGCGTATAGAGGAATAATTATATTCACAATACTAAAAATAAAGTAATATATATTTTCATTCCAAAAATAGTAATTTGAAAATATTATTTGTATATTGAAATATATTATGGAGTGTACTTGAAAATAGGAAAAACTTTTGGCGTTCCATTTTACTGGGCCTTCTTATGGGGAGGAATTGAAAAAGGAAACCTTTTAAAACATGTATATCCACATAAAAGGAAGTATATCTGAGATTGGTATATATTTTTTGAAAATAAACATATAACTTGGAAAGATTATATATTATGTCTTAATAATTACATTGGCACAGGGAAATAGAAAGTGCATCCTGATAGAAAAATGGAGATTTGTTGAGAATCCGTAACCACATTACAAATTGTCAAACTGTATGCCCCTAAAACTAATGATCATATTTTTAAACATTTAATAACATTAATGTAGATACCTAATGATTTATGTACATGGAAATTATATTACTTTTGCGTAATACTTAATACATAACAAAAAAAGACACTTAAGGACCGTAATAGTTTAGTGTCTTTGGAAACTCGGAATATTATCTTCTAATCGTGGTGAAAGATCTTCAACATCTCAATTAATGATCTTCCACTTTGTTTTCTTACCTAAAACCTTTCTTTAAATCCTGGGGAAGAGAAAACATATAAAGGGTGACCTAAAATGCTCAATAAGTGCAAACATAGAGACCATAAAACAATGCATAAACATTTGAAATCAAAAACATGAACATGAAATTTAAACATCAAAATCCTGAGCAAAGACATAAATTGTGGAAGTACATAAGGCATATATCATAATGGAAAATCAACCATGATAAAATATAAAGGTAATAAAACATTTAATTGTGGTAACCATTCAGCACATGTTATGATTTCCATAGTAGCCAAGGCATTGCTGCCAAGACCATCTTATGGTTCGTTGGTATGTTATCCATTTTTCTCCAAAAAAATTGTTTCTAGTCCCATTGAATAATGGTGTTTATTGTCTCATGAAGTAGTCTAACATTATTAAAACACATTATGGATCATTATTTTCTATACAGGTATGTTTATTAATCATAACTCGAGTCAATTGTCCCAATGTAGTTATAATTTATTCATAACTAACTGAAACAACATCTATGTCGTTATTAACATCCAAAGGTGGGAAATACCTACATGGAATAAATTAATTAATTTAGATTCCATCCCTCCCATTGGGTGCACATTTTGAAAAATTTCATATAATATATTATATCACAACCTTTTGAAACGCAATGTATAATCTATAAATAGTGAAACAGGTAGGGTAAATTGAATATTTAGGTATAACTAATCTCTGAATCATAATATTAGTTAATTTCAAAATATTATAAATGTCAATTAAAGGAATATATTTCCAAAGTCTATGTTTTCCTAATATCGTTTTCCATTTTTTCATTATACTTTATCTAAAACCAAATTTAAGGGACCTAACCCTGGTATCTTATAGTTTGTGCTATACTTTATTACATTGGAACTATTAACAACAGATTTCATCCAAAAACACTAATTAGTTTAGTATATTTTTGAAAATAATGTAAAAAAATAATTATTACACTACAACATGAAATTAAATAAAACATATAAACTCATTTGGAATCATCCCCATTCTCCAAGGACATCCCTTGAAGAATCCCTTGTTATTAACCGGAGTAAAATACAGCTGTTTTTGAACTTCATCATTTACTCAACTAGTCATTCTTCTAATAGAGCATTGGAACATAATTTTAAGAGTTGGATACCTCTTAAGTGATGTTTTGGGAATGGGAGAAGGCCCAAGAATCTTCCCAAGTGGATCAAAAAGTTTATATAGTGTTGTACATGAAAAAATTCATGTTTTATATGACAGTAGAGGATACACAGTTTGTGCACGGTCTACTAAACCGTGCAGACCATTTCAGGTAATCATGCATCCCTCATAAAAAGTGGTAGTGGCATTGCGCATGGGCTATGAATAGTTCCCTAAATCATGCTCCTAGCCCATGCAAGGTGTGACTTTGAGGCAATGGACACTTCACGGTTTGTGCATGGTTTGGAAAACTGTGTGGACTTATCCATGTGTAACACCCTATTTTAGGATTTTAATTATATTAAATTAAAATGAAATAAAATTTAAAATTTAAACATAAAACACTCCGATATTCCATCTCTTTCTAAATCGCGTGAAAACCCAAGGGTCTCTCCAATTTGATGCATGTCGCTCCTCTATCAGCCTCCTCTTCCTTTTTCGTTCCATGTATGATTTTTTAGAGAATACCCTTTGATCATTCCTGTTGATTCTACTCCTCTCATATCCTCCTTTTTCCCAGCCACATTTAGGCCTATTTTTAAAGAAAGATTGTTTGGAAAATCCTAAACCAAGGGTTAACACGTTTTTTATGATTTAACATGGTTTCTAGGTCGCACTAATGGTCTCTCAAGTGTTTTTCTTGCATGTTCTGGAAACCGCAGCCAAAGGAGACATAGTTTAGGTGGTTTCGGTCTGCCAGTTTTTCTTCAGGGAATGATTTCTCTTTGTCACCATGTTAATATTTGAATATTTTGGTATTTATGAGTCCCCAGCATGTTTCTAGTATTGCGACGTGCCTCACTATGTGGTGTCATATTATTTCGTTCCACCGGTATTGTTCATAGGTTAGTCTTTAATTCCATTGGTCGGTTTCGCTCGTCCCTTTTTAGTATCATATATATTTTGTGGATGTTTAGTGTTGTTGTAGTTAGTTTTCATTCCTTCATAAGGATCATGGTAATATAAAGTGGTATTTACATATATATATATATATATAAATATATATATATATATATGTGAATATTCTCTATGTGTGTATTCCCTCATCACATGGGGAATGCAGAAAATGGGTTAAGTGTATACAAAAATATATATAGTTGTATATGATGTGGGTGGTTTGTCTACTTGTGATAGAATGCTACAAGAGATGATGTGGAAGGATTGGTTCCACCCTGAGCTAGGGTCCCTATCCAAGTACTTTAATTCTATAAATTCTTTAATTAATTACTTTCTGAACATTAGTTATAATTTAAATTCTAGTAGTGATTTATCTATATTGAATGCTCCTAAATGATGTTTATCATGTTTCATATTTAAACGATAAAGGTAATAAATAATTTGTGTGATATACAGTATAATGTTTTTATAATAAAACCCCTCCAAAGGAGGTTCACTTCCTTCATGATAAAAAGTAGTGTTTATACCTATCTTACGTGACTATTCCTGTATAAAATTGTTATGCATTTATGTTGTGTTGTGATTTGGTATGTTTAGGACCTGGACCTAATGGAATTAGAAACACTGATTCTCCCTTTTTTAAAAAGATTAAAGAACCAACACACCATCTATGTGTTTAGTCTAGAACTTATATTGAAATTACCCTTGTAGGTAGTTATCCCTCTTCATGTATACATGGTGCCTTAAGAGTGCATTTCACATGTTTAGGTAAATAGAATGAGTTAAGCTATATGAATTTCATAATTCTTAAGGATTGAACCTCCAAACAAATTACTAATTTATTTTCAAATTTTTTGAATGATAATAACACATTGGGTGACATGTGGGTTCCCATGATGGAATTCCATGATGGAATCGATGGGATTTCATACTCATCCAAAGGGAGATACTTGTATTCCAGGTAGTAATTCCATGGATATACCCAGGTTCTTGTGTGAATATTGGGTTCCACGTCTGTGGAATCCCTTACCATGCTTTGGGAAGGTAATGGGGTGGACCATGTTTTTTTGAAAATTCATTAATAGAATTTACTATAGGATTACAGTGTTACTTGACTCTTCCACACTAATGGAAGGAAATGATTGAACTAATAAATAATGGTTTCAACTCTGCATGACCAACATATGATAATGGAATGAAATAATTGAACTAGATGAGTCAATTCATGACTTCATTAATTAATAAGAATGTTTATAATTGAGTGTGTCATGGTTTATGATCTGAAAATACAATGAGAACTCATGTACCCCATTCCAACTTCAAGGATGACTTACAATGGTTTACACCCGCATAGATCATGTTCCATTCATTATCTTTGGATTCTTATTATACTGATGTGGGTTCCCCCATGTAGTACTGTATGATACCTGGGATACACTCCTTGGATCTAGCATTGAAAAGTAGGTGCCTTGGATATACTCTATGGACCCAACCCTTACTTTTCCCTGTTTTATCTGGGATTCACTCATTAGACTTGTAGGTACCTTTTTGTGGAATTCCATGTATTGATCTACTTTTATTACATTCTTAATCTATTTCTGGACTAAGATATTATTGAGATAGATTTCCGTGACATTTTCATTACCTTGGTTTTTAACCTGAACTCCCCCACCAGATATTGTTGTCAGGTTTCCTAGTTATGTCTTGGAAATGACACTACTAATACTATCTAAAAGTTTGTTTACTTGGTTATTACCTCGGGAATTTAAGACTAAAAAACATCATCGGATGCCTTAGATAACCTTCTTGGGTGAATCATTGACAAGTAGGATCCATGGTTAAAGCCCATCGTGCTCAGACATTTCTTAGCCCCATTTTACCTGGGAGGAAACTCCATGGACTCGGTAGGGGGATTAATCAAAATTGACTTATAAAAATACTGGTAATATTTTGTTAATGAACCAATTACATATCCAAACACCAACTGACGTCTAAAGAAGGTACTTTTTTATTTAGTTATAATGTACTTATTATATTATTTAAACATGTTTACACCCTGTTTAATTTACATTAAACTGTCGAGATTGGGTAAGACATCGGTGGTTCCAGCCTACTGAAAATTATATATCACACCCTGCTCAGGATGCCATCGCACTAGGGTACTCATGTAGTCTCATCTTGTTTCCAGTCCCTTGGACCTTTCAGGTTGCTATTTTCTGGAACCTGGAGTAGCAGAAAAGTACTTAGATGGAGATTAGGATGCCTGTGGAGATCACATTTTGGATTTTTATTCATTTATTTAATTGAGTTCTACATTTCATTATAATGAATATCATGTTGTACTATCTACTAATTTTTATAATGTATCAATACCATTCCATACATTCATTTGATGTTTAAACCAGCGTTGGAAACTTTTGTTCATTTATACGAAATATGTCTTCCAGTTCTTTGTCAATTATGTATTACTCCTTTTGTTTTTGATTATTATTTATTGTATTATAACACCTCATAACTCTGATAAGAGGGTATATTCTCCCCACTAACTATTCATACACCGTCATTGCTAGCCATCAACCTCTAGCGTATGGGTAGGTGCACTTTAGGTCATGTGGCGAGCGATCTGCCACCGTTTTAGTGGGGTTCTTGTTTGGGATGTTACAAATTGGTATCAAATGTGGTTTTTCATTTTGTATTACTTATTTGGGTGGGTAGATAGGAGACTAGGAATGTTTCTACACATGGCTAATAGTCGTGTGTGGTACATATCTACCAATGTACAGTAAATGACCATGTGTCCAGGGCTTGGATCATTGTCTATGATGTTCATTGTTACAATTGACATGATTCCACCTAGAGTGACTAGTGTACATTCTGTTGCATATGATTTTCAGAACATGGAAATGTTCTTTCCCTGTTATGGGATGGAAGATTCATTACATGCATCATATTACGCACTTAGATATTCATAGGTCATGCATATATGCTATGCCATGTAGTTGCATTAGTAGGTTTCCTATTATGTATGATTAAATCCCTTATCAATATGCAATGTTTATTTTTATACCTATTTAGGTAATAAATTATCATTCCTTGTATGCTTACTTCCCGTTATAGCATGCTCATGTGAGTAAACTATCATTCTTATGTAATTTTAGATTGTAGCTCCGTGTTAGGTGATTGTTGTGATATGATATCTTACTTTAATATATTTAAATAGTCTCATGGGAATAAAGTTTTTATACAGTTATAATGGGAACCATTTTTCATATGTAAGGTGTATGGGAACCTTATTGCTGGGAAAATGTTACCCGTGTAATTGACCCATTCTAAAGAGGTTGGTAAATTCAATGTTAAGTGAAGATAGTTTTTAATAAGTGGAAACAAATTCCAAACTTTAAAGTGTATGGGTTATTTAAAGGAATGTAGTTAGACAACCAATATTTTGGAATGTTATGTTGATCAGGTTATATTGTAAATTGACATTGGTACTGATAAATGGGATCCAATTTTCAATCCATGGAGTGTATGGGATCTTCATGAATAGGGAAATTGCAACCCATATTAAATAAAATGACATGATTCATTATAAAATGACAATAAATGTAAAATATTTTTAGTACTGGTTAGAAATAAAATATATAGATTTCAAAATGAAATTTGTACCTTGTAGGTCAGTTGGGGAATGTTTTTATGTGATGAAACATTCTGTTGATTAAAATTTAAATAATTGTCCATTTTTTATTGGGTTGCTTTTTGGAGAACCCAGGTTGGTTAAAATGGGACCCACGTAGGCTTATTTTTTTAATAAAAGGATTCTATTTTGAAATGTTTCAAAAAAATGGGGTGATGTCAATGTAAAATGTTTTAAAAAGGGAGTTTTAAAAAACTTTCTGGTTTTTCCTTGGGGAAAGGGTTAAAATTAAATAACTTGTATTGTTTTGAAAAGGGTTTTTTATGTATTGATTAAATCTTTAGATAATTAATGATTAAATGTTATTTAAAATAATATGCTTGAAATGGATCTTATAGTGGTTCCCACAATGTAAAAACCTCGTGCAAAGGGGATTTTATACTTCTCTTGACATTCTTTGGAGTTGAAGCATTAGTACCTTCCATAGGCATTCTTTTCCACAGTAATGGATTCATGTTCAGATTTTGATCATAATGATTTTTTTTGACATGATCTATTGTGAGGTTTCAATATATTTATTCGTTAGGGGATAAGCTTTCGTAGATATCACCCACAAAACATGAATTCCTTACTAGTTCATTGATTTTTATCACATTTTTTGTGTTTGGGATCCATTGTCCCTAGTAAGACATTCAATTTTAATGTGACATCCTTGATCGAATAGGTGCTCATGTCTTTCATGACCGTGTTGTGATATCGAGCACCAATTACTGTTCTTTTTTAGCTAGTTAGGCATGCCACTAGAATGGTTGGCCACATCATAGGTTGTTTGGGCCTATTTTTTTATTAATGGATGAATGGTTAGGTCATCATCCATTTTGATTGTCGTATGAGGAAATTTGACTCCAAAATAAATCTACTTATATTGTTGATTATTGACTTGGGTCATCTCTAAGTTGAGTGGCTTGAGAATTAAAGGATCAGTTCCATTCCAATACTCGGACTGGATTTTAAATGACTTGGGTGTTTTGACACACCAGTCTCGTTGATATAATCTATCGGGCTTATGATAAGTTAGTTTTCCATAATTTTATATCCAGGACCGTCCAAAAGTGGGTAATGTTGTGCTGAACCTGGTAAATGCGCCCTTCTATGTAGAAGGAACACAAACTAATGGGACTATAGGGAAATGGTCGGCTTGCTTGAATGCCTTTATGGTGATCTAGTGTTTTCTATGTTGGTTCTTTTTTGGAATCACGTATTGGGTCTAGTTTGTCTATTTTATCTTTTTGTTTTAGGGTGTGTGTAACTGGAAACCCCATCTTAAATTCCCTTAGTGTACTCTTATTAAGAGACGAGCATGCCCCCTATCATATCATCATCCTCGAATCATTAAGAGAGCATCCGTCTTACACTATGCTAAATCCTAAAAGTTTTTGATCTTGTTGGATGATCATTGTTAGTGTTTCATGCAATGTGTAGTTCTCCTTAAGGATTAGTAATTCATATGTTATTCTGGAGTTCCCATGTAGGAATTCGTTATTCAGACTCGTGGAATCCAACTATTTATTCTAAATTTCTAGGCCGCCTATATTGGACTTCTATGAGATATATCAGCCATGTGGATTGAATCATTTTCTCTTCCATTACTTTAATGTCTATGGTTGAAGGGGTATTTTAAAGCATGTTTCCAAGAGAAGGCTAGTGTGGTCTCAAGGTTAGCAGTGTCTTCTGATAGGACATACTCATATAGTTCTATTAGTTTGATCAGAAAATGGTTATTTTCTTTTTGATGAAATCATGCAAGGAGTTTCTTAATAACACTTAGATTTTTCCATTGTACAACAATTCCAATGGTGGAGGTACCGTGGCTTGGAATTTTCCCCTTATTAAGTTAATACCTATTTTGGTGAGCACCATCAATAAAATGTCTATCGAGATGATGGTGTGTCTATCTATATATCAAAATAGGATCATGTATGCCCTGTTTTTGTGTTTATGTTGAAAATTGAGAGTTGGATCGCGTTGTAAAGGCTGAAGTGCTGAGTGTATTGAAAATTCTTATGGTGCATTGGGAGTTGGTAATGCAATGAAACATTTCAAATGAATCGTCACAAGCCTTGTAGGATGGGTGATGTTACATTGTTCCAGAAGGATTCTTATTGAAAATAAGTTTTAAGGGGGGTAGATTATAGAATCTCATGTTTTGAACTGGACTAAATTACAACAACTTTTGATCTTCTTCATTTACTAAACCTCTTTTTTTAAAACGGAGCTTCAGAACATAATTCCAAGATTTGGATCACTCTTATGTGACATATTTGGGAATGTGTGAAGGACCGAGATGTTTCCCAAGTGGATTGAGATGTTTCAATAGTGTCGTTCCGGTAAAACATCAGGTTTTAAATGACAGCATAGGGCACAAAGTTTTCCCATGGTCAACTAAACAGTGGGGCCCACTACAAGTAACCGTGCGATCCCTTTTAAAAATGGGCAGAGGCATTGCACATGGGATTCACAGGGTTTCCGAAACCGTGTGTGTAGCCAGTGTGGGGTGTGACATTGAGGCAGTAGACACTGCCTGGTTTGCACACATTTTGGAAAAACATATGGTCTTAATTGTCAGTGACACCCTATTTTAAGAATTTAATTATTTTAAATAAAAATAAAATGTAAATTTAAATGAAAACATAAATCCCTCCCCTCATATCTATCTTTTCAGATAGAGAAACACCCTAAAGGGCTCTCCCCTTTGACGCACACTGCTCCTACATCAACATCTTATCCCTTCTTCGTTACAGGTCCGATTTTTTCATGAATTACCTTTGATCATTCAAGGTGAGTCTTCTCCTCACATATTCTCTTATTTCCTAGCCACATTTCAGCCTATATTCCTTTTTAGATGGTTCATTCAAACCCTTCACCATGGGAGTATTATTCCCCAATTTTCCTTGCGTTCTAGGTTATGAAAATGGTCTCTTGGGTGTTGTTCTTACAAGTTTTGGCAACCGCCGCCGAAGGCTTGGAATTTCGTGTGGTTTCAGTCTTCCGACATTTCTCTAGGGTAAGTATTAACTTTGTCACAAAGTTAATATTTGGGGATTTTGGTATTTATGAGTCCCCAACATGTTTCTTTTTGTGTGATAAGCCTCTCCATGTGGTTTCGTCTCATTTCGGTCCACTGATTTTGTTCTAAGATAAGGCTATAATGCCATTGGATTGTTTAGGACATCCCTTTTTAGTATCTTATGATGTTGGATGATGTCTTGTGTTGTTGTATTGATTTTATGTGCCTTTTGGAAGGCTGACATGAATATACAGAGTTATGTATATATATATTTGTGTGTGTAGGTATATATCCACTATGTGTGTATTCCCTCATAGCTAGAGGAATACAGGGAATGGGTTAACTGTAGACACACACACACACACACACACATATATATATATATATATGCACGCGAGCAGTTGGTATTCATGAGTTAGAAAGCTACAATTGCTGATATGGACATCTTGGTTCCACCTTGTGGTAGGGTCCCTTTCAATGTCCTATAATTCTATAAATGCATTAATTAATTATGTTCTACACTTTAGTTAGAATTTAAATTCATGAAATGATGTATCTTTATTGAATCATCTAAAATTTGGTTTATCATGTTTCCTATTTAAAATTCTAAAGGTGATAAATTATTGTTTTGGTAAGAGATATCATTTTTTATAATAATACCCCACCAACGAAGGTGTGATGCCTTCAAGATAAAAATTAGGTGTTATACCATACTTTTTTTGACTTTCATGTTAAAAATTAGTATGCATTGATGTTATGTTTTGATACAACATGTGTTGTACAAGGCCCTAATGGTATTAGAAACACTGAGTTTCAATTTTTTAAATTATTAATGAACCAAAGCACTGTCTATGTGTTTGGTCAGGATTTTAGATCATAATTACACATGTAGGTAATTTTCCTTTTTACTGGATACTTGGAGCCTTATAAATTCATTTTACATGTTTTGATAAATGGCATGAAAATAGTTAAATAAATGGTTATTTCTTAAATATTGACCCTGAAAAAATTACAAAATCGTATTAAAATGTTTTGAATGCTAATAACACTTTGGGTGAAACGTGGGTTCCCATGTATAAATGATACGATGGACTCAATGGGTATTCATACTCATACCTTGGGATATACATGGATTCCATGTAGGAATTTCATGGACGGTCCCGGGTTCTTGATAGAATAATTGGTTCCTCATTAATGGAATCCCTTACCATGTTAAAGGATTGTAACAGTGTGGACCATGATTTTTTGGAATTTCCTTAATTGATTTTACTAAATGGTTGCAATGATACATGAAAATTCCACACTAATGGAAGGAACGAATGGAAACAATAAATAATTGTTTCAACATTACATGACCTATCTACAGTAATGGAAGGCTTGAATTTAAACTGATGAAAAATTTCCTGACATCATTATTAAATAGGTATGGTTAGACATGAGCATGTGATGGTTTCTTATCATAGAATACCATGATAACTTTTTTACCCCATTATGAATTCATGGAAAGGTTACTAAGGATTAGACCCACCTAGATCCATTTACATGGATTATTTTTCGACGCACAGTATACTGTGGTTTATTCCCCAATGTAGTACTACAGGATGCCTTGGATACACACCTTGGATTAAGCATTGAAAAGTAGGTTCCATGGATATACTTCTTGGACTTAGTCATTTCTTAGGCCCATTTTATCATGGATTTAATCCTTGGATTCAGTGGGAACCTTATTGTGGAATTCCATTGATTACACTCTTTAGATTACACTATTACCCCTTAGCTAAACTCGGATATTACAGCTTTATCTTTCTGTGTGATTTACATTACCTGGGTTCTTACCCAATAACCACCTCACCTTATATTTTTGTCATGATTTTGTGTTACATCAAGGAACCTTCACTACTTATACTATCAAAAAGGTTTCAACCCTGGTTATTACTTTTATTTTTTATTACTAAAGACCATAAAATGATTCCTTAGATGAACTCCTTGGGTATAGCATTGACATATAGGTGCCATAGTTAAATCCCATTGGGCCCGATCATTGCTTTTCCCCATTTTACCCTGGAGGAATCTACTTGAATTTTGTATGCGACTTACTCAAATTTGACTTATAAATAAAATGGTAATATTCAATTAATTATTTGATTACATGTCCCAACACCAGTTGAGGGATGAAGAATGTGCATAGTTATTTAGTTATAATGTAGATGCTACATTATTTATGAATGTTTACACCCAATTTAGTTTAAATTACACTACCATTATTAGGTTAGACACCGGTGGTGATGGCCTCAGGAGATTTATATCTCACACCCTACTCAGGCCGTCATTGCACTGGGTAACCCAAGAAGTCCTCTCTTGTTCTTAGGACCTTGGACCATGATTATTACTTTTATCTTTTACTTGTAGTTGGAGGAACATACTAAGCTAGATCTCAGGATGCTTATGGAGATTGCCTTTGGGATATTATTTATTTTCTTTACTTAAGACCAACATTTCATTGTATTGAAAAGAATGTTATACTAATTAATGGTTTCCTTCATTTATTGTATAAACTATAGTAGGCCACTTTTTATTTATATGAAATCTGTCATCCAATACTTTGTCAAATATGTTTTAATTCTTCCACTGTTGTTTATTATTTAATCTTTTATACCACTAAAAAATTATGATAAGTGGGTATAATATCCCCCAATATATATTATTACAACCTCCTTTCTAGTTGAAAACCTATAGTGTATTTGGAGGGGCACTCCAGGTCATGTGTTGATCAGTCCCGCCATCATCTTAGGGGTGTGCCAGGTCGAGACATTACATCCCATCATGTTAGTAATAATATACATCTTTGTATCATTGAAAAAACTAATACATAAAAAGAGGTGGGCTCAGATACATCATAAGGGGAAAATATATAGTAAAGGACACCATAAATAAAAACATACAATAATGATAGGTGAATAAAAAATACATATTTCATTCAAACAACATAGTGTTCATATTTTAGTATGAATACAAGATTATCAAATTGTTCTATATAAATGAACACATGAGAATGAAACATAAACATTGATATTCTACTAGTATAATAATCAAATTTAATATAAATAACTAACCTCATAATTATGGAATAAATAATTTATGACATCCTAAACATACCATCAATGAATTGTTTCCATAATATATTACTATCAAGTATCCATTCAAATAATCCAATAAAGAGGAATGGCCTAGGCCAAAACCATATCTAGTTTGTCTCATGCGACCTACCAATGCATTGTGGGGGAAAAGTAGGCCCCACAACACATTTACTATGTATAATGCATTACACATGTGAAACAGGTGAAAAATTATCAAGATATAAATTTAAATAAAAACTAGCATGTGAAATTTAAAAAATTTCTTGAATTAATAAACAGAATCTTAAAAAATTCAATGTAAAGGAGACAATGTTATCAAGATAGTACATCCCTATTAAAAATAACCATAAACCATTCAATAAGATATTCTAGAATCTAACAGAAGATATCAATATCAATTAAGAATTACATTTTATAAAGGGAGTTCAAAATAGATTAAAATATTCTAATAAAATAGTTAATAAATTAATGAGAGAAATGCCCTTTTTTACTTTGTAAAGAAGAGTTATATAAGAAAAAAATTTGAATGAAATATATATTTTCCATAAAATAAATTATATTATCAATGGTATTATATTTTAGTAATATTAAAATAATATTCACACAGAAATTTTCTATGATATGTAAAAATATTGTTTAAGAAACTTTTTAAACGAGCCACAATTATTTGATTTAATGAAAAACATAAAAGAGAAATTAATGCAGAAAAAGATATAATTGTCTTCATAAAACATAAAAATAACTAAAATGTTTTTCCATGACAAGAAATTTGATCTTATAATAATATTAGTGAAATAAAAAAATAATATTTATTTTAATTGAAAATGACTATGAAAATGGTATGTTCCCTATAATCAGTCAAGCATATCAAGGGAAATTGAAAATTAAACCTTCAAAAAACATTTGTTTCCCCATAAAGGAAGAATAATTGAGATATATACATATATTTTGAAAATAAAAACAGAATTTTTGAAGTGTACATAAAAATAATTTTTATTTACAAAATATATGTATATATCTCAATTCATCTTTTTAATTAAATAGGGTTTAAAAGATCAAAAGTGTACCTGATGGAATATGGATGTTTAGGGAGAATCTCTTGAAACTTTACAAGTAGTAGAACATTATTCACCATTAAATTAATGATCATAAAATGAAACATTAAATTCCATGGTGGTAAATAAATTAATGATATGATATATAAAAGTTAAATACACAAACACCAAAAAAATAGTTTTGATTAAGTCATATCTCATAGAAATAAATGTTAGATGAGAAAAACCTTACATTATGTCATAAAGTGTTATTCACCTGAAATTAATGTCCATGATATTGAAATTATAATAACTAAAAACTTAATTATGAACCAATTTATGATTTTTTTAATTTATTAAAATTTTATTAATTTCATATATGGTTTTTAATATCTATTATAAAATTCAATTTCATTGTTCGGGTGTGTTTATGTTTGTAATTTTCATGATTTCTTCACTTGTAAACATGTATCAGAGACCACTAAAAAGGGAATAGTTATCTAGAATTGATATTATAGTGTATTAATGAAAATATATAAGTCTATATATTATTATATATAAATGTTTTGTCAGATATGATAATGATTCGTTAAATTAAATGCTAATGATATCATTTTAGATAATTTTGGGTTTTTTCGATCATCACACACTGGTTTAATTTTATTAATTAAAATTATTTATATATTTACTAGTTCAAAAACATTATGTAACTCATTATATGTATAATAACATTTAAAATAACCATAATTATTTTTTTCCATCCATGATGGCGGTAATGGAAAATAAATATGAAGCATCCATGATGGCGGTGAATCGGCACGTCACAAACAATGATTTCATTTTTAGAAAAAAAGCAAAGGAAGGATAATTGATTATGGATATACCATTAACATAATATCATTATTTTATATATAATATAATGGAAAATTCAGCTTAATGTTTACAAGGGAGGAGAGGGAATGATAAGAAAAGAAAATAAATTGAAAGATATAGAGATATAGAGAGATGGTTTTACCTCTAGAGTGTAGTCTCCTTGAGAACATCCTTAAGAGACATGTAAATGGTCTTTTGGTGAGACTAGTAGGAATTAAACATGGGGGGGAGAACTAGGAGAGTAATTGGGGAGAAAATTTACATTCTAGACGGCTTGAAAGGATTGAGAATATGATGTAGTGAGCGGTGGTATTTATAGTGGAAGAGTGTGGTGTTTTTTTGATTATTTTATTCATTAATTTATTATTTTGGCTAAACAATATTGATAGTATAGATTATTATAACTAAATATAGTTACTAGATTATTTTATTTCGATCTAAATAGTGATTAACTAATATCTATATAACCCATGACTTAATAATTCCTTTATTTAATTATAACGTTAAATACTGTATATTGGCGTATTTCACTATTCACCAAAAATTCAACTATATTAAAAAAAAACCAAAAAAATTAACCAATTTTTTTTCGATAATTATATTTCAAAAATAAGTTCCATTTCTTAAAAACAATTTTCTAAACTTTTCGCTATTTTATGTTTAAATAAAATCATTTTTTATTCATCAATAATGAATATAATATTATAATCGAATTTATGACATATTGAAAAATTATTTATCATATGGTTCAATTATATTATAATATTATGAGAAAAATATTAATTTATTACCATATTTGATGAAGAAATATTTTATTTTGAATATTTATATGAATAAAAAAATTGTAAATAAATATTTTCTCTTCATAAAACACTAGCAGTTAATTTATCATATTTTTAGCATTTATTTATTATTTCCAAGATATAAATATTTTATATTTTGTTTCATGAGATATATAAATTTTATTTAAAATTTCATATATGAGGTTACTATTTTAGTGGTGGTATTAATATTACCAATGTCCATATTACTATACCAACAGTCTCGTTACTATTCAATCAATATTGTTTCCTTAATTTCTAAAAACACCTCTTATTTAATTCATTATTAATTTACAAATCTTGTAATATGTTCTCTATGAAATTTAGTGTGATTAATATTATGTAAAATAATTATTAAAATGGAAATTATATTGATAAAATTTTGGTTCATTACCTAAAATTTCGGAAAAGGGAAATATGTCAAGAGGGGGTAAATTTCCATCATAGAATTTAAAAAAAGTGATGAAAATATCAAATTGTGTGAGATAATAAAATGAAAAATGAAATTACTAATACTATTTAAATGGGAATTAATAATACTATTTAAATGGGAATTAATATTCTAATTGAATGTAATAAAATTAATATATAAATTTATTTATATAAATTATTATATTAAAAATAAAATGTTAGATAAAATAAATCAAATATAAGGCACACAATTGTTTTTGAAAGTTGGAAAATACCAAAATTGTGATCCCATACTTCTCTCATCTTAATTACATGAGAATTTATTAAACAATCACTTCAATTTAGGTTTATAAAAAACCCCAAAAAAATAATACAACTTATTTGGATAGAAAGAAAAAAGGATAAAAAAATATTATTTCTAATGAGTATAATAAATCATGAAATTGAAATAAGTTATACAGTTGGTTTCAATGATTAACCAAGAAACCATAATAAAATAATAAGAGAAGGATTTTTAATACCCATTAATCAAATCATAGCTTTTAATTTTTGGTAATAATAAATTAGAGGAACAATTGAAATAGAGATAAATATATAAGATAGAATGATTTATAATGAGAGCACATATTATAAATAAGGATAACATGGAGAAATTTGATAATGTTTTCATATTGGATAATTTACATGACTCTCATGGTTTTATCTTTATGTACCAGTGGATTTTTTATTCTTGTTGAGTCGAATGGGTTTTAATGAGGCCATAGAAGAATAATTAAAGTCAATATTGACCATATTTAATTATTATGTTCACATTTTTTCATGACACCACTGGTTATTCCGAAGAAAACATTAGTAGGTATTGGGAATCCAAGATGTCTAAACAACTTTCTAGATCTCAGTGGATATCTTGTAATATCATTTTGGTATCCAGTGGGGTTTCTACTAATAATATGGTTCTATTTAGTTGTATCAATTTTATAGTGACACTCTATCAAGTGGTCAATGGAATTACTAATATTATAGAGATTATGATTACTAATTCATGATAATTAGTGGTTTTTTAGTAGGTAATTGGTGACTTCCACTTATGAGGGATGTTGAACATGTGCAACACTATTTCTTTATTCCTTCCACCATCCAAAACAACTCTATAACATAATATCACTTCTTAGTAAGTGAAATTTGATTAAAAATAGATTATTTAAATATTAAAAGATTTTGAGGATTGAAACAAACTAAGATAAAGAGGTTTAACATGATAAAACCTAATGGATAGGTTAATAAGGAAATATATTTCTATTTATCCATATTATGGATTTGATAGAGTTATGAACTATATTTTCCAAGAGTAAATCATGGTGAATGATTATATTATTGGAAAATGATATCATTATATTCAAAAATGATATTGAGATAAATATTTTGAATGAAAACATATTTAATGCATATAGTTTTCTAACATGGGATTGAATCATAAATATCAATCTTAATTTTGAAATAAATTTTACGTTTTAAATACATATCTTTTTTTCTGAACAAATTTTAAATTCATTGAATATTTGGATATCGATTCATATGAAAATAATAAATGAATTCCATTGAGTTTCAAATGGCATTATATATAATATGACTATTGAAAATTTATTTTAAACTCATATACACAATACTAATTGGTGTGTTAGTTACATGGAGAGACTAATGGTTTCCATTGGGGTTATTCTAGATATTGACTTCATTATATAATAGTTTTTTAAAATAATTTAATGACATTAATATGTTCTATGTAGTTTTAAAAAAAATTATATTTTTGGATAGGTAAACGGGGCATTAGATGTCTAAATTATGAGGTTTTATTAATAGTTTTAAAATGGTAAATGTTCTAACCCGATGATTAAAAAATTGGATTTTCTAACCATGAATATTTGGATAGTATGTCATAATATTTGAAACATAAAATTTTTTTTGAGATGAATGGTAAATATTTATATAATATTGAATTATTTAGGGTAAGATAAGTTGTTTGTGAAACATACTAGAAAACTCATGTAATTTATTAATTTTATAGAAATTAGTTCTTTTATAAGAATGAATATTCTATACATAATTTATAATCTATAAATATTAAAAATATAATGGTTTTAAAAATAAAGAAAGGAATTGATTGTAATTATTACTACATTAATAACCTAAAACAATTAGTTAACTTATTAAATATTCGCTAGACACAAGGTATAACTACCTGAGGGATCAAATTGTTTAGTATTCTTGAAAAACAATATACTTGTGTGAATCTCACATTAAATTTAATAACATAAAACTATTTATATTATTTCAATTAATATAATTAGAATTCCCTCTAGTGTATCCATTATATTCAGTCAATGTACACTTCAATTGAATATGGGGAATAGAAAAATATAAAAGGGGAGATTTTAGATGCATAGTAAGGGAATGTTTAAAATGGAAGCTATCCTTGAATAATTACGAAGGCATTGATATGGAATGGATCAATTATAATAAAATAATTTCATGTTAATAATCACATGGTATTGAATAAAATCCATGGATAATATAACTATTTGAATAATCACATGAACATAAATAACTAATTTTATAATTATTGAATGCATAATGTTATATAACAAAAACGTAGTGTCATGGACTCACAAACAGATATCCTTCAGAGATAGGTTTGGAATATGATTAATATCAAAAAAAATTCTCTAATGAGACCAACAAATTAATCTATATGATAAATAATTCAAGGCCCCACCCATAACATAATAATTCCAATACATTAATCATATATATAATCATTACACTTAATTAATATTCAGTAATAATCGATAACTATTCATACCATAAAAACTAGATTTCAATATTAAAACATTTCCTGATTAAAAATGATCATAATTAATCCATACAAATATGGTGGATGGTATCATTATTTTATATCATCAATAAATCATATGTCTCATCGAATTTTTTTTACAAAGATGAAAATTATTTCAAAAGTTCTCTATTACATTATAGTGGAAAATACCATTATCATTTTGAGATCAGGTATTTAAAATATGAAAATTTAATAAATATTTGGGAAAATTTTATTTGGATGGGACCATGAAAATATATCATGTAATATTTAAATTAAATAGTACCCATCATGGAACAAAATTTGTTCATATGGTGTATGATAAAATAGATATCTTGTTCATACATTCCAAAACTGTGTACACATTCAGAAATAGTATGAAACTTCCTTTTAACACATTTAATATTAAATCATAAAATCATAGAAATAATTATTATCAGTAATTTTTTAATATTAATATCATTCATGAAATCATTTTAAATTAAATATGAACATGGATGAAAAAGGATCTCAACTCAATATGAACAAATATTGATTTACATTTAAAACATTACTTTAGAATTCAATGTGTGTAGAGAGAAAAAGATAAAAGAAATACCTTTAATTTATTCAAATAATGATAATATAAAAAAACTATGGGTTTCGACATTAAATTTTATATATTCCTCAAATTGTAAACTTAATCATATAAAACGCTAAATATGGACAAGATTGTTAAATTAACCCTTTCCATAAATCCAAATCCCTTTGTATGTGATTGAAAAAACTTATATAGTAAAATTAAACATATCATACATATATACCAAGAATATATATAATTATAGTTTTATATATTATCCCATTATAACATTTATATTATCTTTTATCAAAAATTGATAATTAAAATCATTATTGTCAAGTGTTAATTTTTTCATTTTTTTTGTATGGTTTTGTTCAGCAGTTTCAATATTTTAATCATTTTCACATTTTAATTACATTTATAATTTTATTCATGATATAAATAGAATATATATTCATTATATACTAATTTACTTTCATTATATAAATCCAAACATGAAAAATGAATCACAAAACTACATCGAGTTTCTAGTCCAAACCAATGAAGGAGCAATATTATTGTATTCTAACTGGTGGATGTGAAATAAGTCAAACAATATACTATACATAATGAATCACAATTATTTCAAAAATTCGATATATAAAAATTATATCCATTTTAATAATTATCCATTAATAGTTGTGATAAAAAATAAAAATACATTTCTTTGCGAGGTAGAAGTCTGCATGTATGAAAAA
Organism: Viscum album; assembly: GCA_963277665.1. Lineage (NCBI taxonomy): Eukaryota > Viridiplantae > Streptophyta > Magnoliopsida > Santalales > Viscaceae > Viscum > Viscum album. The sequence goes on along the minus strand of OY728140.1, from coordinate 926,585,017 downwards.
ATGGTTCTTATGTTTCCCATTTATTAGAGGAGATGAATGGAGATTACACAATAAATATAATAACATATACGGATATGGATTATACTTATTTTCTTATATAATAATTTTTTTACAGAATTTATTGAGGTATACGAATAAATATAATTAAAATTGTCAGTTAAGAGAAATATATCTTCATTGGACAACCTATGTTGGCTTACACATTAATCCCTCTAATGTAAGTATTTTGAAGGAACCCAAACCTACTGACCTGGTTTAGGGGTGTCAGTAATGAATTTGAAATGTTATTGGCTGATATATAAGGCACATAATGTCTTATTAAGAGTGAATATGTAGTGTTGTTTTATACGTGATGGAGAGGACAGAAATAGATTTTTTCAAATGATTAAAAAATATATTATTGTATGGCTTGAGACAAGTTGTTCCGATGAAGAATAATTTAAATGGTATTAATAAATAAGGTATATATATATACACACAAACTATTCATATATATTTTTAATTAATTATAAGCCTTATCCTTTTATTTTTTCCACCCCAACATCAGTAATCCATTTTAACCATTACTAGATTATTGTATTTTTACCCTTGTCAGTATTCATATTAAACTAAAATTTAAGTGGCCACATTAAAAAATTTGGACTTGTTTTTTAAAATTATGATATAATATATTTAAAATTTATTTTCAATATGTGGCACATTTTATTTATAAAAAAAATTAAAACATGACGAAACACAGATTTTAGAAAAATGAGTTTTCAATCAAAAAAATTAACTTAATCAAAAATCATGTATAATGAATATTTTTATGTAATTAGTTTGAATATTTATAATTAAATAATACTTATGTTACATTATGATCCTATCAATTCTATAATACACTGTTAAATAACAATATTTATTTAAAATAATTCCAATTTCGCAAAAAAATTATATTGTCACTATTCACTGAAAAATATATCATTTTAAAAATTTACCAAATGGATACTCTAACAAAATATTGAAATTTTTTTAAAAAAATGATATTAATTTCCCAAAATAATATTTATTAAAATGTTGTAAATTATTTATAATTTCCCCACACAAAATGGATTAAAAATCATTTTTGAAGAAAACATATTTTCAAAGTATAAAATGAATTTACATAAAATTGAGTATATATTTATTATTAAATATTTTTTTTTCTAAATTTAAAACCTTTAATCATATTTTTGATAATTTGATAATTATTATTCATAATTGAATGTTATTTTAAATCTTATAACAATCACATTTAAATAATATCTTTATAGTTTATCACACTCCTCTTAATGCTAATTGTTGTGTGGTTATAAATCTATCAATATTGTACATTATTAAACCCTTAAATAAATTGTGTCATTGAAAATTTTATTTCATTAATCAATGGTTCTATATATTAAAGAATTTTTCTTGAAAAACACATTGTATAACTGGATAATTTTACATCAGTTGAAAGGGGAGGTGGGAAACCTAAACATTACATAAAATAACACACAATATGGTTCCAAGATAAGGATAACATTAGAATTAAGTTGAAATATATAAATTGAGGATAAAAATAACATTCGAGGTATAATAGCGAGTAATATAGAATATAGTCATGATAAAGTTAATGACAAAAAACCATAATCAATATAAAGTCCATAAACAATAATATCTTAAAAAATATTGTAGGAAGAAATACATTTTCCTTATAAATATCATATTCCAAGGGTTGAAGAATTATTTTACCATTTAATATGATAAATATCATTGAATGATTTCTGAAAATCCGTAAATTTATGTCCATAAGTTGGTTTCTTATTTCAATTTGGTTCCACCTATTTCAGTCCCATATTCTGAAGATGTATAAACAATATTATTTTTTCCTTCATGGAGAACTAAATTAAAATTATAGTAACTCATATGGCCATTAAAAGGATGAAAATATAATCCTCTAATATTTACACTAATATTAAAACCCAAAATGGTTAGTGAATTATATAACAATAAACAAGAATAAACTATCATTTTGAAATATTATTCTAAAATCATAAAATAATAATATCCAATTATCTTATTAATTAATTCCATAAATAACTAAATTCCTAAACTCCTCAATGAATTATTAAAAAGTATTCAAAATATAAAAAATTAGAAAAAATGTCTAATAATATCCAAAATATTTTAAAATTTAATCCCTAAAAACATAAATTAGATCTTAATGTCACATGAAAACATGTTTATGCCTTTACTAGAACCTATTAAAAACCATAATAATAATAAAACCTCAATTAAAACATAAATACAAAAAAAATTGAATCTATCAAAACAGTTTAAAAAATAATAAATTATCAAATATATTCTATAAATCAAAAAAAAAACTAAAAAACCAAATCAAAGATAATATAAATTACATTATAAATAAATGACTAATCAATTTCAATGTTAACAATATTATCCAATTTATAATATCAATATCAATAATATATTTATTTTGAATAATCATTATCAACTCAATCTTACGCACATAATAAGAGTTATCTATTCCTCAATCATGTTCTTTCCAAAAATATCACATTACCACTAAATCACTTTTAAATAGTTTCAATACAATTCAATATGTTCTTTAAAATCCAAAATTAAAATTTATTGTAGAACAATCCATATAAGTGTCATGATTTATATAATTTAATATATTTTTACTAATTTTTATAACGATAATATGATCCAAAACTTTTATATAAACACATTATTCATTATAATTAAATGATTTGAACAAGATAGAAATTTCCTTTGGTTTAGAGATTTACCTTGGATGAGGTCACTGAGATAGCTAATGCTCAGGTTGAACACTAATAATACATTAAACTATTAACAAGAACCTATGATGTTCTTTATTACCTGCATTGAATGATTCATTTTTATGGAAAATTATTTTCTCTATGATATTCTTCTCTACACCCATAATATATTGATGTAAAATTGAGACATTTCCTTATGAGTTTCATCTATCATTCATTACATGTTGGAATCTTCATATTCATTAGTCCATGGTCTTCATGATTCTCCATTTTTCTGTTATTTTTTTACAAACTACTTTATGTTTATGTTTTTAATCACATATCAAGATTGATTCTTAGAGGAAATGAAATTATTTCACATTAAATCACCCATTTCATTTGGCTTCTCATGAGCACAATCCTTTAATCATCCATCACATTCAATGTTAAACCAATTACTCATGGTTCTAACCATTTAATAATACATAAAGGGTAGTTTGAGATGTAATAACCATTGTGAGTAGTCATATAATGATGAAAAATCATTCATAATATGTGTAAATTAGGACCCATTATATATAATCAATGAAACAATTGTTTTAGCATTGGTAATACATGGTCACCATCTACTCAAATTATTTATAAAAGTTTGATTTAAAATATAATTTAATTAATGTATACACCATGTGATTATCTATCCATGTCTGCATTCATAAGCCCACTCATCATGAACTAATGATGATCTAGTTTACAAAAAATAGTCCACATTATGATCATACCCCTAGATTTGTCCTACCAAAGTGACATTCACATTCCAATATCATGACTCAGATGCATTTTCTAAGAAAACAAACACTCTTTTCCTTACCAAAACATCATGATATCATCATATACATAGGTATATACCTAGAGTCTATAATAGTTTTTTACTCGGATCGATTTTTTATTATTTTAGTTCATATTGTACATACAACACATTCTATGATAAAATATTTAACATACCCCACCCAAATAGCCTAGATCTATTGGTTACATCTTTTCATTATCACTTGATTTAAGAGACCTCATTTTAATGGATCAAATATTATAGAAATATTATAAATCTAGATACTTTATAGAATATCAAATTAAATTTGAAAACATAAAATAAAACATTTTTTAGAAAATTATTTTTCTATCCTTCATTTCATTGAAAATAAAAAAAACTTATCTTCATTGAATCCTTGGTAAAAGAAAAAATAGAATATTTAGCTCATATTCTTTGTAAGGGGATTTTTAAAAAATATGATATTATATAATAACCAATGAATGATTAATATGGTATGAATTAATTATAAACAAATAATTAAATATAAATATTCACATTATATATACAATTATCCATAGATAACATATAAATTTAGATAATTACATAAAGACCAATAACTGATTTCTTAATGATATAATGCATAATTATTAAAATATTAAACATTCCATTGATGCCTCATGTGAATAAATCATACATAAATGGGTGAGGAATATTCCAATCACCTAACCTATTTATCTTTTGGGACACACTAATTTATTAAGGTGATATGAAATATTAGATCCAACCATCACATATGAAGTACAACACATTCATTATATGAATAAAAAATACAACATGACCCATATTCCACAATAATCAATAATTTAACATTAATGGAAGAACAGGAATACAAAATTCCATTACTTTATCAAATAAAAATGATCATATGATATCCAAATTAATATAGTTTATGTAATCATTATATTATATCCCCATTAAATTATAATATTTATCAAAATTTGTTTAAATATATTAAAATACCTTTTAGATATAATTGTAAAAAAATTAGGAAAATACCAATTTAAATTTGAAATAAAATAATTAAACTATTAAAATTTTAAAATTATTTTTGTTTTTTTTAAATATACATGGAAGGTATTAATTTATTTCTTAAAACAATAAGTAGTATATACCATTCAAAATATTTTGTTCACTTTTAGTTAAAATAATTATTATGTTCACACTCTATGTAAAAACATCCTCATTCAAAAATTGACATGAATCTTAATTCTAAACATTTTTATAGAGACCCAAACTTGTGTCAAAATGACTTCAATAAATCATTTTATAATATTTATTTAATTCATGAAAACCATTTAAAGAAAATATTGACATGGAAGAAAAATCTCTTGAATGAAATTAAAATCACTATCATGTTTCAAAAAAAATTAGGAATTTTGAGTACATAGAGATAATAAAATGAATTAAACCATAAAATTTAAATAAATAAATATTTCATAAGATAAGATATTGTAATTTTTATTAAAATATTATTTAATTCTACCAATTTAAACTTAATCATAAATAACCTCCAATAAGAATGAGATTATTATATAAACCCTTACCTCGTGTATAAATTTCATCATTAGTGATTTAACCTCATGAATAATATATCCTAAAATATTATAATTCTATAATAAAAATTTATACATACATAAAATAAAATTTATGAAATAATAATAAAATTTCAAAAACAGTTTAATAATAAATACATATTTAAATCATCCTTTTGGAGTGTTATTTGTTTTGTTTTTTGTTTATGTTTCTATTTGGTAGTTATGGTCTTTATTTCATGATCAAGGATACATGATAAAAAAATTAATAATTATATTAATACCATATATATTAATTATATGCATATTTATATTCATTCTTGAAATTTAGTCATGAAAAATGAATCATATCACTTTGTGGAAGTGGTAGTCCCCACACACGCACACACAATGTCATCATTTATTAATATGTGGAAGGGTAAGAAGATAAATTATATATTATTTTCAATGAATAATTATTATGTCATAAATATCCTATTTAGTCATTGTATCCATGATAATGACCACCCATGAGTGGTACTACTAAAATAAATACATCACATTGTGAGGTGGTAGTCCACAATAACTCATGAATTTTTCTTTTTTTAGATGAGATGGTGAAATATATGAATTACGGTTTATAAAAAGACATAAAAAATTAAATTATATTGTATATAGTGATTATATTATATCATAATTTTAATCATATTATTTATGGATGTATGATAAAAAAATATGATGAAAAAACATGGTCAAATTCAATACCTCCGATTTGAGTAGCCAATTTTGGCCTACACATTACACATAATAAGGTTGGTATTTGGAACAAAATATGACCTCTAGAACATGTTTATGGATGTTAGGAATACATTTTGAATTTTAATATACAATATAAATGGCCATGATGTTTTGGTAAGATATCAGATGCCATCTCATTTTAAATAGAAGCAAGAAGATATAGTTCGAATTTCATAAAATATTAAAATATATTATTGTTTTACTTGATCCATATTAGTCTATGTAACACTGTTATAATATTGAGATGATTATTCAACAAATTAAATTCACCCTCTCATATAAATTTTAAAAAAATTGTAAAATTAATTATAAAATTTTCACATAAAATGTAATAAAAACCATTTTTAAATTATAAAATGAATTTGTTAAAAAAAATGTGTACATATATATGACATCAATGTTTACATAATAATAAGTGTTAAATGATAAAAAATATATCCATCATTGTATTATTTTAAATTTTCATTTGGATTCTTACACTAAATAATCTTATAGATTCCATTCATGTGAAAAGAAAATTGAATTCTAAATTATGGATTTGGAAGCAAATGAATTTAAAAAATTCAAGTGGATCTAAATAAAGGATATTTATTTTCAATATATTTATCATATAAGATAAAAAAATTTATCTATTAATAAATATTATTGGTAAAAATACCTAATATTATGGTTTAGTACACATGGTTTTTTATTCATTAGATTTTGTAACATGGTTTGAAAAAGGATAAAAGTAAAAAAATTATACAAAATAAAAAATAGTTCCTCCAACACATTTGTTAAAATACGATTTATATATATTTTACCATTGTGGAATAATTTGGAAATCATGTTTTATTTTTTAAATAATTATATTTATAAATTTAATACCAATTTTATCTAAATAAAATATGGTTTATACATTGTTTTTGTAACACCCCAAGCTTCCTCGGTATGTTTCCTTTCGATTAATGCAATGACGTGCATTGTACGCAACTTCGAGATTTTAACACACCACAACCAATCAAACTAGCCGTTATGAATAGTAATACCTACTTTTTGAAATTATATATATTTTATATTTCAAAATGGACTTCATTTTTGGATTCGGAATATCAAAATTAGCCTAGGGTGAAATTTTGGTACTTTTCGGATAACTTTTGTATTTTGATGAATAGTGAAAACTACTAAATTTTAATTAAAAACAACTTTTTTAATCAAAATAATTAATAGTGATAAATTGTGAATTTGAGTGGTTTTAAAGTATATTTAGAATATATTTTTACCATTTAATATAATGTTGGTCATTGGACATAATTTTACAATTAAACCGAACATAAACAAGTGTCAATCTTTTGATAGTTATTATCTCTTAAAAACACGCTCTTTGTTTTGACAGCGGGAATTAATTTTAAATTAATTTCTGCCACTTCTGTGTTTTGAATTTAGAAAAATGGATTCCATATTTGGAATCAGGATTTTCAAATTGTGTAAATAGGTAACTTTTATTTTTAGACATTTTGAATAATTACTGCGGTAAATATTTTATTTACCATGGTTAAGGGTAAATCCGGTAAATAAGGGTTAGCAAAATAATATTATAATAATACTAAATTACCCTAAAACGTGTCTTAACCGTATTGGTTGATACATGGTCGACCATGGGCATCTTTGGGTCAATTTTGGGACCCCATGGATCCACTTGTAAGTGACAATGACACTTTATATTAATTAAGTTAAAATGAATACAAAAATGACACAAGCATATATCTTTTAGAAAAACAATTGTTACATAGGGTTATATATGTTGTATTTTAGATTATAAATATTAATTAGAAATCTAAAAAGATTTCCTACATAATGATATTTTATTTATACTTTTTATACATCAAATAATGTAAAATATTAATGACACAATGATGATGCAGTAATTACTATAATAGTGAAAAATTAAAATAATTGATTTTATAAATACCCAAATAAATATAATATGACACTTTTAATGAATTAAACTAATTTTCTAGGATAATATGATATATTAGGATTGATTTAATTGACTTTTTTCGAAATAATCAATCTGTTATGAGTTTCACAAAAATCAACTAATGAATAGTGTCAAAATTGACATAAAAGAATTCTTAAAACAAATATTATATTATTAATTGATATTAAATTCCTAGAAATCTAAGGTTCGGCCAAGAGACTTATATCATGATAGGTTAAGCATTAATGGACCACTTGGGGGTCTCTTGGATGTATATAGTAAGTTTATTAACCATATTATATAAAAATACAAAGAGACATTGTAAAAGTGAAACTAATTAACTTAGAGTTAATACTTAATGATAAGGTTAATATAAGTAACGAAACCTGTCTAAATTCTATTGGATGAGTTGTTTTCGACCTATCCCCACCTCATAATTTGAATAGTCAACTTTGGAGCCTTTGGAAACCGAATATGAATTTATTATAAATTAATATTTCTAGCTTTTCCAAAGGTGCCCCTCACCCCTCTTATAAAAGGGAACTCCTCCTTCTCTTTTCCTCACACCTCTCAAGCCACTTGTCTTGTCCAAACTCTGCCCAACTAAGCTCCCCACATCCCTCTCCTCCTCCTTGAAGCTTCCCCTTAGGCAGAAAGCATTTCAACAAGTCCTTTGGTTCCAACCAAAGTGAGTTACCTAAATTAAAGGTAACGATTTCTCTTAAATTATTTTCATTTATTTTGCTTCTTCAACCCCCAAAATCTTTTTATTTCCCTTATTTTGTAACAACACCAGTATCCTCAATATACTAGGATGTTGTTATAAGAAGTATTCAAACTACACATACACACAACACCATCTAATGGATGATGAACATAATGTTTCTGTGGATGGCAAACTAACGCCTCACGAAACGATGATTGTTCAAAAACATCTTCCCGCCTCTCATGGTGGCCATTATGATGGAACTGTAATTAAATATGATATTAATGATATATATTTTATATATAAGCTTCTGTATTTCCATTTTATTTCATACCATTATTCGTTTCATGTTGTATATACATACGATAATTTCATTTGAGGAAGTGCGGACTACCGCCCCCTTAAAATGATATGACTCGTTCATACCACACATGGAACGTATAAAGGATGGTGTTAATGAACTTAAGTAACATATATAAAATATTATATTATATTGGAATAGTAATATACCTATGTATCATTTGGATTCGATTCTTTTAAAATAAAAAATTAAATGGAAGTAGCGTTCGTGCGTACGTACGGACTACCGTCTCCACGAACGCGATGAGATTCATTCTCCATCGTATCCATTCAAGTATAATTATAATTTAATGATTTAAAAATGATGTTTAAGGACTTGATATCATTCTGCATATGAATAAGATACAACAAACATGACTTATGTAACAAAACATATAAAAGAAAATGAGTAAGTTAACACCCGAAACGGCATTAATACTTAGATATTATTAACAAATAAATGTTAAAAGATCATATATGATATCACATTAAAGTAAATGATTCTTGTATTATTCAATAACAATTATTTCACCATTATACAGGAGGTAAACCTACCATCGACCAAGGAAAAAGTACAAAGTAAGGGATTTTCTTATCTCACTTTCAATTCCGTGAGATTTCCATTGTTCACCACTTAATTATTGCATGTGGTGTACTGCCCATGATTGTATTCATTGTGTAATATACTTTAATTTATGGGTATTTACATCATCATGTTATTATACTTCTTTCATGGGTGTATGTTTCGTAAGTTACCTAATCGATAAGGGAATTTGAGATTTCAATTTCCACTCATTTGGCTTTACACATATTTCATTGATTATATTACTCCAAGATTATGTGTGGAATCGATATTCATTTGATTATGCCTTAATTTGCACTCCCCTTTCTGTGGATATACTTTTGATACACATAATCACTCCATTGGTAAAATTCTCAAGTGATCGGTATGAACTTGATAAGAGTAATTTTAACTCAATCTCCATTTGTTGAGTTAAATATCCAATTCGTTGGTGTTGTTTCTACAAGAATATGTGTGAATATACTTTGATTGTTTTACACTGAATTTTCAATCATATTTAGTGTATTTATATTTTTCACACATAATTATGTCGTTGATTTATCCTTAACCTAAGGATACAACCTTTATGAGAGATTTCATCTCAATTTACATTCCATTGAGACTTCTTTGATGATATACACCAAATCACTTTTATGTGGTGTATATAATGTACTTTGACATAGTATATCATGAATTCCTTTATTCTCATGATATTACAATGTTTTGATTACCTCAATTATTTGTATTCAAGTGTCTCTCTTTTGGTTAGAAACTCTAACCAAAATACCATTTTAAAATGTTTTAAAGAATTATTCTTCTAAATCATGCTCATTAATGTCCATATTTTAAAAATGGTTTTAAGGATTTATTTATATGGACATTAAAGTTTTAAAATTAAAAATCCTTTTAAAAAGTTTCAAAGTGGTATGGGACACTTTGATTCAAAAATCTATTTTTAAATGGCTTTTTGACAAATAGTGTGACTCTTAAATGATTTCAAGAAAAGGGGGATATTTCTCTCAAATAGTTTTGATGATTATTTTCATCTATGTCAACATCCTTCATTATTCTTGATTGAGGTTAATGTGATACAATACAATCTTCCATATTGTATCGAATGAGTTATGTTTGACTGTGGATGTGCTATTTTTATACCATTCAAGGTTTGTGGTAAAAGTATTGACATTTCGTATGCTAGTTTCAATACGAATGTTTATGTTATGTTTAAACTTGTTCATATGAGGAATGCATTGGACTTAATAAGTGACGGGTGGAGCCCTCTATAGCTCCTCGATGCATCGGTAGGTCTCATGAGACAAACTAGTGTCTTGGCACAAGGCCTTGGCAAAATCTTATTTGTAGTCTTGGCACGAGGCCTTGGCTATGTGGTTATGATAGTCTGGCATTATGCATTCCATCATTATGAAAGTGGTTATTGATATTGCATGTGATCATTCGACTAGTAGAATATCCATGTGAGTAAGTAAATGGAATTATTTCATTTTACCTTCGCCATTTTATGCTGAAGTTTAAATTTAAAAGGCTTTTGTTTTAGTTATAAATTTCCTTAAGTGTTTATGCTTATTTATGAAAGCTTCTGCTATAATGTTATCCTTACTGAGCATCCGAGCTCACCCCTTTCAATGTTTTATTTTTCCCAGGATTATGAAGAATTAATTTATGAATGACCTGCAGGGATAGTATGAGGGGATATGAAGACAAGATGTTTTTTTTATGATGTAATGTAAAAAAAATTATGGATGTATCTAGTTATTCCAAGGCTACTAAACTAATCGGTCTTTCGAGACTTGATCTTTCTCATGATCATGCCAATGTTATTTAATAATGCACCGACTCTAGGTAATTAGGTTCGGGGCGTTACAGTTGGTATCAGAGGAAGTTTAGTATAAACCTTGGAAGCTAGATTTAGATAAACTCTGATTAGAGCACGTAGACCTAAGATGAACTTTGAGGATTAGTATAAAAGAACTTCCTAGAATTTTGGTATTGTAGAGATTTTGTTAGTTTTCCGAGCAATACATCCCTGTCTGGATAGGAGCAGGTAGAGGCGGCTCTGGCACAGATGTACCTAGGGGTAAAACCCGAAAACACCGCTTTGAGCTAGACTCGAACGGGAAATGGTGCACGACAACGGGCCTTGCTGCACTCTTGGTTACGACACTCCCGGGGGATATGCTTAGGATAATTTACATTTTCTTTACAAACCAATTTAAGTAATATATACATAAGATGAGAGTAAATGACCTTGGTTAATCCTAATATGTTTCAAATTGAGAATATGGTGACATTTTAATCTCTAAATGATTTTACGACTACTATTACTCACACAATGCTTTCTGGTTTTAGTCAATGGCTGGATTCCAAGGATGTCATAGTGACTTTGAGAATGATGTACAAGGTGGGAACGGTGGTGGCAATGAGCAACAAAATGGAATGTTGATAGGCGTAAAAGATATCGTCTTTATGCCAAATCAGTTTTCCAAAAATATGATCAACAACATATATATTAACCAACTCCCAGACTCAACAAGGAAGAGAAAGGTGATAAATGATAAGAGCTCCAGCAATGGAGACCATGGAGAAAATAACCCTCAATTTTCATCATGCAGGAAATGTGGAAAGAGACACCCAGGAAAGTGTCTCAATGGGACAATGAAATGTTTTACGTGCGGGAAGGAAGGACATAAAGTGAAGAATTGCCGAAGAAAAATGAAGAGTACTATGGAAGAAGATAAAAACGGTCCCAAGAGTCCATTTACAGTCATTTGCCGTAAATGTAGGGGACCTGGCCATTACCCGAGTGAATGTCCTATTCTATAGGATATTTTCTTGGTCAAAGAAGAAGCTATGTGGGAATAAATGGTTGGAGAAATGTTTAAAAAGTATTATCACTCCTTGTTGATGGGTTTACTATGGAATAATTTTCTCTTGTATTTGTAACCCCGCAGTTTGCCATGTGAGAATGATATTTGAGGAATAATTGTCTCTTCTCTTGTGGATATGGGTATAAATAACCATTTGGATTTATATGATCATTGTGGTTTGAGAGAATTATAAGTTATTCTAATTTGGGATCAAGATTCAAGGTATGATATAACATTTGTGGTTAAATTTATGATATAGTATTTTGAGGAATTTATCTCATTTTGGCAATATTATAAAATATAGTTTTTGAAAAAGGACAACACGTAGACCGTGTGACAACCCGTCGCGTCGGACAAAGCTATGGGAATCGAACCCACAACCAAAGTGCGATTGGGATTTATCGCCTACCACTGGACTACGTGAAGTCCCTGGTTAGTGTGACTTTTTTTTAGTTAAATAATTTTATTGATCAATAATAAGTTGATTTGGGAAAATGATTTGTTGATTAAGTGATAAATGTTATTTTGGAAGATGTTCGCTTTCTTGGGAACACTACATGCCCAAGGAAAATAGAATACTATGGGGTTTCATTTGTGGAGTAATGATAGATTTTTATCTACGTTTTTATTGGGGATTTATAGTGATTTGGGTTATTTATGGAAATGATTAACCTATAATAGAGAATATGTGATTAGGTTAATTACTTTTGAGTATGTGACTTTAAGAGTATCTGTTGTCATTTGGAGATACAATTTAACATGGGAGACTACATAATCAAATTCTTCTATGTTTTGGGTTTCAATATTAGTTTGGATTATATTAAAGGATTTTAAGGACAATTGGTTATTGAATGGTATCTATTTAACTTTGGGGTATTGTTGGTTTAATTTTAGAAATTAAGATTAGTGCATATTTATCTCAATGAATATCCTTTTGGGGAATCATTAGATCATTCACTGACCATTTTGGTTTTGATTAATCTTCAAAGACAATGTAAATATATGGTTTATCCTTCATGGAACATGTGATTCTATAGAAGTTTATTCTATCTCTTCCAGTGTGACCAAGTCTTCTTGAATACTCATCGTTTAAAAAAAATGAGTTAGTGGTGGAAATTTATTAAAGAATGAAAATATACTTAAAATGTAAGTATATCTCATAATGTTCTTAGTCAATATCATAAATGAATTCCTCTTCCTTCTGTAATGTAACTTAAAAAAAATGTTTTCCGTTTACTTTCCTACTAGGAGACTAATGGTCGTTTGTCCCAACACAAGTTTGTGGTTTTCTCATTGTTAACTTTCTCCTGATCATGATTTCTATCCCTCTCCATCAGAACATGACACTTAGTTTATCATCCATATCCATGTTTTCTTACATGGAATCCTAGTATGGGTTTTCTTGGATGACCCTTATACCTCTCTTTCTTTCTTTTAAAGTGATAGTTTTATTGACTTTTTTCCGATGTGGGACTTTCCATTATATTCCCAAACAAAATTTTAAAAATTGCGAGGACGCAATTTATTTAAGGAGGGGAGAATGTAACACCCCAAGCTTCCTCGGTATGTTTCCTTTCGAATAATGCAATGACGTGCATTGTACGCAACTTCGAGATTTTAACACACCACAACCAATCAAACTAGCCGTTATGAATAGTAATACCTACTTTTTGAAATTATATATATTTTATATTTCAAAATGGACTTCATTTTTGGATTCGGAATATCGAAATTATCCTAGGGTGAAATTTTGGTACTTTTCGGATAACTTTTGTATTTTGATGAATAGTGAAAATTAGTAAATTTTAATTAAAAACAACTTTTTTAATCAAAATAATTAATAGTGATAAATTGTGAATTTGAGTGGTTTTAAAGTATATTTAGAATATATTTTTACCATTTAATATAATGTTGGTCATTGGACATAATTTTACAATTAAACCGAACATAAACAAGTGTCAATCTTTTGATAGTTATTATCTCTTAAAAACAGGCTTTTTGTTTTGACAGCGGGAATTAATTTTAAATTAATTTCTCCCACTTCTGTGTTTTGAATTTAGAAAAATGGATTCCGTATTTGGAATGAGGATTTTCAAATTGTGTAAATAGGTAACTTTTATTTTTAGACATTTTGAATAATTACTGCGGTAAATATTTTATTTACCATGGTTAAGGGTAAATCTGGTAAATAAGGGTTACAAAAATAATATTATAATAATACTAAATTACCCTAAAACGTGTCTTAACCCTATTGGTTGATACATGGTCGACCATGGGAATCTTTGGGTCAATTTTGGGACCCCATGGATCCACTTGTAAGTGATAATGACACTTTATATTAATTAAATTAAAATGAATACAAAAATGACACAAGCATATATCTTTTAGAAAAACAATTGTTACATAGGGTTATATATGTTGGATTTTAGATTATAAATATTAATTAGAAAGCTAAAAAGATTTCCTACATAATGATATTTTATTTATACTTTTTATACATCAAATAATGTAAAATATTAATGACACAATGATGATGCAGTAATTACTATAATAGTGAAAAATTAAAATAATTGATTTTATAAATACCCAAATAAATATAATATGACACTTTTAATGAATTAAACTAATTTTCTAGGATAATATGATATATTAGGATTGATTTAATTGACTTTTTTCGAAATAATCAATCTGTTATGAGTTTCACAAAAATCAACTAATGAATAGTGTCAAAATTGACATAAAAGAATTCTTAAAACAAATATTATATTATTAATTGATATTAAATTCCTAGAAATCTAAGGTTCGGCCAAGAGACTTATATCATGATAGGTTAATCATTAATGGACCACTTGGGGGTCGCTTGGATGTATATAGTAAGTTTATTAAACATATTATATAAAAATACAAAGAGACATTGTAAAAGTGAAACTAATTAACTTAGAGTTAATACTTAAAGATAAGGTTAATATAAGTACCCAAACCTGTCTAAATTCTATTGGATGAGTTGTTTTAGACCTATCCCCACCTCATAATTTGAATAGTCAACTTTGGAGCCTTTGGAAACCGAATATGAATTTATTATAAATTAATATTTCTAGCTTTTCCAAAGGTGCCCCTCACCCCTCTTATAAAAGGGCACTCCTCCTTCTCTTTTCCTCACACCTCTCAAGCCACTTGGCTCGTCCAAACTCTGCCCAACTAAGCTCCCCACATCCCTCTCCTCCTCCTTGAAGCTTCCCCTTAGGCAGAAAGCATTTCAACAAGTCCTTTGGTTCCAACCAAAGTGAGTTACCTAAATTAAAGGTAACGATTTCTCTTAAATTATTTTCATTTATTTTGCTTCTTCAACCCCCAAAATCTTTTTATTTCCCTTATTTTGTAACAACACCAGTATCCTCAATATACTAGTATGTTGTTATAAGAAGTATTCAAACTACACATACACACAACACCATCTAATGGATGATGAACATAATGTTTCTGTGGATGGCAAACTAACGCCTCACGAAACGATGATTGTTCAAAAACATCTTACCGCCTCTCATGGTGTCCATTATGATGGCACTGTAATTAAATATGATATTAATGATATATATTTTATATATAAGCTTCTGTATTTCCATTTTATTTCATACCATTATTCGTTTCATGTTGTATATACATACGATAATTTCATTTGAGGAAGTGCGGACTACCGCCCCCTTAAAATGATATGACTCGTTCATACCACACATGGAACGTATAAAGGATGGTGTTAATGAACTTAAGTAACATATATAAAATATTATATTATACTGGAATAGTAATATACCTATGTATCATTTGGATTCGATTCTTTTAAAATAAAAAATTAAATGGAAGTAGCGTTCGTGCGTACGTACGGACTACCGTCTCCACGAACGCGATGAGATTCATTCTCCATCGTATCCATTCAAGTATAATTATCATTTAATGATTTAAAAATGATGTTTAAGGACTTGATATCATTCTGGATATGAATAAGATACAACAAACATGACTTATGTAACAAAACATATAAAAGAAAATGAGTAAGTTAACACCCGAAACGGCATTAATACTTAGATATTATTAACAAATCAATGTTAAAAGATCATATATGATATCATATTAAAGTAAATGATTCTTTTATTATTCAATAACAATTATTTCACCATTATACAGTAGGTAAACCTACCATCGACCAAGGAAAAAGTACAAAGTAAGGGATTTTCTTATCTCACTTTCAATTCCGTGAGATTTCCATTGTTCACCACTTAATTATTGCATGTGGTGTACTGCCCATGATTGTATTCATTGTGTAATATACTTTAATTTATGGGTATTTACATCATCATGTTATTATACTTCTTTCATGGGTGTATGTTTCGTAAGTTACCTAATCGATAAGGGAATTTGAGATTTCAATTTCCACTCATTTGGCTTTACACATATTTCATTGCTTATATTACTCCAAGATTATGTGTGGAATCGATATTCATTTGATTATGCCTTAATTTGCACTCCCCTTTCTGTGGATATACTTTTGATACACATAATCACTCCATTGGTAAAATTCTCAAGTGATCGGTATGAACTTGATAAGAGTAATTTTAACTCAATCTCCATTTGTTGAGTTAAATATCCAATTCGTTGGTGTTGTTTCTACAAGAATATGTGTGAATATCCTTTGATTGTTTTAAACTGAATGTTCAATCATATTTAGTGTATTTATATTTTTCACACATAATTATGTCGTTGATTTATCCTTAAACTAAGGATACAACCTTTATGAGAGATTTCATCTCAATTTACATTCCATTGAGACTTCTTTGATGATATACACCAAATCACTTTTATGTGGTGTATATAATGTACTTTGACATAGTATATCATGAATTCCTTTATTCTCATGATATTACAATGTTTTGATTACCTCAATTATTTGTATTCAAGTGTCTCTCTTTTGGATAGAAACTCTAACCAAAATACCATTTTAAAATGTTTTAAAGAATTATTCTTCTAAATCATGCTCATTAATGTCCATATTTTAAAAATGGTTTTAAGGATTTATTTATATGGACATTAAAGTTTTAAAATAAAAAATCCTTTTAAAAAGTTTCAAAGTGGTATGGGACACTTTGATTCAAAAATCTATTTTTAAATGGCTTTTTGGCAAATAGTGTGACTCTTAAATGATTTCAAGAAAAGGGGGATATTTCTCTCAAATAGTTTTGATGATTATTTTCATCTATGTCAACATCCTTCATTATTCTTGATTTAGGTTAATGTGATACAATACAATCTTCCATATTGTATCGAATGAGTTATGTTTGACTGTGGATGTGCTATTTTTATACCATTCAAGGTTTGTGGTAAAAGTATTGACATTTCGTATGCTAGTTTCAATACGAATGTTTATGTTATGTTTAAACTTGTTCATATGAGGAATGCATTGGACTTAATAAGTGACGGGTGGAGCCCGCTATAGCTCCTCGATGCATCGGTAGGTCTCATGAGACAAACTAGTGTCTTGGCACAAGGCCTTGGCAAAATCTTATTTGTAGTCTTGGCACGAGGCCTTGGCTATGTGGTTATGATAGTCTGGCATTATGCATTCCATCATTATGAAAGTGGTTATTGATATTTCATGTGATCATTCGACTAGTAGAATATCCATGTGAGTAAGTAAATGGCATTATTTCATTTTACCTTCGCCATTTTATGCTGAAGTTTAAATTTAAAAGGCTTTTGTTTTAGTTATAAATTTCCTTAAGTGTTTATGCTTATTTATGAAAGCTTCTGCTATAATGTTATCCTTACTGAGCATCCGAGCTCACCCCTTTCAATGTTTTATTTTTCCCAGGATTATGAAGAAGTAATTTATGAATGACCTGCAGGGATAGTATGAGGGGATATGAAGACAATATGTTTTTTTTATGATGTAATGTAAAAAAAAATTATGGATGTATCTAGTTATTCCAAGGCTACTAAACTAATCGGTCTTTCGAGACTTGATCTTTCTCATGATCATGCCAATGTTATTTAATAATGCACCGACTCTAGGTAATTAGGTTCGGGGCGTTACAATTTGTTTTTTATGGATTCTTGATAGTGATGATAATTTCAAATTAAAATGATTCTTTAATACTGAACACAAGTACTTCAAGTCAAACCAGCCACATTCTGCATCAGGATGACATGCATTCAATTCATATATAAAAAAATTAATCGTATATCATTTATTATTGTTTGAAAAAAATATAAACAATTTTTCAGGATTTTGTGTATATGAGACATGTTTTAAACTAAAATAGAGATTTTATATTGAAAACATGCACTTTAGTTTATTCCAATCCAATCATGAGTCAAATGGAATTGTGGTCATTTCTCAAAAATCAAAAATTAAGTCTGCAGCATTTTCTTAATGATTGAATAATATTCTGGATCATATTAACATTCTTTCTAGAGAATCAAATTAAAAAATGGGACATTAATATTAATAACATGAACATTGAGTCACACCGGACACATCAAGCATATGATTGTTGTGCTGTCAATTACTACATGTATCTTTCTAGACAAATAATGTATTGGTTCCCTATATGCTCATTTTTGGATGTTTAATGGATGTATGAAAATTGTATTCATCAGGAAAATAATATTTTCTCTAATGGAAAATACCAATGATTCCCACATCCATTACTAGGTAGATACCTTCTTTTCAAAGGTAGATGGTCACCTATGGTTTGAAACCCATTAATGGTTGGGAAATCACATTGGTCAAGAGGATGTGAGATCAAACTCATCACATAATTTTAGGGGGAATTAAATCTTTTTGTGAAGATCACTTATAGATTTGATAAATGATTATTATATAATTCTTATTCCCCAATATGGGGATGTTTACTCCAATTCTAATGATTTCATCATGAACATGTGCTTGTTGGGAGAGAATCCCATTCTTGGGACAAAAATACCATCCAAATCAATTTTTTGGAAATCAAATGAAATTTAAGGGTTATAATGAAGAAAAAGTAAATCAAAATGGTGAATTTTTATCACATAAAAACCTATAATGTATATGATTGATAAAGCTGATGAAAATTATGAAAATTTTAATATGAATCAATGAGTATTGAATCAATGTGATGCCCGAAGAGGAATTAAAAATGAGGTCATTGAAAACCCAATATGAAAATCACACCCTAATATATCCATTTCATCTCACTGAAAATCATCTCTCTAATGACATTTTTGAAAGATCCATATGTGATAAAACATCACCCTTATATTAAAAATTGACACTACCTTAGAGATCTTCATCCAAAAATCCATCAAATTTGCAAAAACTTGTGATAACCAAAGGATTTATCCCACTCACTCTCTATATTTAATGATCTATACCTCATGATGTAAAACCCATACATAAACAATAAACACATTTTATCTCTGTAATAATGAGGACTCTAGATATAAGGCCTCGTTCATTAATCATGGCATTGCAGCCTCACACCTGCTCAATGTTGATTCACTATAGATGCTACAACACATGTGGTATCGGATCCAATCATAGATCCACAATTGACATCTCACTCTACATTAGAAATGATCTACATAGGTTACCACAAATGCAGCTACCCAATCACCCTTCATATCAGAGAACTTCATCTTAGGAAACTCTCTTTGTTTTCCAACAAATACATCTCATTTTAATTAATTCGATGTTTCCTTTTCCAAAATATAGATTTTATATGAAATATTATTTCATAAATTTCATAATCATCATGTACCTTCCATTTTATAAAAATAAAAAAATTATGTCATATAAATACGTATAAAAGATGTATCACCCCATAAGAAAAACATACAACCTTCAATGTGTGATTGGATAAAAGATATCTAAAATTAAAAGGCTAACGTATCTCAAATTTTAAAACACCCATGAGATGAATCATATCAGTGATGACAGGAAACACTATGTGTGACACATGTCTTCCACCATTCTCTTATTCAATTATGATTCTTTACATTATAGATGATATTAGTCCCTCTAGTGTTTATCGCCAACTATGGGGTGGTTGGTGTCTCAGATGTGGGATTGAATCTCGTTAAACTGTTCTATGTAACTTTTGAAAACAATATTGAAAACCCACATAGTTCATACATTAAAAAAAACTAGTATTTAGTATTTTATTTTAGAAAACATGGCTAAATGAGCAACATTTTTTTAGAAAATGTTGCTAAATTTTTGAAATTTGTTACCAATATTTTAAAAAATGATAATTATATATAGCTATAACTTTATTAATTTAAATATATATATATATATGTAAATAAAATTTAATAATTACACTTATATATATTTATATACCGAATCATTAATGTATATTGATGTAACATGATATTTATATATGTGTGTATATATATACCATATGGTGGAGCTCCATGGTATCTTTCCCTTTGGGTCTTAGTGAGTTCTTGAGATAAAGAATCATCATGTTCATCGCTGCTTTTTAGGAATATTTTTACTGGTAACATTGCTCATTTTTTCACATAGATGTAAATATAAATTTAATAAAAAATTTATACATAAATTAATATAAATACATACACATAAATATAAAAAACACACATATATTTTAAATTTGCCACATTAACTAGATAATATTGCTAATTTAGTGAAATTGTTATCATTTGTTAAAAAAATTCTAATTATATATATATATCCCTCAAGGTGCATCCTAATGGTAGATACCAATGTGGGTCTTGGTGGGGTCTAATGTTCAGGACATGTTGATTTCATTCGTGCATTTGTTCTCTAATGTATTTATTGGTAATATAGAAAATTTTCTTGCATAGATGATAATATATACATATATATATATATATAAACACACATACACACACATATAAATATATATATGAATAGGTAAATAAATATATATAAACACACACATATACATATACATACATATATATATATATATAATCCAACAAACGTATATATAAATATTTAATTTTTTAAATATATATATATACATATTTGTGTACGAGAAACACATATATATTTTACATTTAGTGTCATTTTTATGAAAAAATTTCTAATTCTATATATATTTATATTCATATACAAACACATATATGTATATATAATTAAAATATTATAATTATTTATATATAGAAACATATATATATATATATATATATATATATTTGTTTGTGTGTGTGTCTACACACACACATATATAAATATTTATATGCATACAAACATATATATATACATATATTTAATATAAACATATATATTGTCATATATATGTATAAATATATATATATATATATATATTAATATATGTATATTAATATTAAAATATATATTATACCAAATTTTTTAATAATAAAATTTATTCACATATTTATAAAGACCGCAGAATACAAGTTTATTAAAAAAAATTCATATGGGATATTGTCTATTTATCTATCCCCTATCCTTTCTTAATATTCTCTATTTTGAAGGTGGAAGGATTTGAGGGGCAGGTCTTTTCATTTGAAAGGGATCATTAAGTAAGTATGGGGCCCTCATCGGGCATGGAGGGTAACCTGGGAGGGGTATCTCACATCTCAGGGGACTGTATAGGTTAGTTGATGTATATTTTATTATAAATATTCATTATAAAAACGATTATAGAAAAATTATAATTTTTTAAAAAATACCCCTATTTAAAAAATCTTGGATATTTTATACTT
This sequence comes from Viscum album, assembly GCA_963277665.1. NCBI lineage: Eukaryota > Viridiplantae > Streptophyta > Magnoliopsida > Santalales > Viscaceae > Viscum > Viscum album. The sequence continues at coordinate 926,562,858 of OY728140.1, read as the reverse complement.
CATTAATAAAAAAGTTTTAGAATAAAAAGATTATTTCTTGGAATTTATAATTCATCACACATTTATGATTTTATGTCAGTGATTTGACATAGTTTAAGGTCGTATGATGGGACTATACCATACAGATTTATATCATTTTCTATGGCTTTTAATGTTGGGATTGGGACTCAAGGAGGATTCATAGCTATCCTGTAATATTCAGAATCAGAGTCTATGTAGTTCATGTTGTGGTCATACGCATCTCTTTGTGTCACTTTTATTGGGGTGTGTGCATCCATCTTGTTTGAGGATGAAAGGCATGGTTTTATTGCCCTACATTACCACTTCCCAAAGGCAGGCGACATCAATCACTTTTTAAGGGATGTCTTCTTTTTGATCGACATAGGATGATGGGATGTCAGTTCCCCCTTCCCTGGATTCCTCTTTGGAACTCATCTCCTAGTACATGTATCCCTTATATATTTAATATGTTGTTCATGAAACTCTTCATAGAGCCATATCTTGATGAACACCAGTTAATTACACTACTTCTATCAGGACATTCCTAGGGGTCCAATACGGGAACCAACCTTCAGTTAGAGGAGTAGTCATGTTGGGCATCACTGGCATGTCTGGGTGCTGGGACATTGACACGTCTTTCTTTCTTCCCTTCATATAGGTCTTCTTGAGGGTGCAATAGCTGAAGGAATCCCACATCAAACATGGGGGATCATATGTCATGGGAATATATCTGAGGTTTTCCTTAGTTTCCCATGTTTAACACAGGGTATACTAGAAGTTTAACGTCCATAGGAGATGGATCAGACAGATCATAACACTGACTAGAGTGGATCAGATGGGCGAAACCACTGGAAGGAACACCAATATTGGGGCCAACATGTGTTTGGCTTCCCGAATGCTATTAAATTCAATGTATAATGGGGTGGCATGATCCAACTAGGATGTGGCGTCCCAAGTAAGGGTCAAGATTGATTATGGGGTGCTGAGTGAAATGAGTGGTGAATGGGATGGATCGGTAATGAGGATGATGATGGTTTAGGGCTTGAGCCTCAAAAGGGATTATTACATATCCACGTGTCAAGGACCCAAACTCCACGTAGTTCATTTGATGATGGATTACCGTCAAGTGGGGTTTTCAACGGATTACCGCTGGATGGGGTCGCAATGACTTGTCGCTGGATAAAAATTTCAACGACATACTGTTGAATAAGATCACAATGGATTACCACATATTGAGGTCCCAACGGATTATTGTTGGATGGGGTCACAATGGTTGGACACTGGATAAGAATATCAACAACTTACAGCTGAATAGTATCAAAATGACTTACCGCTGATTGAGGCCCCAACAACTTACCACTGGATGGGGTCGCAACGACTTGCCACTGGATAAGAATTTATATGGCTTACCACTAAATATGATCACAACGACTTACCGCTGATTGAGGTTCACAGTTTAGCATCATGTTGTACGGGGGAGGAAAAATGTGAAAGCAGTCGGCATGACGGATTGCCGAGCTTGAACCTCTTAGAGGCATCCTACGTACCATGCCTTGTCAAGCATCAAAGACCACGTTGTTCTGGAGGGCATTGGTGTGCTGATGTGAAAGTGGTTAGGACCATGTTGGAGTTGGTATTGTACCTCGGGGAGGATACCAATATACCTTGAAATAGAAAGGATCAATTTCCTCATAGCTCAGAAGGGGTGTGGGGCATACACTCTAGGCATCCCAGGGTGTTGGTGAACTGATGTGAAGTTGTTCAGAATGACCAGTTGTAGGGCTTGAACCTAGAGGTGGCTTCCTACATATTCTTCCTTGGAAAGGATTAAAGTCCCTATAGGTTAGATGGGGTGTTGAGGAACCGATGTGAAGTTGGTTAGAACGACTAGGGTGGTGGGCTTGAACCTCATAGAGGATTCCTACATACCCTACCATGGTAAGGATAAAAGTCCTTGTATTTCAAAATGGGTGTGGGGATTACACACTAGGTGTACTGGAGAGGATTTCATGGTTGATGCTAACTATAATCCCACGTGATTCATTCTTGGTGTGAGAAACTGGAGGTAGTAGAGACTTGACAATCACATCGTGAATGTTGCGTATGTGGGAAGTGGAGTGGGTCTTACACATATTTAGCAGCCCAAAGTTGAAGCAGGGACTTACGCGTGGTTCGCCGCCCAAGGAGGTTGGGACTTAATCTAGGATGGACGCCCGAAGGCGAGAAATCATACTGGGAGAGGGATTTGGCACTGAATAAAGGAGGGGCATGGATGCTTCCTCTAGCATGAAATGCTAGGGGATTACAATAGGGTGGTTTTCCATTCCCCGTGTAGGATTCATGGGGGAACTCATAGTTTAACATCATGTGTTGAGGATAATGTTTCTTTGTATTTTAACATCCTTCTGGTCGGACAAGGTGGGTTTACTCAACACCCCTAGGACTTTCATAACTGGTACCCTCTACACCTTGGTGCAGTGATGGATAAGCAACGTCATGGCTAGAGGGTTTGAAGGAGCGAACCATTGGGGGGTCCATGTTATTATGGGATTGCAATAATGAAATATCTGTTAGTGTGCCAATGCGATGAAGCATGAGGCGAAGAAACAGAATAATGAGTGGTGTCCAAGGGACTTTGAAATTGCTTCGTGTGAACCGAAGAGATTCTACGAGAAAGAGAGTTGTAGAGAAAATGGGTTTACGAGTAGAGGCCTCGTAGAGCTATACTGCTCCATGCGAGTGAAGTATTAGTCAAGGTGTGTGCTTTGCGAAGTGAAGGGGACTACCCATGACATAAGTCATAGGTGAATAGAATAAGTGCTTCGTGATGTAGAATTGTATTCATGAAGAAAATCCCTATAAAGCATGGGTATCTCGCGAAGCAAGGTCTTGGGAAGCAATCTGCTTCGCAAGGCATTGTGACTCGGCCTTAGCAGTTGAGTCACATGTGCATGTGGGGTGATCATGAAGCATGAACTCTCCACAATGACCCGAGTCCCTATGAGGATATACTTCATTTGCGAAGGATCGTGGACTTCGCGATAGGAATACCTTTTGAAATGGGGGTGGAAACAAGGAATCGGGGAGGCACTTCACAGAGTAAACGTACCTTGAGTAGCTCATGGTTCGAAGAGTATAAAGTTATTCGTAATTTGAGATCTGGGGAGAGGAATGATCAGATGATCCATGCATTGGGCCTGGGTTGAGGCTAGTATTTATATGCAAGAGGAGCCTTAGCGTAGCACTTGCTCGACACGCAGCTGGATTCCACTTTTTGGTAGGCCCATGAATGTTAATGGGGGCTCACGGGACATCATTCCTCTTGGCATCATAACAGGCTCATGTATGTCAAAGGGGCTTGTAGAGCATCCCTCCTCCTAGGTTCGCAACAGGCTCGTGAATGTCAATGGGGCTCCCAGAGCATCCATCCTCCTGGCTTTGCAGTGGGCTCACGAACGTCAAACCGTCTCGTGGAGCATCCTACCTTCTTGCATCGCAGAGGGCTCATAGGGACATGGCACTCCAAAAATGGTCTTAGCGAGGTAGCTTCAATGCCTTTTCTATTACCCTACTCCCATCCAATTTTTGGCGCCAAAAAATCCCCCCCCCCACCCTCACACATGGATCTGAGGATAAATCATGGGTCAAAATCTTAGGGTCAATCACCAAAATTTATTCGCCATTTGGCGAAGCTGGCTTGCGAAGGAGGATCACAGAACGGGAATGTGACAGGTCGGCTAGGCGTGCCACAAATCTCACTATGGTTAACACCCGCCGCGAAGAAGCAAGGATCATTGCCTAAAAATAGAGGGAATGAATTCTCTTTTTTCCTTTCTCTCCTTCACGATTTTGGATTTTAGTTCTCTCGATACGCGAAGCTCTACGTACTCCACTATTTCTCTCCATGAATCGGGCCTTCAGCTTCACGGTGCATAGAAAGTCTTTGACTTTGAATCGGTGTGATTCGAAAGTCCACGTTCGGAGGCTGAGGCCTGGCTCCATGAACAGAATCCACAAAAGCGCTCCACTAATGAGATTCACGACCAAACCAATACAATATCCACAACCTAAAATATTGCATGGCTGGTCAAGAATCCTCCCACAGGGTCCTTGCGAATGCTGCCTGAAGGGATGAGATGGCGAATAGCCTGGGTTTAGAAGAACTAGTTCAGAGCTACTGTGACCATGTTTCCTTGGTGGAGCTATAATCAGAGATGTAGAGAAACAACCCATTAGGAAATAGGTTGTCTTTGTATAGATTCGGGTTGAGGTACGATGTCTTCTTCCTAGAAGGGAGTCAAGACGAACCAACTTACTGGTTTAGAAGCATGTTGTGCCAGCGCCGATGGTTCAGGGAAGCTGACAGTCATACCTAGGAGGACTTCATACCTGTCATTATTGTCTACTTATACAACCACATTAATATCATTAATGGGAAGTAATTAAAATGAAGAATTCTACCCCCAAGAATCAGAGGATATTGATGGTGGAATTTGGGAACCCAGAGAAAGGGTGGTCTGAGGAGTAGGACCTATGCCATGGTGGGAACATCACAAATGATTGGGCCTGGGCATACTGGGCAGTCACCTCATGTGAGGCGTTTGGGGCGGATCTGAGAAGATTGGGCCTGTATGAGGAAGCTTGGGCCTCCTAGTTTCACATATACCACCCGAAGAAGTTGATACCGGAGTTATTGAGCAGGTTGTCATCGAGGACCAACACATTCCATTTTCACAACGGGGTTGTCTGCATCAGATTGTGGGACGTTCACCAGATCTCAGGGGTCCCAATACTGAGGTATATGTATAATGAATTCATCCCCATCATGTGTGAATGGGATGAACTAGAACAAATATCTCTACTGGTGATGGCATTGATGGAGCATGTGTCAGGTGATGACATTGAGGCGGTGAGGGACGTCCATTTCAAGCGATGGTTCAAATAGTTACTGAAATTCCTAGAGAAAAGACAGTCACCAGTGAGGCCTCAGACTTGACCTATGGGTCCCAGTAGTAAGGGGAACTCATACAAGTGACTTTGGGAGGACAACCAGTTGAAGAAGTGGGGATTTAGCATCATCACTGAACAACAACACATAGTCAGCCTAGTTGTGTTCATCATGTATATCATCTATGGATGGATCCTACAAGTGAGGGACACCAACATGGGAGTGCGTCCAAGAACATTCATTATGGTATCCGTGTGGGTGACATGAGGGTAGATCAAAATCAAGATCCCGATGCTCTCCAACCTGTATAAGATTCTATGACATATAAATGAGGGAATGAAGCCAAAGTGAATATGCGGGTCATTCCACCTTATGTATGGGTGGATACCGGCACACGTCCGGGGGTTTTATGAATACCATAACCCCATTTCGCCTATATGATCTAACATCCGCCCGTCCATCCTGAACGCTGATGAGATCATTCAATCCATGTTGACTGCACCGTCAGTTCTAAACTAAGTGTGGAAGGTGGTGGAGTACAATTTTCACCATTTTCCAATTTCCATCGGTGGTATTCACTGACGATGTTCGGGGAATATACGGGCACTATACCAATCTCTTGACCTTTTGAGGTGGAGTTTTGTTTTCCAAGGTGGATCATTAGCCTCTCAGCGAGCTGTACACCCCACAAGAATTTTCTGGGCAATTATTCGGCATGATGAGACTGACCCCACAAGTCTATTTAGGGGTGTGCTACATGGAACACCCATGTTTGATGAGGCATATGTGGCTTATGTCACATGGGAAGACATGAAGATGTGGAACCAGCTGCCCCCACTCACTACTGTCATCAGGCTAGTGAAGGAATATGCCCATAGTTGGGAGGCGGCCTACCCTGGGGAAATTCTAAAGAATACCACCATTCTGGTTGATTTGTGGCTTCCCTCCCAAACCCCGGGGTCATGGTCGGACGGTATTAGGGGAATATCGAATTAGTGAGGCTATCGTAGTGTCAGGGCATTCACCAGTTGAGGGTGAGGCATTAGTAGAAATGAACCCAGCAGCCCTAGAGGATCATATCCATCCTGAGGGGAGGCCACCTAGAGGGTTCCATTGAATATCCACGTAGGCTACAGGGATGAGGATGTTCCAAATTGATATGCCAAAGAATGTTGTCTTCCCAGAATCCAGGGACATCTGAAAAATTAACTAGAAATTCCTCGACCCATTATATATGTGGCATCATCTGAACCATTTTGGGGTGGATTTTCCGGGGGTTATCCCTATATAGTCCATCTTTGTGGTATCTTGGGTAGAGGTGGAGCAAATAACTGACAAAGCGAGAGGACTCTCTGCACTCCTCAGGTACCTCGCGTCTGATGACAGATCGTGTCATGGAGTGTCTCGATCACACTAGTCCCCAGTAGTTGTCAACTACTGACTTAAGGTAATATTTCCCTCTATCGAAAGAATCAAATCAATCCTCCCGGGGAGGCGAGGCTGGGAGAGGGATCTCATTGGTTGAGGGTGATGTCGGGGATCATGACTCAGATCTTGAAGTGTTCTATTGAGCCCATTGAGGTAAAGATTCCACACCCCTTCTTCAGGGCCCAGTTTCAGGTCATTATAAACTATTTTCCAAAATCTAAATTTTACTGGAGGGCCTTGTGCATAGAGCTCATTCTCTCCCTTTGAGAGATACAGGTGTGGGAACTTCAGGGTCCATACCTACTGCTAGGGAGATCAGCATGTCTGGCGGGGCTGGAATACCCGAAGTGGTTCTCGAGTCTGCAAACCTTCCAACAATATATGGAGGTCCACGATTCGGTGTACTAATGATATCAACCCTAAATGAGGCCAAGAATTAGATATCTATAGGTATCCCCTGCCAAATTAATTACTGTCATCCATCGACCATGTTAACTGGCGCGCTTGATCTTTTTTTGGTACACACTATCCTCCAAATGGCATGGGTTTCCTTAGCGAGGTCATTCAGTATCCCTAGTAGCGTCTTTCCCTAGAGAATGTTGGTGACTGTGGAGGTGGAGGTCCATATTGATCAAACAGTGGCACTCTCAATCACTAGTGGGGTTTTTAGGGAGGCTGATTATGAGATCCTTGATGTGGGTTCCAATGATGATGATCAGTCAAAAATCCCAAGACCCACCAGGCCATATCAAACATCGATTGCGAATCCAGATGATGTGTTCCTAGGGGAATTCCCTACATATAAGCCATCCAACTGTGCTGACTGAGATGAGATTACCTCTGATGAAGTGAATAGTAGAATAGTCCATCTCTGATCATGGAAGTTGATCAAGCGCTTCATTGATGAAACCACCAAAGCACTATTAAAAGATGAGATGGACAGACTTTGCATGCGACTATGAATAATGTGTGCTAGGGGAGTGGATTCTCAACATCCTCACATGCTCATATGAGAACTTATGTCAGAGAAGATTCGAGAGCCTGACTATGGACTCATTGTGGGTTGGCAACGAAGGAATGAAATGAAAATCAAGAGGCTCCATGAGGCTGAAGATAATTTCAATTAGCTGTAGAGTCGGGTGGATGGTCACTCTTCCTCCCTCAACTCACAATACGAGTTAACATTATGATAGAAGCCCCAACTGGCAGAGGTTGAAGTACGAATGAAGTGAGCCTCAAACGAAATGATCGTTATCTAGACCGGCGTGGAGTGGGCCCATATTCTAGCTGATGAATTGCACCCCATCGCTGCTAAGGAGGATCAGGAATGGAATATGTGATAGAAAATCCTGGATTCCACCAACCAAAGGGTGGCAGAGATGCTATGCTATTTTTATGAGGTCAACCCATCCATGGGAGGGGTTGATCCTAGGGTGATGTTATGCATGTAACTTTTGAATGTAGATTCATGTTTTGACTATATTATTCCAACTACATGGATGAGTTCGGTTATTTGGGTTTATTAATTTCATTCCCGTGGCATTCGGGGAGCGTCCAATGATAAATCCATATGCTCACATGAGTTGGGATGGATGTGAGAAACAAAGGGACAACCACCTTATTGTCATGTTCAAATGTAGGACTGAAAACCCGGCTTCGGGCATCCTAGGTTTGAACAACCAATCCAGATTCATCGGAAGAGAAGGGAGAGACCTGACTCGAGAATTAATCTCTCAGAATAGCTGAATTAACATTTTCATAGCGTGCTCTTGTGCATGAGCGGGGTAACACCAGGGGTGCTAGAATAAATCCAAAAATAAGGTAATGTAATGTGTGAATTACAATACCCCATATTTAGAACACTGTGGGGATGGTGTGACAATACAAGATTACTGTTGACCGCATTCAAAACACAGAATCTATATTGTGTTAGCCTGAAATAGGGATAAAAACCATGTCCAACCGCTAACCGTGTTCGAAACACTCTTTATGAATCATAATTTTATCGATTATCCTTTTGAAATGTTGTCCCAGGATAGTAGGCGAGCCATAGGCCGAGCATCCATACTATTAGGGGTTCTCTTTTAGATGTGAGAGAGGAAGACGGTTAGAATAATGGGCAAGCAATGTGTGAAGAGTAGTGAGATGGGTGGTTCGACTAGTGTCCAACACTCTTGAAATAATGCCACTATTGTGGAAACACACTAGGTGGATACACCAGCTTGATCAGAGATCAAACATACTTATAAATATTCTCTTTATGATGAGGAAAATTTCACCTCCCAATGTTTATCATGGGTAATCTCAAACATGTTAAGGGTAAAGCCGCAATTTCGTGGTTCCCCAAAGAGCTCAGGATATGGGTCCAGAAAAGGTGGGGGGATGTAAATTATGGTTCCTAAGTTTGGACCTGGATGAAGGATGTTGGGGGTTCTACATATCCAATGAGAATGAGAATCATGATGAACGTAGTTCTAAGATTGTAGTTTAACATCATGCGAGATGAGGAAAGGCATGTGTGTAAATGGTTGTGCCAGTACAAATCCTACCAGAACTAATAAGCCTACATAAGTCTTGCACGATGTGGGAAACATGAAGTTGTTATGGGACATGCCTAGAATAGGGAGGCATGTGTTAGGGACAATGTGGAATTAGATGATTGTTGTCCCATAGTTGCTGACCCACCTATATAACACTCCTTGATGCGCAGAAGTGTAATGTCGAGTATGTTGGAATTCAACATGAACATAAGGGAGTGAAAACATTTGAATCATGATGATCAAAACCTTGATCAGAATGATGGTAGCGTGATGATAGGGGATAACTATTCACCATGTTTGAAACACAACAACCATATTTTATTATCCTATAATAGGGACAAACAAATTAGGGTCGACTATTTACCATGATCGAAACAGAGGACATGTTTCAAATGCCATCCAGGATCTTTAGGGAATTTGGTCTAAAACCATATGTGAGCCATGGAAGCATGAGACCAAGCCTTTAAAAGGGTCCCTTCATATGTGGAATAGGATGAGGATCCAAATAACGAGCACATGATTCTTGGATGTGGATCAAGAGGATTTTCCCTGTGAAATTTCCACACATCAGGCTCTTTTCCTAAACTCTTCTGAGTACGATAATGAGATGCATCAGATAGAGGGAGCTGAGTCCCTTACCAAGGAAAAGGGTCCTGGGGTCACACACATTAAACCTTAGGTCCTAGGGTGGACCCATGATGTACTCACTACACGACATGTTCCTTCGAGAGTTTGGGTCAAGGGGCCAAAAGAGAGGGGAGAAGATTTTGGATTCCTAGGGCTGCATCCAGAGACACAAAATTCATGGGCGTTCATCCCTAACCCATGATTATGGAAATCAAGACATACGTAGTTCAAATGGGTGGAAAGGCAAGGTACTAGTGTTATAGATAAAGGGGTGTGCAGGTCTGGCCCTCACACCAAAAGAAGTGGCATTTGATAAGTCTTATTAGTACGTTAGGGTAATTGGGGGGGGGGGTTGTGAGTCGATGGGACTATAATAATGAATATAGGCATCACAACAAGAGTAAATCCAAATGAAGGCATTGAAATATGGTACAATTTATTACCGATCCAAGACATGATCTCCCTTCAGCAAGGGCACCATACTTATGCACCGTTTTTTGTCATGCTGCCAGGATGATATTGTCATAGTTTAGGGTCATGTTACAAGGACCAACCACAGCCAATAACATTGTGCATCACAGACATAGTTTAGATGAGGATAAAGGTGGAATGTGCATGGTGAAATAAATCACACCCGACGTGAATGAATATGTGGTCCACACCACACCGTGCAAGATTTCGACAAAGAAACCTTGATCCAAGGGGACAAAATGAGATAAGAGGGTAGAAAGTAGGAGAGACTGGCTCTCAATTAAGCTGGTCCCGTAGATGAGGGGTCTGGGTGTTCCTACGTATCCCAGGGAATGGGAATATAGTTGTATGTAGTTATAGAAAAAAGGATAAACTAATAGAAAATTGATTATGGTCTTAGAACATGGACCATGGAGAAGTGGGAATATTCCATGTAAGTGCAGACCTTAATCCGATCCCTAATCCGTCATGAGTCAAAATTAGTGTAGGAAACAAAGGCAGATATGGTATTTGTAATGCGTTAAATACATGAAAGGGTAAATAGGTGGTTCACTAAATTATTGACTTATTGTGGCCTTTTCCTCATAACGTGTGGATTCACACTGAGGAATAGTATCGAGAGTCTTGAAATTCAACTTGGACATGATGAGGTGGAGAAGGGTGTGAATCATGTAACTGGCATTTTGTGCTTAATGGGGTTGTCCAGACGATGGAGAATAACTGTTGACCATGTTTGAAACACATCATCCATATCATGTTAGCCTAGAATGGGAACAACAAATGAGCATCCACCGCCTACCATATTCACAACGTGGGACTTGTAACAATTTGTTTCTCAGAACCCTTGAGGGTGTTAGACAATAACGGTAGGAGGGCCCTTAGGGATGAGAATACATGCCATTCATGGGTATCTTTGGATGTGAAAGGTGATGGATGCCCTAATTAAGGGGAACACGTTGCTTGAAAATATGGTGAAATCATGTACAGGTAAACTCTGACATTCCAGGTGTTAAAACATGGTACCCATGGGAAAATCCGTGAATCACCGAAGTGGATCGAAGGGATCATATTGATAATGGATGTCTTGAAAGAAAAATGATACAACAAGGGTATAGAAAACAATCAAGAGGAGGAGGTAAATGGTATGGTCGTTACAAACCCAATTTGAATGAGGACATAGTCCCATGCCACATCATATACCCCCCTCCCTGAGAAAGAGTAGGGAAATGGGCCAATGTGATATAAAGATCTCCATGAGATGGGGATGGACCTGAAATCTAGATTTTCAGGCTTTTCTACGTGTCCCATTAGGATGGGAATAAATCCATACATATTTCTTGACTGAAATTGGAGTAATGTGCTATTTTTTTCATACAGTAAGGACACAAATGGGTATGATACCCCATGAACAGGAGGTGTACAACACATCAAGTATACGGACATGAATGATGAAGTGATCTCGTACGATAGTGTACAAGAAAAAGTGAGAACCTGGGATGTGGGTCCTAAAAGTCTGAGGGGCCTGATGCTGGGCCACGAACAAAAACGCACAACCAGTTTGTAGTTAACTTCTTGCAGTGATGATTATGAAAGGGGTAAAATACCACAAACATGGGAGGTGTAAGGAGTGGTGTGTAACTCAGTGTGAATGAGGAAATAATTCTATATCACACCGTATAATCCCTTAAGAGATAAGACATGGGCCGGGGCCCCAACATTGAGCATGCGAAGTGCAGCAGGGCATGTCCCCATGGTATGGATGATAAATGATAAGAGGGATGTCTCAAGCGAATATGTGTGGCCGGAAAAAATAGCCCGATGTGAATGCGGACATAGGTCTGCTTCACATCACACAACCCTAAATTAGAACATGATATAGGGACCTGAAAAGGCCAAGAGGCCTGAGGATGGGAATACCGGCCAATGGGAGCCATATGACCTCTTTTGTGACTACCACCTTATCAAAACTTCTTATCCCACATAAGCAGTGGTCAGTGTGGTAATCAAGGAGCCGGACTCGGCTCTCCCTTCCAAATAGTTGTCAAATAGCTAGTGTCGCCCGAAGGGAGTTTTTTTCTTGGATATACACCATGCATAATGGACAACTACACTAAATTTTTGGGACATCTGGGGGTGGCTCTAATAGAAAATGATAGATGATGACCATGTTTCAAACCCATCGAACCTATAGTGACATGGACTGGGAACATCAAAGGAGCATCGACCACTGACCATATTCGCAATGTGAGGCTTATTCAATTTTTCTCAACATCCTTCAGGGCGTTGGCATAGAGTGGTATGAGATCCCTTGGGCATAACATCTCAGCCGTTTGAGGTCCCTTTTGGATTGTAGATATGATCGAATTCCAATCAAATGAGTGGGTAAAGAATAGTTGTGCCCATATGTGAGAGAGGAAAACACTTCCGTGTAGTTGGAAATATGGCGGGATCGAGATGATCTCGATGTGAATTGGGGAAAACCTCTACACCACTATATATGCAATGACCAGAGAGGAGATTATGCCATTTGGACTAGGCCAAAAGATGAGGTGCCAGGGAATTCCTATGTATCCCAACAGGATGGGAATCAAGATGTACATAGTTCGTTAAGGCCCTTAATTTTAGTGTCATACGGTGGTGACCTAGGAGGATAGAAAACAGGGAGTGGGAAAATGGTGCAATAGTCATAATCCAAGAATGAGGGGGGCTAAGGAAGCTTACTCCATATCATTCCAGAATCCTTTGAGAGGACTTTACCCAGGGGGTAGTCAAACAGAAGAGTTTGTGGCTGGTCTCAAGACAAAACACATGGGAATTCTTACATATCCCATACAGATGGGAATCATGCCACACATAGTTCTAAGGGTTCATTTTAACGTGTTTTAGGATGAGATAGTGTTTATTGTCATGTGAGATGGAGCAGATTATGGTCATGCGGGACCATCATGTAGTATAAGTTCATGCAGGACCATCATGCAGTTTAGGGTCCTGCGAGACCGTCATGCAGTTTAAGGTCATGTAGGACCATCATTCATTTTACGGTCGTGTAGGACCACCATGAAATTTAGTGTCCTGTGGGACTGTCATGCATATTATGGATGTGATGGAATAGGAGGCTCAGGAAAAGTATTTCTTGAGGAACTTGGCATTGGTGGGATGAGTTATAAGCTCACCATCCTTTGTCACCAGGGAATATGCACCATTGGGGTAATCCCTGTGAATTATGTAAGGTCATTCCCATTTGGGTTTTAACATGGGTGGTTTCCTTCCATGGATCATCGTGTCCGGAGCGCCAATACCAAGTCGCCTTGCTGGAAAGAGCCGAGGTGAAACTTCTTGTTGAAGGCTCGTGCCATCTTATTCTGATGCCCTTCCAGATTGTTCCTGGCATGACACATGTTCTATTCATATGATTACAATTCATCTAGAAGAATTTCGACTAACTTATATGGTGCCAACTATTCATAGACCACTATGCCTAATGAAGGAAGCTGAATCTCTATGAGAACGACAGGATCACCTCTGTACGCAAGGGAATAACGGGTCACCTGGGTGGAATTATGATTCGTTGTATGATAATCCTAGAGAGGATTGTAGAGATTATCCGATACACTCTTCTAGTTCAGAAAAACCATTTTATTCAAAATTTTATAGAGGTTATTGTTTAATGACTCAATCTGTCCATTTTTGTGTGTGTGGTAGCGGGTGGTATGGTTCGAACGGATGTTTTACTTAGCATATAATTTATTCAGATCTACTATTCGGATTTTCATGCCGTTATCGGTGAGGGTGGCACGAGGGGCTCTAAATTGGTAGATTATATATGATTTTTAAAACTATGTGATAAAACGTGCCTTGACCACCTTGATCAGAACTTCTTTTTCCCACTTGGAAAAGAAATAGGTGGTGGTAAGGAAGAACATGCACTGGCGAGCTGTCACCGGTGGATATGTTCCCATGAAAAAGATCCCCCACATCACAAATGGGAAAGTGTACATGGTGTAGTGGAGAGGTTTCAGAATCTGATTCATGATGTTAGAATGAATTTGTCACACGAGACATCTCTTGGTGAACTCGATGAAATCATCAATCAGGGAGGGCCAGATGTACCCCAGTCTCCAGATCTAGTGAGAGTGATTTGGTCTAGTCTGGTGGTCACTGTAGGAACCGGTGTGAACCTCCAGCATGTACTGATAAAAATTGACTCCTTGGATGAAACATAGGATAACACATTAGAACACCAAACATGTTGTGGGTCATCTAAAGACAGAGGCAACGTTGGAAGGTAAACGACAGCTCGCAGCATCGGATTCGCTCGCATTCAGCCCGATCAGCTGGGAGGTAACCATATTGGAGATACTCGACAACATGGGATCTAAAGTTGGGGGTCACATCAATCACAGCATCAGAGGAACCTAGAGGCCCTACCATGGAGGCTCTAGTGGTAATATGGATTACTTGCAGGCCATCGTCATCATCTTGGGTGATAAGAGAAATGAATCTCTGATTTTCCATGTGGATAATCAGATCATCCTACTCGAGTTCAGCAAGTGATGCAACCAGGCCGGCCAGGACGTCATCACGACTATTCAGAGGGCGAGGTACATGAGTAACTTCCGGCCAAGATGGGAACTAGGCCATTACCTGGAGTGTGCACTCCATCAATCGTATGAGATCCAGTTTTATAGAGACATAGTTACCATTGATCTTCTTGATGACTAGTTCAGAATCCCCTTTAACATGAAAATATAGAACATCAATCTCGAGGGCCAGCTCTAGGCCAGTGATAAGAGCCTGATACTCTGCCTCATTGTTGGTGCAACATTTTGACAATAGGAATGAGTATGGAAGAATGGTTTGTGCCGGTGTAATAAAGATGATACCTAAGCCTACCCTATTGAGCGAAGGGGCAATTGATCCCCCATCTAGTGGGATTCTAGGAAGCACCATCGAAATGCATCTTCCAATACAGTATGGCATGATCTACTGAGAGGATTTCCTCCTCAGGAAAATTGAGATCCAAGGACTGGTCAACTAGAGCTGGATGGGCCACACATAAGTCTTTCAATGCTTGCCCCATAATAGCATTCTAAGGGACGAACCTGATGTAGAACAGCTAAAGAATAACTTCCCACCGAGCTAGGAAGCCTGTCAATATGGGGAGGTTCGGAATTTACTTCAGTGGGAATACCCAAGACACCAAATGTGCCTCATGGTGCTTCAAGTAGTCTCACAATTTTTGAACTGTGAATACCAGTACAAGGCATCTATTTTTGAAGGTGGGGGGAATCTGGTCTCCATATCGATGTGCATAAAATGAGGTAGTATAGGATGTTTTTTTTCGACTCATTGTTCTTCTAGGCGAGGAGGGCACTGAGAGACAATTCCAGGTCAGTAACGTACATGATCGTTGGCTTTCCAGAGATGGGTGGCATCATTACTAGAGTCTAGAGTAGAAACTACTTGATTTCCTCGAACGCAGTCTGGAACTCTTCGTCACATTCATAGGCAGAGCCATTCTTCATGAGACCAGAAATGTTTTTACACTTGATGGCTAGATTCTAAATGAATCGACATATGTAGGCTATGTGGCCATGGAAATCATGAAGCTCTCGAATATTGCTTGGGGAGGCATCTGGATGATGGCCATGATCTTATCAAGGTCGATCTCGATACAATGGTACCTAAAAAAAACCATGGAACTTATTAGAGGTGACCGTAAAGGCACATTTCAACAGGTTCATCTTTAGGTGGCCGGAACGGAGGAAGCCGAACACTTTATCTAGGTCTTTGATCTTGTCCTGGTGTTAGCTAGATTTGATCCCCCAAGTCGTCCACATATAATTCCACCATTATCCAGAAGATTGGATTGAATATGTGATGCATATCCCACTAATACGTGTCAACTGCACTCTTCATGCCGAAGGGAATGAACTGGTAACAAAATGTACCATGCGGCACCCTGAAAGCTTAGGACTCCTCATCCTCAGGGGCCATTCAGATCTAATTATATCTGGAGTGCCCATCCATGAAGGAAATGGCTAGGAACACCATTGTGGCATCAATCAACAATTCCATCACATGAAGGAGAAAATCAACCTTTATGAACTAATAGTTGAGATCTCAGAAGTCGATGCAGACTCTGATATGTCCGTTCTTCTTACAAACTAGCACAATGTTGGATCACAACATATAGTTCTAGACATATTTTATGAAGTAGGCTCTAATGATCTTATCAACTGCAGCCTTGATCAAGCACCGAAAGAAGGGTGCATCTTTATGGGAGGCTAATTGAATCCGTGTTGATTTGTTGGAAGACTGAGGCGGTGAACTCCTACCTGAGGATATAGCCCTACCATCTCTTCATAGCTCGAGGAAAATATATCATAGGGATGTTTAAGGAATTATATGTACCACTACTGATCATGGAGGGTATGGAATCACATATTGTAATACCCCGACCCTAGTTACCCAGAGTCAGTGCATTATTACATAACATTGGCATGATCACAAAAGATCAAGTCTCGAATGGCCGATTAGTTTAGTAGCCTTTAAATCACTAGATACATTCATAAAGGTTACATTACATCATAAAGTGAAAACTAGAACAACTTATTGTCTCCACACTCATTTCACCTTATACTATCCCTGCAAGTCATTCATAATATACTTCATCACATCCTGGGAAAAAATAAAACATTGAAAGGGGTGAGCTCAGATGCTTAGTTAAAATAAACAATATAATAGATACATTCATTAAAAAACATAAACATTTAAGGCAATTTATAACTAAAACAAATTCCCTTTAAACATGAACTTCAGCATAATATGGAAAATATACAATGAAATAATTCCATTTACTTATTCACATGGATATTCTACTTGTTGAATAATCACATGCAATATCAATAACCAATTTTATAATGATGGAATTCATAATGCCAGACTATAAAAACCACATAGTCAAGGCCTTGTGCCAAGACTACAAATAATATTATGTCAAGGCCTTGTGACAAGACACTAGTTTGTCTCATGAGACCTACCGATGCATCGAGGAACTATAGCGGGCTCCACACGTCACTTATTAAGTCCAATGCATTCCTCATATGAATAGGTTTAAACATAATATAAACAATTGTATTAAAAATATCATACGAAATGTCAATACATTCTCCATAAACCATGAATGGAATACAAAGAAAAAAATCTATAGTCAAAAAAATCACAAAACCTTCAATACAATATGGAAGTTTTGTACCATAATAATTCAAGTTCAAATAATCTTAAAATCCATCAATGGATGTCTACATAGAAGAAATTATAACTATTTGAGAGAAATATCTCTTTTTTTGAAAATCATTTAAAAGTCACATAATTATAAAAGAAAAAATTTACTTTGAAAATATTCTTATAAGCTTTTATGTGAAGCTTAGAGAATTTTATAATGGCGGAAAATAGACGCACATACCGTATAAGTTAAGAAAGATATTATTACCTTAATTTTGTCGAAAAGGTTAAAAATGACCTTCATTGGAAAATGACAGAAAGATTCATTTTTAAAAATTATATAAAAAGTCAACAAAGTTATAAATGACTTTAACCAATAGTATATAAAATAGTAGGAATTATTTGGAATACATTTTTAAGAAACGTGTATGTGGATGATAAAGAGGTTCCAATAGATAATTATGTATAAACAACCTCAGATAATGAAGAGATTGTGAAATAAACCCTTACGTTGTACTTTTCCTTTTTTGAGGGTAATTTAACCTCCAGTATAATGGTGAAATAATTTTTATTAAATTATACACTAATCATATATATTAATATGATATCATATATGATCTTTTAACATTGTTTTGTTAATAATATCTTAGTATTATCGTCATTTTGGGTGTTAACGAATTCGTTTTCCTTAATATGATTTGTCATGTAAGTCGTGTTTGCTATGGATAGGTTGTTTCCTATTCATATCTAGAAATATATTAATTATTTGTACATTATTTTTAACAATAAAATGAAACTTAATCTTGAATGGATACATTGGGGAATGAATCTCACTGCGTTCGTGGAGACAGTAGTCCGTACGTACGCACGAGCGACAATATCATTATTTTTAATATTAAAATAATCTGTAATTGGATGTTAAATCATATATAAAGAATCATTATCATGTAATATTTATTACTAACATTAATTAAATATCATTATTATACCCATCCGAATAATAATGTATTGAATAACAACTACACCATGATGCGGTGACAGTAGGCCGTACGTACGCACTTATGGTGACATGTCATTAAAAGGATGGATAGAATACTGAATATTGTTGCACCATATTTATAATAACATCATCGTATATATGAGATACTAGAGTTATTATTTTATAACGGAAATAACAATGAAAAAGATGTTGAAGAAGAAAGGAACTTGAAAGAGGGTGTTGAAAATATCACCTCTTCATCAGGGTTTTCCTTTTGATTTGATCAAAATGGCTCTTTTGGAAGGATTTATGATTAAATAAGGCCTCAATGTTGAATTGAAGGATGTTGAGAGAATATTTGTGTAGTTTTGGTCCTATACAAAAGGATTTGAATGTGTGAATTAGTGATAAGGGTGAGTGCCCTTTTATAAGATGGGTGAGGGGAACCTTTAGAAAAGCAAGAAGTATTATATTATAATAAATTCAAATTCAGTCTATAAAGGCTCCAAAGTAGATTATTTAATGTTTAAGGTGGATATGGGTAGAAATTATTTCATCTGATAGATTTTAGATGGTTTGGGTCACTATATTAACCTTGTCATTTATATTTAACTCTTAGTTAAATTGTTTGACATTTACCATGCCTCATTGTATTTTTTATAATATATAGTTAATAAACATACTATATAACTCCAAGTGACCCAAAGTGGTCCAATAATGATACAAATATCATGATATAAGTAATTTTTCAGAAAATTATATTATTAGGAATAGAATATCAATTAATAATATGATATTTGTTCTAAAAAATCTTTTATGTCAATTTTGACACTATTTGGTATTTTGTTTTTGATAAAATCATATCAGCATTATTACTTAGAATTAAATTAATATAACCAATCCTAATACATCATATTAACCTATAAAAGTATTTTAATTCATTAAAAGTCTCAAATTACATTGATTTTTGTATTTATAGTATCAATTATATTAATATTTCATTAATTAGGTAATTACTGCATCACCATTGTGTCATAAATAAATTAAATTATTTAATGTCTAAAATTTATAATTAAAATTCAATTATGTAAGAAATATTTTTAGATTTATAATGAATATTTAAAATCGAATTTATCTTATGTATAATGCTATATTAAAGATGGGTTAGTAATTAATCATTGATTTAAAATCCTTTTAGTCTTTTTTGAATTAAATAATAATAAATGTCCTAATCTAATCCATGTAGACCTAAATGGTAATATATTATTCCTTTGGTTATTTTTGGTTGAGAAAAACATGTACAATAGAATTATGACTTGTTTTAGGGTAATATTAATATCATTTTTATCCATAATTACCCTATTTACTTTTAACCATGGTAAATAAAAGTAAAACGTTACTATTCACAAAAAATTATTTATATCCTATTGAACCACATTTTACCCCTTGATATTAACTGTGTCTCACTGATTTTCTAAATTCCACTCACAGAAGCAGTAAAATTATGTTCTATGTCAATTTCCAAATTCTCATATGAGGAGACTAAAATATGGTGAAATGTTCCATAAAAGTTTTATATATCTAAAATCATTCTAAACTAACTCCAATGAATTACATTAATCATATAAAGATATTATTTATCTATTTTGACCTAAATAAAATTTAAATATAATAAAAAATTATTTAAATAAAAAATCAATTTTTAATAATAACTCATTGTTTTTTAACAATTCATAAAAAATTGAATGTTTTCACAAAAATATACAAAATTCACCCTTAGCTAATTTCGATATTCCAAAACAAAAAATGAAGTCCATTTTGAAAGAGAAAAGTGGTTATTACTATTCAAAATGGCTAGTTTGATTGGTTGTGGTGTGTGCTAGAACTCAATGTTGCGTACAACACATGCTACGGTATTATTCAAATAGAAGAGTACCATGGAAGCATGGGGTGTTACATTCTCCCTTCCTTCAAATAATTTCTTCCTCGAAATTTCAATAATACTACAACATTAAAAGACTCAGGTGGTTCTTCATCATAAGTTCCTTGGGTTCCCATGTTGCCTCTTCAATCTTATTGTTTCTCCAGTAAACTTTTTCCAGATGAGTCATCCAGTTTCTCAACACTTGTTCTCCAATATCAAGACTCCTAACTGGATCATTGCAATAAGATATATCAGGTTCCAGTACTACTTCGTCATAGGTGAGTACATGTGTTGGGTCAGGTGTGTATTTTCTCAACAGTGATACGTGGAGCACATTGTGAACTTTGGAAAGACTTGCCCACATTGCCAAACGGTATGCTACAACTCCAATTCATTTTAGAATTTCAAATGTTCTGATGTACCTGGTACATAGTTTACCTTTCTTACCGAAACGTATAATTGCCTTCCATGGAGATACCTTCAAGAAAACATGATATCCTACCTAAAATTCCAAATCCTTCATTCGGTAGTCTGCATGGCTATTCTGCCTACGTTGATCCTCTTTGATGTGGTTTTGGATTATCATTACCTTTTCCATAATTTCCTCCACCATTTATGGGCATACAAATTTTCTTTCACCGATGTCATCCCAACAGGTTGGTGTGCGAAATCTATTTCCTTATAACGCTTTATATGGTGCAATCAGAATACTTGAATGGAAGTTATTGTTATAGGAAAATTCTACCAGAGGGAAATATTGATCCCACATACCCTGAATTTCAAGTGAGAAATATCTCAACAAGTCTTATAAGGATTGAATAGGCCATTATGATTTTCCATCTATTTGAGGGTGGTAGGCAATGCTCAAACGATGTTCAGTATCCTTGGATTTCAAAATAAATTTCTAGAATCATGATGTAAAATGGAGATCATGATCAGAAACAATCAATAGGGGTACTCCATGAAGCCTCACAACATCATTAATATATAGTATTTCTAGACGTTCAAGTGTTAGATCCTCCTTTATAGCCTGAAAATGTGCTGACTTGGTAAGATGATCAAAAATGACGCATATTACATCATTCTTTCTAGGTTTCTTTTGCAGTCCCATGACAAAGTCCATCATGATATTATCCCATTTCCACTCAGTTATGGGAAGAGGTTGCATGACTCCTCTAGACTATTGCCTTCTAGCTTCCACTTGTTGACAAACCATACATTTTGACACAAATTCATCAATCTACCTCTTCATATTGTCCCACAAAAATGTTCCATTAAATCTCTAAACATTTTGATGATAACAGGGTGTATAGAGAAATTATAACTATGAGCACCGTCCAACAAGTCCTTTTTTAGATCAGGAATATTGTGAACAAAATGTATCTTCCAAAATATGAAAATTCCATCATCATACAAAAAGTCACTCAATCTCCCATCATTCACAGCTTTATCTTCTTTTGAAACTCATCATCATCGGTCTGACAACTCTTTACCTTTTCTAGTAAAAATTTTTTGGAAACCATTTGAAAAATCATTGATGTTTCACCTTCCATGGTGATTCCCATATCCAACTTTACTAGATCCATGTATATAGGATTATTTTCAAATATCATCCTGTTCAAAACTCTATGGTCCTTTCTTCTCAAAGCATCTGCCACCTTATTTTCCTTCCCCCGGTGGTATTTTATCGTGTAATCATTATCCTTGAGTAGTTCAATCCATCTCTTTTACCTAATGTTGAGTTCATTATGTGAGAAAATGTACTTCAAAATCTTTTGATTGGTATATAACTCACATTTTTCACCATATAGATTATATCTCCATATCTTCAAAGATAAGATTACAACATATAACTCAAGATCATGAGTAGGATAGTTTTTATCATGAATATTCTGTTGTTGTGATGCATTGGAAAGAACTATATTAGTCTTCATAAGTACACAACCAAGTCCTTTCTACGATGCATCACTATAAATAATGAACCCATCATTCCCCGATTGAACACTCAATATAGGAGCATTGAATAATCTTCTCTTCAGTTCTTTAAAACATTCTTCACAATCTTTTTTCCAAATAAATTTAACCCCTTTACTTGTGAGATTCGTTAATGGGTTAGCCAATTGGGAAAAATTCTGGACAAAACGACGATAAGAACCCTCTAAAACAATAAAACCGCATACCTCGGTTATACACATTGGTGATGGACATTCAAGGATTTCCTTGGTCAACGAAGGATAAACAAATATTCCATCTTTGGAGACAATATGGTCAGGAAAAGAAATCTCCAGAATCCAGAATTCACATTTTCTAAACTACTCATATAATTCATGTCTTCTAAGAGTCTTCAGGATAACACGCAAGTGATTTTCATGGTCTTTGTATCTTTTGAAATATACCAAGATAACATCAATAAATACCACTAAAAAATGATATAGATATTCCTTGAAAACATTGTTCATTAGATAAATGAAACAGAGGGTGCATTAGTCAGCCCAAAAGGCATTACTGTAAACTCGTAATGCTCATATGTAGTTTGAAATGCTATTTTCAGATTGTGTTCCTTCTTCTAAAAAAATTAATGGTATCCAGATCAAAGGTAAATCATTTAAAAGTTCTGATATCAATGCAGTTGGTCAAATAAATCATTAATGCGAGGTAGGGAATACTTTTCCTTTATTCCTATGGCATTGATTTCCCTGTAGTCGATACATAACCTCATAGATACATCTTTCTTCTTAACAAAAAGGACGAGGGCTCCCCATGGAGAAACACTAGAGTGAATAAATCCATTATTACTCAATTCCTCTAGTTTATTCTTTAGTTCCACTAATTCCACAGTGGCCATTCTATAAGGGGTCTTCGATATGCGCCTTGATCAAAAAATTAAATCAATGGAAAACTCAATTTCTTGTTCTGGAGGATGTCCAGGTAAATCTTCTAGAAAAACATCAACATATTCTCTTACAATAGGTACATTTTTTTTTGAACATTCATTTCCATAACTAGATCTATTTCATTCCCTTCCACAATAAAAAATCAATTTAGTTGAGCTATTGGGGGTGGATCTAGGTAAGAATCAGGTGGTCACAATTCTTCACTAAAGATAAGGTGTTGTTTATCATCATCATAAAAAATTGTAAACTCTTTCTTCTTACAATAAATATTCACATCATGGTCCAAATGGTAATCCATAGTAGATATTATATCAACTTAGTCATAGATATGACGATGAGAACAATAGATAAATAACATTTTTGTGCTCTAATTGGGACTGATTCACAAAACTTTGTTGCAATGATACTGCCCTTAGTTGTTTTAACTGACATGTCCTTTGTTAAATCAAATTGTAAATATATAATTTTATATAAGAATTAGAAGATATGAAACAATGTGATGATCCAAAATAAAATAATGCATTTTCTAAACTCAAAGAAACCATTAAATTACCTGCCACCACATCTTTTGGAACTTCTAACTCAGTAGTAGTGATAGCATATGCATGGCCTTGCTCCCTTGGACTTTTCTGAGTTATGTTTCCCTGATGCTTAGGACATTCATTTTCATAATATCCCATATTCTGTTAATTGTATCATTGATCATCGGTACCTTCTTTATTCCCCTTGCAATTACGAGCATGGTGGCCTTTTTCACTACACGTGTAACATACATTCATTCCCTTCAAGAATGTACTAGGGTGTTTCTACCCGTATTTAATGTAGGATGAATATTCAACCATTCCCTTCTTAACCTTATTTCCATTTTCAGAGTGATCAGAAGATCTCTTCTTCTCTTGATTTTCTTTAATGTCGTAAGAATTAGAGAAAACATTTTCTGTCTTGATAGAAAATGAGACAATATCTTCGTACGACAAGAAGGATTGTGACACTAAATATCGTTGAAGAAATGGTTTTAACCCCTCAAATAAATGATAAATATTACTTCTTGGGTTACGTTATAATCTCCAACATATCTTTCTATCCTTATAATGTTAGCCTCATACTTTACAACATTCTCATCCTCCTTTTGTCTCAGACTCAGAAATTGCCTTTCCATATCTGCTCGATGGTCACGAGGAAAGTATTTTTCTATGAAAATCTATTTGAACTCACTCCATTACATATTTGATACTTCATCATCTTTCATTGTGTTTTGAATGATTGAACACCATTGATCAACATCTCCAGTGAGGCGGTAAACATCCATGATATATTTTTTCAATTCACTACTCCCCAAGGGATGGAATATTTTCCTTAAGGAATTTATCCATTTCTCAGCTAATAAGATATTTCTACTCCGATTGAATTTTCGTGGTGGTTTCCTCATGAAGCGTTCTAACATTGATCCTCCACACTGTGGATCTGGGTGCTCCATATGGGTATGTTTATTATTCATAACCTGAGTGAGTTCTCCCAGTATGGTTATTATCTAATTAGCACCAGTTGCATCACCAAATCCACTATAATTATATTTAGTAGGAGGTAAATCCTTACATGGAGTGCGTGAATTGATATTGTTTTGCATAAGCTAGCTGCTCTTCATAAAGGTGAATGTACTGACGATACCACACTCTTCCTGCCCGCACACACCAAGGCCTCAAAACCACATATCCCGCCCATACACACTTGTTCCTCACAACCACATATCCCTATCGCGCACACCTGGGCCTCATAACCATGTATCCCGCCTGAACACACCTAGGCCTCACAACCACTTACCCCGCCCGCACACACCTAGGCCTCATCCCGAAGATTCTTGAGAAAAAGTAAAACTTCCCGAAGAGAATTGGGCTAATACCACCCCAATCGAATCCTACCTGAAGAGTCTTAGGTGTAAGGCCGCCTCAAGCCATCACAACCTATGGAAGAACGATGAGGAAGGAGATAGTAACTAAGGGGAAAACACCCTATCCCATGAAATGGAAGTGTTCGGCACAAAGTGGTCAACATGGGTGAGGTGCAAAAAAACACCAAGATACATATATATATATGTATATACCAAACACTCATCCCAACTTATGCCGTATAAATAGAGAAAATGAGCACGTGCCTCAACACTACTATATCGAAGAATGCATACAAAAAATAATCCCAACCACATTTAGGTTTTCATGTTTCTGCAGAATTAGTTTATTAGTTCCTTAAATACTGCACAAATATCCACAACCAACCATATCAATCATTCTAAAAACATATCCCTACTATCCCCAAATCAAGTTAGGATAATAGAAGAAACTCAAATGAGTCCCTTCTTATTGACCAATAATCCCAATTGATTATTATTCTCGTCCCTTTACCATGCCCCACCATTCATTAACTCTTTCACTTTTATTTACTATTCACAACCCATAGTTAGTTTACATTCAAACCCATCCCTGTAGCCTCGCTGTCAACCACTATTACCATAATACATCGAAACCCGTACATCATCCCTTTATACCATTTATCATAGCCCCATTGCCCATCACCAACATAGCATTCAAAACAACCCACAACCATGCCAACCACAACCCTACTGCTCACCCGATCCGCAACAACCCACAAAACACTCCCTTCACATAAACCCTAACAATCAGTCACAAGTTTATTATTTCAGTTTTGTTTAATCGGGGTGGTCACACAAGGGTTACAATATTCATTTAATCATCCAAGATTACATGATTAAAAAATTTTCACATCAAAAAATTTTACATCCATAAATGGTCTAGAATGATAGGGTAGCATTTAATTACGCAAGAAAAGGCCCCAAACGACCATAATTTTTAGTAGTCATAAGTCTATTCAATTCACAACATAATATCACAGGATATAAATAATGTAACTACATTCTCAAAATTCCCATCCTCGTTATATATGCCAGTTATTATCTTCATTAAACATGTTCAAAAGTGTTTCACGTAAACAAGAGAACACCCACCCCACATAACGCACAATTTAGAGAGAAGAAGGTAAGATCCCTACTTCCATAGGTTCTGGTCAGAATGCTTCCCTGGATCAACTTTAGAAGAGCTTTGTCTGCATCCTTCGCTTCTGTCAAATCCTGGAAAAACCTCCTCAGGTGGAAGCTGGGATGCAAAGGCCAAAGGAAAGACAACATATCCAATTTGAGAAGTTCTGCGCATCATTACGATCCCATGGCCGCTAACATATGATAAATCGGAGCTCGTATGAAAAAGTTATGGAAGAAAAGAGCCTTCGAGTCTCCAGGGAGAGTTCTGCTCGAGGGAAAGGGGAGGAGATGAGTGAGTTGAAAAGGAGGAGGGGACCCCATCTTTTATAAGAGAGGAAAACAAAAGTACACGGTGTGTACTTTTTAGTACACGGCGTGTACTCGGCCATTTGACACGGTCACCACGGGACTTCTAACATGGCCTTCAACACAGAACACAACCATTGACTGGTCAATACACGATTTGAGGGTAAAGCGTATGCGAGGAGGGACTATATGGCATGTACTCATTTATTTCACACGGAAAGGACATAGCTCCAACACGGCACATGACCGTAGACTGGTCAACTCACTGTTTGAGGGTAATGCGTACACGAGGAGGGACTACATAGCGTGAAGTATGAGATACACAGCGTGTACTCATTTATTTCACACATCAAGGACATGAACTTCAACATGCGGTATACCCGACGAGGGGGTACACGACGTTTACTCACACTACACGGCGTGTAGTTACAAAATTCTGGAATATGTGGGAAAAGTCCATTTTAACCTCCAGAAGACATCATGACCTTCTTTTTGACAATGTAATGGGCCGAAGAGGTCTAGGCCATTACATTAGATACTTCTTAAAACATTCTCATCCCTGATAATTGAAAATCCAACCCAATGGAACCCAAAAAGGTAACTCTTAGGGCTCTTGTTATAATTGGAACCCAACAAACAAACCTAATCATATGTGTTTGGAATTACTTCTTCCATGTCGAGATATTATCCACTTTAGGCGGAACTGACTTTCCTGCACATGTTTAATCACATACTAATTAATGTGTCTCGATTAATAATTGGGTCATCCCACTTCCATACATTATTATTTCTTTTTCAACTTATACTAACCTCAACACCACACAACCAACACACTGACCGAACATGTGGTTTGGGGAAATTCCTTCTCCACTGTCGAGATATTATCCGCTTTAGGCGGCACTAACTTGCCTGCACGGGTTCAATCGCATCCACATTAATGCGTCCTGATTAAGGATCAAGTTTTTCCCTTTCCCCACACATTAGGACATTATACAAACTTCCAGAGGAGAAGGAAACACAAGGTTTCACAACCAACAAGCCATGCATTCCATATATCAATGGTACAGAGTATAACATAAAAACAAAGCTCATAAGAACAAAGAAAAACACATGTCAAAACAACTATGGGTACATAGCGTGCATCTGAGCCTCCAGCTCCAAAGTGCTCTCCTCGTGGCCGCCATGCCTCCACAACTCACAAACCAAGGGAATGGTTTGTCCACAGAGCACCTTCTCTTTATGATCCTCAATTCGGACCAGTCGCTCCTCAAAGGTCATGTCATCTCCCATATATAAATCTCCCCAGTTGATAACGAGAGAGTGGTCGTGCAAGTACCAAAGAAGCTGGGAGACGTGGATGATGTTATGAACCTTCTCAAAATGAGGTGGCAAGGCTAGATGATATTCCACCACAGTGACTTGCCTCAACACCTCGAAAGGTCCAAGGAACCTTGGGGAGAGCATACTACCTTTCCCGAACCTCTGATGCCCCCGTCAAGGTGAAACCTTCAAGAACACATGATCTCCCACCTCGAACACCAAGGGCCTCCTCTGACGATCAACGTAAGACTTATGTCGGTCCTGAGCCACTTTCATCCTCTCACACACAAGATGGGTTTTCTCTGTGATGATCTGTACTACATATGGCCCAAGAGCACATGTCTCACAAACTTCTACCCAGAAAATGGTTGAACGACATGGTCTTCCACACAAAGCCTCAAATGGTGCCATGCCAATTGTAGGGTGGAATTAGTTGTTGTAGTCATACTCTACTAAAGGAATGTGTCGTAACCACGACCCTCTGAAATCCTGAACGCATGGTCGTAGCGTTTCCTCCAATGTCTAGATAGTCCTCTCTATTTTCCCATCGTTCTGAGGGTGGAAAGCAGTGCTAAGATGTAGCTGGGTGCCAAAATCATGTTGTAGCACCCTCCAGACTCGTGAGGTAAACCGAGTATCCCAATATGATACGATAGTCTTCGGAACTCCATGAAACTACACCACCTCGTCTACGTACCTATGTGCTAAGGTGCTCACTGGGCCTGACTCCTTAATTGCTAAGAAGTGAGATGATTTTGTCAGTCAATCCACCACTACCTAGATAGCATCATAACAACCCTAAGATCTGGGTAGTCATGTGACGAATTCCATTGAGATGTCATCCTACATCCACTTGGGGACATATAGAGGATGCAACAAACCACTGGGAACACTGTGTTCACCCTTCACTTACTAACACACAAGGAACTTAGCCACAAACTCCGCTACTGTCCATTTCACCGCCGGCCACCAAAACTATTCCCTCAGGACTCGATACATGTTTGGAACCCCTGGATGTACCGCCAAGGATGAGCTATGGAACTCACAGAGAACTCCCTCACACATCGCCTCTGGAACAAACATCCTTCCATGAAAAAGTATCCTATGTTGGCGGTCCTTTGACCATCTTTCTGGAGCGTTTCCCTGATTGATAAGATCCTGCATTACGACTTCCTCGGAGTCTCCCCAATGAGACCCTTCCACCTACTGCAACAAGAAGGATAATACTGGCATCTAAAATAATTAGCCTCTAACACCCTCTACCCTTGCGTCCAAGTTCCAGGCAGCCAACTCTCCCATCACCCTCGAAGCATCTGCGGATTCCCGAACCACATCCTTATGTGACATCCTGCTCAGGTCATCAGCCACATATTTTCCCTTACCTTCAGTGTAAGAGATCTCGAAGTCATAGTCATAGAGAAACTCGACCCATCTCTGCTTCTATATGTTTAGGTCACGCTGGGAGAAGATGTAATGTAAGATCTTGTGATCCGAGAAGACCACAAAGGGCTTCCCAAAGTGGTAATGTCACCATAATTTCTATATGAACATTACTGTTGCAAGATCTAGGTCATGGATGGCATAGTTACTCTTGTGAGGGTGCTACTTCCTAGAATGATAATAGATCACACCATTCTTCAGCATCAGTACACACCCCAAGCCAAGGCCATAGGCATCAAAAAACACCTCATACAACAACCCTTCCTCCGGAAACCTGAGTACAAGAGCACTGACCAACTTCTTTTTCAGGTAGACGAATGATTTTTGGCATTTATCTCTCCATAGTAATACATGGTTCTTCCTATTCAAAGTCTTCAATGGAGAAAAAACTCGAGAGAAGTCTAAAATGAACCTCTGATAATAACCTTCCAACCCCATGAAACTATGAACTTATGGCATGTTCTTGGGTGCTCCCCAAGAAACAACTGCCTCCACCTTTGACGGGTCCACTGACACTCCCTGATGAGACACTACAATCCCATGGAAGTTTACTTCTTGTGTCAAGAACTTACACTTCGACAAGATCCCATAAAGCTGGTGGTGTCGAAGGACATCCAAGACTACCCTGAGATTCTCAACGTGCACCTCCACTGATCTTCATTAGATCCGGATTTCATCAATAAACACAACAACGAACTGGTCCAGAAACTCTCAGAAGACTAGGTTCATATGTCCCATGAACACGGCTAGTGCATTTGTAACTCCAAACGGCATCACTAAAAACTCGAAGTGTCCATACCTACACCTAAAAGATGTCTTCGAGATGTCATTTTCCCTTACTCTCAGCTGATGATATCAAGATCGTAGATCAATCTTAGAAAACCAACCTCATCCTCTCAACTAGTCGAAGTGATCATCTATCCTTGTAAGGGGGTAACGGTTCTTGACCGTTACCTAATTCAACCTTCATTAGTCTATGCATTGACTGAGACCACCATCTTCCTTCTTTAAGAACTAAACTGGAGCACCCCATGGTGACATGATGGGTCGAAAAAAACCCTTCTCCATCAGATCTTCAATCTGAATCCGCAACTCCCGCAACTCCGAAGGTGCCATCTGATAAGGGGACATTGAAATAAGATAGGCACCAAGCTGTAAGTCTATCCCGAACTCAACATCACATTGGGGGGGTGGGGGTAAAGTCACAAAATTCTTAGGAAAAACATCGAGGAAATCCCCAACTATATCTGGGACATCCATCATCTCTATATCAGGTGAACCCACTTATAACCTGCCTTACAAGGAAAAGAGAGGCTTCACATGCCGGCTTCCAACATGATATCTCCTCTCACCAAAAAAAGATACTCACTTCCCATCCACATCAGAAAACACGACCCTTCTTCGGAAGCAGTCAATAATGAAACTAATAGAAAACAACCATTCGATGCCTAGGATGACATCGTATGGCTGCATCTATAGAAAAAGAAGGTCCCCACTAGATCAATGTGGTCCCAACGTCAGCACACATCCCCTAAAAACACAACATATGGTGGTCTAGCCTCCAACTAGGGTACTCAACACCAGTGGTATAGAATGTATCTCTATGTCTAGACCCAAATCATGGGCTAGACCAGGTTCAAATTGGAGTGCAATGCTCTTGAATTGAACAAAGAAGAAATGATAGTGCTGAACAAAAAAATCGTACCTCGCACCACCTCTTGTCCTACCGGAGCTATCAACTCTCCTGCGTGAAATGGTCCACACCCAGCTCCTCTGCCTCTCTGATGTCAACCACCTCCCCCACCACGCCCTGTTTGAGGTCCCTGAGGAGAACCCTGAGGTCGAACTCCTACTACAATGTCTTCCCTAGGAGGAGCAGGTTCCAGGTGCAGCTGGAAGGGCGTTGCCGGCAACTGGGGCTGCTGAGGTGGGCGCTGAACATGCCCACCTCCACTGTACTGTGCTCGGGTCTGGAACTGACTCTGAATGTTCTCAAAACCTCCACAAGAGAAACACATCGGTCATGGGCTTGTGAAAGAGTGATGAGGACCCGAATATCTGAACAGGAACTTCTGAGGCATGCTCCCAACTGGCTTAACCCTAGATGGTCATGTCGCAGAAGACCTGATCCTAACTGCCTTCCCCTTTGAAGAACCCTTCGAGTTCCCCTATCATGGTGCACCTCCCTGTGAGTGCATCCTCCCTAAAACCTCTTCCTTCTTCTGTACTGACAAGTACGTCAGAAGATTGAAGGGGGTGACAGCATAATGGAGCGAAGGACGAAGCGCCTCCTCCAAACGTCTCGCCCAAGACTCCTCATCTGGAAAGAGATCTGGAGCAAAGCATAGGATATCATTGAAATTGATCCCCAAATATCGTACTAGCATACTCCTTTTCTAAATGGAGAGTAACTACTACAGATTCTACGCAATGATCATGGATGAAAGGAATTTCTAATAGAATTTCCTCTCAATATCTTCCCACGGAACCTCTGTCTCTATTCACTCTCCGAGTTAGAGTGTCCACCAATGAAGTGCCACACCTCTCAGCTGATTGACTGCTAAAGGAACCCAATACTACCTCAGAGCATGGATCAAAGTAAAAGGGATCCCTATATCCTCAAGAAACCACTCCACATCCATATTTGATGTACTACCTTCGTACTTCTTGAGGGTTTGTCACTGGAAAAAATGGAGGCTCTTCTGCCACTTGTTATATTCCTCCTCACGGTC
Source organism: Viscum album (assembly GCA_963277665.1). NCBI lineage: Eukaryota > Viridiplantae > Streptophyta > Magnoliopsida > Santalales > Viscaceae > Viscum > Viscum album. Next base: position 926,530,970 of record OY728140.1, on the reverse strand, counting down.
AATCCTCAACTAATCGACCGCCTAAATCTGTTGGGTCTCGGCTATCTTAGTCACCCGGGGATTACTTCTAGGTTCCATAGCTGTTCGGTAAACAATGATTACCTATGCCCATGTAGTACAGAAATTTCTTATGTTTTCATTTTATCATTTTATTCATTTTCTTTCCCAGAACACACAAATAATGTAAAACACAATCATGATGAAACATATACCTTCCATAGGGTCTCTACCCTGCAATCAATGTAGTCTCAATTGGTCAGTCGGCAGGCTCAGAGTCTTTGCATCAGATCACAGGGGGCCTTAAAATCAGGTGTCCTAGCCGGTCTTCCCTGACCTATGTCACGCACCAAGATCAGCCAACACTGTCGACCTAAAATCACATGCAATCCTCACTGTGCCTAACTCTAGAATCCATCCTATCTCTCAACCATAATCCTCTGATAACATTTTTCATGACCCCTACCACAAAAGATACCCCTCTTGAGCTGGAAATGGTGAAAGGGAGATAATGACCCCCTGAGACCCTCCTCTAATAGGCCCTTGGGTGGCGACTAGCACCAAGGGTATGAGTTCTCACAATATGGGAGGCATTACCCTTTTTATTTATTTATGATAGGGAAATAGGATGAGTCAACTACCAATGAAAAATAATGGAATGACATGTAAATAAACCCAAACCGATGCCACATGCATGTTTATACAAGTATACTCATTAGGGAAACCAAAATATCTCGTGCACATGTGGGGGGACATCCTAATGTCCTATGAGAACAACAGAAGAAACCAAAACCTATCAAGAAATTCTAATCATCCAACCTCACCAGCCACGCTCACCAAAACACAAATCAACATGTTGTAGTATATAAGAACAAGATTGTTGAGTACCATGTACCATGTCCCACTAGCTAGCTGCTCTTCCTAATGGAGAACATCAGGACGCTACCACACTCTTCCCGCCCGCACACACACCTGGGCCTCACAACCACATATCCCGCCTGCACACACTTGGGTCCTACTACCACATATCCCACCCGCACATACCTAGGCCTCACCACCATGTATCCCGCCTGAACACACCTAGGCCTCACAATAACATATCCCGCCCACACACACCTGGGCCTCATCCTGAAGATTCTTGGGAAATAGTAAAACTGCCCGAATATTCTTGGGATAATACCACATCAATCGAAACATACCTGAAGTGTCTTAAGTGTAAGGTTTCCAGAAGCCATCACAACCTATGGAAGAAGGAGCGGGAAGGAGCTAGTAACTAATTGGAAAACACCATCTCCCATGAAATTGGAGTGTTCGTCACTAAGTGCTCAACATGGGTGAGATGTGACAAAACACAAAGACATATATATATATATATATATACCAAACACTTAGCCCATCCTATGGCTTCTAAATAGAGAAACTGATCACATTCCTCGGCACTGCTATATCGAAGAATGCATACAGAAAACAGTCCCAACCCCATTTAGGATTTCATTTTCAACAGAATTAGTTTATTAGTTCCTTAACTACTGGGAAAATATCCACAACCAACCATATCAATCCTTCATAAAAAATATCCCTGCCATCCACAAATCATGTTATTAGAACACAAGCAACAAAAATGAGTCCCTTATTATTAACCATCCATCCCCATTGATTATTATTACTATTCCATTACCATGCCCCCCCATTCATTAACATTTTCACTTTTAATTATTATTCACTGCCCATAGTTCGTTCACATTCAAACCCATCCCTACAGCCTCGCTGCCAACCACCATAACCACTATACACCAAAACCTGTACATCATCCCTTGATACCGTTTATCACAGCCCCACTACCCATCACCAACACACAATTCACACCAACCCACAAACAAGACAACCGCAACCCCGCTACTCACCCTATCCACAAAAACCCACAAAGCACTCCATTCACATAAACCCTAACAAAAACTCACATGTTCGTTATTTATGTTTTGTTTAACCGGGGTGATCACACAAGGGTTCCGGTTATTCATTTAATCACCCAACATTACATGATTAACATTTTCCCCATTAATAATGTTTCCATCCATAACCAGCCTAGAATGATATGGAATCATTTAATTTCACATGAAAAGGCCCTAAACGACCGTGATTTATAGTAGGAATAATCCTATAACAACCCGAAATTTTGAATAAATAATGTTTCCTAATTTTATGTGCAATTTTCTTTTTATACTCAACAAAAATGTTTCATTTGATAACATGAGTATAATTAAAATGATACTGTTGGTTTTTGACTGTTATATGACCATAGGTCAATATGACCACTGGAAACTAAATGTTTTGATTACTGTCTCTAAATACAAGTAATCATGGTTAATTAATATAGAAAAAAGATTTGATGGTCTCACCCTGTAGTCTTGGACCAATCGAAGCCCATCTAAGAGAACTTGGGAAGGAGGTAGCACCACTGGGCTTTGCTCTGGACTGAACCCAAGTTGAACTTCATCGTATAAATCTAGAACGGGATCGCCTTCGCGAGAAGTTCTAACTGTTAGAAATTACTACTCATGCGATGTTGGACGAGCCTCCCTCGGATTCTCTCACCTTAACACACCTTACACTTAGGTCCTATGCTAGTGTGATAAGGGGCTATGTATGGAGACCGTAAATGCCTTGTGTAATCATTTGTTTTAAATAAAAATTGGGATTTATTCTTATGATGAAGATTATGAATTTTCAAATGACCAGATAAATATAGTATGCATATTTTTGACGAATTTTAGAAAAAGGATATTTTAAAAATGGTTTTGTAAACCATAAATAATTAAAAATGGGTAATGATTTTCGAAAAATGGTCTTCTAAAATTATGTTTAGTACTAAATTTAGAGTCTAATAAGACCAACTTAATTTTTGATTAATAGTAAATTATGAGTAGTGATTTTATGATTAGGATTAGTAATGTCTCCAAATGGATTAGTAATCTCACATAAAGAAAGTATTAATATAATCTAGGCACCTTGATTAAGTAATGTGATTCAATAAAATGGTTAAATAACGGTTTCATAAATTATTATTCAAGTATTAGTTTTTTCGGGTGAATAGTGTTTTTTAATTAAAAATTTAATTAAAAATATTTAGATAATTATTTTTATAAAACGGATTTCATTTTTGAACTCAGAGCACCGATATTATGCTATGGTAATTTTTGGGGTTTTTTCTGAAAAAATGAATTTTCGGTGAATAGTGTTTTTTTTAAAATTAAATTAAAAATATTTAGAAAATTATTTTTATAAAATGGAGTTCATATTTGTAATCAGAGCGTTGATATTTGGTTAAGGTGAAATTTTGGGATTATTCTAAGAAAGTTGAATTTTCGATGAATAGTGAAAATACAGTTTTTAAGTTACGGGTGTTTAATGACATCATTAAATGATTTATTAAGTTTGTAATCAATATGTTCGAATTATTAATAGTGAGATAAGGTATGAGGTGTCCCATGTGGCCAATACCATGTGCAAATACCATGGTCAAGCCCATGGTTTTGCCAAAACCACTAATGAGGTGCCCTTTGCCATTAATGCCTTGTCCCCTCACTTTCCCTATAAATACCAAGCCATCCTCTCATCCATTCGACTCCCCACTCTCCCCCAAAGAAGTTCTGGTCTCCTTACCTCCCAAGGAGTCCTCCCATGGTGCCCACAAGCCCTCAATGTCCCAACCATTGAGTTTTAAGAGTTATGTTTTAAGGTAAGGGATCCGACCTCTCTCTTTCATTTCAAGTAATCTCTTTTATGTCATTCCTTTTATGCTCCATGTTATTATGTTGGAGGATGTTCTTTTATAGTCCTCTAAATTCCCTTTTCATGTTCATATAATTAGAGATCCCCTCTTACTCTCATTATTTCGTTTTGTGATGTTTTAAGTGGCGTCGTTAGGCTGCCGAAATTTTTGTAACGGATTCTTTCTCCCTACTCATTTTTCAAGATCTATTTTCATGTAAAGTATTTCAAGTTACTCTTTATTATGTTGGGGTATGATCTATAAATTTATCATAATGAACTTTTATGATCATATGATGAGATACCCCATTTGATCTCTTCAATTCAGTATTCTGAAGTTTTAAGTGGCGCCATTAGGCTGCCGAATTTATAAGTGGTTCTTCACCCTTCTTGTTTTGAAGTTCTACTTTCATGTCAATTCTTTCATGTTCCTTTTTTATGTTGGGTTATGATCTCTATATCTATCATAATGGACTCTTATGTTCATATGATGAGATACCCCATTTTATCTCTTCAATTCAGTATTTTGATGTTTTAAGTGGCGCCGTTAGTCTGCCGAATTTTTAAGTGGTTCTTCACCCTTCTCGTTTTGAAGTTCTACTTTCATGTCAATTAATTCAAGTTCCTTTTTGTTATGTTGGGGAATTATCTCTATATCTATCATACTGAAATCTTATGTTCACATGATTAGAAACCCTACTTTATCTTTTCAATCATTTTTGTTGAAGTTTAAGTAACGTCGTTCGGCTGCCGAACATTCATAAGAGAAATCTAATTTTTGTCTTCCTTCCATGTTTTTCATTTCAAATTGTATGTCTTTGAAATTTCTTTACCATGATCATGTATCCTTCTTATTCTGTCCATATACTGTTTTATGGGTCATTTATGAATGTTTGACCCATTTTCCCTCTCTTTTTAATGTCTTCTAAAATCTCATTACATAGCCGTTATGCTGCAGAATTTCTGTCTCAAAATGTCTCTCTCTTTTTCTAAAGTTCTTTTATATTATTAAGTGAATACTCAAAGCTCTTTCTTCTAAAGTGGTATTCACATATATACCAAAATGTTCTATTTTAAATTCTGGGATTTACATACATGAGACCCACCTTCCTTTTCTAAGGGTTTTAAAGTGACGTAAAGATCATGTCTTTAAAGCAGTTTTTAAAACTTTGTGATTATGAAATGAAACCCATTTATTTTATGCTATATGGGTTATTTATGAAATTTTTTATGATGATATATGTGTTTCACATGATAATAAAGTCAAATTTAAGGGTGTGCCCTGATAGCGCTCCAATGCATTGGGTAATGATGTTACCACTAGAGATTACAATTTTCACGATACCTTGGTGAATAACCTTGGTAATTTTCAAATGACACCTTGGGGATGGACCTTGGTGATATGTTCATGATTTTCTATGTTAAATGATGTAGCCACATTTTCAAGTTATGAAAAATGTTATTTTTATTATGATATGCCTCCTTCTTTCATTCTCATGCCTTAAAGTTCTTTTTCATGACCTTATTGAAGTATCTCAAGTTCACATGTAAAATGTTTCTCTTATTTTCCTTACTGGGCTTTTTGCTCACCCTTTCTTTTGGTGTATGCTCCCAGGTTATGTGATGCAGTAATGAACCTAGGATGACCATGAGGAGAAGCCTTTCAAGTGTTTTAGAAGAATGTTTTTTGTTTTCATGTTTAATGTTCCTGGTTTCCAAGACACTAAACCCTAAAGATCCTCAGTTTTGAAAAATGTAATGAAATTTTATGTGAAAAAGAGGCAGGATGCTATAGTTGGAATGAAAGGATGGTTTAGTTATTTGTGGAAATTAGGATATGAAAAATCTAGGAAGAAATCTATAGAAAAGTTTAAATATAGGAAATCTTCCTGGTATTTTGGTGAGTATTGAGTAAGGGGTTTCCAAGCAAATACATCCCTGTCTGGATACGAGCCTGTAGAGGTGGATCTGGCACAGATGAACATAGGGGTAAAACCTGAAAAAACCGCTTTGATCTAGACTCAAACGGGAACTGGTACACGACAACAGGCCTTACTGCACTCTTGGTTACGACAATCCCGAGGGATATTCTTTGGTAAATTCATAATCTTAGTATGAAACATTATTAAAGGAACAAGGATAAAACAAAATAAAGATTCACATAAGAATATATGATCATGGATAACCTAGATTAGAACCTAGGGGATCACAAGTTAGGATATACTTTTATTCTACATATTTATCCTTTTATGCTTAAAGTTTCATTTTCATGATTATTAGCTAAGTAAATAAGCCCCTAATTATAGTTTCTTCTCTTAGTTAATGGCGGGAAATGGAAGAACATGTCCCAAAAACCAATGTGATAGGAAATGTGACGATTGTCGTATTAATATGACAGAGGTGATTTGGGGATTAAAAGATGATTATTATTTTGGAATACTTTCACTATTTTAGGGACCCTATATGATCGAGGTAAATAGATTACGACGGTATTTTCATTGAGGAGTAAGGTTGACTAATATATTGAAGAATCGATGAATTTATGGTGGACTTATAGTGATTTGGGTTACTTATGGGAATGATTAACCTATCTTGGGTAAAATATGTTTAGTTTAGATAATTTTGTTATAAGATGTTAGGAGTGGTTGATATTGTTTGGAGATGAACAATGAAGTTTATTTTGGAAGACTATGTTATCAAATCCTTCTTGTATTTGGGTTTCAATCTTAGTTTGGTTTATTTTGAGGAATTATAAGGTCTGTTATTTATGGGATGGTCTATGATGAACTTTGGGTATTACCATGGAACATTGAAGATTTAAAATTAGTTTCCATTCCTATGGGATTCTTCCTTTTTGAAGAGTTTTTTAACCTTACCCTTTCTATTTTTGGGATAATTTTTAAAGATATACGAAATAGATAGTTAATATTTTGTGGATTAGGTGATTCTCTAGAAGATGATTCTTGTGTTTTGATGAGACCAAGTAGTTTTGAATGCTCATCATTTGGGAGAAAAGATTAGTTTTGGTAGAATCTTATTAAAGGGTGAAACTCTACAAGAAGGTAGATATATTACCTTATGTTTTTGTTCTATGTTGTAAATGAATTCCTCAAAATTATGAAAAGGAACGTAAAACAAAAACGTTGTTGGTTTACGTTTCCTACTAGGTAATCAAAGATCGTTTACACACATCATAATTTTGGGATTTTCTTATGGTTATATTTCTCCTAATCATGTTCTCTGTCACTCTCCCTCAGAACTTGACCCTTTGTTTTCTCCTCCATGTCCATGTTTTGCTACATGGAATCCTAGTGTGGGCTAACTTGGGTGACCTTCGTACTTCCCTTTATTTTTTTTAAAATAATAGTTTTACTGACTCCTTTTCCGATGTGGGACATTCAATGAAATTTCAAAACCTAATTTTAAAAAATTGCGAGGATGCAATTTCTTAAGGGGGGAAGATTGTAACAACCAGAAATTTTTAATAAATCTTGTTTCCTAATTTTATGTGCTATTTTATTTTTATACTCAAAAAAAATGTTTCATTTGATAACATGAGTATAATTAAAATGATATTGTTGGTTTTTGACTGTTATATGACCATTGGTCAATATGACCACTGGAAACTAAAAGTTTTGATTATTGCCTCTAAATACAAGTAATCTTGGTTAATTAATATAGAAAGAAGATTTGATGGCCTCACCCAGTAGTCTTGGACCAATCGAAGCCCATCTAACAGAACTTGGGAAGGAGGTAGCACCAATGGGCTTTCCTCTGGACCGAACCCAAGCTGAACTTCATCGTATAAAGCTAGAACGGGATCGCCTTCGCGAGAAGTTCAAACTGATAGAAATTACTACTCGTGCGATGTTGGCCGAGCCTCCCTCAGATTCTTTCACCTTAGCACACCTCACACTTAGGTCCTATGCTGGTGTGATAAGGGGATATGTAAGGAGACTGTAACTGCCTTGTGTAATCCTTTGTTTTAAATAAAAATTGGGATTTCTTCTTATGAGGAAGATTATGAATTTTCAAATGACCGGATAAATATAGTATGCATATTTTTGACGAATTTTAGAAAAAAGATATTTTAAAAATGGTTGTGTAAACCTTAAATAATTAAAAATGTGTAATGATTTTCGAAAAATAGTCTTCTACAATTATGTTCAGTACAAAATTTAGAGTCTAATAAGATCAAATTAATTTTTTTATGAATAGTAAATTATGAATAGTGATTTTATGATTAGGATTAGTAATGTGTCCAAATGGATTAGTAATCTCACTTAAAGAAAGTATTAATATAATCTAGGCACCTTGATTAAGTAATGTGATTCAATAAAATGTTTAAATAACGGTTTCATAAATTATTATTCAAGTATTAGTTTTTTCGGGTGAATAGTGTTTTTTAATTAAAAATTTAATTAAAAATGTTTAGATAATTATTTTTATAAAACAGATTTCATTTTTGAACTCAGAGCACCGGTATTATGCTCTGGTAATTTTGGGTTTTTTTTCTGAAAAAATGAATTTTCGGTTAATAGTGTTTTTATTTAAAAATTAAATTTAAAATATTTAGAAAATTATTTTTATAAAATGGATTTAATATTTTTAATCAGAGAGTTGATATTTGGTTAAGGTGAAATTTTGGGATTAATCTGAGAAAGTTGAATTTTTGATGAATAGTGAAAATACCGTTTTTAAGTTACGGGTGTTTAATGACATCATTAAATGATGTATTAAGTTTGTAATCAATATGTTCGAATTATTAATAGTGAGATAAGGTATGAGGTGTCCTATGTGGCCAATACCATGGGAAAATACCATGGGCAAGCCCATTGTTTTGCCAAAACCACTAATGAGGTGTCCCTTTGCCATTAATGCTTTGTCCCCCCACTTTCCCTATAAATACCAAGCCATCCTCTCATCCATTCTACTCCCCACTCTCCCCCAACGATGTTCTGGTCTCATTACCTCCCAAGGAGTCATCCCATGGTGCCCCCAAGCCCTCAAGGTCCCAACCTTTGAGTTTTAAGAGTTATGTTTTAAGGTAAGGGATCTGACCTCTCTCTTTCATTTCAAGTAATCTCTTTTATGTCATTCCGTTTATGCTGCATTTTATTATGTTGTAGGATGTTCTTTTATACTCCACTTACTTCCCTTTTCATGTTCATATAATGAGAGATCCCCTATTGCTCTCATTATTTCGTTTTATGATGTTTTAAGTGGCGCCGTTAGGCTGCCGAAAATTTTGTAACGGATTCTTTCTCCCTTCTCATTTTTCAAGATCTATTTTCATGTAATGTATTTCAAGTTCCTTTTTATTATGTTGGGGTATGATCACTAAATTTTTCATACTGATATTTTAGGATCATATGATTAGAGGGCCCATTTGATCTCTTCAATTCAGTATTTTGAAGTTTTAAGTGGCGTTGTTAGGCTGCCGAATTTTTAAGTGGTTCTTCACCCTTCTCGTTTTGAAGTTCTACTTTCATGTCAATTATTTCATGTTCCTTTTTGTTATGTTGGGGAATTATCTCTATATCTATCATACTGAACTCTTATGTTCACATTTTGAAAAAACCTACTTTATCTTTTCAATCATTTTTGTTGAAGTTTATGTAATGCCGTTAGGCTGCCGAACTTTCATAAGAGAAATCTAATTTTTGTCTTCCTTCCATGTTTTTCATTTCAAATTGTATGTCCTTGGAATTTCATTACCATGATCATGTACCCTTCTTATTCTGTCCATATACTGTTTTATGGGTCATTTATGAATGTTTTAACCATTTTCCCTCTCTTTTTAATGTCTTCTATAACCTCGTAACATAGCCGTTATGCTGCAGAATTTCTGCCTCAAAATGTCTCTCTCTTTTTGTAATGTTCTTATATATTATTAAGTTAATACTCAAAGCCCTTTCTTCTAAAGGCATATTCAAAAATATACCAAAATGTTCTATTTTAAATTCTGGGATTTACATACATGAAACCCACCTTCCTTTTCCGTGGGTTTTAAAGTGACGTAAATATCATGTTTTTAAAGCAGTTTTTAAAACGTTGTGATTATGAAATGAAACCCATTTATTTTATGCTATATGGGTTATTTATGAAATGTTTGATGATGATATATGTGGATCACATGATAATAAAGGAAAATTTAAGGTTGTGCCCTGATAGAGCTTCAATGCATTGGGTAATGATGTAACCAGTAGAGATTACAATTTTCACGATACCTTGGTGAATAACCTTGGTAATTTTCAAATGACACCTTGGGGAAGGACCTTGGTGATATGTTCATGATTGTCTATGTTAAATGATATAGACACATTTTCAAGTTATGAAAAATGTTATTTTTATTATGATATGCCTCCTTATTTCATTCTCATGCCTTAATGTTCTTTTTCGTGACCTTATTGAAGTAACTCAAGTTCACATGTAAAATGTTTCTCTTGTTTTCCTTACTGGGATTTTTTCTCACCCTTTCTTTTGATGTATGCTCCAAGGTTATGTGATGCAGTAATGAACCTAGGATGAACATGAGGAGAAGCCTTCCAAGTGTTTTAGAATAATGTTTTATGTTTTCATGTTAAAAGTTCCTGGTTTCCAAGACACTAAACCTTAAAGATCCTCGGTTTTGTAAAATATAATGAATGTTTATTTGATAAAGAGGCGGGATGCTATAAATCCTATTCAATTCACAACATAATATCACAGGATATAAATAATGTAACTGAATTCACAAACCTCCCATTCCCGTTGTATATTCTAGTTAATATCTACATTAAACAGGTTCAAAAGTGTTTCACATAAAAAAAGAGAACACCCACAACTCGTGATCCACAATTTTGAGAGATGAAGGTAAGATCCCTACTTACACAGGTTATGGTCACAATGCATCACCGTATCAACTTTAGAAGTCTTTCGTCGGTGTATGCGACTTCTGTCCAATCCCGTCAAAACCTCCTCGAGTGGAAGCTTGGAAGGAACGACCGAAAGGGATGACAAGAGATCCAAGCATAGATGTTCTGTCTCGTCGTTACGATCATGTTGTCGTTGATGGATCGTAAATCGGAGCTTGGACGAAGAAGATATGGATGAAAAGAGCCTTCAAGTATCTTGGGAGAGCTCTCCTCGAGGGAATGGGGAGGAGAGGAGTGAGTTGAAAAGGAAGAGGGGACCCCTCCTTTTGTAGGAGAGAAAAAAAATTAAATGGGGTGTAATTTCTAGTACACATAGTGTACTAGGACATTTCACACAGTCACCACGCCTCTTCCAACATGGCCTTAAACGTGTAACGCGGCCGTTGACTGGTCAACACATGGTTTGAGGGTAACGTGTACCCGGGGAGGGACTACACTACGTGTAGTATGAGATACATGGCGTGTAATAATTTATTTCACACAGCAAGGTCATGACCTTCAACATGGGGTATACCCGACGAGGGGGTAAACGGCGTGTACTCACACGACACGACTTGTAGTTACAAAATTCTAGAAAGTGTGGGAAAAGTCCATTTTACCCTCCATAACTCTTCATGAAATTCTTTTTGACAATGGAATGGGACGAAGAGGTCCAGACCATTACATTTATTTGATGAAGTATATACTCAGATACCCTTCATAATGATTTGTAATGAAAATGAGAATTATCCTAAGCATATCACCCGAGAGTTTCGTAACCAAGAGTGTAACAAGGATCCTTGTCTTGCACCAGTTCGCATTTGAGTCTAGTTCAAAGATGTGTTTTCCGGTTTTACCCCAAGGTACATCACTGCTAGAGTTGCCTCTACCTGCTCGTATCCATATAAGAATGTATTTCTTGGAAAACTCAAAAAATTTCTACAATACCAAAATTCTAAGAAGTTATTATATACTAATCCTTAGAGTTTATCTTAGGTATATGTGCTGTAATCATAGTTTCTCTAAATCAATCTCATATGGTTTGTACTAAACATCCTCTAACACCAACTGTAATGCTCCGACCCCAGTTACCCCAAGTTGATACATTATTACATAACATTAGAATGATCGCAAAAGATCTAGTCTCGAAAGACAGATTAGTTTAGTAGCATTGGAATCACTAGATACATTAATAATGGTTACATTACATCATAAAGTGAAAACTACAATAAGATCTTGTCTCCACACTAATTTCCCCTAATACTCTCTCGGAAGGTCATTCATATAATACTTATTCACTTCCTTGGAAAAAAACAATACATTGAAAGGGGTGAGCTCAAATGATCAGTAAGGATAACAATATAGCGGAAAAATTCATAAAGAAACACAAAGATTTAAGGAAATGTATAACTAAAAGAAAATACTTTTAAACATGAACATAAACATTATATGGCAATGATAAAATAAAATAATTACATTTACTTATTCAAATGGATATTCTAATAGTCGAATAATAACATGCATTATCAATATCTATATTCATAATGATGGAATGCATAATGCCAGATTATCATAACCCCATAGTCAAGGCCTTATGCCAAGACAACAAATAATTTTTTATTGAGGCCTTGTACCATGACACTAGTTTGTCTCGTGAGACATACCGATGCATCGAGGAGCTATAGTTGTCTCCACTCGTCACATATTAAGTCCAATGCATTCCTCATATGAATAGAATTAAACATAATATAAATATTCATATTAAAACTAGCATACGAAATGTCTATACATTCTCCATAAACCATGAATGGTATAAAAATAACACATCCACAGTCAAACATATCACCAAACCTTAAATAATATATGGAAGTTTTTTATCATAATAAATCAACTTCAAATAAGTTTAAAATCCATCAAATGATATTGTCATTGATGAAATCAATACTATTTAAGAGAAATATCACTTTTTTTAAAACATTTAAAAGTAACAAAATTATAATAGAAAACATTTTCATTAAAAATATTCTTATAAGCTTGTATGAGATATTTCTATGGTTTTATAACAGTGGAAAATAGATGCACCTGCCGTATAAGTTAAGAAAATCATTCATACCTTAATTTTGTCGATAAGGTTAAAAATGACCTTCTTTGGAAAATGACGGAAATATTTTCTTATAAAAATCCTATAAAAAATAATCATGTGTATAAATTACATTATCCCATCGTCTATAAAATAGTGTGAATGACTTTAAATTCATTTTTAAGAGACATGGATGTGGATGATAAAGAGGTTCCATTAGATAATTACGAATAAACAACCTCGGATAATGAAGAGATTATGAAATAAACACTTACCTTGTAATTTTCCTTGGTTGTGGGTAGGATAAACTCCTTTATAATGGTGAAATAACTGTTGTTATATTATAAAAGAATCATATACATTAATATGATATCATATATTATCTTTTAAAATTGTTTTGTTAATAATATCTTAGTATTATCGTCATATCAGGTGATAACGAATTTGTTTTCCTTTATATGATTTGTTATGTAATCCATGTTTGTTATGGATAGGTTCAATATTATCCATATCTAGAATGATATTATGTATTTAAATATTATTTTTGACCATAAAATGAGATGTACTCTTGAATGGAAACGATGGGGAATTAATCTCATCGTGTTCGTGGAGATGGTTGTCCATACGTACACACAAGAGACAATATCATTCTTTTGATATTAAAATAATATATAATTTAGTGGTATATCATATATACATAATCATTATCATGTTATATTTATGATTTACATAAATTATACATCATTATTATACCCATCCAAATAATAATGTATTGAATAACAACTACACCACGACGTGGAGACGGTAGGCCGTACGTACGCATGTATGGTGACATGTCATTCAAATGATGGATATAATACTGAATATGGTTTTACCTTAATTATAATAACATCACGGTACATATAATATATTTTAGTTATTATTTTATAATGGAAATAACAAATAAATAAGAAGTTGAAGAAGAAAGGAACTTGAAAGAGGGTGGTGAAAAGATTACCTCTCCTTTGGGTTCTTCCTTTCCATTTGATCAAAAGGTCTTCATAGGATGACTTTATAATCAAAATAAGGCACCTTTGTTAAATTGAGGGAAGTTGAGAGAATATTTGGGCATGGATTGGATGAGCCAAAAGTCCTTGAATGTTTTAATTATTGAGAACGGGGGGCACCCTTTTATAAGAGGGATGAGGGGAACCTTTGGAAAAGGTAGAAATATTATTTTATAATAAATTCATATTCGTTTTATAATGGAATGAATGTGGATTATTTAGAGGTTAAGGTTGGGATGGGTCTAAATCCATTCATACAATAGATTTCATATAGGTTTGGGTAAATATATTGACCTTATCATTTATATATAACTCTTAGTTAAATAGTTTGACATTTACCATGTCTCTTCGTATTTTTATATTATATAGTTAATAACCATACTATATTCCTCCAAATGACACCCAAGTGGTCCATTAATGATACAACTATCATTATATAAGTCCTTTTTATGAACATTATATTTTTAGGAATAGAATATCAATTAATATTATAATATATATTTTTTAAAAACTCATTTATGTCAAATTTGACACTATTGGGTATTTTGTTTTTGATAATCTCATATCTGCATTATTACTTCGAATAAAATTCATATTACAAATCCTAAAATGTCATATTAACCTATAAAAATATTTTATTTCAGAAAAATTTCCAAATTACATTTATTTTTATATTTATAATATAAATTATTTTAATATTTCATTAATTAGGTAATTACTACATCACCATTGTGTCATAAATAAATAAAATTATTTAACTTCTGAAAATTATTAATAAAATAAAATAATGTAGGATATAGATTTATATTTCTAATGAATATTTATAATATAATTTATCGTATGTATAAACCTATTTTTAAATTTTTTTTGGTTAATAAACTTTGATTTTACACTTTTAACTCTTCTATGAATTAAATAATAATAAATGACATAATCTTATCCAAGTGGAACTAAATGATAGTATTTTATTCCTAAAGTCGTTTTTGGTCGACATACACTTGTCCAATATAATTAGGACATGTGTTATGGTAATATTAATATCATATTTACCCTTAGTTACCCTATATTTACCCTTACTACCCTATTTACTTTTAACCGTGGTAAATAAAAGTAAAAGGTACTATTCAACAAATATTATTTTTATCATAATGAACCAGATTTTACTCATTGATATTAATTGTGTCTCTCATATTTTCTAAATTCCTCTCACAGAAGCGGTAAAATTATTTTTTATGTGAATTTTCAAATTCTCTTAAGTGGTGAGTAAAAGACGGTGAAAAGTTCCATAAATGTTTTATATATCTGAAATTATTCTAAACAAGCTCTAATGAATTATATTGAACTTATATGGGTATTATGTATCCATTTTGACCTAAATTATATTTAAATACCATAAATAATAATTTAAATAAAAATTTGGTTTAAAAATATAACTCATTTTGTTTACGATTCATAAAAAATTGAACGTTTTCAGAAAATTACCAAAAATTCACCCTAAGCTAATTTCAATATTATGAGACCAAAAATGATGTACATTTACAAACATAAAATTTTTAAAATTTCAAAAAGTGGTTATTAATATCCATACCCGCTAGTTTGATTGGTTTTGGTGTGTGTTAGATCTCAATGTTGCGTACAACACACACTACTGTATTATTCAAAGAGAAGAGTAACGTGGAAGTATGGGGTGTTACACCGATCAATGTGGTTCTCAGATCTATCTCGCTTCCATGTTTCACCTATACCAGTGCATCGATCACAGAAGAAACTCCATCTTCAAAGGTGGGGGGAGCGTCATCCAAGTCAAATTATTCTCTTGTGGGGGAGGGATCCCAAGTTGGAGAAGCTTCCTCTAGGTCGATAGATTTCGATGGGAGGCCGGTACGAGCCTGAGCAGTAGTGGTCACTATGTCAGAAGATTTTGGAACTGTGAAAACCATAACAATGAGTGTTGTTGACCTGATCCCATCTATTCTTCATCCCAAGGGCCCACACATGATGATATCATATAAGTTGTGTCACGTTGGCTTGATCAGGTTATTTCCAGCCTAGTGAAACAGACATGTATTACGTACTATCATTGTCATGGGGCGGATATCCCGATACCATATGGGGTAGGAGGCTACAAGATCACCTGAGCCTGATTTATGTAGGAGTACGAGGTGATCTTCTATAATCGCATAGAAATAATAATATGATTTCCCCTCGCACCTGGGACAACAAAAAATTTCCCAATGTCGAATGTTGTGTCCTCCAATCATTGTTCCAGGAAGACGTATGTGTCATATGGACCTGCCTAGGGGTCGATTGAGACCAGGATGGGGTCAACCTCGCTGGCATGAATCTATTTTTCCTTTCTCTTATAAAATTTAGAGTCTGGGTAGCGGGATTGACAAGAGACAAAAGGAGATATTTTACCTTGGATCCTTTCTTCTCATCCACTGAGTAAGTACTTGAGGCACTGATGATACGATCAGGGAACCACTGTGTGTAGGTGGAGCCATGTTCTGCTCATTAATGCATTGTATGTTGTGTCTTGAGAGATAACAATACACTCGGTGCTAACAACTAGGTCACCGAACTGGGTCTTCAAACGGATCTTACCAACTGGGGTATGCTCTGCCCTATCATATCCCCGGATTCTTATATAAGTGGGAGTCAGGTCATCTTCAGATAACCCCATCTTCTTTCATTTCCATGTTATGATATAGATAACCTCAGAGCCGGTGTCAACATGATAGCAGAGAACATCCACACCATTAAATTGATGGAAATCTATAGTGGGAGGATGTTCCCTAGTATGGGAGAGCCCTCATCTTCTCCAGATAATGAAATTATGGAATTTCATTCAGCATTCTCGACCGCATCAGCATGGAAGGCTTCTTCAGCTACCCCCTCTGTATTGAACTAGAGGGGGCTTCGTAAAGACTCAATGAGGTCCTCACGCATATGTGACAGTAGGCCCTGGGGCTCAAGGATATAATGCCTCGCTGGGATGCTGGAAAGGTGCATGATAGAGTCATACATTTGTGCCAGGTGTGAACTTCTACTTACAGGGGGCTGCTATGTGACAGGAGGCATGGAGGGCCCTGCCGGCAGGACCTCTGGCTGACTGGTGCTGGGGATATACTACTGCTAAATATTTGAATCCCATAGAGTAGCTAATGTATGATGTCCGATTGAATAAGACCACCATATATAGCATTGAGTCTGGTTGAAGCATGGTTTATGTGGCTCTACCTTATCCAGAAATACAAACGGATGTGGAGGCAGGAAATATGTCACTGGATGAGGAGGTTGCGTGTGATGAACTTTGTGTGGGGCCTACTGTCTAATATTAGTGTCATGCACATACTATATTGAGGTTCCAACTGATGTTCCCCGATGACCCACATGATCACGGCTCCACCGACAATGAAAGCTTCTGGGGACATTGGGAGGTTCACTTGGCGCTCCCTGTTGTCGGAAGTCATATAGGTATTTACCAACTCCACAATATTAATAGAATCATAACCTTGACTATCACTTGATGATTTGTTGATTACTATGCATATTCATGGGGGGATACCCGTCTATGGAGGCTTTATATCTTCGAGAGTGTGGGACGATGGTGGCATTGGGGGGCACATTTCTTTCCCTTGCACAACTGATGCTTGC
This sequence comes from Viscum album, assembly GCA_963277665.1. NCBI lineage: Eukaryota > Viridiplantae > Streptophyta > Magnoliopsida > Santalales > Viscaceae > Viscum > Viscum album. Next base: position 926,513,523 of record OY728140.1, on the reverse strand, counting down.
TCTGCTAGGAAGAGGTCGGATGAGATGGTGATGTAGAAGTAGTGGCTGCTGCTTCGGAAGGCTCCAACTGATTCAGGTGTGCACGAATGAAACAATGGGAATGATAAACTATTTTGGGAGCCATCCGGTCGTCATAATTCTTGGATTCACAGTTAGGAACCTACTTCCACTCACCCTCGCTGTCGATACTATTGGCTGGCCTTAAGGAGACGCATGCCACTTGTGTCTGAGTCGAGCCCAGACTGACTATGTTTTTTTCGACAAGTTCTTTAATCCCATATTTGAATGGATAGCACTATTATATGTTTTTCCCTAGTATCCGATGATAGGGTCTATAGATGGGGAGATCAGTGAGGTTCGCCTCTTCTGGCCTTCTGCATTCAATAAAATCCACAATCCCTTCTTCATAGGCACTTCAGAAATAGCTGGGGTCCTGATTCTCATTCAATGAGTATGTCCTATTATTTCAATCTAGAAAGGGGGGGCCTTGGATGTTGTCCCAGACAAGGGGACAGAGGATCCTATGGAGGAGGTAGAGCCTGATTATCCCACCTAGGCGATGGTGGAACATTTCGTGGGGGAACCTGCTGACTCTGAGGAAGCCGCTGCGGAGCTGGAGGTTGCGCCTGTGTTGGCGGGCCTCAAAGAGGATAGGGATGTAGCTATGCCGGTAATAATTCAAGATATCTAGGGACCTTTATTTGGGACAATGCAGCAAGCTCGTCTCTGACAACCCATCTCTATGGGAATTATAGTGGGAAACAAATATGCCAGGATGGCCTGTTCTAGGGCTTCATCCAGGTGCTGGGCCTAATTGGAGAAGTCTCGAAATCACCTGGGGTAGTTTCGGGTGATTAGAGAGGGAACCAGTTCCGTCTTGACGTTCCCAACACACATCGTCTTGAATTTCACCTGAGTCAGTGACATGTTAAGGTAATATGTAAGCATTTTCCACAGGTCCATAATGTCAGCCACATGCCCATCAGGAGTTTGTTTTCACATGAAGAGGTCTACGATGCTTGCCTTCTGTGTGGTAGAGCCAAAATTGTAAAGGAATTGCCTCTAAAGGTCCTCCCGCCTGGATAAAAATACTTTGGGGAGGTGTTTGTAACAGAAAAATGCAGGCCCCTCCAATGTCTACACAATTCATCAGAGTTTGGTGGCCTCGTACTGTACTGGAGACCCTAACATGGGGCCACACATGGAGTTTGAAGTGGTCCAAGTGCTGCAGTGGGTCCCTGCCCAATTAATTTGGGGAGATGGGGGGATTCCCAAAACTCGAAGGTGTCAGAATATCATCCACCCATGCTGGATATGGTTTTCCATCTGGCGGGATTACCACCTATCATGTTTCCAATGCCACTATGCAGGCCATGGGTGCCGCCATTGTATCATTTGATGACGACTTACTGCCAATTAGGGTTTACAACAGATTAACAATGGATGGTGTCACAACTGCTTGTCACTGGAAAATATTTTCAATGGATTACTGCTGAATAGGATCTCAACAACATATCACTGATTAAGGACCAAACGACGTACCGCGGGATGAGGTCGCAATGGTTTTCTGTTGGCTAATAATGCCTACAACTTACTGATGAATAAGATCACAATGGTTTATCGCTAATTGAGGTACCAATGGAATACCAATGGATGGGGTCGCAACGTCTTGCCTTAGTATAAGAATATCAATTGATTACCACCGAATAGGATCACAATTCCTTACCACTAATTGAGGTTCATAGTTTAACATCAGGTAGTACTGATGTGAACCGATGTGAAAGCGGCAAGTGCAATGGATTGTTGGGCTTGAATCTCCTGGCAGCTTCATATGTACCTTTCCATGGCAAGGATCAAAGACCACATAGTTCTAGGGGGGCATTGGGGCGCTGACTTGAAATTGGTCGGGGCCAAGTAGGATTTGGTATTGAACCTCAGGGAGGCTTTCTACGTACCTTGACATGGCATGGATCAATGTCCTCATAGTTCGGAAGGGGTTTCAGGCATACACTCTAGGCAGCCTGGGGTGTAGCTGAAACAATGTGAAGATGGTTGTAAAGATCGAGATAGTGGGTTCGAACCACATGGAGGCTTCGTAAATACCTTGACTTTTCAAGGATTAAAGTTCTCATAGTTTATATGGGGTGTTGGTGAACAGACGTGATGATGGTCGGAACGACCAGGGTGGTACGCTTTAACATCATGCAGTCCTCTTATGTACCCTGCCATGGAAAGGATCAATGACTTTATAGTATAGAAGGGATGTGAGTCTTACACTATAGGTGGCCTAGTGAGGATTTATTGGTCGATGCTTACTCTAATCCAATGTGAGTCATCCATGGTGTGAGAAACAATATTCAAGAGAGACCTGACGATCACGTCGTGAAAGTTGGGTGCGTCGGATGTGGAGTGAGGCTTAAACAAAGTTAGAAACCCAAATAGGATGTAGGGGCTTACACGTGGTCCGCAGCCCAATGAGGCTGAAACATACTCCATGATGGAGGCCCTATGGTGAAAAATCCCAGAAGGAGAGGGATTTGGCATAAAAGAAAATAGGGTAGGGATTATGCCTCCATCAATAAAATCTAGGTGCTAACACCAGGGTGGTTTCCCTTTCCCCATGTAGGATACATGGGGGGAAGGTAAAGTTTAACGTTATGTGATGATGATGATTGCACTGGGAAGTTTAATGTCCTACATCTCAAATGAGGTGGGTTTACTTCACACCCCTATGACTTACATAATCCATACCCTCAGCACGTTGGTGTAGAGAAGGAATGGGCAACGCTGTGGCTTTGGGGTGTCCTGGAGAGAACAATTTGGGGGTCCATGTTAGCGTGGCTATAAGAAGAAGTAAAAGTCGTTAGCATGACAATGTGAAGAAGCATGAGGTGAAGCAACACTATGGGATGTGGTGTCCATGGGAATTTGAATTTGCTTCGTGGGAACCTATGAGGTTTCATGAGAAAGGGAGTTGTAGACCAAAAGGGTTTATGAGTTGAGGCCTTGTAGAGCTCTGGAGATCTGTGCAACAGAAGGTCTTCATGAAGGTTTGGGCTTCATGAAGTGAAGTTCCCTAGCCTAGACATAGGGAATAGATGCATAGAACACATGCATGGTGAAGTGGAAGGGAATCTGGGAAGTAAATCTCTACGATGCATGGGTGCCACGCGAAGCAAGTTCCAGTGATGCAATGTTCTTCGTGAGGCACAGTGACTCAACCTTATCATTTGAGTAACGTGTGCATGGGGCGGTGCTTTGTGAAGGATGAATGCTCCGCAATGACCCGAGTCTCTCTATGTATCTCCTTCCTTGGCGAAGGACTTTGGGGTTTGAAAAGGAATCCCAATCGATGGGGGGGGGGGGTGAAAACAAGGCAAAGGGGATGAACATCACAGAGAAAAAAGCACCTTTAGAAGATCATGGTTCATAGCATAGAAAGTTCATCATGATTTGTGAGCCATGAAGAGGAATGGTTAGATGATTCATGCTTTGGGACTTATCCATATAAGGTTTCCCTAAATTGTCTCATTAGGAATGTGACCCTTTGAGTGATGATTAGATGTAATAAGTATTACATCCCAATGAATGGTCCACATTGGGGTAATGCTCGTAATGTTGTCGGAACAATATTCACCAATTATTATGCCTACATGAATCATGATTGGTGAGATAAATAAGGGATAATATAATATTAAAAAATCAAATGATGGGAATATTTTATGGGGTCTTACCCATTGAATTTTCCCTATGTATTATATAACACCTAGTCTCCGGGAGAATGTGGTATTGGGATTGGTCCTTAAGAAGGAATCCAATGTAACCTATTTATTATAGAAATATTAATCAGTTTTTTTAGTTTGTACCTAATCTGTTGATGGGTTTGAAGAAAATGAGTGAATGGAATAGGTGTATACTGAAAAAGATTCCCACCTAGAAGCCCACTTCACATCTGTTTATGGATGATGAATGTTTGATTAATTATGAGAGAATATGGTACAATTAGTGGTGAATATTTTTAATATAGAGGGAGTTATAGTATGGAAGATTTCATTTGGATCATAGACCTTATGAAGACGTCCAATGTATCATGTTTTGATGGGAATTGGTGTTCTAAATGTTCAGTTATCTCTACCCACTGATGGGATGGTATAAGTGATTAAAATCAAAGTGATTATTTCCATCCCTGAGCCTCAGAAAATCAAGGGTATTATATCAAGATGGATTTCCATGTCACATATTCATTTTATCTCCTATGGCTGATAAAGAGAGATGATGACCAAAATAGGTTAGTGTTTCCACCCATACTCCAAAATCCTAGAGCTGTTGTATGTTTCATAGCATTTTTATAATATATAATGAATCAAAACCATAATGACCTAATATAATAGTAGTGTTGGTAAACTAGTTACATAAAATATTCATACATTACATGTGAATAGAAAAATAAAACAATTGTGAATAAAATTACTTAATCTTGAATATCCCAACATATAATTCATATTAAACTTATTGTCTCCTAGGGGAATGGGAAAATTTAATGGTGAGATCAAATGATTAGTAAGGTTTAAGTACAAAAAATATATTATGAATCAATTAGTATAATCAATATGGAATAATAAATAAATAAGTGTGTGTTCCAATTAAATAAATTTATTATGTATAACAAATATGGAATATTAATGCTCTGGAAAAATTTGTTTTGGATTCTTCATTAGAAGCAAGAAGTGTATACTTTAAACACACCAATGATTTTCTAGCCTATATGAAAAAATTCTTGGATCATGAATTCCTAATAATTCATGAGGTATGGATATTGTCAGAGGTTAATCGTTTCAAATTAGTAACAAATAATTTTCATCCTACTAAGATCTCATTTCTCCATTGAATAGTTCAATCCCGATAAGGAAGTATCCTTAAAGCCATATAAAAAATACATTTGTACATAGATTTCCTCTTTTTCTTATAATCACGAAGAAATATCATGAGTTTATTCTCTTTAATGATCTATAACTAAAAAATATAATTTTATTGTATATTTTTTTATTATTTTCTCTGAATATGGATCCATCACAACGATTGATGTTCCAAATGTGGTTATCAAAGATATGAACTTTGTAAATTCTATATTCTTGGATGTATCTCACATGAAATGGGATAGAAACCTTGGTCATATGTTGACATTCCCAAAAAAGTCTCCAATTTATGTTGTTTAACTAGATAGATGTGCATCCCAATAGGAAAAGGATTCTTTCATGTCATTATGGAGACAAAGGAGTACCATGATGCATCTTAGTGTTTCAAAAACGTCCATCTCAATCCCATGTTTTTTAGATAATAGAATTGGATGCTAATTTCAAACCATTAATTCAATGTAATTAAATGGAATAGGTGTAGACCAGTATTAAATGACTACCCTCTATCAACTAGAACCAACAGATTGATTCATTGTCTCTCCTAGTCTCCCCTGGGATAACTGGAATTGGTATCCATCTAATAATTGATCATCGTACTATTAGTGGTGATGTGGGACTATATTAAAGGGTCCTAAAACATTAATATAGAGACATACCCTCTATAATGTGTTACCATACTCTCAAATGATCATAAAATTGTGGTTAGTTTTGAATATGATAGTCAACCTCAGTTTTGTGAGTACTGTAAAATGGTGGGTCATGAAATAAAAAACAAGCAAGTGTTTTTCAAGCTAGTTAAACCAGCCATTAAATCCATGACATGGAAATAGGTATCAATGAATAAAAAAAATTCTGGATGATTATGGATGAATATAATGTACTAAATATCAAAATATTGCGACATTAGAAAAATTGGTTAATGCAAGAACATCAAGGAATTCCCTTGTTGAAGAGGAATAAATGAAAAGTGCCTTTCAATTCTAAGGCCTTTATCATTCCATTTGAGCCTGATAAGTTGTGTAACCCCTTATAGGAGTCTAAAAAATATCTCTAATTCTTTTCATCAGATGTTATATCCATAGTTATTTATGTGAAATAAAATAATTATTTGATAGATCTAACATCTCTCGAACTAAATGTTGTAATGCCCTAGGATGTGTCCCCTACTGTAACTTCGGATAAAATTCACCCTATTCCAATTACAAGAAAGGGAAAAGGAAGGGGTGCATTATCAGAAAATGGATGATACCATCTCAATAGGAAAATCCCATCATGTGTAGAATAAAGGATGTTGTCACTACTTCAACACAGGTCTATATTGATAGCAGTTCAAAAAGGGGAAATTTTGTTGCATATAAATCGAATGAAAAAAATTACGTAAATACCAAAGTCAAATGGAGGTGAATGAAAATGGTTGTGTCATATAGAAATCAATGTCAAAATGAAGATACTATGTTGAATCATCTAGGGAATATCCAATCCTAGTAACAAAATTTCTCCTTAATTCCTTGGGGTTAGGTACAAACCTAAACATATGGGTCTCTCTAATCGAAATGTTAACAAGCCAAATCAAGGAATATTTAGCAATGGTAGAGGATAATAATTCCTAGTAATATATTAGAAATCCTCCCCTTATAAAAAACTCTAGAGCATGGTCCACAATAGTTTGGATCAACATATTAATTTTCTATAGGATGGTAAAGTCATTACCTACATTTTTTATAAATAGTGATTTAGAGTTTTTTGTTCACATTAATATTCTTTTAATAAGTGCATTTATAGGAGGAAACTATGGATTCATATAGATGGGATTTCTAGAATCACAACTGATCCTTAGGAATGAATTGGGTTCCTAAAATCCATCCTCTATACAGATGAAAAAATTGGTCCAATTTACAACACTATTTCCATTAGTGATTTTAGATCCTACATAGAGGAAGCAAACATAACCAAAATTATTTACATCGAAACCAAGTATAATAATTACAGAAGGCACCAAAATGGTATGAGGGAATGTATAATTGGTAGGTATTTTATAATGGAATCCTCTCTTGGTAATTAAAGAACACTTTAATGTGAACCATTATTAAAATACTACTATAATCACCACCCTATTCTATTGATACATTTTGACAATGAAGAGAGGCATAATAACCTCGTCAGGTTTAACAATTCTTAGAAGCCTCTTCTAAAATTTTATAAAATTTCCCCAGACACATGAATCTCAGGTGTTTTCAATGATAATCCTTAATAAGTATCTCCAAAATTAGATATCTCAATGTCAAAATGAGGTAATAGTGCTCAGTTAAATTCAGATCTCTTGATCGATATATCTATTCCATTGTGTGATCTCAACATGAACATGAGTAAGATATCACTATGAATAATTTCTATGTCGATATCGATCCGGAAGGTGTGATGTCCTTTAAATTTAAAGATCACATCAGCCTTAACGAAAACATTGACATGAACATTTTGAATGTAAGGTGTTTCACGAATGGTGAAAGAAACGCAATGTTCTTACATGATAATTACAATGATAAAAAAATTAAATAGACCCCTCTCTTTACTCAAGGATACATAAATGATCCTGTATAGCAGAAAATAGATCTCCAATCACATTGTCACTTTCTTTATAAATATGTTCAATATATATTATCATAGAATTTGGACTTAAAATAGGGAACAATAACATAATTTATTACTACGAATGATAATTAATTCCTTACCTCCACCACCCCAGATTCTAAAGTAATGTATGTAGTCTTTTATATTAACAAAGAGAGATAACCTAGACCAGGTGGATTCACACACAACTTCTTCTAATTCTATTGGGATGTCATCCAAGATTATGTTGGTAATCTTCTAAAGTGTTTTTTTAAAGGTGGGGAATTCAATCTAAGCCTATATTCTCAATTAATTGATCTCATTAAAAATGTGTAGAATGCTTGTGACATCCCCCAATTTATACTAGTTTCTCATGTTAGTGAAATTCACAAATTCATCACAAGAATTCTTCCCAATAGACAAACTCATGTATTATAAGAAATCATTTCCTGTAATAAATTTGGAATCATAAAATAGAGTAAGAACCGCGATTTCAATCTCAATGAATCAAAATGTATCAATCTTCTCCAAAATCTCACCCTAGGTGGTATCATTACATTGAATCATGACATCAAGAAACCTTTGGACCATTAGACTTGGGATTAATTTGAAATTTCCTTCACAATTTTTTCTTCTGAATAAAATTTATTTATTTCATAAAATCTTTTCTTGAGTATTCTAAAATCTCCATTTTTATTATTGGGTCCCATGAAGGCTATTTCAATTGTTCTAGGAGGTTAGTCTTGGATATCCATTATCAGAAATCATCATTTCCATTTTAAATGACTATTTTGGTAGGGTTATTCTTCATATGGTGGAAAATGGGGAAATATAAACTATTATGGTGGGAAGAGGTTACTATATCCTTCCCACCTCTTCTTTATTGAGGACATTATCGTTTTTACATACATAGAAATTATAAATATCAAAAACATCAAAAATGGTCTCCTAATCATTGAAATTCTGTCTAGTATTGAAATTAAGTGGAGAAAGAAAGTCATCAAATTTGTTTCGAACATTTCATCTCCCACGTTAATTAACATCATTAATTAGACGATAATAAGATAAGGAAATGTACCATTCATCTAACATTGAGTTAACATGTTTTGGTGATGGCCCTAGGCTTCTCATTTCTCAACTATGATGATTGGTATTATTATAACACTTTCATCTTGGAATGGAATGTCTCTCTCAGTGGTATGTAGAGTTTCCCTTGTCAGATATGAGGTTGTTTCATATTGGTGTATTTTTCATGATTTTTCATTGAACGCCTATATTATTAAAACCATTAACACTATAAAGATGAATTTTTATTAGAGTGTAATCATTTTATAAAGAAAAATCAATACAGGCTATTGGATACAGTGTTACAATCCTGATGTATTCAGATTATCTGGAATCAAACACATGGATCTCTTGAAGTAGTCCCTCCTGGCCTAGTTTGTGCAGAAATTAATCCACAAAAAAGATGATTCCCCGGTCTTCCTCAAATCCAGATTTTTTTCAAGACTCATTGTTGGAAAGTGGTGCTAAGTAGAGTCTTATATATGTATGGGATTTAAAATAGGCTTCCTTAAAATCTACACGAACTCTAATTGGTTGGTGATCATGAATTAAACTCTAAATTTATATAATGAAAACTAGATTAAGACACCATTGATTGATCAGATTAACTACTCTAGTAATATAATTGACCACAAAATCTCTTTTTAAGATCAAATGGATAATCTGTAGATTATTCTTTATGCCATTAAATCATTTTATTCTCATTATATATTAATTATGTAGGATGATATGCTGATATGGTAACACTCTCCCAATGGCGTTCTTGATTTAATAATTTTCTATAAGAATCTCTAACATGGTGATAGACAATGGATTGGGGACTTTAATAAAAAGAGGATTTCACCCTCAATGATCAATATTAAATAGGTAATATATCTAAAATGATTCTATTGGATTCAATTCAAATGTTTCTTGGAATTTAACATAGATCTTGTTGTGTTATGTCTGATCAACATCATGAGAATATTAGCTACATATTTTTGTTCTGTGTAACAACCTCCTCCCATTGAAATATTTTCATTGAAATTTTTGAGACAACCCCATGTATGCCGTATCCTTCCAACACATCATGTTAACATATCCTAAAATTCATATTTCTATCCATCTTATAGTAATATTTAATATGACCATCTTGTAATTGATTTATATATTTTGGAATTGCCGAAATAAAGAAATTTATGACCAAGAGCACTTCAATTTTTATATTTCCCATGATAATATTTTTTATGCAGTGAAAAGTTCCAACTCACTGAATTCATATTTCTTCAGAATCCCAGTAAGGTAACTCAATATTATAATGTGGTTTAAGTTCTCTGGAAACATCCCCAACACCTTTACACCATAGAGGTATTTTTGGTTCCCCCCTTTCATTGTATTGTTAAAATGAAAGAATGATGGTTCATAAGGAGAATATTAAAGTCCATAATGTTGTGGGGATATAAGTAGTGATCACAAAAGAGATTTTATTGAATACCTGCATATTACATGTTGTCATTCCACTACCCAGATGTGTAAATGATGTGTTTTATCAGATTTATCGACCTTTAACGTTAACATCGTTGAAGTAATATCTAGTATGTGTGAGATTCGACTATAATTATTAAATATATAAGGATGGGATTGGTTCACCTCCCATGGAAGAATACTGTCAAGTGGGATCACATTCATGAAAAGATACTTCAATGATTTCAAAATCACAAACATTTACCATGAAGTTCACCAATTTGTCGATGTTCTTGCCAATAAATGGTTAGCATTAGAAGGGTACATCTACTCCATGATCCTTATATGTGACTTGGTTCCCATCATTAAATGGGGGAAATGAAACATTCATTACTTCAGACTCATGTAATCATCCTTTGTTTCTAATAAAGAGTCTCAGAGCATAGATTTCTAAAACTGAATATGGAAATTTAAACAAATAAGAACACAATACATTTAACAAATAAACTGTAAATTAAATGCATTTAGATATAATATTATATCAAAATATATCATAGAAAATAATAATTTAACAATTAATATATTAAATTATTAATTATTAGACTCCGTGATCACATTAATTATTATACCTTTAATTATAAGACCTGTCAAAATACATTTTAATATAGTGGTAGAAACTTGTTTACTGCTAACTTATCAAGATTGTTGCAAGATACATATAATTGAATCAAGGGTAAATATTATAATGAGTCCCACCTATCATTGTAGGTCAAAATCATTCCTCATATATCAAAAAATTGATTTAATTAACGATCAGTGTTCCTTATCATCAAATATTTATATTGAGTAATGAATAAAAATTTATTAATATTTCCCATATATAAAAATTTACTTATATTTTTATCACAACATGTACCAATGATATATAGATTTTTAAATTAAAATATCCATTATAAATAATATTAATATTTAGGTGAAATTTAATGTCATGTGATTTTAGGAATGTGAATATTTTTTGGGGAATTTAATGACTAAAAATTTAACAAGGAATTGAATGTCAATAATATCTTTAATAAAAATAACAAGTTACTATCCTGAGGAATAAAAAAGTTTGGAATTAATATATACCCATTAGAATAACAATCAACGACTTGTAGTCATTTCTTAATGAAAATACAATAAACTTATCATTAAAAACATTCTTAAGGAAATTATTATTTTCATTTTGAAATTAAATATGAATAAAGAAAATTTTAAAAATAAATTTAATATAAAAACAAAATTAATTTTCATGAATATAACCATTTGAAAATATGAAATAATATTTAATAGATTTTAGAATTCATTATGTTGGGAAATTCTATTCATGTTGTAAATGTTGAAATAATGTTTCATTCACTTTTTCGGTAAAATAAAATAATGAATTATTCTGAAAAAAGAACAATATTCCGTTGAAATATTTTTAGAATATAATAATAGGAAATTATTAAATTAATAAATCATATTTAAAATGTTGAAACATTTTTGAAAACATATTTATATAACATGGTTTTTGAAGAAAATAGATTTATGATTGAAGTAAAAAATGAAGTAAGATTTTATTAATAATATTCTTAATTGATTTAATTAAAAGAGTGTAAAATGGAAAATTTACTTGAAAATATCATTAAACACCACAGGATAAGAAAATGAATTTTTTATTAGAAAATAGAAAACAATTTCCTCCAACTAGAATTCATGTGTAATCTATATTGATTAGAATGAGGTTGGGAAATACATTTTTAAAATGGTGATAACAATGACGTGATAATTAATATGTGAATTGATTATTTCATTAAATTATAAATTAAAATTATTAAATTTAAAGTAATGTAAATTTAATTAAAAAATTTCTATACACATAATCGTTGAATGAAATAATCAATTAAGTGAATTAATAACCCGATGAACTAAAATTGAATAAAAAATCACATACCTCACGATTCATTTTGATTGATCATTACTTAGACTGCAATATAGTATTTTTAAACGTGTTATTAACTTATTCCATGACCATATAAAAATTTTAATATCATATTTGTTGTTTTATAAAATCATTTTATCTTTTCATTAATAATCATTCATTATTTTCATTATTTCATGAATAAAATTCCTTGTTTTATCATGTGTGTTTTGTTATGAAAGATAAATTTACTATGCATATTATATATTTATTTCATATACATAATAATTATAATTTAATAATTATAGTATTTTTATGTTATTTTTTTTAAAAAAAACATGAATAATGGTTATGAAAAATGAATTATGTTACGATCATGGAGACGGTAGACCATATACATGCATGAGAAATGTTTCTATTTTATCATTGATCATTATGAAATTAAGGTGCCTCATATTTTTACTTTCCATAATTAAAATAATATCATATATACCATATTATATGACTATATATATATCGTATATGTTCATTGGTGATGAAAATAAAGTGACAACTCTTGGTGAATGTGGTAGTCCACACAGACACGATCACTGGTATCATATTTACATGAGTGTATGGGAAATAAATATAGTGATATATATTATTATTATAGAATTATAAATATTTCATAAATATCATAATTATTTAATTAATGTCACATATAATATTAACTCTTTCCATGTGAAGTGTTAGTGAAAATAATCACATCACTTTGCAATGTGCTATTCAACCATACACACATCTGAAATTATTGAATCTCATATAGAATGAATGATAACTATATATATATATATTATATAGTTTGTCAATATGTATACGTTATTTTTAAATATCATATATTCACTTTATATACATCATAATGTAGATCCTCATGTTGTGCAAATGAAAAAACGAACAACATTGTTTTGTGAGGTTATAGTTTGTCGTACATTCAAATGATATTTTTAACCAATTTTATAGAAGTGAAGATGGTTTTAGTTCATTCAATATTTTTAAAAACATCCCAATACAATTAATATTTTCATTTGGGAATATCCTCTTGTTTTAATATGAATTCAAGGAAGTGTATAATGATGTTAAATTAAGATCGTCGTATAAGAACATTTCCTCTTATTCGAGTAATATCAACTAGTGTCACTAAATCATTATGAGGGTGGATTTTTCCCAAACTAAAGATTCTTTGATTACGCTGTATAAGTTCGAAAATTATTTGGGAACTTATTGGATGAAAATAATAGGTGTTATGGTGTGATGAAGAGAGAAGGGTGGTGGCCGTTTATATGTTTGGTAATGGAGATACGTAGTATTTTTAAGAATAATTTTCTGATCTAAAATTATTAATATGGAAGAAGGTTTAAAAATGGAATATAATTGTACCTTAAAAAATTCATATTCTAAATATGTCTATAAAATATATTTTGGAAATGTTTATTTTACATTTGTATCCTTATCCTTTTAGTTTAACCCATGTTAATCCAATTTTACCATAACTGCAATAAATAATTTTTTATGCATTAACTATTAAATTATGTCAAACATCTATTTGAACATATAATAAATTATAAATTATTATTATTAAAATAATGGATTCATTTTTTCTAAAATTAAATACATAAATAAGGAAAATTTAAAATAAAATTAACCCTACAAACGAGATGATAAAAGATATTTTTAACATGTCAATCTATTAATTTTTAAAACATTTTTGTATATAAATTCAATATACACAATATTACAATTAAAAAAATAATATTTATTTATTGAAAATTAAAATAATTTTTCTTTAAAACCAAATAATAATATTAATAAAAATTTGAAGTTATTTAAATAAAAATTCAATTTTCAATTAATATTTTTTATTTTTCACAATTCAGTAATAAATGTAACATTTTAGAGAAATCACAAAGATATTACCTAAGATAATTATGGAAATACTGTTTCAAAATATGAAGTTTAAAAAAAATTATAATAGTGATAAGAATTTATTTTAAATTAAGTATGAAATTTTCTATTATGTTGTATTTTTGAAAAATATAACTTTTTAAAGAATATTTCATCTTATTTTTAATGATTTTTATTTAACTTAAAATACATAGGAATCTAATAATTGATTTTGAAATTTATATTTTCATAATTTATTTAATTCTATTCATACCCTTGAATTTTACAACTACGTTGTAAAAATTATATTAAATAATAATATTTTATTTTTATATTTTTTTCAGTAAAACTTGATTATGCTTGTAACACAATATATCAAGGAAACATAATTTTTTATGTAACCCAAGCTAAATTTAATGTTGTTTAAGGTGGAAAATATTTATGATACTGAATAAACATATTGTTATATATCTAGTTTTTTCTTTTCTTCTAAGCCTAGTGTTATGTGTTGTACACACTATCAAATAAAATATTCTCAAATTTAAAATCTCAGAATGATTTATTATCACTATATTATATAAAATGAATCCTATTAATTTAAAATTTAACTTGGTAATCAATGGTATGATATATAGAAAAACCAATGTTCAAAAACCCACATTGTAAATGGGTTGATACAATATCCTCTTAATGAGATATAAATAGAAGTACAACGATAATATGGAATAATACACAATTGGGTTTCTGAGTAAGAGAACATTGGTTGAATGTGACGATATATACATTGAGGAAAAGAGTAAATATTTTTAGATTTTTATTGAGGTTGTTAATTTTAGTCAAGTTAATGATCAATGGAATGTCAAGGGGATGAAAACCATAAATATGTGGTGATTAAAATGTCCAACTTATTCATCTGATACGAAGGTAATATGATATCAATTTTTTTCAAAATCCATTTTTAATATGAGAAATTATTTTACTATCTTTTAATATATGAAAATATAATTACATTATTTGTTTCTATTTCATAAGAAAATTTTAATCCATCATTTTCTCTTCAATAAATTTCAAATTCCTCTCTTACTTCTAGAAATAAAAATAAAAAAAAGAATTCCTTATTCTAGAAGTACTGAAATTCAATTTTAACAGATCTTAAGATGCATAAATGATTGAAAAGTATATATGTTTATACTTATATTTTAATAAACCAATGTGTTTAGATCATTTTATGAAATATGCATAAATTTCTATATGGTTAAGTGATACGTTAATCATTGAAACTTCATCCAATTTTAAACATAAACCATTTTATAAATTCTTTAACTGATGTCCCTAATCAAATATTAGGTTATATTACATTGGAAATTATATCATTGAATTTTTAAAATGAACATATCACTAAAAACCAAAAAAAACATGATGTACTTATTAATGCTCACATAATATAAATTTTGATATTGTCACCATTTTGTCTCTTGAAACGTGGTAACAACTGAAATTACCAGAAAAACATATTGAAAATATCCATTCTTAATTATTATATAAATGTAAAAAGAGTATTGGATATATTACTTAAATCCAAATATGTTTTAAACTCCATCAATTATAGAATAAACTATATTTTCAATGAATCATTAATTAATACCTAGGTAGTCAGTACAATCTAATTTATATTATCCATATCAATCATCTCTTCATACCAACATTGATATCTCAATTTCAGGAAAATATTAATTATTGGGTTTTCATTAATCATGTGAATATAAATATATTAACTTGATACTGAATAATTTTTCCTGTTCATTTGTAGCACTCAATATACTCTTTAAAAAACATAATAAAAAATTACTAATACAAAAATATTATACATTAGTTTTTTTATAACATTCACATCATTGAGAAAATACTCAGATGCCATAATTCATAAATCCAAAAAAAAGTAAATTTGTCATTCCCCACGTCCTATGGTCGTATAATAAGATTAAATTGGTTCTACTAGATACCTTTGATGTGAATTCTATTAACATATGATTCATTGATTTGTGTAGTACTCCATATCCGTTTAGTTGAAGAATTATTCAGTAGAAACTTTTTTCATACCCTTATAATCATAATAATGGGGGCCTTTATCTATATACTTTTATAAAAATATAATTCTATTTTTGAAGTTACCAGAGTGTTTCATTCCATAATGATCACATGTAGGAATATAATTTCTTATATTCTTTCCAATAACCATATTTTCAAGGACATCAACTTATTCTCATGCTTCAATAAAAAGAAATAATACATAGATAATTAATTAACTATCATGTTAAAACATGATATTATGTCCTCATATATTGATAATTTTATTTATAATAGTTCTCATTAAAAATTTGTTTAAAATGATCAAATAAATAATCATATTTACCGTTGGATTATGTTCATTTATATAGATTCAATTCATTCTTCTCGGCACAATTTATAAATGATGTAACTCACTATATTAGATCATTCCATTATCAAAAATTCTGTATAATCCAAAAATTATTATAACACATAATTAAGTTGAATAATTTATGCATAGATAATCTGAAAATAATAAACATGTTTTTTTTCTGGATATTTCTTTTTCAAATAATTCATAATAGTCTAATGAAAATATTAATTTTATTCAACATATTCCCAAGTAGTATATATCTTGGTGGCTAGTGAGGCTCATTGTCATGCATTAGGTGATGATCAGGTCAATCCTAATGAACACTTATCAAATATATTTCCACTTGGCACATATGTGCTATAACTATAGCCAATTGTAGTATCCAGATATGGATGTGTCTCTATGAAAGGGTAAATAATCAATAACTTAACAAAAAATTAGTATGTTTTTATATACTTTTCATAAATGTTTTTTACAATTTTATTTTAAATAATCATTGTTTTCTGAAATCTAGTTCATAAGGTTTCTACCGAACATCATATAATAACAACTATAGTGACCCATATTGTAGTATCATATAGTCGTTTTAAATTATATTAAACTAGAATAAGAAATAAGTAACCACATAATAATGGAAATAATAGTTTAGCTGTCTTGGTAAACATGATATATACATGACTCTTACAGTATATTTCAATATCAAAATTACAAAATTATTTTTTTCTGCATGAATAAATTTCTTCTATATAATATATACATGGATATCAGTTATAGTATATTTCATGGAATCCTATTGAAATGAAAAAAAATACAGAGAGCTCATATTCACCTTAAATAATAATTACAATAGAGACTATCATGAATCAATATATATAGTCAATATAGAAATGCAAATAACTGAGAAAAAATTTCATTTAAATAACTAGATAATTAATAATCAATATTGAAAGGAAAATAAAATAAAACAAATCATAATTAATCATAAAAATAAATGGATCAAGAGACACTTCCATAGTTTAAATATCATGAATAATGATTATTGGAATTTCAATGCAGGTAATGCATAATATACCTATACTATGAATAATTTACCCAAGATGGTTTATTCTATGAGTAGAAAACCATTTAATGATATAATATATTGATTTTGACAGAATACACACAGATGCATCTATGGGATATGTTATTCTAGTCCCCACACATCATTATAGGTCCAATGTATTACTCACATGTCGAATAATAGATTTAAATAATGAATATTAAAACATATCATCAAATATACGTATTGAGTAAAGAATATGGATTTATAAAAATTTTCACTGATAAATAAATTACATCCAATATAGAAGATAATATATAAAAAATGATATATGTTTTATGAAATTAAATTAACCATTAAATATAATATGGGCATTTAGGGTAAATTTAATGTCCAATGTCCATAATAATGTTAATATTTCCTATATAATTTAATGACAAAAAATGAAATAAGGGAATATCAGTACCATAAACGATCAATATAATCATAAATAATCCATTGTAATATCATGTAAGGAATTTATATATAACCATTTGTGTAAGAAGAAATTTATTTTTGTCATTGATTAGTATAAATACCATAAAATGTTTATAAAAAACATTCTTGATGAAAATATCCATTGATTTTAAAATATATCATTAAAATAACATTCAAAACTTATATTTAAGAAAAAATGTTAATATTATTTTAATTAAAATAAAAAATTATATTATAAAATATTTTTAAAAATATTTTAGCAGTCATGATGGATGGAAATTTTACTCATGGTTTTTGTGTTAAAACAATGTATTCTTTCAATTTTTTGGTGAAATCAAAATGGATTTTTGACTAAAAAGAAAAATGAAGTCAAATTTAATTAAAAAAATTCTCAATTATTTTATATAAAAAATAGTATGAATTAGAACTGTTTAATTAAAATACCAGTATTTAATATTGTTTAATAAAATGAAATTTTATTATCAATAAATCATTAAAAAAATCGCTAATGTGAAATTCAAGATTAAATGATGTTTCATAGAATGATGTTGTAAAATAAGCCACTATAATGACCCTATCCTTGAAGTGATAATTATTAAATGAATATATTATGTATTTATACATCCAATAAACATAAAAATATTAAATAAAACATAATTTAATTAACATTGATTATAAATATAACCTTATAATTAAATAATCAATGAAGTAACTCCTTATCCCAATAAATATAAATTGAGTTATGAAATCTCTTACAGCACATTTCCTTTTGATTTAATGTTATTTAAACTCATGAATCATAGTTTTATACATGTTATTATCTTATACTAGAATCCTATTAATAATTATAATATCATATAAGATCATTCTATAAAAATTTATTATCCTTCTTGAATAATGTTTCATTATTTTCACTATGTCAGTTTTTAATTGCCTTGTTTTCTCATGCATGTTCCATCATAAAGATCTGATTATTTTACATATTATATAATTATTTAATTATAATTTTTATGTCAATTTTTCTTTTAAAAAAATCATTAATTGTAATTATTAAAAATGAAGAATGTTGCTATCATATAAATGGTATGTTGTACATACTCAAGAATAAAATATAAATATTAATATGATCCATTTGGAATGGTGGTAAGAAATATTTATCATTTTTATAATTATCATAATATTTTCTTTACCTTATTATATACTTAATATATATATTATCCATGTGTTGAGATTATGAAAATATAGTCACATTTTTTTATGAAGGTGGATGCCCACACGTACACAAACGATGTTATCATATTTATGTGAGTGAAATTAACGAATTAATGTAAATTATATTATCATAAAATAATGATAAAATTTCATCAATATTGTAATTATTTAATTTATATTACTTTTAATCATAAATTTTGTCTTTATAACCTTCTATGTGTATCATTAGTGAAAGGCAAACCACGTCCCTTAATGAAGCAAAAGTATGTCGTACACTTGAGATATAATTTCATATCTCCTAAAAAATAATGGATAAAAAACAAATATATAATTATATATTTGTTGTTTTGACTCAATAAGTATAAATATGTTATTAATGTAATATATATACATTATATCGGTCATCATACCCAACCATGGGAGGTGGAAATAAAAAAATGAATGGCATTGGTTCGTCAGGTAGTAGTCACCTGTACACACAAATAGTGCTTTTATAACCCATTTTATAGAGGTGGAGATGTTTGTAGGTACTAATAATGGTATAAAAACTCAATGTATATGTAATATACTTAATGTTTTTATATCATCATTGTCTAATAATAATTTAGGGAGGTGGCGAAAGAAGTAAACTAAATATGCTTGTTGAAGAACATTACCTCTTCTTTGGGTATCCTCCTTAGATTTTAACTAAAGATTTTCTAGGATGTATTGTTTCCTAAAATAAGGCCTATATTATTAGGGTAGGTAATTTGAGAATTAATTTGGGTAGTTATTGGCCAATCCAAATGAGTTTGAATGTGTGATGAAGAGTGGAGCGGGGGTGTCCTTTTATAAGTGGGGGAGATGACACACTTGGTATTTTTCAAATTAATTGAGTGATACCCTTATATTTATTTTAAAAATGGGTAAATAATGAATAATTATTGATCCTTGTAAGTTTAATAGTAGAAATATTTTCATCCAATTGTTTTTCAACTTGTTTACAGGCCATGTTATTCCCTAACTTTTTAGATTAACCCCACGATAATCCCATTTTTATCTTAACCGTTATAATTAATGTCTATTGAATTCAGTATTCATTTTGGAAAAAAATTTGTTCAGCATATTAGGAATTATAAATTACTGTAATAACAAAAATTTGATCAATTTTACCCACTTAAACGCATAGAACAAGATAAATATAAATTCAAAATAATCCCGAACATGGGATAAAAAAGTGGGTTTTTGAAACTAAAATGATCAAAAGTTTATATGCTTTTAATATTTAAATTCATAATGGAAATTAATATAGTGAACTAAAATTATTTATTTGAAATTAAATTAAAGTAATTTTTCAAATAAGCTTTCTTAAAAGTGGTATTAATTAATTTTAAATTATATGTAAAAGCACCCATCTTTTAGAAAAATACAATTTTCCAGAAAACATTTATTTTTCATTTAAATAATGGTTGTTTTTGTTATAATAATTTTGGAAATAATTAATTTGTGTAAACTATATATTTTGACTAGTTATTTAATCTTATAAATACCCTTCAATATGATAGTTAGGTTATATTTATTATATTAAAGAATAATATTTATTATTGTATAGTAGTTCATTAAAACATTATCTTTTGTTAAAAGCAAGATATCAATGAAAAATTATGTTCTATGTAACCCAAGATAAAATCAATGCTGTGTGTAATAAAATATAATTACATGATTTATTAGATATATTTTTTAGTATTAGGAGATTTATTTTCTTCAAATATTGGGTTTTTGTTTCAGACACACTATCAGAGAAAAAGTTATTATTTAAAATTACCAGGGTGTTACAATATGTCGAATTTGTTTGATATGAAAGGCAAGGACCATATGAGAGTATGACAAAATAAGGGACACATGAGTTTGTATCCCTAAACCATTAAATAAAATTCCCTTATAATAGGGTTACTGGGAAGAATGTTTAGGGATGTGGGGTTACATGGTTTATATTCAATTGTGTATGTCTAACAAAGTTAACATGTCCAAAAGTTCCTGCTCAACATGTTGAAGGTTTCCTTAAAAAATGTATTAATTTCTCGCTGAAAATTCCTTGACAGTCCACCATAAATTTCTTTATTATCATTATAACATGTAACAACCCGAGCTTCCACGATACGCTTCTCTTTTAATAATTCAATAGCTTGTATTGTACGCAAGTTCGAGTTCTAACACACCGCGACTAATCAAACTAGCCGTTATGAATAGTAATACCTAATTTTTGAAATTTTATAAATTTTATCTTGCCAAATGGACTTCATTTATGGATTCAGAATATCGAAATTAGCCAGTGTTTACTTTTTGGTATTTTTCTACGAACATCCAATTTGGTTTGAATAGTGAAAATTACTTAAAAATAACATTTTTAATCAAAATAATTAATAGTGATAAATTATAATATTGAGTGCTTTTAAAGTATAATTAGAATATAATTTTACCATTTTATCCAATGGTGTTCATTAGAATTAATTTCACTTTGAAATTGGACATAAACAATTGTCAATCTTTTGATATATATTGTTTCTTAAAAACACGCTATTTGTTGTGACAGTGGAAATTAATTTTGAAATAAATTAATGCAACTTATATTTTTGTAATTTTGTAAAATAGACATCATTATTGAATTAGGAATATCAATTATATCTTAGGGTGATATTTTTTCATTGTTCTGAAAAACTTCAATTTTTGATGAATATTGAAACCACAAAGTGGTAGTTAAAAAACTGATTTTTCGTTTAAATGATACATTACCACTTCTGTGATTTTATTTTCAAAAATCCAACATACATGGTTGTCATTAGGAAGTAAAATGTTGTTCAATGGGATTAAAATAATTTTTTTGGTGTATAGTAACTTTTAAGATTAATTAATCGCGATTAAAGGTAATTGGTGAAATTTAAGGTAAAAATAGTATTATAAAAATATTTAATGACCTTTACACTTGTCCTACCACTTATGGATGTGTCATTGACGACCAAGAAAATCCATGGGTCAACATGGGGACCCCATTTATCCACTTTGGTAGGAAAATGACTTAATTAACTTTTTATTTAATGTTGAAATAAAAAGGTCACAAACAAGAGTGGTTTTACTAAACCAATTTTTAAATGGGGTTATAAAAGTCATATTTTTGACTATAAATATGAATTAGAAATCTAACAAGATTTCCTACATCATGATAGTTTTTTTATAATTTTTAGACATTAAATAAATTAAATTATTTATGACACCATGATGATGCAACAATTACCTCATTAATTAACAATTTAAATAAAATAAAATGATAATGTAAAATCTAAGACTTACACTTGTCAAAAACCTATTGGATGAGTATATTTAGAACACTTATCACCTTACCCTAGATATATATATGTGTGGGACCTTTAGAATCCGAAAAAGAATTTCATAATAATGTAACATTTCAATCTTTGCAAGAGTGCCCATTTTCTCCTCTTATACAAGGCCCCCACCACTACCACCTTACTCACACTTACAAAGCCTTTTGGCTCAGCCAAAATCTGCCCAAATACAATCTCAACTTCCCTCTCTTACTCCTAGAAGCCTCACATTGGGCAGAATTCTTCCCAAGGAAGCCTTTGGCTCAAATAAATAAGTGTTACCCGATTTTAAGGTAAGCCTTCTCTAATGTTTTTTTGTTTTATTTTGCTTCTCCAACCCCTTAAACACTTTTTATTAATTTATTTTGTTACAAAAACAGTATCTACAATATACTAGGATGTTTTTATGATAATCATTTGGTTTATACTTACACACACCTTCATCTAATGGTTAAAGAACATACTGTTTCTGTGGGTGGTGAAATACTGCCTCACGAAACGATGATTGGTCAATATTCCTTTAACACCTCTAATAGTGGCCATTTTGATGACACTATTTTCATATATGATATATATATTATGTTTATGTTTTCCTTATGCTTCATTATTTCTCATTTATTGCATACTTTTTGATTTCCATTATGGGTAAACCCGATAATTTCATTTTACGAAGTGCGGACTACCACCCCCTCAAAGTGATTTGAATCGTTAATGCCATATGTGGGATGTAAAAAGGATGAAGTAAATGGTATTATACATTATATTATACTGATATTATATTATACATTTATATAATGATAACTTCATTACATTAAATATGAAATGGAAATTAATGTAGTATTCATGCGTACGTACGGCTTACCGTCTCCATGAATGGTGCATTTCATTTCTTACCTCTAAATGTTATGTAATATTATAAATGAATGTATATACTGGATATATATGATTTATATGATATATAAATCATGAATATAATTATGGATATAGTGGATATTTTACCACATGAACAATTTTTAATTAGACGAAGTTTATTTTTGACTCAAGTACCTAAGATCGACAAAACGACCGTTATAAACATAAATAATAACATAATGTTCATGACATGGTAATAAATGATATAAAAGGAATAATTAAGTTGAAAAAGGTTCTTATGAATTTAGATATTAACTCTAGTTTATAATTTAGGAGATCAAAGAACGGTCGAGTGAATTTGGACATGAGGTAAGGGAACTTCTTAACCCGATTTCCATTCTTTGGGTTAATTTCCTACTTTCAAATTATGTCATGATATTATTATGACTTATCTTGTATTTGTACTTTATTTATGTGTACCTATGGTGAATACACATAATATATCAACTTTATTTTAAAAAAATGATCTTTTTAATGTTCTTCATCTCAATCACCTTTCATTGAGGCAAATTTTGTTTTATACACAACTTTATATTATACGGCGTATAAACCCCTTTGAATTTTATGTTTATTCAAAAGGAATCTCTTTTCTACGAAGTGTTTTACTAAATGACAGAAAGGGAATGTTTTTCGTGCCATACATATGTAGCGACAATGACTTCTCTGCCACCGTGACCATTATATGAGTTTCGGCTTCCTCTACAAGCCATAACTTTTATTAATGAAAAATAAATAAAAAGTTTTAACTTTATTTTATTTTGGTATTGAAAATGGTTTTGAAAGTGTTTTTATTATATCAATGTCTTTTATGGATATCTTGTGATTGAAATGTGGAAATGTTATGTTTCCTTTATGCTTGTTTTTTGTGATATGATTATGTTATGGTTTATGATATGTTTAAACATATTCATATGAGGAATGCATTGGACTTAATAAGTGACGGGTGGAGCCCGCTACAGCTCCTTGATGCATCGGTAGGTCTCATGAGACAATCTAATGTCTGGGCATGAGGCCTTGACAAAATCTTATTTGTGGTCTTGAACGAGGCCTTGTCTATGTGGTTATGATAGTCTAGAATTATGCATTCCATTATTATGAAAGCGGTTATTGATATTGAATGTGATTATTCGACCAGTAGAATATCCATGTGAATAAGTAAATGGAATAATCTCATTTTACTTTTGCCATATTATGTTGAAGATCATGTTTAAAATGCTTTTGTTTTAGTTATACATAGCCTTAAATGTTTATGTTTATTTATGAAATATTCCGTTATATTGTTATCCTTACTGAGCATCTGAACTCAACCCTTTCATTGTTTTAATATTTTCCAGGATGTGAAGAAATATTTTATGAATGACCTGCAGGGATTGTCAGAAGAGGATATGAGTGTGGTCTATGGAGACATTGTTATTGTAGTTTTTCACTTAATGATGTAAAGTGACATTTATGAATGTATCTAGTGTTTCCAAGGCTACTAAACTAATTGGTCTTTTGAGCCTTGATCTTTAGTGATAATGCCAATGTTACGAAGTAATGCACCGACTCTGGGCAACTGGGGTCGGGGCGTTACAGTTGGTATCAGAAGCAGTTTAGTACTAACCTTGGAATCTAGATTTAGATAAACTCTGATTAGAGAACATATCCCAAAGATAGACTTTGAGTATTATTATAGAAGAAATTCATGGAATTTTGTTGTTGTAGAGATTTTTTGAGTTTTTCGAGAAATACATCCCAGTCTGGATACGAGCAGGTAGAGGCAGCTCTAGCACATATGTACTTAGGGGTAAAACCCGAAAACAACGCTTTGATCTAGACTCGAATGGGAACTGGTGCACGAAAACGTGCCTTGTTTCACTCTTGGTTACGACACTCATGGGGTATATGCTTAGGATAATTCTCATTTTCTTTACAAACCACTATGATGGGTTATGAGTATATACTTCCTCAAAGAAAACATTTTTTGGATTATATCAATAAATAGTTCAATTTATGTTATGTATTTTACATGTATGGAATTATGTATTTTGATTCATAAACTAATCTAGTTTATGACATTGCATAGAAATGGCGCCTAGTAGAATGAATGGAAAACCGTATCAATGCACGCACTTTGTGTAGGGATTTCCCTCCTGCTCAAGATAATTATTTTGGATCTGTAGATTCAACTGGTGCTGATCAACTTATTACCATATTGGGACAACTCACTGTGGTTATGAATAATAACCTTACTCGAATGGAGCACCCTGATCCGCAACGTGGAGGATCAATGTTATACCACTTCATGAGGAAACAACCACCAACATTTAATGGGGGTACAAATCCATTAGTAGTTGAGCAATGGATAAAATCCTTAGAAAAAATATTCAAATGCCTTGGGGAGTAGTGAAAGGGAGAAGGTGGTCATGGCAGTCTACCGCCTCACTGGAGATGTCGATCAATGGTGGTCGCTGATTCAAGACACAAACGAAGATGAAGAAGTATAAAATATGGAATGGAGAGAGTTCAAAGATCTTTTCATAGAAAAATACTTTCCACATGACCGTCGAGCAGATATGGAAAGACAATTTTTGAGTCTGAGACAAAAGGAGGATAAGAATGTCGCAAAGAATGAGGCCAACATTACAAGGTTAGCGAGGCATGCTTCAGATTATATACGTAACCCAAGAAGTAAGATTGATCGTTTCTTTGATGGGTTGAAACCGTTTATCTGTCGAGCATTAGTATCACAATCTTTCTCAACGTACAAAGATATAGTCTCGTGTTCTTTCAAGACAGAAAAGGAATTCTCTAAGTCTTATGACAACAATTTAAAGCAAGAGAAGAAGAGAATGGTGGAACAAGAGACAGATAAAGGGGTAAAGGGAAATAATGATTTTCCATTATGCGATAATTTTGGGAAGAATCACCCTGGTACTTGCCTCAAGGGAATGTGAGTTTGTTACAAATGTGGAGAAAAAGGTCACCAGGATCGTGATTGTAAGGGACAGAAAGAGGCTATCAATGTTGAATGCTACAATTGTAGGGAAATGGGGCATTATGAAAATGAATGTCCTAAGCGTTAGGGAAACGTACCTCAAAAGGCTAAGGGATCAAGGAAAAGATTATTCTATTACTATAGTAGAAGTGGAATAATGAATGTATTGTTTCTTTTCGACTAAAGGATTATAATCTTGTTATAAGGATATTGTGATATATATAAGTATTGTACTTCAGTACTAGTTTTTTTTTCATTAAGGTTTTAATATGATGAAGGTAATCATATTTTTAGTATGTGAGAATAATAGAAACATTACTTTGTTTGGGGAATATGATAAATTGATTTTGGAATTAAGAGACCTTTTAGAGAAAGTCTGGACAGAGGTATTTTGGATAAATATAAATGTTGGGAGGGATTAAGTTGAAATTTTAATAGTATTGTTTAAGTTTAAAACATTTCTGAAGATTATTTTTGGAATATTATAATACTATAGTTTTAGGAAAAGGACAACCTTCAGGGTGGGGCATAACCCGTCGCGTTGGACAATGATGTAGGAATCTAACCCACAACCATATTGCGATAGGACTTTATTACCTACCACTAGCCTATAGGAAGTCCCTGGTTATTGAAAAATAGTTTTACTACTCTAAATGGTATGTTTTAATATTTGGAACCTTATACAATTAGGATAATAAGAATATTTGTGAGTTCTATTACCTTTTAGAGTGAAAGATGGGTTTGTGGTAAACATTTATTAAAGAATTAAAGTCTACATAACAAGTATGTATATTCCATTAAGTTCTTAGTAAATCTCCTAAATAAATTCCTCAACTTTATAAAAGGTAACTTAAAACAAAAAAGTTGCCAGTTAACTTTTCCAACTGGGGATTCAATGTCCGTTTAACCAATCACAAGTTTGTGATTTTATTATGGCTACCTTTCTCCTAATCCTGTTTTCTACAACACTCCATCAAACCTTGATGGTTTGTTTTTCTTCCATATCCATATTTTCATAGAATCCTAGTATGGGCTATATCGGGTGACCTTTGTACTTATCTTTATTTCTTTTTAAGTTAAATTTTTATTAACCCCATTTCCGATGTGGGTTTTCTACAAAGGTATTTTCTATTTTCAACATTTTATATTCATAGAAAATTTTCAAATTGAGAGTACACAATTTATTGATGGAGGGGACAATGTAACACCCCGAGCTTCCACGATACACTTCTCTTTCAATAATACAATAGCTTGCATTGTACGCAAGTTCGAGTTCTAACACACTGCGACTAATCAAAGTAGCTGTTATGAATAGTAATAACTAATTTTTAAAATTTTATAAATTTTATCTTGCCAAATGGACTTCGTTTATGGATTAGGAATATCGAAATTAGCCTTTGTTGAATTTTTGGTATTCTTCTGAGAACTTCAAATTTGTTTTGAATAGTGAAAATTACTTAAAAACAACTTTTTTAATCAAAATATTTAATAGTGATAAATTATACTATTGAGTTTTTTTAAATTATAATTAGAATATATTTTTACCATTTTATCTAATGGTGTTCATTATAATTAATTTCACTTTGAAATTGGACATAAACAATTGTCAATCTTTTGATATATATTGTTTCTTCAAAACACGCTATTTTTTGTGACAACAGGAATTAATTATAAAATTAATTAATCCAAGTTATATGTTTGGAATTTTGTAAAATAGACATCATTTTTGAATTCGGAATATCAATTATAGCTTAGGGTGATATTTTGGCATTGTTCTGAAAAACTTCAATTTTTTTATGAATAGTGAACCCACTAAGTGGTGGTTAAAAAACTGCTTTTTCATTTAAATGAATCATTACCACTTCTGTGATTTGATTTTCCAAAATCCTACATACATGGATTTCATTAGAAAATAAACATGGTTTAATGGGATTAAAATAAATTTTTGGTGAATAGTAACTTTTATGTTTAATTAATCGCGATTAAAGGTAACTAGTGAAATTTTAGGTAAAAATAGTATTATAAAAATATGGAATGACATTTACACTTGTCCTACCACTATTGGATGTGTCATGGCCGACCGAGACAATCCATGGGTCAAATTAGGGACCCCATGGAGCGAATTTGGTTGGAAAATGACATAAATAACGTTTTATTTAAATTTAAAATAAAACGGTCACAAACAATAGTTGTTTTACTAAAACAATTATTAAATGGGATTATAAAAGTCATATTTTTTACTATAAATATTCATTATAAATATAAAAATATTTTCTAAATCATGAGAGTTTTTTTATAATTTTTAGACATTATATAAATTAAATTATGTATGACACCATGATGATGCAGCGATTACCTCATTAATTAACGATTTAAATAAAATGAAAAGATAATGTATAATCTAGGACTTACACTTGTCAAAAACCTATTGGATGAGTATATTTCGAACCCAAAATCACATTATCCTAGATATATATAAGTTTGGGACCTTTAGAATCTGAAAAATCATTTCATAATAATGTAACATTTCAATCTTTCCAAGAGTGCCCCTTCTCTCCTCTTATAAAAGGCCCCCACCACTACCACCATACTCACAACATAAAGCCTTTTGGCTCGGCTAACCTCTGCCCAAATACTCTCTCAACTTCCCTCTCTTACTCTTAGAATCCTCAGTTTGGGCAGATGTCTTCCCAAGGAATCCTTTGGCTCAAATCTAAAAGAGTTACCTGATTTTAAGGTAATGTCTTCTCTAATGTTGTTTTGTTTTATTTTGCTTCTCCAACCACATAAACTCTTTTTATTCATTTATTTTGTAAAAACACCAGTATCTACAATATACTAGTATGTTTTCATGAAAAGGATTTGGTTTACACATACACACACCTTCGTCTAATTGTTAAAGAACATATTGTTTCTGTTGGTGGCGAAATACTACCTCACGAAATGATGATTGTTCATTATTCATTTAACACTTCTAATGGTGTCCATTTTGATGAAAATATTTTCATATATGATATATATATTATGTTTATGTTTTACTTATGCTTATTTATTTCTCATTTATGTCATAATTGATGATTTTCATTATGGGTAAACGCGATAATTTCATTTTAGGAAGTGCGGACTACTGCCCCCTCAAAGTGATGTGAATCGTTAATCCCATATGTGGGATGTATAAATGATGGAGTAAATGGTATTATAAATTATATTATACTGGATTTATATTATACCTTTATATATTTATTACTTGATTCCATTAAATATGAAATGGAAATGAAAGTAGCATTCATGCGTACGTATGACTTACCGTCTCCACGAACAGTGCATTTCATTTCTTACCTCTAAATGTTATGTAATATTATAAATAAATGTATATACTGGATATATATTATGTATAGGATATATAAATAATGAATATAACTATGGATATAATGGATATTTTACCACATGAACAATGTGTAATTATAAGAAGTTTATTTTTAACTCAAGTACCTAAGATCGACAAAATGACCGTTATAAAAATAAATAATTACATAATGTTCATGACATGATAATAAGTGATATAAAAGTAATAATGAACTTAAAAAAGTCCTTATGAAGGTAGAGATTAACTATAGTTTATTATCCAGGCGATCAATGAACAGTCGACTGAATTCAGACACGAGGTAAGGGAACTTCTTAACCGGATTTCCATTCTTTGGGTTAATCTCCTACTTTCAAATTATGTTATGATATTATTATGTCCTATCTTGTATTTTAAGTTTATTTATATTTACCTATAGTTAATAAACATACTATATTTAAATTATTTAAAAAAATGTTCTTTGAAAGGGTCTTTATCTCAATCTCCTTTCATTGAGGCAAATTTTGTTTTATACACAACTTTATTTTATACGGCGTATAAACCCCTTTGACTTTTATGTTTATTTAAAAGGAATCTTTTTTATATGAAGAGTTTTACTAAATGACAAAAAGGGAATGTTTTTCTTTCCGTACCTATGCAGCGTCAATGACTTCACCGCCGTCATGACCATTATATGAGTTTCGGCTTCCTCTACAAGCCATAACTTTTTTTAATGAAAAATAAATACAATGTTTTAACTTTCTTTTATTTTGGTATTGAAAATGGTTTTGAAAGTATTTTCATTATATCACTGTGTTGTATTTATATCTTGTGATTGAAATGTGGAAATGTTATGTTTCCTTTATGCTTGTTTTATGTGATACGATTGTGTCATGGTTTATGATATGCTTATACCTATTCATATGAGGAATGCATTGGACTTAATAAGTGATGGGTGGAACCCGCTACAGCTCTTTGATGCATCGGTAGGTCTCATGAGACAAACTAATGTCTGGGCATGAGGCCTTGACAAAATCTTATTTGTGGTCTTGAACGAGGCTTTGTCTATGTGGTTATGATAGTATGGCATTATGCATTCCATCATTATAAAAGTGGTTATTGATATTGCATGTGATTATTCGACCAGTACAATATCAATGTGAATAAGTAAATGGCATTATCTCATTTTACATTTTCCATATTATGTTGAAGATCAAGTTTAAAAGGATTTTGTTTTAGTAATGCATAGCCTTAAATGTTTATGTTTATTTATGAAAGCTTCCGCTAGTTTGTTATCCCTACTGAGCATCTTAGCTCACCCCTTTCAAAGTTTTAATATTTTCCAGGATGTGTGGAAGTATTTTATGAATGACCTGCAGGGATTTTCAGAAGAGGATATGAGTGTGGTCTATGGAGACTTTGTTATTGTAGTTTTTTACTTTATGATGTAATGTAAAATTTATGAATGTATCTAGTGTTTCCAAGGCTACTAAACTAATCAGTCTTTCGAGCCTTGATCTTTAGTGATCCTGCCAATGTTATGAAGTAATGCACCGACTCTGGGCAACAGGGGTCAGGGCGTTACAGTTGGTATCAGAAGAAGTTTAGTACTAACCTTGGAAGCTTGATTTAGAAAAATCTGATTAGAGAACATAGCCCAAATATAGACTATGAGTATTAATATAGAATAACTTCCTAGAATTTTGTTGTTGTAGAGATTTTTTGAGTTTTCCGAGCAATAAATCCCAGTCTGGATACGAGCAGGTAGAGGCAGCTCTAGCACAGATGTACCTAGGGGTAAAACCCGAAAACACTACTTTGATCTAGACTCGAACAGGAACTGGTGCACGACAACGTGCCTTGATGCACTTTTGGTTACGACACTCATGGGGGATTTTCTTAGGATAATTATCATTTTCTTTACAACCCACTATGAAGGGTTATGAGTATATACTTCCTCAAAGAAAACATTTTATGTATTATATCCATAAATAGTTCAATTTATGTTAAGTATTTTATATGTATGGAATTATGTATTTTGATTCATAAACTAATCTAGTTTATGCCATTGCTTAGAAATGGCGCCTAGTGGAAGGAATGGAAAACCGTATCAATGCACGCACTCTGTGTAGGGATTTCCCTCCTTCTCAAGATAATTATTGTGGATTTGGAGATACAACTGGTGCTGATCAACTTATTACCATACTGGGACAACTCACTGCGGTTATGAATAATAACCTTACTCGTATGGAGCACCCTGATCCGCAACGTGGAAGATCAATGTTATACCGCTTCATGAGGCAACAACCACCAACATTTAATGGGGGTAAAAATCCATTAGTAGCTGAGCAATGGATAAAATCCTTAGAAAAAATATTCAAATGCCTTAGGGAGTAGCGAAAGGGAGAAGGTTGTCATGGAAGTATACCGCCTCACTGGAGATGCCAATCAATGGTGGTTGCTGATTCAAAACACAAAGGATGATGAAGAAGTATCAAATATGAAATGGAGAGAGTTCAAAGATCATTTCATAGAAAAATACTTTCCACATGACCATCGAGCAGATATGGAAAGAAAAATTTTGAGTCTGAGACAAAAGGAGGATGAGAATGTCAAAAAGTATGAGGCCAACTTTACAAGGTTAGCGAGGCATGCTGCAGATTATATACGTAACCCAAGAAGTAAGATCGATCGTTTCTTTGATGGGTTGAAACTGTTTCTCTGTTGAGCATTAGTATCAAAATCTTTCTCAACATACAAAGATATAGTCTCGTGTTCTATCAAGACAAAAAAAGAATTCTCTAAGTCTTATGACAACAATGTAAAGAAAGAGAAGAAGAGAATGGTGGAACAAGAGACAAATAAAGGGGTAAAGGGAAATAAGGATTTCCCATTATGCGATAATTTTGGGAAGAATCACCCTGGTACTTGCCTCAAGGGAATGTGAGTTTGTTACAAATGTGGAGAAAAAGGTCAGCATGCTCGTGATTTTAAGGGAAAGAAAGAGGCTATCAATGTTGAATGCTAAAATTGTAGGGAAATGGGGCATTATGAAAATGAATGTCTTAAGAATCAGGGAAACGTACCTCAGAAAAGTAAAAGGGATCAAGGAAAAGCTTATACTATTACTATAGTAGAAGTGGAATAATGAATGTATTGGTGCTTTTGGACTCAAGGATTATATTCTGGTTATAAGGATATTGTGATATATATAAGGATTGTACTTCAGTACTTGTTTTATTTCATTAAGGTTTTAATATGATGAAGGTAATCATATTTTTAGTATGTGACAATAAGAGAAACATTACTTGGTTTGGGGAATATGATAAATTGATTTTGGAATTAAGAGACCTTTTAGAGAAAGTCTGGACAGAGGTATTTTGGATAACTATAAATGTTGGGATGGATTAAGTTGAAATTTTAATAGTATTCTTTAAGGTTAAAACATTTCTGAAGATTATTTTTGAAATATTATGATACTATAGTTTTAGGAAAAGGACAACCTGCAGGGTGGGGTATAACCCGTCGTGTTGGAAAATGATGTAGGAATCGAACCCACAACAATATTACGATAGGCCTTTATTACCTAAAACTAGCCTATAGGAAGTCCCTGATTATTGAAAAATAGTTTTTCTAATCTAAATGCTATGTGTTAATATTTTGAACCTTATACAATTAGGATAATTAGAATATTTTTGAGTTCTATTACCTTTTAGAGTGAAATATGGGTTTGTGGTAAAAATTTATTAAAGAATCAAAGTCTACATATCAAGTATGTATATTCCATTAAGTTCTTAGTAAATCTCCTAAATAAATTCCTCAACTTTATAAAAGGTATCTTAAAACAAAAACGTTGCCGGTTAACTTTTCCAACTGGGGATTCAATGACCGTTTAACCAATCACAAGTTTGTGATTTTCTTATGGTTAACATTCTCCTAATCATGTTTTCTACAACACTCCATCAAACCTTGATGGTTTTTTTTCTTCCATATCCATATTTTCATAGAATCCTAGTATGGGCTATATCGAGTGACCTTTGTACTTATCTTTATTTCTTTTAATGTAATATTTTTATTAACCCTATTTCCAATGTGGGTTTTCTACAAAGGTATTTTCTATTTTCAACATTTTATATTCATAGAAAATTTTCAAATTGCGAGTACACAATTTATTGAAGGAGAGGAAAATGTAACCCCCCGATCTTCCACGATACACTTCTCTTTCAATAATACAATATCTTGCATTGTACGCAAGTTCGAGTTCTAACACACCACGACTAATCAAAGTAGCCATTATGAATAGTAATAGCTAATTTTTGATATTTTATAAATTTTATCTTTCCAAATGGACTTCCTTTATTTATTAGGAATATCAAAATTAGCCTATGTTGAATTTTTGGTATTTTTCTGAGAACTTCCAATTTCTTTTGAATAGTGAAAATCACTTAAAAACAACTTTTTTAATCAAAATATTTAATAGTGATAAATTATAATATTGAGTGGTTTTAAAGTATAATTAGAATATATTTTTACCATTTTATCCAATGGTGTTCATTATAATTAATTTCACTTTGAAATTGGACATAAACAATTGTCAATCTTTTCATATATATTATTTCTTCAAAACACGCTATTTGTTGTGACAACAAGAATTAATTATAATATTAATTAATGAAAGCTATATGTTTGGAATTTTCTAAAATAGACATCATTTTTTAATTAGGAATATCAATTATATCTTAGGGTGATATTTTGGCATTGTTCTGAAAAACATCAATTTTTGATGAATACTGAAACCACTAAGTGGTAGTTAAAAAACTGATATTTTGTTTAAATGAATCATTACCACTTATGTGATTTGATTTTCAAAAATCCGACATACATGGATATCATTAGGATGTAAAATGTGGTTCAATGGGATTAAAATAAATTTTTTGTGAATAGTAACTTTAATTTTAATTAATCACGATTAAAGGTAATTAGTGAAATTTAAGGTAAAAATAGTATTATAAAAATATGGAATGACATTTACCCTTGTCCTACCACTATTGGATGTGTCATGGACGACCAAGACAATCCATGGGTCAACATGGGGACCCCATGGAGCCAATTTGGTTGGAAAATGACATAAATAACGTTTTATTTAAATTTAAAATAAAAAGGTCACAAACAAGAGTTGTTTTACTAAAAAAAATTAAATGGGATTATACAAGTCATATTTTTTACTATAAATATTAATTATAAATATAAAAAGATTTTCTAAATCATGATAGTTTTTTTATAATTTTTAGACATTATATAAATTAAATTATTTATGACACCATGATGATGCATCGATTACCACATTAATTAACTATTTAAATAAAATGAAAAGATAATGTATAATCTAAGACTTACACTCGTCAAAAACCTATGGGATGAGTATATTTAGAACGCAAAATCACCTTATCCTCGATATATATATGTTTGGGACCTTTAGAATCCGAAAAATCATGTCATAATAATGTAACATTTCAATCTTTCCAAGAGTGCCCCTTCTCTCCTCTTATAAAAGGCCCCCACCACTACCACCATAATCACAACGTAAAAGCCTTTTGGCTCGGCCATCCTCTGCCCAAATACTCTCTCAACATCCCTCTCTTACTATTAGAAGCCTCGGTTTGGGCAAAAGTCTTCCCAAGGAATCCTTTGGCTCAAATCCAAAAGAGTTGCCCGATTTTAAGGTAATGTCTTCTCTAATGTTGTTTTGTTTTATTTTTCTTCTCCAACCACTTAAACTCTTTTTATTCATTTATTTTGTAAAAACCCCAGTATCTACAATATACTAGGATGTTTTTATGAAAACGATTTGGTTTACTCTTACACACACCTTCATCTAATGGTTAAATAACATATTGTTTCTGTGGGTGGAGAAATATTGCCTCACGAAATGATGATTGTTCAATATTCATTTAACACTTATAATGGTGTACATTTTGATGAAAATATTTTCATATATGATATATATTATGTTTATTCTTTCCTTATGCTTCTGTATTTCTCATTTATGGCATAATTGATGATTTCCATTATGGGTAAACGCGATAATTTCATTTTAGGAAGTGCGGACTACCGCCCCCTCAAAGTGATTTGAATCATTAATCCCATATGTGGGATGTATAAAGGATGGAGTAAATGGTATTATAAATTATATTATACTAGAATTATATTATACCTTTATATATTTATTACTTGATTCCATTAAATATGAAATGGAAATTAAAGTAGCATTCATGCGTACATATGACTTACCGTCTCCATGAACGGTGCATTTCATTTCTTACCTCTAAATGTTATGTAATATTATAAATGAATGTATATACTGGATATATATGATTTATAGGATATATAAATCATGAATATAACTATGGATATAATGGATATTTTACCACATGAACAAAGTGTAATTATAAGAAGTTTATTTTTGACTCAAGTACCTAAGATCGACAAAACGACCGTTATAAACATAAATAATTACATAATGTTCATGACATGATAATAAGTGATATAAAAGGAATAATGAAATTGAAAAAGGTCCTTAAGAAGTTAGAGATTAACTATAGTTTATTATCCAGGAGATCAAAGAACAATCGACTGAATTCAGACACGAGGTAAGGGAACGTCTTAACCTGATTTCCATTCTTTGGGTTAATCTCCTACTTTCAAATTATGTCATGATATTATTATGTCCTATCTTGTATTTTAAGTTTATTTATGTGTAAATATAGTGAATAAACATAATATATTTACTTTATTTAAAACAATGATCTTTGAAAGGGTCTTTATCTCAATCTCCTTTCATCGAGGCATATTTTGTTTTATACACATCTTTTTTTTATACGATGTATAAACCCTTTTGACTTTTACGTTTATTCAAAAAGAATCTTTTTTATATGAAGAGTTTTACTAAACGACAAAAAGGGAATGTTTTTCGTGCTGTACATATGCGGCGACAAAGACTTCTCTTACACCGTGACCATTATTTGAGTTTCGGCTTCCTCTACAAGTCATAACTTTTTTAATGAAAAATAAATACAAAGTTTTAACATTATTTTATTATGGTATTGAAAATGGTTTCGAAAGTGTTTTTATTATATCAATGTGTTGTATTGATATCTTGTGATTGAAATATGGAAATTTTAAGTTTCCTTTATGAATGTTTTATGTGATACGATTATGTTATGGTTTATGATATGTTTAAACCTATTCATATTAGGAATGAATTGGACTTAATAAGTGACGGGTGGATCCTGCTACAGCTCCTCGATGCATCGGTAGGTATCATGAGACAAACTAGTGTCTTGGCATGAGGCCTTGACAAAATCTTATTTGTGGTCTTGCCACGAGGCCTTGGCTATGTGATTATGATAGTGTGGCATTATGCATTCCATCGTTATGAAAGTGGTTATTGATATTGCAAGTGATTATTCGACCAGTATAATATCAATGAGAATAAATAAATGGAATTATCTCATATTACTTTTTCCATATTATGTTGAAGATGAAGTTTAAAAGGCTTTTGTTTTAGTTATACATTGCCTTAAATGTTTACGTTTATTTATGAAAGCATCCGCTATTTTGTTATCCTTACTGAGCATCTGAGCTCACCCCTTTCAAGGTTTTAATATTTTCCAGGATGTGTAGAAGTATTTTATGAATGACCTGTAGGGATTGTGAGAAGAGGATATGAGTGTGGTCTATGGAGACTTTGTTATTGTAGTTTTCCACTTTATGATGTAATGTAACATTTATGAATGTATCTAGTGTTTCCAAGGCTACTAATCTAATTGGTATTTCGAGCCTTGATCTTTAGTGATCATGCCAATGTTACGAAGTAATGCACCGACTCTGGGCAACTGGGGTCGGGGCGTTACAGTTGGTATTAGAAGCAGTTTAGTACTAACCTTGGAAGCTAGATTTAGATAAACTCTGATTAGAGCACATAGCCCAAAGATAGACTTTGAGTATTAGTATATAAGAACTTCCTAGAATTTTGTTGTTGTAGAGATTTTTTGAGTTTTCCAAGCAATACATCCCTGTCTGGATACGAGCAGGTAGAGGCAGCTCTAGCACAGATGTACCTAGGGGTAAAACCCGAAAACACCGCTTTGATCTAGACTCGAAAGGGAACTGGTGCACGATAATGTGCCTTGCTGAACTCTTGGTTACGACACTCCTGGGGGATTTGCTTAGGATAATTATCATTTTCTTTACAAACCAATATAAAGGGTTATGAGTATATACTTCCTCAAAGAAAAAATTTTATGGATTATATATATAAATAGTTCAATTTATGTTAAGTATTTTACATGTATGGAATTATGTATTTTGATTCATAAACTAATCTAGTTTATGACATTGCTTAGAAATGGCGCCTAGTGGAAGGAATGGAAACTGTATCAATGCACGCACTGCGTGTAGGGATTGCCCTCCTACTCAAGATAATTATTGTGGATCTGGAGATACAAATGGTGTTTTTCAACTTATTACCATACTGGGATAACTCGCCGTGGTTATAAATAATAACCATACTCGTATGGAGCACCCTGATCCGCAACGTGGAGGATCAATGTTAGACCGTTTCATGTGGCAACAACCACCAACATTTAATGGGGGTACAAATCCATTAGTATCTGAGAAATGGATAAAATCCTTATAAAAATTATTCAATGCCTTGGGGAGTAGCGAAAGGGAGAAGATTGTCATGGAAGTCTACCGCCTCACTGGAGATGCCGATCAATGGTGTTCGCTGATTCAAAACACAAAGGAAGATGAAGAAGTATCAAATATGGAATGGAGAGAGTTCAAATATCTTTTCATAGAAAAATACTTTCCACATGACCATCGAGCAGATATGGAAAGACATTTTTTGAGTCTGAGACAAAAGTAGGATGAGAATGTCGCAAAGTATGAGGCCAACTTTACAAGGTTAGCGAGGAATGTTGCAGATTATATATGTAACCCAAGAAGTAAGATCAATCGTTTCTTTGATGGGTTGAAACCGTTTCTCTATCGAGAAATAGTATCAAAATCTTTCTCAACATACGAAGATATAGTCTCGTGTTTTATCAAGACAGAAAAGTAATTTTCTAAGTCCTATGACAACAAAGTAAAGAAAGAGAAGAAGAGAATGGTGGAACAAGAGACAGATAATGGGGTAAAGGGAAATAAGGATTTTCCATTATGTGATAATTGTGGGAATAATCACCCTAGTACTTGCCTAAAGGGAATGTGAGTTTGTTACAAATGTGGAGAAAAAGGTCACCAGGCTCGTGATTGTAAGGGAAAGAAAGAGGCTATCAATGTTGAATGCTATAATTGTAGGGAAATGGGGCATTATGAAAATGAATGTCCTAAGCGTCAGGAAAACTTACCTCAGAAAAGGACAAGGGATCAAGGAAAATCTTATGATATTACTACAGTAGAAGTGGAATAATTAATGTATTGGTGCTTTTGGACTCAAGGATTATATTCTAGTTATAAGGACAATGTGATATATATAAGGATTGTACTTCAGTACTTGTTTTTTTTTCATTAAGGGTTTAATATGATGAAGGTAATCATATTTTTAGTATGTGACAATAAGAGAAACATTACTTTGTTTGGGGAATATGATAAATTGATTTTGGAATTAAGATACTTTTAGACAAAGTCTAGACAGAGGTATTTTGGATAACTATAAATGTTGGGATGGATTAAGTTGAACTTTTAATAGTATTGTTTAAGGTTAAAACATTTCTGAAGATTATTTTTGGAATATTATAATTCTATAGTTTCAGAAAAAGGACAACCTGCAGGGTGGGGCATAACCCGTCGCGTCAGAAAATGCTGTAGGAATCGAACCCACAACCATATTGTGATAGGCCTTTATTACCTACCACTATCCTACAGGATGTTCCTGGTTATTACAAAATAGTTTTACTAATCTAAATGGTATGTGTTAATATTTGGAACCTTATACAATTAGGATAATTAGAATATTTTTGAGTTCTATTACCTTTTTGAGTGAAAGATGGGTTTGTGGTAAAAATTTATTAAAGAATGAAAGTCTACATAACAAGTATGTATATTCCATTAAGTTCTTAGTAAATCTCCTAAATAAATTCCTCAACATTATAAAAGGTAACTTAAAACAAAAACGTTGTCGGTTAACTTGTCTAACTAGGGATTCAATTACTGTTTAACCAATCACATGTGTGTGATTTTCTTATGGTTAACTTTCTCCTAATCCTGTTTTCTAGAACACTCCATCAAACCTTGATGGTTTTTTTTCCATATCCATATTTTCATAGAATCCTTGTATGTGCTATATCGGGTGACCTTTGTACTTATCTTTATATCTTTTAATGATATATTTTTATTAACCCTATTTCCAATGTGGGTTTTCTACAAAGGTATTTTCTATTTTCAACATTTTATATTCATAGAAAATTTTCAAATTGAGAGTACAAAATTTATTGAAGGAGGGGAGAATGTAACACCCCGAGCTTCCACGATACACTTCTCTTTCAATAATACAATAGCTTGCATTGTACGCAAGTTCGAGTTCTAACACACCGCGACTAATCAAAGTATCTGTTCTGAATAGTAATAACTAATTTTTGAAATTTTATAATGTTTATCATGCCAAATGGACTTTTTTTATGGATTAGGAATATTGAAATTAACCTATGTTGAATTTTTGGTATTTTTCTGAGAACTTCCAATTTGTTTTGAATAGTGAAAATTACTTAAAAACAACTTTTTTAATCAAAATATTTAATAGTGATAAATTATACTATTCAGTAGTTTTAAAGTATAATTAGAATATATTTTTACCATTTTATCCAATGGTGTTCATTAGAATTAATTTCACTTTGAAATTGGACATAAATAATTGACAATCTTTTGATATATATTGTTTCTTCAAAACACGCTATTTGTTGTGACAACAAGAATTAATTATAAAATTATTTAATGAAAGTTATATGTTTGTAATTTTATAAAATAGACATCATTTTTGAATTCAGAATATCAATTATAGCTTAGGGTGATATTTTGGCATTGTTCTGAAAAACATCAATTTTTGATGAATAGTGAAACCACTAAGTGGTAGTTAAAAAACTGATTTTTCGTTTAAATGAATCATTACCACTTCTGTGATTTGATTTTCAAAAATCTGACATAAATGGTTATCATAAGGAAGTATAATGTGGTTCAATGGGATTAAAATAATTTTTTTGTGAATAGTAACTTTTAAGTTTAATTAATCGCGATTAAAGGTAATTAGTAAAATTTAAGGTAAAAATAGTATTATAAAAATATGTAATGACATTTACACTTGTTCTTCCACTATTTGATGTGTCATGGCTGACCAAGAAAATCCATGGGTCAACTTGGGGACCCCATGGAGCCACTTTGGTTGGAAAATGACATAAATAACCTTTTATTTAATTTTAAAATAAAAGGTCACAAACTAGAGTTGTTTTACTAAAACAATTTTTAAATGTGATTATACAAGTCATATTTTTTACTATAAATATTCATTATAAATTTAAAATATTTTCTAAATCATGAGAGTTTTTTTATAATTTTTAGACATTATATAAATTAAATTATTTATGACACCATGATGATGCAGTGATTACCTCATTAATTAACGATTTAAATAAAATGAAAATATAATGTATAATCTAATACTTACAATTGGCAAAAACCTATTGGATGAGTATATTTCGAACCCAAAATCACCTTATCGTCGATATATATTAGTGTGGGACATTTAGAATCTGAAAAAACATTTCATAATAATGTAACATTTCAATCTTTCCAAGAGTGCCCCTACTCTCCTCTTATAAAAGGCCCCCACCACG
The DNA here is from genome assembly GCA_963277665.1 of Viscum album. Taxonomy (NCBI): domain Eukaryota; kingdom Viridiplantae; phylum Streptophyta; class Magnoliopsida; order Santalales; family Viscaceae; genus Viscum; species Viscum album. Next base: position 926,471,998 of record OY728140.1, on the reverse strand, counting down.
ACCACCTTACTCACAACTTCAAAGCCTTTTGGCTCGGCCAACCTATGCCCAAATACTCTCTCAAATTCCCTCTCTTACTATTAGAAGCCTAAGTTTGGGCAGAAGACTTCCCAAGGATTCCTTTTGTCAAATCAGAAAGAGTTACCCGATTTTAAGGTAATGTCTTCTCTAATA